>OY728157.1:1072967309-1074401475 GCA_963277665.1 Viscum album | reverse complement strand
ACATTCCATGTAGATCATGATAAAATTTATGTAACGTGTAACATATTCTTAACTTAGTATTTCATATAAATCAATCTATGAATGAAAATTTAATTTATTCTAAAAGGAAAATACTATAAAGTCTTGGGGTGTTACCTTCTCCCCGCCTTAAATAGATTAAATTCTCATAATTTAAAATTGATCTCAGTAATCAAGGGATTAATATTTTAAGATAAACTGTTGGTGAAAAACCCATATTGTGAATAGAGTTAGTCACACATCTTATTAATTAGAGGGAAAGTAAGTACAATGGTTACGTAACTAGGTTACCTTTTAGAAGAACACATGTGGGAAACAGAAACATAGATTTGGGGGAAAATCTAACAATAAAGTTCTAATAGAGAGTTATAAAGAACATGTTTAACTAAAAGTTGATGACTATAAATACTTAAACCACAGTTATGAAAATTTCATTTATTTCAACAAAATTGATGACAATAGGACCACATTTTTTTTTCAAAACAATTTTCATAAAGTTTAGGATTTTTTTCACTCTATAAGAATATAAGTAAATATATGTTTCTATTTCATAAACACAATATTATGCTTTGGTTGTTCCTTGAACTATTTCTACTTCATTTCTTAGCACAAGTTTCATCATGTGGTGATGTAATACATTAACCTATAAAAACCCTTACAAAGATCAACATAAACCATTACATAAATGGATAAATTTTCCAAAAATATTATAATCCCACACTTTAGAAGGAAGGTCACTAAATTTTCAAAATGTACTTATCAAATTACATGAAGTGACTTTTATCATAACACACCAAACATGTTAATATGGTAATAACTTAAATTACCATAAAACCTTATTGAAAACATGCATGATTATTATTAATTAAATTAAATATAGATTATTATATATATTCCTTAAATCCAAAAATGATTTAAACTCCAGCAATGATAACATAAACCACTTTGTCAATAAATCATTACTCAATTCCAAGTCAGTCATCACTTTTCTCATTTATGTTGTAAAACTAATCATTTATTTATCCAATCATCATTGTATTAACAGTAGGAACATATTAAGGATTATCTTTCCCTCAACCATATGTTTTCCAAAAAGTTTTACTTTCTGACTGAATAACTTTTCTTAGTACCATTCAACATATGATCTCAAATACTTCACAAAAAGTACTACAGTACAATCCTCATATATTCCATAATTCTTATAACCAGTAAATAATGGATAAAATACTCAAATTACATAATTCTTGAATCCAAACATAAGAACTTTAATCATTCTTATTCGTCTGTGGTAGTAGCATAATCATGACCATGATCCATTAGCCTCTTTTAGGCTATAGTCCTTTGATACTTGAGGCACTGATTTTAATAGTATCCCATATCCTTGTAGTGGAAGCATCACACATTGGAATTTTCTTTATTTCCCTCAAAATTACAAACTTAGTGGTCTTTTTCTCCACAATTTTAAAAAAATATCATTCCCTTTAGGTTTGTATTGGGGTGTTTCTTTCCAAAATTTTCACATGTGGGAAAATACATCATTCCCTTTTTATCTTAATACATATTTTTAATAACCATCCTATTCTTTTATTTCTTTACTTTGAATCCATATGACTTGGATAATTCTTTACCAATATCATTATCACATGATACTATGTCATTATATGATGAGAATTATTGGTAGATTATTTCCATTCAAAATATTATCCTATGGCCATAAAATATATGATCATTCTTACTTTTTGGATCTTATACATTGGTGAGGATCATGTTCCTTCTTCTAGGTGCCATTTCTAAATGAATACATTCACTAAATTAGTTCATATCATTATAAAACATAATTTATAATCCAAAAACTAGTAATATACTTAACATAAATTGGAAAATTTATTAGTATCTAATATAATAATCATAAAAATGGTTTATTTGGTGAATATTTACTTTTAAATATTTCCTAAAGTTTTTAAAAAAAATATGAATTATCATAAGCATATCCCCTGGTAGTGTCAAACAAGGTGATTAGTAAGGCACATTGTCATGTACTAGGTTACGCTCGAGTCAGTCCCGACACACCTTGGCAGAGTTGTTACCCCAAGGTACATCTATTCCAGAACCATGTAAAGTTATAGTATCCAAACATGGATGTATTTCTAGGAATACCCACATAATCTATACCTTACCAAAATCCTGGGATGTTCTTATATACTTATTCTTTTTCTTATGATTGTATTCCCTAATCTATTTTTTTTTTCTAAATATTGTTTCCAAGTTTGACGTTAAAACATATTTGAAACCAAATATAATGCCCTAACACTAGAATCCAGGAGATATTACATTAGTTTATTACAATGGAATAGATACACACTTCAAATCCAAAGGGATAGAACAATTTAGTAGTTTTGAAAAAAATATTATATACATGATACCCATAATAAACTGGGAAATGAAAATAAAAACATGATACATAATATAAATAAAATTAACATCATCCCTGAAAATAATTCAATGGAATCATCTTCATAACTTGGGGAAAGAAAACATAATAAGGGTGAGATCAAATGTAATAATCTGGTTCTTCTTATGAGGTACCATTTCTTCGTTTTTCTTTTCCTTTGAGTTGTTTTCGAGAAAACAAGGAAAACCAAAAAAATGTTAAGTTTTAGTAGAAAACGTTGTGTAATCCTATGTACATGCCATGTAGTCTAGCCATGTAGGATGGGGATACATGGTGTGTGAGTTTGTTTTCCTCGGAGGGAAGAAAAATACACTACACGCCGTGTACTCCTTAGTACATGTCATTTAGTCATGTTGGCATGGTCGGTGCGAGATGTGTAAAGTAAGTCGGTGGATTTATAAATAGTAAAATTATATAAACACTATGTATATGGATTTACATGCTGTGTAATACTAAAAATTAGCTTAAAACGAGATGTTGCCCTCGTTTTCTCTTCTTCTGGACAGAGGATCCACCGGGTGAAGAAGAAGGAGCTGAGATAACATTTCCTTATCCCGCTTCATCATCTGGAACCTGATTCAAGTTCCATCGGTCTCGTTGGATCCATCTCAGTAAGTGTTTTCTTCTCATTGAGCTGTTATCGAGGAAGTTATTCAAGGTTTAATTATTTACCAATTTTCTTAGATCTACTCTATTCTAGGATGATTTAAGGGCCGAACTCAGATTATATTAGTTATAAGACATTAAGGTAGGTGGTCTCGTGCCTCTCATCAATTGTTGAGGTGTTTATATGTTCCATTGTTCTGCACACCCATGTTTAGGGTGTTTCATTGAAAGTAAATTAATCCTTCTTGTTATTAAATGTTGTTGTGATAATGAATTTGATGAATTTAATCATGTTTAGCATTATTTATTGGTTAAGGGCCACCCTGTAGGTGCGTATCCATTAGATAATTGGTTTGGCTATTTCTCCCAAGGTTTACGATGGTCATTCTTTCATTTCCCCTTTTTAGGGTTGTTTAGAATGAACTTGATTGTTATTTTAAATTGAAACCGTGTTAGAATTGTGAGTGCTTGACTAGTGCTTTGGGATTGTGTTTTCTCCTTTTCTATGTAGTTTTTTTTCTTGTTAAGAAGGTTGGAATGTTTATTTAAAATTTAATGGACAAACGGTAAATAGAATTGGGTGATACATGGGCTCAACTTAGAACGCCTTGAATGGAATCACTTGACTATTGTACCTTGTACCTTGGGTGATACATGGGTTCAGCTTAGAACACCTTGGATAGACTTTAGAGGTTTTTGTTTATTTTTCATTAGTGACACTTGGGATCCCTAGTAGGACCACCATGGAATTAATAAATTGAAATAAACTTATACATATAGTGATAACTTGGGGCTCCCAAGTAGGACCACTGATGGCAGACTCGCTTGAACTTATACCAACATCGAGAGGGATATTTGAGCTCCCTAGTAGGACCACTGAGAACGGGCTAATAGGATGTCAGTAGAATTACACCTATAGTGATACTTTAATTCCAACATAGGAATATCAAGAATAGACTCAGAGTATACTTAAATGATGGAATGGAAGGAATTGTGACACGTCTACTAAGCTAAATCTCAATATTGAGTTCAGACTTTACTTACTGGTTAGGAGGTCTTCTGAGACTCCTGTTGTTCTTACCTTGCTATGGTGAATGTCAGGCTTCGGCCAGATTCCAAAATTTAAATACTTCAATTAAATGAACCACTAATGAACATAGTAGACTCTATAAATCAATAACAGTATTTGTAGGATTGTTTACTTCTGAGTGTATACTACTTTACTACATTTCATTATTATACACAACTACTGCATTTATTCACTGACATATTGACATAGACCTTTGGTGGTTTCTTACTAGGATTAATTTCTCACACCCTATTTGGGTCATGCTTTTGGGCCCAAATAGACTATATTGATGCATGTGTCGATAGGGGAAAGGCTCCTTTTATAGGTACTTGATTGTTTCTTAGGAGAAGGAGATCATGAGACCAAGAATTGGCTTGCGATGCTGCTGAGTCTCACTTTGTTTTATTGTAATTTTGTATTGTATTGTACTTGATCATAGTGTACCCTATTTTTGATATTTTCTTAGAACATGTAACATGCTACATCATTTGGATATTACATACTTTTTAGCAATCTTGATCTTCAATCTTCAGTTGTTTACTATAGTTTCATGTTGTTTATTTCTTCCGCTATTTTCATTATTTATTCCATTGTGTTACAATCTACCAATCAGGGAATATTTACCCCACTATCACACCCTATGCCCTCGATACCAGTCAGAATCCTCTGGCATTTGTGGAAATTTGATTGAGGCCATGTGACCAACCAATCCGGCTATCAGTTTAGTGGTAAGCCGGGTCAGGATGTTATAAAGTGGTATAAGAGACATTTCTTTTTTTACTTTGTCTTATTGTTTGGAGCCTATATATTGGATAGGAAGGAAAAAAGGATTTTGTAATAAACAATGCTCTGGAGTAGCTAACATGTGTATAAGGAAAATCTGAATTACCTCGAATGAATTGTGATTTTCTTGTTTTACAGTCGATTAGATTTCACCATTGGGTGACACACTTGATTTATCCTATTATTATTGATGTAATTGGGGGTTCTATTTTAATTTCAACCTGATGACATGAGGGTATTCCGTCTCATGCATCATATAGGAATTTGTTAGAATCACATGCCATACATTATGCCATGACATCTAGAATGCATTAGTTATCGCATGCTGTTGTGATAAATGATGTGATAGTCATGCCTGCTATTGTGATAGGTTTATTGGTACATGATATGGATTGAATTGAATGGATTCCAAACTTTGGTTCTAGAGGTGTATGGGCCCTCTTGGACCAGAATTTGGTGGACCATGATTTATTTTTTATCTATAATTGTATTATGATACGTTCGACTTGGTTTCCAAAATTTGATTCGTGGGGAGTATGGGCCCTCACGAATCGGAATTTGGCATCCCACTAGTTGTGTTTCCACAGATTAGGGGTTTTTAGGTAATTTGGAGTTTTCTCCCTGAAAAAACCAGTATACACGGCGTGTAGTCTTTCCTAACACACTGTGTTTTGTTTCTGTTTGGTGAATAATGTGTTTAAAAATTTATGAAAAACATGTCGTGTACCCTATGTACCCACCATGTAATTCTTAACCGTGTAACCTACTGTGTGAGGAGGGAACACGAGTTGTCAAACTTTTAGTAGAACATGTTGTGTACCTTGAGTAAACACCATTTATAAGTTGACCGTGTGTCCGACCACGTGAATAATGACATAGGTGGATAAAAATTTTAATGTACATGCTATGTCTAGGTTAAACATGGTGTGTAGTCTTACACCGGCAGAACTGTATAGTTTTAGACATGTAGAAGTACCTGGGATGGAAGGAAACTCAAGTACACGTCGTGTCTCTTGGGGGGAAATTCCATGTATTTGGGGTGTTACATGGCCATGTTGGGAAGAAGTACACACCCATGTAAAGGCCTAGGAGGACGCGAAATGTATGGGGACATACACACCGTGTACTTATATTTTGAAAAACTTGAGGGTTTTTCTTAACTTGTTCCATTCTTGTACTTCTGAATAACATATCATTTTTCTTTAAGTTGGTACTGAGGCATGTGTGTTGGACTTTTTAGAGTCATACCACCGTGGAAACCACAAGGTATATGCTAGGAGAGCGACAATGAGAATACTCCAGAAATGGTGGGCCATGGGCTACCGATGGATACTTCAGTTGTTCCAGCTGTGACACCAGCTGTTATACCAGACACAGGTATAGACACACTATTTAGAGAAGGTTTTGTGAGGTTCATGCAGACCTTTCAGGGAGCACCACAGGCTTCTGCATCTATGGAAGAGCTGACACGTTTATTTCGGCAGTAGAATCTGCCTACTTTTTCACGAGATGGTGAACTACAGGCTACATAATCATAGATGGAATCAGTACTGACTATATTTTGAGACACCTATTGAGAGGAGGGTTAAGCTCACAACATATATGCTGCGTGATTATACCAAGAGATGGTGGGGCGTTATCACTCAGGAGGGGTGTCATCGGGACATGACATGGTATAAATTTTAGATGGCCTTCTATGATTATTATTTTCCCGAGACGCTGATGGCCGACTGAGCTCGGGAGTTCATGCACCTGGATAAGGGCACACTATTAGTTATGGATTATTCTGCCTGATTTACAGAGCATCCGCAATTCACACCTATTCTGATGGGTGATAACGCATCAAAAGCTAAATGATTTGAGGATGGTCTCAGGTTTGACATCTGATCGTAGGTTAATGTCTTCAGGTTGTCTTCTATTTCGGATATTGTGAATTAGGCATTGATTAATGAGTACAACCTATGGGAATCTAGGGGTGCGAGCCATGGAGGTTCGACACAGAGATTTGGTACTGTTTTGATTGGAAGTAAGAAGCATCGTATGGCGTATTCTCGTAGGGATACGAGCAACTAAAACTTTCCTTCCAGTAGCCAGGTGAGGTTATAACAGTGCGGTAGGCTAGGAAATCTGAGGCCGCAATGCCCGAAGAACCCAGTTGAGTGCCGATTGCGATAAGATGGGCCATCTATAGTGCTTCTGCAGGAAGTTTTAATAATTGGCTAGTGAGAGAGGTTCTGTATAGACTCTGCATGCAAGAGAAGGGTCAGTAGTTTCTCACAAGTTTGGAAATTTGAATACGTCGGGGCGTTCAGGCCAAGGAAGTGGGCATGGCTGTGGAAGCCAGACCCCAGGATCTTAGGAATAGCAGGGCGGGTCAGCTCAGGGTAGCCAAGCTATGTCACAGGGCTGCAGTGTAGGTCAGACATATGAAATGCAACATACCCAATAGGAGTAGGATCCTAGACCTTCTACTATCACATGTACTATTCTATTTTCCTCTGTTTTATCCTCTATACTTTTTAATACTGGAGATTCACATAGTTTTATATCTATACCTGTTGTGGAGAGTCTTGGGATTTGTGTTTATACTTCTAATAACGTTATGATGCTAGACACTCCATTAGGGATTATAAGGGAAAATGTGCATCTATTCAAGGAGTGCACCCTTGAGATTGGAGGATGTCAATTATTTTGGTATCTTTACTTCTTATATATGACATGGTTTGACGTCATCCTATGAATGGATTGGATGGTATCCTATCAGGCCTTCTTTGATTGCTATCATCGCAGAGTGATTTTTACGTCACCAGAAGGAGGGTATTTTCTATACAAGGGAGAATGGGATGTCTAGAAAAGTCGAGATGGACCTGAACATTATGGGATGGGTGGGATGATGGCCCATATTGTGAGTTTATATCTGGATGATCATGGAACATGTCTGGAAGATTTTCCTCCAGTGGTTGATTATTTCAGGGACATTTTCTCAGACGAATTCTCAGGATTTCCTATGGTAAGAGAGGTGGAGTTCACTATCGAGCTAGTTCTAGGAGCTGAACCAGTATCCATTCATCCTTACAGGATGGCTACGACAAAGTTGCAAGATCTCAAGAGGCTGTTAGAAGATATGGAAGCTAAGGGTTTTATCCAACCCAACACTTCTCCTTGGGGTTTTCCAGTCCTTTTCACAAAAAATGTGGACAATACTCTCAGAATTTGCGTGGAATATCAAAAACTGAACCATTTGATGATTAAAAATCAATATCCCTTACCAGGGATTGATGAAATTTTTGATCAACTTAGAGGAAGTCAAGTATTCTCAAAGATTAACTTGAGGTCAAGATATCACCAGGTACGTGTTCGACCTGTAGACATACCATGTATAAACTTTTGTAGTAGGTAAGGTCTCCATGAGTACTTGGTTATGCTATTCGGTCTCACAAACATACCAATAGTTTTCATGGTGCTGATGAACTGAGTGTTCCATCCTTACATAGATTACTTTGTGGTGGTTTTTGTGGATGATATATTAGTGTATTCTCACAATAAATACGACCATTCTGAACACCTTGATATCATTTTGAATACACTGAGAGAGCATCAATTATATACTAAGCTCACAAAATTCTACTTCTGGATGGATCAGATTCACTTCCTGGGCCACATCATCTCAGAGACTCGAGTATCAGTGGACCCAAAGAAGGTGAGAGTAGTAGTTACCTGGGGGAAGCCCACAAACGTTTTTGAGGTATGAAGTTTCTTAGGGATAACTGGTTACTTTAGAAATTTTATACAGGACTTCTCATGCTTGTCAGCACTAATGACTGGCTTGACTAAGAAAGGTGTGAAGTTTGAATGGCTATATTCTTATGATGCAACCTTTCAAAAGTTGAAGGGATGTTTGAACTTAGCGTCGATACTAATATTTCCAAAGCCGGGCAAGAGTTAAACTATGTACTGTGATGCCTCAGGTATTGGGATGGGAGTAGTTCTTATGCAAGGTGATCAAGTAGTTGCATACAGATCTTGGTAGTTGAGGCCACATGAGAGAAATTACCTGACACATGATCTTGAGTTGGATGCAGTTGTTCATTATAACGACCCAAACTTTTTAAATAGTATATTAACTTACTCTTAACAATTTAATAGAGATGTTAATGGTTAATGCAGAAAGAGGAGTCGATGGATTCATATAGTAGACTCGAACCTTATAAATCCCACTTATCAGAGCTTGGGAAGGAGGTAGCATATGTGGGCTTTGCTTTGGACCAAGCCCAAGCTGAACTCCAGCGTGTCAAGATTGAACGGAAACGCCTGTGGGAGAAGTTCAAGTTAGTAGAGATTACTACTAGGGCAATGTTATCTGAGCCTCCCTCAGATTCTCTCACCATAGCACACCTTACACTTAGGTCATATGACGGTGTTATAAGGGGCTATGTGATGAGACCCTAGCTTCTTTGTGTAATCCTTTGGGATGAATGAATTAAGATTTATTCCTTTAGTGATGTTTGTGAAACTTAAAATGTCCGGATAATTTTAGGATGTATTTTATTGATGAATTTTTAAAAAAGGATATTTTAAAATATTTATGTAAACCCTAAATAACTAATGATGTGTAATGATTTTTAAAAATTGGTCTTCTACAAAAGTGTTCAGTAAGGAATTTGGAGTCTAATAAGATCAACTTAATTTTTGATGAATAGTAAATTAGGAATAGTGATTTTACGCATAGGATTAGTAATGTGACCAAATGGATTAGTAATTTCACTCAAAGAAAGTTTTAATATAATTTAGACACTTAGATTAAGTAATGTGATTCAATAAAATGGGTAAATAACGGTTTCATAAATTATTAGTCAAGTATTAGTTTTTTTGGGTGAATAGTGTTATTTAATTAAAAATTTAATTAAAAACAATTAGAAAATTATTTTTATAAAAAGGACTTTATTTTTGAACTCAGAGCATCGATATTATATTATGGTAATTTTTGGGGATTTTTCTGAAAAAAATGAATTCTCGATGAATAGTGTTTTTATTTAAAAATTAAATTAAAAATATTTAGAAAAATATTTTTATAAAATAGAGTTCATAAATGTAATTAGAGCATCGATATTTTCTTAAGGTGAAATTTTGGGATTTTTCTGAGAAAGATGAATTTTTCAGGGAATAGTAAAAATGCAGTTTTAGGGTTTCGGTATGTTTAATGACATCATAACTGTGTTATGATGATGTCATGAGATATTTTAAGGGTTGGCTGGCCAAAGGTGATGAATTATTGTTTTGGGGGCCCCATTTGGCCTAACTCCATTGTAAATTCCATGGGAGAGCACATGGTTTTGAGAAAAGCACTTGTGAGGTGTCCCTTGGCCATTAATGCCTTGTCCCCTCACTTTCCCTATAAATACCCACCCTTTCCTCCTTTAGTTTTCACTCCCAACTCTCCCCCAACTAAGTTCTGGTCTCCTTACCTCCCAAGGAGTCCTCCCAAGGTGCCTCCAATCCCTCAAGGTCCAAACCTTTGAGTTTTAAGAGTTACGTTTTAAGGTAAGGGATCCGACCTCTCTCTTTCTTTTCATGTAATCTCTTTTATGTCATTCCTTTTATGCTCCATGTTCTTATGTGAGAAGATGTTCTTTTATATTCCTCTTACTGCCCTTTTCATGTTTATATTATGAGAGATCCCCTCTTACTCTCATCATTTCGTTTTATGAAAGTTTAAGTGACGCCATTAGGATGCCGAATTTTTAAGGGATTCTTTCACCCTTCTCATTTTTCAAGTTCGATTTTCATGTCAAGTCTTTCAAGTTCTTTTTTATTATGTTGGGGTATGATCTCTATATATATAATACTGATATCTTATGATCATATGATTAGAGACCCTATTTGATCTTTTCAATTCATTTTTATTGAAGTTTAAGTGACGCCGTTACGCTGCCGAATTTTTATAAGAGAAATATTATTTCTGTCTTACTTCCATGTTTTTCATTTAAAATGGTATATCCTTCAAATTTCATTACCATGAATCATATCCTTTATATTCTGTCCATATACTATTTTTATAGATCATTTATGAGTGGGAAACCCATGTCCCCTCTCTTTTCAATGTTTTCTAAAACCCCGAAACATAGCCGTTATGCTGCAGAATTTTCATCTCAAAATGCCTCTCTCTTTTCTCAAAATTATTTTATGTTATAAAGTAAATACTCAAAGCTCTTATTTCTACAGGGGTATTCAAATATATACCAAAATGTTCTATTTTAAATTCTGGTATTTACATACATGAAACCCACTCTCCCCTTCCGTGGGTTTAAAGTGACGAAAAGATCATGTCTTTAAAGCAGTTTTTAAAACGTTATGATTATGAAATGAAACCCATTTATTTTATGCTATATGGGTTATTTATGAAACGTTTGATGATGATATATGTGGATTACATGATAATAAAGGCAAATTTAAGGGTGCGCCCTGATATCACTCCAATGCATTGGGTAATGATGTAACCACTAGAGATTACAATTTTCACGATACCTTGGTGAATAACATTGGTAATTTTCAAATGACACCTTGGGGATGGACCTTGGTGATATGTTCATGATTGTCTATGTTAAATGATGTAGCCAAATCTTCAAGTTATGAAAAATGTTATTTTTATTATGAAATGCCTCATGATTCCTTTCCCATGCCTTAAAGTTCTTTTCTTGACCTTATTGAAGTATCTCAAGTTCACATGTAAAATGTTTCTCTTGTTTCCCTTACTAGGCCTTCTACTCACCCCTTCTTTTGATGTATGTCCCCAGGTTATGAGATGCAGTAATGGACCTAGGATGAACTTAAGGAGAATCCTTTCAAGTGTTTAAGAAGAATGTTTTATATTGTTTTCATGTATTATGTTCCTGGTTTCCAAGACACTAAACCTTAAAGATCCTCAGTGTTGTGTAATGTAATGAAAGTTTATGTTATAAAAAGGCAGGATTCTATAGTTGGTATCAAAGGATGGTTTAGTTATTTGTGGAAATTAGGATATAAAAACTTTAGGAAGAACCCTATAGAAAAGTTTAAATATAGGAAAACTTCCTGGTATTTTGGTAAGTATTGAGTAAGTGGTTTATCAAACAAATACATCCCTGTCTGGATATGAGCAGGTAGAGGCAGCTTTGGCACAGATGTACATAGGGGTAAAACCCGAAAACACCGCTTTGAGCTAGACTCGAACGGGAACTGGTGCACGATAATGGGCCTTGCTGCACTCTTGGTTACGACACTCCTGTGGGATATGTTTGGTTAATCACACGCTTTTTATGAATCATTATGAAGGAATTATAGAGAAGTGTAATTGTCTAAGCATGAAGTCTTAGTTAAAAGATTCATAAATGAAATATGTTTCTCACTAATGTTTTATTCTTTTAGAAAATAGCGGGCAATAGGAGGAACCGTGCCGATGGTGACCGCAATACACCATGTGCTGACGGCCCTCCGATGGAAGCCGGAATGGAAACATTCATGCGAATGATGAACCAAATGACTCAAGTTATGAGTAATAACTTGAACCAAGCTGAGATGCCGATCTCACCACGAAGGGAACAACATTCTGTTGAATCCTTCATGCGTCAACAACCATCAACATTTAGTGGATCTACTGACCCATTGGTTGCGGAACAATGGATAAGCTCCATTGAAAATATCTTTTCTGTACTTCATTGTTCGGAACAAGAAAAAGTCACCCTTGCTGTTTACCGACTAGAGGGAGAAGCTGATCAGTGGTGGTCACTGATCAAAAACATGAAGCCACGAGAAGATATTGAAGCTATGGAGTGGGAAGATTTCTGGGGAATATTCTTTAATAAGTATTTCCCTCGTTCGATGAGAACGAGAATGGAGAAAGAATTTCTCGAGATGAAGAAAAAGGAGAATGAATCAGTTGGAACCTATGAGATGAACTTCACAAGGCTTTCCCGTTATACCTCAAGCTTCGTCATGGACACTAATGGGAAGGTTGATAGATTCTTTGGTGGACTACGACCTCATATGCGGAAGAATCTAGCCAACATGGACTATGATAGCTATGAAGAAATAGTTCGAAGTGCTATGAAAGTTGAACTAGAGTTTGGGGAGACACAGTGGTCTCACAAATCTAATGAGAAGAAGAGAACTATAGAACCAAGCCTGGGAAGAAGTTTTGATCAGGAAAGAGGTGGAAATCATATGCAACATGCCACATGCAATAAATGTGGGAAGAAGCATTCGGGGGAACTGCTTGATCGGAAGTGGTAAGTTCTACAGGTGTGGAAGAGAAGGCCATATTTCTCGGAATTGTCGTAGTGATGTGAAACCTCAACTTCCCAACACTAACGACAGAGGAAAGATGGTTCTAGCCCTACCCAAAATCACATTCTTCAAGTGTGGACATCTTGGGCACTTTTCTAATCAATGTCCAAATCCGAGGGTGGTGGAGGGGAATCACCATCAACCTCAGCAGAGGCCAAGGGAACAAGGTCGTGCTTTCGCTATCACAACAACTGAAGTTGAAGTTCCGAACGATGTGATAGCAGGTACTCTTGTTGTCCTCTCAAAACTAGCAAGTACTTTATTTGATTCTGGTTCCACGCATTTCTTTATTTCCTCCAAGTTTGCAAGTAATATAGAATAAATCCCTGAATTTCTAGAGGTAGAGTTGTCAGTCAAGACTCCAAGTGGGATTATCCTTGCATCAACAGTATTTAGAGACTCTAGTGTTTACTTTGGTGAGCACAATCTTATCACAAATCTAGTAGTCATTCCCATGATGGAATTCGATATTATACTAGGTATGGACTGGATCTCAAAGTATAATGCTAAGATCAAATGCAGAAGTAAGGAAATCTCAGTAGTCTTGAATGAACGACCTACCGTTATCTTCCAAGGAGAGATATCTCAAACTGATCCCTATCTAGAAGCACCTTCTATAGCTTTCTTTATGGAGTTAATCGGTGATGATGAAGAAGGAAAAGGGAGAATACAAATATAATATGTTTCGATTTTTCATGAATACATGGATGTATTTCCTGAGGAGTTACCTGGACCACCCCCAGAAAGAGAGGTAGAGTTCTCCATTGAACTCGTACCTGGGTCTCAACCGATATCAAAGACTCCATATAGAATGGAAAATGTGGAGCTAGAAGAGTTAAAGAAACAACTCCAAGACTTGTTGGAGAAGGGGTTTTTCCGTCCGAGTGTGTCTCCTTGGGGAGCACCGGTTCTCTTTGTGAAGAATAAGGATGGATCAATGCGGCTATGCATTGATTATAGAGAACTGAATGGGATCATAGTGAAAAACAAATACGCTCTTCCAAGAATTGATGATTTATTTGACCAAATTTGTGGGGCTCAATTCTTCTCCAAGATTGACCTTCGATCTGGTTATCATCAACTAAGGGTGAAGAAGGAAGATATTCCAAACACTGCCTTCCGATCAAGATATGGGCATTATGAGTTTACTGTTATTCCCTTTGGCTTGACTAATGCTCCTGCTATTTTCATGGATTTGATGAATAATATCTTTTAGGACTACCTTGATAACTTTGTGGTAATTTTTATTGATGATATTTTGATATATTCAAAAATTCGCGAGGAGCATGAAGATCATCTGAGGGTTATTTTGAAAACTCTGTGGAAGGAGAGGCTCTTTGGAAAGTTCAGCAAGTGTGAGTTTTGGTTACAACAAGTGGCTTTCTTGGGGCACATCATAACCAATGAAGGAATCTCGGTTAACCCTTCAAAGACAATGGTTGTGGAGGAGTGGCCTCAACCCACAACAGTAACTGAGATTCGTAGTTTCCTTGGTTTAGCATGATATTATAGGAGGTTTGTGAAAAACTTTTCACGACTTTCTAATCCACTAACCAAGTTGACTTGAAAAGGGGTTAAGTTCATCTGGAAAAAGGAGTGCGAGGAAAGTTTCCAAGAGCTGAAGAAGATATTGGTTACTGCACCTGTGTTAACACTACCCTCTATCGGATAAGGATTCGTTATTTTTAGCGATGTATCTCTGAAAGGGCTTGGGTGCGTCCTCATGCAAAATGAAAAGGTAATTGCTTATGCATCTCGACAGTTGAAGATTCATGAGCAGAATTATCCTACGCATGATCTAGAGCTAAAGGCAGTTGTTTTTGCTCTAAAGATATAGAGGCACTATCTTTATGGGGAGAAATGTGATATATACACTCATGCAGAAAGAATTGAACATGAGACAAAGAAGATGGTTGGAGCTTATTAAAGACTATGATTGTTCAATTCATTATCACCCTAGAAGAGAAAACAAAGTCGCGGATGCGTTAAGAAAGAAAGATCCTGTTGTTCTGGTAACAATGAGGATCCTAGGAGATCCCTTGATTAAAGATCTAGTAAAACTGGACATGGGAATTTTAAGGGAAGGGACATCATCAACCTTATCCCAAATGATTTCTCAACCTTCATTACTAGAGAAGATCAAGAAGGCTCAAAAAGAAGATCCTTTGCTACATGAGAAGTTTGAGGCTGTAAAGGATGGGAAGTTCCCTGATTTCAATATTGATCAAGAAGGTGTATTGAAATTTCATACAAGACTATGTGTTCCATCTATTCTAGAGATAAAGAAATAATTGATGGATGAATCTCATAGCTCTACCTTCTCTATACATCCGGGAAGTACTAAAATGTATAGAGACCTTCGTGATCATTATTGGTGGGATAACATGAAGAGGGAGATTGCTGATTTCACTACAAGGTGCCTGGTGTGTCAGCAAGTAAAGGCAGAACGACAACTTCCCAAGGGGGTATTACAACCGCTACCCATACTAGTATGTACGTGGGATAATATCACCATGGAATTTATAACTGGTCTCCCGAAAACATCCAAAGGAAATAATGCGATATGGGTTATTGTGGACCGTCTCACCAAGACCTCCCATTTTATCTGTATTCGGGAAGATTTCTCTCTAGATCAACTTGACAAGATATACATAAAGGAAGTGGTGAGGATGCATGGGGTACCACTATCCATCGTGTCTGATTGTGATCCAAGATTCACATCAAAATTCTGGAGAAGTCTTCAACATGCTCTGGATACTGAATTGAATTTTAGTACGACCTATCATCCTCAAATTGATGGCCAATCTGAAAGGACTATTCAGACACTCGAAGACATGCTGAGATTATGCTCAATGGAATTTAAAGGTGGATGGGACCAACACCTCCCATTAGTTGAGTTCTCCTATAATAACAGCTTCCATTCGAGTATTCAGATGGCACCCTATGAAGCTCTATATGGAAAGCGATGTAGAACTCCTACTTGTTGGGATGAAGATGGTGAGAGAAAGCTTCTTGGGCCTGATCTTGTGAAAGAGATGACAAAACAGGTTCATGCCATCTAACAACACATAAAGGCTGCTCAGAGTCGGCAGAAGAGCTATGCTGACAACCATCGAAGGGACTTGAAGTTTGGTGTTGGCGACAAAGTCTTCCTTCGAATTTCTCCATGGAAGAGAGTCATGCGGTTTGGGAAGAAAGGGAAGCTCAGCCCTAGGTACATTGGCCCCTATGAAATCCTTGATCGCATAGGAGCAGTGGCCTATCGTCTAGCACTTCCACCGAACCTAGCTCAAGTTCATGATGTCTTCCATGTATCTCTCTTGAGGAAGTACATACCCGACCCTTCGCATGTACTGAACCCAGAGGTGGTACAACTGGAACATGAACTCTCTTATGAGGAGCAGCCAGTAGAGATCTTGGACCATAGAGACAAGGTTCTATGAAACAAGACTACCCACCTTGTGAAAGTGTTGTGGAGGAATCATAAATATGAAGAAGCGACTTGGGAGCCTGAGGAAACAAAGAAGCAAAAGTACCCTCACCTTTTCGACTAGGCCTCAAGTATAAAATTTCGTGGATGAAATTTCTTAAGGGGGGAAGAATGTAATGACCCAAACTTTTTAAATAGTATATTAACTTACTCTTAACAATTTAATAGAGATGTTAATGGTTAATGCAGAAAGAGGAGTCGATGGCTTCATCGAGTAGACTTGAACCTTATGAAGCCCACTTATGAGAGCTTGGGAAGGAGGTAGAATCTGCGGGCTTCGCTTTGGACCAAGCCCAAGCCGAACTCCAGCGTGTCAAGCTTTAACGGAAACACATACAGGAGAAGTTCAAGTTAGTATAGATTACTACTAGGGCAATGTTATCTGATCCTCCCTCAGATTCTCTCACCATAGAACACCTTAAACTTAGGTCATATGCCGGTGTTATAAGGGGCTATGTGATGAGACCCTAGCTTCTTTGTGTAATCCTTTGGGATGAATGAATTAAGATTTATTCCTTTAGTGATGTTTGTGAAACTTCAAATGTCCGGATAATTTTAGGATGTATTTTATTGATGAATTTTGAAAAAAGTATATTTTAAAATATTTATGTAAACCCTAAATAACTAATGATGTGTAATTATTTTCAAAAATTGGTCTTCTACAAAAGTGTTCAGTAAGGAATTTGGAGTGTAATAAGATCAACTTAATTTTTGATGAATAGTAAATTATGAATAGTGATTTTACGCTTAGGATTAGTAATGTGACCAAATGGATTAGTAATTTCACTCAAAGAAAGTTTTAATATAATTTAGACACCTAGATTAAGTAATGTGATTCAATAAAATGGGTAAATAACGGTTTCATAAATTATTAGTCAAGTATTAGTTTTTTCAGGTGAATATTGTTCTTTAATTAAAAATTTAATTAAAAATAATTAGAAAATTATTTTTATAAAAAGGAATTTATTTTTGAACTCAGAGCATCGATATTATATTATGGTAATTTTTGGGGATTTTTCTGAAAAAAACGAATTCTCGAAGAATAGTGTTTTTATTTAAAAATTAAATTAAAAATATTTATAAAATTATTTTTATAAAATGGATTTCATAAATGTAATTAGAGCATCGATATTTGCTTAAGGTGAAATTTTGGGATTTTTCTGAGAAAGATGAATTTTTTAGTGAATAGTAAAAATACAGTTTTAGGGTTTCGGTATGTTTAATGACATCATAACTGTGTCATGATGATGTCATGAGATATTTTAAGGGCTGTACAGCCAAAGGTGATGAATTATTGTTTTGGGGGCCCCATGTGGCCTAACTCCATGGTAAATGCCGTGGGAGAGCACATGGTTTTGAGAAAAGCACTTGTGAGGTGTCCCTTGGCCATTAATGCCTTGTCCCCTCACTTTCCCTATAAATACCCACCCTTTCCTCCTTTAGTTTTCACTCCCAACTCTCCCCCAACGAAGTTCTGGTCTCCTTACCTCCCAAGGAGTCCTCCCAAGGTGCCCCCAATCCCCCAAGGTCCAAACCTTTGAGTTTTAAGAGTTAC
Organism: Viscum album; assembly: GCA_963277665.1. Taxonomy (NCBI): domain Eukaryota; kingdom Viridiplantae; phylum Streptophyta; class Magnoliopsida; order Santalales; family Viscaceae; genus Viscum; species Viscum album. The sequence continues at coordinate 1,074,383,180 of OY728157.1, read as the reverse complement.
GTTTTAAGGTAAGGGATCCGACCTCTCTCTTTCTTTTCATGTAATCTCTTTTATGTCATTCCTTTTATGCTCCATGTTCTTATGTGAGAGGATGTTCTTTAATATTACTCTTACTGAAATTTTCATTTTTATATGATTAGAGATCCCCTCTTACTCTCATCATTTCTTTTTATAAAAGTTTAAGTGACGCCGGTAGGCTGCCGAATTTTTAAGGGATTCTTTCACCCTTCTCATTTTTCAAGTTCGATTTTCATGTCAAGTCTTTCAAGTTCCTTTTTATTATGTTGGGGTATGATATCTATATCTATCATACTGATCTCTTATGATAATATTATTAGAGGCCCTATTTTATCTTGTCAATTCATTTTTATTGAAGTTTAAGTGACGCCGTTAGGCTGCCGAATTTTTATAAGAGAAATCTTATTTCTGTCTTACTTCCATGTTTTTCATTTAAAATGGTATATCCTTCAAATTTCATTACCATGAATCATATCCTTTATATTATGTCCCTATACTATTTTTATAGATAATTTATGAGTGGGAAACCCATGTCCCCTCTCTTTTCAATGTTTTCTAAAACCCCGAAACATAGCCGTTATGCTGTAGAATTTTCATCTCAAAATGCCTCTCTCTTTTCTCAAAATTATTTTATGTTATAAAGTGAATACTCAAAGATCTTATTTCTACAGGGGTATTCACATATATACCAAAATGTTCTATTTTAAATTCTGGGATTTACATACATGAAACCCGCTCTCCCCTTCCATGGGTTTAAAGTGACGTAAAGATCATGTCTTTAAAGCAGTTTTTAAAACGTTATGATTTTGAAATGAAACCCATTTATTTTATGTTATATGGGTTATTTATGAAACGTTTGATGATGACATATGTGTCTCATATGATAATAAAGGTAAATTTAAGGGTGCGCCCTGATAGCGCTCCAATGCATTGGGTAATGATGTAACCACTAGAGATTACAATTTTCACGATACCTTGGTGAATAACCTTGGTAATTTTAAAATGACACCTTGGGGATGGAACTTGGTGATATGTTCATGATTGTCTATGTTAAATGATGTAGCCACATCTTCAAGTTATGAAAAATGTTATTTTTATTATAAAATTCCTCATGATTCTTTTCCCATGCCTTAATGTTCTTTTCTTGACCTTATTGAAGTATCTCAAGTTCACATGTAAAATGTTTCTCTTGTTTCCCTTACTGGGCCTTCTACTCACCCCTTCTTTTGATGAATGTCCCCAGGTTATGAGATGCAGTAATGAACCTAGGATTAACTTAAGGAGAAGCCTTTCAAGTGTTTAAGAAGAATGTTTTATGTTGTTTTCATGTATTATGTTCCTGGTTTCCAAGACACTAAACCTTAAAGATCCTCAGTGTTGTGTAATGTAATGAAAGTTTATGTTATAAAAAGGAGGGATTCTATATTCATGCATTGCACTGATGGATACATTATTTATTGGGGGATAATTTTGTGGTGTACACGGACCACAAAAGTCTCAAAAACATCTTCACTCAGTGTGATTTGAATCTGAGACAACGATGGTGTATGTGGAATACCTTCAGTCATTTGACTTTGAGCTTGTCTATACACCTGGAAAAGGTAATGCAGTGGCTAACGCACTGAGCATGAGGACTCAGATACAGGAATCAAAGGAGGCTATTGGTGAGTGAAAACTAATGGATTTGTTCTCTAGAATGAATTTAGAGGTGCATAATAGTCAGGTATAGACTTATCTTTCATCTTTGTCTATTACCTCTACCCTACAGGATAGGGTGAGGATGAGGCATCTATCAGATTCTGAAGGACTTGTTCTACAGGAGAGTGTGATAGGTGAGGACCATCCTCCTAGATGGAAGATAGGCAAGGATGAAGTTTTGCGTGTCCATGGACATGTGTGGGTTCCAGGGGATATACGCAAGGAGTTGATGTGGGAGTTTCATGATTCATCTTGGGCAGTGCATCCCAGAGTCACCAAGATGTACTATGACTTGCGTCGTCAGTACTGGTGGCCAGGAATAAAGTGACAAGTAGCTGGTTTGGTTATGAGGTGTTCCGCCTATCAGTAGGTGAAGGTGGAACATCAGTGGTGGGTTGTAATTTTATAGAAGCTACCCATTATTGAGTGGAAATGAGATGATATCATGATCGATTTCATAATAGGGTTACTGAGGTATCCTAGAGGAAACGATGATGTGTGGGTTGTAGTTGATAGGCTTATGAAGGTTTCTCACTTCTCTACAATCAAGGAGACCTTTGGTTTTGATGATCTTGGAAATATGTATATTTGAGATGTGGTACAACTTAATGGGGTTTCTCGTTCTATCATTTCAGATAGGGATGCCCGATTTAAATATTGTTTCTAGCTGGGTTTTCAGAGGGTTTTGGGTACACAGAAGCTTCTGAGCACAACATACCACCCTCAGAAAGATGGAAAATTAGAGCGTATGATACATGTTATATAAGACATGTTGCATGCATGTGTCCTGGGCTTTGGGGGATCTTGGGAGAAGCATATACCCCTGGTTGAGTTCACCTATAATAATAACTTTCAGGATACTATTCAGATGCCTCCATATGAGGCTTTTTATGGTAGGCCATGCCGATCACCCCTGTGTTGGATGGAGGTAGGAGAGGCAGCTATGCTGGGACCTCGTCTTGTTCAGGAGACTACTGAGTAGGTTCACTTGATTCAAAGACAAATGGATACTGAAAAGTCTTGTCAGAAATCTTATACCGATTGCCACAGATGAACTTTGGAGTTTGAGGTTGGGGATCAAGTTTTCCTACGTGTCACACTGATATTGGGGCACAAGAGGATCATGAGAAAGGGTAAGCTCTCACCATGATATGTCGAACCATTTGAGATTTTGGAACGAGTTAGGTTAGTTGCATATCGGTTATAGTTTCCTCAGAGGTACCAAGCCATGCATGACGTCTTCCATATATCTCAGCTATGCCGCTATCACTCAGAACTATCTCATGTTTTTTAGACAAAGGAGGTTGAGCTTAAGGTTGATATCCAATTCACATAGTTGACAAGATCTTGAAGGTTCTCTGAGGCTAGTCTGTTCCTCTCATATGAGTGGTATGGAAGCACACCCGAGTAAATGATGAGACTTGGGAGAGGGAGAGTGACGTACATGCTTAGTGGCCAGATTTTTTCTCATATATTTCTTCACCACCCTTGGAAGGGAAATTTGGGTATGAATTTCTTTAAGGGGATTATCTTGTAAGAACACAGTTCTTCTTATGAGGTACTGTTTCTTCATTTTTCTTTTCCTTTCAGTTGTTTTTGTGAAAACAAGGAAAACTAGAAAAATGATATGTTTTAGTATAACATGTCATGTAATCATATATACACACCATTTAGTCTATCCATGTAGGATAGGGATATATAGTGTGTGAGTTCGTTGGCCTGGGAGAGAATAAAAATCCACTACACGCCTTGTACTCCTTAGTACACACCGTATAGTCATGTCGGCAAGGTCGGTGTGGGACGTGTAAAGTAAATCGGAGGATTTATGAATAGTAAAATGATATACAAGCCATGTATATGGTTTTAAATTCCATGTACTACTAAAAATTGGCTTAAAACAGGCAGTGTCCTCATTTTCTCTTCTTCTGGATAGAGGAGCCGCCAGGTGAAGAAGAAGGAGATGTAAGAACGTTTCCTTCTCCCATTTCATCATCTGGAACCCGATTCAAGTTCCATCGGTCTCGTTGGATCCCTATCAATAAGATTTGTATTCTACTTGAGTTATTCTTGATGATTTATATTTTTGAGGAAGTTATTAAAGGTGGAATGATTTACCTCTTTTCTTAGATCTACACAATTCTAGGATGATTCGAGGGCTGGCATCAAATTATTTCAGTTATACGACATCGAGGTAGGTGGTCTCATGCCTCTCATTAATTTTTTAGGTGTTTATATGTTCCTATGTGATGCACACCCATGTTTAGGGTGTTTCCTTGAAAGGAAATTGATCCTTCTTACTATTAAATATTTTTCTGATAATGAATTCAATGAATTGAATCATGTTTAGCATTGTTGATTGGTTAAGGAACACACCGCAGGTGAGTTTCCCATAGATAATTGGTTTGGACGTTTCACTCAATGTTGAAGATAAGCATGCTTTCATTGTCCCTTTTTAGGGTTGTTTAGAATGAACTTTATTGTTATTTGAAATTGAAATTGTGTTATAATTGTGAGGGTTTGACTAGTGATTTGGGATTGTGTTTTTCCCTTTTCCATGCAGTGTTTTTACTTGTTAAGAAGGTTGGAATGTTTATTTGAATTTTAATGGGAAAATGGAAAATATAATTAGGTGATACATGGGTTTAGCTTAGAATTCCGTGAAAGGAATCTCTTGACTATTGTACCTTGTACCTTGGGTGATACATGGGTTCAACTTAGAACTCCATGGATGAACTCGAGAGGTTTTTGTTTATATACCATTAGTGACACTTGGGCTCCTTAGTAGGACTGCTAGGGAAAAAATAAATTGAAATAAACATATTCATAGAGTGATTACTTCGTGATACCTAGTAGGACCACTAAGGGAGGACTCGCTTGAAATTATACCAATATCAAGAGTGATACTCAGGCTCCCTAGTAGGACCATTGAGAATGGGATCATAGGATGTTAGTAGAATTAATCCTGTAGTGATACTTGAATTTCAACTTAGGAAAATTGAGAACAGATTCATGGTATACTTGAATGATGGAATAGAAGGAATTATTACACGTCTGCCAAGATAAAGAAAAATCTTGAGTTCAGGCTTTACATATTGGTTAGGAGGTCTTCTGAGACTCCTGTTGTTCTTACCTTGCTACGGGGAATGTCAGGCTTAGGCCAAATTCAAAAATTTATATACCTCAAGTAAATGAACCACTAATGAACATAGTAAACTCTGTAAATCAATACTAGTATTCTTAAGACTGTTTACTTCTGAGTGTATACTACTTTACTGCATTTCATTACTATACACAACTACTGAATATACTCACTGACAGATTGGCACAAGCCTTTTGTGGTTGCCTACTGGGATTCATTTCTAACACCCTGTTTGGGTCATGTTTTTGGGCCAAAATATACTACATTAATAAAGGTATTGATAGGGGAAAATATCCTTTTACAAGTACATGATTGTTTCTTAGGATAAGGAGAGCATGAGACCAAGCCTTGGCTTGCGATGCTGCTGATTCCTACTTTGTTTTACTGTACTTTGGTATTTTATTATACTTGATCGTAGTGTACCCTATTTTTGATGTTTTCTTAGAACATGTAACATGTTGTATCATTTGGATATTACATACTTTTTGGCTATCTTGATCTTATATCTTTAGTTGTTTACTACAATTTGATGCTATTTAATGCTTCTATTATTGTCATAATTTATTCTACTGTGTTACACTCTGTCAATGAGGGTATAGTTTCCCCATTATCACACCCTAGGCCCTCGCTACTAGTTGGAATCCTCTGGCATTTGGGGAAATGTGTTTGAGGTGATGTGACCAACCGATCCGGCTATCAGTTTAGTGGTAAGCTGGGTCAGGACGTTACATCAAATTCTCAATAAAGGTATGTATAGTGGAAGCAATAATGAATTTAGGAGATTAAATCAACATGGAACAGTAAATAAATAATAACACATGACATTAAAATAATTGGATAAGGCATAATCAATATTTCAAGGTAAGAAACTGAAAACACTTGCAATTTACTCAATAAATTGAGAACTAAATTCATCCATATATATGTTGAAACAAAATCTCATGGATAAATAGTAAATGAGTATGAATGAGGTAAATGCTTATTTATTGGATGGCATGTTTCCTAGGTACATTGTACCTTTACTGTTAAGAAATTTCAGAAGATGAGTTAGCATATTGGGTAAAATTACATCTAATTTAGCCAAATTATTTGTCTTATGAGACTAAAAATGTATCTAGGGTCTATCTATAACAAGGACCCACCAATGTCATACCTGTTCGAAGCATTCCACATGTATCAAATAATCGATTTAATTAATAAAAAATATGTTTTATCATCAAATATGAATATTGAATAAATAATATGTATATATAAATAAATAACTAATGGAGTATAAATATCAACAAGGGTTTTTGATGCTGATGAATACAAATACCATTTAAAGACCATTAAAAACTTTCTTGAGGAAAAAAATCTTTTAACATTCCAAAGTGTCCCATACCACTTTGAAATGTTTGGAATCATAATACCATTGAAGAATAACATTAAATGATAATTTTTATATCTTTATAATAATAATATTCCTGATATAAAATGTAAAAGGGTTGTATATACACCATATAAAATAAACTAGGTTCATAGCATTACAATATGCCTCAATGAAATGGAATTGAGATGAAATCCCTTACCTTGTGTTTCCTTTCATGCGAACATCCTTTAAAATAATGTATAATGGTTTTATGAATGTTAATAAATTATTCCATAACCATATTAATATTTATTATATCATATATGATCATCTTATAATATATTATTACCCATTTATTAGTAAGCTTTCATTATTTTCACTATTTCGGGTGTTAATTTCCTAGTTTCATGAGTAAGTTTTGAATTGTTATTTGTTATTACTATTACTTAGATCATTAATTAATCAAATAAAAAATTTAAACCATTATTTAATTATCATATATATTAATTATATATGTATTTATAATAATCCATAATATTTATAGATAAGAATTGAAATGCACCGTTCATGGAGACGTAAGGTCATACGTACACATGAACGCTACTTTCATTACTTTGTGGTATTAAGAGAATGAAAGTAAAGGATATATATGTATATTATAATTCTAGTATCATATTTGTTTTCCATATATGTCATATATTTTTATTAAAACCATAATTTATACATTCCATGTATAGCAAGAACAAATCACATCGCTTTGAGGAGATGATAGTCCACACTTCCACAAACGATGTTACCGTATTCCCAGAAAATAGAAAGAACAAAGGTATATTATATATAAAAATTAAATACTAATAAAGATATTATATATATAATATATATCATATATATACAGTGTGTACATCATGATTTCCAACCACAAAAGTTGGTAAAGGAAAAAACAGGTGACATCATTTCGTGAGGTGGTAGTTCACCAAACACACAAACAGTAAGTATATTACCCATTTGATAGAAGTGTGTGTATTTTTATGTCTAAATATTATCATAAAAACATCTCAATATATTTATAATAATTATTTTATTATGTAATAATGGAATAAAAATATTTTATGGGGTGGAGAATGTAAATAAAATAAAAGTCCCTGAAAAAGGATGTTACATCTTCTTTGGGTAACACCTTTTGGTTTGCACCAAAGGGATTACTTGGATGAATTTATACCCAAAAGGAGGATTCTAGGATTAGGGTAGGGATGTTGGAATATTATTTTAGTAGATTTTGTGTGAGAAAAATGGTTTGATATTTGTGAATACATGGGAGAGGTAAGTTTCTTTTTATAGTGGGGGAGTGACATTCTTGTAAATTTTGGAAAATGGAATTCCACCCACGTTTTCCCCTTGTAAATTCATTCAAATAATAATATAAATTTTATAAATGGAAATATATAGTCAAAATATATCCATAAAATGGATTTTGGACAAGTTTCTAGGTCATTTTGGGCCTTATGTTTAAGGTTTAATCCTTTGTTAAGCTAATTTTTTTCTTAATCGATATAATTAATTCTAATACATTTATCTTTTTTTAGAAACTAAGTAGACTTTATGAGATATTATAAATTATTATTATTCCAAATATGAAATTATTTTTTCTAAATTCCAATCCCATAAGTGGTAGAAATTAATTTAAAATTAATCCCACAGGCGGGACGACAATGCTGGTTATTAAAGTAAAAATGATAAAAAGTTTGCTATGTTTTTATATCCAATTTCAAATTGAAATTAATTAAAATGAACTAAATTGGATTAATTCATATATAATTTATCTAATCAAACTTTAAAACCAATTAAAAATGTAATTTAACCTTATATATAAATTATACGAAAAAGTAGTTTTGAATTACAATTCAGTATTTTTCACTATTCATAAAAAAATGAAACGTCACAGAAAAATATCAAAAATTCAACCTAAACTAATTTTAAATTTAAAATTGAAAAAATTAATTTTAATTTTAAATATATATTTTATAATTTTTTTAAAATTTACATTTAAAATATGTTCGCCATTAAAAGGCGGTAAAATTGACTTTAGAAAAAATATAGGTTTTTATGCATAATATTAGGTTTGTTCTTATCTTATGACTATATAATCTATTGGATGAATATAAAAAATATTTTATGGAATATATAATATATATATTTTATTAATATTATTCACTAATATTAATTAATTTAATTTTTTAGGATGAAACACCTTTGTGAGCATAAAAATGAAAATATTTCCTTTATATTCAATTGGATTATATTTTTGTTTCTAATTAGTTGGAAACCAATGAATTTATCTTATAATTGTGTAAAAAATATATTTTAATAAATTAGTTAATAATATTCATAAACTATAATTTAATGGCAATGTTATGTTTTATTATAATAAATAATAATATTTTTAATAATATATAATAGTTCAATAAAAACTGGTCTTGCGTTTTACACAAGCCATCAAGGAAATTCAGTATTGCATGTAACACAAGATAATCTTGGTGATAATTTTAGAGAAATATAAAAATGATGTTTCATGTAACATAGGTATTACGTGGTGTTTCGTATAAATCAATCTAGGATAAAAAATTTAATTTATTCTAAAAGGAAAATATTGTAATGTCTTGGGGTGTTACAAGGACTTTTGTTACTTTTTTTAATATTAATGAAAAAATATCTTAATTATTCTTTTTATTCCTTGTTATTAATATATTTATTTATTTTTATTCCATTTATTTCATATTTATTGTACCACCCTTTTTTATTTTTTTGATAATCCCTAATGGGGAGTAAAATATATGGAATAACCAAAGGGAAAATATATTAGAGTAATGGGTTTCATATGATTAAATTATGGTAGATTTTATTATTTAATGCTTAGGATTTAATATTTTTTTATAGATATTTATTCCATGATTTATGTTAATAATAAAGGGGGAGATTGTGGGATTAGTCCAATAATTCCTTATTTTAATAATCACAAATCATGTTTATGTTATTTCAAATCCATTTTATGTTTTATGAAAGATAAATTATTTTTGATAAAATAATGGAAATTATGAAAAGTCTTGAATCAACCATATAGAATATACATCAACCGAACGACTGCCTGGTTGGACCTAGAAGATTTATGATAAATGAATGAATTTACCTCAAGGAAAATCCAACAACCACTTTTTTATTTGAAGAGACCTATAACGTCCCGGATTCGGGTGCCACTCAACGGGTGCCACGAACCCAGTTGGTCATATGACCTCAAGTGAATTTCCAAAAACTCTAGAGGCTGCCAACTAGAAGTGAGGGCCCAATTATGATAGTGGAGAAACTATACCTTCATTTGTCAAAGTGTAGCGCAACGGAGAAGATAAATAAGGTACAACAACCGCAGAAGCAATAAACCATACACAATGGGTATGAACAACTGTAGTAAAAGATAACCAACTGCTATATAGATAATGATGAAAAATGTCTCTAGTCCTAAGAAAATATACAGAACATGTTACATAGCAGTACAATATGATATAATGTAAAGTACAGGTACAGTAGAACAAAATAGAACAGTCGGTGGCATCACGAGTCGGAGCTCGGTCCCATGCTCCCCTACACCTCAACAACACTCAAGTACCTGTATAGGGACCCTTTCCCTTATCCACACCTGCGACAATATAGTCTGTTTGGGCTGAAGACATGACCCAAACAGGGTGTGAGAAATAAATCCCAGTAGGCACCCACCAAAGGCCTGTGCCCAACTATTAGTGAAAAATTTGCAACAATAGTGTGCAATAAATGCAGTAAACTAGTAAGCACTCAAAAGTAACTATCATTAACAGTTTCATTTGCATTTAAATATTCATTTAGCAGTTCAATTTAATAACATTCAACGTTCCTCAAAACTAAGCTCTTGGGTTAATCAGAACCTTTCCCTCAGGCTAATATAACCACGCCCTCAGGCTTACCCTCAGAAATAACGAATGGTGCCCTCAGGCGTATGGAATCTACCCCTAAGGCATACTGAATATTTACCTCAGGAACGGAAGCTATTGCCCTCAGGCATATGATACATTTCCCTCAAGTTATAAAATTACCGCCCTCAGGCTAAGAAAACAACGCCCTCAGGCTAAAGTAAAACACTGCCCTCAGGCGCAAGTAACCAGGACAAGCCCAAAGCATAAAAAGAAGTTTTATATACAATTCCTTTCAAGGAAAAAGTGATGCTCAATATAAACATGGAATAACCTCGGGTATCCGGGTCAAATGGCTAAATAGAGGAACACACCCCAGGGTTGTCCTGGATCCAAGCAGTGATCTCAAATAGCAGTTTAACACTTAAATTAAATTACCTATGCAATTATAGGTATTTAAACAGCCAAGGCCTCAACCATATGACACCCAATGTGGGTTTGTAGCACAATGGTACACAAAAATACACAGCATTTGGAATTTAAACACCAGACCACCTACCTCGATCGCCCCTGATCTATATATGTGAACGATGCTCCTCGAAACGCCCGAGAATGACGTAGATCTGAGGTGAACATAACCTCGTTCATACTCAAATAAATTAATTTAGAGGAATAATTGGCAAAATCTATGCAAGGAAAAGGAAGAACTCACTCGTGCAGTTCTAAGGAGATCGACGGTGCAGAAAACGGGTTCCCGATGTGTGATCGGGAGGTCCTCCAAGCTCTGGTCATCTCTCCCAAGCTCTCCTCCAGTTCTAAGCTTTCTCTGTGAATAGAGGAGGATACTGCCCATTTTAAGAGAAAAAACAGACTACACGACGTGTACTATTGGGTACACGGTGTGTACTTTTCATTTTTTAACTGTTCTGCTGGCGGCTTCTTGCCAGCGCGACACTGTTCATCTGTCGACATGAGTACACGACGTGTAACACCTGAGTACACGGTGTGTACTGTCGCTCAGCTGACCACCGCCTTACTGTTTGCCTACCGAATGACTACACATCATGTAAATAGACACTATACGGCGTGTAGTTGGTTTTTACACCTTTTATCGCCAGCATGACTACACGCCTTGTGTAATCATCCCACATAGCCAAAGTACATGGTGTGTGTACAAGTACATGGTGTGTACCCACAAAGTTTGGGATTTTCCCCATTTTACTTATTTTCTCAAAAATACTTAAGGAAAAAGGAAAAGAAGAAACCCGTACCTCAAGAACAAGAATGGGGTTCTTACAAACTTCCCCCCTTTAAGCAATTCATCCCCTAATTTCCCTTCCAAGGGTGGTAAAGATAAATCTCAGAACAAATCTAGCCACTGAGAACGTACGTCGGTCTCCCACTCCCAGGTTTGTTCCTGCACTCAGCCATGCTGCCATATCACTCGTACGAGAGGAAATGAATGGCCTCAGAGAAACTTCGTGCTCCTATCAACAATATGAATCAGATGCTCCTCAAAGGATACATCGACATGAAGCTCAACCTCCTCGTGTTGAAAGACGTGAGACAGGTATGAATGATAACGGCGCAACTGAGATACATGGAAGACATCGTGCATGTCCCGGTACCTCTGTGGTAACTGCAACCAATAGGCAACCAGCCCAACTCTCTCCAGAATCTCGAATGGAACCACATACCTCGGTGAATGTTTACCCTGTATCCTGATCTGTCTATGTCCCAACCTCGGTGAAACACGAAAAAACACCTAATCTCCGACCACGAACTCCAAGGATCATCTGTGGAAATTAGCATAAGATTTCTGACGAGACTACGCAATAGCCATCTGCTTCTGTATCAACTGGACCCACTCTGATGTCTCCTGCACGAGACATGGTCTCAGTAAAGCTGCCTCACCTGTCTCCAACTAGCAGAGGGGTCGTTGGCATGGCCTACCATATAATTCCTTGTATGGTGCCATCTCAATAGTTTCCTAAAAACTATTATTATAGGAAAACTCAACCAGGGGTATATGCTTCTCCCAAGATCCCCCAAAGTCTAGGACGCATGCGCGCAGCATGTCCTCTAGCACCTGTATTATACGCTCTTATTGGCCATCGGTCTGAGGGTGGTAAGCTATACTCAGAAGCACCTGTGTACCCAGTGCCCTCTGAAAACACTACCAGAAATGAGACATAAAGCGGGTGTCCCTATATGAAATGATAGAACAAGAAACCCCATGAAGACGTAAAACCTCTAGAATATACAGTTTTTTGAGAACATCAACTCAGAAGGTCTCCTTGATTGGAAAAAAGTGAGCTACCTTCGTAAGTCTATCTACAACAACCCACACGACATCACTGCCTCGAGGTGACCTCGGTAACTTGGTCACAAAGTCCATCACAACATCATCCCATTTCCACTCTGGAATGGGTAACTTCTGTAATAGTCCAACTGACCTCTGATGCTCTTCCTTCACCTGCTGACAGGTGGAACATCTCGTAACAAAACTATCTACTTCACTCTTCATACTCGGCCACCAATACTGACGTCTCAAGTCACGGTACATTTTGGTAACTCCAGGATACACTGCCCAATCTGAAGCATGAAACTCCTGCATCAACTCCTCAAGTATATCCCCTGGAACCCATACCCGTCCATGGAAACGCAATACCTCATCATCACCTATCGTCCACTCAGGAGGAGGGTCCTCACTTTCCATCGACTCCCGGAGAACTAGGCCTTCTGAACTAGATAGCTGTCTCATCCTCACTCTATCCAGGAGGGTAGAAGTCACAGCTAAAGATGAAAGATAGATTTTCCCCTGACTGTCATGAACCTCCAAATGCATCTCAGAGAACAAAGCCATAAGCTGCCACTCACCAATAGCCTCATGAACTGCCTGTATCTGAGTCTTCCTGCTCAGTGCATCCGCAACGGCGTTACCATTACCAGTTGTATAGGCAAGTTCAAAATCGAAGGACTGTAGGTACTCAACCCACCTCCGCTGCCTCAGATTCAATTCATGCTGAGTAAAGATATATTTGAGACTTTTGTGGTTGGTGAAAACCACAAAATTCTCTCCCAGGAGATAATGTCTCCAACAGCGCAATGCATGCACAACTGCAGCTAACTCGAGTTCATGCATCAGGTAATTCCTCTCATGTGGCCTCAACTGTCGAGAACCATATACAACAAATCAATCACCCTAAATCAACACAGCTTCTAGCACAATACCTGATGAATCATAGTAAACTGTATATCTCTTCCTCTGCTCTGGGAGTATTAGGATTGGTGCTGATGTCAACCTTCCCTTCAGCTCTTGAAAGGCTGTCTTGCAAGTTTTGGTCCAAACAAACTTCACAACCTTCTTATTCAAACCCGTAAACGATGTTGCTAAGCGGGAGAAGTCCTGGATAAAGCGCTTGTAGTAACCAGCCAGCTCTAAGAGACTCTGTATCTCAAACACGTTCTTAGGATGATCCCAGGAAACTACTGCTCTCACCTTCTCTAGGTCTACTGAAACTCCTACCTCTGAGATAATATTACCCAGGAAGTGTATCTAGTCCATCCAAAAGTGGCACTTTGAGAGCTTAACATATAGATTATGCTCTCTCAGTGTAATCAATATGATCTCAAGATGGGTGGCATGGTCGTGTCGAGTGTGAGAGTACACTAAGATATCATCCATGAAGACTACCACAAAAGAATCCAGATTAGGATGGAACACACGATTCATTAGATCCATGAAAACTGATGGCATGTTCGTGAGTCCGAACGACATAACCAAGTACTCATATATACCATACCTACTCCTGAAGGCTATGAGAGGTATATCAGATGGTCTAACGTGAAACTGATGATATATAGATCTCAAGTCAATCTTCGAGAACACTCGTGCACCTATAAGTTGATAAAAAATATCATCAATCCTCAACAAGGGATATCAGTTCTTTACCATCAACTGGTCCAGCTTCTGATAATACACACAGAGTCTGAGGGTACCACTCGCCCTTGTATAGAAACTCTCTGCCCTCTGGTGACGTGAAACACATTCTGTGATGATAGCAGTCTACAAAGGCTCGGAAGGGTACCAACCAGTCCATCCCAAGAATGAAATCATATCCCATCATCCCTAAGACATAGAGGTCCCAAAGAAAGTGACACCCACCAACCTCAAGGGGGCACTCCTTACACTAGCGCACACTAGCCGTTATAGTCCCCAATGGAGTGTCAAGCGTCATAACATCAGAAGATGAAGAAATATCGAGCCCAAGGCTCTCCACAACAGGAACATATATAAAGATATGTGTAGCACCCGTATCGAAAAGTACTGAAGATAAAATAGAAGCTACTAGAATATTACCTCAAACAGTAAAAGGTCTGGGATCCTGCTCCTGTTGGGTCTGTTGCACCGCATATGCCGGCCTAGTGCCGCGGCTCTACAACACAGCCTGACTACCCTGAGCTGTCCCGCCCTACTGCCTCTAAGATCCTGGTGTCTAGCTACCACAACCACGACCACCATCTCAGCCTGCACGCCCTGACGTATTCTAGTTTACCGACTGGTAAGAAGCTGCTGGTCCTGCTCCCGCACGTGGAGTCTGCACAGAACCCCTCTCACTAGACACCGGTGGAAACACCCTGCAATAACGTTGGAGATGACCCATATTACTGCAATCTTGGCACTCCACTGGGTCACGTGGACACTGCAGTCTCTTGTGCCCCTCTCTACCACACTGATAGCACATGATCAGGCCTCCCGAAGCATTCCTCTGGCTGGTACTACCGCTGTGAGAGAACTCCATCTGTCTCTTCCTCTTACCGGTAGAAATAGTACCATAAACTGGTGTCGAGCTGCCCTGGCCCACACCACTAGCTTCCCGCAGGTTCCTCTCAGTAATTAGTTCCTGGTTCACAATAACATGTATAATAGACAACCTGAAAACATTCACCAGTGCTCGAATGTCATATCGAAGACCATCCTCAAAGTGTCTAGCCCTCAACATCTTATCACCCACCAGAATGGGTGCAAAACGGTGAAGCTCAGTAAAGCGAGCAAAATAATCCATCACCGACATAGATCCCTACTGTAGATTCATGAACTCTCGAGCTCGATCTGCCCTCAGCATCTCTGGGAAGAAGAATTAATAGAAATCACTCTAAAAATATTACCATGCCATGTCTCTGTGATTCTCAGACTGAGTGGTAACATCCTACCACCTCTTGGAAGAATCACACAACTTGTAAGTAGCGAACTTGAACGTCCGCCCTGGAGGCATCTCAAGGTGATTAAAAATAGTCTGTAATGACTCCATCCAAGACTCCATAGCCTGTGGTCCACCATCCCCTGAAAACGTAGCCGGATGCTGCTGCTGGAAGATACGTGTCAGCTCTGCCGTAGATGTGGCGGCCTGAGGTGCTCCCTGAATGGTCTACATAAACCGCATGAAGCCTTCACGGAACTGCACCTCCGTGCCTACGTCCGGTATAACGGCTGGTGCTGCACCTGGCACTACTGGAGGATCAACCGGTAGCCCATGGCCTACCATCTCTAGAGTATAATCGTTACTGCTCTCTTGGCGAACAACTGGTGGTCGTCTTGGTGGCATGAATCTACAAGGTCAAAAACACACCTTAGATTAAGATTATCAAAAAACCGAAACAAGGGGACAGGATAAAGAAAGTCTTCAAGATTTAAAAAAATTGACTACACGGCGTGTATAAATACTACACGACGTGTTCTCAATTCCTTCTTCCCTGCCCGAGTCCTTCTACACAGATAAGACACACAACTCACTTGAACAAGACTACACAGCGTGTATAACATCTATGTGACATGCATGGTTTAATTTCCAACTGCCCGTGTCATTCATGAAACGGCCTGTATACCCAGGCCACACTACACGACGTGTTTTCAAAAAGACACGGTGTGTACTAGAAGCCCCATACCGACCCGTGTTGCACACTACATGGCCTTTTACTTGGATAACACTACACGGCGTGTTCTGGAAGGACAAGATGTGTACTAGGAAGGATAAAACCAACCCGTGTTGTTATTTACACGGCTGGGTACCGGGGTCAGTCTACACGACATGTTCAAGGAAGACAGGATGTGTATATCATAAGTTTTTCCTTCATCTATGTTGTTCGCTACACGGGCGGACACCGAGTCAATAATACATGACGTGTAAAACCGGTACATGAAGTGTTTGTCCTAAAACCATTCCCTACCCCGTGTCCCCGCCCACACGGTCTATGACATAGGAAGAGACTACACGGCGTGTACTGAGTGTACACAACATGTACTTAAAAAGTTTTCATTTCTTCCAAAACAGAAGTTTAAACAATGTGTAATCATAGAAATACACGGCGTGTATCCTGGGTTTTCCAGATAGTAAGCCTATGAAACTACTCTGGAACCCAGAAAAACACTTAAACGACACCTAAGTGCCAAATTCCGATCCTTGAGGGCCCATACTCCTTGTGAATCAAAGCTTGGCATCTTATCTGTGTTATAAATACGGTAAAAAACCAATGATCCACCAAATTACAGTCAATGAGGGCCCATACTTTTCAATAACCAAAGTTTGGCATCCATTCTACAAAGGCTTCATACAAAAATACCCTATCAAATAGCAGGTATTTATCAAAGTAGCTATCACAACAGCATGCGTTCCTAGCATAATAGCTATCACAACAACATGCAATTTCTAATGCACCTACATGGCATGGAAGAATGCATGAAATGTGATTTCTATCATGTTCCTAAATGATACATGAGATGGCATACCCTCATCTCATCAGGTTTCAACTAAAATAGAACCCACGTATAACATATAAACAACACAATTACAAGTGTGTCACCCAATGGTGAAAATCAGATCAACTGTAAATTTAAAAATAAAAAAATTTGAAATAACTGAGGTAGAATGGATTTTCCCTGTACATGGGTTAGCAAGTCCTGGGCACAGTTTATTACCAACTACTATTTCCATCCTATCCTTGACAAAAGATCCAAACAATAAGTCAAAGAAAAGAACCCTTCTGATACCACTTTGTAACGTCCCAGATTCGGGTGCCACTCAACGGGTGCCCCGAACCCGGTTGGTCACATGAACTCAAGCACATTTTCCCAAACTCCAGAGGCTTCCGACTAGCAGTGAGGGCCCAGGTCTGATAGTGGGGAAACTATCCCTCATTTTTCAAAGTGTAGCACAACGGAGAATATAAATAAGGTACAACAACCGTGGAATCAATAAACTATACACAACTGATATGAACAACTGTAGTAAAAGATAACCAAATGCTATATAGATAATGAAGAAACATGTCTCTAGTCCTAAGAAAATAGCCAGAACATGTTACACAGTAGTACAATACGATACAATAGAAATTAGAGGTACAGTAGAACAAAATAGAACAGTCGGCGGCATCACGAGCCCGATCTCAGTCCCATGCTCCCCTACACCTTAGCAACACTCAAGTACCTGTATAGGGACCCTTGCCCTTATCCACACCTTCAGAAATATAGTCTATTTGGGATGAAGACATGACCCAAATAGGGTGTGAGAAATAAATCCCAGTAGGCACCCACCAAAGGCCCGTGCCCAACTGTCAGTGAAAAATGTGCAACAACATTGTGAAATAGATGCAGTAAACTAGTAAGCACTCAAAAGGAACTATCATTACCAGTTTCATTTCCATTTAAATATTCATTTATCAGTTCAATTTAATAACATTCAATGTTCCTCATAACTAAGCCCTCTGGCTAATCAGAACCTTGCCCTCAAGATAATATAGCCACACCCTCAGGCTTACCCTCAGGCATAATGAATGGTGCCCTTAGGCATATGGAATATTTCCCTTAGGCATACCGAATATTTCCCTTAGGCATGGAAGCTACTGCCCTCAGGCATAAGATAAATTTCCCTCAGGTTATACAACTACCGCCCTCGGGCTAAGAAAACAACGCCCTCAGGCTAAAGTAAAAAACTGCCCTTAGGCACAAGTAACCAGGCCAAGCCCAAAACATAACTAGCAATTTTATATACAATTCCTTTCAAGGAAAAAGTGATGCTCAATATAAACATGGTATACCCTTGGGTATCCGGGCCAAATGGCTAAATAGAGGAACACACCCCAGGGTGGTCCTGGATCCAAGAAGGGATCCCACACAGCAGTTTTACACTTACATTAAATTACCTATGCAATTCTAGGTATTTAAACAGCCAAGGCCTCAGCCATACGACACCCAACATGGGTTCGTAGCACAATGGTGCACAAAAACACACAGCAGTTGGTAAGATCTACACAAGGATAAGGAAGAACTCACCCGTGCGGTTCTAAGGAGATCAACGGTGCGGAAAACGGGTTCCCGGTGTGCGATCAGGAGGTCCTCCAAGATCTGGTCGTCTCTCTCAAGCTCTCCACCGTTTCTAAGCTTCCTCTATGAATAGAGGAGGCTACTACCCATTTTAAGTAAACAAACAGACTACATGGCATATACTATTGGGTACACGGCCTGTACTTTTTATTTTTTAACTGTTCTGCTGGCAGCTTCTCACCAGCGTGACACTGTTAATCTGTCAACATGAGTACACGACATGTAATACGTGAGTACATGGCATGTACTATCGCTCAGCTGGCCACTGCCTTACTATTTTCCTGCTGACTGACTACACGGAGTTTAAATACACAATACATGGTGTGTAGTCGGTTTTTACACCTTTTATCGCCAGCATGGCTACACGCCTTGTGTACTCATCCCACACGGCCAAAGTACACAATGTGTGGACAAGTACACAATGTGTACCCACAAAGTTTGGGATTTTCTCCATTTTCCTTATTTTCTCAAAAATACTTAAGGAAAAAGGAAAAAAAGAAACCCATACCTCAAGAACAAGAATAGTGTTCTTACAAGACCATTACAATCATGTTTTTCAAAAAGGCATAGATCAACCACACATTAATTGGATTAACCACGTGTCTAATAGATTGATCGTATCTAATTTACTACAAAATATTGGATCGACTGAAATTCAATATTGGATCAATCGTATGGGAAATCTATCGACCAAAAAACCAAATTGAAGTAACCACCTGACTGTCAGAAATATATCAAATTAAATGATAGATAATGTTTAAATAAAGTGACCATGGTAATTAGTTAGAATGTTAGAGTACTTTATTGACCATAAGTACAATGTGATTGACCATAAGTAAAAAGTGTTTGACAGTACGAAAAATATGATTGACCAAAAGTAAAAAGTGATCGATCATATGACATTTCAAGGAATCTAAGTTTCTCATGAAGTATTTAAGAGAACCTGGATACTAATGTTGAAACCTTATATAAACAATTAATTCAGACATATCACCTTTAAAGTATCTATATCTAAATGTAAGTATTATATTATTATTTTATAAAATATACTAATCCAACCACTTTTCTGTGCATAATTAAAAGTCATTTAGAAGCATTTATTGAGCTCATATTTGATACCGAAGTATGGGGATATTCAATGATGATTTTGAAAGAAATATTTTTCAAAAATGATTCTTGTTTTAAGATGATCAAAGACAAATAAAGATATAGAGAATATGTACATGCAAATGAAATAGAGATATCATAATTTTTCACCAAAAAGATGACAAATGAGTGTTCAACTTTTTATGCTTCGACACTTTATTCTCACCTGATTTTCAACGACACATCAAAGAATATTAACTAATTATTTCCAAATTTAAATAAGTTAATAATAATATAAGACTATTTTATAGAACAAAAAAATAAAATCATTGCAACATCAATCACTCACACTTCCCTTATTATGGTTTTCTTATATTTTTACATGTGTGTATTTTATGTTGTGTATCTTTTAAGCACTAGCTCATGTACTGTATTGGATATTGTGAGAGACACTCTCTCATTTTTTCTCTAACTATATATTATCCCATGTAGAACTATGGAATATGATATTTTTATCTTGGATTTCATTGTGTGATGTTTTTTGTAAAACTTGATCCATATTGTTTATTAGTTTATTTTTATAATAAACTGCTTGATAGTAGGTGATTTTCATGTAAAGAAGACTCGGTCTCAGCTTGAGACTGGTCATCTTTTTTTTATTCCATTGTTTTTTCCTTTTTTGTTTTACTCTGTCTTTGAAAAAAATATATCATATTTTTAAGCAATATAACAAAACATTACTTTGATAGTTAGCTTTAATTAATATTGTATATACTATGTTTGATGTAAGTAAATCTATTTCAAAAGTTAAAAGAGTTTTACAACTTGTTTTAACTAAGTTGTGATCAAAATTTGAGAAGCTTTTTATAAGATCAAATTATATACTTCTATTTTTTTAGTATTCTAGGATGATTTTATAAATTGGGGGATTTAGTTTTTAAATCATTTTTAATAAAAATTTTAATCGGAAACTCAATTAACCCCCTCTTAAGTTGTCCACTCTAACAAACACATATATAAATTTAAATTACATTAAATATTATAACATATAAATATAATTCATATACAAAATATATTTAAAACATTTGAATACATTATCATATATATAACAAGTCATAAAATTGTAAACATATAGAGAAATAGAATAATTATCATTGAAAATAAAAAACCACTACACCTAATTCTAAATAAAATCACGAATAATATAATTTTTTTAAGAAAAAAATGAAACTAATTTAATAATTAATTTTTTTAAATCAATAAAATTATAAAGCTGAACTATATAGCTTCTAATTTTAATAATAAATCTGACTAATACATAAAAAAACATCACCTAAATCCTTAAAATTAAACACTACATTGTAAAAAATAAAAAAACATATTACATAATAAATAATATAATGAGTTTTTCAACCTATTAATATTCCTAAACTAAATTTTACTTCAAAATAAAAAAATAATAGAAATAAAGGAAACAAGTTATCACTCTAAAAAACAGTGATAATTGGACTGCCTGAAAATTGTGATAGTGTTCAAGGGTGGTAGAATAGGGTTGAGGGTGGTGAAAGGGGGTTGATGGAAGAGGAATTGGGGGAATGGAAGTGGAAAATTATTGTTTTAAAATGAAAATTATGATGGTGACTTGGGTGATTAGGGGTTTATTTTTATGGAATCACAAAATAATGAGCATTGTTGCATTCGTGTGTGTTTTAATTTTGTTTAAAAGTGTTTTAAAATTGTTTTTTATAAAAAAGATGTTAAAAATTAGCTTTTAATGTAATTTTTCATAAAAATGGATTTAAAATATCGTGAAAATGTATTTTTATATCAATAATTGAATAAATTCTGTTATAATACTTTATATATAATTATCTATATAGCTAGTGAGATATAATGAGTTTAAAAAAACCTAATAATTTCAGCAAACATAAGGTGTCTTTGGTAGTATTTTTTATGGATATGAATATATTAGCGATTATATATGGGTTTTTAAGTATTACTAAATATGTTTAAGAATATAAAATGATTCATTATATATAAAATACAATTTAGACTTTATCACTATTTCATGTTTGTTGTATATATTTCATGAAGTGTAATGAATATTGACCTCTGAAAGTAAAAATTTGAGTTATCCCTAAATTATGTTCATTATGTAGTATTATAGGCTATGATTAAATGTTAATTTTGGAATGGTTAGGATTTTATATAGACATATAGAATATGATAATGAGGAAAATATGATTTTTGTGCTTGAAATGACTCACTAAGAATACCATATGAAGTGTCATAAAATGTGTATTTCTTATACTATGGGTCTATGATTCATCTCGATTACTCATAGCTGAGGTTCAAAATATATTTATCATGAGAACCTTCATACATTTATACCTTAATTTTTAATTCCTTTAGGCTTAGTTAATCAAGGGGTAGTTTGGTATGGTGCTGATATTTTCATCAGTTGAGTCTTAACCAAGATGGAATTTAACCTCTCATATAAAGAGTATGATATCTAGGCCCTCGATTGAGATAGATTGAGGAATATATGTGAATACCTAGATAGGTTACATGTTATATTCTTTTCTATCTGGATGAGGGGCATGTGATGTTCTCATCCACTTAGATGAATTCCATGTAATGTATGAATCAAACAGGTTATTCTATACTCATCGAATCAAGAATGTATGGGTGGGTTATATGGTATTGATATAATATGTGTCCATTTTCACTAAATGTATTGGAAAAATAGATTATATGATTATTCATACTTATATATAATATAGTTTGTGGAAACTGGTATAATAATACATGTATTTAATAGAGATATTTTCATATCATTTTATATCTTGAGTAACATTAATGCTTGTTGGATCGAATATGTAGATGTAAATGTATATTAGATGGAACAATACAAGAGGGGGGGGGGTGAATTGTATGTTTAAAAACTATGAGAGAAAACACTTAATATATTAGTTTAAAAGATCTTAAACTAATACAATTCATACAACCATAATTGTATTGAATATAAAGGTAGGATGTAATGTAATACTATTATAAAAGTAAAGTAATTGTATTCAAGATGAATACAATAATTAGAGTGATACAAGTGTGAGAGATTCTAAAATAAAGCGTATAGAATCTATTAATACAAAATTTAATAGAATAATTGTAATTGAAATGATTACAATAGAAAGTATAATGAAGAAAGGAAACAATACAACTTCCTTTCTAATAAAAACAACAGCAGAAAAGTAAAAGTATTACAATTATTTTGACCCAAAGAGAAGGGTTATCCTTTCATCTAGGATAAGAGGTCTGTCTTACCACCACCTTGGTAAGCCCTCGATACGATGATCGGTTCATCTGTCTGCCTATCCCCGGCAGCCCTCGATACGATGATCGGAACATCTGTCTGCCTATCCCCGGCAGCCCTCGATACGATGATCAGAACATCTGTCTGCCTATCCCCGACAGCCCTCGATACGCTGATCGGAACGTCTATCTGCCTATCCCCGGAAGCCCTAGATTTTGTAGGTAATCGGCACCTCTGTCTTTCAATCACTTGAAATCCCTTGATACAATGATTTCACGCACAAATCAAGAGAGAAGTCACAATGTATCTCTCAAGAATATCATAGAAGCAGAATGTCACGGTTGTTCCAAAATCTCTATCTTTTCAGCTTCAAATGACCTCCTATTTATAGGCCTCGGGTTCCAACGGTCATATTGCCTCCAACTGTCATATTTATCCAAAAAACTCGGAGGGACATGGACACCTGGCATTGTAATAGTCACATTGAAACAGAAAGCACGAAATCATTTTAATTAGTTTGTAATTAACTCAACGACATCGTATCAGTTAAACAAAAGACATATGAATATGATATGAGTACGATTAATATAAATCAAGTGTTTTTGACTAAGTAACAAAACAAGAAATTAATGAAAGTATGAGTAGAAGAGTCAATACAATTTCCAGAGTAAATAGTCAGTACGATCATCAATGTACGTTTGGCATGGTCAGTACGTTCATCATGGTCAGTACGATCAGTATGGTCAGTATGATTATCATGGTCAGTACGATCAGCATAGTCAGTACGATCATCATGGTCAGTATGATCAGTATGGTCAGTACGATACGATAAACATGATAAAGGACATTTGTGATTTTAAAAACAAGATATAAAAGACAAAAGATGACTTTTGACTCAACAATCTCACCCTTTTTGGAAAGAAAAAAACCAAAAAAAAAGAATACTTATCTCCACCTGAGTTATTGGAAACTCTTCTGAATAATAAATTGAATACAACTAACTCCCCCTTAGGTATGTACTTTCCTAAGGATTGTATTCGTAGATTTTCCTTGAAAAAAAATCTCTTTTTAAAACATTATCCCCCTTTGTAAAACATTCTATCCCTTTTTAAAACATTCTCCCCCTTTGTGATTTACATAAATAAAGGGGTAAACTTGAAATGCCTGAAAGAGTTACAAAATAAATACAAGACAATGGATATTGTGACATAAATTTCATTATGATAACAACAAATCCAAACTTGAAAAACAAATACAAGTCACTTGTTTTCTCTTTCCTTCTCTTTTTTAATCAACTCATGAAGAACTGCCTTCATCTTTTTGATTTCTTTTTTGTCTTCAGAAATAGCATCACCCTGAGATCTGAGAAGGTCTTGTTGATCGGAAAAGAGTTGATCCTGATTTCTGATTATATCCTCTTGAACTCTGATAACTTCTTCAAGAGTATCAATTCTGTCTTGTAGATTCTTGTTATCTTTGGATAACACAGAATTTTGTTTCTTCAACAAAACCATTTCATCTTTGAAAGATGAAACTTTCAAAAATTCGGACTGAAAAGCATTCATTCTTCCTTGCAATTATTTCACTGAAGGAATATCGGCTCCATGAGTTACCTGATTCAGCCTTTCAACAGTTTCTTTGTCAAGTTTATTGAAAGTAATTGCAAGCTAATTTGACAACCTTATTATATCTTCAATTGCTATCTCATGGTCATTGACTGAGCTCTCTGTTTTGTATGACCACTTGGTCATCTTGTTGCAAGCCTTCTTATGAGCAGATGAAATTTCTGAGATAACTTTCAAATCGGCTTCAACTGACAGAACTTTCTTTCTCAATTCTTTTACAGAGACAAATTTCTTCTTTTGATTGTCAATAATGAAATCAATTTTCCCTTCCAGCCTGGGAAAGTATGGGATAGTCTTCTCGACTCTTCTTAAAACATGAACAATGTAATCACTCTTCTTGAGAGATATTGTGTGTTCTGAATCAGTATCCTCATCGTACGAATCCAGTTAATTTGATTGGCTTGAGTCTACAACTGACTATTTTCCTTTGGATTTTTCTTTATCCTTTCTTTTATCTTCTATTTTGTCACTAATAACAATAACTTTTTCAGTATGAGAATATTGAGCACCTTGCTTTACTTGAGAATAAATTCTACTCGAAGTTTCAGATGTTTGAAAAAAAGCTTGATTGGTATGAGGGGTTTGTTGAATACCTTCAATTTGCTTTTGAACCGATTCCTCTCTACTCTTTTTCGAACTCTGAAGGAATTCTAAAAGAAAATCTTCTTCTTCTTCAACTTCTTGTATCTCTTCCAATATTTGTTTTCCTTTTTATTTCTCAGGAAGACTCTGTACAAAGGGCTCTTGATGAACTTCATCTATTAGTTGAGCACTTTCATCCTCAAAATTTTTTAAGACTTTAGAGACATCAAAGTATTGAGACTTTATCTTCAAAACAGTCTTCTTTTTCTTTTCAGCTTTAAGGGTTTCTTCTACCCTTATTCTTTCTCTAAACTCTTCGGTTGGATCAAGTCCAAATTTTGGATCACCTTCCTTTCTCTGTTCCTTATCCTTTCTCCATTTGGATACAACCTCATTACTATAATTTGGCTTCTTCTTTGGCTTTGAGCTGGTTTGGGATCATACTTTTGAGTAACACCAATAGATTGATTGTCTTTTACTGGCATAGGTGCCGATTGAATCTGAGTCGATTCAGCTTCTACATCCTTAACAAAAAGTTTTGAGTTCTGATCAAAACAAACATTCAAATTTTTCATCGTACTCTTACTAGTCCAGGATGGATTCAGATCTATCAAATTTACTTTCAAAGTAATGTTTCAAAACTTCATGCTCTCGAGAATAAACTTTGTAAGGATAACTGGATACATAATCAAATGAGATTTGATTGCTCCTGACTTTACATTCTTGATAGTTTCAAAAATGTATCCCATCAGATTTACTTTTCTTATGTTGACAAGATAGTCAAGAATGAAAATGTAAGAAACTTTCAGAGTTTCTCTATCCCCTTTCCTTGGGATAAGAAAACCTTTCATCCAAAGAGAAACAAACCTGTTGTCCGGAGAAAGATGATCCACTTTCCTCTTTTCTTCATTTTAAAAAAACAAAGACTTCTTGACAATTTCTTTATTAAACATACCGAACTCCTCTGGTAGTTTATGAGATGGACAGAAAGAATCACCTTCTATCGAGACATTCAGAAAATGAGCCTCTTGTTTCACAGACATAGATAACTTTCTATCATACACAGCAAAATTGATAGTCATGTCTCTGTTGAGAGATAAAGTTTTATAGAACTGACTAACTTCATCAAAGAGAACCAGATCTTGAGAAATAGGTCTTTCAACACACAAATGATCACATCCTTGAAACAAAATAATCTTCTTGATTGTAGAATCGTATGATTCAAAGAATTCACAGGAAACTAACCTTTCTCTGAAAAGATCTTTTTCTGAGAAAGCCTTTGAAGACATATTGGTGGGATTGTTGGAAGAAGACTAAGACATAGAGGTGGTGCCGATGAAAGATCGTACGATGACTTAAAAAATAGTGGAGCAGAGATTCGCCTCAAAATATAAAAAACCAACGTGGGTTTGAGGAGGAGGGGGGCTATTTATAGGCGATATAGGGGTGCCCGTTGATCTTATACGGTTTAGATTAGAAGAGAGGAAATCGACAGTTAGACTTAAAAAGAATAAAAAAAATTAAAAAAAATGGAAAGTACCTGCCGGAGAACGTAAGGTAATTGTTGGTTTTAGTAGAGTTCAAAAGAAAACACAATCGTACGCAAAGAAAAAGAATACTATCAAACGTCATGCCGATGAGAAAGAAAGTCATTACCATGAACTGACAAACCGATGGAAAACAATCTTATTACCATTAACAGACAAGCCGATGGAAAAGAAATTCATTACCATGATATAACGATATAATGGAAAAGAAATTGATTACTATGATCTGACGACACGATGAAAAAGAAATTCATTACCATGATCTGATGATACGATGGAAAAGAAATTCATTACTATGATCTGATGATACGATGGAAAAGAAAATCATTACCATGATTTGACGATACGATAAATAGATAGGTAAATATTAGGATAAAACCGTCAATATGATAAAACTGTCAATACGATAAAACTGTCAATACGATAAAACTGTCAATACGATAAAACTGTCAATACGATAAAACTAGAAAAAAAACCATAAGAAAAAAAAACAGTAAGAAATGTTCTCCCCCTTTCTAAGAGGAGTTTCTTAATGTTAGGAGAAATGTAAAACATGAAGTAGATATGAATGATTATTTTAATGTAATCATTCCTAGCTTCTATTTTATAAATTCAAATCTATCAAAAGGTAATGGTTTTGTGAAAATGTCAGAAAGTTGTTCTTGCGTTCTGATTAATTGTAAAACAATATCTCCTTTTTGTGTGTGATCCCTAAGAAAGTGATTCCTAACATCTATGTGTTTTTCACAAGAGTGATGTGTTGGATTCTTACTAAGAGCTATGACATTAGTATTATCACATAGAATTTGTGTTTTGGAAAAAATCAATCCATAGTCAGTGAGTGTGTGTTGCATCCATAACACTTGAGCACAAAAACTTCCAGCTGCTACATATTCAGCTTCAGCAGTGGAAAGTACTACTGAGTGTTGTTTCTTGTAGGACCAAGAAACTAGAGAATCTCCTAAGAAACGACATGTTCCAGATGTACTTTTTCTATCCATTCTACAACCACAAAAGTCAGCATCTGAAAAACTTTTTTAAAAAAAATCATTTCCAGAAGAATAAAAGAGACCTAGATCCATAATGCCTTTTAAATACCGAAAGATTATCTTTACAGCTTTTAAATGATACTCTTTTGGATTAGATTGGTATCTCGCACATAAGCATACAGAAAACATTAAGTCTGGTCGACTAGCTATCAAATATAGCAAACTTCCTATCATAACTCTAAAAATTGTTTGATCTACTGGTTTCCCAGTTTAATCAAGATCAAGGGTATTTGAGGTACCAATTGGAGTGCTAATACTTTTAGTTTCATTATAACCATAATTTTTGAGTAAATATTTAATATACTTATGTTGGGATATATATGTTCCTTCTGGTTTTTGAAAAATTTGGAAACCTAAAAAGAATGTTAACTCACCCATCATACTCATTTCAAACTCAGACTTCATTAAATTTGCAAAACAATCTGTTAAAGATTGCTGAGTTGATCCAAATATGATGTCATCAACATAAATTTGAACAATCAAAACATTTTTATTTTCCATTTTTATAAAAAGGTTTGGATCTGCTGTACCTTTTGTATAATTGTTTTGTAAAAGAAATCATGTAAGTCTATCATAGCATGCTCTAGGATCTTGTTTAAGTCCATATAGAGCTTTGGTATGTTTAAAAACATGATTAGGATGTTTTGGGTCAAGAAAAATGGGAGGTTGTTCAACAAAAATGTCTTCTTGAACAAAACCATTTAGAAAAGCACATTTTACATCCATTTGAAAAAGTTTGAAATTAAAGTATGCTGCAAAGGCTAATAGAATATGAATAGATTCAAGTCTAGATATAGGAGCATATGTTTCTTCATAGTCTATTCCCTCTTGTTGATTATTGACCTTGGAAACTAGTCTTTCTTTATTTCTTACAATGACTCCATTTTCATCACATTTGTTTCTAAAAACCCATTTCACACCAATTATAGTTGTTTCTTTAGGTCTTTCAACTAAAGTCCAGACTTGATTCCTCTCAAATTCATTTAGTCCATCTTGCATTTCTTTGATCCAATCTTCATCACCTAAGGCCTCACTTGGACTTTTAGGTTCAAATTGGGAAAGAAAAGCAAGATGTTATATTTCATTTCTTAAGGAATTTCTGGTCCTTACCGGTTGATTTACATCACCAACGATGTTATCATTGGGATGATTCCTAAGAAACAATTGATTTGGGTTTTGTAAAACCTGTTCATCAACATATGGTAGAAAATATTCTATGGTAAATGTTTCAGAAGTATCTTCTTGAATATTTTTCTTATCAGAAGGATCTTCTATCAAAGGTTGATAATCAGTTTTTGAAAACACATCTGAGGGGTTGGGATGGTTTAAAAACAAAAGGATCAATTTCATCAAATTTTACATGTACTGTTTCGTCAACAGTACAAGTGTTTTTATTGAAAACTCTATAAGCCTTAGAAGTTGTGGAGTATCCTAAAAAGATTCCTTCATTAGATTTTGGTGCGAATTTGTGTAGATTATCTTTTGTATTCAGAATGAATACCTTGCGTCCAAAAACTTTGAAGTATGAAACTTTAGGTTTTCGGCCAGTCCATAACTCATAAGGTATTTTATTAAGAAATGGTCTAGTTAAAACACGATTTATAGTATAACAAGTAGTACTAACAACTTCAGCCCAAAAGTGATTAGCAATTGAGTATTCACTCAACATGGTTCTAGTCATTTCCTGAAGAATACGATTTCTTCTTTCAACAACACCATTTTTCTGAGGAGTTCTTGGAGCTGAGAAATTGTGAGTAATACCTTTCTTACTACAAAAAGTTTCAAAATCTGAATTTTGAAATTCACCACCATGATCACTATGGATAGTTATTAATGGTAGATTTTTCTCATTTTTAAGTTGGGCTCTAAAAGTTTTGAAATAGGAAAAGGCTTCAGATTTCTTTGTTAGAAAATGGACCCATGTAAATCTAGTAAAGTCATCAACTAAAACAAATACATAGTATTTGCCTCCAATGCTTCCAGTTTGTGAAGGAACAAAAAGATCCATATGCACCAGCTGTAATGCATTAGAAGTTAAAACTTCATTAATTGATTTAAATCTAGTTTTATGTTTCTTTCCAAATTTACAAGGATCACAGACTTTTGAAGAATCATATATAAGATCCGGTAGTCCCTTTACAAGTCTTTTCTTTGAGAGTTTACAAAGGTTTTTTAGATTGCAGTGTCCTAGACTTCTAGGCCATATCCATGAATGGTCTTCTATTTTACTTAAGTAGGGTAAGTTTTGGCTCCTAAGGTCTTCTAAGTTAATAGTGTATACATTCTCTTGCCTATGGGCAGATAGAATGAACTCATCCATGTAATTGTGAACTAGACACTTATCATTCCTAAAATTCACAAGGTAACCTTCATCACACAATTGACTTATGTTGATGAGATTGTGCCTAAGACCTTTAACAAACAAAACATTTGAGATACAAACTTTTCCAAGAAAAATAATATTACCTATACCAACAATCTTTCCTTGAGCATTATCTCTGAAGGTAACTTTTCCACCTTTTGTTTTGAAAATCTTTTTAAAGAGATATTTGTTTCAGGTCATGTTTTGAGAACAACCACTATCCATATACCAAATATTCTTGTTGGTACACTTCTCATTTTTCTGAAAAAGAAACAATTAGTTTTTCAGAATCCAAACTTGTTTGGATCCAGAATGTTTAGATAACATAATTTTAGGTATCCACATTTGTTTTAAAAAATGAGCTTTATGAAATCCTAAAGATTGAGTTTTATTAAGAGAACACTCTCTTTTCCAGTGTCCACCACATTGGCACTTAGAACAAAAAGAGGTTTTTTGTGGAACAAAATAGTTATTACTAAAAACAGGTTTGTAATGAGTATAACCAAGTCCAGAATGATTTCTCAAAGGCCGGATTTGGGAATAAATTTTGTCAAAATTATCCTTTCCATGAGTAAAGTTTGACAAACATTTCTTTAAAGAGAAAATTTCTGAGTTTAGTTTTAAAACTATGTTTTTATCTTCCAAAACATTTGATTTTAAAATAGAGTTAGGATCTAAAACATTTTTCTTTGAAATCACATTTTCTAGATCCTTAGAAAGTTTATCCTTATCAGATTTGACTTTCTCAAGGGTTTTTAAGATACTTTCAAAATCATAAGTTTTCATATTGATATCATTAGAAAGATCCGATACTTATTTAGTTAAAACTGAAATTCTAGAGTTTTCTTTCTCATGCTTCTTCTTGAGTTTATAATTTTCATTTTCGAGTAATTTAGAAAATCTAGATACTTCTTCAAAAGAAGGTAATGTATCATCTTTTGATGATGAAGATTCATCATTTTAAGATTCATAATATCTATTATCAGTATAATTTGAATTTAAAGAGACATTTGTGATAGCTTCAACATTGTGTACCTTAGCCATGAGACAATGATCTTCAATTGGTAATCTGGCTATAAGTCTAATATTCCTTTGTCCTGAGGACTTATATTCTGAAGAATTATCAGATTAATCACTACTACTTGCACTCCAAGTTTCATTTGCCTTCAAGAATTTCTTTGTCTCATAAAACTTTTTCTTGTTTCTTTCAGAATATCTTCCCTTTCTGTCTTTTCTCTTTAGTAAAGGACAATCAGGCCTTATATGACCTACTTTCTTACATTCATAACAGGTTACCTCTACATCTTTTTTTCCTTCCTATATTTCTTTTTGAATCTATATTGGAAGTCTTTCTTTCCCACAATCTTGTTCATCCTTCGAGCAAGATTGTCCAACTCATTATCCGAGTGATCACTATCACTTGATTCTGTTAAAAAAACTTTCTTGGATTTGGATCTTGTAATCCTTTCAGGTGTTTTAGCTTTAGATGTAAAGGCTACACTTCCATTCCCATTTTTCTTCTTGTTAAAATCAATATATCTTTTCATTCTTGTCTCGTGCTGTAAAAGGGTTCCAAAAAGTTCATCAAGAGTAATCTGGGAAACTTTTCTGTTTTTATCAATAGCTGTCTTTTTTGACTCCCATTCATTTGGAATTATATCTATAATCTTATCTACTAGAGCTTCATCATCAAGGCCTTTTTCTCCCATGGATTGTAAGCTGTTGACAATTTTCATAAACCTTTGTTTCACTTTACATACTCGCTCTCCATATGGAAAAACAAATCCATGATACTCTGCTCTAAGCATTGCTCGTCTTGTTTCTATAACCTTGGATGTACCAAAATGAGTGACTTCTAATTTCTTCCAAATATAGTTGGCTGCTTCACATGATGATATCTGACTGTATATATTCCTAGTCATAGAACATAATAAAGTATTGCGTACCTTGTAATTCAGTTGATATTCTTGCTTCTCTTGATTAGTGAAAGTACTGACTTCTTTGTCAGGAATTTTATAACTTTTAATAAGCATTATAAAATTTTCTACACCAGTATTGATCACAAAAGTCTTCATACGATCTCTCTGGTACTCATAATCATTCCCATCAAAGATAGGTGGTCTAGAAGGATTTAGATTGTCAATTGACCCAATATTCATTCCTTCCATATAAAGAAACAAAATCTTTTCCACTCCACACGTTAGTGTAGTAAGTAGTTAAAATAGTAGTATGAAAGAGATAGAATAAGTAATACAAATCAGTGGAAAACCTGCTCTGATACCAATTGTTGGATCGAATATGTAGATTTAAATGTATATTAGATGGAACAATACAAGAGGGGGGTGAATTGTATATTTAAAAACTATGAGAGAAAACACTTAAGATATTAGTTTAAAAGATCTTAAACTAATACAATTTAGACAACCACAATTGTATTGAATATAAAGGTAGGATGTAATGTAATACTATTAGAAAAGTAAAGTAATTGTATTCAATATGAATACAATAATCAGATTGATACAAGTGTGAGAGATTCTACCATAAAGCGTATAGAATATTTTAATACAAAATGTAATAGAATAATTGTAATTGAAACAATTACAATAGAAAGTATAAGGAATAAAGGAAACAATACAACTTCCTTTCTAATACAAACAACAACGGAAAAGTAAAAGTATTACAATTATTTTGACCCAAAGAGAAGGGTTATCCTTTCATCTAGGATAAGAGGTCTGTCTTACCACCACCTTGGTAAGCCCTCGATACGATGATTGGTTCGTCTGTCTGCCTATCCCCGGCAGCCCCCGATACGATGATTGGAACGTCTGTCTGCCTATCCCCAGCAGCCCTCGATATGATGATCGGAATGTCTGTCTGCCTATCCCCGGCAGACCTTGATACAATGATCGGAACGTCTGTCTGCCTATCCCTGGTAGCCCTCAATTTTGTAGGTAATCGGAACCTCTGTCTTTCAATCACTTGAAAGCCCTTGATATAATGATCGGATGCACAAAGCAAGATAGAAGCCACAATGTCTCTCTCAAGAATCTCATAGAAGCAGAATGTCACAGTTGTTCCAAAATATCTATCTTTTCAGATTCAAATGACCTCCTATTTATAGGCCTCGGGTTCCAATGGTCATATTTTCTCCAACGGTCATATTTCTCCGAAAAACTCAGAGGGACCTGGACACCTGGCATTGTAACGGTCATATTGAAACAGAAAGCACGACATCTTTTTAATTAGTTTGTAACTAACTCAACGACATCGTATCGGTAAAATAAAAGACATATGAAGATGATATGAGTATGATTAATATAAATCATGTGTTTTTGACTAAGTAACAAAACAAGAAAGTAATGAAAGTATGAGTAGCAGAGTCAATACAATTTCCAGAGTAAATAGTCAGAACGATCATCACTGTACGTTTGGCATGGTCAGTACGTTCAACATGGTCAGTACGATCAGTATGGTCAGTATGATTAGCATGGTCAGTACGATCAACATAGTCAGTACGATCATCATGGTCAGTATGATCAGTATGGTATGTACGATACGATAAACATGATAAAGGACATTTGTGATTTCCAAAACAAGATATAAAAGTCAAAAGAGGACTTTTGACTCAATAATGATTTTATAGTGGTTGATCTTTGATTACATTTATAGATTCAGGAATTCATAATCATTATCAATGCAACAAAGGCATGTGGGTCACACTTTTTTTTCTAAAAATATGGATAATGTTTATGAAACATTGAGATATACCTCAGAAGTGTTTTGGAGGTTTTCTGGAAGATGATATGGATGAATTTAATATGATTTCAAATATCACTAATAGAATATGAAATATTTGTGATGAGTCATTTAGGATGTGACCCCATCAAAAATGACCCTTAGCTGAAAAAGCCATCGTAATGACTATTATTTTGCGATGGAAAATCAGAAACATTTTTTTTGATGGTGGGACCCATCCATCACAAAAAGTTTTTACATGTTATATATATGTTAGAATTTTTGAAGAGATTGATCTCTTATCACAAATATATATTTGTGATGTTGGACCAATCCCGTAGAAAATAATATAAAAAAATAAAAAAAATAAAAAAATAAAAAAATAAAAAAATAAAAAAAATAAAAAAAACAAAAAAAAAACAAAAAACAAAAAACAACACAATAATATACAAATAAAAAAAAATAAAAATAAATATTTTTTTTAAAATATTTTTTTTAATAATATTAAAATGAAATATATAAAACTATAAATATCTAAATTAAAAACAATATTACAAAAAATATGTTCATTCAAATATTTATTATAATAAATGTATCAAAAAATATATAAAACACTGAGGAGGGGGATGGTCATGTAGAGGAGGTGGAGGAGGTCACTCCATATCTATACCATGTGACAAGAATAACATGTACTCCATAATTTACTACTCCTACTACTCATGTACTTGGTGATTCTCCTCCTTCTCCTACTCATGCTATCGATGCAACTCTTCCTACTCTCTATGTAGTGTCTCTATAACCTCATACTAAGCTCCTAGATTCTTATAATTCTCTACAGATAATGATGATGACTCTCTATGAGCTCTTATAGATCTAGAAAACAACAATGCTGCAGTACCGTAATAACTTCTAGGTCTTAATCGAGAACCAATACCATCAAATTGACCTTTCTCAAAAGCATATTGAGTTGTCTGCATTCATCCTGCGTCATCAAATCATAATAAACTAGTACCCTGACCCTCACTCTTGACCTGAATCTCATCATGTGTGTGAGAAGTCACAACCTCATATGAATCCTTAAAATTAAATTTGAAATTAAATAGTTAAAATATTATTTTTAGTTAATTTTAAAAGTCAAAATAAATTTTAGTATCCAAAATTTGACACTGTCGCCCATCGGTAATATCTCCAATGATAAGATCAGTTTGAATCAACTTATTAACATCAAAATCTATAATATCGGGCTACTCAACTGCCAATATGAATAATAAAATAAATAGTTTCCATTTACAATTATATAAATTATTAAGTAGAAGTACTTACTAGATGTCATTGATGAGTACTGAACGTACGACTTTGAGATCTATATGTGACCTCCCACCTCCCCCGTTTCTGCCGACCTAATGATTGTCTATCTGAAAACTATCTACCATATATTATGAACTCAACCCTTCCTAAACATAAGAGGATATATAATCAGTTCAATGGCAGTAGTAAGACTGATAAAAAATGGTGACTCTATCTATCTTTATGGGTCTCTTCCTTAGATTTTCTAAAAATAGACAACAATGATCATGCATAAAAACCTCCCAGATAGAGGTCCTCATGTTATCTTCAATTAGATACCATAAAACATACAAATAATTAATAATATTGAGTTAATAATTCAATAAATTTCAAAATAACTATTATATATTTATATAACCTCCAATGATATAACATGAAGTGATAAAAATAAATGGGAATATGATCTCATGTCCCCCATGCTCCAAAAAATAATTCCACAAAATAACACTCCCTTTTCCAAAAAATATTTTAAAAAAACATGGGAAAATAGAATAAATAATAATACAATTAGTACATAAATAAATTAAATAAAATTAATGATAATTAAAATTAACTAAAATACATAACCGAACATACCTCTACATTCATGGATCAAAATCAGTATGTGGGAGTCTCTCAAGAATAATGTTAGGAATAATCAATCTCAAAAGACCACGGCCCACCTGAGTTGATGGTGAAATGACTCTAACCTGAGGATCATATGATGAAGCATCAAGCTCATCACCAGGAAGCACAAAATCCTTAAGTCTATAGAACATCTCATCAAAAGTATCATCATCCATCTGAAAAATAAAATGAATATTGTCAATAAATAATTGAAAATGAGTATTATATATATATATATTAATTATTAATATAACCAACTTGTAATTGTTTCATTATTCATCTTCATCCTCAGATTCATATACAATTATTTCAATATCTTAATCCTCCTCCTCCTCTGTATCATTAATTTCTATAGGAGTTTCAGCTTCATAATCTCTTGTTAATTCAAATTCATTTATTACATCATCAATATAATCATCACTATGGACCCATAACAATGGGGTTTCATCATCTATATTTGTGTCTCCTCATTGAAAATATGTATTTGGAGCTCTCTCTTCAAAATTTTCAATTCATTTAAATTCAATAGAAACACATTCACTTTGTATAAACAGATTCTCATGGGATTTCATTTTTAATGATAATCCCCCAAACAATCAAACCTCTTGAAATAGAAAAATAATATGAATAATAAATTTGATGCTCTGGATGGGATAAAAAATGATTTATTTACTTCAAAAGGGATTTTATATTTAATATCAATGATTCCATTACATGGGTGAACATGAAATCCTCTATCAATATAAAACTAATGACATTTAAACATCGTTACATAATTCTATCTCAGATAAAACAATTAAATTATTTCATCTAGCATTCCATAAAATCCAACTTCACTTTCTCTATAATGAGATTCTCTCAATTAAACACCACTATTGATTGTTTTTTATTCACCATATGCATGTGTATGAAATAAAAAACTATTCACCACATATTCATTTTAAAATTTAACCATTTTTGATAGTGGGTTACACAATACACACAATAGATTATGAATTTCATTGGCATGTTGTGATACCTATAAAATTGAAAAAAATAGCAATTTAAAAATAATAATTTGATTTCATTTGTTAAAATATTAACAATTTACATTGCATGTCTTTGAAACCATTAGGAAAAATTATTCTATCGTCATTATTCAAGTAAAACATATGTAATTTGTGAAAACTTTTTCTTGATATGATCATCATATAATATAAAAATAAAATAATATTAATTTACTTTTTAATAAAAATTAATGAATAGTTCATATTATCAATCACTGTACAATTATTTTCATCTCTTCACAGTTTAGTGGAACATATGTACGATCCCTATAATGTTAATCATATGAAATTCATCATCCATAAACTCCAAAAAATCCAAATTTAGGCTGATTAAAAAGTGATAATTGAATTTTTATTTCATCATCAATATTTCATTCATTACACCCCATTCATTTATGTTTTGAAAGATATTTAGGTTGTAAATAATGGGAGCAGAAAAAAGAAATTTCCACCTACAAATAACCATCCTCAATTTACCCTCCAACTTATGCTTTGTTACATACCCTTTTCTTTAATTTTTTCATGCATCTCTTATATGGGTACATCCATCAGAACAATACTGGCCCTCCACATTTTTCTTCATGAAAAAAATGTAATAACAAATGTTCTATTGAATTAATGAAATCCATCAGATTTTTTTCAAGTTTATGTAAAATAAAAACAACATCCTATTATAGTATACTAAGTGAATCATTATATATTATCACCTCAAAAATTTCTAAAAAAATGACATTTTTATTATCATATCCAAAGTAAAATAATTAAAAAACCTATAAATCTAATAAATATAATTATTTCTATTATATTATAACAATCATGGTTTTGATAGGGTAATATGGCTATTTCTGATACATATATCCAAACTGAAAACATAACCATCTGGTAGCCTCAAATCTATAATCCACTAACAAAATAGAAAATTATTTTCTTTGGAAATTTAATAAACCATTTTGGATACTTTAACTTCTATGAACTATCATTTTCAAGAAACTCAAGATATATTCACCTATAAATTTGGGAAAGATAAAATTATTCCTTAAAATTATTTTTAGACATAAAAGGTGTGTCCAAAACTGTATAAAATATATTATCAAAATAGTTCTTCTCAATATTAATGAAATATAACATGTGACTGACCAATAAATAAGAACAATACAGAAGATCCCTAAAAATAGTTCATTTAATCCAATTATGATCTTTACAAAAATCATCTATTTTTTTTGGTTTATAGTTGGTCCCAAGGTAATGGGAGGTAATGAAGGGGAAATAGATTTTAAAACAATACCTGAGATCATTGTTGGTGGTCCATCCCTTTCAATTTTATGTTTTTAAAAATTATTTTTATTCCTTATAAGAGGATGAACAATAGGAAGAAATATGTGATAATAATAAAAAAAAGTTTTTCTCCCAATGATGAGCATAAATTATTTTCTACCACTCATATAGTACAATCATGATTTTGGACTATGTGTAATCTATCCAGATAACATGTCATATATTGGGAAGTCACTAATTTTCCACATTTAGAGAGATTTCATTAGATATTTTTTTCACAAAAACATCATATGTACAGATATCACTACTCCACAATAAATTAATTCAAGAATCAATGGATTCATATAAACATCAATATTCTTTTTTGGATGTCTTGTAATTAATAAATTTGAAATGATATATGGTTTATTCATCAAAATTAAAGGAATAAATTTGTACAAAGTTATAAATATGGTCCAACAAGAATATTGACTACTATAAGAACCAAATGGATAAAACTTATTAGTAGAAAGTCCCAATCACATTTTATGGGCTTATGAAGAAAAATAAGGATGTAAATGGTCAAAATGTTTCCATGAATCACTATCACAAGGATGATTTAATATTATACCGGTCGTAATATTGGATTTGTGCCATGAAATAAATGAAATTGTGTTTTGAGACATAAATAAATACTGTAATCTAGGTGTAAATAGGAAATAACTCAATTATTTAATGGGAACCAATACATACTTACCCTATTAAGACTCCTTGTACCTTGATTTTCCATAGGTAGGAAAACTAACTAACGACTCATTTTCACCGTAATATAATATGTAATCATTTGAACATGAAAGAATCCTCTGATAACCAAGACCCAAATTACTAACAAGACTCATTCTATCATAGAAAATGGTAGGAAAAATATTTCCTTT
Source organism: Viscum album (assembly GCA_963277665.1). Lineage (NCBI taxonomy): Eukaryota > Viridiplantae > Streptophyta > Magnoliopsida > Santalales > Viscaceae > Viscum > Viscum album. The sequence goes on along the minus strand of OY728157.1, from coordinate 1,074,344,172 downwards.
ATATAACAATTATTTAACCAAATAGAATATCTGATCAAAATAACTATTTAAAATTCTATTAGTTTATTTAATAGACATAATTTTGTAATTGCTTCAAATTTTCTTATCTTGCAACTAGGATATAAGGAATATTCAATAGGCTTCAACAACTCATAAAATCGAGATGGTTCTAACTCATGTGTTAAATCAATATCATTAAAAGTTTATATTTGTTGAAAAGTTGGACCAATAACATCATTTACTAAAGTTTGAAACTGTGATGGATATACAACCAAATTATTGGTATCTTCTCTAAAATTGTGTTCAAAAAGTTGATACTAAAAAACACAATCTTTCCAAAAACCAAATACAACTGATAACCCATAATGTTGTAAAATATTTCAAATCTCCTTAGATTAAATTTCTTACATGGACAATTAATTATCCCTTATAAAAAAAACATATTTTTGATGATGAAAATAGTAAAATAGATTTGACACCCTTAATATATACAAGATTTATACTAGAACCATATGAATCCTTATGATGATTTATCCAATCATAATCCTATAATAGATACTATTGTATACTTCCTTGTTACATATTTTTCTAAAAAATAGAAAATAAAAATATCACTTATGATTAATCTGATGTAAGTAAGAGACTATTCAAAAAAATTTAGAAAATCAAAAAATCAAAAAATTCTTATAAATATTATGAATTCTATTTAATTACCACTAAATTTTTCTAATTCTCCAAATTAATACTAAACGTCACTAATTATCACTAATTTTTTATAATTATCATTAATTACCATTAAGGGGAATAAAAGGATGAACTAGGGATGTGAGGGAGGAAATGAGTGGAGGGGATGAAGGCATTGATGGAGTGAAAGAATTCCAGTGCCCCTATGTTTAGAAAATTTGGAGGAGAGGTATTCATGGGTAAACCTAAGAGTTTACCCATGAATGCCTCTCCTCTAAATGGTCTGAACATCTGGGAACTGTAGTTCATTCACTCCATCATTATATTCATCCCCTTCACTCCATGCTTACCTAAAGGGAAGCTGGGAGAAGAGGGGATGTAGGTGACAATAGAGATAATGAATTTTTTCACCACTGGGTTTAGATCATTTGGAGGAGAGGTAATCATGAGAAAACCTGTGAGTGATGGAAGATGAAACAGATGGAAGAGATAACTGTGACATTCTTATTGAGTTTTTTTTCCTTTTTTGATTCAATCTATCATCGTTAGAAAATACTTTTTTTCTAAGAATCATACCATTATTTTATGATTATCAATAAAACATTATTTTCTCTTGAAAAGAGATTAAAAAAAGGAAAAACCCACTAAGCATGTCAATATTATCTCTCGCATCTATTTTATTTTCCATCACTCATAGGTTCACTCATGACTGCCTCTCCTCCAAATGGTCTGAAATCAAGGGAAATTGAATTATTTTACTCTATCATCCCTTTAATCCCCTCTGCTCCATGTTTCCCTCAGCCCCCTTTGTCAGTATTCTATTAAAAATTGTGGTTAATGGTGGATAATTCTATTTAATTTTGATTAATTATGGTAAATTTTTGTTAATTATGGTAATTATTACTCATTTATGCTAATTTTTACTAATTAATGTTCATTTCTGCTAATGATTACTAATTACCACTTATTATCAATAATTTTTACTAATTGCTGCTTATTACCAGTAATTTTTACTAATTATCACTAATTATTGATAAATTTTTTTAATTACCACTCATTACCTGTATTTTTTACTAATTATTTCTCATTGCTGCTAATTTTTACTAATTATCTCTCATTAATGCTATTTTTTACTAATTCCTGATTATTACTAGTAATTTTTACTACTTCATGCTCATTAATGGCAATTTTTACTAATAATCACTCATTTCCAATAATTTTTACTAATTACCTCCTATTAACAATAATTTCTACTAATTACCACTAATTTCAACTAATTTTTAACAATTACCACTCATTACCGGCAATTTTTTCTAATTACCACTCATTTTTGGAAATTTTGACTAATTACTGCTCATTACCATTAATTTTTACTAATTATCGCTCATTAATCGTATTTTTTATTAATTACCGCTCATTACTATAAATTTTTACTAATTTCCGCCCATTACTGATTATTTTTCCGAATTCACATTCAATAACACTCATTTTTACTAATTCTCACTCATTACCGACAATCTTTACTAATAACCACTCATTTCTGATTTTTTTACACATTACCGCGCCTTACCGGTAAATTTTTACCATTACCATTTATTACTGCTCATTTTTACTCATTACCACTCATTAAAATATATTTTAATCATCACCGCTCATTACCATTCATTTTCACCCCTTAATGCTCATTACCATTAATTTTTACTAATTACCACTCATTATAATTATTTCTACTAATTATACATAATTGTAAGTATTTTTTTACTAATTACCACTCGTTATCATTATTTTTTACTAATTATCGCTCATTAACAGTATTGTTTTACTAATTACCACTCATTACCACTAGTTTTTACTAATTACCGCTCATTACTGCTATTTTTTCTAATTATCGCTCATTTCCACTAATTTTTAATAATTACCACTCATTACCACTATTTTTTACTAATTACCACTCATTAATGGTAATTGTTAGTAATTAACGCTCATTACCTCTATTTTTTAATAATTACCACTAATTACCATAATTATAACTAATTACCACTCATTACAGCTAATTTATACTAATTAATGCTCATTGCTGCAAATTTGTACTAATTCCTACTCATTTATACTAATTTTTACTCATTATCAGTATTTTTTACTAATTACTACAAATTTTTACTCAGTACCGTTCATTATCAACAATTTTTACGAACCACTACTTACCCATTATTTTTAATATCTACTGCTCATTATCTATAAATTTTACTAACTGCCAATCTTTACAGATATTTTTTACTAACTAGTGCTCATTTATACCAATCTTAACTAATTAATGCTCATTTCCACTAATTTTAACTAATTAACACTCATTTCCACTAATTTTAATTAATTAATGCTCATTTCTGCAAATTTTAACTATTAATGCTCATTTTTGTTAATTTTTACTAATTTTAATTAATTACTGCTATTTTTAAATAATTACCTCTAATTTATAACATTTATAGTTAATTTCTAACAATAACAACTAATTTTTACTGATTACCACTAATTTTAACTAATGAGTGCTAATTTTTACTATTTTTTTAAAAAATTATTAATATTTACTATTGATTACTAAAAAATAGTGTTAATTACTAAAAATTACTATTAATTATTACAAATTAATATAAATTATTATTAATTGTTAATAAGTTCTCTTAATTAATACTATTTATCTATCCATTATAAATAAATACTACAAATCACAACTACTTACTATTAATTAAAACTAATTATTAATAAGTTCTCATTTCCACTAATTTTAATTAATTACTGTTATTTTTAAATAATTACCTCTAATTTATAACATTTATAGTTAATTTCTATCAATAACCACTAATTTTTACTGATTACCACTAATTTTAACTAATGAGTGCTAATTTTTACTATTTTTTTAAAAATGTATTAATATTTACTATTGATTACTAAAAATTAGTGTTAATTACTACAAATTACTATTAATTATTACAAATTACTATAAATTATTATGAATTGTTAATAAGTTCTCTTAATTATTACTATTTATCTATCCATTATAAATAATTACTACAAATTACAACTACTTACTATTAATTAAAACTAATTATTACAAATTAAAACTGATTATTTATAATTAAAAACAAATAATCATAATTAAAACTAAATATTTTGAATTAAAAATAAATACTACTACTTAAAACTAATTACTTCTAATTATAAATAATTACTTGAAGTTCATAATACTAATTTATAATATAAAATAATATAAATAAATTAAAAATTAAAAATATCAAATAAATACCTCAGAAGCTTTTTTTTAGATTCCAATCTAGAATTTATCTTCCTAAAAAAAATTTAAACTTTTAAAGGAATAAATTAAGAGGATGAAATGAGGGCAGAATATAGGAGAGAAGAGGAGAGCTCAGAAGAGGAAAGGGAATAAGAAATTCAGTTGGGGGGCATATATATATGTTATATTAGTAGCGATGAAACTATTTGTGATGGGTATTCCATCACAAATAGTCTTATTTTCGACAGGTCCCATCACAAATAGTACCCTCCATAAATAAAGGTGTACAAGATTAAAAATTTATTTATTATGAGTTCTATCACAAATACTCTTCTTATGAAACATTAATTTTCACATGTTATAAATTCCCATTGAAAATAACTATAATTATGGATAATATTTATGATAGGAGTAAATACCCATCATAGATTACGGTTCATGTAGTTTTTCATGCAAGTGTGCCAAAGGTATTTGTGAAGGGAAGGGTTTCTTATGAAAAATAATTGTTTATTTAGGTTTATTTATGACAGGAAATGGATCTCATCATAAATATTACCATAGTAGAGACTATTTGCGATGGATAATGAGCCCATCGCAAAAATGTGTTTTAATATGGTGTATGATGTGACATGAAATGAAAAGGAATGATAGCATTTCTAAAATGTTTTGGAAATATCCAAAAGTAGTTATAGATACGTTTTCAAAAGTTTTTGCATATGATGTGATATAAGGTGAAATCACGCTAATTCCTTGAGGATTTTATAGGAAGTGGGAGATTGATTGTCATGTTCACTAAAAGGCCGACTATGGTATATGTTTTTAGACCATTACATATTATAGACTTATATGAACCATGATATAGTGCGATACACTATGTTGTGGTGGTTTTTCCTAGGACGATTAATTTATATGACAATCTTTGGTTCATCCTCCCTCTCCCACTTCAGCAATCATTCTCGATAGTTTCATTATTTGAGGGTGAATTTTAAAAGATTGGACAACTCATATAGTCATTTACACATTAAATGATAATTAATGAGATTAAAATAAACAATTAAATAGTTTAAATGTTTGAAGAATTTATGAAATTATCAATCCATATTGGCTGATCCTTTAAGGTTTTGTAATGCCAGTATAAATTGGTTCATTCCATAGGTAAAGGGTTTTATTCCACAGTGATGGGACTCCAGTTAAAACTCCTCAAATGAAGACAATATCTAAGATCTCATTTATCTCTATTCTTTTAACAGAAGGTTTTACTATATCATCAATAAAGAGTGATTCAATCTGATCATATAATGATTCCCATGATTTGTGGATACCTTAGGAGGGAGGAACACATCAGTATCTCATCAATTCTCTTGATCAAGCTCATGAAAATCATAGAAAAAACAAATCATCAAGGTTAAAGGTATTTCTTTCTATCTTTGTTTTATTATTCATTATCTATGTATAGATATAATTTAGTATTAATCAGGTTTTTATAGTTGTTATTCCACTATGTTTTAGATGTTAGAAATCCCTATGAAACTATTCCCTCAATGCCCAGTTAGTATTCTCTTACTCAAAACAAATAAAAAACTTTATTTCCATTGAATAAATTAATATTTTTATTATTGATCATTTTCTAGGGGTGTTTGATAAATTATAAGACCTATTTTTAATAATTTTCACTCAGTTATTCCAACATGAAGATGTATGGGGTTCTACACCTCTTTTATAAATTAATAATGCCAATGGTGATTGTTTGTTTTTATTAATGTTTGATTGATATTAACGATTTATTATATCACATAGATGACATTTTATAAAATAATATTATGATACACTCTTGTTTAAATCTTGATTCTTATGGATTTTCAATTGAATTTGTTAAGGGAATACCTAACATGTGTAAAATATGTTTTTGTTAAAATAATGCTTGTAAGGTATTTGTAGAAAATCCAATTTTTTTTAAAATGAATTAAATATAAATATTTTCAAGGGATGATTTGATTAAATTTATAAAAAATTAATGAAATATTTTTATAAAATATCATTATGGATAAAATAGTGTTTGGATTTCATAATTTATTATTTACTTGAATCACCCCTATGAAATAGTTATATCTTGGTTATTTTGAAATTTATATCTATGAGTTTGTTCCATTGAGGGGTTACAGAAAATGGTTAAGGGGTAGTATAATGTATTGTATGTGGGTATTATAGAATTTATTTATTATGATAAAACCTCATGGTAAAGCCTTAGGTACTTAGGTGGGATTATAGTGTAAGTACATAATTGGGAATAATTCCCCTCTACCCGGTTTCACCTAGACTAGTTTAGTATTTTCCCTCTCTAGAATTTACTAGTTTAATATTTTTCCCAACTAGTTCCATTATAGTTATCCCCACTAGATTATAATTTTTATCTAGATAGTGGCTTGCGAACAGATGGATATGGTTGTGGATTTGGAATGTGGACACTAGGATTCCCTACTCAAGTCTCATAAGTACTCTCAATTGATTATTTATAAATGGTTCTAATTTATACATTTAGTTACGTACTTATATATTTCGGTTTAATCTTTATATTTTCTATTTACATGTCCAGATTGTGAATTATTAAATTTAATATTTAAATTTCCATTTTCTATGTTACATTTTTTCATAAAATATGATAAAGAAATACTTTTATATTTATTGGAAAAAATAGTATTATTGGTTTATAAATTTATATAATTATTAAGGAACCCTTCTGGGAAATTCCTACCAAGTATGTGTATACTCACCCCATATATATTTACCTCATCATATATATAGGTATGTATTACTACATCTTTATTTTGGGTAAAATAGTGTTAAATACATGGTACTTGGTTTTTATATGAAATAATTCATGCATGGATCTTGGAGGTGGGATGATAGTGATCCCTAGAGAGTGTTTTTTATTTAGGATTTAAGTATATTTTGTTTATTATTACATTGTAATGGATTATATTAGATGTATAGTTTTATTTTTTATGAAATTTTCAATTATCAGTCAGGCATATTTCATTAATGTTTTACCATAAAGTTACATGGAACTCAAATATATGGATTGTTTATATTCAAGGGAAATCATCCCTCTGTAGTGTAATGTTGTTCGGATTCACTTTTTAGTAGCCTTTTTTGATCAGGGTGAACATGCCTTAGATTAATAGTGAGTTGGTTTAGGTTTGAGGTAAATTTCGGATAGTTGATTATAATAAAAAGGATGGGGGAAATCTATTTAGAGTACAAGTCTCCTAAGTGCCTTAGTCTCCCAAGAATTTACCTTATATAAAGAGAATGTAAAAAATTCCTTCTATATAGAGAAGGTATTTTCCAAATCATACATTAATATAAGAAATATAGAGAAGAATAGGATGGGGTAATTCTATTAAAAATTGAAAACTGGAAGGTATAGGGAATGAAGAGTGGAGTTTCCCACCAATAAAAATTGTGGGAAGAAGAACCGTGGGGAATATTTAACATTATTAATCATGTGATCCAAGAAAGGATAATATATAAACCAATCCCAAAAATATAAAAGAAAGTAAAAAGAAACCAATATATAATTTTTTGACTATAAGTATATTGGTAACTATTCAAATATATGCCCTAATATTCTAAGAACCAAACTATTATATAAACCAAACTAGCATTAGAAAAAAATTCATTCAAAAATTATGAATAGAATTGTTTATATGAATGTATGGATAATAGAGAGTGGATGAGCTTAGGGATTACCAGTTAAATTTATAATGGTCTAGGAGAACAATTTTTCCCCCTTCATGATTTAGTCATACTGATGTGGTTTCATATATATTTAATATTTCTCAATATATTAATAGTGATGAAAAAAACCTTTAAACAAACTATGAAATAAAAAAATAGAAGAAGTAGTTTTCTGCTATTAAATAAGAGATGAATTCCCCTCTTAAAAATAAAACAGGGAAAAATTAAATATATATGTTTCCAATGGATTTATTAAAAGAATAAAGTTAATTTGGGTTAATTAATAAATAAATAAAAAGTTATCTTGGTTTCTAAATAATTCCTTTAATGCTAAGTGATCAAATATAATGAAATTATTTCCCATATTATTAATAATTAACTTATTTGATTGTTTATTTTAGTTTCTTCTCGGTATGACTTACACTTTGGGAAGTTATGTGGAATTTTTTTTCATTAAAATTTGGATGAAAGAATTTACATGAATCCTATGAAATATTTTTCAAATTATTTTAAACCTAATCAAATTTATATTTTACCAAAATATTTTTATGGACTAAAACAATATTCATGACAATGGTATGAATGGTTTTATTCCATTATGAATGAAATTGGTCATATTAAATGTAATATGATGGATTTGTTTATTTCAATATTTTTAAGCATGAAATTATTTACATTATATTAGATGTTGATGATATGCTTATTACATGTAAAAACATAAGTCTGATTAACTATATAAATTACACACCAAATACTAAATTATAATGAATAGATATAGTGAAATATTTTATCAATAACAACAAGCATGTGTGAATAAAAATTTAAAGTGGTATTTTTTTGAGAACATTAAACCTAGTATCATACCTATGTTCCAACACTTCAATTTTTCCCTTGCCCAGTACCATAACTATTAGTATGATATATGCTTTATGAAAAGATTCCATATTCTAATTTTGTTTGTATCCTTATTTTTAGTATGGTTTATTCAATAATAGACATTTATTTCACTATCTATACTTTGAGAAGTTCAAGGATTAACCCTGGAAAAATATAATTGAATGTATGAAAATGGTTCCTAAGGTATGTGTCTATGTATTCTAAATAAATCATTTATTTTGTAAAGAAAAGTAGTTTCAATATTTATTTAGTTGGGTTTATTGATTTTTACTATACAAAAAATGTGGATACACATAAGTAAATAATAGATTTTTATTTCTTTCCTTTAGTGGTCCCATGTCTTGGAAATGAATCATGCATCAATCATTTCGTTATCCACCATTTAGGAAAAATACATAGCCTTAATTGAATGCAGAAAAGAGGATATTTGTTTAAAGGGTTTAATAAATTAATTATATCTTTCCAGTGGTAGTATTGGTGTGTATTGTGACAGTTAGTCTTCCCTTCATTTATATAGAAATTATGTTTTCTATGGTATATCAAAGCATATATATATTTGGATTTATTTTCTTAGGGAATTTATTGAGACTGAGATAGTGTATCTCAACTAGATACACATCGCCAATAATCTGGACAATAGTCAGACTAAGGACTTCCCATTATAAGTTTTAGTATTTCCTAGGTTTAATGAATGTTTTCCTAGTATAACAATTCATGATTTCATAAACACCAATGTTTATAATAAATTTTATTTTAAATTTAAAGATTTGTGAAATTTTCATTTGATATGTTTGTAATTAAATTTATTTTTATTATTTTTTATATTTCATATTTATATTCCCATTAAATATTTAGTTTTAATTATATTTATTATAATGTTGTCTCAGTGGGTATTTATGTTATGAGGGATTTTATTTTCTAGATTGGTATTATACTGCATTGGTTCTTCATCATTGGCTTATTTTATCTAAAAATACATGCTTATTTTTTGTGGTTATTTTCAACCATCCATCATTTCAATCAAACAACTTATGATAGTGTGAGTTTTTTATTCTTATAATTATCCTTGGTTATCGAATTCTATATGGATAGGTGTTACACTCCGGTGAACTATTAGTATGATATAAATGCTCTTGCAGTTTCTACACAGATAATATATCAAAACAATTTATTTGATATCATACACCTATGTATACTTAGTCACACCATGTTTCCTACCACCACAATTATGACTCATCTCTGTTGTTTCACTACCACCATTGTTTCATATATTCATCTCCCAAGAGTAATAATTTCATTTATATTTTAATCATTGAGGATCCATTGTAATATGAGATAATTCGGGGAGAGAGATAGAGTGATAAGAAAGATATTGGTTTTATCTTGATCTTATCCCCCCAAATTTTTTTTTCTGGTGAAGACTGGAGGATCCTTCATGAGCCTTAGTGGAAGAAAATATACAATGCACAAAGAAATATTAGAGTGTAATATCTATCTTCCTCAAATAAATAACTAGGTCTTGGTATTGAGTCTGAGATATATAAAAAAATTATTTATTTTATTGGTTATGTCTTCTGTAATCTAATGTATTATTTAGTTATGTGTTAATTGTGTTGTTATACCTAGAAAAAAATGTAATATTAAATACTCATAACATAGTTAATAACTATATCCTTTTTTAATGAGGATTGTTTCCCTATATTTCTTCCATATTCTTATATCTAATTTTAAGTCATTTTATTTCGGTTTGTTTTCTTTGCATAATAAAGTAGTATGGGAGGTTGTTTTCTTTTCATGCATGTGGTTCCAATGTAGGATGAACCACAAGATTTTTTGTGTTATTTCTTTTATGTTTTTATTCTCAAAGAACACAAATTTTAATCAGTTACATAAAATTTTATATTTTTATTTTATAACTAAAAAAAATCTCATTAAATAATTTCAACAACTATTATAAGTCAATGGATCCTTGATTGTGATTTTGGAAGTAATACAATGAGATGTAGAAACCTCCCACAAAAGGATATCTTATGAAGATTCCTGATGCCTCTCTAAGATTGAAAGTGGTGAAAGTAAGTGAATCAATCACATATTTGAAAATTCATTTTTTAGACTCTACCTCTCCTCATAGGTGATACCCACTTTTGTTTCTTTCCCAACATTAGATTGGAAGTTTAATGAATCATCCTAGTCTTACCGAACTATGCACTAGAACTGAAGGGAATTCCAAATACATATAGTATGAAAATTAGTTCCTAGGTATCATAGAGAAATATAATGGGAATGATTTCACCCTCAATGAATAAATAAACAAGCATCAGAAACATGATAAGATTTTTACATGGACTGTCCATGTAATGGGATACTATGAAATTAAATAGATGAAACCAAATAAATTAAAAAAATAAAGAGGCCATATCCATAATAAGAATTTATACTCATATCATAAGTATACAAGATATATAATATATAACATAAATAAAGAAAATAATCTAATAGAAATAAAAAAACAATATGACATAGTGGATGATAAAAAAATATCTCAAAAATAAACCAAAAGTAAGAAAGAACCAGAAAAATAAACTCCATGCTGCTTGTGTCCACTCACAAATTCCCAATACCACCTCCTATGGAACCAATAGGTTGAAAGAGACAAGGGACATGAACTGGGTACCTAAAATAAGACATAATATCTACATACACTGAATGAAATATACAGGATGTGAGTCAAACCAATCACAGTATGATCTCACCAAGGATTTAGAGAAAGTCATTTAAAAATAAATTTCATTTATTCTAGTTTAAAATAAAATTAGAAATAGTTTTTCTAGAAGTAAGAAAATGAAAACTAAATATCACACCAACAACCATTTTATACACTTCCCTTCCTATTTCTTTAAATTAAATGAATAAAAACACTTTGAAAACATTTATCATACCCAAGACTCATTTATTAAATACCCATTTCCAATACACTTTCACAATATAGGTTCAAAACATTATGGTATATATTTAGTAAAACAAACTAATGAGAAATAATAATAAATGAAATTAATGAGGCACTATAACATCAATGAAATAAAAATAAACAAGTATCATCAATAAGTGATAGTTCCATATAAGATAATAGAACTAGGGTAAACAAGGAATGGTATTACCCAATATAATTAATCTAGTATCATGGGAAACACACTAGTTCCTATGGAAAGATAGTCTTAGACATTAACAAAAAAAAGGCACCAGAACAACAATGAAATAAAAAAAAGAAAGTATGATAAAAAAGTCATGGTGCTATATAAGACAACAAAGCCGAGGGACACACAGAATGGGAGTCCCCTATGTAATTTATCTAACATATTGGGAAACAAACCCGGTCATGTGGAAAGAATGGCCTAAACTTTACCAAAAACATTAGACCAATATATGGTGTATTCTCTGTACAAAATAACACAATCCTTTAGATTATTCTACAAAAACCTTATTGGGACGACACCTCCACCTTGCCCTATCACATGCTATAGGGGACACTAGTAGCATGTGTATGAACTAGTTTAACATAAATCTTGGCCTCCCACTCAGTACCAAGTGTACTTATGAAAAAAGTAATAGTATTTGAGTAATCATACACAACACATGAACAATATCAATACAAAATATAAATCTCACCTTAGCTCCAACTCCTTCATAAGAAATAGCCCAAAAAATGTTACCCACATAACACTCACTAAAAATATCCCACTCAGTGGTCTTAAACCATAAAAAAATAGGGGGATTAAGTGGGTCTCATAAACACACCATTTCAACCCATTTCAAATTTCTAAATGGGCCTAATTAAAATTAGATTTAGGTTTTCGAGACCCTTCTTTTCCTCTTTGAAATCCCATTTTAAAATCCTTCTTTTAGAATAACCTTTTAAAACCTCTTTCAAGGCCACTAAAAATATGAATCCATTCCATTTAAAACTATTTTTGTGGAAAATTCTTTTATATCACCAAATTTATGACTCAACTGGGGTCCAATACCTTTGAAAATCTAATTTCATCACTAGAAAACCACTAAAATCTTTTTATAAACACTTGGAATTATATCATAATTTTAGAAATCAAAACCCCTTAAATTACCTTTTATTATAGGTCAAAAATCAATTAAAAACAATTATGAAAATCTATTTAACTATAAAATATAGTTATAACATATAAATTAAAATATTTTGAAACCTTAAGCATCAAATGAAATTAAAAATAAAATAATCACACAAGAGATCCTACCTCAATTCAATGAAAATAAAGGCACAAGTCATCAATTATAATGGAGAAATCTTAAAAAATGATGAAGATAATGTATAAAAACTCTAAACATAAATATCCCAAAGATTAGGTCCACTTTGAACCCCTAAATTTGGACATCATAGAATCTAAGGTACATGGGATAATTTTAAGTAAAGAGAAAAGAGAGAATGAGGTAAGATGATGAGAGGAGGATAGACCTAGAAGGGATTAAATTGGGAATCCAGGCTCAAACAAGTAGAAACACCAATAAAATTGAAATGGAGTAATATAAAAAGGACGGTATGGTGTGTGCCTAGTTGTTGGCCAAATATTAGGGGATAACGAGATCCCTATGATGGTTTAAAATAAAAGAGGGGTATAATAGGAAAACCATAAATTTTAATAATTGAACAAACCATATGGTTTGACTGCATAGTTTGGTAAACCATGAAATAACCATGCAGATTGAATATGAAAACACTACATAACTCTCACATTTGGCCACATAATTTACCAAACCATTCACCAACTATAGAAAAATCAACTTTCAAAACTAAAAATACCCTTTTATCATGTCGTATGCTTTCTAATAATTTTATGCAAGTCACACACCAATACTTTTATACATAAAAGGGATTTCATGGTTTCCATTAGAGTTCACATGTCTTCGATCCAACCATGCATTACGCATATAGAAAAATCATAAAAGAAAAATATTGAACAAAAAGTTCCCTATTTACGAGTAATCACCTGGTTTCCCCTAAACCGAGTACACAAACCATGAAATAAAAGGAAAACATACCCAAAATTAAAAAAGTGAAGCTAAAAATCACAAAACTCAAATAAAAGAGGGAAATTAAAAAAGAATATGTTATATGAATGGATCTCTATAGCTTAGATATCAGTCTATAAAAAAAAGGAAAACATAGACCGATTGATGTGGGACAAAAGTATGAGTAGACTGATATGATGGAAGAAAGAAAATAAAGAGTGTGAGTATAATAATAACTAGATTTAGAGTAGTAAAATATAATATAGAAATATAATTATATATAATTTTTTGAAATAAAATTTTGATTAAGTTTCGTGGAGTTACATGAGTTTTTGAGGTATTATTTATCTTATATAATGGAAAGAATGATATTTTTTTTTTAAATTTTGAGACTTTTGTTAATAAAAATCATACTAATAACAGAACTATAAAAGTAATTGGTTTTACAAAATTTTACTATAAATATCTATTTATACATATTTATTTCAATTTTAAAATCAATTAATAAATTTTTCATAATTTATTTTATTGAAATTTTTAAGAATATTATCCTCCTGTGGTGGGCCAGTCATCGAATTATTATATCCTTGTAATATGTTGACATGTAATGGTAAATATATCAGATTCATTGAATAAAAACATGTCATATAAGTGAAATGGATTTTACTTAATATATGAATAACATTTTTCCTTCCTTGATAAATTAGGGTTTTAAATACTTCATTCCCTCAAAATTTTGAAGTGTCCTCTCACTTAACCTGATCGATTTATTATTCATTTTCCTAATAACCTACTCGACACATATACCCTTCATATCTAGACACATTTTCTTTGGATATATCAAACCCTTCACTAACTTTTTATTGTGACAGTACAAATTATGTTTTTATAGGCATTCAGTGTACCTCCATCATATTCGATAAATTTTTCACCATTCCATCTATGGTTTCTTTGAATTTATTGATCCATTATTTTCATTAATAAGGTCTAAAATTTTATCCCTTGTTTTTATATTTTCTACAAAAACAATTTTTTTTATAAAATTCATAGGTCTATACAGATACATTTTCTTATATCTTTATCATATTTTCATTCATCTTTAGTACATGGAAGAGTTCACAAAGAATTGATATTAGTATATTAATACATTCTATATTTGTTTCAATTTTTATTTTTTGATTAACTTAATAAACACGTGAAGTCTATTTTCTTCAGAAAATTTACATTCTCTCCCAATTCAGTATGCAATATGAAGTCATTAAATTTACTATAGAAAACAAAACCCACATATAAATTTTAAAATATGACGACGAATTGTGTAAATCATTCAAACTTGTTGAAATTTACAATTTTAGTTTGTGCCAATTTTTAAATATAAATTTTAATTATAAAATGAATAATTTAAATTTTAAATGAACAATTTTATTTTTAAATGGTAAATTTACTTTATAGATTAGTAATTTGTGACATAAATGGATAATTTACTTGGTAAATAGAGAATTTCATGTGAAGTATTTTGTTATAAAAAAAGATAATTTTCCGTGAGTCGTTAAATGAATAATATAATATATCAATTCTTTATCAAAAAAGTAAATTCAAAATTTATGAAGTTAATTTAGGATTTTGAAATTATATTCATGATTTACACAATAAAATTAGAATCAACATTGTCAAATTAAAATTAACCTATTAAATTCAAAATTTAGGTAGAAAATTAAGAATATAAATAAACAATTTTTGAATTTAACATATTAAATTAATTATTCAAACAATTAGATTCAAAATTTACAGTGAATTAAAAATTTACATAATTAATGGATGTATATAGTAAATTCATACATAGTGAATCACATGCATGATTGAAATTATTTATTTTTTTTTAAATTTTAGATTTTGTCTATAAAGGTAGATTTAATTTTCCTTGGTCATGTATATTAAAATTTTACATATTAAATTCAAAATTAGTGATATAAAATCAAAATTAAGTCTTTAAGATTATGAATCACTAAAAGAATTTTCAATTCACTTAGTAAAGTATAAGTTCACTTTATATTGTTTCAATACTTACATTTTTATTAGATTTAGTAAATTAAAAATTAACTTAATAAATTTATACTTTAAATTCATAATTTTCACATAAAATCTATGAATAACACATGTTTTACACAATTAATTGTGAATTTACACAGTAAAATTTTAATTTATTAATTAAATTTTTCTTTACACGGTAGATTGTAAATTTATAGATTAAATTATGTATTTACTTTGTATAAAATTTATTTTAGGTTAATTTTATGAATTTATAACCATATTCAAATCCTTGATATTTTAAAAGATAATTTATGGCTACTCTTATAAGCTTAAAAAATAATTCAGATTTACTTTTAGAATTCATATTTATATAAATCTGTACATTATCTTAAAAAAATATGATCATATAAGAATTGTGAGTCCATATTTTTAAAATTTATGCATCAAGTATATATATAAAATTATGGAAATTAAATAACTTCAAAATATGAAAATATAAGAAACCCTCATCCTTGAATTTTTTTAAAATAATTCATAATGGAATTTAAATTTTCAAATACAACATGGAATTCATTCTAAAAATATCTAATTTCCATGATTTATCATAGGGAGTAAAACTCTCATAAATATATATTATATAACAAGAACCAAGTAATTAATATTTTATTTGAAATAATGAAAATTTATTCAAAGTATATACCTTTTTTGGTTGAATTATTATTTAATGATATGAAAACCGTTAACCAGTATTTTTTCTGTAATTTAAAATTATACCATTAATTATAAACATTTATTCCTCTAAACCACTATTTTTATAAATCCATGAGATTTTATTAAATATTTTTTTCAAATAATTTCATTTCATTGATATCTTGGGTTCCACAAAACACCGAGTTTTAACAAACTGCAATATAATATTAATATAATTATTTAAACATGACTGTTATAACCTAGAAATAATACTTGGTGATATTAATATAAATAAAATAATTTTAAAAACTACGTATAAAGTTTTATATAAATAAAATATATTGAAAAATAAGTTCTTAATCTTCAAAAAGTATTTATATGCTTCAAAAATACATTTTCCTCAAAAAAGTTTTGTATTATTTTTTTCTAAAAAGATAATATAATTAATTTTACCACTTTTATAAAATTTATTTCAAAAAAATTAATTTAATTCTTTAAATCAAAATTTCAAAATTATAATAGAGTGAATTTTTGATAATTTTCTAAAGATATTAATTTTTTGATGAATAGTGAAAAATACAAATTTTTATTAAAAACTAAATTTCTGTTTAAAGAATTTATAAAGAAACATTTTTTATGTTGTTTTTAAAATTAAAAATATATTATGTTTTTATTAATAAAATTTTGGTCATTCTAATAAATTCTATGTTTAATTATTTTATAAAAACCTTTTACCCTTATGAAAAAAATTCTTTCGAAAACTGCTTTTTAATCGCATATGCAGGTTTTAATTTTAAATTAAATTATACTAATTATATGAATAGATGTCACATTAATTATTTTATTTTGAGGTATTTATTTTTCTATTTTTTTTCTCATCTTGGTTTATTAGTTTCCATGGGAGTTTTTGGTGAAAAGTGGAGGTTTTGGGATTGAAAATGGGTGGCACACAGTTGGCACATAGTTTTTGGAAATTGTGAACCCTACACTAGTAAAGAGTGTGGTTGGTTTACTTATATATTGATGGGACCACATAGTTATAGCAAGGTTTTTTAAACCATGTAGGCTAACTGTGCAACATTTTCCTCTTAGACGGTGAGGGACGCACTGTTACTGCACGATTAGGAAAACTGTGCGGGTAAACCATGTGACCTATCTAGGTCATTAAAAAGTGGAAAATTTTCTTCTTTACATATTTTAATTTAACCCTAAAACACATATATTCCAAACCCTATGGAATTTTTAGCCTTGGTAACATCTTCCAAACATTCTTGGAGCCTTTGAGCATTAGTTTCTGGGTGGTTTTGGTGTGGATTTGTCAGGGAATCCTCAAGAAAGTATCAGTTCCTTTGGTTTCTCACTTATTCTTGGGTTTCTCTACCTCCCTATTTGGGATCTCCTTTTTCTAGTGTTTTTTTACCTAATAAGGGATTGATAATTTGTGTTTGGGTGAAATCATGATGGTTTTTGTTCGACATTTATGTTATATGGTATTGTTGAGGTGTGGTTGTGGTTTTGCACTGAATTATATAAGTTTCCAATATTGAGGTAGGTGGTTCCAGGATTTTACATATTTGATGATTTTTTTTCTTTTTTGGTTGTTTAAATTCATTCCATCTATTGTTTTTGTGACATGATGCTTATGTGATGTGGTACTAACCATTGGTATATGTTGGACATTGTGCATATTTAAATTTTGAAGAAAGTTTATTTTTATAAAAGTTTATCCTTTAAAAGTATTTCAATGATAATGGGTTCTTCAAAAAACATTCTTTAAAATGTTTCAAAAGATCTTATGAAAGAATTCATGATAATTTATATTTTAATGTTATATAATGGAATCCTTCTTTTGGGTGTAATCCTACTAGGATTTTTCTTACACTCTATATACACATTTAGTTGTATGTAGACTTTTTTATGTATGACCTATGTAAAGGAAAGATGTTCTAAAGTGGTGATGGTGGATCAAGTTGCTAGTGTTCCACTTCTTGTAGGTGTTAGTGGGGGTGGGTTGAGGGTGATCGACCTCTTGTTTCATAGATACTTTCAGATGGTTTTGTTATCCTATTTCCATTTTGGTATTTTGGTTTTTGGTTAAAGTTGTAAAATATTGAATCAAAAAATTGGTGTATCCCGTTTGGGTTTTGGTTATCTGTTTTGTGATGGTTTCTCTCTTTGTTTACTTATTATGGTTATATACATGGGTGAAATCATTCCCAATTATGTATTGTTGATACCTAGGAACTAGTTTCCAACCCGTGGGGATAAGGAATTATCTTAGGGCCATCCCTTGGGATGGGTAGAGTGTCGAGTTCGATGGAACTCTATATTGGTTTGTAAAAAAATGGTATTAGAGTAGGAAAAACTCTTTTTGGGTCAAATTATTTGGGAAGAGTCTAGATAAACATAAGATAACATTTTACGGGATTCAGGTTCTTGTTACAAGTGGGGTGTCTAGACAACACACCTCATGATAAGACTGAAGTTACCATGGAATGTTGGTAAATTTGGTTTGAGTTCTCTTCCAAGTGATATTTATAGGCTTCAGATTTTATATGGACACTATGTAGAGGTGGAGTGGTTGTGTTTGTATCACTATTATGATGGATTTGTTTTTTATTAATCTAGGTAAGTGTTTGGTATTTTTGTTGTTGTTGTAAATTTTTAGAATGTTTCATTGATAGTTGTGATGATGGTTTATCTTTGTGGTTGTTGCTTTTTTTAGTAATATTACTCCTCAAATAATTCATGTGTAATCACAGGAAGAGTCTGAAGAGATTTATTCCTCTCAAATTTATCATAGGCTCACAGAAGTAGTGGTTTGGGATGTCCAATCATTGACACAAGGAGTGGGAACTAGTCATGCTTAGGTTAGAGAAGCTAAACTAGGTCCTAGAAGGGGTAGGGCCTAGGAGTTCCTCAAGAACAAGCCTCATTGTTTCTGGGGTAGAACATGACCCCAATAAGTGTTGGAGTGGCTTGAGATGATGGAGAGGATGTTTGAGTTTCTTGATACGCTGGAGTCAGTCAGGGTGAATTAAGCTTCATTAATTTTGGAAGGTCCCAGTTGCAATTGGTTGGAATCATTGGTATAATATGGGAATCATGTGTAGATGGGGTGGAAGTATTTCAAGTTCATCTTCAACATGTAGTATTGTCTTGAGATATTGGCCTTCACTAGGTCCTGAGAGTTCTTAGATATTTGTCAGGATACTGGACCGTGATGGATCATGCTAAACAATTTTCATATTTTGTTTGGTTCTAAGTTGATATAGTTTCCAATGAGTAGTTTAAGTCTCAAAGTTTGATATGGGGTTGCGGTCATAAATCCATAATCAAGTATTGTTGTACAAGTTGAAAACCTATGCTGAGGTGGTTTATCATGCTATGATGGTAGAAATTGATCATAAAGGAAAGTTTTGTTTCCTTGGATTAGAGTAGAGAGTGGGTAGAGGCAGTTAATCTTAGAAGAAGAGAAAGTTGGATGAATATTAAAGGAAGGGAGGTGGTAGTTCAAACCATCCTTTCCAACTGTCTTTGTCTGTGGCTTTAGTTGGTGGGTCAGTTTTGTGCCATCAATGTGGGAAGATTGGACACATGCGATCTGTATTCTCTTCTACACCCAATATTTTCCATCGATATGGAACTATGGGGAACTTGAATTAATTTTTCATGGTGGTAAAACCCTATCAAAGTTGTGTGGGAACTATATATTTCAATGGAAGTCAGCACAATCAGAACTCTCTAGGACAGTAGGTTCTAGGTTTGGAGGTTGTGGTAGGAGGGCTGGATATTCTCATGGGAAGAGTTAGTTTAGGGAAGATATATAGGAAAATGTTCATTCTCAGTGTCAGTCAGAGGTGAGGAAACTTCATGTTGTGGATTGAGCGCTAGTGGAATCGTATGCAGAGGCTAAGACAGCTCGAGGTAACATTCTTATTGCATCATCTTTAGCTGTTGTTATGTTTGATACTCGTGCCACTGTTTCTTTTATTTCTAACAATCTTTTGGATTTGTTAAAGTTTCCAAATGAACTTATGTTGTACGAGATATAGTTGGTGACGACACTTGGTAAGAAGCCAGAGTAGTGTTTTAGGTGCCCATCATGCTCACTCACCTTATTAAGGGTTGATCTAGAATGAGATTTCGTAGTTCTAGAAATGGACCTCTTTGGTGTGATCCTTAGTATGGATTGGATGGTTCTTTTTGAGGAGCACATAATTTTTTATCATCAGCGAGTGAGTTTCATGGAACATGATAGGAGTATCCAATTTTTCAAGGTGAATGGGATACTCAATCAGGACATGAAAGACCTCCAATTCTAAAAAAGGAAAACTTTTCTCTTCAGTTTTTGTTTCTCATATTAGAGGATTGTAGTGGTACTCATGAGTATGGATTACCACTTGTGGTGGATGAGTTTCTAGATGTTTTTCCAGAGGATTTTTTTTTACTCTGGAATGGGATGTGGAGTTCACCATCAATTTTGAATTGGGAATTCCACTGATATCCCTTCTCTCATGCCGTATGGCCCCCACCAAGTTTAGGTAATTAAAGGTACAACCATACAATTTATAATCCAAATGATTCATTCACTTGAGCATATCAACTTGGGTTTCCCTAGTTCTATTTATGAAAAAGGCTGTTGGATTTCTTTGGTTATGTATCAATTACAAAAATCTAAAAAGGTGAAGATCAAGAAAAAGTACACTTTTCCCCATATTGATGAAATTTTTAATCAGCTTAAGGGGGAATGGTGGTTCTCCAAGATTGATTTGTGTTCGGAGTATTACCAAGTCAGAGTCAGGGAGGAAGATGTTTCGAAAATATCCTTATAATAAAGGTTCATCCATTTTGAATATTTATTCATGCCTTTCATGTTGATGAATTCTCCAACCATCTTTATAGAACTCATGAATAGGGTGTTCCATCAGTATCTCAACTCATTTATTGTGATATTTTTAGATAAAATACTAGTCTATTCTGTGACCAAGGAGGATCATGAGTGACACTTAGGATTATGCCAGGAACTCTTCAAGATCATCATCTCTATGTGAATATTTATAAGTGAACCTTATGGATTAAGAAGGTGAAGTTTATGAGGAATCCAATCTCGAATCATGGGGTTTTGGTGGACCTTGAGAATATTACTGCAATGATTTCATGGGAGCATATGAATAATGTTTTTGAAATCAAGAGAATTTTGGGCCTGATAGGTAATTACAAGTGGTTTTTTCAGAATTTATCTTAGCTTTATTCACCCATGAAGACGCTCACCCTAAAGGGGGTGGATTTTGATTGGATTTATAATTGTCAAGATTATTTTTAGGAGATGAAGCGTCGATTAACAATGACCTCTGTTTTTATTTTTACTAAATCTAGAAGGGGATATGTGGTCTATTTTGATGCTTTAGGTATAGGTATTGGCTGTGTTTTGATGCATGATGAGCATGTGGTGGAGTATGGTTCTTTCCAAATATAACCACATGAAAATAATTACCCAACACATGACCTAGAGTTAGCAACAGTTATTTATTCCTTAAAAACATGGAATCGTTATATTTTTGGAGAGAAGTTTGCGGTCTATTCTGATCATAAGATTTTGTCTTACATATTCTTCCAAAATGATCTGAATTTTAGGCAGTGTTGTTGGGTTGAGTACATTCAAGGGTTTGATTTCAATATCTTCTACACCCCAAGAAAAGGTAATGTGTTGGTAGATGATTTAAGAAGAAAATTTTCAGTGCAAGTGTTGAAAGAGTCTAGCGATGAGTGGACTATAATGGGGATTTTTTCTCAGATGCATATGGATACCAATAATCCCAATGGATGTGTGTTCTTGGATAGTGTTCATTTGAGAACTTATCTTCTGGAGTTGATTGGGAAAGAGGATCTTAGTGATGAGTTATTCCAGTGTTATATGAAATCCCTAATTGGTGGGAAGGTTCCTTGTGAATGGTGGTTGTCTCTTAAGAGAGATTTGTGATTTAAAGGTCACTTCATGGTGATGTTTTTTTATAGAAGGTGGTGATGTAGGATATCCACCAATATCATTGGGTCATTCATCTTGGTATTACTAAGATGTTCTATGTTGTGTGTTATTAATTATGGTGGCTAGGTATGAGGAAAGTTATAACTAACTTACTATCACAATGTTATACATGTTAGAAGATCAAAGTAGTGCACAAAAGTCTCTCCAGTTCGATTCGTCTTCAACCCATTACTACCTAGAAATGAGATGAGATAACCATGGATTTTATTATTGGATTACCTCATACACCTCAGGGATGGAACTCTATTTGGGTTGTGATTGACTATTTGACCAAATTATCCCACTGTATTCCAATCAGACATTCAACCAAAGTGGATGAGTTGGGCTTGTTGTATTTTTAGGAGATGGTAAGGATTCATGTTGTTTTGTTGGTAATTATTTAAAATATGAACCCTCTCATTACCTCACAATTTTGTAAATTTCTTTAGAAGGGGATGGGGCTATAGGTCAAGTTGAGTATGACATACCACCCTCAAACGAATGGTCAGATAGAGTAGGAAAATAAGATCTTTTAAGATATGTTCTGGGAATGTGTTTTAGATTTCATATGCTTGTGGGATAGCCATTTGGTGCTGGTAGAGTTTTCATATAATAATAGTTACCAATCATCGATCTTAACGGATCTATTTCAGGAACTTTATGGTCAGTTGTGTCAATATCCCTTATGTTGGGATGAGGTGGGTGAGACCTCATTGTTGGGACTAACCCTTGTGAAAGAAACTTCTCATAAATTCAAGTTGATTAGGCATCATTTGTTGATAGCCCCAATTTTCTATAAATATTATTCTAATCATAGGATCCAAGATTTGTATTTTTATGTGGGTGACTGAGTGTTTTTAAAAGTGGAACCTCTCTTGGGTCATCACCATGTTTGTATGCATGGGAAGCTAACATTTAGGTGTATTGTACCTTTTAAGATTAATTATTATATTGGTAATGTTCCATATCGATTAGATATACCCTATTAGTATACATAAATTCCTGATGTGTTTCATGTCTATCAACTAAAAAAGTATAATCCAGATATGTCCCATGTGTTGGAATGGGAGGATTTAGAGTTAGTTCTAGGTCTATCTGTGTTTGAGCAGCTAGTGTAGATTTTTTATTACCAAGAGAAAGTTCTTTGTGGGAAGTCTATTCCATTGTTCGGTCTTCTTTGGCATTATGGTAGTGATGGGCATGAGACGCGGGAGCAAAATTCTTGGGTTGAGAATAAGTACCCATTTTTTTA
This sequence comes from Viscum album, assembly GCA_963277665.1. Classification (NCBI taxonomy): domain Eukaryota; kingdom Viridiplantae; phylum Streptophyta; class Magnoliopsida; order Santalales; family Viscaceae; genus Viscum; species Viscum album. Next base: position 1,074,320,523 of record OY728157.1, on the reverse strand, counting down.
TCAAGACTTTGTGTGACTTTATGGGGGAGGAAATTTTTCTAAGTGGGGAGAATTTTCACATTCATGATTTTATTTTGAGGTATTTATTTGTCTATTTTTTTGTCTCATCTTGGTTTCTTAGTTTCCTTGAGAATTTTTAGTGAACATTTGAGGATTTGGGCTTGAAATCATGTGGCACATGGTTGGTGCATGATTAAGGGAAACTGTGAACCCTCCCCCAAGAAAGCATGAAACCGGTTTCCTCTTAGATAGAGTAGACCACATAGTTGAAAAAAAGTTTAGAAAACCATGTGGGATAACTGTAAGACATGTTACTCTTAGATATTAATGGACACACGATTGTTGGATGGTTTGGAAAACTGTGTAGGAAAACCACACAACCTATACATGTTATTAAAAAGTGGAAAATTACCTTCTTTACCTCTTTTGATTAAACCCTAAAATACCTCTAATAAAAAAACTATGGTATTTTCATCATTTCGAGCTTCCTCCAAACCTTATTAGACCCTTTTAGAAAAAATATCTAGGTGGTTTTGGTGTGTATTATTCAAGGAATCATCAAGTCTTATTTCCTTAGGTTTCTCCCTTCTTCTAGGGTTTCTCACTCTCTCCCTCTATAGGTTATCCTTATTCCAGTGGGTTATTTGACCTAATAAGGGGTTGATCTTTTTTATTTTTTTAAAATCATTATGGTTTTCATTTTATCTTTCCTTTATAGGGTCTTTAAGATGTGAATTTCTGGGTTTTCCCCAAATTCTGGAAGTTTCAGATCTTGAGTTAGGTGGTTACATGCTTTTACATTATTATAAGATTTGGGGTTTCTTTATTGGTTGTTTAAATGTGTTATATGGATTATTTTTGTGGTGTAAAACATGTTTTAGAAAGGGTTTTTATATTCATATGTGACTATAGTTGGTTTTATAAATGAAATCGGTTTTGTTTCATGTGTACCTCATTGTGGTTCTTCTGGAATGTGTTCTATGATTTATATGGATGGTAAAGATGTGTTTTCAAAGGTATTTGAGGTGAATATGCATTAAAATTTTGTTTCAAAGTTTCTCAAATGTGTTCTATGAATTTTGAAAGTAATGTGAAGCATGATATAAAGAGGATTTTGGGTTTGTATGAATTCAAAAGGGGATTTCCCATGAAAATGGTTGGATCCTATGTGTGTTTTTCCTATAGTGTTTCTAAATGGGTTTCATGAATTCTGAAAGTGGTGAAAAATGTATTTCCAAGTGGTTTTGGTGTGCATGTGAAATAGAAAGTGGTTTTATTTATGGAAAATAGTGGTTTCCATTTGAGTTTTGATAATTGGATCAATTTTAAATTGTGAGTGTGGTGACTTCATTAGGTTCTTGTGCTACTTGGAATGTGAATTTTAGTGTGTTTATTTATGTGATATGTTAAATGGAATTTGAGTACAAAGGGAATCCTGGGTTTCTAGGTAGGTGGACTAGAACTAGTACGCTAGTTGATTCGGTAGGGCCAAGCCTTGGTTTCTTCTTACAAGATTAATGATTAGAACACTGAATAAAAATATGATATAATTGAAGACCACTATACATTGGGATGAGATCTCATATAGTGGATCATGCATAGTAACACTGTTGGTTTTGACTTATGATGTGGAGACCATTAGACCTTGGGTTGGGATCACCTCTAATGTATCATGCATGGGAACACTATTGGTATTGGTTGGAGGATTTGATCACCGAGGTATGGGGTTTCTAGGGTACCACTTGTGATATTTACCCATAGTTATTTCCCATGGTTCCCTTTTCTGTGACATGATTCTTATGTGATGTGGTTATAACCATCGGTATATAATGTACCTTGTATATATTTACATTTTGAAGCAAGTTTCTTTTCATAAAAGATTTTCCTTTAAAAGTTTTTCCATGAGAATGGTTTATTCAAAAATATTTTTTGAAAATGTTTTAAAAGAACTTATAAAAGTGTGATTGTTGATTTATCTTTTAATATTATATCATAGAATCCTTCTTTTGGGTGGCATCCTAGTGGGTTTTTCTCACACCCTACATACACCATTGAATTTATGTAGAATTTGTTATGTATGACCTAGGTAAATGCAATATGTTCCGTAGTGGTGATAGTGGATTCAAATGATAGTTTTACATGTCTTTCAGGTACTAAAGGTGGAAGATTGAGGGTTATGACCCTATTTTTTTCATTGATTTTTTGGGGTGGTTTTTTGTCCCCTTTCCTTTGTGGTATTTTGGTTTTTTGTTAAAGATGTAAAATGTTGAATATAAAAATTGTTTACGCCTTTTTGGTTTTGGTTATCAGTAATGTGATGGTGTATCCCTTTGTTTATTGATCATGGTTATATAAAAGGGTGAAATCATTCACAATAGTGTATTTTTGATACCCAGACACTAGTTCCCAGCCTATGAGGATCAAGAAAACTCTTCGGGCCATGCCATGGGCTGGGTTAGGTGTCAGGTTGAATGGAACACAGTCTTGGTTTGTGAAAATAGAATATTATAGAATGGATCCCATATTTTGAATCATTATAATTAATATTATTTAATATATACAACTTTATTTTATTCATAATTAATATTAAAAAAAGTAAAAAAATTAATTATCACAATTATGGTTAAAATTGTTTTACCAGGGGTTAAACCAAACTACAAGGGTATGTTTTCCAAAAAAAAAACTCATAAAAATCCTTTTTCATGGATATATTTAATCCTTATATTATCCCACAACAATATATATTTCCATTTTTAATAATATTTCTTGGTAAATACTTTATCATTTTGGGAATCTTTTAGGAAATCTCCAAGTGATTTACAAGAGTGTCCCCTACCCCACTTATAATAGGTTATCTCCCATCCTCTTATCATAAAAATTATATAACAATTTGGTTAAAAAAATATATACCCAAATACCTTCATTATTTACCTCACCACATCCTAGAGGCCTTATTTTTATTAATAAACCCATCTAAAGAGTATTTATGTATAAACTTAAAGAGGTTCTCTGAAGAAGAGGTATAATTCTTAACCATGCATTTTTATTTTATCTCTTCCTCCACATACTTGAAATATTCTAAAAATATGAAGATATAATAACATAATTATATTCCATATACTGATACGTTATTCTGTTATTTTCATAACCAACATTCATCTCCTCTTCCATCAAATGAGAAACGAAATTGTCGATCGTGTATACTGTAGACTACTAGCTCACGAACCGATGTAATTAATTTTTCATAGCTGCCCGTAAAAGCTATATATAATGTTTTTTTAATATATGTATATGATATTTATGAAATAATTATACTTCTTGTATTATAATGTCACATATACCATCTTACCTTGCAATCCTTTGGAAAATGATAACATCGCTCATGCGTACATATGGACTGCCGCCTCCATGAAGCTATGTGATATGTTTTCCATTTTATCTTGACATAGATGGTAATAATTATTTATTTAAAAAATATATATGAAATAAAAATAATTTTCTAAATTTTAATTAATATTTACTTTTCTTTTATTCAATCAATTGATAAAATGGAAACAACATTCATGGGTGCGTACGACCTACCATCTCCACAAATGGGGTAACTAATTTTCATATATCTAACTGTTATGATGAATAAAAATATGTATATAATGAATATATATAATTTTTTTCATTATTGACATTATTGATATGATGAAACCATAATAAAATTACAATGGCCAAAATTACTAAACCAAAACATACATGAAAAACCAAGCAATTATTACCTGAAATAATGTTTTTATAAATTTTTTAATAAACAAGTGATAAAAGGTTATGAGTGAATCATATATTATATGATATATTTGATTATGGTTTTGGATTATATTTACAATAAACATATATTTATTTTATATGTGGTTCAAATGTGTATGAAGAATATTGAGGCTTGTGGTAAGGGATTTTCATCCAACTTTTATTTTCATGGGACACATTCCATATTCACCAGTTGTTTATTTTATATGTTTTATATACATCCCATTAATGTAATTTATGATTATTTTTAAAAATAAATTAGTATATACATATCCATATAGGGTTATTTTTTATAGGACCTATAATTCAAAAGTTACAAAAGTGGTAAGGGTTTTACATTACAATCTCATTGTTTATTGTGATTGTTTATGATTAAGTTAATAAAGATAAAATATTATGATCGACCTATCAGGAAACTCATTAATTTTATTATCCTCTAATAATTTCTCAAAATTAAATGTTTTCCTCTCATTTTCCTCTTTTTATGAACTAAATATTCCAAAATAATTCTCTTAATGTAAAGAGAATTTATTTCTATCTTTAGTTGAAAACTATTTTTATTCCATATCTATGTTTTTATAAAATTATTTTAAAAAAGTTTTTTCTATTATCCAATGATTATTTAAATACATTTTTACCCATGTTTTCTTATTTATAAAATGGTTTAAAAAGAATCTTCTTATTTTGTTCCAAATGAGTTACATTTGGTTTTTTACTGAAAATGTGAAAGGAATATTTGTATTATTTTGTATGACATGAATAATATTTCTTTTACCATAATAACCAATCAAATAATTAAATAATATTTTTAAAATATTTCAATTATATTTTCAAATGATTTTTTTTCTTAAATATTTTTGAATTTTTTAGATTTTAAAAGGTGATTTTCAATGTGGAAATGGTATTTTCCTCAAGAATGTTTTTAATGATCTTTTAATGTTATTTATATTAATCAATAACAACAACACATGATTCTAATTAAGTTCTACTGGGATATGATATAATGATAATATCCCTATTATTTCCCTAGATGTTTTATGGTTATGATGATAATATGTTTATGAAACATCTTTCTTTTTCATAGGTTATGCATATGAAACCCATTTCTTTTCCACATGTTTTGCTATGATGAAATGTTTATGAAAATCATTTCTTTTATATGGGTTATTCTATGATGAATGTTTTATAAACTTATAGGAAACATATTTATAAGTTTAATAATTTTTAATGTGGTCCAAGAATTATATATACCTCTTTTTAATTTTTTAATGTCTAATTTTCTGTGAGCTCAAAGGGTACACAAGAGGTTATCCCAATCCCAAAAGAGGCCACCTAGGAGGTAATATCAATCCTAAAATAGGGTACAAAAGAGGTTATCCCAATCTCAAAAGAGTGTAAATGGTAGGTTATCCCATGATTTAAGTAGGTAAAAAGGTGTTTATCCCAATCCTAACATGTTATGATTGTCTTGGTGGATATCCTTGACATAATATTTTTTATTCACATGTGTATGCTAGAAATCTATGAATTATGACAATGTTGTGATCTCATATATAATGTTCCTTGATTCCTTTATAATTCATGTCTTATAAAGAACCAAGATTTATGACATGACTTTATTTTATTATCCTTGACATTAAGGTATGGTTTTAAAATTTTATTCTCATGTTTCTATAACCATATGATCATATTTTGTTGATATCTATATTGTTTAGCCTTACTGAGCATATAATCTCACCCTTTCCTATATTTAATTTCACCAGTTTAGGAATAATTGTATTAAGTATGATATTCCTAGGAAGGGTTCAATTTATGAAGTAAATAGTTAGATATGATGTAGTTCACTTTTGAACCCGTTGTTTATGTATCCATGTTTCCCAAGACACTAAACATTTATGGTCCTGATGAGTGTTTTTGTAAAATGAAAAGAATATTCATATATTAAGATGTAATATCAATGCATGAAAATTTGTGTTTTTATAGTTGGTATCATAGGAAATGTTTAGTTAACCTTTGGAACTTGGATGAAAAAACTTTAGGGAGAAACCAAGGGATAAGTCCATATCAAAGTATAGGAAAATGTCATGGAATTTTGATAAAGTATAGGGTAAGTTCTTTCCATGAAATTATATCATTTTCCTGATAATGAAAGTATATTTGGATCTAGAATAGTTATACCTAGGCATAATAACTCTAAAAAGGGTGCATTGGGATTTGAGTCAGTCATCACCTAGTGAATGACAATGAGCTTTGTTGCACCCCTAGTTTGACACTCCTTGGGGATATGTATTTAATATTCATAAACCATTTATAAAGCATCATGAAGTATTTAAATAAATGATGAAATTTAATAAACTAGGTTAAAACTAAGGTTTCATAAGTTGAAACTAAGGTTTCATTATTTACACATCCTATAAATGATTTTTCATGATTGAGTGGATTCCCACTATGATTATTAGTGCTCACACTATACATTTTGGTTTTAGTCTGTGGTTGGAACCTAAAGAAATCATGTTAATGCTAAATGAAATCGATAATTTAATGATCTTACCACTGAGAAACCAAATGTTATATGAGCTATACTAAAAAATACCACTTTTATTCTCACACAACATTCTCAAGATATGAATCATGATAAAATTACTAATGAACAAAGAAGGGAAATAAATTATTTTGAGCACTTTATGAGAAAATATAAACCTTATTTTAGTGGTTCCACTAATCTAATAGTTTCTGAGTAATAGATCATTACAATTGAAAATATAATTTTTTTTCTTTAGTTTTGGATCATGAACTGGTTCTTTTAGTTGAGTGTCATTTGGAAGGGGAGGTAGATCAATGGTGTTATCTTTTGAACAATATGAGGAAACAAGATGAAATTAACTATATGGAGTGGGATGATTTTAAGATATTATTTCACAATAATTAATTTCCTCATATTCTTCATATAAAAATAGATAAGGAATTATTAGAGAAAATTTATAAGGATGATAAATTTGTTGGTACCTATGAGGAAACTTTTACAAGACTTGTGAGGTATGATTCTAATATTTTCATCCAACTTTAAAGTATAGTTGATTGATTCTTTAGTGGATTAAAACCAAGTATATTGATGGAATTATTTATAAGGTACATCAATAGATATTAATATAACATTCAATGTTCTATCAAGGTGAAAATGAAGATTGGATTTACACATCAATATTATGGTTTTTATAATAAAATATAGATGGAATTCAAAGGAAACTCTAAAAACTGTGGAGAGAAGGAGACGATCTTTCCTTTATGCTTAAAGTATGGAAGTAAACATAGAGGAAACCATCTTAAGTGGAATACAAAATGTTTTATGTTTGAATAAGAATGTCATCGAGATGTTGAATGCTGAAGTAATGGGAAGAAGTTTACTAATGACAATAATATATAGAAATCTCTAAATAATTAACCACCCACAATTCAGTGTTTCAAATGAAAGGATTATGGGAATTATGATAACTAGTGATAAAATAAAAAGGTTAATGATAATAATAAACATTATTAACATCTTAATCTGAGATAAAATGAAAATATCATGAAATCATAATTTCAGATAAGGGGTATGATAATGATGTGGTGAATGGTACACTTATCATCCAATCTAGAACTCATAATATATTATTTGATTATAGATATACCCACTATTTTATATTTAAATAACTTTATAAAGGTATTAAAATTACACCCCCAATTATTTTATGTTCAATTATAAGTGAAAACCTCTAATGTTCGGATGAATGCATCTCATGTGAATGTTTCTTCTCCAGTTGAAGTTTGTGGGAATGTGCTTCCTACAAATCTCATTATTCTCCCTCTTGTATAATTTTATGTTATCTTAAGAATAGATTGGATTTATATACCTAAATCTCATATCAATTTCCAAGTAAAGGAAGTCATGTTTGATATTCCAAACCAACCCATGATCATCTATCAGTGTGATGATAAATTTGAACTTCTTATGGAAATAAAATCCATTGTATGGTTCTTGATTCTTATTCAAAAGTGGTTGTTATTTCAGATGGTTGGGAGAAAATAAACATCGATGATAATACTATCATACAATAGTTTTTTAATTTCATTATAAAAGGGTTTTATAGTCATCCACAAAACCGTGAAGTTTCATTCTCAATAGAACACATAAATGGTCTTACACCCATTTCAAAGACACCCTGTATAATATCCCCGATTGAGTTACATGAATTAAGGAAGAAAATAAATGATAATATTAACAAGGGATTAATTCATCCAAGTATGTACCTATTCTTTTTTTAATAAGAAATTTAGATAGATGTGAATTTGTATTGATTATTAGGAACTAAACAATATCACAATCAATAAAAAGTTCCAACTTCTATGTATTGATGTCTTGTTTGATCAACTCTATGGATCTAAATAGTTTTCAAACATTGAAATTCATTCTGGATATCATCATTTGAGGGTAAAAAGGGAGTAAATACACAACAAAACATTATATAAAAGTTATAAAACTATGAATATATAACGATTCCATTTTTTTCTTACTAATTCCTCTTCTATATTCATGGATTTAATTAATTAAATCTTTTGATATTACCTTGATCAATTTTTGGTAGTATTTTTAGAAGATATTATTATTTATTAAATGATAAATTAAGTGTGTGAATATCATTTTAGGATTGTGTTGAAGACACTAAGGATGGATAATTTGTATGAAAATTGTACTAAGTGTAAATTTTTGATATAAAACATTTCATTTTTTGGTCATATAATATCAAGTGAGAGTATATCAGTAGATCCATCAAAGGTGGATATTATTTAACATTGTCCCAGACCAAATACAGGGACTGATATTAATTGTTTTTAAGTTTTGTCTCGATATTATCAATTCTTTGTCAAAAAAATTTCATTGTTTTCCAATCCACTAATCAAGTTAACTCGAATGGGAGTTAAGTTCATTTATATAGATGAATATGAGGAATATTTCAAGGAACTGCAAATAAGTTTAGTCAGTGCAGTTTTTAATACATTACCTTGTAGTGGAGAATAGTTTGTAGTCTATAGTGATTCATTAAATAAGTGACTTGGATGAGTCCTTAGGAATAATGATATGGTGAAATATTATGCCTCATTAAAATTTAAGGCTAATGAGAAAAATCACCCAACTCATGATTTTGAGTTAGCTGTGGAAATAAATATATTGAATATTTAGGTTCATTATATTTATGGTGAAAGATGTTATATATATACCTATCATAAAATTTTTAAGTATATATTAACAAAAAAATAGTTTAATATACACTAGATAAGATGGTTGGAGATGATTAAAGATTATGACTCCTTAATACATTACCATACTCAGTAGGCAAACAAGGTGGATGATAATTTGAGTCAAAATGATCATGATAGATTATATATGATTAGGATGAAAAAGGATCAAATATTTCTAGATCATTAAATGATGGATCTGGAAATATTTAAGGAAGGGAATGAATATTATCTTTCTCAAATGAGTGTTCACCAATCTATACATGTAAAGATCTAAGATGTGTAGAAGGAAGATGTATATTAGTAGAAGAATGTGAGAAATATTCTTGATTTTAACCTTGATTGTGATGAAATGATATGGTTTAGGAATAATATACATGTTTTTTCTATACCTGATTTTTTACATGGAGCTGTTAAAGGAAGCTCATAGTTATTCATTCTCTATTCATCTTGGAAGTAAAAAGATGTTTAGATACTTGAAAGATAATTTTTAATGGGATGGAATAAAGAGAGATATTATATAATTTATATATTGATGATTGGTATATCGAAAATTTATGGTTGATAGAAAAACGTATAATGCGACATTAAAACCATTATGCACAATAGAATGGAAATGAAAAAACAACACGATGGATTTTGTCATTAAACTCGCTAAAACACATAAAGGGAAAAATACTATATGGGTTATAGTTGATCACCTTATGAATTAAGAACACTTCATCACTATTATATAAGACTTCTATCTGGATAAAATTTCTGAGATATACATTAAGTAGTAAGGTTTCGTGGAGTACCACAATCTATCATGTCTGATCAGGATCAGAGTTCTACTTCGAAGTTCTGGAAAATTCTCTAGTTGGATCTCGATATATAGCTATGGTTCAAGACTGTGTATCATAGTCATACAAATGTTTCATTTGAGAAACAGATTAAAACCATATATTATATATTTTTATCTTTTTTATGTATTTTAAAGGTGGTTGGGATCAACACCATTCTCCAGTAATGTTTTTATAAAAATTTATTTCACTTGAGTATTCAGATGGCTGCTTATGAAGACCTTTATGGAAAGAATTTTAGACCTCCAACATGTTGGGAAGAAGTTATATAAATAAATATATTGGGAGATGAGATAGTTGAGTAAATTTTATAGAAATTTAGAACTATTTGGAAGCACATTTAGGTAGCTTAGAGTTGAAAGAAATGGTATACAGATGTTTATCAGTGAGATTTGGAGGTTGGAGTCAATGAAAAGGTATTTCAATAAATTTCTCTATTGAAGAAGGTTATGTGATACATGAATGAAAGAAATTAGAGTCATATTTATATTTTTCACTTCTAGATTTATTATTGAATAGGGATGTAACATCCCAAGTAAGTAATGAATAATAGATATTTTTATCTATGTCTATTAATGAATTAGATAGTGTTTTAGAGGCTTAAAATGAAAATAAATCCAATCTTAAGCATGGAATACACTAATATTTTTAAAAGATTGTTTTACTACCTTTTGATGGAAAACCATTTTTAAATCTATATTTTGACAATTTTATAGGCTATGTTTGTCAAAATAAACTTATTCTTTATGATTGGGACATCAAAATTTACTTTGTGTGAATTTTTGGTATTTTTCTGACAATGTTCATTTTTTAATGAATAGTGAAAAATACTACATTTTACATCAGAACTGCTTCTTAATCTAATTTATTTATATGATTATATTATCTTTTGAATTGTTCTTAATGTGTAATCTGAATATATTTTTACCATTTAATCCAATGGTGGTCATTGGAATCAATTTCACTTTGAAATTGGACTTAAACTGGTGTCAATCTTTTGATACTTATTGTTTCATAAAAACACGATATTTGTCATGACAACGGGAATTAATTATTAAATTAATTAATGTGACTTATATGTTTTGAATTTTTTAAAATAGACTTCATTTTTGAATTCAGAATATCAAATATAGCTTAGGGTGATTTTTTGGTAATTTTCTGAAAAACTCCAATTTTTGATGAATAGTGAAACCACTAAGTGGTAATCAAGAAAACTGATTTTTCAGTTAAATAAAAGTTTACCACTAATGTGTATTGAATTTTGAAAATCCGACATACATGGTTGTCATTAGTATGTAAAATGTGGTTCAATGGGATGAAAATAATTTTTTTGGTGAATAGTAACTTTTTTTCATTAATCGCGATTAGATGTAATTAGTGTAATTTAAGGTAAAAATGATATTATAAAAATGTGAAAACACCATGACACTTGTCCTACCCCTATTGTATAAGTCATGGCCGACCAAAACAACCCATGGGTCGATTTAGGGGACCCTATGGAGCCTCTTGGGTGAGATAATGACTTTAATACCTTTTTTTAAAAATAAAGGTGAAAATGACACTAACATAAATTGTTTTACTAAAACAATTTTTAGAAGGGGTTATACTAATCATAATTTTGTCTATAAATACTCTTTGGAAAGATAAAAAGATTTCCTACATCAGGATATTTTTTTTATAATTTTTAGACATTAAATAAATTAATTTAATAATGACATCATGATGATGCAACGATGACCTCATTAATGAACAGTTTAAATAAAATGAAACGATAATATAAAATCTAAGACCTACACTAGTCCAAAAACTATTGGATGGGAATATTTCTAAGCCTTATCATCTTATATTAGAAATATATCAATGTGGGACCTTAGAAATTCGAAACACTTTTGAAAATAAAATAATAGTTTCATGATTTCCAAAAGTGCCCCTCCTCTCCTCTTATAAAAGGCCCCCACCTCTACCTCATTTCACACACTCCTCAAGCCTTTTTATCAGCCATCCCCTGCCCATTTAATCTCTCCACATCCCTCTCCTCATCCTAGAGGATTCCCTTTGGGCAGAATCCTTTCAAAGGAAGCCTTTAGGCTCAAATCAAAAGGAGTTACACTTTTAAAGGTAATTCATTCTCTCATGTTCATTTGTTTTATTTTGCTTCTCCAACCCCCTAAACTCTTTTTATTTACTTATTTTGTAACAACACAAGTATCTTAAATATACTAGGATGTTTTTATAAGATTTATTCGAGCTACACTCTCACAAAACTACATCAAATGGTTAAAGAACATACGGTTTCCGTGGATGGCGAAATTCTACCTCCCGAAACGATGATTGTTCAATACTCATTTAACACATTCAACGGTGGCCATTATGATGTCAATATTTTTATATATGATATATAATATGTTTATTATTTCCTTAAGCTTCTGTATTTTTCATTTATGGCATACCATTATTGTTTCCATTATGGGTAAACACGATATCTTCATTTTAGGAAGTGCGGACTACCGCCCCCTAAAAGTGATTTGATTCGTTAATACCATATGTGGGATGTGTAAAGGATAAATTTAATGATATTATATATGTTATTATACTCAAATTATAATATACTCTTATATCATTATGATTCCATTCCAGAAAATATGAAATATAAATTGAAGTAGCGTTCATGCGTACGTACGACTTACCATCTCCATGAACGGTGCATTTCATTTCTTACCTCTAAATGTGATGTAATATTATAAATACATGTATATGATGAATATATATGATATATATGTTATCCAAATCATTAATATAATTTTGGATATAACGAACCTTTGACCAAATTAACAACATGTAAGTGTAAGAAGTCTATTTTTGACTTAAGAACCAAATACCGACAAAATGAACATTATTAACTTAAATGATTACATGATGTTAATAACATGGTATAAAAGGAATAATGAACTTGAAAAAGGCTCTTAAGCAAGTAGAAATTAACTCAAGTTTATTATTCAGGACATTAAAGAACGATCGAGTCAAGTCGGACCCGAGGTATGGGACTTCGTCTCAATCTCCTTTCATTGAGGCATATTTTGTTTTATACACAACCTTCTTTTATACGGTGTATAAACCCCTTTGAATTTTACGTTTATTCAAAAGGAATCTTTTTTATACGAAGCGTTTAATAAATGAAAAAAGGGAATGTTTTTGTCGTACGTATGCGGCGACAACGACTTCTTCGCCGTCGTGACCGTTATTTGAGTTTCGGCTTCCTCTACAAGCCATACCTTCTTTTTAAAAGAAAAATAAATACCATGTTTTAATTTTATTTTATTTTGGTATTGAAAATGGTTTTCATAATATTTTTATATCAATGTGTTGTATTGATATCTTGTGATTGAAAGTTGGAAATGTTATGTTTCCTTTATGCATGTTTTATGTGATATGATTATGTTGAGGTTCTTGGGCATTATTATGAAAATGGGTGGTTCCGTGATAAACTAAGGGCGGGTGAGCCCGATATAGATCTCCAATGCATTGGGTAATGCGAAGGAGTGTAACGTTAAGTTTTCTCCGAAGAGATTTAGGGAATATACTGTGATGGGTATTCCAAACATAACCAAGAGGGTTACTCCCTACGTAAGAAAGTTATGAATGCCTCAAGTTACCTTTATGTATTATGATTTCTATGATTTATTCATGATTTGATGAGGTATGTTAAAGTGCTTATGTTTTATGGGTAAAGTATGATCTCATTATTATGTATATATGTACCCATGTTTCCTTTCCATATTTTTATATCCCTTACTGAGCTTTTTATGCTCATCCCAAGTTTTTTTGAAATGTTTTTCACAGGTCAAGGGAAAGGTACATGATATGATGATAGTGTCAAGGAAGTATCAAGAAAGAATCCATGTTTTATTTTAAATATGTTTCCGCTGAATGGGAAAATGAGTACTATACTTATGTAACCACTTTGTTTATATGTGGAATGTAATGCATGTTTTATGATTTAATTCTCTAAAACTCTAAACCCAAAAAGATCCTCAATGTGTAATCTTGTAATAACTCAAGATTAAGTAAGGTTTAAGGCTGGGGCATTATAGTTGGTATCAGAGGTCGGTTTAGATAACTTTAGGAGTTAGAATTCTATTAAATGATTATCCAAAAATATTTTTTTTGAAATGATATAGCATTTGAAGATTACCATGTTGCTTCATCTAAGACATGTTTGTTCAGAATGGTTTTCCGCAGAGGAAACAGGGAAGCAGTGCTAGGAATGCATACAGAAGGAAGTAACCTTCCGAATCAGCATCCTGAGATGGTCGGAATTGGAACTGAACAGTTTGTTGTAGTAATGGCGCAGTTGACTCAGGCTATAAATGGTGGTGATATCCATGCATGAGATCAGCCAAATCAACCGCAGAGGATCATGTCAGTGGTGGAACATTTCATGAGGCAACATCCCCCATCATTCAGAGGATCATCTGACCCTGTGATAGCTGAAGGGTGGATTAAAGCACTGGAGAAGATTTTCGATGTCATGGGGTGTTCAGACAATCAAAAGGTTAGTCTTGCTATTTACCGTTTGGAGGGTGAGGCAGATCAGTGGTGGTCGATGGTTAAAAATATCAGGGACGCTGATGAGATTGATGCTCTCGACTGGGATGAATTCAAAGGTATATTTCTTGAGAATTATTTTCCTAAGGCTGTTCGACTTAGGATGGAAAAGCAATTCTTGGAATTGAGGAAAGAGGAAGACTCAGTGGATGCCTATGAAGAAATGTTCACTCGATTGGCAAGGTATGCTCCAAATTTTATCCGAGACCTTGATAGTAAAATCAATCGTTTTTACTCAGGATTAAAGCCAAAATATCGAAGGGCATTAGCTTCTCGTGAGTTTAAAAGTTATGAAAAGCTTGTTCGATGTGCTGAGAAGGTGGAAATGGAGTTTGCCGATGACCAAGTGTTCTATAACAACCAGCAGAAGAAGAGACCGAGGTGGCATGAGAAAGGTAATAATTCTTCAAAAAAGTCTGATGGTAAGAAAACTATTTTCCAGTTTGCGATAAATGTGGCAAAAGGCATGCTGGGGAATGTCTTATGAATTCTGGAAAGTGCTATCGATGTGGTAAGATGGGACATAAGGCTCGTGATTGCACTGAAAAGGATCAAGGTGAAGGTAAGACCAAATTTGATTTACAGTTAGTAAAATGTTATAAGTGCAATGAGATGGGTCACTATGCAAACGAGTGTCCGAAAAAGAGCTTGAGTGATGGGAAGCAGTTAGACTACAAGCAGAAAGGGGTGGTGAAATCCTTTGCAACTACTTCAGCAGATGTCGGGCCATCAAATGAAGTTGTATCAGCTCCAGGGAGCTCAGTTTTTTTCAAAGATTAACTTGAGATCGGGGTACCATCAGCTGAAGGTAAAGGAAGCAGATGTTCCGAAGACTGTGTTTCGTATAGGATATGGCCATTATGAATTTGTAGTAATGCCTTTTGGGCTAACCAATGCACCTGCTGTATTCATGGACCTAATGAATAGAATTTTGCATGAGTTATTGGATAAGTTTGTGGTGGTTTTCATTGATGATATTTTGGTGTTTTCTAAAAGTAAAGAGGAGCATGAAAGACATTTAAGGGTTATCTTGAAAACATTAAAAGAAAATAAATTGTATGGGAAATTCAGCAAGTGTTAGTTTTGGTTGCAACAAATTTCTTTCCTTGGTCACATTGTTTCTAAAGATGGGATAACTGTTGATCCTGCAAAAACAAAAGTTGTGGAAGACTGGCCAAGACCCACAAATGTAACTGATATTCGTAGCTTCCTTGGTTTGGCAGGCTATTACCGAAGTTTTGTTAGAAATTTTTCACAATTATCTAGTTCAATAACTAAGCTAACTCGGAAGGGTGTTAAGTTTATCTGGACAAAAGAATGTGATGATTGTTTTCAGGAATTGAAAAGAAGATTGGTGAATGCTCCAGTTTTGGCACTACCTTCCAGGAATGGTGAGTTTGTTATATACAGTGATGCTTCGTTGAAAGGACTTGGTTGCGTCCTAATGCAGAATGATCAGGTAATTTCTTATTCTTCACGATAGTTGAAAACTCATGAGGTAAATTACCCTATACATGATTTAGAATTAGCTGCTGTTGTTTTTGTTTTAAAAATTTGGAGGCATCATTTGTATGGAGTAAAGTGTGAAATATATACCGATCACAAAATTTTAAAGTATATATTCACTCAGAAAGAATTGAACATGAGACAAAGGAGATGTCTAGAATTAATCAAGGATTATGATTGTACAATTCATTACCATCCATGAAAAGCAAATAAAGTGGCTGATGCTTTGAGTCGAAAAAGTAATGCTTCATTAGCAATGTTGCATTTGGAACGTGATACTTTGGTTAAGGATTTGATGAACTTTGTCATAGAAGTTGTGGGTTCAGGAAGTTATTCTGTTTTGTTTCAGGTATCAGTGAGATCATCTCTATCAGATAGAATCAAGCAAGCATAGAAGCAAGACAGTGAGTTGCAGAAAAAGGTAGAGCTGGTTCAGAAAGGTAAGTTGCCTGAATTCAACATTGATAATGATTGTGTTTTGAGATTTGGGAAGAGATTGTGTGTGCCTTGTGATTCACAGTTGAAGAGAGAGTTGTTATGTGAAGCTCATAGTTCTCCGTTTTCAGTTCATCCTGGTAGTAATAAGATGTACAGAGATCTGCGGGAGTATTACTGGTGGGATGGAATGAAAAGAGATATTGCTGATTTTACTGTGAAGTGTTTGACATGTCAACAGGTTAAAACAGAGCGACAGTTACCTAAAGGGATGCTTCAGCCTTTACAAGTTCCAGAGTGGAAATGGGAGAATATATCCATGGAATTTGTTGTGAGATTACCGAAGACATCTCGAGGTAATAATGCAATCTGGGTTATTGTTGATCTCTTGACCAAGTCTGCTCATTTCCTTGCTATACGGGATACTTTTTCCCTAGATCAACTTTCCCGTTTGTATCTTAAAGAGATAGTCAGGTTACATGGAGTTCCTCTCTCCATTGTATCTGATCATGATCCCATGTTCACTTCTAACTTTTGGAAAGGCCTTCAGAAGTCGTTGGGTACTGAATTAAATTTTAGTACAGCTTTTCATCCTCAATCAGATGGGTAGTCAGAATGAACAATTTAGACCTTGGAGGATATGCTACGTTCTTTCTCTATGGATTATCAGGGAAGTTGGGACCAACATCTTTCTTTGGTTTAATTTTCATATAATAACAGTTTTCATTCCAGTATACAGATGGCACCATTTGAGGCGTTATATGGGAAGCGGTGTTGAACTCCGGCTTTCTGGGATGAAGTGGGTGAAAGGTAGTTGATGGGACCAGAATTGGTAGAAGAGATGGCAGAAAAAGTTCAGCTGATTCAGAAGCACATGAGAACAGCTCAGAGCAGGCAGAAGAGTTATGCAGACAATAGGAGGAAGGATCTCTCTTTTGAGGTAGGTGATCATATTTTTCTCAAGGTTTCTCTTTGGAAAAGTGTGATGAGATTTGGTAAGAAAGGAAAGCTGAGTCCAAGGTTTATTGGACCATATAAAATTCTGGAGAGAGTTGGATTAGTTGCTTACCGAGTGGATTGTTGGAACCACCTTGTGTATAGGTTTGTATTTGTTGTCAATAGTTGTCAATGGAATATCAAAATGAAGTAGATCATGAAGTACTCTGATGAAGTAGAGGAGTGGTGATTCAGACGATTGTTGTACTGATCGAAAGTTCAAAGAACATGTGTCAAAGGTGATACATTGTTTACAACAATGCAGAATGTGAGGAGTAATCCATCCAAGGATGATTAAGGCCGGATGGTGTTTTTGGATGAAGACCATGGGCTTTGATGAAGACCATGAAATTCCTCATTATTGCATGAGAACAATGGGTTTTGATGAAGACCATGCAATTACTCATGATTGCGTCAGAACCATGCTAGAGACTTCTATGACGGTTGATGAAGGAGGCAATGTGCCAATGTGCTGACTTATGAAATGGCCATGCACATCACGCTGTCATAGAAGATGATGGTACTAAAGTTGTTCCTTCAAAGAATACATATCACAATGGTGGAGTTTGTGATAAAAGCAAAAGAATTGCTGAAGGATACAGATCACCAAGAAGAAGTGTTGTTGAGGTGATCGTGCTTGTCGACAAAGCAAACAAACGACATACAAATTTGTTGACAAAGGAGATTCTCTGGTGACATGTCGAGTTCAAGAGTTGTGGTCAACGAACTATGGTTTATTCAAGAACATCGACAGAAGAATGGATGATCTGGAGGCGGTACAAAAAGAGCAGATACAAGGTGGCGCCGTTTTCCAGTGTTTGCCAAATTTCAGGGCCTCAAAATCGGAAAATGAAGACATGGATTGTCTGCAAAAGGAGGTGCGCACAAAGAGGAAGTTGTGCGCGGAATATAAGAGGCTTGCGCGAAAAACTTAAGTTAGGCGCGGAAAACAGCGGGATGCGCGAAATAGTTTTCCGCGCAAACAGTGTTTCGAAATCAGAGAGGTGAAAAATGGCAAAGGCATGGGCTGCGCGGAAAATTAGGGATGTGCGCGAAATACTTAAGTTGGGCGCGGAAAACAGCGGGATGCACGAAATAGTTTTTCGCGCAAACAGTGTTTCAGAATCAGAACGTTGAAAAATGGTAAAGGCATGGGCTGCGCGAAAAACTAGAGCTGTGCGCGAAAAACCAGAAATGTGCGCGAAAAATGATGTGCGCAGAAAAGCTGGGTGAATTTTTCGCGCAATCAGCATATCGAATCAGAAATACAGAAAATCGGCAAAGGCAAGAGGCGCGCGAAAAATCAGAGATGTTCGCACCATGTGCGCGGAAAATCGAACAGGTGCACGTAAAGTTGGTTGTGGGCAAGAAAGGGGGTTTTACGCGCAGGATCAAAAATGTCTATAAATATGAGGTGAACCCCTCTCATTCGGAGAGGCTCGACACTTAGACAAATCCTGAGCTCCGGCGCGCGGAAAAATTAAGGTACAGAGGGTTGCGCGAAAAAGAAGGCGTTGCGCGAAAAAGGGAAGTTTTGCGTGAAAAAGAAGAGTTGCGCGAAAATCCTTTTACGCGACAAAAGTTATTTTTACGCGCAAGGTTTGAATTTTACGCGCAATCCCCCGGGAAGGGTGCGCGGAAAATTTGGGGGTCCCGCAGGCCTTTTGACAGGTGCTTAGCACTCTCAAATCTGCTTTGCGAAGAGAAGAAGAATGATCGTGCAACCAAAATCTGATGTGCACAGAGAGAGAAATATTTCGATACACTCAGGTGTCAGAACTGGGAATTGAAGGAAGAGAAAGAGATTTAGTGCATTCAGGTATTGCACTGAAGTAGAATATTGATTTCAAAAGAGCATCAACTCAGGACTCTGATGCAAGCAAAGTCTCATGCTGAACAGGAGACAAAGACTTCAATGCATATCTATTGAAGAGACCTTCACGTCTATAAACTGAGTGAGACTTCACCAACGGCAGTGAGCCAGGGGGAGTCAACGGGAGTGACCCGAGGGATGCAGTGAGCTATCCCTGAACAATTGTAAAGGCAGTGAGCCTGGGACAGAGTGTCTGTACCCAAACATTTGTATCCGCAGCTAGTGAAGCATAGTGGATTTAGGTACGACCGGCAACCTGTCGGCGTATACTCCTTGGACGTAGCCCTCAGTGGTGAACCAAGTAAAAATAGCTGTGTCATCTGTCTCTGCATGTGAATGTTTAATTGCTGATCATATCCATCATACAGGTTTAAGTAGTTCCTACCAACGTGGGAACAAGATCCACAACTTTAAGAAGAAAAAGTTGTCACCCTGATTCACCCCTCCCATCTCAGGGTGTCCCGGGGTCCTACATGGATTTACCTCCGAGTTTATCTCAGGTACACAATGTTTTTCACGTTTTAATGTTAAGGAAGTACATGCCAGATCCATCTCATGTTTTGAGTCCAGAGGTAGTTCAGTTGGAAGAGAACCTATCTCATGAGGAACAACCGGTCCAGATTCTTGACCACAGGGAGCAAGTGTTAAGGAATAAGGTGATTCACCAGGTAAAGGTTTTGTGGAAAAACCACATGATTGAAGAGGCAACATGGGAATCTGAAAATGCAATGAGGGATAAGTACCCACATTTATTTGATAAGTAAATAAATTACGGGGACGCAATTTTTTAAATGGGGGAAGGATGTAACATACCAAGTAAGTAATGAATAATAGATATTTTTATCTATGTCTATTAATGAATTAGATAGTGTTTTAGAGGCTTAAAATGAAAATAAATCCAATCTTAAGCATGGAATACACTAATATTTTTAAAAGATTGTTTTACTGCCTTTTGATGGAAAACCCTTTTTAAATCTATCTTTTGACAATTTTATAGGCTATGTTTGTCAAAATAAACTTATTCTTTATGATTAGGACATCAAAATTTACTTTGTGTGAATTTTTGGTATTTTTCTGACAATGTTCATTTTTTAATGAATAGTGAAAAATACTGCATTTTACATCAAAACTGCTTCTTAATCTAATTTATTTATATGATTAGATTATCTTTTGAATTGGTCTTAATGTGTAATCTGAATATATATTTACCATTTAATCCAATGGTGGTCATTGGAATCAATTTCACTTTGAAATTGGACTTAAACTGGTGTCAATCTTTTGATACTTATTGTTTCATAAAAACACGCTATTTGTCATGACAGCGGGAATTAATTATTAAATTAATTAATGTGAATTTTATGTTTTGAATTTTTTAAAATAGACTTCATTTTTGAATTCGGAATATCATATATAGCTTAGGGTGAATTTTTGGTAATTTTCTGAAAAACTCCAATTTTTGATGAATAGTGAAACCACTAAGTGGTAATCAAGCAAACTGATTTTTCAGTTAAACGAAAGTTTACCACTAATGTGTATTGAATTTTGAAAATCCGACATACATGGTTGTCATTAGTATGTAAAATGTGGTTCAATTGGATGAAAATAATTTTTTGGTGAATAGTAACTTTTTTTCATTAATCACGATTAGAGGTAATTAGTGTAATTTAATGTAAAAATGATATTATAAAAATGTGAAAACACCATGACACTTGTCCTACCCCTATTGGACAAGTCATGGCCGACCAAGACAACCCATGGGTCGATTTAGGGGACCCTATGGAGCCTCTTGGGTGAGATAATGACTTTAATGCCTTTTTTTAAAAATAAAGGTGAAAATGACACTAACATAAATTGTTTTACTAAAACAATTTTTAGAAGGGGTTATACTAATCATAATTTTGTCTATAAATACTCTTTTGAAATATAAAAATATTTCCTACATCAGGATATTTTTTTTATAATTTTTAGACATTAAATAAATTAATTTAATTAAGACATCATGATGATGCAACGATGACCTCATTAATGAACATTTTAAATAAAATGAAACGATAATATAAAATATAAGACCTACACTTGTCCAAAAACTATTGTATGGGAATATTTCGAAGCCTTATCATCTTATCTTTGACATATATCAATGCGGGACCTTAGAAATTCGAAACACTTTTGAAAATAAAATAATAGTTTCATGATTTCCAAAAGTGCCCCTCCTCTCCTCTTATAAAAGGCCCCCACCTCTACCTCATTTCACACACTCCTCAAGCCTTTGTCTCGGCCATACCCTACCCATTTACTCTCTCCACACCCCTCTCCTCATCCTATATGATTCCCTTTGGGCAGAATCCTTTCAAAGGAATCCTTTAGGCTCAAATCAAAAGGAGTTACACTTTTAAAGGTAATTCATTCTCTCATGTTCATTTGTTTTATTTTGCTTCTCCAACCCCCTAAACTCTTTTTATTTACTTATTTTGTAACAACCCAAGTTTCTTAAATATACTAGGATGTTGTTATAAGATTTATTCGAGCTACACTCTCACACAACTACATAAAATGGTTAAAGAACATACGGTTTCTGTGGATGGCGAAATTCTGCCTCCCGAAATGATGATTGTTCAATACTCATTTAACACCTTCAAAGGTGGCCATTACGATGTCACTATTTTTATATATGATATATAATATGTTTATTATTTCCTTAAGATTATGTATTTTTCATTTATGGCATACCATTATTGTTTCCATTATGGGTAAACACGATATCTTCATTTTAGGAAGTGCGGACTACCGCCCCCTGAAAGTGATTTGATTCGTTAATACCATATGTGGGATGTGTAAAGGATACATTTAATGATATTATATATGTTATTATAATGGAATTATAATATACTCTTATATCATTATGATTCCATTCCAGAAAATACAAAATAGAAATGGAAGTAGCGTTCATGCGTACGTACGGCTTACCGTCTCCATGAACGGTGCATTTCATTTCTTACCTCTAAATGTGATGTAATATTATAAATACATGTATATGATGAATATATATGATATATATGTTATCCAAATCATTAATATCATTTTGTATATAACGAACCTTTGACCAAATTAACAACATGTAAGTGTAAGAAGTCTATTTTTGACTTAAGAACCAAATACCGACAAAATGAACATTATTAACTTAAATGACTACATGATGTTCATAACATGGTATAAAAGGAATAATGAGCTTGAAAAAGGTTCTTAATCAAGTAGAAATTAAATCAAGTTTATTATTCAGGACATTAAAGAACGATCGAGTCAAGTCGGACCCGAGGTATGGGACTTCGTCTCAATCTCCTTTCATTGAGGCATATTTTGTTTTATACACAACCTTCTTTTATACGGTGTATAAACCCCTTTTAATTTTACGTTTATTCAAAAGGAATATTTTTTATATGAAGCGTTTACTAAACGACAAAAGGGAATGTTTTTGTCGTACGTATGTGGCGACAACGACTTCTTCGCAGTCGTGACCATTATTTGAGTTTCGGCTTCCTCTACAAGCCATACCTTCTTTTTAAAAGGAAAATAAATACCATGTTTTAATTTTCTTTTATTTTGGTATTGAAAATGATTTTCATAATATTTTTATATCAATGTGTTGTATTGATATCTTTTGATTGAAAGGTGGAAATGTTATGTTTCCTTTATGCATGTTTTATGTGATATGATTATGTTGAGGTTCTTGGGCATTATTATGAAAACGGGTGGTTCCGTGATAAACTAAGGGCGGGCGAGCCCGATATAGCTCTCCAATGCATTGGGTAACGCGAAGGAGTATAACGTTAAGGTTTCTCTGAAAAGATTTAGGGAATATACTGTGATGGGTATTCCAAACGTAACCAAGAGGGTTACTCCCTACGTAAGAAAGTTATGAATGCCTCAAGTTACCTTTATGTCTTATGATTTCTATGATTTATTCATGATTTGATGAGGTATGTTAAAGTGCTTATGTTTTATGGGTAAAGTATGATCTCATTCTTATTTATATATGTACCCATGTTTCCTTTCCATATTTTTATATCCCTTACTGAGCTTTTTATGCTCATCCCAAGTTTTTTTGAAATGTTTTTCACAGGTCAAGGGAAAGGTACATGATATGATGATTGTGTCAAGGAAGTGTCAAGAAAGAATCCATGTTTTATTTTAAATATGTTTCCGCTGAATGGGAAAATGAGTACTATACTTATGTAAACACTTTGTTTATATGTGGAATGTAATGCATGTTTTATGATCTAATTCTCTAATACTCTAAACCTGAAAAGATCCTCAATGTGTAATCTTGTAATAACTCAAGATTAAGTAAGGTTTAAGGCTGGGGCCTTATAAGGGATGGTAGCATATCGCTTGGTGCTTTCACCGAACCTCTCTTGAGTTCATGATGTATTCTATGTATCTCTCCCGAGGAAGTAAATACCTGATTCATAACATGTACTGAACTCAGAGGTCATTTTACTAGATCATGATATTTACTATTAAGAACAATTATAGGAAATCTTTTATTAAATAGAAAAATTTATATGGAACAAGACTACTCATCTTGTTAAATCTCTCTGGAGAAATCATGAATTTGAAGAAGCTAATGTGATGACGATGAAGTATCCTCATTTTTTGTATGAAAGCAATATAATTTCAAGGTATAAATTCATTTTATGAGTTTTATATTTTAACACCAAGATATTTTATAAAACATTTGTTATAAATAATTTAATTTCTTTGATAGCTTTCATTACACAAAACATTGAATTTTAACGAACTGTAATATACTGTTAATATTATTAATTAAACATGACTATTATAACCCAGACATTAAACATGGTGGTATAAATAATAATAACTTCATTTTCAAAATTGATTATAAAGTTTTTAGATAAATAAAATATATTGATAAGTAATTACTTAGTTTTTAGAAAAGCCTTTATATGCTTCAAAAATACATTTTCCTCAAAAATGATTTTTATAGTTCTTTTGTGAAATGATAATAAAATTCATATTTTGTCACTTTTATAAATTCTATTAAAAAAATAAATAATTTTTTAAATCATCATTTCAAAATTATCTTTGTGTGATATTTTTTTAAATTTTTTAAGAGATTAATTTTTTGAGGAATAGTGAAAAATAATGATTTTTATTCAAAACTTCCTTTTCATTTAAATAATTTATAAAGTTACATTTTAAGACTGTTTTAAAAGAAAAATTAGTTAAATTTTGTTATAATTAATAGAATTTAGGTCATTGGAATCAATTTTATTTTTAATTTTTATATAAAAATAGTTTATACTTATGAAATATTTTTCTTTGGAAAAGTACATTTTCATCATGTATGTGAGATTAATTTTAAATTAAGTTATGCGACTTATGTGAATTTAATTTGTTAAAATGGATTCAATATTTTTAATCCAAATAATTAATTTTTTGTAAGAACAACATATTTATTTCTGGGCATAATGAATTGTAAAAATAGTAAAAAATAAATTACCATAGTTAAGGTTAAACCAGGTTTTTCGGGGGTTAAAAAAAATATAAAGGTAATTCTATCAAATATTTTTTTTGAAATAATATATTCTATCCATATTTCAACCTTATATTATCCCACCTTCTAAAATATGTTCATAAAGATGTATTTTTCTTAGTAATGGCTATCATTGTTTTGATTCTCTTAGGAAATTTCCAAATGGTTTCCAAGTGGGTCCTCTCCCCCACTTATAAAAGGATATATCCTCTCCTATACTCTTCAAACTTAAATTATATTGGGGTTTTGGACAATATTTGTTAAAATAAATTTCTTAATTCTCTACCCATATATAATAGCCCTTATTTTGATTAGGAAACCCTCCTAAAAATGGTTATGGTATAAACCTAAAGAGGTTATTTGAAGAAGAGGTATTGTTCTTAACCATGTATTTTTATTTTATTTATTAAAAAAACTCCTTAAAATATTATTAAAATATACTAATATATTAAAATCTTGATATCCCATATAATGAGATCTTAATATATTATTTTTATAACCTAT
Source organism: Viscum album (assembly GCA_963277665.1). Taxonomy (NCBI): domain Eukaryota; kingdom Viridiplantae; phylum Streptophyta; class Magnoliopsida; order Santalales; family Viscaceae; genus Viscum; species Viscum album. The sequence continues at coordinate 1,074,295,136 of OY728157.1, read as the reverse complement.
GTCCATCTCCTATTCCCTAAAATGGGAAACAAAACTGTCAATCTATCACATACAAGACATATTTTAAAGGTATTTTTCATTTAATTTACATCCTTGCTTTGTTTTGGGTGTTTCCCTAGGTTTTAGGGAGGAATAGATGAGTATTCATGAATTGGGCCAAACCGTGAGCCCAATTCCAGATTTAAAAATAAATTTTGTATCTTTTATAACCATTCATTTTTCAACATTTTTCATCCATTCAAATTCCTACGTTACCTCCCCTAACCTATTAACACCACCAAGGTAATTTGGAGCTTTTAGAAATCAATAACCAGGGTTTATTTGGGTTTTTATCTAAGGGGTTGGGCCTGCCCGAAATCCCAATTCCTGTTTTAAAAACAAATTTTTATTATGTTATAAATTATTCAATTTTTGGGTTTTTTCGGTGATTCCAAGTCTCACCCAAGACCAATTAACCCAGACGCGTGTCTGAACTCTCTCCCCCCTCTTTGAAGCTCTGGTTAATCACGATTTGGTGCCAAACTTCATAGGCTTCCTCAAATATACCATATTTGAAGAGGTAAAGTCTTTCTTTCATAACTCTTTCAATTCTCAATATTTTTCCTCCATTCGAGATCCTAAATTACCTAATAAATATTTTTTGAACTAACCCTAAATTTTGTCTGTTTAAAATTTCAGATACTAGTGTTTTGGAGTGATTACTTCAAGATACTTCAAGTAAATGAGTCATTTTCTTTCCTCTTTCAAACTACTTAGGGTTTCATTCATTGTTCTTAGGGTTTATTTGCCTACCATTTAGTTTCCTAATATCCAATAACTTTGTTTTTGAACCTAGGGTTTAACATTGGGATTTCTTGGCCAATCTTTGTGGTTTTAGGTTTGATCTAGTTCTCTCTTGGTGCGGCAGGGGTGCGATTTGATTTTCACACGAAGATTCAAGGGTTTTTGTTACTTTAGTAGGTGATTCCATTGTATGTGCAATATTTCTGAATTATCTTTATGTTTTCATGGTACCATAATGTTTATTTTACTTGAATGTTTCTGTAAAAATTGGTTTTAGTTTCATTTATAATGAAAATGAATTTTAAGTTCCAATTTTTGGTGAAATTGGGTTTTTTTCATTCAAATATTTTATTGGTTCATTTTAGGCTGACCTATAATTGCTTAGTTGATTTTATTGAACTTTATTAGGACTGAAAATCATGTTTTTAATGATTATTCTTTTTTTTGTTGCTGTTAAAGTTTGTTTAAATGGTGTTTGGGAAGCAAATGGGCTTTAAGTGCCATGTTTGTGTGAAAATGGTGGGTTTTAAAAGATATAAATTCTTGGTTCACATTGGGATGCCCCATAACTGAATTGTTGGTTTAATTAAAGGTTATTGAACTAAAATTTTGTTTTAATGACTTACAAGTGTTCACATATTGTGCAAAGTGGATATCTTAAAGAGCTTTGTGTGCAAAACAATTTGATGTTTTGAGAGGTTGTTTTATTGAAAATAAAATTATTTTATTGTGTGTTTTAAATGATATAAAATGTGTGTAGCTAATGTACTATTTGTTTGTGACCAGTAGTGATATTTTATATGCAAAAGGATGTGTGTTTTTTGCTGAAATTGTTTGAGAACAAAAGGGGAAGCCCAAGTACCTAGGTGGGGCGGATTTGTACTAGTACGACTAGTGGATCAGATGGGTTTTGTCCCTATTCCACTTAGAATTTGGATAATGACAACTCTAACTAAACTATGTGGATGATGATTGGGGACCACTAGGTTATGGGTATGTTCCCTACTAGTGGCTCGTCCACAAGAATGGATTTTTATATGGTTACTCTACACCGAGGTACGAGGTACATAGGGCCCGAGACAACCTAGTGCTTAGGGGTGTTCCCGATTTTATTGCTCATTGGATTTATGGTATTTACCCTTGTTGTGGGGTGTTTTTGGCAGTAATTTACAGTATCTCACATGTCTATTTAATGTGTTAACATTCTGAAATTCTCGGATTGAAAACTTTTTTCATTTGAAAGTTTCATTTCTTTGAATTTTAACACTGTTTCACCTTGTGTATTAAAATTTCTTGTTTTGTTCACATTGTATTGCATGCTCTTTGGAATCATCTGGTGGTATCCTATTGAGCTTAGGCTCACACCCTACTTACACCCCTTGGGTTTATATAGATCTGCTTATGCTTGACTCAGGTAAAGGGAAGGCTAAGGGTGATGGCGGTTCAGGGTGTTAGTCCCCATCGTTGGGGCGGAGTTGCTGAGAAGGCTTGCGGGTGATGGACCCCTTGTCGTGTGGAGTCTATGGGGATGTCTTTATGTTATCATTATTTATTTTTAGACCACTTGTAGTGTTTTTAAACATATTTATTCAGATCTGGTTTTGTTAAGAATTTTTTAGCATGAAAATTTTAGATTCTAATAATTGATTGTTTTTTTTATGATTTATGATTTCATATTCGGGTAAATCGTTACCAAACCAGATTTGTTTGATACCTGAGAACTTGTGCCAGCCCGTGGGGATAGGGAACGCCCTTTGGGGCTTGCCACAGGCCGGGTTTGGTGCCGTTAATGGTGGCGACCAGATCCGGTTCGTGACAAAATGGTATCAAAGGGGGTTAAAGTTTTTGGATTATATTTTTATTTTGGGATGAGTTGGGATAGACAGGAGTTAGGACTGTCGGGGATTGGGGTATTGGTTGTGAGTAGGGTGCCTGGCCCACACCTCTCATGGCAGACCTTGATTCACCAGGGGATGTTGGAATTTACGGATTGACTTCACTTCCAGGTGAGACGTGTGGGCTGCATACCACATGTGGACATCAGGCAGATGTGGAGTAGTTGTTTCTTTTATTACAGAAATGTGTTTAGATTATTTATATTTGATGTATTTGATTACAATTTTCAGAATTGTGGTATTGACTATTGTTTTGTGACTGTTTCATTTTGTAGCAACATGCCTCCCCAGAAAGCTCCCATGCGCCCACATGAGGAAGCTGGAGAGAGTTCTCCCATGCCCATTGATCAGAGGATCGTGGAGGTTGTGGTTCGGGCTATCCAAGATTTGGGACAGGGACCATCTCATACTCCTATTCCTATTAGGGTAGAAGAGATAGGTCCTAGAAAAGGTAAAACATAAGAGTTTCTGAAAAACAAGCCTCCTACCATCCGAGGTAACTCAGAACCCCCGGAAGCAGAAGAATGGCTCCAGAAGATCGACCGTATGTTTGAGTTCCTGGAAACACATGAGGAGCTCAGGGTGAAGTGTGCCTCTTTTCTGTTGGAGGGTCCTAGCTGTAAATGGTGGGATTCAGTGCTTTAGGCTGGGAAGAATGAGCAGATGCACTGGGGAGATTTCAAAGCTATCTTTAATGAACAGTACTACCCTGAGGTGTTGGCTTATGCCAGGTCTAGAGAGTTCGTGGAACTTGTTCAGGGGAACCTATCTGTGATAGAGTATGCCAAACATTTCACTAAGTTGGTTCGATATTCTCTAGAAATTGTCTCTAATGAGAAAGCGAAGTCCCAAAGGTTTGATAAAGGCTTGCGACCAGAGATATTCTCCCAGGTGTTCTTGTTTAGGCTAAGGACCTATGCTGAGGTCGTTGATCGGGCATGCATGGTGGAGATTGATAGGAAAGGCAGGGCTGGTTTCTATGGTTTAGTATCAGCAGTGGGTAGTGGCAGCTCCTCAAAGAAGAAAAGGAAGCGGGAGGATCATGTGAAGAAAAAAGGGGGCAGTTCAGGCCACTCTTCCAGGCAGTTTTCTTCTACGACTTCGAAAGCGAGATCCGTCGTGTTCCACCAATGTGGAAGGCCTGGGCATATCCAACCAGTATGTCCACTTCCTATGAAGCCTTGTTACCAATGTGGAGGTATAGGGCATTTGAAGCACTTCTGCGGTGTGGCACGTCCACTCCCAAGTGGGGCAAGGTCAGTGGCTTTAAGAGGAGTGCTAGCAGAGTCTGAGCCGTCGAGGACTGGGGGATCTCGATTTAGTGGTCGTGGTGGTAGGGCTGGATCATCTTCTGGGAAGAGCCAGTTCAGGGAAAATCCACAGACTAGCGGTCATCCTTAGGCAGATACTGGACATCTTCATGTAGTGGATCAGTCACTAGTAGGATCAGAGGTGGGACCGTCAACAATTCGAGGTACCGTTTTGATTTCATCTTCTATAGCTACTACTATTTTTGATACTGGTGCCTTTATTTCATTCATTTCTTCCCATTTTGTGGACATGCTTAATTTTCCAACTGAGTTGATGTATTTTGCGATGGAGTTGGTGACACCACTTGGAAAGAAGAAGGAGCAGGTCCTCAAGAGCCCCTCGTGTGCGCTTTTCGTGTCAGGGGTTGAGATGGAGTGGGACCTCCTGGTTCTAGATATGGAACTGTTTGAGATAATAATTTGCATGGATTGTCTATTACACATCCAGGCACACATCGATTTCTACAGACAACATGTGAGTTTCACGACACCTGATGGGATTCGTCAGGTTTTTCGTGGAGAATGGGATCCTCGGTCCGGTCGTGCAGGGCCTCCACTCCCAGAGTTGGGAAGTGTTATCTTCCAGTTATCTTCACTTGTTCTAGAGGATGGTATTTCCCATGAAGGTGCACTACCTCATGTAGTGAATGAGTTTCCAGAGGTATTCCCAGATGATTTTTCAGGTTTTCCCCCGGAGCGGGATGTGGAGTTTTCAATTGATCTGGCGCCGAGAACACAGACGATATATCTTACATCTTATCGCATGGCCCCCACTGAGCTGAGGGAATTAAAGATACATCTGGACAACTTAGAATCCAAATGATTCATTTTCCCGAGTGTCTCTACTTGGGCCGCTCCTGTGTTGTTCGCAAAAAAGGCTGATGGATCCCTCCGGTTGTGCATTGACTACCGGAAGCTGAATAAGGCAACAATTAAAAACAAACATCCTTTGCCGAGAATAGATGATTTGTTTGATCAGTTGAAGGGGTAAAAGTGGTTCTCAAATATATACCTGTGTTTAGGGTATCATCAACTCAGGGTGAAGGAGTCAGATATCCCAAAGACAGCCTTTTGAAGCAGGTATGGCCACTTTGAGTATTTGGTTATGCCCTTCGGATTGACCAATGCTCCAGTAGTATTTATGGAACTTATGAATAGGGTGTTCTATCAGTATCTCGATTCATTTTTTGTAGTGTTCATGGATGACATTCTGGTATACTCTTGCTTCGAGGAGGAACACAAACATCACTTGAGGATTGTTTTTGGTACATTACGGGATCACCACCTCTATGCAAAGTTGTCAAAGTGCACTTTCTGGAACAGAGAGGTGAGATTTCTGGGGCATGTGATCTCAGAGCATAGAGTTTCAGTGGACCCTGAGAAAATTAGTGCAGTCATGTCGTGGGAGAAACCGAAGAATATGTTCGAGATCAGGAGTTTTCTTGGCTTGGCTGGTTATTACAGGAGATTCGTTTAGGATTTATCTCGGCTTTCCTCACTGATGACTTCCCTCACCCAGAAAGGGGTGAAGTTTGTATGGGGTCCAGAATGTCAGGCGTCGTTCGAGGAGCTGAAGAGGTGGATGACTACTTCCCCATGCTGATTTTTCCAGAGGATGGAAAGGGATATGTGGTCTATTGTGATGCTTCAGGTATGGGTATTGGGTGCGTACTTATGCAGGATGATCATGTGGTCGCGTATGGCTCTCGCCAACTTCAACCACATGAAAAGAACTACTCAACCCATGACTTGGAGTTGGAATCAGTGTTTCATGATTTGAATACATGGCGTTACTACCTCTTTGGGGAGAAGATTGTGGTATACTCTGATCACAAAAGCTTGGCTTATATATTCTTGCAGAAGGACCTCAACTTGAGGCAACGTCGCTAGATAGAGTACTTGAAGGTGTTTGACTTTGACATTTTCTATACCCCAGGAAAGGGTAATGTAGTGGCCGACACCTTGAGCAGAAGGGTTCTAGTGCAGGCTTTGAGGAAGTCCAGTGATGTGTTGGATTTGATGGGGCTCTTTTCTCAGATGCATGTGGAGACCAGGGAACACAGTGGAGGGGCATTCTTGGCGAGCATCCAGTTCACTCCTTCTCTATTAGAGTTGGTTCTGTGGTAAAATCCCAGTGATGAGATTTTTGAGCGGTCGAAGAAGTTTCTTCATGGTAGGGAGACATCCTCTGATTGGACGTCGTCTCCCGAGGGCATCTTTTGCTTCAAGGGCCATTTAGTAGTGCCATTATCTCTGCGGAAGTTGGTGATGCAGGATAGCCACCAGTCTCAGTGGGTTGTCCATTCAGGTGCCACTAAGATGTATTATGATGTCCGTCAGCAGTTTTGGTGGCCTGGTATGAGATGGGACATATCGGACTTCGTTTCGAGATTCTACACATGCCAGCAGGTGAAAGCAGAGCACTATAGGCCTTCCAGTTTTCTCCAACCACTACCCATTCCTACCTGGAAGTGGGACGAGGTCTCTATGGACTTCATTGTTGGCTTACCTCATACACCTTGGGGTAAGAATTCCATTTGGGTGGTGATTGATCGTCTGACCAAATCAGCGCACTTCATTTCGATAAAAGATACAACTAAAGTGGATGAGTTGGGCCATTTGTATCTTCAGGAAGTGGTGAGACTCCATGGTGTACCATCAGCTGTTGTATCAGATAGAGACCCCCGTTTCACTTCACGATTTTGGGAAGGCCTTCAGAAGGCCTTAGGGTCTTAGATTAAGATGAGCATGACATACCACCCTCAGACGGATGGTCAGACAGAGTGGGCGAATCAGATTTTGGAGGACATGCTTCGCGCATGTGTCCTGGACTTTAGAGGTTCTTGGGATAGCCATTTGGGATTGGTTGAGTTTTCTTATAATAATAGTTACTAATCCATGATTCAAATTGCCCCTTTTGAGGCACTCTATGGTCGGCCTTGTCGGTCCCCCCTATGTTGGGCTGAGGTAGGAGAGACTTCACTGTTGGGGCCGAGCCTTGTGCAGGAGACTTCTGAGAAGGTCAAGTTGATCTGGCAGTGCTTATTGACATCTTAGAGTCATCATAAATTTTATGCTGACCGGAGGCGTCGAGACCTAGAGTTTTCTGTGGGTGACAGGGTATTCTTAAAAGTTTCCCCTCGTTTGGGCCATCAACGATTGGGGAAGCAAGGTAAGCTGATGCCACGGTATGTCAGGCCCTTTGAGATCACCGAGAGTATTGGAAAAGTGGAATACAGGTTGGCCTTAACTTCTCAGTTGACGTCTATCCATGATGTCTTCCACGTCTCTCAGTTGAAGAAATACAACCCGGATCCATCCCATGTAGTGAGTTGGGAAGAACTGGAGATAGAGCCTGACTTGTCTGTTGTTGAGAGGCTAGTGAAAATAGTGGACTCCCAAGAGAATATACTTCAAGGAAATTCTATTCCTTTAGTCCGAGTTCTACGGCAGCATGGGAATGATACACATGAGACATGGGAGCGAAAGTCATGGGTCGAGGAAGAGTACCCATTCTTGTTTTCCAACTAAGATTCATGTTGACTTTTCGTAGAGGAAATTCCTTCATGGTGGGGATAATTGTCACATAAAAGAAATATTTTAAAGGTATTTTTCATTTAATTTATATCCTTGCTTTATTTTGTGGGGTTCCCTAGGTTTTAGGGAGGAATAGATGAGTATTCATGAATTGGGCCAAACCGTGAGCTCAATTCCAAATTAAAAAATAAATTTTGTATCTTTTATAAATTTTTCATTTTTCAACATTTTTCATCCATTAAAATTCCTACATGACCTCCCCTAACCTATTAACACCAAAAAGGTAATTTGGAGCTTTTAAAAATCAATAATCAGTGTTTAGTTGAGTTTTTATCTAAGGGGTTGTGCCTGTACGAAAGCCCAATTCCTGTTTTAAAAATAAATTTTTATTATGTTATAACTTATTAAATTTTTGGGTTTTTTCAGTGATTCCAAGTCTCAACCAAGAAAAATTAACCCATCCACGCTTTGGAACTCTCTCCCCCCTCTTTGGAGCTCTGGTTAATCGCGATTTAGTGCCAAACTTCATAGGCTTCCTCAAATCTCCCATATTTGAAGTGGTAAAGTCTTTGTTTCATAACTCTCTCAATTATTAATATTTTTCCTCCATTCTAGATCCTAAATTACCTAATAAATATTTTTCTAAAGGAACCTAAATTTTGTCTGTTTTAAATTTCAGATACTGGTGTTTTGGAGTGATTACTTCAAGATACTTCAAGTAAATGAGTCCTTTTCTTTCCTCTTTCAAACTACTTAGGGTTTCATTCATTGTTCTTAGGGTTTATTTGCTTATAATTTAGTTTAATAATGTCAAGAAACTAGGTTTTAGAACCTAGGGTTTAACTTTGGGATTTCTTGACCAATTTTTGTGGTTTTATGTTTGATCTAGTTCTCTCTTAGTGCGGCGGGGGTGCGATTTGATTTTCACACGAAGATTCAAGGGTTTTTGTTGCTTTGGTAGGTGATTCCATTGTGTGTGAAATTTTTGTGAATTATATTGATGTGTTCATGGTACCATATTTTTTATTTCACTTGAATGTTTCTGTAAAAATTGGGTTTAGTTGCATTTATAATGCAAATGAATTTTAAGTTCCAATTTTTGGTGAAATTGGGGGTTTTTCATTCAAATATTTTATTGGTTCATTTTGGGCTGACCTATAATTAGTTAGTTGATTTTACTGAACTGTATTAGGACTGGAAATCATGATTTGAATTTTTATTCTTTTTTTGTTGTTGCTGTGAAAGTTTGTTTAAATGGTGTTTGGGAAGCAAATGGGATTTAAGTGCCATGTTTGTGTGAAAATGGTGGTTTTTAAAAGTTATAACTTCTTTGTTCACATTGGGCTACCCCATAACTGAATTGTTGGTTTCATTAAAGGTTATTGAACTGAAATTGTTTTCTAATGAATTAAAAGTGTTCACATAGTGTGAAAAGTGGATATCTTAAAGAGCTTTGGGTGCAAAATAATGTGATGTTTTGGGAGGTTGTTTTATTTAAAATAAAATTATTTTATTGTGTGTTTTAAATGGTATAAAATGTGTGTATCTACTGTACTATTTTTTGTTACCAGTAGTGATATTTTATATGCAAAAGGATGTGTGTTGTTTGCTGAAATTTTTTGAGCACAAAAGGGAAAGCCCGGGTACCTAGGTGGAGCGGATTTGTACTAGTACGGCTAGTGGATCAGATGGGTTTTGTCCCTATTCCACTTAGCATTTAGATAACGACAACTCTAACTAAACTATGTGGATGATTATTGGGGACCACTAGGTTATGGGTATGTTCCCTACTAGTGGCTCGTGCACGAGAATGGATTTTTATATGGTTACTCTACACCGAGGTATGAGGTACATAGGGCCCGAGACAACCTAGTGCTTAGGGGTGTTCCCAATTTTGTTGCTCATTGGATTTTTGGTATTTAACCTTGTTGTGGGGTGTTTTTGGAAGTACTTTACAGTATCTCACATGTCTATTTAATGTTTTAACATTCTGAAATTATTGGATTGAAAACTTTTTTCATTTGAAAGTTGCATTTCTTTGAATTTTAACACTATTTCACCTTGTGTATTAAAATTTCTTGTTTTGTTCACATTGTATTGCATGATCTTTGGAATCATCTAGTGGTATCCTATTGGGCTTAGGATCACACCCTACTTACACCCCTTGGGTGTAAGTGGACCTTCTTATGCTTGACTCAGGTAAAGGGAAGGCTAAGGGTGATGGCGGTTCAGGGTGTTAGTCCCCATCGTTGGGGCGGAGTTGCGGAGAAGGCTTGCGGGTGATGACCCCCTTTTCGTGTGGAGTCCATGGGGATATATTTATGTTGTCATTATTTGTTTTTAGACCACTTTTAGTGTCTTTAAACATATTTATTCAGATCTGGTTTTGTTAAGAATTGTTTAGCATGAAAATTTTAGATTCTAATAATTGATTGTTTTTTTATGATTTATGATTTCATACTTGGGTAAATCATTCCCAAACCAGATTTGTTTGATACCCGAGCACTTGTGCCAGCTTGTGGGGATAGGGAATGCCCTTCGGGCCTTGCCACAGTCCGGGTTTGGTTCCGTTAATGGTGGCTACCATATCCGGTTCGTGACACGATCGGTGTGCGGTGGACTACCACCTCACGAAACAATCTAATTTGTTTTCCATCACCACTAATCATGGATGGATAATGATGGATTGAAAATATTTATATGATATCTATTAAATAATTACAATTATAAAATTATAATATCAGATATACCTTCTTACCTTAAAATCCTATGGAAAACAATAACATCGCTCAAGCGTACGTATGGACTACCACCTCCAAAAAGAAATGTGATGCACTTTTAAATTTATTTTGAAATGTATGGTAAAAAAATATATTTAATAAAAATATATTATATATAAAATATAAAAATTATTCTATAAATTTTAATTAATATTTAATTTTATTTTGTTCCATCATTTAATAAAATGGAAACATCGTTCATACGTTTGTACGCCTACCATCTTTATGAATGGTTTTATTCATTTTCTTATATTTAACTTTTATGAATGAATATAAATATGTATATAATGAATATATATGATATTTATATAATTATTAAAATTCTTGAGATGATCTCACCATAATCAAAGAACAATGAATATAATTATCGAACCAAAACATACATGAAAAACAAAGTGGTGATTACACAAAATAGAGCTTTTAACAAATATTTATTAATAAAGGGTTGGTAAAAGGTCATGATTGAATCATATATGGTATTATATGTATGAATATGTCTCTAGAATATATTTATAATAAACTTATAAATATTATACATGAGGTTTTAATATGTATAAAGAAATTCAAGATTTGAGGTTAGGGATTTTCATCTCACTTTTATTTCTGTGGGACACAAGCCATAGTCACCACTTGTTTATTTTATGTGGTGTATATACTGAACATTATTATATTTTATTATTATCATCATAAAAATTATGGTATATAAATTTTATTATAAGTTTATTTCATTCAAGGTTCTTACAATTAAAAAGTTTCTAAAGTGGTAAGGGTTTTACATTATAATCTCATTATTTATGAAGATTGTTAATGATTATGCTTCAGATGATGAAATATTATGATCTACCTCCCAACAAACACATTAATTTTATTCTACTATGGTTATTTATTTAAATTAAAAAATTTCTCTCATTTCCTCTCTTTATGCACTCAATACTCCAAAATATTTTTTTAAGGAAAAGTGACTTTATTTCCCTCTTCAGTTGAAACCCCCTTTTCTTCCTTATCCATGTTAAAAAAATTTAAATAACGTTTTTAATATTCTGTAATGATTTTTAGATAATTATTTTACAAATATTGATATTTTAAAAATGGTTTTAAATGAATCTTTTTTTCATTTTATGAATGAGAAACTTTTGTCTTTTTACTGAAAATGTGAAAATAATATTTTTTTAACATGTATGACGCCATCAGGACCACTCAATGATTTAAATCCTCCTTTAAAATTTTACAAATATATTTTCAAAGAAAATGTTTCCTTTAATATGTGGGAAATTTTTATATTTTAAAAAGTGATTTTCAAATTAGATAGTGTATTTTTCTCAAGAATGTTTTTAATTATATTTTAATGGTATTTCTATTCATCAATGACAGCAACCCTTGATTCTAATTATGATCAACTGGGATATGATCCAATGATACTATCCCTATTATTTATCTAGAAATTTTATGATTATGATGATTAGATGTTTATGAAAAATGTTTCCTTTCCAGGGGTTATGCTATGATGAAATGTTTATGAAACCCATTTACTTTCTATAGGTTCTGCTATGATGAGTTTTTATGATATTGTGGCACACAAATATATTATTTTCATTATTTCATGGGTGGGTCCAAAATTATATAACCCTGCAATGAATTTGGCAATGATTAATGTTTTATGAGCTCAAAGGGTATAGGTTAGTTTATCACAATCCCAAAATAGGGTACACTGGAGGTTATCTCAATCCCAAAAGAGGGTACATGGGGAGTTATACCAAGCATGAAAGAGGGAACATGGGAGATATACCTATAACAAAAGAGAGTACATGGGATTTTGTACAATTCTAAAGTGGGTGAACTAGTGGTTATCCCAATCCTAACAAGTTATAAATGTCTTGGTGGATATCCTTGACATAATATTTTCTATGATTATGTGTATGCCAAAAATCTATGTCTTATGCCAATTTTGTAAGCGCATGGATCATGTAATTTGTTTACTTTATGATTTATTTACTATTAACTTCCAATATTTATGTTATGAATCTATTTTATGATACATGATATGTGGGGTATGGTTTTCAAATTTTACTCTCATGTTCTAATATCCTTATACTCATATAATGTTTATATCTCCCTTATTTTCACTTATTGATCATATGATCTTGCCCTTTATTATGTTTCCTTTCTATAGGTTATGAAAAATTCTATTAATTACTATATTTTTAAGAATGGTTCTATTTAAAAAAGAATTATTGGGTTATTATTTAGTTCACTTATAAACCAGTTGTTTATGTATCTGTGTTTCCAAATACACTAAATCTTTATGGCCTTTATTTGTGTTTTTTTAAAATGAAATTGAGATTAATATCTTAAGATGTAATATCTATATATGAAGTCAATATAAATTATAATTAACATAGTGTACCTAAAATAGAAGTTGAAAATAACGTGTTTCACAAGGTTTCTATAATTCAAACAACTTTGACTGTTGTTACTACCCTTCTGACTTCTCCCTTACTAGCACCGGTAGGATTATCAGATCTGGGACCATCTTCTCCTTCATTGAATCTATTGTTTTACCTTGAAAGAGTTGGAGTATCTATTTCTCTAGGTCCATGGACCACTCCTTTCTTTAAGTACTACCTCTGTTACCCCTCATCTTCTAAGGAGGCGATGGGCCTACCCTTTCCTACAGTTCCTCTAGATCCAGTATCATCCTCAAAAGACAATGTTCTGGTTCAATCTACCTATGCTAAATCCTTTGAAGAAGAATTGTCACAACTCAAATGGACATTTTTTAAAATATTTGTAGTAGAAAACCCCCCCTTACTGTGTTCTGTGACTATGTGAGATCGTGGTATTGGGAGTTCCCAACCAAGGCTTCATTATTGAACAACAAAGGTTTCTACAACATTCTAGCTTTTAAAGCTGATTTCATTAATGCTATGAGATCAAGCCCCATATCTGTAGGATGGTGGAGGTTTTTACTATACCATTAGTCAATGGGGGTTCCCTCACTAAGGGATCCCTCTAGGGAAGTAGTGTAGATCTCCCTTACCTGTGTTCCACTTCCCTTTTAGAATATTTTCTTCCTGTGAGGAATTAGAGACTCTGTGGAAATGTTCCTATTTTTTGGAAACCAGAATATTTACTTAAAGGCTAAAATGGAATGTGGATCTGTTCGGAAATGGACCTTATAAAGACCATAATAGTGCACATCCTTTTTCATGTGGATGGATCGACAAACTGGCCTCAAGATCTGATTTATCCCGTGCCTCCTTGATACTGTACACACTATCACATACAGGGTCACTCAATACCTACATGCCATAAAATTCATCAGTACCTATCAGACTAATTCCAAGAGTATCACTCAAGATGTGATGGGTCCCTTATCCCACTAGTGGTTGGTGCCCCCATTGGCCTGATATGATCTAGAGGATCGTTCTTGGGAGAAGACAATTCCATCTTCCCCCTCTCCCAAACTGGTGACAAGTGAACCCGACCAGGAAACCATCCAATCAAAGATGGTGGGTCCAGTTTTCACAGATCTTATTCCCTACTCCCAATTTCCAATCCTGATTGATATCTATAACCCTATCATTCCGTTTTCTTTTAAAATATCATCTTCCTCATCCTCCCCATGCAACATTTCAGTGTCACATGTGTGAATCGACATTCCTTTCTTTCAAGTAGATGACGTATCGATAGTGAAAAATGGTATTGTTTTCAAAATTGGGGATTCTTCTTCCTCACCTCTAGGTAATACATTAAGGAATAATGGGGGTCCAAGATGGGCTAGTTTACCCGTTGGTGGAATCCCCAGTGCCTTGGAATGAAGTGTGCACTATATCCCCGTCAAATCTCAATGACCTTTCAACATCATTTCTGAAATTATGTGGCCATGAGTCTAGGGCCAAATCCATAAAAATATCTTTACAATAATATCTCTCCTCATATGGAACTCCCACGGTCTAGGATCCTTGGTAAAATAATATTTCATAGCCAAGTAATTTATTAGAAACTCTGTGTCCCTTACGACCGTATTGGAGCCGAAAAAAATTTCTTCTAAAATCAAGGATTTGGTGTATAGAGTAAGGGTGTAAAAATACCTACATGACAACCCCAAAAATATCCATATTTGGACATTCAAGAATCAAACCATCTTAGTGGACTTGATTACATCTTCATACTAGTTGATAACCATAAAAATAATTTTATAATCCCATTGCTACTTCTTCTCATTTTTTATAAAAAATGTGATGCTCGGGTCTGGGAGACCCTATGGAATGATCTTATCTCCATCAACCCTCGGGTCAATCCTTAGTTTGTGGGGGTGATTTTGATGTTTTCATTGATATGAAAAAGAATAAAGGATATGGTTCCTTTCCTCACACATATATCCAAGAATTTATTTATTTTATGGATAGAATCGAGCTTATGAATTTGGGTTATGAGACAGACTGGTTTACCTAGTGAAACAATCACATAGAAAGAAATTGGATCTGGTATCCTCTTGATCACTAACTTGCGAATCTAAATGCCATCTCATCCTTTCCATATATGAAGGTCTACAACCTCGCTCATAGCCTATCATACCACTCTCCTATTCATAAAATTGTGTCACCTATGTTTGATTGGGGAGAGTTCTTCTTGTTATTTTATTTTTGGTTGGATGTTTATAACTTTCAAAAAATGGTCAGGGAATCATGGAGAAAACCTATGTAGGGATGTGTATGGACAATGCTTCACAACAAACTCAGATGCCTAAGGGGGAAACCTCTAAACATGGATAAAAAAACAACCACCCCAATTTCAGGACCTAATAAAAATTAACATGGAGATTGAAAGGATTGAAACTATATTGTAAAAAGATTGGAAAGATGCATTGTTCGACGATCTCACTAATATAAAATATTAATTTTCTAATATACTTCTTAACCATGAGCGTATATACCATGACAAATCAAGGATAAAATGCTTATGTGAAGGGAATGGTAGCTCGAGTTTCTTCCATGCATCTATTAAATAGAAACAGTCAACCAGGAGGCCCAACATACTTATGGAATATGGTTCTTA
Source organism: Viscum album (assembly GCA_963277665.1). NCBI lineage: Eukaryota > Viridiplantae > Streptophyta > Magnoliopsida > Santalales > Viscaceae > Viscum > Viscum album. The sequence goes on along the minus strand of OY728157.1, from coordinate 1,074,279,773 downwards.
TTTAAATGATTGATATGTGGTGGGGAAAATGGAGGATGATTTTTTCATGTAGCTAATTGCTTGTCCTAGCCTCCACATGCAATGAGTCTATTCAAGGGGAAGTACAGAGTTATTAGAGAAAATTAATTGCATATTTTCAGGGTCTATGAATGAGATGTTGGGGGCCAATTATGATGAGATGGAGATCTGGCATGTTATTTGGAATATAGATTTAGAAAGTGTGAGAAGTCTTTATGGTTTCCCTCTATCATTTTATAAGGGATCTTGGGACTGAGTTAAGGAAGATATGGTAAATTTAGTGCATTATTTCTTCACGAGTGGTAAGCTACCCCATGTTTCTTGTGCCACTATGTTGGTGATGGTTCCAAAGGTTAAGGATCAAAATCCCCTTCAATAGTATATACCAATATGTACATGTAATTTATCTTATATAGTACTAGCTTCCATCGTCAACAAACAGATGTCAGTTCATCTTCCCGGTTGGATCTCTAAAGAGCAACATGGATTTATTAAAGGTAGATCAATCCAAGGGGAAATTGTGTTGGCTCAAGAGGTGATCAGTGAGATAAAACAAAAGTATTTTGAATAAAACTTATCAATTAATCTTGACATAAAAAAATCTTAGGATAGGATGAAGTGGAATTTCATTATTAAAGTGATTTCTAGCATGGGGTTATCTGCATGGTCAATTTATCTATTTTTCTAGTGATTTAGATATTCCTAGATATCTACATCCTTTATGGGAAAATAGTATGGTTTCTTTAAGGTTTTTTAGGGCCTAAGTCCAGAAGACCCACTCTCCCCCACCTTATTAATTACGGCTCAAGACTCTCTATGTTGGGATATTAACAAAAGCATCAGTTTGGGAAGTATCCTACCTTATTGTTAAAGGTATAATTAATTTGGTATATCTCACCTTATGTTTACTGATGAGACCATTATTTTTTAAAGATAGAAATAGATCCATCATGGGAATCAATAGTGTCCTCAAGGACTACTACAAATGGAGTGGCCAAGTGATAAATAGGGACAAGAGAACTATATTCATCTAAGGTAGGTGTTCAGAAAGTAGGTATGGATCCTTAGAAAGAATAATGGGAATGCATAGAGGAGGTTTTCCCATGGAATGTATGATTTGAATCTACCTTATCGATAAGGTGGTTGATAAAATAACAGGATGAATCTTGAATTGGAGAAACCTATTTTTTCATTTGGAGGAAGGATAACACTCCCCAGTAGCATGTTCCCTTCTGTCCCAATGAACTCCCTCTCCTTGATCAAGGTCCTGAAATGGGTTATCTATTGAATGGATAATATTATGGATTAATTATTTTGGGATGCACACTTAAAAGGTAAGAATCACTGGGTATCTTTGGATAGGATGGATAGACGTCTATCTGAGGTTGGGATTATTGTTATAATTGTATCAATAATAATCCAGGGTCTCTATGCTAACCTGGCCTGAGAGGTTCTCTCGGGGGATTTTCTATGGGGAAATCTCATACAGGATAGGTATGAGATTGACATGGGTAGTCAAATAGGTATTCCCTCCATTACCTAACTTATGATCTAGCCTTATTTATTGAATCTATAATATCACACTCTCTAGGTTATGGGTAGAGAGACATTAATCTCTATAATTATAATTGGGAAGGGATAAGGCTCAAATTTCTTGGATGTATTACTGTGAACATCACCTTTAGGAAATCTAGTACTCACCTAAACTTTATTCATACCATTATAGATTGGTAAAAAGGACCACCTATGATAAAATAGCATTGAAATCTAATCCATATATATTTTTAGTCACAGGATCCTCCTAGGGTGTCTTCTCAACCAATGAATTTCATAAAATGAAAGAAGTACATTATGCTCGTGATGAATGGGGTGAGGTGCTTTGGAATAGAGAGACCCCAATGATATTAATTTTTTTTTGTATGGAGGATTCCGAATAATGAACTTCCTACTGCGGATATTATCAAATTATTGGGTGTGAGTCTATCCTCAATGTTACAATAGTTCAAGGTGATACAGACTAAAAACATTGATCACTTATCATTATAAAGTGACTGGGAAAACTTGGTGTGGACGATTTTGGAGGTTTTATCAATAAGTATACCCAAGTTTACTCGAGTACTGCTTTCATTGATTGGTGGTTCCAAGGGGCGGGGATCCATGGACTTGAGAAAATAGAACAATCAATCATCTTTGTAATAGGTTGTTGGTGCATCTAGAATGAGCATAGTGAAGTATAACACAAGGGAGTTATAGGTACTAGAACAAGCCTGATCTTCAAAGCTAAGATTTTTTTTCTGATTTAATTTTCCTATATAAACTCTAAGAGGAATCTCCCTCCAATCATCCTCTCCTTGCTAGAACCTCAGATTACAACAATTCTCACAGAGCCATGTCAGTGATATGGGTCAGTTGGGTTCCTCATAAAATGGGCATCAAGATGAACATAGACGGATCATGCATCATGGGTCTTATATAGAGTATAGGAGTGGTTAAGGTCACAAGGGGTTTTTTAGTTTTGTATTTTTGTGCTTCCTTTGGTAGAGGGGATTATTTTCAAGAGGAGGCCCATGAAATTCTCACCAGGCTATTATTGTATAGTTAGAGTAATGTCCAGCTTGATTCTATTGAAACATATTATCTTACAGTGTACAATTATTTTTTTTATCCTTGTCTCTACCCCTAGGCTATTGAATATTCCATTCTTAAGTGTAATAGGATTCTTAATAACTACATGGATGTTTTTCATACACGATGCGAAGGGAATGATGTCACTAATTTTTTCACTTCCAAGGCAATCCAAGGTGTGTAAATTTCCCATTCCTTTGATCTTGGGTCCTTCTCCCCAGAGGGAGTCAATTTTTTTTGAGTGGACACCCTCAGTCTCTACTACTTTAAACCCCTTTGATCCTTAACTTTTTCTCTGTTTCCCTATGGCTTTTAGATTTTGTTGTACTCTCTTTTAAAAAAATAAATAAAAATTATTGATTGGATTATATTAATATAATTGTATAAAAATCATAGTTCCTCATACTTTCAAATTATGTAAACAAATTATATTACATTCAACCTATGATGAACATAATCATTAAAAAATTAATTAAAACTTTTAAGAAGTTATGTACTTTGAATGACCAACATTGGTGTATTTTTTAAATAAAAATTAACTTACATGTCTTTTAAAAAATAGATATTATTTAACCATAATGATTTACCTTCTCTAAAAATTTCCTCCAATTATTCTCACACCTATTAAAAATACTCTTCATTAGTTTTTGGGTACATGATCCTTTTAATATTGGTTAAAAACTATATCCCTCTTTCATGCAAGTGCTAAGATGATTGATTCAATTTTAATTAAACTCTATATAAACAATATATGTAATGATTATGGTGGAACCTTATATATATTATAGACTCTAAACCTAGAATCCTTGATTATATGGCTACTTTAATATATTATCACTAAATACAGGTCATCACATCCTAAAGGACTGAATATTTTAGTAGTCTTGGTAAACTAGATTCATACTTGAATCTCATATTACATTTTCAAACATAAAATACAATATAGTATTCTATTTTAGAAAATTATTGTTCTATATAGTATATAATTTAATATTAATCACAATACACTTCCTAGAATCCTATAGAAAATGAACATACCAATGGAGTGAGTTTGGATGCTCAGTAAGGGTATGCATACAAAAAATGTTAAATAATGAATGAATAATATGGTGTGAATAAATGATGATGAAATAATCCAATAAAGTAATCACATGATCTTGAAGATTATCATTAGATATCATAACTAGTAAAAATAATCACATATAAATCATTAACTGATTTCATAATGATGGAATACATAATGTACGACATCTCAAACTTACCATTTAGGCCTTTACCAGGACATATACATAAATGAGTAAGGCTTAAACCAATTACTCAAAATGTATTATACCATGATACCTACCAATTAATTAAGGTCATATTTAATTCCAATCCCACCAATCACTTAATATTTCCAATTCATTCATCATATGAATTTATAATACAACATAATCAACATGTATTAAAAAACAATAATTGTCCATATTAGAAGAACTAGAATATGAAATTTCAATACATTCCACAATCAAACTAGTCATAAACTTTATAGTGAAGTATGTTGTATGGTATCATTAGAGTATATCATCAATAAAATAAAACATTCAATAAAGTATGTTGACATAGATGAAAATACCTTAAAAATATCACTAGGAATTTTCTTTTAGAAAATACACTTTTCACTTTGAAAACAGTTATTTAATATATAGAAATTTTATAAATATTAAAGAAAACTATTTCTTTCAAAACTACCTTGTTAACATGAAAAGGAATATTTAAATAATTGAGTGGTTATAATGTTAAAAAATTTCATTCATATCTTTTATGTTAACAAAACATTCCTTTCACACTTTTGTAAAAAAAGTACCTCTTTCGAAAAACAAAAAGAATATTCCTTTTAAAACATTTTGAAAAAATTTAAAATGTTTAAATATTTATTTAATAAATCATTATACAATAGTAAAAACATTATTAAAATAATTTTAGGGAGAATTTTCACTTGGAATAAAAATATTCCCTACTGAGTAGAAAAAAAAAGTCAATTTTCTTTAAAAACATGATTTCTGTATATTTAGTATTTAAAGAAAGTAAAATGAAAGTAAAAAAATGTAATTTATAGAAATAAAAATATAATATAAAAATAAATTGATATAAATATAAAACAATTAACCCATATAGGATGTCAACATAAACAATCTAGAATAATATTGAGATTGTGAAATAAACCCTTACCTCAAGTATGACTTCATTTGTAAAGTTTTGAAACCTCCTGTATAATAAATATAGAGTTGTTATAAATATATTATATAACTATACACATATATGTCATACCACATATGATTTAATTATTATAAGGCCCCAGCCTTAAACATTACTTAATCTTGAGTTACTTCAAGAATACACGTTGAGGATCTTTTCAGGTTTAAAGTTATAGAGAATTAGATCATAAAACATGCATTACATTCCACATTTAAACAAAGAGGTTACATAAAATATAGTATTCATTTTTCCCATAAACGGAAACATATTTAAATTAAAACATGGATTCCTTATTGACACTTCCTTGACACTATCATCATATCATGTACCCTTCCCTTGACCTGTGAAAAACATTTCAAAAACTTGGGATGAGCATAAAAAGCTCAGTAAGGGATATAAAAGTACGAAATAAAAACATTAGTCCATGTATGAAATCACACTTCACACATAAAACATAATCATTTTAACATACCTCATCAAATCATGAATAAATAATAGATATCATAAGACAGAAAGGTAACTTGAGGCATTCATAACATTATTACGTAGGGAGTAACCCTCTTGGTTACGTTTGGAATACCCATCACCGTATATTCCCTAAATCTCTTCAGAGAAACCTTAAAGTTTAACTACTTTGCGTTACTCAATGAATTGGAGAGATATATTGGGCTCACCCGCCCTTAGTTTATCACGAAACCACCCGTCTTCATAACAATGCCCAAGAACCATAACATAATCGTATCACATAAAACATGCATAAAGGAAACATAACATTTCCACTTTTCAATCACAAGATATCAATACAACACATTGATATAAAAACATTATTAAAAACATTTTCAATACCAAAATAAAATAAAATTAAAACATGGTATTTATTTTTCATTCAAAAAAAGTTATTGCTTGTAGAGGAAGCCGAAACTCAAATAATGGCCACGGCAGCGGAGAAGTCGTTGTCGCTGCATATGTACGACAAAAAAAACACTCCCTTTTGTCGTTTAGTAAAGACTTTGTATAAAAATATTCATTTTGAATAATAATAAAAGTCAAAGGGTTTTATACACCATATAGAGGAAAGTTGTATATAAAACAAAATATGCCTCAATGAAAGGAGATTGAGACAGATTCCCTTACCTCAGGTCCTACTTGACTCGATCATTCTTTAATCTCCTGAATAATAAACTTGAGTTAATTTATACTTGCTTAAGAACCTTTTTCAAGTTCATTATTCCTTTTATATCACTTATTACCATGTCACGAACACAATGTAATTATTTATGTTAATAACGGTCGTTTTAACGATCATTGGTACTTGAGTCAAAAATGAACTTCTTATATTTACAAGTTGTTCACGTAGTCAAATATACATTATCTCAAGAATGATATTCATGATGTAGATGCCATATATATCATATATATCCAGTATATACATTCATTTATAATATTACATAATCATTTATAGTTATGAAATGAAATGCACCGTTCATGGAGACGGTAAGCCGTACGTACGCATGAACGCTACTTTCATTTCTATGTCATATTAATTGAATTAAAACTAAATGAGAGATATTTATATTTTAATTCCAGAATTATATTCATCATTTAGATGTAATATAAATCATATATATCTATTATATACATGTACTTATAATAGTACATTACATTTGGGGATAAGAAATGAAATGCACCGTTCATAGAGACGGTAAGCCGTACGTACGCATGAACGCTACTTCCATTTCTATTTCATATTTAATGGAATTAAAACATAATGAAACAGAATAGTATTATAATTACAATATGGTATCATATATAATATCATTAAATATATCCTTTATATGTACCACATATGGTATTAACGAATCAAATCACTTTGAGGGGGCGGTAGTCCCCACTTCCTAAAATGAAGATATCGCGTTTACCCATAATGGAAACCATAAAGGTATGCCATAATTGAAAAATACAGAATATTAAGGAAGACATAAATATATTATATATCATATATTAATATAGTGACATCTTAATGGACACCTTTGAAGGTGTTATATGAGTGTTGAACAATCATCATTTCATGAGGCAGAAATTCGCCATCCACAGAAACAGTATGTTCTTTAACCATTTGATGTAGGTGTGTGTATGTGTAGCTAGAATAATTCTTATTACAACATCCTAGTATATTTAAGATACTTGATTTGTTACAAAATAAATGAAAAAAAATATTTTAGGGGGTTGGATAAGAAAAATAAAACAAAAGAACACAAGTGAAGACATTACCTTAAAATCGGGTAACTCTTTTTGATTTGAGCTCAAAGGCTTCCTTGGGAAGACTTCTGCCCAAATTGAGGCTTCTAGGAGTAATAGAGGGATTTTTGGAGACATAATGGGCAGTGGTTGGCTGAGCCAAAGGCTTGAGAGGTATGGGTAAGGAGGTAGAGGTGGGGGCCTTTTATAAGAGGAGAGGAGGGGCACCCTTGGAAAGGTAAAAAATGTTACGTTATTTTCAAATGCGTTTCGGATTTTAAAGGTCCCACATTGATGTATTTCAAGGATAAGGTGATAAGGGTTCTAAATATACTCATCCAATAGGTCCTTGAAAAGTGTAGGTCTTAGATTTTACATTATCTTTTTATTTTATTTAAATCGTTAAATAATGAGGTAATCGCTGCATCATCATGATGTCATAAATAATTTAATTTATTTAATGTATAAAAATTATAAAAAAAAACTATGATGTAGGAAATATTTTTAGATTTCCAATGACTATTTATAATCCAAGATATCATTTATGAATACAAAATTAAAAATGTTTTACTCAGGTGATACATTCTTTGTTATATTTAACTTTCTTTAAAAATAAAAAGATAAAAAGTCACTTTCACAAAAAAGTGATTCCATGGGGTCCCCAAGTTTGGAACAAGGAATAACATGGTCGTAAATGAAACAAAAATTAGTATTAAGACACATGTTGGGGACATTTTTTATTATTATGATATTATTTTATTATCCTTAACTACTCGATAACTAATTAATCAAGATAATTAAAGATAATTACCGTCGTTATTATTCATAATTTCCAAAAACAACAGAGTATTAATTAGATAATTTAGACCTTATGATTCCAATTATTGAATCCATTTTACCAAATTCCAAACATAGAAATTTTAATAGTTAATTTAAAAATAATTCCCGTTGTCAAAACAAATAGCGAGTTTTTTTGAAACAATATCTATGAAAAGTTTGGCACTTGTTTATGCCCAATTCCAAAGTGAAATTAATCCCAATGACCACCATTGGATTACATGGTAAAAATATATTATATTTAAACTTTAAAACCAATTAAAAAGATAGTCTAACAATAAAATTAAATTAGATGAAAAAGCAGTTTTGATGTAAAATGCAGTATTTTTCACTATTCATTAAAAAAATGAACATTGTCAGAAAAATACCAAAAAATTATCCAATGTAAATTTCAATGTCCCAATCATAAATAATATGTTTATTTTGACAAATAGATCTTATAAAATTGTTAAAAGTTTTATTTGAAAATGATTTTCCATCAAAAGGAAGTAAGACAATCTTTTAAAAATATTAGTGTATTCCATGCTTAAGATTGGATTTATTCTCATTTTAAGCCTCTAAAACACTATCTAATTCATAAATAGACATATATAAAAATATTTATTATTCATTACTTACTTGGGATGTTACATCCTTCCCCTCTTTAGAAAATTGCGTCCCTACAATTTATTTACTTATCGAATAAGTGGGGGTATTTAGCCCTCATTGCATTTTCAGATTCCCATGCTGCCTGTTAAATTATGTGGTTTTTACACAAAACCTTTACCAGATGAATCACCTTATTCTGTAACACTTGCTCCCTATGGTCAAGAATCTGGACCGGTTGTTCCTCATAAGATAGGTTCTCTTCCAGCTGAACTACCTCTGGACTCAAAACATGAGATGGATCTAGCATGTACTTCCTTAACATTGAAACATGAAAAACATTGCGTACCTGAGATAAACTCGAAGGTAAAGCCACTCGGTAAGCAACTGATCCAAGTCTCTCCATAATTTCATATGGTCCAATGAACCTTGGACTCAACTTTCCTTTCTTACCAAATCGCATCACACTTTTCCACGATGAAACTTTGAGAAAAACATGATCACCTACCTCGAAAGATAGATCCTTCCTCATGTTGTCTGCATAACTTTTCTGTCTGCTCTGAGCTGTTCTCATGTGTTTCTAAATCAACTGAACTTTTTCTGCCATATCTTCTACTAATTCTAGTCCCATCAGCTTCCTTTCACCCACTTCATCCCAAAAAGCTGGAGTTCGACACCGCTTCCCATATAATGCCTCAAACGGTGCCATCTGTAAACTGGAATGAAAACTGTTATTATAAGAAAACTCAACCAAAGAAAGATGTTGGTACCAACTTCCCTAATAATCCATCGAACAAGCACGTAACATATCTTCCAAAGTCTGAATTGTTCGTTCTGACTGCCCATCTGATTGAGGATGAAAAGATGTACTAAAATTTAATTCAGTACCCAACGACTTCTGAAGGCCTTTATAAAAGTTAGAAGTAAACCTGAGATCATGATCAGATACAATGGATAGGAGAAATCCATGTAACCTGACTATATCTTTAAGATACAAACGAGAAAGTTGATCTAGGGAAAAAGTATCTCGTATAGGAAGGAAATGAGAAGATTTAGTCAAGCGATCAACAATAACCTAGATTGCATTATTACCTCGAGGTGTCTTCGGCAACCCCAAAACGAAGTCCATGGATATATTTTCCCATTTCAACTCTGGAACTGGTAAAGGATGAAGAATCCCTTTCAGTAACTGCCGCTTTTCTTTAACCTGCTGACAAGTCAAACACTTCACAGTAAAATCAGCAATATCCCTTTTCATTCCTTCCCACCAGTAATACTACCGAAGATCTCTATACATCTTAGTACTTCCTGGATGAACTGAAAACGGAGAAATATGAGATTCACATAATAAATCTCTCCTCAACTATGAATCACATGACACACACAATCTCTTCCCAAATCTCAAAATACAATCAATATGAATGTTGAATTCAGGCAACTTACCCTTCTGAACCAACTCTACCTTTTTCTGCAACTCACTGTCTTGCTTCTGTGCTTGCTTGATTCTGTCTGATAGAGAAGATTTCACTGATACCTGAAACAAAACAGAAGGAAATCCTGCACCAACAACTTCTATGGCAAATTTCATCAAATCCTTAACCAAAGGATCACGTTCCAAACGTAACATTGTTAATGAGGCATTACTTTTTCGACTCAAAGCATCAACCACTTTATTTGATTTTCCCGGATGGTGATGAATTGTACAATCATAATCCTTTATTAATTCTAGCCATCTCCTTTGTCTCATGTTCAATTATTTCTGAGGGAATATATACTTTAAACTTTTTTGATTGGTATATATTTCACACTTTACTCCATACAAATGATGCCTCCAAATTTTTAAAGTGAAAACAACAGTAGCTAATTCCAAATCCTGTGTAGGGTAATTTACCTCATGAGTTTTCAACTGTCGTGAAGCATAAGAAATTACCTGATCATTTTGTATTAGGATGCAACCAAGTCCTTTCAATGAAGTATCACTGTATATAACAAACTCACCATTCCTGGAAGTAAGTTCCAAAACTGGAGCATTCACCAATCTTCTTTTCAACTCCTGAAAACAATCATCACATTCTTTTGTCCAGATAAACATAACACCCTTCCGAGTTAGCTTAGTCATTAGACTAGATAACCATGAAAATTTTCTAACAAACCTTTGGTAATATCATGCCAAACCAAGGAAGCTATGAATCTTAGTTACATTTGTGGGTCTTGGCCATTCTTCAATAACCTTTGTTTTTGCAGGATCAATAGTTATCCCATCTTTAGAAACAATGTGACCAAGGAAAGAATTTTTTTGCAACGAAAACTCACACTTTCTGAATTTCCCATACAATTTCTTTTCTTTTAAGGTTTGTAAAATAACTCTTAAATGTCTTTCATTCTACTATTTACTTTTATAAAACACCAAAATATCATCAATGAAAACCACCACAAACTTATCCAAGAACTCACGGAAAATTCTATTCATTAAGTCCATGAATATAGCAGGTGCATTGGTTAGCCCAAAAGGCATTAATACAAATTCATAATGGCCATATCTTGTACGAAATGAGGTCTTCAGAACATCTGCTTCCTTTAAATTTAGCTGATGGTACCCCGATCTCAGGTCAATCTATGAAAAATACTGAACTCCCTGGAGCTGATCAAAAAAATCATTGATATGAGGCAAAGGATATTTGTTCTTAACAGTGATGTTATTCAAGGCTCTATAATCAATATAAAGTCTCATAGAACCATCTTTCATTTTAACAAATAACACAAGAGTACCCCATGGTGATGTGCTAGGTCAAATGAAACCTTTCTCTAATAAATCTTGCAATTTCTCCTTCAACTCTAAAAGTTCAATTTGAGCCATTCGATAAGGGGGTTTTGAAATTGGATTAGAATCAGGAACTAAGTCAATAGTAAATTCAACTTCCCGATCTGGTATTATTCCAGGAAACTCATCAGGAAAAACATCAGGATACTCATTTACAACTGTCACATCATTAATCTGAACAGTTCCCTTGTTTTCAACGATATGTGCAAGGTAACATTCATTTCTATCTTTTAAAAGTTTCTTGGCCTCTTGATATGTTATCTATAGTAAGGGTTCATTCTTGTACACAAACTGAAAATATTTCTGAAAATAAACTTCTTTAGTTCTATAGTCAATCTTATCATGGTAAATAGAGATCCAATCCATACCCAGGATAACATCAAACTCTACTAGAGGTAGAACAATTAGGTTTTCAAGTAGGTTCTTTCCACGGATAAGGATATGAAGATTCTTATAAATTATTTTTGCCTCAATATTTCCCCCAAGTGTTTTTACAACAAATTCAGGAGTCATTTCTTGAGATGGTATTCCCATTTTACTAGAAAAGTTTTCATATATGAAAGAATGTGTAGACCCCGAATCAAACAACACAATGGCATAATCTGAAAAAACAAAAAAAGTACCTGATACAACTTCATTTGATGGCCTGACATCTGCTGAAGTAGTTTCAAAAGATTTTACCACCCCTTTTTTCTTATAGTCTAACTGCTTCCCATCACTCAAGATCTTTTTCGGACACTCGTTTGCAAAGTGACCCATCTCATTGCACTTAAAACATTTCAGTAACTATAAATCAAATTTGGACTTACCATCACCTTGATCTTTTCAGTGAAATCATGAGCCTTATGTCCCATCTTACCACATCAGTAGCACTTTCCAGAATTCAGAAGACATTCCCCAGCATGCATTTTACAACATTTATCACAAACTGGAAACTTAGTTTTCTTACCATCGGTCCTTTTTGAATAATTCTTCCCTTTATCCTGCCACCTCGGTCTCTTATTCTATTGGTTGTTATAGAACACTTGATCATCGAAAAACTCCATTTCCACCTTCTCAGCACATCGAACAAGATTTTCATAACTTTTGAACTCACGAGAAGATAATGCCCTTCGATATTTTGGCTTTAATCCTGATTAAAAACAATTGATTTTACTATCAAGGTCTCAGATAAAATTTGGAGCATACCTTTCCAATCGAGTGAACCTTTCTTCATAGGCAGCCACTGAGTCTTCCTCTTGCCTCAATTCCAGGAATTTTTTTTCCATCCTAAGTTGAACAGCCTTAGGAAAATAATTCTCCAGAAACATACCTTTGAATTCATCCCAGTCGAGAGCATCAATCTCATCAACGCCCATGATATTTTTAACCATCGACCACCACTGATATGCTTCACCCTCCAAATGGTAAATAGCAAGACTAACCTTTTGATTGTCTGAACACCCCATGACATCGAAAATCTTCTACAGTGCTTTAATCCACCCTTCAGCTAGCACAGGGTCAAATGATCCTCTGAATGATGGGGGATGTTGCCTCACGAAATGTTCCACCACTGACATGTTCCTCTGCGGTTGATCTGGATGATCTCGTGCATGGATACCACCACCATTTATCGCTTGAGTCAACTGCACCATTACTGCAACAAACTGTTCAGTTCCAATTCCGACCATCTCAGGTTTCTGATTCAGAAGGTTATTTCCTTCTGTATGCCTTCCTAGCACTACTTCCCTATTTCCTCTGCGGAAAACCATTCTGAACAAACATGTCTTAGATGAAGCAACATGGTAATCTTCAAATGATATATCATTTCAATTTGACCATAAAAAAATATTTTTGGATAATCATTTAATAGAATTATAACTCCTAAAGTTATCTAAACCGACCTTTGATACCAACTATAAGGCCCCAACCTTAAACATTACTTAATCTTGAGTTACTTAAAGAATACACGTTGAGGATATTTTCAGGTTTAATGTTTTAGAGAATTAGATCATAAAACATGCATTACATTCCACATTTAAACAAAGTGGTTACATAAAAGATAGTATTCATTTTTCCCATCAACGGAAACATATTTAAAATAAAACATGGATTCTTTCTTGACACTTCCTTAACACCATCATCATATCATGTACCCTTCCCTTGACCTGTGAAAAACATTTCAAAAACATGGGATGAGCATAAAAAGATCAGTAAGGGATATAAAAGTACGAAATGAAAACATTAGTCCATGTATGAAATCATAATTCACTCCTAAAACATAAGCATTTTAACATACCTCATCAAATCATGAATAAATCATAGAAATCATAAGACATAAAGGTAACTTGAGGCATTCATAACATTCTTACGTAGGGAGTAACCCTCTTGGTAACGTTTGGAATACCCATCACAGTATATTCCCTAAATATCTTTGGAGAAACCTTAACATTTAACTCCTTCGTGTTACCCAATGCATTGGAGAGCTATATCGGGCTCACCCGCCCTTATTTTATCACGGAACCACCCGTCTTCATAACAATTCCCAAGAACCATAACATAATCATATCACATAAAACATGCATTAAGGAAACATAACATTTCCACTTTTCAATCACAAGATATCAATACAACACATTGATATAAAAACATTATGAAAACCATTTTCAATACCAAAATAAAATAAAAGTAAAACATGGTATTTATTTTTCATTCAAAAAAAGGTATGGCTTATAGAGGAAGCCAAAACTCAAATAATGGCCACGGCGGCGGAGAAGTCGTTGTCGCCGCATACGTATAACAAAAAAAACATTCCCTTTTGTCGTTTAGTAAACGATTCATATAAAAAGATTACTTTTTAATAATAATAAAAGTCAAAGGGGTTTATACACCGTATAAAATAATGTTGTATATAAAACAAAATATGCCTCAATGAAAGGAGATTGAGACAGATTCCCTTACCTCGGGTCCGACTTGACTCGATCGTTCTTTAATCTCCTGAATAATAAACTTGAGTTAATTTTTACTTTCTTAAGAAACTTTTTCAAGTTCATTATTCCTTTTATATCACTTATTACCATGTCAGGAACACTATGTAATTATTTAAGTTAATAACGGTCATTTTAACGATCATTGGTACTTGAGTCAAAAATGAACTTCTTATATTTACAAGTTGTTCACGTAGTCAAATATCCATTATCTCAAGAATGATATTCATGATGTAGATTCCATATATATCATATATATCTAGTATATACATGCATTTATAATATTACATAATCATTTATAGGTAATAAATGAAATGCACCGTTCATGGAGACGGTAAGCCGTACGTACACATGAACGCTACTTTCATTTCTATGTCATATTAATGGAATTATTACTAAATGAGAGATATGTTTATTTTAATTCTAGAATTATATTCATCATTTAGATGTAACATAAATCATATATATCCATTATATACATATACTTATAATAGTACATTACATTTCGGGATAAGAAATGAAATGCACCGTTCATGGAGACGGTAAGTCGTACGTACACATGAACGCTACTTCCATTTCTATTTCATATTTAATGGAATTAAAACACAATGATACATAATAGTAATATAATTCCAATATGGTATCATATATAATATCATTAAATCTATCCTTTATACATACCACATATGGTATTAACGAATCAAATCACTTTGAGGGGGCGGTAGTCCGCACTTCCTAAAATGAAGATATCACGTTTACCCATAATAGAAACCATAAAGGTATGACATAAATGAAAAATACAGAAGATTAAGTAAGACATAAACCTATTATATATCATATATAAATATATTTACATCTTAATGGCCACCTTTTAAGGTGTTATATGAGTGTTGAACAATCATCGTTTCGTGAGGCAGAAATTCACCATCCACAGAAACAGTATGTTCTTTAACCATTAGATGTAGGTGTGTGTAAGTGTAGCTCTAATAATTCTTATAAAAAAATACTAGTGTATTTAAGATACTATAGTTGTTACAAAATAAATGAAAAAAAGAGTTTACGGGGTTGGAGATGCAAAATAAAACAAAATAACACAAGTGGAGACATTACCTTAAAATCGGGTAACTCTTTTTGATTTGAGATCAAAGGCTTCCTTGGGAAGACTTCTGCCCAATGTGAGGCTTCTAGGAGTAATAAAGGGATTTGGAGAGACAAAATGGGCAGGGGTTAGCAAGCCAAAGGCTTGAGAGGTGTGGGTAAAGAGGTATAGGTGGGGGCCTTTTATAAGAGGAGAGGAGGGGCACCCTTGGAAAGGTATAAAATGTTACTTTATTTTCAAATGAGTTTCGGATTTTAAAGGTCCAAAATTGATGTATTTCGAGGATAAGGTGATAAGGGTTCTAAATATACTCATCCAATAGGTCTTTGACAAGTGTAGGTCTTAGATTTTACATTATGTTTTTATTTTATTTAAATCGTTAAATAATGAGGTAATCACTGCATCATCATGATGTCATAAATAATTTAATTTATTTAATGTATAAAAATTATAAAAAAATACTATGATGTAGGAAATCTATTTATATTTCTAATTACTATTTATAGTCCAAGATATCATTTATTTAGACAAAATTAAAAATGTTTTACTCAGGTGATACATTCTTTGTTATATTTAACTTTCTTTAAAAATAAAAAGATAAAAAGTCACTTTCACACAAAAGTGATTCCATGGGGTCCCCAAGTTTGGCACAAAGAATCCCATGGTCGGCCATGACACAACCAGTAGTATTAGGACACATTTTTGGGGTCATTTTTTATTATTATGATATTATTTTATTATCCTTAACTACCTGATAACTAATTAATCAAGATAATTAAGGATAATTACCGTCATTACTATTCATAATGTCCAAAAACAACAGAGTATTAATTAGATAATTTAGACCTCATGATTCAAAATATGGAATCCATTTTACCAAATTCCAAACATAGAAATTGCAATATTTAATTTAAAAATAATTCCCGTTGTGAAAAAAAATAGCCCGTTTTTTTGAAACAATATCTATGAGAAGTTTGGCACTTGTTTATTCTGAATTCTAAAGTGAAATTAATCTCAATGACAGCCATTAGATTACATGGTAAAAATATATTATATTTACACTTTAAATCCAATTATAAAGATAATCTAACCATATAATTAAATTAGGTGAAAAAGCAGTTTTGATATAAAATGCAGTATTTTTAACTATTCATTAAAAAAATGAACATTGTCAGAAAAATAAAAAAAGTTATCCAATGTAAATTTCAATTTCCCAATAATAAATAATAGATTTATTTTGAAAAATAGAGCTTATAAAATTGTCAAAAGTTTGATTTAAAAATGATTTTCCATCAAAAGGCAGTAAAACAATCTTGTAAAAATATTAGTGTATTCCATGCTTAAGATTGGATTTATTCTCATTTTAAGCCTCTAAAACACTATATAATTCATAAATAGACATATATACGAATATATATTATTCATTACTTACTTGGGATGTTACAATTATAACCTTTCATAACCCATTTATTAAAAATTCATTATTAAAATCATTGTTCTGAGTGATAAGTGCTTTGTTTTTCAACTATAGTTTGGTTTGTTTGTTTTGGTACATATAATTTGACCATGGATCTATAATATCAATAATATTATTCATGATATATATATATATATATATATATATATATATTTATTTAAATTCATCCATAAAATGTAGAGATTGTAAAATGAATTACCCCATCCATGGAGATAGTAGCTCATATGTACACATGAACGTTGCTTTCACTTTTATATGGAGAGAAAAAAATTAAATAATAATTCCCATTTATATAACCATAATAATATAATAATTAACATATATATTTATTAAATCTATCATTATAATCATCAAAGTAAAGTGGTGATGAAAAATTAATTAAACTGCTACATGGATATGGTAAGTTGTACGTACACAAGAACAATATTATTACTTTGCGTAGTAGGGAAATAATGTGGAAAATGGTTTTAAAATAATCCTAATAACATATAAATTTATTGAATATACTATATTCATTATTTTATTATGGGTACAATAGATTTATAAAATGTATAAGAAGAAATAAATTTTAATGATTTGAAAATGATGATAAACTATTATTCAGTAGACTTCCATTACATATCCTCTTATGGGACCTTGTGTCATGAAATAGGCTACGATTCCATTAGACCTGACAACCATTCCAGTCTGAGAAAAGGCTCGAAGTGAATTCTTGATCCCCATGGGCCGGAAACTAGTTTCGGGAATCAATGTAATCTAATGAGAATGATTGATTTCAAGAAACAACCAGGATAAAAATACCAAAATAGAAGACATAGAAAAACCTAAAAACTAAACATAAATAAATATAAAAATCATTCTAGATACAATAGATGATGAAAAAAAAAACTAAATAAAAAATTAAAAACAAACCACACAGCACGATCTCCATGTGACCTCTTAGTCACCACTAACCATAAGAACAACCATCTCCAATGGAAAACTGAACCAGAAACCTAAAGCTGTAATGGTCTACCGATAGTGAGTGGTGTAAATATGGTGTGAGATTAAATTTCTCAAAAGGTAATTGCCACCGATTCTATGCATTTACTTTCCAAAAACATTCCACAAACACTATTTTTAAATAAATTCATAAAATATGATTTTATTCATTTTAAACAACCAAACAAAGCTTTCCATGAGTCCATTTTTTTTAAAAAAATACATAGAATTCCTTTTCAAAAATGGTTTCACACTCCAGAATCTAGTTCAAAACCAAATCCTAAATACAAATCCATACTATATGACCAAAAAGGGGATATGATAAGAGTAAAGGAAACGAGACAGAAAATTATAAACAAGAAGGGATAATATCTAATAATACAAAGAAATAAAAATAATATATAGATAGTAAATAATGGGTTTTTTCTAAACATCTCGAGATGCAGTCCCTAGATATACTCAGTTTGGACTTACATTCCATCATATGGTTCAGATCCATAGTCAATTACCAACTAGACATTCTAAGCTATCCAATATTATGCACACCCTACTTGGGCTCTCAACAAATCTAGGGGACACCAACCCATCTAATCAGGGTCAACAAGAGACAGTCACTATATCCTATAGATTACACACATGAATTCCATGATAAAAGTACTTTGTGAAACATGGCATAGAAAACACAACCCAAAACTTTCTCATGCACGATCCACTAGAGGGGAATACATCCCAAGGTCTAGTGGTCTCCAAACAAAATCCAAAACCCATGGAATACTTATTCATGATCCACTAGAGGCAAACACATCCAAAGGTATCATGGTTTCCAAAAATAATCCAAGACATCATTAACACACATTTTAAATTCCATTTATTTCACGAGCATGTTCATCAATCAATTAAAACTCACATGGAAACCACCATTTTCTATAATAAAAATCACTTTCCAAAAAATCACAAAGTACCAACCGATCCATCAAAATTTTCAATCCAAACACATTTAAAAATACATATCCAAAACATTTATAAAGTCAATACAAAACACTAATTTCAAATGCACAATTCCAAACCGGCCTTTAAATTTAAAATCCAAAACCATTTGTAAGACAATGTGAAAACATTTAGTAACACAACAAGTTTCATACTGGCCCTTATGAAAATTATTAACCAAAAAATATTTCAAAATTCCACACTGGCCTTTATGATAATTACTCATCAAAACATATCTAAAAATTCTAAATAGACCAAGATTTAAAGAACACATTTTAAATCACATTAAAATTAACTTGAAGCACCAATAAAACATTTAGAAATCAATAAATTACTTTATGAAATAGAATGAGGGATGGGGGAAAAACTTTGAAAAACCATAGTTCAAGGAAAAATCATTCCTAAGGGTCATTAACATTTGTTTTCCCATCCCTATGTGTACCCCGTGAACATATGGATGTGCCAACATCCAATTTAACTCTTCAAGTGTCCATGAAATCACCCAAAAACCCTTTCTAAAGAAACATATCTTACTTTTAAACCAACAAAATAAACCACACATAAGAGTCCCACAATAAAATTCAAGAATTTCCACATACAACACCCAAATCACAACTCAACCACATTTTAAAAATATAAACTGTTGAGATGGTATGTGGGTATGATATAATCTATAATACCAAATGTAGGATCAAAAAAATAGAGATAATATATGGAGTATCTAATGATGCTCAAAATACAAGAGGGGGGGTGAATTGTATAATTTTAAAAAATCCTTTGTAACTTTTAAAGATGGTTATGTTTTACAAGGTAAAACAAGGTAATTCAAAAAACCTATAGTTTTACACACTTGCTTGAATAAGGAAATATGATTCTGAGAATGTGAATCTAGAAAGATGGTTCTGGAAAGTGAAACTTAATAAAAGTTTACAAAGATGAAGATTCTACCTTAAAGCGTATAGAATCTAATTAAATTAGAGTACAAGTATAAGAAAGTATAGGATAGTTATACTTTCTTCAACCTTACAAATACAGTGGAAAAACATGTAACAAGACAAGTAACAGTAATAAATATTTTAACCCAAAGAGAAGGGTATCCAACAACCTTGGATAAAGGTTACTTTATTTATACTTTCAAGAAATTCTGTCTTACCCACACCAGGGTAAGCCCTCGATATGAAGATCAGATTTTGTCTTGATATCCCCACAAGCCCTCAAATTTAAGGTAGTCAGCACCTTTTTCTTCCTTATCATGGAAGCCCTCAACTTCAAGGTAGTCGGTACCTCTGTCTTCCTATCCCCGGAAGCCCTCGATTGTACACAGAAACAATCAGAGTCGCACAAAGAAAATCTGATCAAGAAGTTTAGTATGCACAAAGCATTAAAGTCTCTCTTTCTAGAAATCACTTCATCAGCATGTAATCTCTATATTGATAAACTTGTGGGATATTTCAAATGAGCTCCTATTTATAGGCATGGCTTCAACGGTTGACTCCCTCCTGCAACGGTCATATTTTTCCTTGAATTTTGGAGGGACCTTTATATGTGTCACTCAAACAACGGTTAGTTAGTAACTGAAATCATGACATCGTTTTATAAAAAAACAAGTGGAAGATAAATATGGTTACATAACTAAAATCCAATAATCGGAATGTAAGGAAATATGAAAGATTGGAGTCTAAACAAAAAATAATTCGGAGTCTATAATACAAGGATATTCAGATTCTATTTTCTAGGAATTCAGAACCTGAATTCTATGGAATTCCGGAGTCTGAATTTCAAGGAAATTTGGAATCTGGATTCATAAGAATTCAGAACCAGAACATAAAAATTTCAGAGTCAGAGTTCATGAGAATTCAGAGTCAGAACTCATAAGAGTTCTGAGTCTGAATTCAAAGAACTCATAGTCAGAACTTACAGAAGTTCGTAACCATAATTCCTATTCAGAATTCGGAGTTAGAACTCAGAAAGTTCATATCCAGAATTCATAATCAGAATTAGGAGTCAGAACTCATAGAAGTTCGTAACCAGAATTCATAATCAGAATTCAGAGGTAGAACTCAGAAGAGTTTGTATCTAGAATTTGTAATTAGAATTCAGATTCGGAACTCAGAAAAGTTCATATCCAATATTTGTAATTATAATTCAGATCCTAAAATAGAATTCTTCATATCTATGTATTTATATCAATCCAGGGTTTTGGTTTCAAACTGAATTTTACACTTAGAAAAATTATGATATGGACAATTGAACATGGTAAGGATAAATTTCCTTGGGGAAGGAAATTCTTCCTTATAGAAGTAAAACACAGGGTAAAAATAGATTTTCCATGAGATAAGGTGTTAGCAATTTTCAAAACAAGAGAAATGGTAAAGTCATAAGGAAACCTTAATGACTCAACAATCTCCCCAATTATGAAGGAATGAGGAAGTCATAAGGAAAACCTTATTGACTCAACAATATCCCTCATTTTGGAAATCACAAACATCCTTTAAAAAAGGAATAAAAGGACTTATAAAATATTTTTCTAGATTTTTCAAATAAAACTTATCTCCCTTTTTACATTGTCAAATATGAATATGACTAACTATCCCATAGGCTTTGGATCACTGAGGATCTTATTATAGATTTCCGGAATAAAAAATTTCATTATCTTGAGTATGGAAATATTCATAATGGGAACTCCACCTTAGAGATATTTCTTCTTTACTTGAAGTTCTTTTTCCTTCTCCCCCTTTGTGATTTTAAAAAAGAGTTTGAGGGAATGGTAAAAAAATATGGTACCAGAAAATATTAGTACAAGCATCCAAACAAAACAAGCAACCACAATTTCATTAATATTGGTAGAATTTGTACAAGGAAAAATAGATACAACAAATGATCGGATTTGGATCTATTTTGCTTCTTTTTCCTTAGGCATCAGCTTCTTCATGATGGTTTTAAGATTCTTTAACTCTTTGTGATCCTCCTCTAATTGCTTTTATAATGCTTTGATCCTGTCTTCCTGAGCCTTCATAGCCTCTTCCTGAGCCTTTATCAAGTCATCTTGTTTCACTAGCTTCTCTTGAATCTCAATCCGAAGATCCTTTTCTGTTTTCCAACTTTGGACAATATAACTCAACTTCCCATTGAGATCTTTGACATCCTGAATCCAAGAATTGTGTTCAAGATTTAGCTTTTCCTGAAAGCTATTTGTAAGATCTTTGATTTTGCAATCTTGAGTGTCAAAGGAATCCTTAACATCATTTTTAAAGTCATCAAGCTCTCTAAGATCTTTGAGTATATTCTTTGACCATCTCACCATTTTCTTGCAAGATTTTATGTGGGCTTCATAATTGATAAGGAAATTCTTGTGATCATCCTCAAACGTTACACACCTATCCATCACCATGGATACAGAATCCAATTTTTGATTCATGCTATTCAAGAGAATCTGACATCTTGAATGAATTGTTGGAAAGATTAGAATGGTGTCCACTAACTTCTTCAGGGACTGAAAGAAAAAATCATGTCCTAAAGCTGATGACTCCGAATCTGACATTTTTCTTGGTGATGGTTATTCCTCTAGCTCAACCAGATTCCTCTTAGAAGATCCTCCAACTTGTTTCTTCCTTAAAGAGATTTTGGTTGGTGTGTCAACAAACACTTGCAATCCTTTGTGGGTTTTTGGAATAGCCTCTTCATCTGGAGACTCTTGCTCACTCTCATACAACTGAACAATCCTGTCTTCATCAATTTTTTCTTTCTCAGCTCCTACTTCAATATCCTCAGGATGAATGAAGTGATTATTATAGCTATCTTCTTTAGAAAACTTGTTCACTTCCTATTCAGGCTTCTCATCAAACCCTGGAGTAGCAAGTCTTGAAGATCCGACTTGAGAAGTCCAGATTGACAATTTCTCGGAATCACTTTCCTTGTCATGATAATATTCAAATTGATTAATTAGATCATCTGTGTTACTACTACTTTCTTCCTTTTCTTGAACTTGTTCCACAGCTTCTATCTGCTCAGAAACATTCTCTTGAACTTTTTCTAGAGACATGAACTTTTTTCCCGGAGTCTTAGGAAAATTTTCTACTAAAAAAGTTTTTAGTACCAGAATGTTCTCAGATGAAACTTCAGTAACCTTAAAAAGAGATTAAACAATTTCTACCTCAGACATATTCTTCATAAGATTCTTCTCCTTGGAATTCTTATCAAGCTCATCAGCTACTTTTTCTTTCAATGCCCTGGCCTTAACAGGGTCTAGGCCAAACTGTGGCTCCCCTTCCTTCTGATTCTTTTTATCATCCCTCCATTTGGCTACTACCTCATCAGGATACACTTTCTGTTTCTTGGACTTTGGAGATGCGGATTTGGTTTCTTTGGCCTTAGGGGTTTTCTATTTTTCTTCCACTTCCTTTAGATTCCTCTTCTTTCCCGCTTTCTTAGAAGGTTCAGCCTCTTCTACATTTTTCATAACGACTTCTACTTCATCCTCTGGAAGATCATAAAATTCACCTGATTACTTAAAGAAACCAACTTTAATCTTATTGAGGGTATCATCACTGATTTTCATTACTTTGGAATTCCTCGTCTTGGAACTACAAGGGATCTTAAAATATTCAAGACACTGAACTATAATCTTGGAGAATAGGGTAGGATACATGATAATCTGTGCTCTCAAATTCCCATTCTTGATATTCTCTATCGTAATGAGAATATGCCTCATTAGATTGATCTTCCTTAGATTTACCAAAAAATCCAAGAAATACATATCACTTTTCTTAAGAGTGTCCTTGTCACCCTTTATTGGTACAATAAGACCATGAACCCATAACTTTAGGATCTGATTGTTAGTTGACAAGTGAAATATTTTTGCGGTCTTGACATTTGTAAGTCCAAGACACTCTATAGCCTTTACCTTGATAAAAATTCCTTGTACATCCGGTAACTTGTGAGAAAAAAATTCTGCCTCTCCTTCATAAGATAACCCAACCAAGTTGGCAGCCTTGGTGTAGGAAAGTTTATATATCTTTCCATAACTCTTGAAGGAAAATTTTTCTCTACATTCTTCCTTAAAGAAACAAACTGATTCATAAAATTCTATCAATGAATCCGGATACACAATATCCTGAGCTTCTGTCCTTGAAATGGATACACTTTTCCATACATTAAGCTTGATATTCTTGGAGATAATAGATTCATACTTATTGAAAAAGTTTAGATGTACCAACCTCTCCCTGTATATCTTCCACTTCGCAATCGGCTTGACAGTAGACATTTCTTGAGAAGGTACTTCACCAGACATTCGAAATTGAGAACTTCTGAAAATTCGGAACGAGCTTTTGTAGTGGGGCAAAGCTTTGACATGTAAAATCTTGAGAACCGATGTGGGACAACCATTGAGGGTCCCCTTTATATAGGATTTCAAGTGACAGCTCATCTTCCCATTTGAATTGAATGGCTGAGAATTCTTTAGATATGATCTGATGGTTGAAATGATAACCGCAATGAATAATTTGGTTGAATCCGATCTTTTGAGATTTTTAAAGGAAAACATTCGGATTTAAGGAAACTAGAATCTGAGAAATTTTAAAAACAAAAGAAACTAACAACAAGTAAAAGGTGATTACGAAAACTCAATAAAGAATCATACCTTTCGGATTGTCAGGATAATTATTCGTATTGAGGAAAATTCTTCTTGAAGGACTTTAGATTCTAAAAAAAACTTGAGTACAAAAAAGAAATTGAGTACACAGATCTTCATTAAGAAAATTTTCATTACGAAAATTTTCATTACGAAAATTTTCATAGCGGAAATCTTCATTACAAAAACTTCACTACTAAAATTTCATGTCCAAACATTTTCATTACAAAAAAAATAGGAAAAAAATTCATTACGAAAAATATGAAAAAATTCATTACAAAAAATATGAAAAACTTCATTACAAAAACAATATGAAAAACTTCATTACGAGAAATATGAAAAACTTCATTATGAAAAATATAAAAAACTTCATTACAAAAGATATGAAAATATTGATAATGAAAAATATGAAAAAAAACTTCATTATGAATGTACTCCCCCTATGAAAACGGATTTTATTACTATAAAGAGTTTGATTTCGACATAAATTTAACAAGGAGGATTAACTTATGATTATCATTCCTAAATTATGTTTAATGTATTCAACTATATTGGAGGGTAAATATTTTGTAAAAATATCAGCAAGTTGGCCTTGCATTCCGTTGAATTGAAGAATGATATCTTCTTTTTGTGTGTGATCCCTAAGAAAGTGATTCCTAATATCTATGTGCTTTTCACGAGAGTGATGTGAAGGGTTTTTACTAAGGGAAATGGCACTTTTATTATCACAATTTTTTTTTGTTTTGGTAAAACTCATACCATAGTCTGTGAGTGTGTGTTGTATTCACAACACTTGAGCACAATAACTTCCAGTTGCTACATATTCAGCTTCAGCAGTCGAAAGTGCTACTGCATGTTGATTCTTACATGACCAAGAAACTAATGAATCTTCTAATAAATGAAAAGTCCTGGATGTACTCTTTCTATCCATTCTAAATCCACCAAAGTCAGCATCTAAATTTTTTTTAAACAAAATCATATCCAAAAGTGTAAAAGAGTCCTAAATCCATGGTTCCCTTTAAGTAGCAAAAAATTATTTTCACTACCTTTAAATGAGATTCCTTAGGATTGGATTGATATCTTTCACATAAGTATAATGAAAACATTAAGTCTGGATGACTAGCTGTCAAGTAAAGTAAGCTTCCTATCATACCTCTAAAAGTTGTTTGATCTACTAGTTTTCCAGCTTCATCAAGATCAAGTGTATTTGAGAAAGAAATGGGAGTACTTATAATCTTAATGTTGTCTTATCAATAACTTTTAAGAATATCATTAATATAATTATGTTGGGATATATAGATTTCTTCTGGTTTTTGAGAAATTTGAAAAACAAGGAAAAATGTTAACTCACCCATCATACTCATTTCAAACTCATATTTCAATAGATCCGCAAAGGAATCAGTTAAATATTGGTGAGTTGAACCAAATATATTGTCATCAATATAAATTTGAAGAATCAAAACATTTTTCTTATCTTTATTTGTAAAAGGGTTGGATCTGCATTTCCCTTAACATAGTTATTTTGAAAAAAAAATCTTATAAGTCTATCATACCAAGATCGAGGGGCTTGTTTAAGACCATACAAAGCTTTGGTAAGCCTAAAAACATGATCAAGATGTTTTGTATCTTCAAAATTAGGAGTTTGTTCAACAAAAACTTCCTCTTGAACATAACCGTTAAGAAAAGCACATTTCACATCCATTTGAAAAAGTTTGAAATTGAAGAATGCTGCAAAGGAAAGTAAAATATGAATAGATTCAAGTCTAGCTACTCGATCATAGGTTTCTTCATAGTCTATTCCCTATTGTTGATTATAGCCTTTAGCAACTAATCTAGCTTTATTTCTTACAATGATTCCATTTTCATCAAACTTATTTATGAAGACACATTTTACTCCAATAACAGAAGTTTACTTAGGTCTTTCAACCAAGGTCTAGACTATATTCCTTTTGAATTCATTTAGTTCATCTTTCATAGCTTTAATCCAATCATCATCACCTAAAGAATCATCAGTGCTTTTTGGTTCTAATTGAGAAAGGAATGCTAGATGTTCTACTTAATTTCCTAAGGAATTTCTAGTCCTCACAGGTTGATTTACATCACCAATGATGCTATCACTAGGATGATTATTTAGAAATGACTAATTTGGGTTTTGTAAAACCTGTTCATCAACATAGGGTAGAAAATATTTTGGGGTAAATGTTTAAAAAGTATCTTCTTGAGCATTTTCCTTATAAGATAGATCTTATATCAAAGGTTGAAAATCAGTTTTTGAAAACACATCCAAAGATGTAGGTAGGGGTTGTTTAAAAACAAAAGGATCAATTTCATAAAATTTCAAATGCACCGTCTCTTCAACAGTACAAGTATTTTAATTGAAAACTATATAAGCCTTAGAAGTTGTGGAATAGCCTAAGAAAATTACTTCATCAGATTTTGGTGAGAATTTATGAATATTATCTTTAGTATTCAGAGTGAATACCTTGCAACCAAAAACTTTGAAATGGGAAAGTCTAGGTTTTATACCATTCCATAACTCATAAGGAGTTTTATTAAGAAAAGGTATAATAAAAACTCGATTTATAATATAATAAGCAGTACTTACAGCTTCAGCCCAAAAATGTTTGGCTACAGAATATTCACTGAACATGGTTCTTGTTATCTCTTGAAGAATTCTATTTATTATTTCATCAAAACCATTCCGTTGAGGTGTTCTAGGTGATGAGAAGTTATGAGTAATGCCTTTTCTACTAATAAAAGTTTCAAAATAATAATTTTGAAATTCTCCTCCATGATCACTATGAATATTTTTCAATGGAAGGTTTTTCTCATTTTTAAATTGGGCTCTAAAACTTTTGAAATACGAAAAATCTTCAGATTTCTTTTCTAGAGAATAGACCCATGTAAATCTAGTGTAATCATAAACGAAGACAAATACATAACACTTTCCCCCAATACTTCCAGTTTGTGTAGGACCAAAGAGATCCATATGCACTAACTGTAATGAATCAGTAGTTGTGACTTTGCTGACTGATTTAAAACTTGATTTATTTTTCTTACCATATTGACAAGGGTTACAAACTTTAAAAGAATTAAATCTAAGCTCTGGTAGATACTTAAATAATCTTTTCTTAGAAAGTTTTCATAAATTCATAAGGTTACAGTGTCCTAACCATCTATTCCATAACCAAGAATGATCTTCCATTGCACTAAGGCAAGGTATATCTTGGCTCCTAGGGTCTTCTAAGTTTAGTGTGTAAACATTCTCTCGCCTATGGGTAGAAAGTATAAACTCTTCCTTGGAATTGTGTACTAAGAACTTGTCATTCCTAAAATTCACAAGGCAACCTTTATCACATAATTGGCTTATGCTAATGAGGTTGTGCTTATTACCTTTAACAAATAAAACATTTGAAATCAAAGTGTTTCCAAGAAGAACTATGTTACCTATACTAATAATTTCTCCCTGAGCATTATCTTTGAAAGTTACTTTTCCTCCTTTCATTTTGATAATCTTTTCAAAATAGATTTTGCTACCAGTAATATTCTGGGAACATCCACTATCCATGTACCATGTATTGCTATTGGTTCCTCCTCTATTTTCCTGAAAATAAGAAAAAGTTATATTTTTAGAATCCAAACATTCTTGGATCCGTAATTTTTAGAAAGAAAAATTTTCTACACCCACAGCCTTTTAGAAAAATAGGCCTGATCAAATCCTAAAGATTGGTTTTTTTAGAGAACAATTTTTTTCCCAATGTTCACCACACTGCCACTTAGTTCAAAAAGGGGCACTTTGTGGAAGAAAATAATTGTTACTAAAAATAGGTTTAGAACTAGTATATCCAAAACCATAACTATTCCTTAGAGGTTGGATTTGGGAATACATTTTATCAAAATTTTCCTTACCTAAGGTAAAGTTTGACAAACACTTCCTCAAAGAAAAGATTTCGGATTTGAGTTTGATAATCAAGTTCTTGTCTTATAAAACATTTTATTTTAAAATAGAGCTAGGTTCAAAAACATTTTTCTTTTAAATTACGTTTTCTAGATTTTTAGAAAGTTTATTCTTCTCAGAATATACATCCTCAATATTTTTTGAAATACTTTCAAATTAAAAATTTTTCTTATCAAGATCTTTAGAAAGATCTGATATATCCTTAGTA
Organism: Viscum album; assembly: GCA_963277665.1. Lineage (NCBI taxonomy): Eukaryota > Viridiplantae > Streptophyta > Magnoliopsida > Santalales > Viscaceae > Viscum > Viscum album. Next base: position 1,074,251,106 of record OY728157.1, on the reverse strand, counting down.
AGAATAATATTCCTAGAATTTTCCTTATCAAGTTTTTTCATGAGTTTTGAATTCTCAATCTCAAGAAGTTTGGAAAACCTAGAAACTTCTTCATAGGTTGGTAAAGTATTATCTTCATCAGAATATGATTATTCATCAGAAGAGTTATAATATTTACTATCATTATCACTCAATGATATATTGGTCATAGATTCAGAATTGTGTACCTTAGCCATAAAGAAATGATTGTCAATAGGTATTCTGTCTATTAGACCAAGATTCGTCTATCCAGAAGATTCATAATCCGAATATTCATCTGAATATTCCCCACCATTGGCACTCTAGGTGTCATTAGCTTTCAAGAATTTCTTAGATTTAGCCTTGTAATACTTCTTTCTATTTATCTCAGAATGATTTTCCTTTCTTTATTTTCTTTTAAGCATGGGGAAATCAGGCCTTATATGTCCAACTCTCTTTCATTCATAACATGTGACTTCTGAATCTTTCTTATCTTTACTTTCCTTTTTCTTATATCTGGATTGAAAGTTCCTCTATCTAGCTATATTTATCATCCTTCGAGAATGATTTGCTAATACATTCTCTAAGGATTCAATTCCACTAGATTCAGATTGGATTACAACTTTCTTAGATTTGGATCTGATAACTCTCTCAGGAGTCTTAGATTTTATATGATTTGAAGTTGTAGTAAAAGCAAAACTTCCATTCCCATTATTTTTCTTTACATTATCAGCATCTCTCTTCATTATAGACTCATGATAAAGAAGAGTTCCCAACAGTTCATGAAGAGTAATCTGAGTAATATTTCTGTTCTCATCTATAACAGTCCTCTTGGATTCCCACTCATTGGGCATGATGTCTATGATGTTATCAACAAGTGCTTCATCATCTAATCCTTTCTCACCCATTGATTATAAACTATTCACAATAGTAATGAATCTTTGTTGCACGTTACATATGGGTTATCCATAAGGAAAGCAAAAAACTATGATATTCAGCTCTAAGCATGGCTCTTCTTGTTTCAATAACTTTGGAAGTTCCAAAGTGAGTAACTTAAAGTTTCTTCCATATAGAATTTTCTGATTTACAAGATGAAATTTGGCTATATATATTTCTAGTCATTGAACAATGTAAAGTATTACATACCTTATAATTCAGTTGATATTCATGCTTTTCTTGATTCGTAAAGGTACTAACTTCCTTGTCAGGGATTTTATATCCTCCAGTAAGCATAAAAAAATTATCAACACCAGTATTGATAATGAAATTCTTCATACGATCTCTCCAATACTAATATCCATTTCTGTCAAAGATAGGTGGTTTTGTTGGATTGAGATTGTCTATGGAACTAACATTGATTCCTTCCATCTTAAAGAAAAATTTCTTTCCACACAAAACTTGTTAATAGAAAAATTTTGTAAAAAAGGAAAATATTCCTAAGTAAGGATAATAAAGAACTAGAGTATATCTAATAAAAAATGAATAAAAACTATAAGAGTCTGAAAAACTGATTCCGGAAAATATGATTCTGAAAAATATAAGAAGAATATGAATTCACTTCTGAATCTAATCGTGAGATTAATTCAGATTGAACAAAAATTCTGAAGCTAATTGTTATATTAGTTCAGGATTGAAGGTCACCTCCTCTTATACCAATTGTTGAGATGGTATGTGAGTATGATATACTCTATAATACCAAATGTAGGATCGAAATAAAAGATATACTATATGGAGTATCTAATGATGCTCAAAATATAAGAGGGGGGTAAATTTTATACTTTTAAAAATTCCTTTGAAACTTTTAAAGATGGTTATGTTTAACAAGGTTAAAGAAGGTAATTCACAAAACCTCTTGTTCTACACAATTGTTTGAATTAAGAAATATGATTCTGAGAATGTGAATCCGGAAAGATGGTTCCATAAAGTAAAACTTAATAAAAGTTTACAAAGATGAAGATTCTACCTTAAAGCATATATAATCAAATTAAACCAGAGTACAAGTATAAGAAAGTATAAGATAATTATACTTTCTTCAACCTTATAAATACAACGAAAAAACTTGTAATAAGACAAGTAATAGTAAAATGTCTTTTAACCCAAAGAGAAGGGTATCCAACAATTACATTCAAGAAAGTCTGTCTTACCCACACCAGGGTAATCCCTCAATACGAAGATCGGAGTCTGTCTTGCTATCCCCGCAAGACCTCAACTTTAAAGTAGTCGGTACCTATGTCTTCCTCAGTAAGGAATCCCTCAATTTCAAGGTAGTCGGAACCTCTGTCTTCCTATCCTCGGATGCCCTTGATTTTACATAGCAACAATCAGAGTCTCACAAAGAAAATATGAACAAGAAGTTCAGTATGCACAAAGTATTAAAGTCTCTCTCTAGAAATCACTTCATCAGAATGTAATCTCTAGATTGATCAAATTATTGTGGGATCTTTCAAATGATCTCCTATTTATAGGTACGACTTCAACGGTCTACTCCCTCCTCCAACGGTCATATTTTTCCTTGAATTTCGGAGGGACCTGTACACATGTCACTCAAACAATGATTAATTAGTAACTGAAAGCACGACATCATTTTATAACAAAACTAGCGTAAGAAAAATATGGTTACATAACTAAAATCCAATATTCAGAATATAGGAAAATACGAAATTTCATAGTCAAACCAAAAAATAATTCAGAGTCTATAATACAAGGATATTAGGATTCTGTTTTCTAGGAATTCGGAACCTGAATTCTATTGAATTCCAGAGTCTGAATTTCATGGAAATTCAAAATCTGGATTGACAAGAATTTGGAACCATAACTTACAAAGTTCAGAGTCAGAGTTCATGAGAATTCGAAGTCAGAACTCATAAGAGTTCGAAGTCTGAATTCAGAGAACTCGGAGTTAGAACTTACAAAAGTTCATAACCAGAATTTGTATTCAGAATTCAGAGTCAGAACTCAGAAAGTTCATATCTAGAATTCATAATCAAAATTCGGAGTCAGAACTTAGAGAAGTTCGTAACCAAAATTCATAATCAGAATTCAGAGGCAGAACTAAAAAGATTTCATATCCATCATTCGTAATTAGAATTCGGATTCAGAACTTAGAAGAGTTCGTATCCAGAATTCGTAATTAGAATTCGGATCCTAAAACAGAATACTTCATATCTAGGTATTTATATCAATCTGAGGTTTTGGTTTCAAACTGAATTTTACACTTAGAAAAATTATGATATGGACAATGAAACATGGAAAGGATAAATTTCCTTGGGGAATAAAATTATTCCTTATATAAGTAAAACACAGGGTAAAAATAGATTTTCCTTGAGATAAGGTGTTTGTGATTTTCAAAAAAAGAGAAATGGTAAAGTCATAAGGAAACCTTTATGACTCAATAATCTCCCCAAGTATTAAGTAATGGAAAAGTCATAAGGAAAAACTTATTGAATCAACATAAACATGGGAAAAAACCATCTAAATCATCCAATTTCACTTCAAAAGACAAATTTACATTTCATTAAAAACCTTATGTGCATTTAAATATAGGAATAATTAAAGATACCCTTTAGAAACCATTTCTCACCCATTTTATATCACAAAAACACTGAAAATATTTAAACTAACACACCACAAGTAAGATTGTAACATGTTTTAAGAATCAATGGAAATAACATTCAACAACGAAATCTGTTGGGAATGAAATGGATGGAAACACCTACCTCAATGACGTGAGAATTCAATAAGACTTTGGAAGAAGGAATAATAAACCCAAGAAACAATATCCATACCCTAAAATCAATGAAATTGAACCACAAAACAACCATAACCCTTAGGGTTTGGCCAAGAGAGAACCCACCAAGAAAAAAAACCAAGGAACCAAGAGTGGAGGAATAGGGGAAGAAAAAATTGACCAAAAATACAAAGAAACTCTCCTTTGAACCTTCAAGAAGAATCCATGGACCAAGGTAGGAAAAATGAGGGATTCTTGGAGGCTCCCATGGTGCTCCTAGGTCAAGAAAGGGGAAGAAATACTGAAATAGGGTTAAAATAGCAGAGGGGAAAAGGAGGAATTTTTAACTTTTAATGATCTGGACAACTCACATGGTTTGGATGCTCGGTTTGACTAACAATGCTCTAACCATGTGTGCTCTACTGGTGAAGAGGGAACCCCAGATGTGATGGCCACATGAATTCCAAAACTATGCACCAACTATTCAAAATTTCTCTATCCAAACTACCCCTTGTATTCTTTCCTCATGGTTTAATCTAATCATTAATAGGCCATGCGCCATTCCACAAACACCAACCATCAAGCCATATGGTTTTCAATCGACCTCACATGGCTTGGACCACACCATGATCAAACCATGAAATTCAAATTGTGCAAGAAAAACCTGAACTAAAAATACCATCTTCCTTAGATGGTAGTATTGTTAACTCACAAACCATGCCTACAAATTGTGCATGTGCTAAAAACTCACATGAAACCTCCCAAACTCAAAAATTTAAATTGGGAAATCAACCTGAACCTCAACCAAAATATCCAATGATAAGAAAATTATAAAATAAAATAAATTTTTAGATCGAGGTGTGATAATAATTCCCACCACAAACACTTTATTACCTCAGAAAGTCACCAAGATGTACAAGAAACAAAGATCAACCCAAAACCCGAATAATGGCAAAAGAAACCACAAAACTTGAGATGAACTTTCACTCTACAAGTCACACCTGATCCTTTCTAATAGAAACCATAATTAAAAGAACCATGAAAAGGAGGAGGTTTGTCCCCACCACAAGAACCCAACTAGCATGAAAAACATTGTAATTTCAAATAACACCACCTCAGGTCAACCAAAGTAGGAATCCCCAACATGAACTAACCCAATCTTATCCACACAAACTAAACAACACTACCACTAAAACTAAGAATTATTAAAAATGACACCCCAAGATAACCGACATTGGAACTCCTAATTAAACTGAAAAACTCCAAAACAAAAGGGTCAACTCATGGAAAACATCCCAACCAAACCAATAAAATATCATAATTCATAATTTTATAAAGATCCAGGTATATCCAAAATGAACATAACCAAAAACCATAGCCTAACCATAAAAAGGTATAAACCCACACAAGAGAGAATAAATAATAAAAGGCTCAAGTCCAAAATACACCACTACTAGAATTACAAGGGGAAAAGTCCCCCAAACTTTTCACAATAAGGAGGAACTTACAACAATCAAGTAGATTAAAAAGGAGGAACTCAACTATTCTCACGCAATTGTTCCCCATCCCCTCGGGGGTTCCTAACTGTGTGAAGAGCATCACTCTCAGGCCGATAGTTGAAGCCTTTTTGTCTTAAAGTATTTGTTTTCTTGTATTCAAGAGACAATACCCTCTGATCGAGTCTTCCTTTTCTGACTATGCTTCTTATAGAATTTTTCCACATTACCCAAAGGTCCACATTGACAAAAAATATTCATAGGATTTTGACAAGATGACTTCAAATATCCAAAAAGGATACACTGAAGGCACAAGAATGAATAGTATGATGAGTGAGAATACGGAGCTGAAAAAGGGGACTCCTTATGATTGGGTTCCTCTGGTACACACCTCTCTCAAGATGGAGAACCTTTACAAATGACAGGAGACACCAGATTACTAACTGCCTATACTTCAGAAACCAAATAAACTAAGAACGCTTCACCAACTCACTTATCAAATCAAACTTTACCATATGGGAGGAATTTTTCAATGTTCTCTTGATGAAGAACCCAAACAAAAAGAAGAGCTTTAAACTAATCTTGATACACTACCTCTAGAGAGAAGGAAACCAACTCTTTAAAGTGGTCAACAAAGGCCTTCACTGTATGCTGACCTTTATTAACATTCATGAGCTCTTCTACCTTCCTTGATTTCACCTCCTCAGGTAAAAATAATTGGATGAAAGAGGTCTGAAACACTTTCCAAGATATACCAACTTCCAATTTTGTTAATACAACCACCTTTTAAATTTCCAAAGTTGAACCTTCAAATAAACCCTAAACAACTCGAACCCTCACCACTTCTGGAGTTCCCAACAACCTAAAGACGCCTTGAATTTATCTAGCCACTCTTCAATCTATAACGTACCTTAATCACTGTGAAAAAAATGTAACAATTGAGGCTAAGTCAACTCTTCCACCCTAATCAAAGTCTGGGAAGTGTCAAAAACTGAAAGAGACTCACTAGAAACCTTTAGAACCTTTCTTGGTTGCATAATCTGAATAAAAGAAAAAAAAAGAACCAAAATAAAAATCACCAAAAACCCAAAGAAAATAATACCTCAATCCAAAACAATATTCTCACAAGAAATTCATTGCAAAAAAAATAATCTTTCAAAAAAAAACCATTTCATTTCAATTTCACACCGCTTCAAATATCAAGCCGATTTCCACAAAACCTTATCTCAATTTTAAATCAAGTTTAAACACTAAATCCCCCATAATAACACCTTGAAACAAATTATACCTTACAAACCATTTTTATAAAAACAATTTTCCTTTTGAAATTACACTCACAACAATAAAAACCAACCTAATGAACAACACATATCAGACACCCGTGACGAGGAACTAGTTCCCATGCATAACCTAGGGACAAGGTCAGTGGACCATGCCCTAAGTAAGCACTAATAATTAAAAGGACCTTAGACTATGCAATTTAAATTCACATAGTCCATTTCTCAATGTGGAATCACAACATGACACTAAATCACCTCCATTTTTATTCCCCCTGTATACCCCAAAAATGAAAAAAAGACTCAAAAATACCAAAATACCCCAGACAACTTGAGGATTGATACAAGAAAGTGTTCATGACATTCTCCCTGTACCAAATTCTTGAGTCCTAACAGTCCTAGTATCCAAACTACCCTACAACAACAATAACAAAGTCCTATTATGATGCCATTTTTTTCATGAACTAGGCTAGGATTCCATCTGAACTAACACCCAACCTGGTCCAAGACAAGGCCCAAAGGGCGTTCCTGATCCCCATGGCATGTAAAGAAGTTCCATGCATCAAAGTAATATAATGGGAATGATTTATCCAGACAAACAACCAGGTTTAAATTACCAAAACTAAACACTCAGCAAAACCCGACAACTAAACATCAATAAATATATACAAAACAATCCAAATACAATAGTTGATGAACAAAAAAAAAATCCAAATTCAAAACTAAAACTAAACCATACAAAATGATCTCTAAATTACCTCTTGGTCACTACCAATCATAAGACCAACCTGATCCAATGAAAAACTGATCCATAAACCTAAACCCTCAAAATATCTCAGGTCTATCGACACTGAGTGACACAAGTAGGTTGTGAGTTTAAATATGTCAGTAGGTAATCAATATAGTGTCCATACATCACATTTCCCAAAACAGTCCATAAAAACTAGTTTGAAATACTTAAAAAAATAGTTTTTAATAATTTTAAACAACTAAACCCATCTTTCCATGAGTTCCCTTTTTAAAACAACACATGTAACTTTCCTTTTCGAAAATGGTTTCACACTCCAAAACCTAATTCAAGACAAAGTCCCAAAAAAAATCCACAACAGATGACCAAAAAGGGCTATAATGAAAGTAAAGAAAACAAAACAAACAAGAATAAACTATCACTTATAATATCCAACATGAAACTAAAACAAATATAAGATACATATAGTAAATCATGGGTATTTGCTAAAAATCTCGATTAGAAATCCCGAGGCATACTCAGTTTGGACTCCCTTACCAATATATGGTGTATCTCTATAGTTAATAACCAATTGGATTCTTTTAAATATCCAATATAGTGTAATTCCACACTTGAACTCTCAACAAGTCTAAGGGGTACCAACCTTTCTTATCAGAGTTGACAAGAAATCATCACTCAACTCTCTAGATGATGCCCAATAATCACGTGATAAAAGTACTTGGTGAAACATTGTATACCAACCACAACCCGAAACATCCTCATGCAAGATCCACTAGAGGGGAAAACATGCCAAGTTCTAGTGGTATTAAAACATAATCTAAAACCCACAACATCCACATACATAATTCACTATAGGGGGATGCATCCCAAGGTCTAGTGGTTTTCAATCACAAGCCAAGACTCCATGGACACACATGAAAATACATTTCTTTTACAAAAAGTTTCATCCAATAATTAAATATCAAATGTAAACCACCAATTCTATAATAAAAATCACTTTCCAAAAAATTAAAAATTACCAACCGAGCCTTCAACATTTTTGAATCCAAACACATCTACAAATCCATTTCTAAAACATTTCTAAAGTCAATATAAAACACCACTTTCACAAGAACTAGTCCAAATGGGCCTTTAAATTTTAAATCCAAAACCATTTCCATGGAAAATTGAAAACATGCACCAACACAAAAAGTGATAAATGGGCCCTTATTCCAATTATTCACCAAAACACAATTCAAAATTCCAAATGGGACGTTATGCTAATTATTCATAAAAAAAGTATCTAAAAATTCCAAATGGTCCATGATTTAAAGAATATGTTTGATGTCAAATTCAAAGTCACTTGAATAACCAATAAAACATTTAGAAATAATGGCTCTTTTAGAAAAAGAATGAGGGTTGGTAGGAGAATCCTTTTAAAAACCATGGTTCAAGGAAACTTCTTTCATAAGGGCCATTATAATTTTTTTCGCATCCCCATATGCACCCTGTGAACTTATGGATGTTCCAAAATCTAATGAAACTCTTAAAGTGTCCATGAAATCAACGAAAAAACCTTTTAATAAAACATCAATTTATTTTAAACCAACAAAATAACCCACACATAAGTGTTACACCATAAAAGTCACCAATTTCCACATACAACACCCAACTCACAACCCAACCACATTTCCAAAACATAACCAAGGGAAAACACCAACCAAAGCACCCAATTTAACTTTAAAAGAACAATTTAAATTTAATTAAACACCTTGTGTGCATTTTAATATAATAAAAATTAAATAAACCCTTTGGAATCCATTTTTTACCCATTTACCATCATCAAAACACAAAAAAAATTTATACTAACACACCACAGGTAGGATTGTAACATGATTAAAGAATTAAAAGAATCCCAATCATCAACATAATGTTACAGAAAGGAAATAGATGGAAACACATATATAAAAAAATTGAGAAAATGCAACGAGACTTTAGGAGAGGGAATAATAAACCCTAAGAGACAATCTGTACACCCTAACATCAATGAAATTGAACCACACATCACCCTAAACCTTAGTGTTTATCCATGAGAGAACTCAAAAAGGTAAAAAACCAAGGAACCAAGAGAAAAGGAAGATTTGAAGAGGACATTTACCAAAAATCCAAATAAACTCACCTTAGAACCTTCAAGAAGCATCCATGGGCAAAGGAATTCCAAAGCAGGGAATCTTAGAGGCTCCCATGGTGCGCCTAGGTTGAGAAAGGGAATGAAATCCTGAAAGAAGGTTAAAACAATAGAGGGTAAAATGAGAAATTTAAAACATTTATCTGGGAAACTCTCAAGGTTTGGATGTATGGTTTGAAGAAACCGTGCACACCATACTATAGAAGAGGGAATCCCACATGGGATGGCCACACGGTTTCCCAAATCGTGTACCAACCGTGAAAAATACCACTATCCAAACTATATAATCCCTTTCATGCGTACTATATGGTTTAAACTAACCATGTGTAGGTTGTGATCCATGAACTAGACACTAAAATTCAAGCGACATGATCTTACCTTGACCTCATAGGGTTTGGCATAATCTATTCTCAAACTATAAAAGTTAATCTATGCAAGAATAATTTGAACTAAAAACATCGTCTTACTTAACAGGTTGCAAGATTGAACCTAAAAATATTCTAAAAGACTTTTCAAAGGATAAAAAACCACTTGAAACCTCCAAAATTAAAAAATTAAAACTGGGAACTCAACCTGAACCTCAAAAAAAAATATCCAATAGCAAGAAAATAATAAAATAAAAAATTTCTGAGATTAGTGTGCGACCCCTAGGGTTGGTATTTTGGGAAGAAAAAAACCAATAGCACTGTTATAATTTTGTTAAGAAGATAAATGGGTAGATATTTGTTAAGTTAGGTTTCTCAACGTGGTGTAAGGAATAGATGGAATGTGTGTCCTTTTATAAGTGATGGGAAGGATACACTTGGAATTATAAAGAAATTACATTATAATTAATCCATTCTCAATAAAAATGCTTTAAAATTGAAAGAGACTCAAAAAATAGGGATAAGGTTGAACTATCATCAACCATTGAAATTTATACATGTTTTGGTGTCATTTTAATCATTATATTTTCCTTTAACCCCCTGTTTAATTAATTTTGATCTTAACCATAGTAATCAATTTTTCAGTATTAAATAGATCTAATTTTAATTATAAGGTAACAATTAGATCATAAATGGAAAAGGAAAGGAATTTTTTTTCACATTTTTCATCCTAATTTTCTTCTTTTAATATATTTTTTTAAATAATTTAATAAAACATTATTTTACATTAAATATCATTAATTTCATTTTTGACACTATTCATTTAATTTGACATTAAATACAACATAACATAAAATGAATTTGAAGATCAACCTTTAAAACATTCCTAATATGTTTTAATTATCTATAAATTTTGTTAATATCAATATTTCCCCCAAATTTATATTAATTTTAATATTTTTAAAATCATTTATTTCATTTTTCTATTAATTGAATAAATATTGTGTCAAAATTTTAAAATAATTTAATGTAGTTATTAAGTGTCTACAAAATAGAAATAAATCACCATGATAAAAGAATAATTTATATTTTAAATAAATATTTATAACTAAACTTATCTTCTTTTTATCCTTGTACTAAAAATTTAGAGTTATTAAAGTCAAGAGAGTGACATTTTTTATTTATCCTTTTCTTAAAATAACGTAAGGGTCATAATTAGATAAAAGGAAAAAAGTGGACATATTTTAAATAAATTGAAATAAATTTACTAACTCCACTCATCCAAAAAGGTAAAGTTAGGCTTTGTATAAATTTTAAAGCCTTATCTTAAATTTTTAACCTTGTTTTACCTGTTTTACCCTCAACGAGTTGACAAATATTCGTCATGGTTATTATTCCTAATGTCAAAAAATAAATGGAACCTATTAACGAAATTTGATCCTCATAATTAAAAATATTGAATCAGTTTTATATTATTAAATTTATATAATTGGAATAAATTAATTTTAAAATAATCTTGCAAAATTCATTGAAAAATACTTTATAGAAAAATACATTTTAAGCATAAAAATAGATTTATTTATATACCTTACCTAGAAAAAATATTAAATGAATGTAAAATTATTTTATTGAATATATGATATATTTATTTCATTACAATTAATCACCAATACGGATCAATTTTATTTATTAATATAAAAACACATTGCTTGGATAAGAACAATTTCTTTAGAAAAAATATCTTTTACTTTCAAATGATATTATTTTTATTCCTAATCAATTGATAGACAATTAATTTATTTTACACATGTGTAAACCATAAATTTTTCTTAATTTAGTTAGTACTATTTATACCAAAAAATTTAATAGATAGGTTATAATGGTATACTATATTATGGTTAATTTATACTTGGGGTAGTATGCATCACAAGCTATCAAAAAATAAATAAATTTTTTAAAATGGGAATATATCAAAAAATCTTTGAGTGTTAAATCATGACCCCATAAAATGAATTTATCCTTATAAAATCCATCACTTTGATACAAAAAACTGAGGATACTTCTTACTCATCACATCCTTCAGTTCTCATGTAGCTTTCTCAATTTTATGATTTGGCCACAAAACATTGACCAAGTGAACGGTATTGTTTCATATAACTTTCTCTATATGATCCAAAATCTACATTGGTTGTTCATCATAATATATATCAAAATATAATGGTATAAATTATGAGTTCAATATAAGTGACGTTTGAGATATGTAATTCCTCATGAGAGATACATAGATCACATCTTAAACTTTAGGGAGATTTAGTAGAAGTTCTAAGTAATAAGATAACATCTCAATACGATCAAGAATTTTGAATGAACCGATAAATCTAAAGATTATATTTCCCTTATTTCCAAATCTAATAACTTTATTCCAATGATATATCCATAGGAATACCTTTTTGGTAACTTTAAACCCTAGATCTAATAGATGATTTTCAACATAATATTTTTTGTTGACTTTGAGCCACCCTTATGTGTTGTTGAATGGATCTAACATTATATACCATTTATTAAAATTGATTCGGTCCCAATAACTTTTTTCTCTCTAACTTAATCTCAATATATTGGAGTTATATACTTATTACCTTATAGGTAATCAAAAGGATCTATCTAAATTCTCAATTGAAAGATATTTTTTTAAGAAAATTCCACCAAAGGAAGGTGTTGATTATAACCAACATTGATATCCGTAGATAAATATCTCAAAATGTATTATATAATTTTAATGGTCCTCTAAAAATGAAAATATGTTTTAGGATGATAATAAGTACTAAAGCTCAACTTTGTATCCAGAGACTGCTGAAGGATTCTATAGAACATAGAGGTAAACCTCATATCGTGATCAGATACAATTGAGAGTGTTACTCCATGTAACCGCACACCTTTTATAATGCATAACTGAGTTAGATGATCAAGAGAGAAATATTATCTAATAGTTATAAAATTAATTGATTTTATAAGGTGATCAACTATAACCCATATATTATTATTCCCTTTTTATGTTTTGGGGAGTTTAGTGATGAAATACATTGTAATGTTTTCCCATTTCAATTCTGGTATGGGTAATGGTTGTAATGTCCTCTTAGAATTCAGAATCCCAACCTTAACTTATTGACATACCAGACACTAATATACATACTCTAAACTATATATTTTAATGTTATCCCACTAGAAACTATTTCATATATCTATACATCTTTGTACTTTCAAGATGAATAGATATTGATTAACTATGTGTTTCATCTAAAAAATCCATTAAGTCAGGTATTGATGGGACCATAATTAGTTTCTAAACCATATATTTCTTGCAAGATAATGGTCAAAATCTAGAATATTCCTCACCATATTATATAATTCTACATCTTATTTATGTTTATTCTACTTACTCCCATGGATGAATAGTTGAACATTCATTTAAAAAATATTAGATTTATCACATTTTTTCATGATTTCAAGATCCATATTCAATAAATACATACATATTGGATCCACTTCAATCCTCATAATGGGAAAAATAACATGTTTTTTCAGACTCATAGCATTATCCACCTTGTTCACCTTCCCTAAGTGGTAATGTATTGTGCAATAATAATATTCGATAAACTCCATACATCTTCTCTAGAATGTATTTAATTCCTTCTATGTAAATATATACTTAAATCATTTATGATTAGTATATATATCACAAATTTCCCTATAAAGACAATTAATTCATATCTTAAATGAAAAAATTACTGCTTCCAACTCTAAATCATGGGTCAGGTAATTTTTCTCAAGAATTTTTAACTAGTGAGAGACATATAATGTCACCATGTCATTCTTCACGAGGAAACATCTCAGTCTTTTGTTTTATGAATCACTATAGCTCACAAACCCTTCTCTACAATAAGGTAATGTAGGATACGATGCATTGACCAACCATCTCTTAAATTCTTTCAAATTATATTCACATTTATCCATCTATAATAACTTAAAACCCTTTCAGGTCAAATTTGTGAGTGGATTAGTTAGTCTTTAGAAATATATCACAAAGAACCGATAGTATCTCACTAACCTAAGGAAACTACATATCTCAGTTATCATGGTTGGTTTGGTAACTTTCTTAATAACTTCCATCTTTGAATGATTCAATGATATAACCTCACTTGATATTATATGACCTAATAATGAAACTTTCTGAATAAGAAATTCACACTTAGTGAATTTAACATACAAATTAACCTTCCTTAGGGTTATCAATACAATTATTAAATATTTTTCAAGTTGTTCCTTTATCTTAAGATATTTAATAATATCATTTATAAAGACTTCCAAAAAATGATCAATGTAATATATAAATAATCTATTCATTAAATCCATGAAGATAACATGAGAATTGGATATTCCAAATAGGATTAATACAAATTCATATTGACGATACCTTATACAGAAAGTTATCTTGGTCATATACTCCTTATTGATCATTTTCTGATGATATCCATATTGAAAATAAATCTTTAAAAATATATATAACTCAATTGGGGCCATTCTATATTGAGTACTTGAAGTAGGCATAACACCAGGTATGTGTTCTATTGAAAAAAACATTATGTTTTAGAGGAAGACAAGGATTTTCCTTGGAAAATACATCACAATATTCCAAAATAATAAGGATATTTTCAATGTTGATTTACTCCACAACTATTTGAGATAATTATCCCTTATAAATAAGTAGAAAAAACTATATTTTGGAAGTAATTCCCATTATATTTTTAGGTTCACCCTCATACTGATAGGTGATTGAAGAATAATTTAGAATATAAAAAGTAACCTCTCTTATTAAATAATTGGTAAGGGATCTATACTAAGAGAGACAATCCATACAAAAAATTACATCAAATTAAACTAGAGGAAGAATAATTTTTTAAAGAAGAACATTACAACAAACTTATATTGGATATGAGCTATAAATATGGGTTTTCATCATCCTACCATTAGTTTTTTTCAAGAACAACTCAATATCTTACCATTGAGGTATTAATACTCCTAGTGATATTTTATAAAATAAATATATCATATGAATAATCTAAAAATATATATATAAATATATGATAATTCCTTGAACCACCTCAACATATCCATTTTATCTTTACTAGCTTACTAAAACAAAAATGGTTAGCATGATCATCAAATATTAATAATCAAAGTAAACAATCATTTGATTAAAAACACATTCTTATCTTTTCCGAAATTATAACACTTAATTTTAACCCTTGAAACCTCAGGTTTAACCTACATCATCCTTGGTTATCTTATATTCAAATAATTTATAATGGTTCGAAAATAAAATGTGAATTAACCCCAGAATATCCCCTAGAAGCATCAAACTAGATGCACAGTAAGAGAAAACTCACAATGTACCAGAAAAATGGCTGAGATATACTCAAACTACACTTTTTTGGGGTTATTAAACTTATATTAATCTATATGAAACACATGTCCACTTGTAGTATCCCTAAAAGGATGTATTTCAACAAAATCCACATAATCTCTACCATAACAAAAAATTAAGATGTTATTCTATTTTTAGATTTATCCTCAATGTTTGACATAGGGTTATCTTCTCTAATATATGTATTCATAAATATAGTTCCCGTTATTTCCACAAAACATGATCTAATACCAACTATAAATACTCCCACCCTAGTAGCTCAGATTTGGTAGTTACTATAAGGACTCGACCTTAAAACATTACATAATCATGAATTAAATGAATAATTCACATTGAGGATCTTTTCAGGTTTAGAGTTTTAGAGAATTAGGACATAACTATTACATATCAAAAGATTAACAAGTAGACACTTCTTCTCAGCTTCCATTTTTTTCATAAAATAAAAACTCTTAAAAAGAAACATGTCTAGTTCCATGTTTTAGATAGCATGTCTTTCCTTGATCCCATCCTTGACCCTATTCATCTTTAAGTCCTCTCGAAAACACTTCAAAAAGTTGGGATGAGCATAAAAATATCAGTAAGGGATACATAAAGAAGGAAACTGTTAGTTTTTCAAAACAACAAGTAAACCATGAATACATAATCATAAGTAACACTTTTCACCTTTATGAAGTAGTAAATACTCTTCACTGAATAAAATATAATTTCTTACCCTTTTTTAACAAAAAAACCACCATACAACCCAGATAAAGAACACATAACATATAAGGTAACTTGGGACATAAAAATACTAAAATGGAATAAACAGATGGTCTACTTCCACACATGTCACTAAATGGAATAGCCATACAACCAAATTCTATACCCAGTGCATTGGAGGTTATAACGTAACCACCCATTCTGGTTTATTATGGCACTGCCCGTCGTTTGGTTAATCACGTAACCACCTGTCAAATGTCCAAGTACCATTAAAAAATCCTAGAAAATAAAATATTGAAAATATAAACATTTCACTATTAACATTTAATTTTAAATCACAACATATCATTTCAAGTTATCGAAAAAATCAATGAGATATCAAACTATTTTCAAAACCATTTAATAAAGAGATTTTTGAGTCAAAGTGTCCCATACCATTTTGAAGCTTTTAAAAGAATAAAATTTAATCAAAACTTTATAATATCATGAGAATAAAGGAATTCATTATATAATATGCCAAAGGATAGTATATACACTATTTCAAAGTCAATTGGCGCATAACAATAATGAAGTCTCAATGGAATGTAAATTGAGATGAAATCCCTTATAAAGACGGTATCCTTTGATTAAGGATAAATAAATTACATAATTATGTATAAAAAATAAGAATAAGACCAATATAAATGGATTTTAATTGAAAAGAAATCATAGGTAATTCACACATATTCATAGGACTACATATTCAAGAAGTACAAGAATAACCCAAAGAATTGAAATTGAGTTAAGAAGTTCCTTTGCAAAAATTCAACAGACTAACGACGTCACTTTAAAATTCGGAAAATGAGTTGATGAGAGAGAAAATGGTATCTCATCACTTGGATATAAAATTTACATCAATAAAGATATAAAAGAACATATCCCCACATAATAATATGTAAATTAAAAGACATAACAAAAAGAAGTCTTTTAAAAAGAGGAGGGTGAAAGGTTCCCTTACCGATTTGTGTAACTTTCGAAACGTACAACCCATGAAAGAAGGATCATACAATGAAGATGTAAATACCCATAAATTAAATTATATTACACAAAGAATACAATCATGTGCAGTACATACACCACACAAAATTAAATAGTGGCAAATGTAGCATGAATCTCACGGGAATAAAAGTGAGATGAAAAACCAGTTACCTCGCTGTAATCAGTCGAGTCATATGACCAAAAGATAATAACCAACAAATGAATTATAGAACACCATGAATATAAATAGAATCATGATAATAAATATCAGTTGGAAGTACACAATACACCACATGCCATAAATAGGTGGCAAACAATGGAAATCTCATGGAATTAAAAGTGAGATAAGAAATCTCTTACCACGTGTCCGACTTGACTCACTCATATGTTCCTTGTTCTTCCTGAATTATAAACATAAATTAATTTATACTTGATTAAGAATATTTTTCAAGTTTATTACTCATTTTATATCACTTATTACCTTTCTAAAACAATTATTTTTTTGTTTGAGTTTATAATGGACATTTTGTCGATGTTCGAAACTTGAGTAAAAAAAATGGACTTCTTATAATTACAGGATGTTCATGTGGTCCAAATTTCATTAAATACAGAATGATATTAATCATTTAGATTTAATATATATCATATATATCCATTATATATATGTACTTATAATAGTACATAATATTTGGGGATAAGAAATGAAATGCACCATTAATGGAGACGGTAAGCTGTACGTACGCATGAACAATACTTTCATTTTTATTTCATACTTTAATGGAATGAAAACATAATGATACATAGGTATATTATAATTTCAGTATAATATATAAATTATATATGTTACATAAGTTCATAAATTATATCCTTTATATGTTCCACGTATGGCATAAGCGAGTCATATGACTTTGAGGGGGCGGTAGTCCGCACTTCCTAAAATGAAATTATCATGTTTACACATTATGGAAACCATAAAGGTATAACATAAATGAAAAATACAGAATCATAAGGAAAACATAAACACAATAAATATCATATATAAATACAGTGACATCTTAATGGACACCATGAGAGGCGGTAGGATATAATTGAACAATCATCGTTTCGTGAGGCAGTAGTTCACCGTCCACAGAAATAGTTTGTTCTTCACCCATTAGATGGAGGTGTGTGTAAGTGTAGCTCGAATAATTCTCATAACAAAATCCTAGTATATTGAATATACTGGTGTTGTTATAGAAGAAAGTAATAAAAATATTTTAGGGGTCTGGAGAAGCAGAATAAAACAAAAGAACATAAAAGAAGACATTACCTTTAAATCAGGTAACTCCCCTTGGTTTGAACCAAAAGGGATTCTTGAAGTGCTTTCTGCCCAAGGTAAGGCTTCTAGGATGAAGAGAGGGATATTGGGAGCTTATTTGAGTAGATTTTGGACGAGCCAAAGGGCTTGATAATTGTGAGAAAGGGGTAGGAAGTGGGGTCTTTTTATAAGGGAGAGGAGGGGCTCTTTTGGAAGGATTGAAAATATTATTTTATTATATAATTATTTTTGGTTTATAAAGTTTAAAAAATCATTAAATTCGAAGATAATGTGTCCCATTTTAGAAATAAAATCATCCAATAACAATTGGACAAGTGTTGGGTATTATTTTAAACTTTATCTTCTTATTTATTTAAATCATTCATTAATGACATAAACACAACATCATCATTGTGTCATAAATAATTTTATTTATTTGATGTCTAAAAATTATGAAATAATTAACATGATGAAGTAAATCTTTCTATATTTATAATTAATATTTATAGTCAAAAAATAACTTATATAACCCCATGTAAAAATTGTTTTAGTAAAATAATACATGTTTGTGACATTTTTATTTTTACTTTAAATAAAAAGGTATTAATGTCATTATCATACCCAAGTGGCTCCATGGGGTCCCCAAATTGACCCATGGATTGTATTGGTCGGCCATGACTCATCCAATAAGGTTAGGACAATTTTAAAGGTAATTTCATATTATTATAATATTATTTTTACCTTAAATTACAGTAATTACCTTTAACCGCGGTTAATAAAAGTCAAAAGTTACTATTCATCAAAAATTATTTTCATCCAATTGAAACAAATTTTACTTAATAATGACAACCATGTATATCGGAGTTTTGAAATTCAATTCGCAAAAGAGGTAAAATTTCATTTAAACGAAAAATCAGTTTTTTTAACTACCACTTAGTGGTTTCACTATTCATCAAAAATTGATGTTTTTCAGAAAAATACAAAAAGTTAACCTTAAGCTATATTTGATATTCTGAATTCAAAAATTATGTCTATTTTACCAAATTAAAAAAATAGAAGTTGCATTAATTAATTTTATAGTTAATTCTCATTGTCAAAACAAAAACGTGTTTTTAAGAAACAATATCTATCAAAAGATTGACACTTGTTTATGACAAATTTCAAAGTGAAATTAATTCCAATGAAAATCATTGGATTAAATGGTAAAAATATATTATAATTACACTTTAAAACCAATTAAAAAGATAATCTAACTATATAAATAAATTATATTAAAAGGAGGTTTTGAATTAAAATACAACATTTTTCACTATTAATAAAAAATGAACTTTATCGGAAAAATAACAAAAAATTACACAAATTAAACTTTGATATCCCTATTCTAAAGAAGGATTTTATTTTGTCAAATATAACATATAAAATTGACAAAAAGTATATTTAAATAGGGTTCCCCACCAAAAGGCGGTTACTCGACCTTTTAAAGAATATTAGAATATTTATGCTTAAAATTGGATTCATTCGCATTTTAAGCATCTATCATTTATTGGGTAATTGTTAAAATATTTAACAAACATATATAATCATTTTTTTCATTAGTTATATTCATTCCTGCTACTACAATGACTAGGCGCTAACTACTATTTAAAATAATAATATTATATTATTAGTGTGCAATGCAAGATTTCAAAGAAACTCGTTGTTGCGTATTGGGTAGGCCATCAAACATAGAATCCCCTTTTAACTAATATTAATATTTTATTCAAAAAAATTAATAAATATGAAAATGTCATATTATTTATTAACCTGAGATGTTACATCCTTCCTCCCTTTTGGGAATTGTGTCCTCGCAATTTTAAAATTGGGATCAGAAACCTCATTGAAAGCCCCACATTAGAAAATGAGTCAATAAAACTATCAATTTAAAAGAAATAAAGAGAAGTAAAATTGTCACCCGAGACAACAGATAGTAGGATTCCATGAAAACATAGATATGGAGGAGAAATCAAACCATCAAGTTCTGATGGGGAGTGATAGAAAACATGTCTAGGAGAAAGTTAACCACCAGAAAATCACAAACTTGTGATCGTTTAAACAGTATTTGATTCCCTAATAGGATAATTTAATAGAAAACCTTTTTGTTTTAAGTTAATTTTCATTGAAGAATTTTTTTATGGGCTTAACTAAAACATAAGGAAACATACTTACTTGTCATGTAAACTTTATCGTTAACAAGATTTCTAACACAAACTCATATTTTCTCCAAATGATGAGTATTCAGGATGACTTTTTCAAATTAAGAGCACTATAATCAACTTCAAGAGAATCACATCATCCACAAAAGATGAACTATATATTTCCCATATCTTAGGACCTTAAACAAAACCAAAAAGGTTAGTACAAGATCAGATAATCTTGAAAAAGGATAATATTTTACCAAAAAGAAAAACTACTCTTAATCTCCAAAATTTGTCCAAAAAAACCCAAAGTTCATCAAATACCATTCAATAAACAATTGTCCATAAAATTCTTCAAAGTAATCCAAACTAATATTTAAACCCAAATCTCTGAAATTTTTAATCACATAGTCTTCCAAGATAAGTCTTAACATTTATCTCCAAATAACATCAGTTACTCTTAAAGTCTCATATTGAAAAGTAATTAACCTAATCACATATCCTTTCTTATAGGTCAATAATTTCCATAGATAACCCAAAATCAACTTATTCTTAATTCATAAAATCATTTAACTAAAAAAAATTAGTCAAACTAACCAGGGACTTCACGTAGCCCAGTGGTAGGTGATAAATACCAGTCGCACTTTGGTTGTGGGTTCGATTCCCATAGCTTTGTCCGACGCGACGAGTTGTCACATAGTCTGCGTGTTGTCCCTCTTAAAAAACTATAAAATTTTATAACATTCCCCAAAAAGAGATAAATTCATAAAAAATAACCATAACATAATTTAACCATGAAGGTTATCTAATAACTTTCATTTTGCATTCCAAAATTTATTAACTGGTAATTGCCTCAAATTCTAGGATCATATAAACTCAAATGGTTCTTTAGAACTATATCTAGAAAAGAAAAGATAATTATTCATTGAATAAAATTTTCATATATCAAACTCCAGGGTTACACATACTATAAAAAGTATTCTAATGTAATCTCATCATCAAAAGAGCCTTAATACTTTTAAGCATTTCACCATCCTAAAATCTACCATAACTCTTGAATCCCTTATATGTTGACTTCTTAATCATTCAACATTCTTCATGATCCATTAACCATTCCTTTACAACTTATTCTGAAATACTTTTTTCCTACAAACAAAATCATGAATCATATCCTAAGATTTCAATAATAGGAAAACATAAGTTAAGAAATAATCCATACCTTTCATTGGCCATTTTCAGTTTCTTCATCCTAAATCAGAATGGCATTAGGTATTGGTAAACAAATATTTGTACGATCCTGGTGATCCCATTCCCAAAACATCTTCGTAGTACATGTGTTTTCATAATAACCATGCACACCACATTTAAAACATTCAATTGATCCCTCATAAAGAACTTCTTTCCCTTTCTTAGATTCAACTAGATGCTTCCTTTTTCCATGGAAGATTCTTGCTTTATGACTTTCATTTCCACATCTATAGAATATTTTTGTCCCTTTGAAACATTTTCCTAGGTGTTTATTTCCACATCTTTGACGCATAGGTTTTTGAACACACTTACCTTTATGATTATTACCTGAAATTCCTTAGGGATTTGTTTCTCACATATATGATGCCTTATAAAAATCACTAAGGTTCAGGTGGTCAATAATGACTCTAGATAGTTGGTTGAGAATAACCACAATAGTTCTCATTGCTACTCCTATATCATTCAATTTCTCATTCAGAAAACCGTCACAGTTTTCTTCACATCCACTATTACTTTGGTGCCTGCTTGATCTATCCTTTTACTAAAACCAAAAAGGTCTGTGTGAGTATATCAATAAAATCATCATATAATATCTTATTATGAGGGAAAATACTAAGATATAATTATTCATATTATCTTAAACTTGTTTACTTTATCTATATAAAAAAAATAACTCTTTCTGAAATCCTAACCATTATGGTAATGTCACTTATGATTAAAGAATACCCTATCCTCTAAAGTTATCTAAAACAACCTCTGATACCAACTATAAGGACCTAACCTTAAAACATTACATAATCATGAATTAAATGAATAATTCACATTGAGGATCTTTTCAGGTTTATAGTTTTAGATAATTAGGACATAACTATTTAATCTCGAAAGATTACAAAGTAGACACTTCTACTCAGTTTCCATTTTTTTCATAAAATAAAAACTCTTAAAAAGAAACATGTATAGTTCCATGTTTTAGATAACATGTATTTCCTTGATCCCATCCTTGACCCTATTCATCTTTAAGTCCTATTGAAAAAATTTAAAAAACTTGGGATGAGCATAAGAAGCTCAGCAAGGGATACACAAAGAAAGAAACTTTTAGTTTTTCAAAATAACAAGTAAACCATGAATACTTAATCATAAGTAATACTTTTCACCTTTATGAAGTGGTAAATACTCTTCACTGAATAAAAGATCATTGCTTACCCTTTTGTAACCAAAAGATCCCAATAAAACCCAGATAAAGAACAAATAACATATAAAGTAACTAGGGACATAAACATAATTAAATGGAATAACCATACGGTATACTTCCACACATTTCACAAAATGGAATAGCCATAAGGCTGACTTCCATACCTAATCCATTGGAGGTTATAACGTAACCACCCGTCCTGGTTTATCATGGCACCACCCGTCATTTGGTTAATCACGTAACCACACGTCCCATGTCCAAGTACCATGAAGAAATCATATCAAATAAAATATTGAAAATATAAACATTTCACTATTAACATTTCATTTGAAATCACAATATATCATTTCAAGTTATCAACAAAATCAATGATTTATCAAACTATTTTCAAAACCATTTAATAAAGATATTTTTGAATCAAAGTGTACCATACCACTTTGAATATTTTAAAGGAATAACATTTAATCAAAACATTGTAATACCATGAGAAAAAAGGTATTCATGATATAATATGAAAAAGGACAGTATATACACCATTTGAATGTTAATTGGTGCATAACAACAATGAAGTCTCAATGGAATGTAAATTGAGACGAAATACCTTATAAAGATGGTATGCTTGGATTAAGGATAAATCAATTACATAATTATGTGTGAAAAATAGGAATACACCCAATATAAATGGATACTAAGTGAAAAAAAATCAGTGGTAATTCACACATATTCATAGGACTACATATTCAAGAAGTACAAGATTAACCCAAAAAATTGAAATTGAGTTAATAAGTTCCCTTGAAAAAATTCTACAGCCTAACGACGTCACTTTAAAATTCAGAAAATGAGTTGATGAGAGAGAAAATGGTATATAATCACTTGGACATAAAATTTACATCAATAAGGATATAGAAGAACATATCCCAACATAATAATATGTAAATTAAAAGACATAACAAAAAGAAGTCTTCTAAAAAGAGGAGGGTGAATGGTTCCCTTACGGATTTGTGTAAATTTCGAAACGTACACCCCATGAAAGAAGGATCATACAATGAAGATGTAAATTGACATAAATTAAAGTATATTACACAAAGAATACAATCATGTGCAGTACACACACCACAAAAAGGAAATAGTGGCAAAAGTAGCATGAATCTCATTAGAATAAAAGTGATATGAAAAACCCCGTACCTCGCAGTAATCAATCGAGTCGTATGACCAAAAGCTAATAACAACCAAATAAATTACAGAACACCATGAATATAAATATAATCATGATAATAAATATCAATTGGAAGAACACAATACACCACATGCCATAAATAAGTGGCGAACAATGGAAATCTCACGCAATTAAAAGTGAGATAAGGAATCCCTTACCACGTGTCCGACTTGACTCGCTCATATGTTCCTTGTTCCTCCTGAATGATAAACTTAAATTATTTTATAATTGATTAAGAATATTTTTCAAGTTTATTATTCCTTTTATATCACTTATTAACTTTCTATAACAATTATTTATTTGTTTGAGTTTATAATAGACATTTTGTCGATGTTCGGAACTTGAGTCAAAAAATGGACTTCTTATAATTACACGATGTTTATGTGGTCCAAAGTTCATTAAATCCAGAATGATATTAATAGTTTAAATGTAATATATATCATATATATCCATTATATATATGTACTTATAATAGTACATAACATTTGGAGATAAGAAATTAAATTCACCGTTTATGGAGACGGTAAGCCGTACGTACGCATGAACGCTACTTTCATTTTAATTTCATACTTTAATGGAATGAAAACATAATGATACCTAGGTATATTATAATTAAATTATAATATATATGTTATATATGAAACATAAGTTCATAAATTATATCCTTTTTACGTTCCATGTATGTCATGAGCGAGTCATATCACTTTGAAGGGGCGGTAGTCCGCACTTCCTAAAATGAAATTATCGCGTTACCCATTATGGAAACCATAAAGGTATGCCATAAATGAAAAATATAGATGCATAAGGAAAACATAAACACAATATATATCATATATAAATATAGTTACATCTTAATGGCCACCATGAGAGGCGGTAGGATATAATTGAACAATCGTCGTTTCGTGAGGCAGTAGTTCACCATCCACAGAAACAGTATGTTATTCACCCATTAGATGGAGGTGTGTGTAATTGTAGCTAGAATAATTCTAATAAAAACATACTAGAATAATAAATATACTGGTTTTGTTATATAATAAAGGAATAAAAAGATTTTAGGGGTTTGGAGAAGCAGAATAAAACAAAAGAACATAAGAGAAGACATTACCTTTAAATCGGGTAACTCCCCTCGGTTTGAACCAAAAGGGGTTCTTGAAGTGCTTTCTGCCTAAGGTAAGGCTTATAGGATGAAGATAGTGATCTTGGGAGATTATTTTAGTATATTTTGGATGATCCAAAGGGCTTGAAAATTGTGATAAAGGGTTAGCAAGTGGGTTTTTTTATAAGGTAGAGGAGGGGCTCTTTTGGAAAGATTGAAAATATTATTTTATTTTATAATTGTTTTCGGTTTATAAAGGTCCAAAAATCATTAAATTAGAAGATAAAGTGTCCCATGTTTGAAATAAAATCATCCAATAATAATTGGACAAGTTTTGGATATTATTTTAAACTTTATCATCTTATTTATTTAAATCATTCATTAATGACGTAAACACTACATCATCATTGTGTCATAAATAATTGTATTTATTTGATGTCTAAAAATTATAAAAAAATTACCATGATGTGGGAAATATTTTTGGATTTATATTGAATATTTATAGTAAAAAAACTTATATAACCCTATGTAAAAATTGTTTTAGTAAAACAATACATGTTTGTTACATTTTTTTACTTTAAATAAAAAGGTATTAATGTCATTATCATACCCAAGTGGCTCCATGGGGTCCCAAAATTGACCCATGGATTTTATTGGTTGGACATGACTCATAAAATAAGGGTAGGACATGTGTAAAGGTAATTTCATATTATTATAATATTATTTTTACCTTAAATTACACTAGTTACCTTTAATCGTGGTTAATAAAAGTCAAACGTTACTATTCACCAAAAATTATTTTCATCCCAATGAACCAAATTTTACTTACTAATGACAACCATGTATGTAATATTTTCAAAATTCAGTTCACAGAAGCGGTAAAATTTCATTTAAATGAAAAATCATTTTTTTAACTACCACTTAGTGGTTTCACTATTCATCAAAAATTGAAGTTTTTCAGAAAAAAACCAAAAATTCACCCTAAGATATATTTGATATTCCAAATTCAAAAATGATGTCTATTTTACCAATTTTAAAACATAGAAGTTTAATTAATTAATTATATATTTAATTCCTGTTGTCAAAACAAATAGCGTGTTTTTAAGGAACAATATTTATCAAAAGATTGACACTTATTTATATCCAATTTCAAAGTGAAATTAATTCTAATGACCACCATTGGATTAAATTGTAAAAATATATTCTAATTATACTTTAAAACCAATTAAAAATATTATATAACCATATATATAAATTAGATTAAATGGAGGATTTGAATTAAAATACATTATTTTTCACTATTCATAAATAAACGAACTTTGTTGAAAAAATAACAAAAATTTACACAAAGTAAATTTTGGTGTCCCGATTCTAAAGAAGGATTTTATTTTGTCAAATATAACATATAAAATTGACAAAAAGTATATTTAAAAAGGGTTCGCCATCAAAAGGCAGTTAATCAACCTTTTAAAGAATATTAGAATATTTATCCTTAAAATTAGATTTGTTCACATTTTAAGACTCTATCATTTATTGAGTAATTATTAAAATATTTAAAAAACATATATAATCATTTTTTAGTAAGTTCTGTACATTCTCGCCATTACAACGGCTAGGAGTTAACTACTATTTAAAATAATATTATTATATTATTAGTGTGCAATGTAAGATTTCAAAGAAACTTGTTGTTGCATATTGGGTACGCCATCGAACATTGCATCCCTTTTATAGTAATATTAATATTTTATTCAAAAAAATTAATAAATATGAAAATGTCATATTCTTTATTTACCTGGGGTGTTACAATTACTTTATTACGTTGGTACTAGATATAAGTGATGTCATCCCAGAGGATCGAATATTTTAGTATTCTTGGTAAATTAGATGCATACTTCCTCCTCCAATGGCCCGAAGGCCTTCATTTTTTATTTATTTTTGATAATCCACCTTTCAAGGGGTGAGGTGAAACCCTTATATAGCCCATAGGTGTATGTATTACATGGACCATAATTTCCTTTCATATCTGTAATAATACATTTGAAAACAAAAAACACAACATATTATCTTCTTTGAGAAAATCATCCTTAGTTATATAATTTCCTTTCATATCAGTAATAATAAATTTCTGTTCATTATGGGAAAATTAAACATAATAAAGGGGTGAGCTCAGATGTTCAATAAGGGTATGCGTATAGCAGAAGCTAAATAAGAAAAGAATAATTTAGTATGAATAAATGATGATCAAATAATTACATATAAATAATCACATGTTCTTGAAACTTATCCTTGGATATCCTAGCTATAAAAAATCATCACATGTATATCACTGAATAATTTCATAATGATGGAATTCATAATGTCTGACAGCCCAAACTTACTATCAAGGCCTTGGCTAATCAATCTACTTTAATGAGTAAGTCCTAGATCAAATAATCAATTGGTTTTATCTCATTTTATATAATGATTCATCAAGGGTATATGTAAATTCAGGCCATGCCCATCACATAAAATGTATAATTCAATCATTATATTAATTAATAATACAAGTTAAGCAACATTTCTTAAAAATAAAC
The DNA here is from genome assembly GCA_963277665.1 of Viscum album. Classification (NCBI taxonomy): domain Eukaryota; kingdom Viridiplantae; phylum Streptophyta; class Magnoliopsida; order Santalales; family Viscaceae; genus Viscum; species Viscum album. The sequence continues at coordinate 1,074,223,335 of OY728157.1, read as the reverse complement.
AACTAGCCATATTAGAAGAAGTACAATATGGAATGTCAATATAGTCCCTAGTTAAATTGATCATAAACCATCCATAGAAATATGGTGGATGTTATACTTAGTTTATATCCTTAAGAAATTATAATATTAAATAATATATGTTGGGATAAATGAAAATACCTTAAATTGATCATTGAAAAATTTATTGAAGAAAATCCCCTTTTCACTTTGAAATCACTTATTCAAAATTTAATATTTTCCCAAATTTGAAGGAAAAAATTTCTCTGAAAACTACATTTTAAACTTGTAAAGGTAGATTCAAATCATTGACTGGACATGATGGAGTGAAATTCTATTCGTTCCGTATAAGTTAAAAAATATATTCTTTTAACACTTTTTTAAAAAGAGTACATCATTTAGAAAAAACATGAATATATATTTAATTTTTTTATAAAAAGTAAAAATATTGTAAATATTAATTTAATAAATCATTTAATAATAGTAAGAAAATCTATAAAAACATTTTATAGGAAATTTAGATTGAAATAAAAAGATTCCTTACTGAGTAGATAAATAAGATCAGTTTTCCTTAAAAAAATATTTTGGTATATTGAGTACATAGAGAGATTAAAATAGAATGATAAATTTTAATTTGTAGAAATAATCAAAGGATAATAAAATAATCTTATTTTAAGATATAAATATAAAATAATTCCCTCAGCAGAGACGTAAACATAAACAATCTCAGATAATGATAAGATTGTGAAATAAACCCTTATCTCATGTCTGACTTCATTCGTACGTGTTTGAACCTCATTTATGATAAATATATATTTATTATACATATATTATTGAACCATAATCATATATATCAAAAAATTTATGATTTATTTATAACATTTTATTGTCAATATTTTAACAATTCATTATTAAAATCATTATATCAGGTGATAACTGAATCATTTTTCAGGTATATTTTGGTTAGGTAGTTTTTTACTTGTATAATGATCATGATTATATAATATCTAGAATTTTATTTGTAATATAAATATAATATATATTAATAATATTTATATATATTTAAATTAATTCATAAAATTTATATATATAAAAAATAAATTACATTGCTCGTGGACACAGTAGGCCATATGTACATAGAAATACCGTCTTTACTTTTTGAAGGATTTTATGAAAGAAAGGTAAATAAAAATTCACATTTACATAAACATTACAATATAAAAATAACATAAATATTTATTAAATATATCATTATAAAAATAAAATTTAAGTGGTGATGAAAAACAAATTACACTGATATGTGGGTACGGTAAGCCGTATGAATGCACAAACATTTTTTCTCTCTTCAGAGGATAGAAAGAAGGTGAAAAATGTTTTTCCCCAAATCATAATAAAATATAATTATATTTATGATACTTTATTCAATATTTTATTATGTATTAAAAATATTTATAGGAAGTATAAGAAGAATTAAATATGAAAGATTTGGTAATGATGATTACCTCTTCTTCAATAGACTTTCTCTAGATCACCTCTTAAGGGGCCTAGGGTTGGTCTTTTGGGAAGACCAAAACCTCTAGAAATTATCTAACAATGTTGAGAAGATAAATGGGTAGGGTTTGGTTGAGATATATAGCTTAAAGTGGTGTAAATAAAAGAGGTTATGGGTATAAATACCCTGACCCTAATAGTATATAGTTAATGGTTACTTTATTACATTGGTACTAGATACTGGTGATCACATCCCAAAGATCTGAATAGTTGAGTAGTCATGGTAAATTATATACATGATTGAATAAATAATTACATTTAAAATATAAATAAAAAATGGTATTTTCTTCAGGATCATCATTTTATCCTCTATCTCATCCCTGCATATCATTCATAATGCACTTCTTGGATTCATAGGGAATGAAAACATAAGAAAGAGGTTAGTTCATATTCCCAATAAGGGTATTCTTATAATAGAAGATAAATAAGTAATGAATAATATGATAGAAATGAATTATAATCAAATAATTTCAAATAAATAATCATAATAACTTGAAACTTATAGATGAATGCCATAACTGTTAAAATAAGCATATGAATATCAATAACGAATTTCACAATGATGGAATTCATAATGCCAAAAATTTTAAAATTATTGTTGAGACCTTGCCTAAGAAATCTACTTAAATTATTAATGACTCATCTAAATACCCAATATATTTTGTCTTATGATACCTACCAATGCATCAATGAGATAGCTAATTTTGGCCCACACCAATCACTTAATTAATCCATTTCATTCATCATATGAACATATAACATAATCAAAATTCATTAAAAATAAATAACTGTCAATATTAAAAAATATAGAATATATAATATCAATACATTCCCCAGTCATACTAATCATAAAGCATCCATAATAATATTTTGGATGATATCCTTGTGTTATATCCTCAATAAATCATAAGATTCAACAAAGGATGTTGACATAGATGAAAACCCTTTAAAAATATCACGGTGAAACTTTGTGATTAAAATGTCCATTTCACATTGAAATTTCTTATATAAAATATAAAAATTCCACAAATAGTAAGGAAAAAATCTATTTTACATTTTTATGGGTTTTGTTTTCACTTTAAAACTTATCATTTGGTTTAATCCCTTGGGTAGAAAATTTCAATTTTAACTGTGTAATGACTATTTAATATTAAAGTGTTATAATCTTACTTACAAGGTAAAATTTTTCACATAAAGAGAAATGTTAATAAATTTTAGACCATTTATTCCCGTACTTGTCTTATTCAAATATTTTTATGATTTTTATATAATTTAATAAAACACGTTTTTCATAAAATTCCATTAATGTCATTTTTGACACTATTCATATTATTTGTATTTAAAGACATCAAGATAAAGATATAATTTTAATTTAAACTCTTAAAAAATACATAATATATTATATTTAACTAAAAAGGTTTTTGAAAAATATTATTCATTCAAAATTCATTACATTTAATTTTTTCAGAATCAATTATTTTATTTTTCTATTATTTGAATCAATACCATGTCGGTGTTATATAAGAATTGAAGGTTATTATGTAATCACTAAAAATTATAAATAAAATAAATTAATATATATAATTTATTTATGTTCAATATAAACTTTTAAATTCATTATATATGTATATTTACTCACATATATGACAAATAAACTTATTTAATAAATTATTTTGACTTTTCTTGCCTTTCACAAGAATTAAACAAGAATTTGCATTAACCACTTGTTATATAACTAAAAAATTAATATCTATCCAAAAAATAGTCAATAATACTTAAATTTTATTAAAAATGTCAAGAAAATAATTCTTCAATCTCAAGTATTATCTTTTGGACATCAAATTTGACATTTTCAATGTTGAACACTACATCGACACTAGAAATGATTTTGTACATTTATCCTGAAATAAATTATAATTCATATGTTTTGAATTATTTTTGTATGATATTTTAATCATATTATTATGAAAAATTATTTCCATAAGTTTAATAATATTTATATCTTGAGGATATCATAAAAGATAACATATTTCATAAGAACTATAATATTTACTATTCACCCAAAAATTGACTTCTTCAGAAAAATTTAGAAATTTTATACTAAGTTAATATTGATATGACGATTAAAAAAATGAATTTAATTTTTGAAAATATTTTTTTCAAAGTGGAAGAAATTAATTATATCATCTACTCACAAAATGTAATAAAACCCATTTTTGAGAAAAATGCATTTTTAAATAATATAATGTGTTTAGAAAAAATTGAATATTTATTTATCATTATATTTTAATTATATGAAACCTCGATAAATATTTCTTAAAATGTGGTTATTACTATTCATACATCCAATTTTAAATGGAATGTTATAATGTTCACATTTGAATAATAGTATTTTAATAGTGCATCATGGTTCAATTAAACTTAGTATTGCATGTAATGAAAGCTATAAAAGAAATTAAATTTATTTAAATACAAATGTATAATAAAATATCGATGTGTTACCTTATAAATCTATTAAATTTAATTTTACCCTCAATAATCCATCACTCTATTATAAACAAATAAAGATACGTCAACCTCATCCCATCCTTTTGTCCCCACATCACTTCCTCAATTTTATGATTTTCCAAAAAAGTTTGACCAGGTGAGTGGTATTATTTCATATAGATTTCTCTATATGTTCTATAATCTTCACTAGTTATTCCTTATATTATAGATCATGTTCTAGTGGTAAGAATTATGAGTTCAATACAAGTGATGTATCGGTTATATACTTCCTTAGGAGAGATATATGAAACACATCGTGAAATTGAGTGATATTTTGTGGAAGTACTAAGTGATAAGCTAACAACCTGACATGATCAAGAAATTAGAAGAGAACAATAAATATAGGGACCAAATTTATATTCTTTTCAAATTGGATGAAATTGTTATAAGGGGATATTCATAGGAATACCTTATCACCAACTTTAAACTCTAGATCTCATCCACGATTGTTAACATAATTTTGTTGTCAACTCAGATCTATCCATATGTGATGTTAAAAGGATCTAAACTTATCCATTTCCTCAACTTTATCAGTTACTAATATATTTCTTTCTTCAAATCATCCCAACACATTGGAATTCTACAGTTCCTGCCATAAAGGGCTTTATAAGGATCTATATGAATGCTTGTGTGAAAGTTATTATTGTAAACAAATTCCACCAAATGAAGGTGTTGATCCCAGTCACACATAAAAACCTTATAGTAGGCTCTCAAAATATCTTATATAGTTTGAATGGTCCTCTAGGATTAACAATATATTCGTGGATGATAAACAATACTGAATCTCAACTATGTATTCAGATCATACAGAAGGATTGTCCTTAACTTAGAGGTAAACCTCTGATACAAATTTTATACGATTGAGAGTGGTACTCCATGAAAAATTACCAAATCATTAATTTTGAACCTAGTGATATTATCAAGATATATATCTTCTATAATGTCCATAAAAAGTTCTTATTTTGTAAGGCAGTTAAGTACATATCTTATAATATTGATACTTTTAATTGTTTTGGTGAGTCTGATGATGAAATCCATAGTGATGATTTCCCATTTTTATTTTAGAGTGAGTAATGGTTGTAACATATCCATAGAACTATGTATCTCAACCTTAACTTATTGATATACTAGGAACTGATATAGACACTTTGAAATATCTATGTTCAAGTTATCCCACCATAAATACTCTTTCAGATCTCTATACATCATTGTACTTATAGGATGAATAGAGAATAATGAACTATGAGATTCTTCCAGTAAATCCTTCTTCGTGTTTGGTATTGATGGGATACATACTCAGTTCCTGAACCTTATAATTATATCATGGTCATGGTTGAAATCAGTAACACTATTCACATTCTTCTATAATTCCACATCTTCCTTCAATGCCTTCTTAATCATCTCATGGATGGAAGGTTGAACATTCATATGATAAAGAAAAGATATATCCCCTTTCCTCATGATTTTAAGATTATCTTCTCTAAATCCACAAATATTGTATCTCATTCAATCCTCATAATGGATAAACTAGCATGGTTTTTCTGACTCAGAGAATCGACCACCTTGTTTACCATTCCATGGTGGTAATGTAATGATTAATCATAATATTTTGTCAACTCTAACAATATTATCTAGAACATTTTCAACTCTTTTTTATGTAAATATATAATTCAAGATTTTAAGATAATTATATATATCACACCTTTCACCATATAGATAATGTATCCATATCTTTAATGAAAAAAATTACTATTAGAATTTCCAAATCATGGTTATGATAGTTTATATTATGAACCTTTCATTACCATGAGGAATATTCTATAACCATGTCATTCTTCATGATGATACGTATCATACCCTTCTTTGATGAATAAATATTGATAAAAAAACCCTTATCTACTATAGGTAAGTGTAATCACATGCTCATTGACCAATGTTCTCTTCAGTTCTTTGAAATTATTTTAACATTTATCTATCCATAAGAACATAAACCCCTTCTGAGTCAACTAGGTGAGTGGATTATATTTTCATGAGAAATATCTCACAAAGAATATATAGTATCCAACCAAACCAATAAAACTATATATCTAGGATATCATGGTTAGTCTAGTCTATTTCTAAATAACTACTTTCTTTGAAGGATCAACAGATATACCCTCACATTAGATTATATGACCCAAGAATGAAACATTATCAATCTCAAATTAACACTTGGTAAATTTATCATACAACTTTTCCATCCTTAGGGACTTCATCCCAATTATAAAATGTTCTTCATGCTGTTCCTTTATTTTAATATATATATATATATATGAATATCATTTTTATAGACTAAAAAAACTAATAAATGTAATATATAAATACACTATTAATTAAATCCATGAATATATAAATAGAATTGGTAAATCCAAATGTTAATAGTATAAATTCATAATGAAAATTAATTTTATTGAATGTTTTCTTGGGTATATCCTCCTTATTGATCCTTAGTTGTTTATATCTAGATTGAATATTAATCTTGGAAAAAATTTGTGGTCCTTATAATTGATCAAAAAAGATCATCAATATGAGGTAGAGGATACTTATTCTTAATTGTGATTATGTTAAGTTCTAGATAATCAATACCGAAATTCATTTACCCATCTTTCAAAATAATAAAAAGAATAGGTGCACCCCATGGAGAAGCACTAGGTTAAATGAATCCCTTATCCAGGATCTATAAGATTTGATTCTTCAATTCTTACAACTCAATTAGATCCATTTTATATGGAGTATTTGAAATAGGAATAACATTAGGCATGATTTCTATTGAAAACTAAACGTCATGAGTAGGGGGAATACTAGGAAATTCATCAGGAAATACATCAACATATTCCCAGACAATAGGATCAATTTAAATGTTGGGTTTCTCCTCAACCATTTGAGATAAATATCCCTCATTAATAGGTATCGAAACCCATATGATGGAAATAATTTCCATTATGTGTTTAGGTTCATGCTCTCACTGATAGAAAATCATAATTTGATTCACAAAATTGATTTTAACTTCTCTTCATTTAAAATTGATAGGGTCTCACACTATGGGTGCTGATCTATACCCAAAATTACATCAAATTAAACTAGAGGAAGAATAACACGATTTTTTGGAATAATGTTCCTACAAACTTATATCAGCAAGTATCTATAGACTTGAGATGCATTTATCCTAACATTATAATTTTTCACCACTAACTCAACATCTAATCTTTGAGTCTGTGACATGATTCCCTTATAAAATTATTCAAATATAAAAGATAAGGTATAACTAGAATCAAATAAAACATTTTCAATCCAGGTGTGCATGATAATTTTACCTTTCATAATGTCCCTAGGAACTTCCACTTTGGTTATAGTAATTACATAATCTTGGCCTTTATCCCCTTGGATTATTTTATGGTAAGTTACCTTGATATTTAATGGATTAGTTAGAATAGTTACCCATATCCTTATAGTTAAATAACTATATTTTGATATCTTCTACATTACCCTTTAATTCATGAGCATTATGACCTTTTTTTTCACACTTAATGAAGAATAATTTTCTGTTTTAGGATGTACCATGGTGTTTTGTTCCATATGTACCACATGTTGAAAAATAATTCTTTATCTTCATCCTCTTATCCATTTTTTTCTCTATCATCTTATTATTTTCTTTATTTCCCTAAAAACAGTAAGACATTGAGAATTATTTATCTCTCTTTATATCACCTATTATTATATCCTCATATGAAGAGAATGATTGGGTGACAAGTGACCTTTAAAGGATTGTCTTAATCCCATCAAAGAAGTGTCCAATCATTCTTTTGGATTTCATATATAGTCTCCAGCATGCCTTGATAGCCTCATAAAGTTATATTCATAGTTAGAAACATTTTTCAATTCCTTTTTTCTTAAACTCGGGAATTTCCTCTCCATATATTCTCATTGTCCACGAGGAAAATATTTTACTATGAAAATTACCTCAAAGTCCCTCGATTCTATGCTTTTTATTTCCTCCCCATATTTAGTGTCTTTAATCAATGACCACTACAGACCCACATCCCTTAATAGAGAATAAAATTACTTGGAAAATTTCGCCATATCATTACATACCAAAGTGTGAAATATCTTTTCTAAGGAACATATCCATTGCTTAACTACAAATGGATTTTTAGTCTCATTAAATGATGGAGGTTTCTGATGCATGAAGTGTTCTAACATTTCTACACTGCATTTTGTATTTTTATATTACACCATATAGGTAAGTTTAAAATTAATAACTAAAGTTAGATACCATAATATAGTCATAATTTGTTTATCTACAACTAAAAATGTAGCACTTTCTCATTCTATTTCTATGGAGGGAAATCCCCACATGTGTTATGTGAATTGATATGGTTTCCTTTAATTCCTCTAGGAACCATTTCTAAATAATGGAAAACACTAGACTAGATCATAACATTATGAATAATAATGTATAATTTTTAAACTAGTGAAACACTTAACATAAATTGAACAAATTATGCATACCTAATATCAAAATCATAAATTTGGTTTCATTGGGAATATTATCAAATCATAAAAATACATTAAATATTTCAAAATATCTTGTAAATAAAACTTATATTAACCTAAGAATATCAACTAGGAATGTAAAACCAAGTGTGCGATAAGGACACACTCTCGATGCACTAGAATGATGATCGATATATACTCGACCAACTCTTTTTGAATTTATTACCACTAGATGCATATGTGATAAAAGAATGTTTACTTGTAGTATCCAGACATGGATGTATAATTAAGAAAAACAAATACTCTCTACCATATAAAAACTATATGATGTTATCCTATACTTTGACTTATCCTCAAATCCAGTCATAGGGTTATGTTCCCAAATATACATTTTAAAATATCTACTTTAAAAGGTTTCTATTAAAATTTTTATAATACCTATTATAAATACCTCAACCATATTAGCCTATCTGGTGGTTAATTTATTACATTGGTTCAAGATACAAGAGATCACATCAAAAATGAATGAATAATTTAGCAGTCTTGGTAAATTATATACATGCATGAATCAAAAATTACATTGAAAACATAAATAAAACATAGTATTTTGTTAGGTATCACCATTATTTGTTCTATAATATCCTTAAAAATCATTCATAATATACTTCTTAGATTCTTGGGGAAAGGAAATATAAGAAATGGGAGAGTTAAAATGGTTATTAAGGGTATGTATATAATAATATCTAGAAGAGGCCCGAATAATATGGAAAGAATAAATGATAATTTGATAATTACATATAAATAATCAAATAAGATTGAAACTTATCCATGGATGAAATAAAAATTTAAATAATCACATCGATATCAATATATGATTTCATAGAGATTGAATGTATAATATCATACATTTGAAACTTACTGTTGAGGCCTTAGCCAAGAAATATACTTAAAATATAAAGATTTTCAAATAGTAAGGAAAAAATTTTATTTGGAAAGAACCATGTAAACTTTGAAATGAATCCTCAAATAATTTATTGGTCACATTTATGGGAAATTATATTCATACCATTAAAGTTAAATAAAAATTTCTTTCGTACTTTTATAAAAAAATCAAAAGTTCGTCATTTTGAAAACAAAAAGAATATTACTTTTAAACCATTTTGTAAAAAATAAATCACTGGTAAAAATGAACTTAAAAAATCATTGGATAATATTAAAAACATTCTTTAAAATATCTTTAGAAAATATGGATATAGAATAAAAGGTTTTCTAACTGAGTAGAAGAACAATGTTGGTTTTCCTTAAAAATATAATTTTCGTATCTCAAGTACTTTAAAAAAGGAAAATTAAAGGAAAAAATTTAATTTACTAAAATAAACAAAGGAGAATAAAATTTATTGGGTTTATTATATAATTTTCAAGTAATTACCACTATGTATACTTGAAGATAAACTATCCTGAATAATGATGAGATTGCAAAATAAACACTTACCCCATGTTTGACTTCCTTTATTTATGGGCGAACCTCCAGTATAATAAATATAAATTTATTATGAATATATTATAGAACCATATTGATATATATAATTCCATATATGATTTAATTATATTATTTTATCACATTTTTATTAATAATTATTTATTAAAACCACTGTTTCAGGTGATAATTGCTTCATATTTCATTTTTGTTTTGGTTCAGTATTTTTGGTAATTTTAATTTTATTTTAGTTTGATCATCTAAAGAATTTTAATAATAATTTAAATTTAAGACATATTAATTATATATTTATTAATATTAATACATACATGGTATATATAGAAAAGTGAATTACACCATTCATGGAGATGGTCGGCCGTACATACACATGGACATTTTTTTTCAATTTTTGTCAAATGGGATGAAAAATAGGTATATGGTAATAAAAATTTATATAATAATTATTATATAACATATATATTATATATTAATTTAATAACTCTTTATTAACATCCATTTAAAGTAAAAAATGAAAAAATATTCACATCTATTCGTGGCGGTGATAGTCCACACGTACACACGATCAACATTGTTGTTTCCAACAGATTAGAAAGTTAGAAGATACATATGATATTATAATTCAAGAAGTATAATAATATCATAAATAAACTATATAAATATTAAACCCATCAAAAAACCCATCGATAAAATATGGCAATGAAAAATGAATCATATCGCTATATGTATTCGGTAAATCATACTTACACAAGAGCGATAACTTCGCATCCCATTTGATAGAAAAGAGGGTTGATAAAAGTGGTTTAATAATAATAAAAATATTTAAAAATATTTATTATAATTATGTTAATATTTAATTATAAATAAAATCTATTTATAAGAGGTAAAATAAGGATTAAAAAGAAAGTGACCAGTTAAGGCGATTACCTCTTCTTTTAAAGAACTCCTTTAGATGAACACTTAAAGACCCTAGGGGTGGTTTTTTGGAATAAAATAACCTATAGAAATTAGAAAAGGTTATTTAGAAGATAAATGGAAAAGTATTAATCAATATAGGTTTCCCAAATGTTTATAAATATGAGAGGGTAGTGGTGTCCTTTTATAAGGGAGGGTAAGTACACACTTGAAATTACAAAAAAGGCTGAAATATAATTAAGTTATTCTCAATTAAAATTCTTTAAAATGGATATAGATTCAAATAAAAAGTATATATGATCTAAATATAATAATCTAAGGAAATATAGACAGGTTTTGGTGGTTCTATTTTAAACCTTATATTTTTGTTTAACCTCTTAGTTAACCAATATAAATATTAACCATCGTAATGAATATTTAATATAAAAGGGGTATAATTGTACTTATAAGGTAAAAATTAGATAAAAAATATAAAATGGATGAAATTTTCGAACCTTTATCACCATATTTGTCTTATTTAATGATTTTTATTATTTTTATTATTTTTAAATAATTTAATAAAATAGTACTCTCATAAAATATCATTAATGTTATTTTGACACTATTATTTAATTTTATTTTAATGAAATAAATACAAAGATATCATTTGAATGTAAACCTTTAAAATATCTCTAATATATTATCTTTTTCTAAAAAATTCCTGAAACATAATAATTTATCAAATTTTTATCACTTTTAATATTTTTAAAAAAATTTATTTTGTTTTTCTATTTATTCTATAAACACTGTATTGATGTTTTATAAGCTTTTAAGGAAATTATATAATCACTAAAAATTAGAAATAATTTATCACCATAAAAATAAATAAATATAGTTTAATATAAACATTTATATTCATTCAATATGTATATTTACTCACATATATGACTTGATAACTTATTTAATAAGTTATTATGAATTTTCTTGCATTGAGTAGGCATTTCCCTAGAATTTAGATAAAAATATTAATATATAACTAAAAATTCATATCTATACATCAAAATCATCAATATTACTTCAAATTTATTAACCATGTTGATAAAATACTTCTTACGTCTCAAATATTATCATTAGGACACCAATTTTGACTTTTCTAGTGTTGCGTAAGCGGTATGTCAACACTGAAAATGATTTTATATTTATCCTGAAATAAATTATAATTTATATTTTCTGAAGTATTTTTTAATGATATTTTTATAATATTTTAATATGTAATTATTTTTATATATTTAATTATATTTATTTCTTCATGATATCATAACAGATATCGTATTTCCTAAAAAATATATTTTATTACTACTCACTAATTTTTTTCAAATAAATTAATATTGACATGTCAATTTCAAAAAACAATATTTTCATCATAATTTAATATTGAAATCATTATTTCAAAATTTAATTTAATTTTTTCAAATAAAATTTCTAAAATTTACATAAATTAATTATATTATGTGCTCACAAGAATGTAATAAAAACCATTTTTGAGAAAAATGAATTTTCAAAGCATATAATGTCTTTACTAAAAATTGATTATTTATATATAAATATATTTAATATATCTAAAACCTTTATAAAAAAATAAAAATTGGTTATTCCATTTCATACTGCCAATATTATAAGCTAGGTTATAATAATTACATTAAAATAATAATATATTAATAAAATATCACGGTTCTTTTAATCTCAATGTTGAGTGTAAGGAAAACTATTAAAGAATTTAAATTTATTCAGGGAAAAATAACTCATAAAATCTTGGTATTTTTCAAGTGTTTTCCTTTTATACGTGAGGGGAATGATACACAGGGAGTTACATAAAAGATTAAAATTTAATTAAGTTATTCTTATGTCAAGTACTTCCAAATAGACTGAGATTCAATGAAAAGGGGTATAAGTTTGAAATATCATTATAAAATAAATTTTAGATAGGTTTTGGTTTAATTTTAAACCATATATTTTAGTTTAACACATTGGTAAACTAATTTCAATCTTAACTATTATAATGATTTTTTCAATATTAAAGGATTCTAATTTTAATTAAAAGGTAACAATTAGCTCATAAATGGAAAAGGGATTAAATTTTATACCATTTATAATCATACTTGTTTTCTCAAAATATTTTTATGATTTTTAAACAATTTAATAAAATATTAATTAACATAAAATATCATTAATGTCATTTGTGTGCCATTAATTTAATTTAACTTTAAAGATAACATGAAGGACAAGGAATTCTAATCCAAACCTTTCAAAAATTACTAATATGTTTTATTTATCTATTAAATTCATGGATCATAATATTTAAAAAAAAATTTGTTAATTTTAATATTTGTTTTGGTAAACATTTATCGTAGTTTTCTACTAATTAAATAAATATTGTGTTGGCATTGCATAAGAATTGAATGTAATTATTCTCTACCTAAAAATTAGAAATAAATTACCATTATAAAAAATAATAACTAATATTTATAATAAATATTCATAACCAAACTTATCAACTTTTTATTAGTATAATAATAATTTAGAGTTATTAATGTGAAGAGAATGACATTTTTGTATTTATCCACTTCTTAAAATAATATAATGATCATAATCAAAGAAAAATAGAACCAATTGACCATATTTTCTATAAATCCATGCACATGTATGAAATAAACTCATAAAATAAGATAAAGGTTGGTTTTATAGAAAATTTAAAGCCTTATCTCAATGTTCATTCCCAGTTTTACCCATTTTACTCATACCGAGGTGACAAATATTTACTTAGGTTACTATTCATTATGATAAAAAATAATCAGGGTGAATTTAATAAATTTGATCTTTCTGATTCCAAATATGAAATCCATTTTTCAAGAATCAATTTTTATAAGTTTCTGAAATTAATTTTAAAATAATCAATCAAAACGTGATGAAACCCGCTTTTTAGAAAAATACATTTTTAAGAAAAAAAGTACATTTATTCATATGCCCTACCTATAAAAAATACTATATGAATGTTAAACAATTATATCTAATATATAATGTATAAATTTCATTCTAAACATTCACTAGTAGTGATCAATTTAATTTATTAAGATAAAAAACATTGGGAGAATAAAAAGAGGGTTTTTAGAAATATAACCCCTTTACTTTCAAATGATTTTATTTTTATTTATAATCAATTAATAGCTAATGAAATTATTGTATACATTTATAAATCAAAAATTATTCTTAATTTATTTATTCATATTTTTACCCACCAATTTAACAATTAGTTTATAATAGTATATTATAGTACGGTTCATTTAGACTCAGGGAGCGTGTATCACAAGCTATAATAAATAAATAAATTTAGTTAAAGAGAAATACAAAAAAAAAATCAAATTGTTACATATATATAATTTTTAATTATTTTATATTTATCTATAAAAATTATCATTATATTATTTCTATTATTAACTTTAAGAAATTTTTGAAACAACTAATTGGAAGTCATTGAAGTTTTATAATATAACAACATCACACTAAATACGGTAATATCACAGTAATGATTATATAAGGAAAAATATACCAATTCCTTGAATTCTTTATCAATTTAAAAATACAATAAACACAAATACCTCCCCCAAAAGTATATAATCCTTAATAATTCATGTATTTTCCAAAAATGTATTGGTTATTTTATCTTTATTATCAAATTGATCAGTAAAAAAATATTGGGTTTCACTACTTTTTTCAAAATTATATAGCAGAGTTGTTGTTTCCCCAAAAAATAAACTCACATTGAAATTTATTTTTAAAATTTTTAAATTAATTGAAAAATTTATATCCCCGAAATTAATTACCACTATATTATGTCAACATTAATTAAAAATAATCATTAACCTGAATACTAGATGATGTTTTTACCTCTAAGTTTGATACTTGTGTTTCAATTATCTTACATCATAGCCTCATCGTATGGATTGACTCTTGTGTATTCAATAAGTGATTATTCTCTTCTAAAAATTCAACACATTTATAATAGTGGTCAGTAATTAATGGAACCTTTACTCACGACATACATCGAGTACATTCCTCATCGTGAGGATTTTTTACATTGATATTAATTTTATTCACTTTTATTTTTTATACTCTATACCATTTTTATATGTTTACTACTATATTTTGACACTAAATCCTATATTCACACTATATATAATGTAATATTCATGAAATATAACTTATTATAGAAATATCATACCTAAGGAAGGTGGATAAATACTTTTACATTTCTCTATGTGACTATCATCCCCCACAGTAAGTTCAACTTGATTGGATTCTAGATAAAAAGTTTCACCAATTTTAACCACTATGAAAATCATAAAACACCAAACAAGAAATATATTATCAATGTTTCTTCAACATTACATTTCATAATTACTATTATTTTCTAATATATATATATCTCTCTCTGTGTGTGTGTGTGTATTAAATTATACATTTTTTAATGTGTAATTATAATGCTTAAAATTGTAGGATTTAGATGGGATAAAATTTATCACAAATGTAGTGGAAGAAAACTATAAATCAGAAAAAATAATTAGGATATATCTTTTGATTTGGAATGAATAAAAAGTAATAAATAATAGTTCACATTTTTTTGTGGATTCACCTCATCCACATGAGCTTAATGTAGATCACTAAGAAGAACCTAATAGATTTCTTCCTCATAGGGAATCCACATGTTAAAAAAATCTTCCAACACATAGAAAAGATCCCCCTATGTGATTTAGTTTACTATAAACTTATTTAAAGATAGGATTGAATGTGAGCTAATGATGTTTTACTTTTATGAGTTCTAAAAATCATTTTTTAATTTCAATGGGATCATACGATTTATATAGACACTCAAAAGAAATAATTCTTGACTATATTCATGAGATATTTTATACACTCCTCAAACCACTTTAACCCTTTAAACATATTAATAAATCACCATAATTACTATTTTATTATTAAATTATTACTATACATGTTATAACTCCTCATTATTGTTATCAAATGAAAAATAATTGATCATGATAGCATTAGTGAGAGAAGTTTATACATATTATGTATTATCATATAGTACATAAATTCCACGCATGAGAACCATGGAATAATGAATCTAATTATATCATGGTACACCCATAAAATGGTCTGAACTAACAAATCATGGTTCATCCTTTAGTGAAAATTTCAAACAACATACAATTTTAAGTAAAACTTCATTGGCTTAATGCCTTTTAACCCAATGTTACATCATATGCAAAAACTCATTAAAACAAATCTAATGCTCATTTTAATTAGTTAAAAATCTATTATTGTAAAATATATTATACATTTTTACCATATATTTTATCATATATTAAATTTTTTGAAAATACATCCATAACTTCTTAAGGATATCCTCCAAAGAGCTTTTTCATAAGCTCTCAAAATTTCATAATCTTGATCCTCACTTTCACAACAACAAAGTCTAGCTCCATGGGAATTTTTTATCATTGAAAAAAATTATGAATTCACAAATCCATAACCATATAAAAATGTAATCCTCTAGTAAAGTTTCAATATCACTCAATATATAAATAGATTTAGTGTGACCTCTATAAAACATTCATATATCTATACCTATATCCATAATATGTATCATAAGAAATTATAGATTATAATATAATCTATTTTTACAAGACATTGATTACCCATGGGACATGAAGTATTTCAATCCCTTATATACTACCCAAATATTCTCAATTCTCTAAGTATAGAATATCCAGAAGTATGAATGCATCACATGGAGTTCACCCAATTGAATAATCAAATAACATTCCTTTCATCTAAATAGATAATAAAATTATATGAAACTTTTTTAGGAATGTATATAATCTTTCTCAATCTATCTCAATCTATGTCCCAAATGTCATACTCATCATATGAGAGGAAAAATCCCATCTTGATTAAGCCACAAATGATGACATGACAGACAACTTAACCATCCAAACTTTTATTAGATCATCGTACATGTTGGAATAGTAAATGTATAAAAGTATAATTTTAACCTTCCAATCTTACATACAAGGGTTTAATATAAATCATGATCCCCTATTATACCAATGTTTTATTTTATGATATTCCATGTGGTATACTTTGTGGATCATCCAGTATAGAAACTCATTTTGTTTCTTATAAGAATATTTCATATCTCTATATGAAATCCTATCCAAGATAAGCTTAATATTACATCACAACCTATAGTAATCCATGAAGAGTATTAGTTAGGTATAACTCAGTATCATACTTTGAGACGTTAATTACTATTTAAATTCATAAAATATATGCAACCAATATGAAATTATGATAAATTGGAAACTATGTTTTATATAACCTGATACATTTTATACTTTTAAAATCCTATAAAAATACTTACAAAACCATACATAATCCCCTATATAAAAATATCCCATATGATATACCACTAGATAGGCCTTATTACTACTTTATTTTTAGGGTATTGTTAAACTCATTACAAATATTTGTGACCATCTGATATAACCATCAAACTAAACTCCTTTAGAGAGTAAAATCTATAAGGAATGTTTTTTTTAAAAATACTCATAATTAGGAATCATATTCCTAATGTTCAACTATTTAAACTCCTTCAAATCAAAACATCCAATATTTCATTATTAATAACTTTTTTGTCTGCTTGGAACTCATTCTAATTCTATAATAATCAACTTAATACTTTTACACTCTTAATTTTCCTTTAAGATCATTTGTTAACAAAAACATAACACATAAAATTAATATATTTCCTTACCAACAATTTCTAAACACTTTTCGCATATAAAGAAGAAATCAAATTTTTATGATGATGAAACTCCTTAAAATTATCTTTATCAATATACCATAAACTCTTCTATGATATTATATGACATTGATTTTAAATTTAGACTAGAATAACCATTTATTTTTTATACTTCAACTTCCAGAAGTCCAAATATACTCGCACATTCGTCTTAAAAACTATATTCTCTTTAGAATATTATCCTAAGATACACAATATCTTTTGTGTTATGAAATAATATTTATTTTATTATATAGAAAATTTTAACAAATAAAATTTTAAAAAATATGTCTTATATGGTATTATAATAGTTTGGACCATAATTATGAATAAAAAATTTTATTACTCTAAATATGACACTATACTATGGGAGGAAGTAATTCCATAAAATTTTAATAAATAACTTACATAAAACACTATTGTGATAAATAATACTCCATTTATCTTTATATTATTTTAATTTTTTTATTGATTTATATAAAGTCACAAACCCTGTGTATTAAAAATATCATCTCCTATTGTTCATAATGACACATTGTTACCAAATAACTCTTCTTAACATACAAGTGAAATAAGATAAAAATATACACAACTTTATTTATATCCATTTGAGCTTTAGTGATATGAAACCAATAATTCCCATAGGTGTAAGTATGTAGTGATAGGTATCTAGCCCCTCTTTTTTTGAAAGAGGCTAAGCTCTTGGGCTAGTGAGTGGTTCAACTGAAAGTTTCCCTCCTATGGTTCTTTAATGAAGAGAGATTTAAATTCCATCAAAATTCTAATACATAATATACATATACAAACTGTAATTTTCATTTAAATTTATGTTTATAACCCAATGCAATCCAAAGTCCGGGTAAAATATATTAAATCAATTATTACGACCAACATGTAACTCCTTAAATGAATTTATGATTATTTACGTAAGTAGTTTATATCATTAAACTAAATCATACATTAAATAAAGATATAACACTTTATATCTATGATTAAGGTAAGGAATAATACTAGAAAAATTAAAAATTCATAACTTTATACATGATATAAAAAATTATGAAAAATTAATCAATGAATTAAAAACACATTATAATTTATGCATAGATAAACATGAACAATTTACATTTGTTAAATATAAACATTTTATATTTTCATTTATATGGTTTTAATATGAAATTATTTACATATAAGAAATGTGTGACATTTTTGAATGATTTTATCTCAAATAATACATATTTATTATTTTATGAAACCATTTAAATAAATCCTTCATTTTTTAAATATGGTTACTAATATAAACATTTTATATTTAAATTTAAGGTCTAATCATAATTCAATATAAGAAATTTTATATTTCACCTTATTTTAACCTTATAAATGTATTATAATTTTATTTAAATAATCTACTAAAATGGAATGTCACCATGGCATGATGTTCCCTCGGTATAACTCTTTTTAAGGGAAACACGACGCACGTTAGCCAAAATCCCAAGCTATTTCAATCTTAAGGTCATGTAATAACAATGATTATTTTTTGATACTATTTTGGAAGAAAATGGTCTTTTCAAAATGTAGTAATTTCAAATAGATAAATAATTTTAGGTAGGACTTTAAATGTCCCAAAACCTCTTATAGAAAGCTACTTTTCATGGACAATCCTCAAAATAAAGGCCAACATGGAATAATTACTCGAAAATCCTGGCATATTGAACTTGAAAATTGACACTCTATTTTTAATGAAACTCATATATGATTTTTTGGTTAAAATATGGTGTGATCTTATATTAAAAAGAACAAAAACACCCATTTTTTATAACATTTATTATATTTTACTATATTTCAAGAAAAAATAGATGTTTTGGCCTTGACTATATCATGGTGACTGGATTTTAATTTTATAGTTTCCTCTATTCATTAAAAAATCGATCAAAACATTTCTAGAGACTACCATTATACCATTAAATGACTTAATATGGAAAATTTTTATCTTAAATATAGTGCATGAAATCTCCAAAACCTAAAAACAAAAAGAATCTATCTATAATTTTGAAAAAAATAGAAAAAATAATGGTGTGCCTTTTTTTGATATCGTTCATCCACATGAGTTTGATATAGATCACTAAGAAGCAATTAATGAGATCCAAATTTGGGTATCCATGGGTTACACAAATCAGCCTATACTTGTTAAGGATCTCCCTATTTACCATAGTTTTCTAGAACCTTATTCAAAGATAGGATGAAACAAGAGTTAATGATTTTCAACTTTTATAAGTTTTGGAAAGATTTCACATATTTTAATGGGATTGATTTAGTTTATATGGGGCCTTGAGATCCATTATCATCGACCATATTCCTGAAATGTTACATATATTCCTAAAACTATTTCAACTCTTGAAAAATATAATTAAATCCTTATAATTTTCATCCAATGAAAAATAAAAAATCATATTGGTGAGAGAAGATGGTCAATTTAATGTATTATCATAAAATATGCAAATTGAATTATTGAAAATAATGAAATAATGACTATATTATACCCTAATTCACCCAAATACTTACCTATATAGGGTCTAAACTACAATTTCATGACACATAATTTAATTCCTAATTCTAAAAAAAATAATGTATAAATTTGGTAAGTAAATTTGTTATCTAAAGTTTTACAGTAAATTTACTATTTATATTATTTAATCTAAATTTCGTATGTAAATTTTCTATATAATTAAAATTTATTACTTTTATATGTAAATATATTCCATAAATTTGTTTTCAAAAACACTACATAAATTCAATATATAATTTTTTTATATTTACTATATTACATTATTGTATAAATATGTTTTGTAAATTTAGGAAATAGAGTTTTTCTATAAATTTACTACATTAATTCAATATGTAAATTTATTCTATTTAAATTATTTTAAAGAGTTATTCTATAAATTTTCTACATTAATTCACTATGCAAATTCATTTTGTTTAAATTATTTGTAAATGTAAAACATGAATTTAATTTTTAAATTTAGTGCATAAATTTTGTGAGTGAATTAAATGCATTAATTCACCACATATCTTTTTTATTAAGATCCATATATAAATGTAAATCATGGATTTGTTATTTAAATTTATTAAAAAAACTTTTTGTGTAAATTCATGGATTAAATTCATTATATAAATTTTTCTTGTTAATTTTATATGTAAATGTAATACAAAAATTTTGTATGTAAATTTACTACATATTTTTTATATATTTAAATATGAAATATAGTGACATAGTATAAAAAATGAATTTATATAAACAAATTTCAAATGCAGGTTCTCTAGTATTTTAATACATCAAAAATTTATTTTACTTCTAGAACAAAAATCTCGATATTTTGTATCAAACAAAATTAAAAAAAATTAATATGAATTTAAAAAGTTACTAAAAACATAAACCTTGTTTTTATTCCCTAGGTAACATAGATATTTGGTTGTCTAATATATTCCAAGAATGATTCTTAAATCAATTCCCTATCCCCATTCTTAATGCTTCAACCAGTTCTACCACAATCCTTTTCTTCATTCCCTATTTTTTCAATTCCTACTTCAACCCAATGGAAAAATTACAATTAAAATAAATTTATATCAATCACAGGAATAATTCACTACCTCATTTCAAGATCTTATTCAAGTAAATTACTTCTCTATTTTCGACCGACCATGGGTAAAATAATAGTCTTAGATTTTAACACCATAAGCTTACACTGCATATGTATAAGGTTTATTCTTTTTTAGTTGATTTTCATTTTTTGAGGAAAATATTTACTGATTTCCTTCTTTACCCTAACATGTGCATGGCTATTTGTTTTTGTTTCAAAAGTGACTTGAATCATCCCATTCTATCCATTTTTATATTTCTTAATTTAAATTGAATAGTAAATTTTAATATAAATCATATTTATAAATTATATTTATTTCCACCTCAATTATTATTTTCACTACTTTATAAAAAATATTATAACAAAAAAACTTCTATAAGAAATGATATATAATTTAAAACATATATAATAAAAAAAATTCCATTAATTTTGATTTTAAAAAACTGAAACTTTTTAAATAGAATTTATTTAAATGAATGTTTAAAATTAACTTATCAAATTTTTTATTACATGAATAATTCCATTTGTTTCTTTTTTTTTTCTTATGTTAAATTTATTATATCCTTTACCCATGATGAGTTTAATATTTTGGTAAAACCAATAACATATATAATCATGTTTCATGTTTATATGTATCTATATAAAAATTGTAAAATGTGTATAAATTTTTCTATAAAAATATATAATTTAAAAAATATTTTAAATTCATTATTTTTTAAATGGTAGCTATAACATCAATTATGTTTATCATATTTCCCCCCCAAAAAATATGTTTTCTTTTTAACATGCATTTCATTGATAAATTAATTTTATTTCACTTACTTTATGTGAAACAAATTCATGATTTTTTTAAAAATAAAAAATTAATTTTTTATTTAAATTATATCTCACTCTGTTGGTGAGTTAAATTTCATCTATGAGTATGATTTAAAAAAAACTATTAAAATATTTTATTTTTTATTAAAAAGTTATATCCGATATTTAATGATAATTTTTTTTATTTAACTATAAAATAATGTAAAAATATATCATTAGTCTTCTTTTTACACAAAAATTTGTTTGATAAATGAAATTTATATCATTATGAAAAAATTTCATATTAAAATTTTATAAAATTTATCTCATGTATGAGATAAGATAAATTTCATGAGAAATGCTATATTTTTTTAAAAAATATAATTTATTGCAGGTTCAATATATTAAAAAAATTACATTATTATATCATTAAAAATGAAATTCTACTAATGTATAAAATTAGATAAATACCCTGAATAATTATATACATTTTACATAATGATATTTATATTTTGTACAAGATGATATAATTATTACCTAATATGTTATATTTTTTAAAAAATGGAATTTGTAACATATATGGGATGATAAAAATTTCATATATGAGTATATATCTTTAAAAAAATTATCTCTTATATGAGATTAGATAATTCTCAAGAAAATTGTTACTTATTTTAAATTAAAATTTTTCTCTTGTAAATGATGAGTTAAATTCCACATACCATGCTATATGTTTTTGAAAATGAAATTTATCTCATAGATGGAATGAGATAAATTTAATGTATAATTATAAAACTTTTACAAAAATGAAATTTATCTCCTGCATGCTATTAGATGAATTTCATTTTAAACATTATATATTTTAAAAAATAAATCTAATCTCGTGTATGAGAAGAGATAAATTTATTGTAAAATTATGTCACTTTAATGAACTAAATTCTATCTCAAGTTTTATATGAGATAAAATATATCTATAATGAAACATATGTTTGAATAAAAATAATTATCTCATATATAATATGTGACAAATTTCACTAATAACAATACATATTTTATAAATGAATTTTATATCATGTATGAAATGATAAAAAATTAATATATCATATTATATCATTCAACAACTGCGGTTTATCTTTTGTAAGAGATGTTACAAATTTTATGTATGATAATATACTTTATAAATATAAATTTATTTTAAAAATGATATGAAGAAAATTTCATATAGATTAATAAATCTCTTAAAAATAAAATTTATATCATGTATAAGTTTTTCATGGGACAAGTTTCACATTCATTGAAATTTATTTTAAATAATTAAATATTTTCATATATGTGATTAGAAAATTTTCATGTACTGTATTATATCTTCAAAAAATTAAATTTATCTCACATAAAAAACTAAATAAATTATGTATATAATGGTAAATATTTTATAAAATTAAATTTACCTCATGAATGTGATAAGATAAATTTTACTTTCCATTTAAAATTAAACTTTATTATATATTTGAAATGAAATAAATTTAATATATTGTGATATATCTTTTATAAAGTAAAATTTATCACTTATACAAAATGATAAAAATTTCACTTAAGATGATTTATCTTTTAAAAAAATATCTCATGTGCTAGATGAAATGAATTTCACATGTGACATTATATATTTTAAAAAATGAAAATTATTTCTTTCAAGATCTTAGATAACTTATGTATTATGTTGCGTGTTTTAAAAATTAAATTTTCCTGATGGACGAGATGAAATAATTTTTTAATAAGGATAGATCATTTAAAAAGTGATTTTTTGACATATGAGATGAGATAATTCTTATACGCTATCTTTTATAAAATAAAATTTATCTCATGTAAGTTATAAGATAAATTTCACAAATTATATTATATCTTTCATAAAATGAATCTTTTCTCATGAATGAGATTAAAAAAAACATTTATTTCATGTATTAAATGAAATAAATTTAATTATTAATGATACATATTTTAAAGAATTGAATTTTTCACATCTATGAGATGAAAAAAATCATACACAATAACACCAGGATATGGTTGAATTTGATGCTCCATATTCCACTCAATGATTTAGTTCATTGGATATTATAATAATGTTTGTTTTTCATTAGTAAATTTACCGTTTGTGTACATAAATAGAAAAAGGGGTATGAATACCACTATATTGAAGATTCCAAACTACAGAGAATCATTCTTGTAGTACTACTCATGAACTGACATTTATAAATGTATCGAATGTAACTGATCAAGAATACACTAAGAAAAATTCCTTACATAAAATTAAACCACACTATACATTAAATACAACTTGAAGAAAAAATTTTAATGATTAAAATTGATTATTTATCAACCGTTGGAAATAAAAAATTGAGTTTCTTACAGCCCTAAACATTGAATGGTTTTTCTATCAATATATGTTTCTAGGAGAGATAAGATATAATATATACTACAAATCACAACATCCATTTCCTCATGTAAGTCCTCCATCATTTAAAACTCATCTCCATGGCCTGTTACTTCCTCATCTAGTCAAATCACTCTCAAACCAGGTGAAATTACTCCCCTTTCATTGAAATCCTATTATAATTAACAAATTGATTCCATTTTAATAGTTGTGTAATAGAGGTGTGTCAAAGTAGTATGGAACCATTCCAATTTCCATAGCATAAGTTAAAACATTTCTTCTCTTAATGACTCAATTAATTTTTTGTTAATACTAACTTGAATGACCCATGCATGTTTGGAACAATACCCTTGAAACATATTTCTCATTTTCTTTAATTCTTATCATTTTGTTAGTTTGGGTTATCAAATGATAGCCTAGCCCGACATCTGGTTTAGATATTGTTATGTTTTTTCAAAATCACTCTTATATAAGAAATTTTGTGAAAACCTAACTAAAAATATCCAAAATCACACAAGTTGGTTTCTAAAATAAAATAAAACAAACAAAAAAACTATTCAAATTAATGATAAAATTACAGACATAAAATTTTCTTATAGTTAATCTTTTTCAATATTTGGTAAATACATGTAAAAAAAATAGAAACACTTGAAAAATATCAAATAATAAGATTATAAATTCAATAAATATGTATCCAGTCACACAAAAAATATCTTGCCTCTAAAAATCCATTCATCAATAATAAAATATCCTAAATTTTTCTTCCTTGAAAAATAAACTATATTAGTTCATTATTTATTCTAAAATACCTCATCACCACTATAATACCTCAAGATTTAATTTTATAATCTATTCTATATTCTTGGATAATGGATTCTTATCATTTCTTTATAATAAATTTTATATCTAAACTATTGAAAATTAAAATACAACATAAAATGATGAGGACTAGTTAAAAAATCTCAACAATTCTTATGGTTACTATGGTAGTTTATATTTTTTATATTGGGGCATTAAAATTCATTTTTAACTCCCAAGGGATCACTTCTCTATACTTAAATCATTTTTTTCCCCAAGAAAAAAAGCTTTTTCTTTAAATGATCCCAATATAAGAAAAAATAGATCATTTTTTTAAATTGATTTATATAATCCTTCTCAACTCCTTAATTATTAGGTTAATATATTTATAGAAATCCATAATGTTGAGTGTTATCAAATAATTTACCAAAATATGTACTTAATATTAGAACAAAAAGTTATTACACACCTCAATAAATTATATACTAAGGATGATATCTTTTTCAAAATAAACCATGAGAGAAATAAAATTGATCCCCTTAATGAGACTTTTTAATTTTTTTTACACTACCCCATACTTAAATTGGTGTTATAGATGGAAGTAAAATTAGGATATTCATGAAAATTAGAGATAGTTTATAATTAGTTTCAACTAATGCCTCAATTATTAAATAGAGTGCCTAAACATTTGAGTAGGATTGATAGAGAAATTATAGAAAGTTATAGAATTCATACCTTATTCTAATATTAACTCAATAAGGAGGTAAAAATACAATGATGAAAAGGGGTTAAAGTCTTCTTTGGTTATAAATTAAAATTTAAATATAGTATATGTAATAATTAATTTTATTATAATATTTAAAATAAAAAAATTCTAAAATAGATTCTTAAAGAGAAAGATATTTATTATAAATCATTTATTAATGAATGCGATGGACAAAAAATTTAACAAAAAAAAATTTGGGATCATTAACATAGATATGATTTTATGACTTCTATACTTCACTTTTATAATATTCTAGTTTTTATTTAGGTTATTTTAATTTACTAAGAGTTAGTTTTTTAATGCTAAAGTAAATAAAAGTAAAGAGAAATTATAAATTATTGAAAAATAGGAAGCATGAAGACCTTCCCAATTTTCATTAAATGTTTTGTATAGTCAATCAATCTGATAGTGGGTGTGAAATTGCTCAAGGATATGCCTCCATCCAATAATTAATGCACATTCCCAATAGGAGATTACCTTTGAGTAGAATTCCATTTGATTATCCTCAATACATTGTAGCCTATGTCCCATGCACCAGATGTCTCATTTGGGTCTATCAGTGTATCCTCTATGTTTGTAAACGTATCTTGTCATCCTAGGGAACTCAAGAAGGATCTCATTTAAAAAATAAAATTTTTAATGTGAAATTACCTTTAAATAAATCTTGTTTCTTCCACAACCTCTAATATATTTAACACTAAGATAAAATGAATAAGGAATTACTTCATTAATGTAGAATATTTTAATAAAATATTAAACACATTACAAGATATCTAAATGAAATAAAATTAAGAAAATTATAAATGGAATTAGTAAATAAAAATACATTAATATTTGAATAATCCCTCATCACATTAGGATATGAAGATTATTCCACCAATGATAAGTATGGAAAGAATAAAACATGTTAAAAATATGATATATATATATATATATAAATAAAAGAAAATAGATATTGAGATGAATGATAAATTATGTGAGGTTATATATAGGAATGAAATATGATAATTGGGAATATAAGGTTATTGGAATTATATGTCCGTTTGGATTATTTGGTTGTTGGGATAATGTGGCCATTGGGTATACAACATTATTAGATATAATAATGATAAATTTGTTTATATGTTTAGTGGAAATTTATTGAAACTAGGAGATATTTTGTTCTATATTTTTAGACAACACAGGAAGGCTTGATGATTCTAATAGTGAATGTGGTGTTTTCTATTTTGGAAGTTATCTTGGAAGAGGAGTTTAAGATGTTCCAGAAGTAAATCAGAAGTTTAGAAGTTTTTCTGGAAGTGGATGTACGCAATTTTATTCAGGAAGTGGATTCAATCATTATATGTTCCAAAATTTTTATGTTCTGGAAATAAAGAGGTGAGAAGTTTAGAGGAGAATTTGTTTTCAATTTGAAGTCCCCAAGTTAAGTATGGATGTTATTCTTGAAGTGTAATTTTGTAAAATGTTTTTGAAAAGAAGTTCAACGATATTTGTAGAAGGCTAAGATTAATTATAGTTTGAAGGTTTTTGATTTGGATATTTCATAATAATGGTAAAATATCATATGTTAGGGGAATAATAATAGAATAAGTAAGGGCAACCAGTGATGACCATACTATGAGTAGGAAATTGAAATTTCTCAATAAATAATGGTGAATAGGTTAATACATAAAGGTAACTAGTCCAATTAAAAAAATTTACCCACAATAATTTGAAAATTCCCTTTTTGGCATTGAAAATCACGCTACTGAAGACCCATACAAAGTCATGGCTGGTTAGAAACTCATTAGAACCCAAAGAGACCCCAAATTCCTTAAAGAATCCCAGTTCAAAAAGATTATGCAAAGAGATTATTCTCCTCTGAGACCATGAGAATATTTTATAGTACCTATGTGAGTCTGAAGAGCTCTTTGGCTGCACAAATGTATTTGGTATGTGGCGTGCTTCAAAACATCACAGTTTACAATGCTCCCTCCGCAACCGCATTAACAAATTTTTTTCATGAAATCCTTTTTTCATGGTGTACCTCCCGAACATCGCGATTTGTGTTGTCTATAAATTGGAAAGTCCCCCACCCCCAATGCATCGTTACCCTAACCTTTCAACTTTCGGCCCCCCATTTCACGAAGCTCATGAGCACCATGAACTTTACCCAAAAATGGATCATGCAAGGTACATGAGCATTATGATCCATGTTCTCTGTTGTTCCTAGTAGACCCTACTTATAGTAGGGATTCACTTCGTGAAGGCTTCCAGCCTTTACAAAGGAGGGATCCCCTTAAGGTAAGTAAAGGCTCTACAAAACATTAAACCTTTACAGAGTACTCTTCAAAAAATCTCTATACTGAGGCCAAGGAACCACACTCTGTGAGGAACTTTCCTTCATGATGAACATATCCTTTACGAATCACCTATCCTTTATCGATCACATATCCTTTGTGAATCACCTTTCTTTTCTGAAATTTCATTCATCCATGAAGCACCTTCCCTTCATGAAACCCCTCTTAGTGACCCCCTTACTTCTCGAGCTCCAATCCTATGTGGGAATCTAGGCTTGTACAATGTGATTTCATTATTCCTCATGCGGTGCTTTATGATATGTTTATCTACTTAATTCCACTTCTCATAGGTATCATAATATCTATTCCTTCTCGGCATATCCACACTAATGTGGACCCCTGATGTGACCACTCCTCCACCCACTCATTTCCGTCATTGCTGATGCCTTCTCTTCCCAAAGTGCAGGTGGGTATCGATCATGTAAGTCCATAGGATGAGAAGTGATCCCCCATTGTTCGAGATGTAGGACATTAAACTACTACGAACCATTTTCCTCAACACATCACATTAAACTTTAGACTCACCCCATGCAATGCACATGGGGTTCCCAACCTTTTACATTTTCCATGCCCACTCGTCTCCATGAGAGTGAGATCTTCCTTACATGGAATGAGATCCTCCTTCCATGGAGCAATGTCTACCCAAGGGGAAGGGAAACCATCCTGGTGAAATCCCCTATACTTTATTATAGGATGTAGCACACTTACTCCTCCTTTTCCCCTCCAGATGCAATGTACAGAGGTGATATAGGCACCAGGGACTCTTGATAACCTATCCCTATCCCTTTGGGATTTGTCACCATAGACCACTAACCATGAATAAGACCCAATATCCATATCCCTAGTCCACTAACCATGTGTGAGACAAGATACATTCCTCTCTAACACATCTTTGAAGACATGAATGTATGGTCTATTGCTTCCTCTTTTTTCTCACACTGAGCATTACTCACACGAGATTAGAGTTTAGTAGTGATCGTGACACCCTTTTCCCGGGACGCTAATCATGCGTTATCCCTGAACTACCGGACTACGGGGGTTTTGATCTCTATCTTCTAAACAGGGTACATAGAAATCCTCCCTAAGGTTCAATACCAACCATTTATAAACCCTAGTTCCCTCCACCTAGCTATGCACCTCTTGGTTCTTAATATCCACCACCATCCATTCTCATCCTTATCTTTCCCTCGAGAAACTATATCTTTGAAGGATCATGCCCAACCTAGAGGTCACACCTCTTTCATGTCCACCTGGGTGGCTAACCATGCGTAATCCCCAACCACATGTCCCATTTTTATTGGGAATAAAACCACGTGTAATCCCCAATGGCTCCACCATAACTACATGGAATTTGATTCCCAACTAACTGGGATAAGTAGGAAACCTCCATGAAGTTCTATCTCAACACCATCATCTTCACATCAGTTTAATCTCATACATTCCATCCACTTCACTCAACCCTCCATCATCTATCTTGATTCTTAACCAGGCCTTCACATCCTAGTGGGATCATGCCATTCACTCGAGAAGCTAACCATACGTAAGCCCCATTCATCCCATTATTTCTTCTTACAACACCTAGGAAGCTAACCATTCATAAGACCCACACAATCCACATGCATTCAAACAGGAGTTCTCCTCTTATTAAGGGAATCTATCCATGTGTAGACCCCAAAACATCCATTCTAACAACGTGGGTTTTGATCCCTGTCTTCTAAATATGGTATGTAAGATTTCTCCCTACAGTTCAATTCCACCTAATGGTAAACATTAGTGTTCTCTTCTTTGGGGTTCACCTCCCTAATCCACCCTTAGTGGTGTCCAGATCAGCCATCATGGTGTAAAAACTTCTCCTCATGAAATGCACCACCTTGGGTCCACCCTCATTAGACATTCTGATCCACCCATTTAATAAAACTTCCAAGTGCTCCCTCCTAGGGATGTTCCTATCCGATTAAATATTACAAGTTTTTATATCAGTTAGAGCCATCTCTTATAGAATTTAAAATCATGGTATAACTCATATTAAAGATGTGATACCAAGGAAAACCTTGAAGATATGCCTATGGAATAAGATAACCTGCGACTAATGTGAGAATCCTCGGGTTTCAGTGCCATTGAGAATCCATCTGATGAGGATGAGTGTAGGTGTTACAATGTTTCTACATCAAGATATGCCATTGATTCCAAATATGACTACTCTCTTGACTGAAGGTTTTTACCCTAGCTTGAACCTTTGGAATCTCTATACAGAAGCGACATAATTAACTGACATCCACAAAGAGATGGCATCAGGAGAGAGTTTCATGAACAACTTATCAATCTATAGGGGAGTTCCAGACTATTAAATGAGTTCCAAGGAGGAATATATGGAAGGAAGAACCAACATCCCATCATACCATTTCGATCAAAGGAGCAAAAATTACTGAAGAAGTGATGAATGAAGCCCGTATCTGGAAAGTTGGAATATGGGGCAACAATTCGGTCATCTGTGGATGATGATGCCTACCCCATCCGAAAGCATCATTAATTGAAATGGTGAACCTTAAATGAAACCTTTCTCCTTAAACTAGGAGGATTGGTAGTGCTCGAGACATCGATAGATGAGCGTGTCACCAGATCCAACAATTAGGCGCCAGGTTCCACCGTGAAAATAGTGGTCTGGGCATGAAACACACTAGAATTTGGGGTAGTTAATCATTGAAAATTCTGATCTATGAAATTTTCAGTATGGATCTCTCTCTCAAACCATGGAAGACTGAATGACATTGGGTCATTGGGTATTACTTTCCAAATATCTATACTAATGGCTACATCTTCCTTCTTTGGAGGAACCAAGCTACCGGAAACCAATTGCCCGGGCCCATAGATGTAGGTGCATTAGGAATGATAATGTGTCAATCCTATACGACTCCACCTTTTCCACAATGTTATCCTCAAGCATAACTACCAGACACCCACATCCCATATCACCCTGAGAAATTGTTCAAAGGAGGGTGATAGATGCTCTTTTCCAATGATACGAATAAGAGGGGGTCATTCTTACAAGAGATATAGACCTATAAGGCCTGGAGGATTTTGTGACTCTCCATCACTGCTACCCCCATGGGAATCATTAGGATCCACTGCTCCCCAGTCCAATATTCAACTATTTCAGCAGTCTCTACTTGAAACATTCCCAAGACTCTATCCCCTATGCTGATGAGGTAAGGGATATCTGAGACATCCTAGCTATGACTATAGTCCGGGATCTACCATGGAGGGATCCCACCAGGACATGTCAACACCACCAATTACCAATCCCTCTGGCTGAGGAATAGGTGGTTAATTACCCTACACCTTCAACCCTGATCTAGAGAACCATACATGAACGTCGGGCGTACGCGCAAGAAGATGAAATTTAGGTGGAATCATCTTCTATAGCTTTAGTGTCCCATTCCACCACCAACAAATTATATAAGGTCCCTTATATTACAAACATGGATACCTTTTTGCCTTCTTGGGATCGAGACCTCATCCACCCCATGGGTAGGCTGGGTTGACTCTTTTTGTAGTCGGTAGTATCGACAGCTGTCAGAGGACGAACTATGATGATGATATCCAACACAAAGGTACTCCCCATACCATCATTATCCAAAGTGGAGGTCCTCCGTAATCTTATGCTCAGTATGGATGTCCTCACCATGTTACCAATGTCTGTCCTCCCTATTCCTATGGTCCCAGATACAGAGGTCCTCTCTGTATCTCATATTATTAATGAGAAGGTCCACCTTACTCCATTTTTAACTAAATCAGGGGTCTTCCACATATAATAATCGACTAGAGAGAATACCCTCCTCGCTCTGTCACCCATTAGCATGAAGGTCCTCCCCATGTTCTCACAAGCTCCAATGGAGGTCCTCTCCACTCTAGTAACAATCCTACCAGAGGCCATCCCAACTTCACTAACAGTCAACACAAAGGTCATCCCCATGCCCAAGTCAATCCTCACGAAGGAAATCATTGTGTTACCACTTCCAACCAATGTGGAGGTCCTCTTCGTTATATCGGAAGTAGGCATGGAGGTCCTCCACAAGTTCTCATACACTCCAGTGGGGTTCCTCCTTACTCAGAACACCCAACTACATAGTTCCTCCCCATGTGTCAGGTGACCAGTATGGAGGTCCTTCCTATAGTCAAGCTCATTGACATGGAGTTAATCCCCATGTTATATTTTCCATATGACCAGGTGCTCCTCGCACCTCGGGTCATCAAAGAGGAGTTCCTCCCCGCCCCAAAAATAACCAATAAAAAGGTCCTCGTTATGTCACAGCTAGATCAAGCAGAGGTCCTTCCCACTTGAGAACTAACTAGCATGGAGGTCCTCCCCATGTAAAAGATATACCCTACCCAGAAGAACCATCATGGTGAAGAAGGGAGACCCATCACTGCCTAAGGAAGAACTATGAGAAGCACTAGATCATTGTAAATTAATTTTGTGATTTAGATTCTGAAGTGGAATAAGACTCGATGATGGATCCTTCACCCCAATCCTTTATATCATAGTCTGGGTTAGGAACATGACATGTGGGTTTTTTCCTCCTAGAAGGTGAGATGTACCAGATCCCCAAAGCCCTACGTTGGTACACGTAGGAGGAGGCAGATTTGGCTCCCTTCTTGGGTCAGTTTGTGAAGTCCTCTATACCATCAAAAGAGTCATTCTCTACCTCAACACGAGATCATGAAGAGTTATTATGGGATTTTTTAGATGATGAGTACTAGCCTTATTCTCCACCAATGACCACTAACTTCCTACATGAATTTATGGCCTAAATCCCATCCTACAGGGACATGATGGTACGATCAATACCATCCCCGAGAGATGACCCAGTGAGTAGAAGATTGCCAGCTTATGTGGTGTTCTCTCCACCAGAAAGTCCACTTCTGCAATGTTCTAAATCAATGGCATTGATAGTTCCCAACTACCCCCAGTTAAAGAATGAGGTATCCAAGATCCAGATCTTAATTTTGTACAGAGAAGTTTGTGGGATACTCCTATGGTGAACTAGTTACCTGATATGTTTTGGATAATCATTGTTCCCAATTTTGATATTCTGTAGTCTCTCACTGAGGAAGAAGTCATATTCTTCCACTAAACCCTTTAGGAGACACATTTCTGCCATCAGGTTCAACGGTTTGCTTATCCAAAAAGCCAGAAACATTATGATGACATCAACCAATAGTGTCACATGGTTGAGCTAGGCGTACTTCTTGTGGCTCAGCACCCTACATCGCCCGACTATAACCAGGGTGTTCAGAAAAGATGTGTTCAGATATTTACTATTATTTATAGAATTATCAAATTTTCATTTTTGAACATGCAGATCCAGGGTTGGGGGTTGTATGAAACTCTGTAATTTAGCCTGATCATGTGGCAGCCATACCTACCTCGCGACATCGAGGATATGCCTCTGGGTGCAGTCACAATGAATATAGCCGATCTTGGCATACTCAAGGATATAGAAAACGAAGTAGGTTACGAGTACGAGGACCCATCCCATAGGAAAACACAACATCTGTTTGACCCACAAGGTGTTGTCACCCGCCATCAGAGGAAGATGCTTGGCCTTGCAAAGCCTTCTGAGTCAGTTTATCTAGATTTATACCCCAACAAGGGTAATGGACAGACCATGACCTTTAATCCTTTTAACTCATATGGTTTATTGTATAAGAAATAAGTTTATCTTACCAAAATAACCTTTCTCTAGTATATTTTTGAACATAAATGGCTTATCGATGAGATTCTTGCCAAGCGCCTTGTAGGATGGAATATGAACTAAGATGATACTTGATAAGATCTCATCCCTCCTCCCCCTATGGTAGCAGGGGAATCCACATGCCCTACTTAGCCAGATTCCTCCTATTAATCTTGAAAATACTTTTCAACTTAATAGGGTATAGATCAGAGCTTATGGAAATAGGTAACAATATACATCGTTGATACTTCCTGAGTTTCATGAGAATCTCCCTCAGGACCCAGTTCAGGTCATTCCTCTTGAAGCTCCTCAGGTTGGTCCTCCAGTGGTTCCACTAGCTGCTCCACAATCTGTTGAGCCTACCTACCATGTTGATGAAACTATTAATGCACTAGAAGTCATAAATCCACTCCATTAAAGGAATCCCCATCAGTTAGATCAAATTTCTTCTCTCATTTCCCACCTTGAGGCTCTTGAGACAAGATAGTTGGTGATAACACCTAATGGAAAGCCATATCTGACCTGTGCAGATGATATGTCAGCACTCTTAGATTTTAGGAATCCTACCTTCTCCCCCATCAATGGTATGGGTGAACCAATGTAGAATATTTCTCACTTTATTTCAAGGTATGGACCCATGATACGAAACTCTAGCACAACATGAAGCCGCAAAAATCCGATGATTTGTTCATACATTAGAAGGGAATGAGTTCGTCTAGTATAGCGAGTAACCCATCAGGACCGTAGATGGTTGGGAAGATGTTTACATGCAGTTTCATTATCAATTCATCTCCACTAATCTACTGACCGGTATTCCTATCCTCTTTACACTACTAAAAATCTGTCTTTATCAGTGCTCAAAACAGGCTTTAACAGCACTAAAAAAGCGCTGTAAAGTTCAGCACAGATTGGGGGGGGACCCATTTTTTAGTGCTAAAAAATCACTGAGAAATGATTTTCCTGCTATAATATAAAAATCTGCAGTAACACACCCAAACAAGACCTGCAAAAAAATCAGCATATCAACAAGTATACCCATATAAAATTAACACATAATTCATTAGGTAATTTCAGAAAGTATACCCATACTACAAGAATACCCAAACACCATTAACACAAAATTCATAAATTATTTAAATACATAAAAAATTGAATTCAAAATTAAAGGGGTTGGGGGCTGTTTAGGGGTTTGGGGTGGCTGTCCAAGGGGGTAGGGGGTGTCCAGGGGGTGGGGGTGTCTGGGGGGGGGGTGTTCGGGGGGATGGGGGGTGTCCGGGGGGATAAGGATATCCAAGGGGGGTGGGGTGGTGTTGAGGAGAGGTTGGGGGGGCGTCCAAGGGGTGGGGGCCATCTAGGGGGATGGTGGGGTGTCTGGGGGGGGGGGCTGTCTATGGGGATGTCCGGGGGGGGGGGGTGTCCCTGGGGGGGGGGGGTCTAGGGGTTTGGTGGGGCTATCCAAGGGGGTTGGGGTGGTGTGCAGGGGGTGGGGGTGTCTAGGGGGTGGGGGTGTCCTGGTGGTGGGGTGGTGTCTATGAGGGTGGGGGTGTCATCTATGGGGTTGGTGGGTGTCCAGGGGGGTGGGGGTGTCTACGGGGGTGGGGGTGGGTGTCCAGGGTGGGAGGGGGGTGTCTATGGGGGTGTCCAGGGGGTGGGGTGGTGTCTCGTGGGTTGGGGGGCTTTCTAGGGGGTGGGGGTGTCCAAAGGGGTGGGGGTGTCTAGGGGGTGGTGTGGTGTCCAGGGGGTGGTGTGGATCTGTCCAATGGGGGGTGGGGTGGTGTCCAGGGGGTAGGGGTGGTTGTCCAATAGGGTGGGGGTGTCTAGGTGGTGGGGTGGTGTCTAGGAGGGGTGGGGTTGTCGTCTAAGGGGTTGGTGGGTGTCCGGGGGGGGGGGGGGTGGGGGGCTGTCCATGGGGGTGTCCAGGGGGGTGGGGTGGTGTCTTGTGGGTTGGGGGGGATTTCCAGGGGTGGGGGTGTCCATGGGTGGGGTGGTGTCGAGGGGGGTGGGGGCGGTCCAGGGTTTGGTGGGGCTGTCCAAGGGGGGTGGGGTGGTGTCCAGGGGGTGGGGGTGGATGTCCAAGGGGGTGGGGGGGGGTGTCCAGGTGGGTGGGGGGTGTCCAGGTGGTGGGGTGGTGTCTAGGAGGGGTGGGGGTGCTGTCCAGGGGGTTGGTGGGTGTCTAGTGGGTGGGGTGGTGTATAGTGGGTGGGGTGCTGTTTAAGGGATTTGGGGGGGATTTCCAGGGGTGGGGGTGTTTAGAGGGGTGTGGGGGGTGTCCAGCTGGTGGGGTGGTGTCTAGGGGGTTAGGGGTGGGGGGGGGGGTCCAGGGGGATTGTGGGACTGTACATGGGGGTTGGGGTGGTGTCCAGGGGGTTTGGGGTGGCTATCAATGGGGGTGGGGGTGTCCAGGGGTGGGGGTGTCTAGGTGGTGGGGTGGTGTCTAGTTGGGTGGGGGACATCCAGGGGGTGGGGGTGTCCAGGGGGTTGGGGGAATCGAGGGGGTTGAGGGTGTCCATTTTAAACAAAAGAGAGACACTTTGAGTGATACTGGCCACATTGTGCCTCAGATTAAGGAAAGGTTGACTCTTACACATCAAAAATGACCCATGGATCATTCCCCTAAAGTATCAACACAATCCAAGTGCATTTGGTCGGATTTATGTATGTCAATTGTTGTTTTCACTTAAAATTTTTCCCATTTTAAACAAAAGAGAGACTTTGAGTGATACTGGCCACATAGTGACTCATATTGAGGAGGGGTTGACTTTTACACATCACAAATGACACCTGGATTGTTACCCTAAAGTATCAACACAATACGAATGAGTTTGGTCATATTTCTGTACGTCAGTTGTTGTTTTCACTTAAAATTCTGTCCATCTTAAACAAAAGAGTGACACTTTGAGTGATACTGGCCACACCGTGCCTCAGATTATTGTGGGGTTGACTTGTACACGTCATAAATGACCCATGGATCATTCTCCTAAAGTATCAACACAATTCAAATGTGTTTGGTCAGATTTTCTGTATGTTAGTTGTTGTTTTCACTTAATATTCTATCTATTTTAAACAAAAGAGAGACAATTTGAGTGATACCGGCCACACCATGCCTCGGATTGAGGCAGGGTTGACTCGTACACATCAAAAATGACTCATTAGATAGAGGATGTTTTATTTAATAACAATTACATTTTTCTTACAAACATTTACATACAACAATGTTTCATATTTTGATCCCCTTAACCCCTCTCAAAAATGACCACCAATTGTACACATCACAAGCCAAATATTCATGCTATTTTTGTACAATCTTTCATCAGGTATGCGACCCAATCGTTTCTGAAAAAATCTATATCATCTTGTGAGTATTAGGATTTTCGACAGTCATAGTAGTACTGTAAAATATATAAATAAATAATTAATAAATAATTTAAATTAAATAGTAGTTGTTTTTTAAAATACCTCTTTAGGGATGCTAGTTTGTTGATGAAAAACTATCTCTTTCATAAATTTACAAACATAATAACCGCAATCGTTATCGTTTGTTTGTTTTGGACACTGCAAAAAATTTTATCATTAGGAGAATAAGTAACTTGTGTTGAAATGTGTTTGGATAGTGAAAGTTTATTATATATACCCTGATATTTGTACAGATGTAGTACTTTCTCGCCTCCTTATGCTTAACCCCTGTCCTCATTCATTTTTTAGATGATAATGATACACCACCCTATCATAACTGAATCCTTAGTAAAAGGCAATATAAATTATATTACTTGATGTTTAGACCTAAAACGTAGGATGTAGTGTCTTACAGATTCACAAACTTCATCATGTGTGGTTGGTTTGTTAGATATCCTCGCATTGAATCCAAAAAATAAATCTTTGGAGTATCCGAGTTCACTGCAATTAGCACCCAATGTTGCCTAAAAACACAAAATGGAATAAGTAATAAAAGAAGTGAAAATATAATTAATATGATTTAATCGTAGATTTTTACCCTTGCATGGTTGGTATTAGGAAGAGTCTGTCATCCGTAATCTTGATTTCAAATGTTTTCAGCAAGCCGTTCACTATCTCATCCTTTTTTGATGGCTTTAATTTCATTAGTTGTTTTGATGTGGTATGAGGACCAATGAGTCCGAATTTTGGATCATGGGAAAACTCCTTCAACTATTTTTCATATATACGTATATCAATAATATAAAATGAATTTATTCACAATTTTCACATTATATCATCTTTTAGAAAATCAATTCATGAAAACATACCTCATATATAAATTTACAACTGTGATTCCTAGCCAACTATATTCAAGGATCTCATTTACATTTTTAGAAGCAACAGAATCTTGAATTTCTTCTCTGTATATATTCTTTTCAAAAACCACTACATGACTACTACCACCTATTATCTTTGTATCCACATGAGTCTTCAATGCTAGTAAATGTGGATAGAGAATAGGTGGTGTTATTGTGCTTTTAGTAGCTCTTTGGGATCGGTTGGTCGATCCTTTAGATTCTTTTTGAGCCGACATTTCTTGTCACCACCTTCCCTTTCTCTATATATAATAACATTCATTAGTTCAGACCCTTTTTTCATTATTTTTTAAAGGTTTATCTTGAAAAAATGGAAATAAATACCTCTTTGTCCACATGTACTCTTACAAGTTGTGACTGCGATGCAATGAATGTTCCAATAGCCTTTTTGATCGTATGAATATCATCTTCATCAAGTGGAATAGGTATCTCTACATTTGGATCCTGATCTACAGTAATTTTCACTTTCAGATGATCTTTCAGAAGGGTTCTATTATGTAGATTGTCCTCTGGGATGTTGACCACCGTAGCCCTCACTACAAGGTGATAGGTGGGTGTTGAAAAATATAAATCAAAGTCATTATCACCCTGTATAAGATCAGTACAGGAAAAGTATCAGTGTTTTTATGATTCACATTTCATGGGAACAATTATTAGAATATTTATTACCATGGCTAAGATAGTTCTTTTAGGGGAATGGCTCATCTCAAAGCTGGTGGGGGGGGGGGGTGGGGTGGGGTGGGATCTTCATGCACTGGTTGTTCATGGGTTGTGTCTTATCCTTGATTCCCACCCATAAAAGTTTCTAGCAACTCTCCCTACCATTGAAATTGTTCTTCAATAGTTGATAGTCTTTCGATCATTTGTTTCATTTTTTTATCTCTATCATCCATTTGTTTTTTTATAATATACTTAGGGTGTCACCCCAAACCCCTCACCTCTGACACGACCGTATTATTCTGGCCACTTCAAAGCCATCGATAATAGGTCTGTATCCTCTACAGGAGTAGCTGATTCCTATTACTATCAGATATAAGAAAATAACTAATTATTTTTATGTAATATCAATTTAAAACAAATAGTTTTATCGTGTCATACTTACACATGTGCCTCCTTCCATAGCACATTACATGGGATGAAAGTGTCTTTGTTTTTAGAATCATCAATCTACATATAAATTTTGAAAGATAAATATGATGTTGTTTCTTGGAACTTAACAATATTTATGTAAATTTAAAATATATACCATTTTATTTTCTAGTGAAGCGTACCCCAAACATGCTTTACGATAAGGGTTTGTTTGTTTTGATGCACGTTCCATATTTTCAGTACTGAGTTTCTATTTCATAAATGAAATATTGACAATCAAAGTGATGAATACATGTATCCTCAAACAACGTATTATCAGCCACAATGTACTTGAAAACTCTCATCCCCACAGTGGCCAATAATTTCATCCCATGCTTCTTAGGATATCAGGTGAGTGTAGACAAGGGGTGGGTGCAAGTTTATTTTACCTTTGGAATATTTCAGGTAAAATTTTGCTAAAACGGTGAGAAAACCTTGATGACACCTTCCTACAAGCCTTAGTACATAATTCTTGTGTGAATTATCTACTATAAATTTACTCTGCAAGAGATTGAGAAGAGTAAGACACTATTTCATTATTTTATTTTCTAGTAAATTAAA
The DNA here is from genome assembly GCA_963277665.1 of Viscum album. Taxonomy (NCBI): domain Eukaryota; kingdom Viridiplantae; phylum Streptophyta; class Magnoliopsida; order Santalales; family Viscaceae; genus Viscum; species Viscum album. The sequence goes on along the minus strand of OY728157.1, from coordinate 1,074,182,916 downwards.
GAAATAATATCATAATGTTACCGTAATTACTTCCTAGATCATAGCCTTCATCCTGGACACAACATGGTGCCATGAATCTATGTCAATCAGCACACGTTGCCAAGTGAAAATTCCAATTTAACTACTAAACATAGCCTTGTTCGGATTCACATGTTGGCCTCATGCATTCCATCCAACATCAAATATGATGCCTTTTATTTTAACCTTAAGAACTTTGGCTAACACCATAAAACTACGACGCACCTGTGTTTTCTATGATGGCGGTCCTTCATCCCCGACCATTTCATCAATATAAACATAATCTATATGTTCATATGAAATGGTAGTAATGCCATGTGCTGATGGTTGTTGAACCTCAACACTTGGAGCAGTAACAGGTTCAGAAACTTGTTGTTGCTCTGCAATGTGAGCAGTCGCAGTAGCAGTAGCAGCAACCACAACTTAAGAGACTTGTTCAGCCTCAAGGTTAGGAGCAACAGAACCTGCAGAAGTCATTATCTGTAAAAGCGGTTTAATAGTTAATTTATATTAAATAAATTCGGTAATGATAAGATAATAATATGAGATAACAAGATCTATATTACAAACAAAATATTACCTGTTTATTGAACTCTCTTTATTTTTTTCAAAGGCTGAAGAGATTTGACACCTCTATCTATTATACAAATCCCTTCATTGTGGTCTCCTCTAACATATAAAACATCATATACATTGGGACCATTGTGAAATGATTGTGATGTACCACTAAAAGGATCATCCTCAACTGAATTTTCATCGGACACTTCAGTAGTTTTGGATGATAATAGAACAATCGACCGCTTTCAGTTTGTGGGATCTGGAATATAAAATACATGTACCGCTTATGATTCCATTATAAAGCGTTCTTCTTTGTACCCTTCTTTACTAAAATCAACTTTCACAAATTTCAATTCTTCTATTTTAACACCACTATTGTTATGAATCCATTTTCATTGAAAAATAGACAATTGGAATGCTGTATAATCTAACTTCCATATTTGTTTGATAATTCCAAAGTATGAAATATTTTCATAAATTGGATTTCTGTCCTTACTACCAGAAACACGCATTGCATCAACCACAAGTGTAACTCCACTATTTTTCATGCTACTATCTTCATCATGTTCATATGTATATAATGTATAACCATTAATTATATTACAATTGTAGGATAATACATACACACTTGGTCTAGAAACTATCCATCGAAGTCGTTCGGAAATTGAATTCAAATTTTCATCTAACTCCTTAAACATATGGTCCTAAAACCATCCTATAAACTAGTGATTATTTGTATTTGATATCCATTTTTCATCCCTTGATGGATTCAACTGCCTAATAATTTCTTTGCGGGTTTCAATATATAGATCAACCTCCCAACTGTTATGAAAAACATAAAGGTGGGCCTACTCCCAATCTGTAATATTGATTGTCACAACATTTCTTCCCATAATTCCTTCACCCTCAATGCATCCAGTGTGACGAGATTTTGGGAGACCAATGCTTTCCACATCAGATAGGTATTTGGAATAGAATTCAATGGCTTCTTCCACAATATATCCCTCCACTATACAACCCTATGGCATACTTTAATTATTGACATACCCTTTCAAAATATTAATATACCATTCAATGGGGTACATCAATATGTAGTGCACAAGACCAAAAAGTCGAATCTCTCTCTCCAAGTGAAGCATTAAATGAACCATCATATCAAAGAATGCTGGTGGGAAGAACATTTCTAATTCACATAATATGATGACAATATCTCTTTCCATAGCTGGAAATTTCGTTGGGTCTAAAACCTTTCTACTTATAGCTTTGAAGAAGAAACAAAGTTTGGTTAACGTATGATGAACATTCTTGAAAAAAATGCAACGTAAAGCTATAGAAATTAAATCTTGCATCAAAACCTAGAAGTCATGTGATTTCAAACCTTTTAACTTCAAATCATTCATTGACATAATGTTCTTGATATTTTATGAATACCCCTCTGGAACCTTTATATCATTTAAGAAGTTGAAAAACTAATATCTCTCCTCCCTGGAAAGAGCGTAAGAAGCTAGAGGAAGAAACATTAGATTTTCACCCTTAACAGGAGCCAACTCTTCTCGTATTCCCATGTCAACCATGTCCAACATCGCCTTAATTCCATCCTTTATTTTTCCAGGGTAATTTAGCAACGTTCCGATAACACTATCACATACATTTTTTCCACATGCATCACATCAAGAAAATTTTTTCTGTACAAACAATTCTAGTATAGTAATTCCAAAAAAAATGATATATTTTTTCAACCTATTTTTGTAAGGTTTTTTGAAAATGGGTTACCAAAAATGGTGTTCACATATTTTGATTTCTCGAACAGCTGATCACCTATTAGGGGAGGCGGTGTTGTGCATTGTTCTGAACTTACATTGAATTATGTCATCCAAGATTGGTACTTATGTCGATGAGGTAGAAATCTACAATCTCCTAGAAACACAGTTTTTGATGAATCTTTCAACCTATTTGATTTTGTATATTCTTCGCACACGGGACACCCTTGAGTTCCTTTAATGCTATAGCCTGAAAAATGTTCATAAGAATGGAAATCATTTATCTTCCCATACAACATCACTCTCAATGAGAAGTATTCACTTTTATAAGAATCATAAAACATAACACCTGAATCCCACAATAACTTCAAGTCCTTGATCAAAGGAGACAAATAAACATCAATATCATTACCTGATTGTTTTGGTCCAGATATAAGCATGGATAACATGATAAATTTCCACTTCATACATAACTAGGGTGGCAAGTTATAATTTACCAACATAACAGGCCATGTACTATGAGTGCTGATTTGGAAACCAAAAGGATTCACTCCATCTGTAGATAATGAAAGATGAATGTTTCTTGGATCTTTACCAAATTCAGGATACTCATGATCAATTATCTTCCATTGAGGAGATTTGGTCGGGTGACATAATTTCCCATCTTTATTTATTTTATCAGCATTCCACGACAATTGTCTTGCAGTTCTTCACTTCCATATAGACGCCTAAACCTTGGAATGATTGGAAAGTACCATACAAATTTTGTAAGACTGGATTCAACTTTCTTGTATCGATAAGCACCACACTTTGGTAATTATATAAGTGATTTTTTCTCCTTGAGAAACAGTATATAGACTTTTGGTTAGGCATGTATTCTTTCAGAATCATACCCATTGAGCAAAGAATTTGTTTAGCTTCATATGTCCGGTTTGGGAGCTCATTATCTTCGGGGATCATGTCATTCAAGAGATAAATTAGTTCCGAAAAACTGACATCACTCCATTCATTGCATGCTTTCAATTTATAAAACTTCAGTACAACTAAAAATGTTGTATATTTAGTGCAACCACCATACAATGGTGTCTTTTCACAACTCTTTAACTTCTCAAAAAATTTTGGACAATCACAGAGTTCATCTTCAACTGTCCTTGTCATTTTCTCAATATGATCTTCATCATCATTAACATCTGTAATCACATCCTCTATACTGTATTCTTCATTATACATATTTGTATTCATATCTAATGATCCACAAAATGCATTTTTATCCTAGCCAGTAGCTACATTTGTTTTTTCTCTGTGTTTATTCTAACGTTTATAACTCCAATCTATTCTATGACATATCAAATGTTCTTTCAACTCCTATAGAGTAATTATTCTAGAATAACAATGTAAAAATGGACAAAGGATTTGAGAAGAATATTTTGTGTGATCCTTTACAAACTTGATGAACTCTTTCACTCCATTCTCATAATCTATTGTCAAACGATTAGCATCCATCCAATCTTTATTCATATCCATACCATTTGAATCTCAAATATTAGTATTTATGATTCAAATACACAAAATAAGACTTCCAAATATAGTAGAACAGAACCAATTCCTTATAAAAATAGAGATTAATAGATCCTACCATATACCTAGAAAATAATTGAAAAATTTAGGAAAAATAGTTTCTTGTACCTATTTCTAACATTACTACAAGAAAAGTGTAACAAACATATATCGTACCTCCAAACACTCCTAGATCATCCTGGTAAAAAGCCTCTAGTGACTAAAACTATCCAAGATTCTAACCACTAACTTCCCAATATAAGATTGGTCAACTTAGGGGTAGTATTAGTAGAATCAAACCAAAGTTCCATCCACCTCATGCTGCTCCCCGATCTCCTCCACCACTTTAGTGTTGTACAGACCTCCTTTCTCCAGCTCCTTCCTCAACCTAGGCTATTCGTCGACTGCCTATCTAACTATAGAAAGAATGTTAATAAAATTCAATGTGATATGTCTATACCCATCACAATCATATTAAACTCCTTGGATTAATGGTCTATCCTTGAGGTACCTACGAATGACAGTGCCTCCTGATATGAGACTTTCATCACACACCTACTGTGGGTGGGTGCTGCTAACCCTACATCCCAGAATATCACTACCTTAAAAGATTATGATATCACCTCAAATCATAGGCATAATCATAGAACACTAATATAGTCATCCAAACATTAGTATTACATGTTGAATTCTCCCAAACCACTAGAGGCTGGTCTATGAATTGATCAACATAAATTAATGGATTTAATAAAAATAACTGAAATACAATCCAACCAAGTGAAATACATTTACAATATCTTAAGAATAAATTCATCCCCCATAACGTAATCTAGTTCTCCATAATGTACGTGTACTTAAACCAAAATCAATTGGCCTAACACACCAAGGGTAGTTCTTTACAAGAGCAGTCTCCATTAAAAATAAAAATCTTGATACCCATAATAGGTATCAGGGAAGAATCACTATCTACCCAATGAATTGTATGGTGTCTCCCCATTTTCAAGAAAAACCCTTCTAGACTAGCACCTAGGAACAACTATTCATAGAGGTTCACTAAGTTGACACCACCCTTAAATTATCCTTGACACAAAAGAAAGATGCGTGGAATTTAACATTGATATAAGTCAAGAAACATCCCACAATCCTAAAAATAATTAACCACCCAAATAAAACTGCTCACATGTTTATACCACTATCTAAACCCAATGTAGATGCTTAAATTCCAGAAGAAAACAACATAAAAATGTGCCAGATTATCACCTTTCCAACAACCAAGCTGTAAAAACATATACAAAACCATTTATTATAATCGATAAGCGATTTAAACAATTATAAATATGTTTTGTCAAGATGAACCCCAAAGGCAGTCAAACAAAGCCTTATACACAATCAATTGTGATCAGTTGTGAGCACTTTTTAATGAGTGATGTCAAACATAAACTATGTAACCTATAAACACATGTAAAAAACCATTTTTCATAAATGGTGTCGCACAATTTTTTGTAACTGTCAAAAAAAACCTACATAAATGATAGAAAACTAAGAACATACACTAAGTATATTGAAAATGGATAGAGTGATACATATGAGGAGGAAGAAAAATGAAGAAAACACTACAAGAGAGATCCCACCCAAACTGAAGCCAATTCCATGTCTCACAGCTGATTCCTACTCAATTCTATCTACCTATCCATCGCTCTAGCCTCCCTATATAACAACCCCTGTGATGCCCATACCAAAGTAGAACCTTCCCCATAAACACAATCATAAATAGAACCTTCCCAATAACACAATCACCATCACATCATGACACCCAAAAAGTGTAACCAATTAATAATGAGGTGGGTACTATTAAAACTCTTCTTTTTAATGATGTATTTTCCAAAAAGACCTATTTCCCCAGTATAGATACACCCACCAGAAGGACAATGAAAAAATAATCAACATTAATAGAATTAATATTCATGTATAACAAGGTCTAGCTTGAGGTTGTACAAGAATATCAAACCCTCATACATCTGACACTTGGTGAAAAATAAATTCTAGTTCCAAAAATCATAAGGACCCATGGGGAATCATAAAAAAAATCATACTTTAATTCAAATCATCTGCTAACCTAGTATAATAATCCACTATGTGTGTGATTTCGTGACATAGATTATTAGAACTCTATGTTTGTTAGCATCTAATCCAAGTGTGGTGATCATGGGGAAGAATCCAAACATTACCCTAACAAAAACTACTCTCACAAATCCTATCCACCAAAAATAAACCTAAAAGGAGAAGTGGGAGACTTACCTTGAGTAGATCGCACCCGCTATGGAGGGAGAGAAGAAGCATCGAGCGGTTAGGGAGCCTTCTGTGCTACGTTTAGTGGGGAAGGCACGACCGCGAGGGGGAGGTGTATGGGAGGAGCCACCACCATTGTGAAATGGAGGAGTAGGGTTTGCGAGGAGTCCATCGGAGAGGAGGAAGTAGGGTTTGTGGGGAGGAGGATCCGTAGAAGGGGTTCGAGGGGGAGGAGAAGGAGTAGGGCTAGTGGCGGAGCTCTGGAAAAGATAATATTGCAAGGGGAGGGGAGTTGTCACAGGGGTACAACACCATGAGGGCTTGAGGGAATGATAAACAGAGGATACTGTGAATTGGATTTTATAAAATATGGGACTATGGTTTTATCAGCACTTTTTTGGCACTTATAAAGCATACTCTTTATAAGCGCTAAGAAAAAATTACTGAAAAAGGGCTTCTTTATCAGTGCTATAAAAGCACTGATAAAGAATAACTTTATCAGTACTAAAACTTTAGCGCTTATAAAGGGTTCCTTTATCAGCACTTTTGTCTTAGCACTAATAAAAGGTGGCGCTTCCCTTTCCCATTTTTTAGTATTGTCAGTGCAAGAAACGACTAGATGAGTGAGTCACAGACTTTGTCGCCAGGTGGAAAGGACTCACGTATTCACTTAATATGCCACTAACTCAAGAACACCTGCTAAGGATGTACATGGTAAATTTAAAGACTAAATTGGTTCCCTCCCTCGTCACTCATAATTTCCAAGGTGGATTCTAGGATTTCTCTGGAAAGGATCTGTACCTAGAGGAATCTTAGAAACAAGATAAACATGAACATCTATTGCCTCCTACCGCTCCTACAAGAAGGGCCACCAAGCCCAAGATTGATATTGTCGTATAGGTAGAGGCCCCTAGTCTGCTAGAACTATTACCAGCATATCCTCATCCATAACCTTTCCAAGTAAAATATCCTCAAGCCTAGCCTCAAGATCAATATCACCCACCATAGAATCGTCCGGAACTACCCTATCAAGCACCACTTCCTAGGTGGTAAAATCATGCACTAGCACCCCCTCAGGCTCCTACCCGTCATCAAGACCTAACTCCCAAAGTTCCTTTTGCGTATAGGAGGAACTCGAATTACCCATTTAATGAGGCTCATGTCCCCAGTTATTTCTGATGTGTCTCAGATCAAGGAATTTTGAATTTTCCTGAATAATGGAGTCCCCAGGAGGCTGATCTCACTAATCACCCAAAACACTACCTTTATCACTGATTCCTTGGACATAACGTCAAGAGATGATATGTATTTAAGGAATGAATCCAAGACCATATTGATATCAATGTGGATAGATTGGGTCCTACCCCAGCACAGGTTGTGCATGTTTCTGAAAAACCTAATCATGACAGCAAAGGTGAATGACAGCAGGTCTCCAGCCATGAGTCTTAGAAGTATGATGATTGGTTAGCCTTCATAGTAGTTGTTCATTCCCATGGTGTCATTCATGACAATTTGAATTGTCCTGAGCCTCTTAATGTTTCCATGCCTCTTTCAGATACCACTTCTATATCCACATCCCAGTGGTATACTTCTTAGAAGATTAGGCACCGATGACCCAAGGGAAATCATTGCCCCCCCGTCGGTGCCAAATACATCTCTCACTATTGGAAACATCACTCCCCAAGAGATGGGAATCACCCACTTAATTCACCCAATTTAGATGAATTCCTAGGATGATGATCATGAGTATTCCTAAGTGAACAATATCAAACTAGTGGACACTTACACAATTCTCGATGATGAGGAACGTTAGGAAGGTCCTCCCAGTGTTCTCGATCGACACCATCGTCGATGTGACTGTGGATATGTGAATCACCAGAATTCTTAGGATGGTGCCGCAAGACAATCCATGCATGCTATCGATAGTAGACAACATGATCAATTCAGAGCTCATCATGGAAAATCCACTCATCTTGTCCCATCAGATTCACAACCGATACATTCATGTTATTCAAACAGGAAGATTCACCACGACCAAGTCATGATCACCCATGTCTAGATGTGACCATAACTCAGTTTTCTGACAGCCATCTAGTAGTAATTTTATATTGTTCAACTATTAAGTATATAGACACTCTTAGCACCATCCAAAACCCACCAGTTCGACCAGTGACGCCAGTCGTACCACCTTCCTTATAGAAACTCCCTATTGATAGAAATGTGTTGTTAGCATAAAAATATGATGGGATTAATCACCTTTCCATCATTCCTTCAAATCTCTCAATCCTCAAGGCACTCCACCTATTAGAAGAAATGCATGAATCCATTTCAGAGGCTTTAAAAATCCCCCTCCATTTTGAAACGAAGGTAGAATATGTAGAGTAATTCTATGATGAGGGAGTCAAGTGAGGATAATTCCAAGCCATTATATCATTCTCATGAGAATATCAAGGTTCTCCTATGTAGGGGAACATTATCCCTCTGTAAATCACATGCTAACTCAATGGCATAGAGGTTAAACATTGTCCTATTGACATAGGATCTAGGATAAATCTCACCCAAACCTGAATGCTCCACATGTTAGGACTGACTGAAGTAGATATGAGTACCTCTGACAAGAAAATTTAGGGTTATGATAAGGCTAAGCAGAGTCTGTATGAAAAGATTCTCTTGAAGTCCTAGTTTGGTGGCCTAATTTCCAGCACTAAACGCATGGCCATCTTATAGGAAAACACCTAAAATGTGCTGATGGGTATACCCTGGCTCCATCTACATGCAATAGTTCCCTCCTCATATCACCAATACCTTAAGTACACCCTTAATGGTGAAGTGGTCATGATCCAAGGTGATTCATCTCCCTTTTCCTCTTATGAAGCTCATTATTTAGATGCTAACTATTACAAGAGAAAGGAGAAGAAGATTCAAACCAATGAGCTTTATCACACTACTATTGTGGTTGACCCATGGGTAGATTTGGGTGATGACTTCAACCTCCCGATTCACCAGTTGGAGGCCACAACCCCAAACGTAGGATACTAATTCATCATTTTTGGAATAAGGGGAAGACACATTCCTAGATACATGGAACATCATAAGATTACCTTATATTCCTATACAGACCAGGCTCGGGTGATACCAGAACCCCTTACCCCTTTTAGGTATCGAGATGTTCGCCCTACGGCTATAGAAGTACGCCACACATTCTTGTTTTGTCAGACCAAGATTATTCGACACTAATCGACCCACCACCATTACTTTGATATCATCAAGAGAGGGACCCTCGGTCGAAGGCCTGATGGAATTAGGTCGAAAAATTTTCTTTAGAAAATTTCACTAGTGCATGAATCTCCTAAAAAAGGGTCCACCGTCGCTTATGTTGGCACCAAAATTTCTCTAGGGTCAGTTAACTTAAAAGGATTTACTCCTCTTGATAATCTTCTCACCTCAGATGATTAAGAGGATTTGGAAGATGCTCCTCCTTTATTATAAGTGGGAGTCTCCACCACTGTTGATGAATTGGTACTAGTGAATGTCGGTACCGATGAAGACCTTAGACCGACAGTGATCATCAGAGTTTTGCCTGTGGAAGAAAAATAGTAGTATGTGTACTTATTAAAACAACATCGTGATGTATTTTCCTAGAGTTATGATGATATTTCAGGACTAGATCCTCATGTCACCATCCACTACCTTGGTCTCTCAGTAAGTCATCACATTTTCAAGAAGCCTCCCAGGAATATTCACCCATATCATGGTGCCATGGTCAGTGAAAAAGTTGATAATCTTATCAAGTCCAACTTCATCAAGGAAGTCCATTACCCAGCTGGTTATCCAAAATCATTCCTATCAGGAAGAATAACAGATAGATCAAAGTTTATGTTGACTTTTTGGATCTCAACTGTCACTATCTAAAGAACGATTTTCCTCAACCTGTGAAAGATCTGCTGATCGATGATACTGTTGAATTCCATGATCTCTACTTCATGGATGGGAATTATGGGTATAATAAAATTTAGATGGCTGCAAAGATGAAGAATCCATCACCTGTAGGTCACCGCAAGGGATATTTTTTTAAAAGGTAATTCCATTTAGTTTGAATAATAAAGGATCTACCTATAAATGTGTAATGCAGTGTATATTCGAAAAGGTCCTTAGGATGATAGTATAATTCTATGTGGATGATCTAGGGGTCAAATACCATCAGCTCTAAGACCATCTCATAGGTATTGAGAAATTGTTCAGCTTCCTTCACTTCCCTAATGTGAAGATGAACCCCTTGATGAGTGACTTTAGGGTTACCTCTAGGAAGTTTCTCAGCATCATCATTAGATACAGAGTCATTGAGATTGACCCAGATAAGATCAAGTATATCAATCAGATGCCTCCTCCGAATAACCTTTGATAAATCCAAGGATTACAAGGGAACATAGCATATATACGCCGATTCATCAGGAATCTAGACGGTAAGTGTAATCCCTTTTCTAGACTCATGTAGAGAGGTTTTATCTACCACTGGGATTAAGAGTGATAGAAAACCTTTATGGAGATAAAGTAGTATTTTTTACAACCTCCAATCCTGATGCCTCCCCTCTCTGAAAATATGTTGGACCTCTATGTGACTTTGCTAGAATGTTCCCCTAGTTACCTTCTCACCCAGGAAAATAATTAAGGGATAGAGTACAGTTTTTACTATCTCATCCACATTCTCTTTGATACATAGACTATATATTATTATATTGATAATAGTTGCATTATGATAGTTTTTTTAGTGTATAAGTTGTGGAATTATCTTCTACATCATGAGATACAGCTAGATTCCTACGTAGAACTGCTAAAGTATATTCCTAACCAACCTATGTTGACCATCCTTCTAGCTCGATGGGAAGTGATACTTTATAAGTTCAACATTAGGTTCATTCTGTATAATGTAGTCAAGGGTCTAGCATTGGAATAATTTCTCTCCACTCAACCAGCCCCCGAAGAGTGGTCCCTAGAACTTGATTTTATAGATGATCCCATTCTCCAAGTAGATCAGGTTATGCCATGTTGGAAGATGAATTTTGGCAGTGCCTCTTGGAGTCCCACTAGAAGAAGGCTCAATGATCCCAAACTAAACAGAGTAGGAATGAAAATTATCTCCATAATTCCTACATGGATTTTCTTTACCTATTCATTCTTCTTGTCAGAAATATTCACCAATAATGAGGCAGAGTATCAGGCTCTCATCACTGGTCTTGAGTGAGATCTTGATCTTGATGTTCCCTACCTACATGTAATGTTTAACTCTAAGCATGTCATCAAGAAGATCAATGGTGACTACGTCATTAAGAATCCATATCTTGTACCCTTACTCAAGCATGCTCAAAATCTGATGGACCAGTTACCTTCTCAACCAGATGAGACCTATGTTCCATGATTGCAAAATGGTCATGCTGATTCCCTATCCGGTTTAGCCGCTTCTCTTGTGAATCCTGACCAGAAAGATCTATTCATTTATGTATAGCATCAAAGGTTCATCACCACTTCTATTTTCAACGATGAAAATAATAAGTAGGTAAAACATGCTACCGTCGATGCTTCCATATAGGATCCTCTGAATCCCCCCTCATAGTAGAATAATCCTATGATTGGAAAACTCCTTTCGTCGAGTATCTCTAGCATAATAATCTCCTAACAGAAAAAGTTTACCGTGAGTGATTTTGTCGATATACAGTGCATGTCACCCTCCAAATCGGTCCTATCCTTGAATAGATCCTATATAAATGTGGGTTTAATGGAATTATTCTTCACTTCATCTAGGGAGATTAGATTCCCCAAGTTATGCAGGAAGTTTATGCTGGTTCCTATGGTGCTCATCAAGCAGGGTCAAAACTCTCTCACTATATTTGAAGGTTGGTCTACTCTTGGCCCACCACGGTCCATGATAACATTGATTTCTTTAAGAGTTTCAACGCATGTCAGATTCCTGCCAACTTTGTGCACCGACCGCCGTTTACCCTCAATACTACTAAGTATTATTGGCCCTTCATACTCTAGGGACTCGATGTCATGGGACAATACCCACCAGCAACATCTTGCCAATTAAGGTTCATTCGGACTGCAAAAAAATTATTTTCCCAGTGGGTAGAATTGATTCCTCTCAAGGAGGTTAGAGCCCCTTCTATTGTTGATTTCACGAGCTCTGATATTATCCATAAATTTGGAGTCCCTCACACTATTCTCACTGATAAAAACACCAAAATATGAGATACAGAGCTGAATAAATTGTATTCCAAGTACAAAATCTGGTCCAACCATACTTATCATCACCACACACAAGAAAATGGACAGATTGAGGTGTTAAAACAAACCCTCTCTAATAATTTTCAGATGACAGTGGGTAAGAACAAGAGAAGTTGTCCAGAAAATCTCCCCAATTCTCTCTGGGCATATTATACAACAACTCATAATTCCACCTAGGTGACCCTGTATTACCTAGTGTATAGAACAAAGGTTTTCATACATATCAAGATTCATTTTAGATTTCTCTCTGTTACTTTATATGATCATAAGATGTCAAAAAAAGTAGCATAAGTCTATCTAGATGAGCTGGAATCCCTCAATAAGAATAGATTACATGCCTTGAACAATTTTTAGAGTCCAAAGAACAAGATAGCTAGATATTTCAACAAGAAAGTTCTTCTCTATTTCTTCCTTCAAGGTGACATGGTATTGGCTCTGAGTATGTTGATGATACTTGGAAGGAATCCACTAAAGTTAGAACCTGAATAAGAAAGACCCTACAATATCCACATGTTTTACCCTAATGGAACATAATATATGGTCACCATGGATGGTTAAAGAGTCACTCATCCCACCAATGTCATGTTTCTCAAGTAGTAAATTGCATAATACCCTTCTTTCTAATATCCCACATGATGTTAAACTACACGAAGATCCCTTATTTTCCCGAATAACACTAAACTGCATAACATCATCCTATACAATGATAAAATACACAATCATCCTATAGCTTGAGATCTAAGACCATAAACTATGATCCCAAGTGTCCTAGTCACACAATAATAAACCACATGACACGTTCATCCTTACCTCAAGATATTAAACTGCATGGATTTCTAGAACTACATATGGATTTATTCCCATCCTTATAGGATACATAGGAATGCCTTGGAATTTCGTCTATGTCTCATACACCAATTAAACCTTTTGATCCCATGGAAAGATTTTTTTTCTCGAGAGTGTGGGGTACGATGTTGAGACCTTATTGGTTCTCACTCACATCATATTTCTTTATATCACTACATTACTACACACCCCTATGTTGGTAGCTACACTCTATGGTCCGAACTCTATGACTTTAAACTAAGACCTCTTTATACAAGCAACATGACATTAAAATATGCTGATCCATCCCAAATGATGTTAAAATATTACTTCCAACCTATAAGAATTTAAACCTCATGGAATTTATGGTCCTTTATACATGACTTTAAATGGAACGTACCCATCTGTCCTGCATGCCACTAAACTATTTTATCCTACATAACATTAAACTCTGCCCCATATTCATCCTTACCGCATGACGTTAAAATGAATGAGATTCTAGATCTACTTATGGGTTGATTTCCATTCTCTTTTGATAGGTAGAAATGCTCATATATTTAGTTTTTGGACCCATATGTAATTTTTCTCCTTCGGCCCCTTGACCTAATTTCTCCCTTGGGAGTGTGTGTTGTGGTGTGGATTTCTATGGTCCTCATTCCCATCAGGTTTATTTTTCCACATCATTTGCATTACCTTTGGGATACCCTTTTCCCTAAAGTATTAGATGAATGATAATAAACTTCATCACAACTTTCATCCTTACCGCATGACGTTAAACTGAATGGGTTTCTAGAACTATGTATGGCTTGATTCCCATTTTGATGGGATATATATAAACACCAAGACATTTTGTCTTTGGGTCTAGCCCAGGTTCAACACCCCTTTCATAGGAATATTTTATATGGAGACATGCCTCCTCAATCCTAATTCACACCAAGTTAGTCACCTCACTATTTCATGTATATCTGCTAAAAAATCCTCATCATATGGTCTAATCTCTATGAACACAAACTAAGATACCCACTGTCCTAGTTTCCTGATGATAAACTGCATAAAACCTTTGTACTTATCACATGATGTAAAAATGAATTATGTTCAAGAACTATGTGTTCCTTGATTCTCATCCTTATGTGATACGTAGGAATGCCCAAAAATTATTTCTTTGGGTTCATACCTTGTTTATTAGACCACTTTTATCAATCATCCTCTTAATTTGGAATTGGTTCATTACCATTCCATGTCTAGGATCCCTATCACGGATTATTCTCTTAAGAAAGGTTATAGATCCCTGTATCTAGTATGCCGCATTAGTGTGATCATGTGCTTTGTGGGGTAGCACGAAGAGTGCTGGATTCTACATAGATATTTTGTTATTCTATCTGCATGCTTCATGTGTCCACTTATTTGGGTACCAATCATATTTCAAGTCTGAATAGACCCACTAATGGAATATTTCTGGTCCATATGGATCACCTACCATCCTGGACAATGCCCTGGGAGACTTTGAATGACATTTTGAGGCAGGTATGACATTTTGAATATGGTCAGTGACCAACCCTTATTTGACTATTCCCATCCCAGGTCACACAATATGGATGTTGTGTCTCGATTTTGGTTAGTAGTTATCATCCATCATTACTTCACCCCCATTGTGTCCTAAATATTATATGTCATGATTTACATCCCCTTTTCACATCCATATGTCTATGCAGAAATTCAAAACCCTTAGATTCCTCCCTCCATGCATCTTTTCACATCAAGCTGGTCGTTCAATATTATTGGGAAACCTTTAACCTAAATTTTACATTCCTATTTCGTGTGCTTCCATGTGTTGTAAGGATCCCCTCCACCGTTTTCCCCCACTGATCATGGATCATGTGAGATTAAGAGTATTTGTAGGGTTTTTACCTACATGGAACAATCACACCTTCCTTACTGGTCCGTACTCTATGACCTTAAACTAGGACTTTACGTACTAATCACATGACATTAAACTAAGCATCCAAGCCCATGATTTATGACTTTAAACTATGTATGGGTTTTCATTGGAATGCGCCATAAGGTGGAATGCCTCCTTGGCCCTCATTCATGTTGTGTTTTTTCTACTTCTCTACGCTGCATGAATTCCTTTGAACCAAGTCCCTTCCTTATTGGTCTAAATGTTATGACTTTAAAATAGGAGTTTATATACTAAGGACACGATGTTAAACTAAGAATCCAAGTCTAATCCTTGTGACTTAAAATTGTGCGTGGGTTCTCCTTATGGAATTTGTGGTGTGGTTTAGATATTCTTGGTCCTCATTCATGTCGGGTTACTCCATGGAGCCACACTACACATGTCCGTTTTGAAAACCTCACCTTACGGTTTGAGTTCTATGACCATAAACTAAGATAACTACCGTCCTTGTTTTATGATGATAAACTATATAATAGCACGCGTCCTCATCGTATGAGATTAAACTATGTATCATATATCCTAGATGTATGATGATAAACTACACAATTCTATGACATATTCACCTGAGAATAAATTGTACCTGGCATTAGTACCTTACCATGCCATCTTCAAGAACTAAGTGTGTCTTGATTCCCATCCATATAGGATACATAATGATGTATATACATCTCATCCTTGAGCCTATACAGAAAGTCACAAGCTGACCCCTTTGGCCACTAGGCTTGAGTATCATCTGGGAGTGTGTTGTGCGGAATGGAATATTTTTACTCATTCACATTGGGTTTCACTATGGAGCCACACTTCACATCTCTACCCTTTAGTTGGTCTGATTTATATGACCTTAAACTATGATTTTTAGTGTCCCAGTTCGCATGACAATAAACTATGTAACAACTGTCACTTTCTCGTTTGAGAGGATACCACTCATTTTAGCACTAGTCACTCACCATTCATTTTTTAAAAACTACATGTGGCATGATTTCCCTCCTTATGGTATATTTAGTAAAATCCGAACATCTATTCCCTAGGCCCAACTGTAGAATCATAAATTCATCTTTTTAGACGCTTTGGCCCGGATTCCCCTTTTATAATTTTTGGTGTGGTCTGAATATCATTGATCCTTATCCACATTGATTTATTTACCATTAAACACATTTATCCTTGAGAATACACTTGTACCAGTCACACGATGATATAAACTATGTGAAATTTTCATCCTTATCATACAATGTTAAACTGAATGATTACATCACGCACACACGATGTTAAACTACGCACCTATGGCCCACATTCATTTGCCTAAAACTTATAGTTCAAGAAACATGAGATTTAAACTCTTTGAAACACCCCTTAGGAACCCAAACCTTAAGGGTGGATTTGATCTTGCTTATGGATGTTCCACGTTGGAATGTTTTAATGACTGTGGTATGGGACTTGGAGTGTTGGACCTTTACAAGGATATTTCCTCAACCTCACTTCCATGCTTCATGAATCCCTTTATCTAGGGTCTCCATCCTATTTAATTTTTGAAGGGCCCTCTACTGGTATAGTTCTTTAACATATGGATCGCCTACCATCCTGGGATAGTGACACAAAATATTTCAAATGACATCTTGAGATAGGTCCAGTGATTCGAATATGGTCAGCTGCCGACCCTCATTGGCTTATTCTTCATCTCAGGTAACATGATATGGATGTTGTCTTTCAAATATAGTCAGTAGTTATCCTCAATCATTTCACCATCCTCATTATGTTCCATATATCAGGTGTAGTGTTCTACATTTTTTCCCCATTCTACTCTTGTGGATCTCTAATATCCCTGGTGTTGTCCCTCCATGCATCTATACACTTTGGGTAGGAATGTTGGCATGATTGGGATTTTTTCTGCCCAATACTTCCTTTTCATAGTTATTCATTATCATATGACTGAAAAATCCTGATATCACTCTTTATTTACCACACGGAGCATGAATCACATGGGAATATGGGTCTTGGGAGGGTTATACCCATGTAGAGAAGCTACACAACCTTATGGTCCAAGTTCTATGACCTTAAACTAAGATCTATTTCATCAAAGAAATATGATGATAAAATATGCTACAAAAACCAAATTGATGTTAAATTGTTTCTTCCTTACCTCATGATTCTAAAATACATGGTCTAGTGTTGTCATACAACCTTAAACTATGGAATCAACTTCATAGACACACGATGAAAAATGAGATATAATTGTGGTGTTCTCCCTTTTGAGGACATCACCCTTGGCACTGGTCATCCACCATGTCACCTATCAAGACCTACATGGATTGATTCCCATAGAGACATGTGGAATTCTCATCCTGGTTAATCTACTAAAAAAATAAGAACAAAAGAACAAACAAGAAATATCTAATGCCTCTTCTCTCTGTGCATGGGTCATACCTGTCCCACAAAATTGTCCTTCAAGAAATATGTGTGTATTGATTCTCATACCTATAAGATATGTAGTGACACCCACATCATTGATCTCAGGTACAACCACTACATTATTTCCCCTTTTCTCATCCTCAATGCATGGAATTAAAATGCAATAATACCCTGAACAGGTTCTGGATTCCCCATTGTAATTATAGAATGTTTTAGCTTCCTCCCCAGAGAGGACTTCCACCACCAGTGTTGGTCTCCAGCTACACTATGTTAAGAATTACATATGGCTTGATTTCCATTCTTTTGGGATACATAGTGGCACCCATACATTTTTTCTTGGGCCCAACCATAAGTTCGTTAACCTTCATGGCCCTTTGGTCCCGATTATAATCCCAACTCTATTACCTTAAACTAAGAGCCTCTAAGGGATATGTGTATTGGAATAATGTATACTTGGCCTTCGTTCATTTAGGGTTTTCCCCCTCATCACATCACATATGCCTCCATCCCATCTATTCATTGAAATTTGTCTCGCGTGTAAGCCTCCTTTGGAAATTTTTTGTCGGGTTCATCTCCTTTGAGTCATGAAAACATTGTAGGAATAACCATTATTGTCCTTGTAACATGAAATTAAACTATTTTCCAAGGTCCAAGTAGTATGAACTTAAAGTATATGTAATTTAATAGTCATATGATGATAAACTATTCCATGTTTCATCCCTACCGTATGATGTTAATCTACATGTTCATTATTCTCAATTACATGACATAAAATTGAAAATATTCTCTGGCCCTCATCTAAGAGTTTACCTCCCACAATGTTGGTCATCTACCACATTGTTCACATCTCCAATTATCGTTTGACATCTGAGACAACACTCAATTGGGAGATAGGTTTGATCTTTGTTCAAACCAATCCGCCTACACCAATGTGCACCAAGACACGATGGCATAATTTCAAGAGTTCTTGAATCCTTTCAAGCATTACACCACTTCACTTCTAGGATTTGTGTTCCCCTTATTTGGATCAACATCCTCTATAATGTTTTAATGGACCCCCCTGATGGTTTGGCTATGCCACTTTGGATCACCTACCGCATTAGGCCAACACCTAGGAAGATATTGGTCGAAATGTTGAGTTTGACCATGTGTTTCAGATGTGGAAAATGGTTGGCCCTCATTTTTTTGTCCCTATTTTAGCCTATTGGTATAGATACTTCATTTTGAATATGGTCATAAGTTATATCGTGTCAACATTCCATCATCATTGTATTCAAAATTTTGGTAATCATGATTCAAACTTCCCATTTCCCTCTTTACCTAGATTGATTCCAATGCCACTCGAGTTATCCCAATCATTCAATATATAATATTGGGAAAGACAATTTGGATACTCTAAGATCCCTATTCTCCAGTCATAGCCTCTCTCAATACAAATACTCTTGGGGTCAGTCAATAATAGAAGACCCCAAGTATTTAATGATTGGCTGACACTCTCATACGAAGTGAACAACTATGTGGTCATCCCTTATTTCTCCCATTGGGAATGACACATGTGAGTTTAGGGATTGAGCATCAATTGCTTCATGACTATGATCGAGATGTAGTAATTTAATTAAGTGGGAAATATTATTATAAACGTAGTTTGAAGAAAGAAAGAAAAATGTTTGTTTTATAAGTTTGGCCCAAACACAGCTCTTGTGGATCCACATCTTCAATGGAATGCTTAAACATATCCATATTCTGGTGTGTAGCTTCCAGAACCTCCTGAGAAACCTATTGAGAAATAATTGATTTGGGACATAATATTTTTTGAGTATATTCACGGAGATTGATCATGGATCGTGATTGTGAAGCAGCAGTTCATAAAGTTTCATTATACTTTGCGTACTATATAGAGGAGTAGTGAATCATGATTCCTGGTTCAATATAAATCATTCACAGAGAAATTGACCTTGGAACCCGGTTCACAAAGATGTGCTCGTAGGGAAGATCTATTCTGAAAAGATAGATTCAGTACGATGATTCATGAAGATCCAGTACAAAAAAAAAGGCCCCTCATTCCCTATTTATAGGTTATGCCTGCCAAAAATTCATGGAAACCTTTGCCTGACCCAGCTTTTTGGACGGATTTTCCAGCCCACGCTTCACAGCCAGCATCGCGATTTATCATTCTCTCATGAGTCACAATCTGGGTTCGCGAGAATCCAAGTTTTTCAGTGATGAACTCTTAGAGTCCAAACCTCCTTTTACCATCAACTCTCATTCTTAGGGGGGAATTTTTTGGCACAAAAAAACATGCTGCTAAAGACATGGACAAAGGAATGGATAGTGTGAAACTCATTCGGACTCAAACGACCCCAAAATTCATTGAAGGATCCTGGTTCGTGAAGCTTCTCCATATAGATCCTTCACCAACAAGACCACGATCATATTTGAAAGTTCCTCCATGAGTCCAAAGAGCTCTGTGGCCATAAAAACATATTTTCTTCACGAAACCCTTTTTTCTTTCCATTATACTTCGAAAAATCATGGTTTGCGGAGCTACCTCTATATCCGCATGAACATATTTTCTCATAGAAATCCTTTTTCTTCATGGAATGACCCACATACATCAAGATCCATGTTTCCTATAAATAGGAAGCTCCCCCAAAATCTAATGGATCATTACCATGACCTTTCATCTTCTCATCCCCCATTTCGTGAAGCTCCTGAGCACCACAAAATTGAACCAAAAATGGATTGCACAATTTACATGAGCATCATGAGTCATCTTCTCCTTTGTTCCCTATATCCCCTACTAAAGTTAGGGATTCCCTTCACAAAGGACTCATACATTCATGAAAGAGGGATCCTCTTTGGGTGTCTGGAGGCTCTGTGAAGAATTAATCCTTTATGGATTAAACTTCTATAAATCTATATACAAAGGTTAAGGACCAATTCTCCATGAGGGACTTTCCTTCAAAAATAACCAGTCCTTCTCGAAAAAACTATCCTTTGTGAAGTAGCTTTACTTCATGAATATTCTTTCCTTCGGGAAGCTTCTTTCCTTCGTGAAGCACCTTCCCTTCACTGATCCCCTCTTAAAGAGCCCATGGATTCATGATATCTAATCCATTATGGCCCTTTAGGCTTGTACGAAGTGATTTTATGGTTCATAGTGTGGGGTCTCAGGACACATTTCCCTACCAAATTATTATTCTCATAGGTATGATAATAGCTATTACTTATTTTCATAGTAATTCTAACATAGAACCCTCAAGTGAACACTCCTACACCCCACTCTTTTATGACATTATTGATGCCTTACCTTCCTCAAGTGCAGGAGAGTATTGTTCATGTAAGTCCAAGGAGTGATAAGTGAGCCCCATCATCCAAGCTGTAGAAATTTAGGCTTCCAAGTACCATTGACCTCAACACATGATGTTAAACTGCAGTATCACCTCATTCAATGCACATGGGGTGCCATGCCTCGACCATTTCCCATTCCCACTCATATCTATGGGAGTGAGATCTTACTTACATAGAACTAGAGCCTCCTTTCATGGAGCAGCGTCTGCCCATGGGGAAGGGAAACTATCCTGGTGTAAGCCCCTAGCCTTTCTTGCATGAGGTAAAACCATTTCTCTTTCTTTCCCCCACTAAACGTAAATTCCATAAGGGCAATGGGAATATGGGACTCTCAATACCTCGTCCCTCTCCCTTTGGGATTTGTCACCATGGGCCACTAACCATGCATAATCCCCAATTTCCATCTCCCCGGGCCACTAATCATGCATATTCCCTACTCCATTCCTCACAGATGCATCTTTCATGATGTGCCTATCTGGTATACCACTTCCTCTTGTTTTTAACACCAAGCATGACTCACGTCGACTTAGAGGTTAGCAGTGACCATGAAACCCTTCTCCCAAGACACTAACCATTTTTAAGCCCCGTACCACCAAACTATGTGGATTTTTATCCCTATATTCTAAACAGGGTATGTAGGGATCCTCCCTGAGGTTCAATCCCAACCAATGGTAAACCGTAGTTCCCTCCTTATAGAGATTCTCCTCCTGGATCATAGTATACACCACTATCTATTCTCATCCCAATCATTCCCTCGAGCCATTATATATTGAGAGAATCATGCCCCACCTAGAGGTCACATCTTCTTTGGGCCCACCTCAGTGGCTAGCCATGCATATTCCCAAACCACATGTACCATTTTGATTGGAAAGCTAACCAAGTGTAATCCCTAATGAATCCATTATAACAATGTGGACTTTTATTCCCAACTAACTGGTATATGTAGGAAACCTCCCTCAGGTTCAGGCCCAACATTGTCATATTCACATTGGTAACATCCCATTCATTCCACCCACTTCACTCAACCCACCATCATCCATCATGATTCTTACCTGGGCCACCACATCCCTGTGGTATCACGAAATTCACTCGGGTAGCTAACCATGCATAATCCCCATTCATTCCATCACTGTTACTTGCATCACCCAGGTAGGAAACCATTCATAATCCCCACACAATCCACACACATTCAACCTAAAGTTCTTCTCTTGTGAAGGGAAGCTATCCATGTGTAAGCCCCAATCCATCCCTTCAAACTATGTGGGTTTTTATCCCTATATTCTAAATATGGTATGTAGAAATCCTCCCTGAGGTTTAATCCCAACCAATGGTAAATATTGGTGTTCTCATCTTTTGGGTTCACTTCCATGATCCACCCTCAGTGGAGTCTAGATCAGCCTTCACGGTGTGAACCTTCTTCTCATGAGACACACCACCTCAGGTCCACCCTCATTAGATGTTCTAATCCAACCATGTGGTCATCCTTATAGTTGATCCCTCCTAGGGATGTTCCTATCTGATCCACCTTCACAAGTGTTCCAATAAGTTTGATCCATATCTTCTAGAAATTAAACTCATGGAATACCCCATGTTAAACATGGGATTCCAAGGAAAACCTCGAAGACATGCCTCTTGCATATGATACCCTAAGATCGTTGTGAGAAGCCTTGAGTTTCTACACCCTTGACAAGACCTCTGATGTGGAATCGTATAGGTGTTCTAATGTTTCAGTATCCATGCATTCCATCAATTCCTAGCATGATAACTCTCCTGAATAATAGTTATTACCTTGGATTGACCCAATGGAATGTCCATTAAGAAGCAATGTAATTAACCCGCGTCCATAAAGATATGGTACTAGGTGCAAGTTTCATGAATAATTTATTAATCTATAGAGGATACCCAAACTAGGAAATAAATTAAAAGGAGGAATTCACGGAAGGATGAACTGACATCCACTCATCCCGTTTTGATCAAGGAGAATACATATCTAAAGAAGTGATGAATGTCTCCTGCCATTGGAAAGCGGGAATGTTTGGCAACAATAAGCCCTTCACTAAATGATGGTGCATGCCCTGATGGAAAGCATCCGAAATAGTCCTTATATGTAAAGTGTAATTCCCCGACCCCAGTTACCCAATGTTGGTGCATTATTGAGTAACATTGGCATGATCACAAAAGATCAAGTCTCGAAAGACCCATTAGTTTAGTATCCTTGGAAACACTCGATACATTCATAAGTCTTACATTACATCATAAAGTAAAACAAAATTAAAAAACATCATGTCTTCATATCCCCTCATACTATCCCTACATGTTATTCATAATATACTTCATCACATCCTGGAAAAATTAAAACATTGAAAGGGGTGAGCTCAGGTGCTCAGTAAGGACAACAATACAGCAGAAACTTTCATAAATAAACATAAATATTTAAGGCAATGTATAACTAAAACAAAAGCCTTTTAAACATGAACTTCAGCATAATATGGAAAAAATTAAATGAAATAATTTCATTTACTTATTCACATGGATATTCTACTAGTCGAATAATCACATGAAATATCAATAACCACTTTCATAATGATGGAATGCATAATACCAGACTATCATAACCACATAGCCAAGGCCTCGTGCCAAGACTACAAATAAGATTTTGTCAAGGCCTCATGTGAAGACGCTAGTTTGTCTCATGATACCTACCGATGCATCGAGGTGCTATAGCAGGCTCCACCCTTCACTTATTAAGTCAAATTAATTCCTCATATGAACAGGTTTAAACATATCATAAACCATAACATAATCGTATCATATAAAACATGCATTAAGGAAACATAACATTTACACATTTCAATAACAATATATCAATACAACTCATAGATATAATAAAAACCTTATCGAAACCATTTTCAATACCAAAATAAAAGAAAATTAAAACTTGGTATATATTTTTCATTTAAAAAAAGTTGTGGCTTATAGAGGAATCCAAAACTCAAATAATGGTCACGGCGGTGGAGAAGTCGTTGTCGCCGCATACGTAAGACAAAACATTCCTTTTGTCGTTTAGTAAAAACGCTTCATATAAAAATATTCCATTTTAATAAAAGTGAAATTCAAAGGGGTTTATACACCGTATAAAATAAAGTTGTGTATAAAAAAAATATGCCTCAATGAAAGGAGATTGAGACGAAGACCCTTACCTCGTGTCTGACTTGACATGACCATTATTTATCCTCCTGAATAATAAACTAGAGTTAATTTATAATTTCTTAAGAACCTTTTTCAAGTTTATTATTCCTTTTATATAACTTATTACCATGTTATGAACATTATGTAATTATTTATGTTAATAACGGTCGTTTTGTCGATCTTTGATACTTGTGTTAAAAATAGAATTGTTAATTACAAGTTATTCATGTGGTAAAATATCCATTATATACAGAATTATATTCATGATGTAGATATCTTATACATCCTATATATCCATTATATACATTCATTCATAATATTACGTAACATTTATAGGTAAGAAATGAAATGCACCGTTCATGGAGACGGTAAGCCGTACGTACGCATGAACGCTACTTTCATTTCTATTTCGTATTTAATGGAATGGAATAATTATGATATAAAGGTGTATTATAATTCTAGTATAATATAATATATACTATCATTTAATCCATCCTTTATACATCCCATATATGGCATTAACGATTCAAATCACTTTGAGGGGGAGGTAGTCTGCACTTCCTAAAATGAAATTATCGCGTTTACCCATAATGGAAATCATAAAGTTATGAAATAAATGATAAATACAGAAGCAGAAGAAAAACATAAACATAATATATATATATATATATATATATATCATATATGAAAATAGTGTCATCATAATGGCCACCATGAGAGGTGTTAAAAAAAGATTGAACAATCATTGTTTCATGAGGCAGTAATTCGCCACCCACAGAAACAGTATGTTCTTTAACCATTAGACGAAGGTGTGTGTAAGTGTAAATAAAAATATTCTCATAAAAAAAATCCTAGTATATTTAATATACTGTTTTTGTTACAAAATAAAGGAATAAAAAGAGTTTAAGGGGTTGTAGAAGAAAAATAAAACAAAAGAACATAAGAGAAGACATTACCTTAAAATCAGGTAAATCTTTTTGATTTGAGCCAAAGGCTTCCTTGGAAAGACTTCTGCCCAAAGTGAGGCTTCTAGGAGTAATATAGGGAAGTTTAGAGAGTATTTGGGTGGAGTTTTTCTGAGCCAAATGGATTTGATGGTGTGAATAAGGTGGTAGAGGTGGGGGCCTTTTATAAGAGGAGAGGAGGGGTACTCTTGGAAAGTCATGAAATGTTACATTATTATAAAATTCTTTTCGGATTTCAAAGGTCCCAAAATTATATATTTCAAAGATAAGGTGATAATGGTTTGAAATATACTCATCCAATAGGTTTTTGATAAGTGTAAGTCTTATATTTTACATTATCTTTTCGTTTTATTTAAATCGTTAATTAATGAGGTAATCGCTGCATCATCATGGTGTGATAAATAAATTTATTTATTTAATGTCTAAAAATTATAAAAAAATTACCATGATATATTAAATCTTTTTTATCTTTACAATTAATATTTATAGTCTAAAATTTAACTTATATAACCCCGTGTAATAATTTTTTTAGTAAAACAACACATGTTTGTGACAATTTTATTTTTACTTTAAATAAAAAGTTATTAATGTCATTTTCTTACCCAAGTGGCTCCATGGGGTCCCCAAGTTGACCCATGGATTGTCTTGGTCGGCCATGACTCATCCAATAAGGGTAGGATAAGTTTCAAGATATTTTCATATTTTTATAATATCATTTTTACCTTAAATTTCACTAATTACCTTTAATTGTGATTAATAAAACTTAAAAGTTACTATTCATCAAAAAATTATTTTAATCCCATTGAACCGCATTTTACTTCCTAATGACAACCATGTATGTCGGATTTTTGAAAATCAAATCACAGAAGTGGTAATGTTTCATTTACTTGAAAAATTAATTTTTAAACTACCACTTAGTGGTTTCACTATTCATCCAAAATTGAAGTTTTTCAGAAAAATACCATAAATTCACCCAAAGCTATAATTGATATTCTGAATTCAAAAATGTTGTCTATTTTAAAATATTCCATACATATAAGTTTCATTAATTAATTTTATAATTAATTCCCGTTGTTAAAACAAATAGCGTGTTTTTAAGAAACAATATCAATCAAAAGGTTAACAATTGTTTATGTCCAATTTCAAAGTGAAATTAATTATAATGACCACCATTGGATAAAATGGTAAAATTTTATTCTAATTATACTTTAAAACCACTCAATATTATAATTTATCACTATTCATTATTTTTATTAAAAAGTTGTTTTTAATTAAAATTTTGTAATTTTCACTATTCATCAAAATATAAAAGTTATCTGAAAAGTTCCAAAATTTTACCCTAGGATAAATTCGATATTTTGAATCCAAAAATGAAGTCCATTTTGAAAGATAAAATTTATAAAATTTCAAAAGGTAGTTATTACTATTCATAACGACTACTTTGATTGGTTGTGGTGTGTGTTTGAACTCGAAGTTGCGTACAACACACGCTACTGTATTATTCAAAGAGAAGTGTACCGTGGAAGCTTGGGGTGTTACATAAAGGTAATATGGATGAAATGTAAAAGTAAAATTATTCTTGGAAAATAAAAATGTCTCATATGTAAAGGTGATCAGGAAGATATATAAAAGTAACTATGGTATGAAAAAATCGGAACGTTTCACATGTAAAGGTAACTACGATGATTTGTAAATGTAACTAGTTGATACATAAGGTTAATTTCTATGAAAAAGTGGTGATATGTTTGAGTAATTTCTATGAAAAAGTGGTGATACATTAGAGTAATTTATCAAACAAAGGAGTGATATTTACAGGCAATTTCATTTCTTGTTTGAGGTGAAGTTTCATTAATAAGGAAATATTTAATATTACTTTTGGAAGAATTCATTTTCCAACCATATATTATGATGTACATTATTAATTATAAAATAAAATTAATAATATCCCCAGTCATGGATTTTCCCATTCCACAATAGTTTATGCATGTTATCATGCACATTGAGAAAGATAATCTTATGGATGTTGTGGAATATTGATAGAAAGAAACCTTTATAATTATGGAATATCCTGAGTAAGAAAAGGTCAATAATATTGGGGATTTATTAAGAATTAAAGGATCTATATACCATGAAGGATATCATTCTGAATTTTAGAAATGAATAAAATTTTATTTGTTTTCAAAAAGGATATAATATGTAAAAGTAAAAGTATGCTAAGGAGATGATTGGATAATAGATGATTGAAGAGATTGGATGGATAGTTTCAATATATAATCCCTCAAATATGTTTATTGATGTTTAGTTATTCATGGGAATCAAATACATTTATTGGTTCTTTAAGTGACACTATCAACAATAGTTTAAAGTGATTTTAAGGAAGCCCTATGAATATTGGAAGAGGTTTTGAAGTTATTTTTGAATATTTGGACTAATATTTGAAACATGGATAAGTCTTATTACCATAAGGTTAGGAAACACTGGTCATAAGGTTGAGATAATTTTCACCATAATGCTAAGATACAATTTTCAAAAGGCTGAGACAACCACTGTCTTATGGTTGAGACATACAAGAAATGCTATTCAAAAGTATGATGCAAGTAATCATAATGTTAATAGAGTGGCCTTGTAAGGTTAAATTTATTCATAGGGTACCATCATAAGGCACAACATCATAAGTTATATATAAACCTTAATAACAATATTATATTTACAAAATTCAAAAAATTTGACATTGAGAATATATTATGATATTATTTAAGAAGAGATTGATAACCTATAAGTGAGTTGAAGAAACACATAAGGTTATCCACATTTAAATGGATCCATGTATGGAGATTGCTATGAGATCCATGTATAGGTATCAATGCAAGGATAACCAACATAGGGTGATTCATCTTAGATCAATCAAATTTTGGAGATTCACATAAGATAATCAAACTGATGGTGACATTGATTCGAGATAGTGTGATGAGATATGACCTATCCCTCAAGAAAAATTATGAAATAAAAACTCTATTATTTTCATGAATGTGCTAGTAATTAAATGTATTTATAACATTTAAATTTATTGTATAAAAGGTAAGGAACCAATCCTAGTTATTTTAGTGATTCAAAAGTAATTATTGACCAAGAATTAAAATGAGTTTGAATGTGATAATACAATTGGATTCAATTGACTGATTCAAAAGATGATATTTCTATTTCTTCCAAAGATTAAGGTGTTCCAAAAATTATATTTTGGAAACTCTTATTCAAGATATTATTCTATGAATATATATTTAAATAAAATAATAAGGGAGGTGCATTCAAATATTAACATAGGTCCTGAACAACTATGTAAAATTTTGATTTGCTGGTAGAAACCTAATACCCTACAATATCAAGGAGATAAGAAAGAGAATAAATTTGGGATATATTTTTAAGAATAAGGAGACATCCATGCCTCAGTATTCATAAGGTTGAAGAATGACTAGATAATTGACCATTTAGAGTGAGTTTTGAGACCAAAAAATCTTTTCAAGTGGTTGTTGAAGTTCTTAACGGAATTTTGAATAAGAAGACTAGTTGATCTAGTTAGTTCATGTTAAAAGAAAAATATCAAGAGGTGATGAAACAACATAAAGTAAAAAAGGGTTCTTTATTATTTTGGATCATACATTTGAATTTGGAAATAGGGAATATGAAAACACTCTTTTGGGACTCCAGAGCTGAAGATTAGTGGGACACGAAAATTATTATATGAGAAAGGCCTATGGTGTAGCCCCTTGTATATATAGTTTAAAATTCATGATTTAGGGGAATACCAATCATGGCATGGAGTATTATTTAATGTTGATCCTCGTAAATTCTCTTATTCTTACTCCATTTACATTCCTTTACATTTGGGCGATTGGGTGAGGCCGAGTTAAATAATAATGATAGGATATTAGTTTTCTCTATCCAAATAGGTTGACTATTCAAAGAATAATTTATAAAATCTTTTACCCATTTAACCCCATCTCTCTATGGTACTGTATAATTAGGATTTACAAGTGGTGTTAGAGAAAATCAAGGTTCCCTATAAATATTTGATATGTTTTTTAGTATGGAGAAATAAATTCCATGAATTAGAGGGGTTTATCAACATTTTATGGATGAAATTATCACATTTTGAAGAGTTTTATGATAAACTACCTTCTTTAACCTATCTTAAAAGTCATATATACATAAAATATTTCATTTCCACCCATTATTGAAAAAGCGCCTAAGTTTTTCTCTGATAAGATAAAATTGGAAGTGGATGGAAAAGATCAAAATTATATCTTGGTGTCTCTATCAAAAAAGGTATACGCAAAAGTAATGGGACTATAAACTATGAAGGATATTCAGGAAATATAGGTAATTTTTTAGTCAAGGAAAAAAATAAAAGGTTAGAGTAGACTTAAAGATATTAAAAAGGCCATTGATGAGAAAATTTGATTTTTTTATGATTCAATGTGGTTGTGAGAAACATCTGGGGTTTTTTTTTCAGATGTTGGATTACTCTATAATTATTAAAAATACCATGAGGATTTTACAAATCATGGTGATCCAAAATTATCAACTTTTAAATATAGAGAAGACTACTCACTAGAGGATTGATATAATATTCTCATTACTTATGAAAATAGGAAGGGGTCATCTTACAAGAAGAAATAAAAAATGAGTTGGACTTTGAAGCTATGAGAAAGAATAAAGAGAGATATGAAAAAGTTTCAAAATCAAATGGGGAAGATATGAATAATATTTCTTCTAATGTTTTAAATAAATTATAGAAGTTAAAGTAGAAATATATATGAAATATTCTAATAAGGTGTTATAACTATAATGGTATTGTAAATTTTAAAATAGTGTTCATGGAAGATGGCTGTGAAACCATAAAGGTATGAGGAAGATGTAGAACATTAAAAATAAAAAATTAGTAAAAGAAATAATAAATATTCAATCAGTATGAGAAGGATTTTGATGAGAAAAAAGGAACAAAAGGACTCATTTTTAAATAGTTAGTAAAAAGATGAATACAATTTCATTTCTCATATTGAGAAAGGTTTTAATACCTCTAGTAGTGATGATGTAGGATATATTATATATCTTGAGTGGATGCTGAAAGGTGAGTTATAAGCATGAATTGAGAAAAATATAAAAACCAATAAAAAGAAAAGAAATTTTCTTAAATAAAATTTAAAAAAATAGATTCTGAGAAAGACAAGTATGAAAATAAATATAAATGTTATTTTTATGAAATTATTAATAATAAATTAAAGGTTTCTAGGTAGGAAATGTTTTGAGATATATTAAAGGAGGATTAGATGCCAATGAAAAATATGTAAATAAGACACAATAAATTTTTCTTGTGCTTAAAAATAAGTTGAAAAAATAATGGATATTTCACGAGGTATGTTGATGTGAATTTTTAGTCATCTCAATTTGATGAGATGATTGATTCCAATAGTCAAGTTGAATCTTCACCAAATCAATCTCAATGTAAATATGTTAATTCCAATTGTGTTAGTCACAAAAGTAATTATAAACCTTTTTTACTAACATGATAAGTGATAGGACCTCTTCAAAACTAAATATAAAGAGTAATATTCTATGAAGGACACTTCCCATAGGTTAACAACGTCTTGTTTTATAGCAGGAACACAACAAAAAAACTCTAAATTTTTTTTTTTTATCAAAATGGAAGATCACACTTTATAAGATTTTTTGGTGTTTTGGAAGTTATGGACACAAAACCTACTCTTAATGGAATAATAATACATTTATAGGGAGGAGGCATGAACCAAGGGGTAGATTATGTGGGCACATGGTGAATGGTTCTCGAAATAAGTCAGTTGTGTCCATAACTTCATCAAATCTATTAACGCAAAAAATATTTGGTTCTCTAGAAGAGGTGTGAATAAAATGTATACATGAGGGTTAAAAAGTTGAGGTATTAATGAACAATATATTAAGATAAGTAACATATACTGTGAATGAAATGGGTGTACAGAAGTCAAAAATTGGAAAGGTGTATTCTTTTGAGGATTACAATAGGGCTTATGAGAAACCTAAGAAAAAAGAGTAGGTCAAGTCATAATTCTTTACAATATTTCCCAATCAACTAAAAGTGAAAAAAGGGACAAAGATAAAATGGATACAGAAACTAAAGGAAAGAAAGTTATTTTATAAGATTTGGATTAAGTTCATGAGAATACACTAACATTTGGTAACCTGAAAATCAAGAGAAACTGTTAAAAAGATGTAATTAGGATAGACATGGAATGATATATCCCGTTACATTTTGACGAAACCAAGAATAAATTTTCATAAAAAGTATAAAGAACCAGGAAATTTATTTTCTTTACTAACTAAGGGGACACAATTCCAAATAAAGAAACTATTAAATAGAAAAAGTAAATCTTGAAACCTGTTAAGGTGTATAATTGGAAAAGGGACATTAAAAAATCTTACCATGTAGAGATTAAAAGGAATTAGAAGACTTGGTTGATAGGAAACTCTCATCCTTTCTGTTACTTCTGAAAAATTAAGAGGTCATCCTTATAACCTTATTTTTGTTTATCTTACACCAATATTAATGGAATTAAAGGAGGAAAATTAAATAAATATATATATTATATAAATCAAACAAACTGTATTATTGAGGAGTGTTATAACCTTCCATGATGATGATTTTTTGTGTGTATCCCTTAAGGGGGAGAAGATATAAAGAAGATGATTTCATACCATATTATTATAAAAAAATATGGAATTTCTATGAATTTTTAATTTATAGATGGACTAGAAATATTAAATATTACAGTATTCCAACCATATTTTCTACCTATATTTTTATTATGATAAATATGTTTACAAGGTGATTTTTTTATTGATGAGTTTAGTAAAGAAAGGAGAGTTTCATGTATTTCACATGAATTATAATGTTTGTTCATAAATACGAGTGAAGGTTATGCTTCAAGATAAAATGGATTAAAATAGCCCAAAAATAAGAACTAATTTGGTATCACATACATGTGAATTTATGGACAACATTTATCACCTTGGTTAAATCAAAATTGTTTTCTACATCAGGTTTACCCACATAGACTTATAGTTGACTAACTAAAGCCTGATTTCTAATAAAATCATGTAGCATCATCCTTCTCTCATGTGAGTCTTTTGTAAGTAAGGGAGAATAGGAAGTTGTGTTGGGTGGCACGAAAAAGTATGAATAATGGGAGGACCCTAATATTTCCTTTGAATTTATTATTAATAATGGGGAGATGAATCATTATGAATTTCTTAATAATGGAAGGGGTATTTCCAAAAAAAATAAAAAGGGGTATTGAAGTGCTCAAATTAATGAAGGTTCATTTATTTTCAATAAGGTTATAATAAGTAAAATTGTTTTAAGAATATTATTGGATTATTTATATTTGATGAAATTGGTTGTAAAACATCAATGTAGTTGACTTAAATTTTTTTATTGATGTGTTTTTATTCATGGAAATCAAAGACAGATGTTTGTTCTTTAAGAGACACTATCAGCAACAATTTAAAGTGAGTTCAAGAAATTTTTATGAATATTGGAAGAAGATTTAAAGATGTTTGAAAAATCATTGACTAAATTATAGAAAGTGGTTAAGTCTTGTCACTATATTTTTAAGACACATTTGTCATAAGGTTATGAAAACCATCCCTGTAATGTCAAAACACACTAGTTGTAACTTTGAGACAACTATTGTCATAAGGATGAGATAGACTTGACATACTACTTATAAGTTTTATTTTAGTCATTTTAAGTTTGATATAGTTACCTCATAAGGTTAAATAGATTCATAAGGTACAATTATAAGGTATAAATTATTAAGATACACATGAACCTTATGAAAAAATGGGAGTTTTTGAATTTGAGTACTCTAAAGCTGAGAATATGTTCTATGATGATTTGTGAAGAGCTAGAAAACACGTAAATGACTTACAGAATCATGTAAGGGGATCAAAATATAAAGGGTTCCATGTATAGATATTGATGTGATGTCCATGTATGAGGATCTATGTGAAACCTAATGACATATGGGGATTCATGTTAGAGTCATTAACATAAGAAAATTTATGTAAGATCATCAAACAGAAAGTAATATTGATTTGATATGGTGTATTGAGTTGAAACCCACACTGTAAGTTGAACCTCCACATCAAAAATGAATGATTTCCATGAAAACATGGATAATTCTATTAATTTTAAATCCATAATTTTTTTGGATAAAAAATAGTAACCAAGATTGAGAACTTTTTATGTTTAAAATGAAATATTAATCATAAATTAAAATGAGTTTCTATGAGATAATATAATTAGATTCTAAAATCAATTTAAAATATGAGAACAATACTATGGAAAAATATTAAATAGTTTAAAAAATTACAATTTTTAACTATTATTCATGTTATTATTTTATGAATATATATGTGTAGAAAAGAAGAATGAAGGTTCACCCAAATATTGATAGACCATGTGAGCAATAACATGAAATTTTGAGTTTCTGATAGAAACTAAATACCCTACAATATCAAGGATATAATAAGTATTTTTAATCCAAGATATCTTTTGAAGAAGAAGAATATTTTGATATCCAAGTATTTAGAGGACTAAGGAAGAACTAGATAAATGATAATTTGGATTGAGTTTTGAAACAGACAGATCTATTTAAGGGGCTTTCAGAGTTCCTGAAAGAAGTGTACATGAGTAGATCAATTGATCTAGCTTATTCATGTAGGAATATTATATAGAGACCATAACCTTTTACATCTAACATTACTTAATTTTAAGCATAATTATACAACAAAGTAGAAGCCAAGGATTGTAAAGTCTTGTTTTTTGGAAGACTAGGTACATAATCAAACATTAAAAAAAAATATTTATTTAAACTCCAAAATGAGCTCCTATATTCCGTTATTCTCATACATCTTTATAGAATACCCTAGGGAACACATGAACAAAGATATGAGCTAAAAATCCCAATAAGGGAGTATACATAAGAATAAGGCTTTATCACATGGGTTAGAAGGAATGACATAATTATAACAATAGAATAGAACATATGGAATCATAGGATCATATAAACATGGAATCATAGTAATTTGGAAGCAACATAAAACATGACTTTAGTACAAATCATGGCTAACCGCCAAGAATTCTTCACAAAGTAGCACAATCCAAGACTAACTGCCAAGACCTCTTTATATAACATCTCATGAGACTTGACTTT
The DNA here is from genome assembly GCA_963277665.1 of Viscum album. Lineage (NCBI taxonomy): Eukaryota > Viridiplantae > Streptophyta > Magnoliopsida > Santalales > Viscaceae > Viscum > Viscum album. Next base: position 1,074,148,490 of record OY728157.1, on the reverse strand, counting down.
ACCTAATGCATTGGAGCTCTATCTAGGTGAACCCATATTACTTTTCATGAATATTTTTTCCACATAAATAATCATACATAATCAATATTACATGACATAAGGGTTACCCATGGAAAGAATTGGGTAACATAATCATGTCATAAAGCATAAAAAAAGGGAGTATCATAAAAGTGTCCATAAAAGTAAGGAACTAAAATATACATGGACATTCATAAGGTAAATTATGCATGTATCATGGTGAGTGATTTCATGTAGAAGTGAAAACATGTAAGAAATGTATTTATGAAACTTTATCATTAAAACATTTTTGAACAGTTTTAAGGAAAATACTATCGAGCCTTTAAAATAGAAAAGGGAACAATTCTTTATACCAAACAAGAAGTGAACTAGGAAGGTTTTCACAATAAAAGGACTGATTTTATAAATACAATGGTGGATTAAAACATAAAATTGAGCGCACTTTAAATCAATCAAGAATTTGGGATGTTCCCTCAAAATAGGTTTGCTTCTTTGGAAGAATTAAAGAGGGAATCACTTAAAAACATGTATATCCCCAAAAGAGAATGAGGGATGTGTCTTGAAACATGATTTTGGGGAATATAAACAGTATTTAGAAGTTTTATAGAAAATTAAGGACAATTAAATTTGGTTAAAAATAAAGATGGAGCAACCTAAAGGAATAAAGGCAGTTTGGGTATAATCCTTTAAGGAATATCAGCAAGGTATTAGTTGTACTTAGGAGATATTAATGAGAGATAAAGGGATTTATCATCTTTTATAAATAATTAGGGAAATATGGGGAAGGTGAGAAATCCGACCTAAACATTTTTAATTATACTTGAGAGTGAAAAAAAGAGGAAATTCTTGAATAAAAGTGAAATAGAGAGGATCCCTTGCTTTATGTCTGATGGTATTCTCCACTTGACATTAACGACCTGAATAATAAAATTAGGTTCATTAATTAATAATTTCATAACCTATTCTATATGAAATTTATTTAGAAAAACATTTCTGATTTCATTCATAATTTTTTTATTGTTTATGAGGTTCAATTTCATTGTTTGGCTCCATTTGTTTCCTAGGTTTTAATGACGGACTCACTTATATTCATGTTTGGAGAATCATGTAAAATGGAGAATATTGTAAAGAATTGAATTTATATTATATTATTGAATATACAGAAGTTTAAATGGTTTTAAATTTAATTTGGTTACTTGGAGTTAATATTAATCATTACATAAATGATTTAATGATAATTGTTTGGGTTAATTGGCATTTTTTTGAACAGAACAAACTCATTTTGATTTATAAATCAAAACCATTAGTAAAAAAAGATTAAAGAACAATATATGAGACATAATACATATATTATGGCCTATTTAAACCATGAAAATGGTTTCATGACCAGAATTAAATATTGTAACGGAAATTGAGAACCCATCATCCTTAAATATGGTAAATTAGCACATCTCAGATGGTGTTTTCATTTTTAGTATAAAAGAAAGGTAAATGAGACATGATGAAGAATTATTAATTTATAATTACAAAGTTTCAGTACATGTAAGGTACTGGATTCATCACAACATTTGGATGAAAGTAGGTGATTAAAGAAAAAGAAAAGAGATGAACTTGAAAATAAAATAAAAGGTAAGAGATCCCTTATGAAAATTTGGCAGCCAAACGACAATGATTAAACTTTGAATAAAATATTTTGATTAGAGAAAAAAGGGGTATCTCATAAGTATTACATAATATGGACAGAAAGGGGTATATTAAATGATACATCCTAACATAATCCAAATGTAATTAAAAATAATAACATTAAATGAAAGCTTGAAAAAGAAAAGGGAGGTAGATTCACATACCTTGTGATGTAACTCCTAAACCATAATGTTTGGGACCTTGAAGGATTGAAGGAACATTGGGAGGGCTCCTATGGAGTCAAAAATACCTTATATTTGAGTATTATGAGTTTGTAATCATATGAAACAATAGAAAGAGTGGGTATTTATAGTAAAAGTGAGAGAGTTTTTTTATTAATTTTAAAGGACACCTCATTAGTGGTTTTTTGAAAATCCATGGGCTTTAACATGGTATTGGACCACGATATTATCCAATTAAGACACCTCATATATTATTTTACTATAAAATATTATAAAATCATTTTATTTCAATTATTACATCAATACGATGTCATTAAACATATTGAAAACTCAAAATTGCATTTTTACTATTCACAAAGAAAATCAAGTATTTTAGAAAAATCCCAAAAATTTACCCTAACTATTTTTCAACATTTATAATTCAAAAATGAAATCCCTTTTTTGAAAATAATTTTCTAAATATTTTTAATTTAATTTTTAAATAAAATCATAACTTATTCAACAAAAAATACATTAAAACTATAACTCGTTTTATAACACCTTGAAAATTAATCTAGGTCCCATAAAATTATCTTCTAACCATAAGAAAATAAAGTAACAATTTATTATTACATTTTATGAAAATAAATTTCCATTTTAAATTATTAAATTAATTATAAAATTGAAAATAATTTTTTATGACATACAAAAATGCATATTCTTATACTGTGATTGTTTTTTCACTTTAAAGATGTCTAAATTGTATTTATACATTCATGGGTGAAGTTTCTATTGTTTTTGGATAAATTTATATTCATTACTATTCATTACTATTAATAATGGTATGTTAATATTCATATGGGTATGTTACTATTTATCAAAAATTAAGTTTGTCTTAAGAGACTCCAAATAACTTACTGATCACAATTATAGATGGCCGTTTTTCAAAATTCAAATCACACAAGTGAAAAACTTATGATTAAAGGTAACATAATACTTATTATATTATTCTATTGTTATTTCATGTGATTATATGACATTTTTATAAGAAAGGAATTTCCATTGATAAAACATTGGGTCATTACATTCTTCCCCCTTAAGAAATTTCTCCCTTGAAATTTTACATTATAGGCCATAAATAGGTGTGAGTACTTTTCCTTAATTTCTTCCTCCAATTCCCATGTTTCCTCTTCATACTTATGGTTCCACCATAGTTCCTTGATCAGGTGAGTAGTCTTGTTAGTTAAAACTTTATCTCTATGATCCAAGATCTTCACTGGATTCTCCTCGTAAGAAACATCATCCTACAACTGTACAACCTCTGAAGAGAGTACATGTAAGGAGTCTGGTATGTACTTACTTAATATGTATACATGAAAGAAATCATATACTTTGGACATGGTAGGTGTAAATTCCAGTCAATAGGCCACAACCCTGATACGACCAGTAATCTCAAAGGTGCTGATGTACTTGTGAATTGACTTTTATTTCTTCTCAAACCTCATGACCTTCTTTCACAAAGATATATGTAGAAATAACATGTCTTCAAATTTCAACTTAAGGTATCATCTATAGTTATCTATATAACTATTTTGTTGAATTTGGGTTGTTGAATAGTTTTCACCTTCTCGACCATTTCTTCGACCATTTTAGGTACTAGTAGATTACGCTCACCAACTTCATCCCAACATGATGGTGTTTTGAACCTTTTCCCATAAAGGTCTTTGTATGGTACCATTCAGATGCTCGAGTAGAAACTATTATTATAGGAGAATTCAACTAGTGGGAGATGTTGGTCCCATCCTCCTTTGAAGTCCAAATAACATGCTCTCAACATATCTTCCAGTGTCTGAATAGTCCACTTAGATTGGACATCAGTTTGAGGATGATAGGTTGTACTGAAGTTCATTTCAATGTTTAGAGCATGTTGGATGCTTTTCCAGAACATTGAGGTGAATGTTTGATCTTGATCAGATACAGTAGATAGTGTTAATCCATACTGCCTTACCACTTATTTGATATATATTTGTGCAATTTTATCCAATGAGAAGTCCTCTCAAATCACAATAAAGTGATATGTCTTTGTAAGACGATCCACAAGGACCCATATAGCATTGTTTCCTCTAGATGTCCTAGGAAGTCCAATTACACATTCCATGGTGATGTTCTCCCACTTCTTTGTTTGTATGGGTAGTGGTTACATCATCCCCTTATTAAATTTTCTTTTATCCTTAACTTGTTGACATACTAAGAACATTCATGTATACTAAAAAATATCCTTCTTCATATTGTCCCAATAAAAGTTTTCTCGGAGATCCTGAGACATCTTTGTTCTCCTTGGGTGAATAGAGAAGGTCGAGCTATGTGTGTTTTTTCAGAAGATATTTCTTTATATTGAGATCGTATGGTAAACACAATTGTGATCCAAATCTTAAAACTCCTTCCTCATCAATCATAAACTTTGAGGATTTCCCATTTCTGGTAGCTTCCACCCTTTTCTGAATTTCCACATCTTTTCTTTGAGCATCTATTATTTTCTCCTTGAGGGGTGGTTGAGCAATCATTTGAAGAAGGATTTATGATGTTACTCCCTTAATTATTCCCATGTCCATCCTATACAAATCTAAGAAGATATAACACTTTTCAATTCTCATCATTGATAAAGATGCAAGATCCTTTCTACTTAGATCATTCACAACCTTGTTTGCCTTACCGGTATGGTAGTGGATTGAACATTCATAATCCTTAATGAGATATATCCATCTTCAATAGTGTATATTAATCTCTTTTTGTGTGAATATATATTTGTGAATCCTGTGATTAGTATATATCTCACAATTCTACCCATAGAGATAATGCCGCCAGTTTTTCAAAGCAAAGATGGCAGTTTCCAACTCCAGATCATGCATGGGATAGTTTTTTCATGGATTTTCATCTAACATAAGGCATAGTCGATCACTTTATCATTTTGAATTATCATACAACCTAAACCCTTCTTTGAAGCATCACTCTACACCATAAAAAGTTCTCTACTTGTTGGGAGTGTGAGTACTGGCACAATGATAAGCCTCTTTTTCAACTCCTTGAAACAGTCTTCACATTCCTGGTTCTAGACACTCTTTACCCCCTTCCATGTCAGTTTGGTCATTGGGTTTGAAAATCATGAAAATTTCTTCACAAATCATTTATAATACACAGCTTGACCCAAAAAACTGTGGATCTCTATTACAAATATTGGCCCGAGCCACTCTTCAAACACCTTTATCTTGTAAGGGTCCACAGATATCCCTTTGTTGGTGATAAAATGCCACAAAAATGACACTTCCTCCATCCATAACTCACATTTACTTTACTTTTCATACAACTTCTCCCTTCACAAAATTTTTAACACTTTATTCAAATGCTCCTCATGTTCCTCCTTTCTCTAGGATTTTATCAGAATATCATAAATAAATACTACCAAAATTTTGTCTAGGTAATCTCTAAATAATATATTCATTAAATCCATGAAAATTACTAGATCATTAGTGAGTCCGAAGGGCATCACTATGAACTCATTGTGTCCATACCTCATTCAAAAAGCTGCCTTGGGGATATCTTCCTTTCTTACCTTCAATTGGGGATATCCCGAATGAAGGTTTACCTTATAGAAATAAATGGCCCCATGAAGATGATCGAACAAGTAATATATCCATGGAATATGGTACTTGTTATTTATCATGATTTTATTGAGCTCACAATAATCAATGCAGAGGCGCATTGATCGATCCTTCACCTTGACAAAGAGGACTGGCGCACCCCATGGTGAATCACTTGGGCATATAAAACCCTTCTCCAGATTCTAATGTAAATGATTCTTTATCTCTTCTAGATCTACGATGGACATTCTATAAGGTGTCATTGATATAGGTAGAGATCAAAGAATAAGTTCAATTGAGAAATAAACCTCTTGGTCATGAGGAAGTCCGGACAACTCTTCAGGGAATACATTAGTGTAATCCACCATGAGGGGAATGTCTTCAGGCATGAATCCCTCCTTTGTCTAAATCATTTGATCTAGAAATGCTCTCTCATAAGGAATTAATGTCCATACTTGAGGCACTGATTCTAATGGAGATTCATATTCCTCCTTACACTTGTAAAAAATGGAGGATGCTTCGGGATGTGAAGAGTGATCACCCTTTTTGCAGTTGATGATGGATTTTCATAAAGATAACCAATACATGCCCAAGATAGCATCAAACTCTACTAAAGGAAGTATGAAAAGATTTTCTTAGAGGTTCAGTACACAAACATTAGCTGGGGAGGAGTTATAAACCATGGACACAATAATTTCCCAATTCATTGTTTCACAGATAACTTATCCTCCAAATTTTGACATGGTGTTTGAATAGTTCTAATAAACTTGAAAAATATGAAAGAATACGTAGAACTAGAATAAAATAGTACGTTCATAATTCTTGATTGAATAAATCGCATACCTGTTACCACATAGTTTTCTGGGTCCACCTCAGCAGTAGTGATAGAATAAGCCCTTCCTTTTTTCCATGGATGTTGTTGTTGATTTCATCCAACAACCCTTGGATTATGGAAATTTTTTACATAATGCCCATGCTTCTTGCAGTTATAACATTGCACCACTAGATGAATGTTGATCTGAAACATCCTTTCCTCTTCTAAATTATAAGGATTCTTTATATCCCTTTGACAGTTCTTTCCCAGATTTTCCAATATTCCACATTCGAAGCAATTCCTAGTTATCTTTAGACAGTTCCCAAGATGTTTCTTCCCAAAACTTTTACAAGTGGGATATTCATGTTTCTTTCAATCATGGGATTTTTTTGTTTAACCACTCATGTTTTTCTATATTTTTCACTTATTTTCACAAGGCCCATGAGATCACTTAGAGTCTCCAATCTCCATTTCAACCTTGAGGGCACAACAAACAATCTCCTCATAACTGGCGAAGTTTCGAATCGACAATGCTTTTCATAGACTCATCTTTAGTCTGTTAAAGAAGAAATCCACCATGATTTCAGTGTTCATGACAAATCCAAAAGTGTACCTTTCAAGGCTTGTAAAATTTTCTTCTTACACCCCGATTGACTCATCTTCCTTATACTTGAGTCCAAGGAACCCTCTTTCCATCATGAGATGGATGGTTTAAGGAAAATATTTGTTGAAAATCATCCTCTTGAATTCCTCCCAATCCATGGAATAAATTTACTCTTGGGAATTTATATTCTAGATCCGTGTTGACCATTGATCAAATTATCCATCAAAATGATAGACCTCCAGTACAACTTTCTCTTCTTTTGGGAAATAGAGGATAGAGAATATCTTTTCAATGGAGTTAATACACTATTCCCTAAGGAGGGGATCATAAGATCTACTAAAAATGGGAGGCCTTTTCCACATGAGTAATTCTACAAAAAATTCCTATTTACTTGGAGGAGGAGGTAATTACACATGATTCAAGTTATTATTCATAACATGAGTAAAATAAGCAAGTAATATCATGAATTTTTGAGCACCTGTTCCCAATATATCAGGCATATCATTTGGGAATTATTCACATTCCCTTTCACATTTATTGTTGGAAAATTGTCTTCTATTTTCCTCCATTATCTAAGAAAAATAATGTACAATTAGAGGGATTTAATACATAGCTATTGAGCATAAAAAAAGAAACTTTTAACAGAAGGGGATAAAATTTTAAATGAGAAGTATATCCTAACTTATGATTCCCTATGTTTCAATCTAGGTTATCATTGATCTATTTATTAACTTATATTATTATGGGGTTTTTTTCATTACCCTTTATAATGGTTTGTACCAAGATCATGAATTTACCAAGGCATATCTCCTGGGAGTGTCAAAACAAGAGTGCAGTAAGACCCGTTGTCATATACCAAGATATCCCGGGTCAGGCCTAAAACTCCTTATCATAGTTTTCACTCCTAGTTAAATCTCTGCCAGAGCCACCTCTACCTATTTGTATCTAGATAGGGATATATTTTCATGATAAACCACTTACTCTATACTTAGAAACATTTAGGGATGTTTTCTTATAATTAGTATCATCCTTAAGGTTCTCACTAAGTTTCTCTTTTCTTAATCTCAAAAAATAACTACACCATGCCTCTGATACCAACTATATCAACGCTATCCTTTTACATATAACATTACATGATTTTAAATATAATTATACTTCAATTTACAATCCAAAGATCATAAATTCTAGTGTATTGGAAGACTAGGTACATAATTAAACATTAAAAATAATTTTTATTTATACTCCAAAATTAGTTCCAATCTTCCATGGTGCTCATACATCTTCATAGGATACTCTGGGGAACACATGAACAAAGAGATGAACTAAAAAGCCCAATAAGGGAGTGTACATAAGAATAAGGCTTTAGAAAATGGGTTATAAGTAACAATGCAATGATAAAAAAATCATGGAACATATGGAATAATAGGATAATATAAACATGGAATCATAATAATGTGGTAGAAACATAAAACATGACTTTAGTATGAGTCAAGGCTAACCGTCAAAATCGTTTCACATAGTAGCATAAGCCAATGATAACTGCCAAGACCGTCGCACATAACATCTCAAGATACTTAACATTAACCAATGCATTGGAGTGATATATGAGTAAACCTATCTTATTTTTCATGAATATGTTTTCCACATAAAGAAAAATACATAACATAAGGGTTACTCATGGAAATAATTTGGTAACATAATCATGTCATAAAGAATAACAAAACAGACGTATCATAAAAGTGTCCATGAAAGAAAGGACATAAAATATACATGGATATTCATAAGGGAAATTAGTCATGTATCATGGTGAGTTATTTCATGTAGAAGTGACAACAAGTAAGAAATGATTTTATGAAACTTCAACATAAAAACATTTTTGAGCAGTTTTAAGGAAAATACTATAGAGACTTTAAAATAGATAAGGAAACAACCCTTTATAAAAAAAGTGAAACAAGAATTTTTTTAAAATATAAGGAATTATTTCATAAATAAAATGGTTTGTTAAAACATAAAATAGAGTGCACTCAAAATTGGGTAAGAATTCGGGATGTTCCCTCAAAATAGGTTTGCTTTTCAGGAAGAATTAAGGTGGGAATCACTTAAAAACATGTATATCTCCAAAATATAATGAGGGATGGATATTGAAACATGATATTAGAGCATATAAATAGTATTTATAAGTTTAAAATAAAATAATGGAAAAATTCATTTGGGTAAAAAGAAATATGGACCAACCTAAAGGAATAAAGGCAGTTCGGGTAGAATTTATTATAGAATATCGGCATCGTATCGGTTGTACATAGGAGATATTAATGAGATATAAAGGGATTTATAATATTTTACACATAATGAGGGAAGTGTGGTTAAGGTGATAAATCATACTTCAACATTAGGAATTATAGGTAATAGGGCATAACATTGAGGACATTCTTGAATGAAAGTGAAATAGAGAGGATCCATTACCTCAAGTCCAACGGTATTCTCCACTTGATATTAATGACATGAATAATAAAATTAGGTTCATTAATTAATAATTAAATAACCTATTATATATTTAATTAATTATTAAAACCTTTTGGAGTTCACTCATATCCTTTTTGATTGGTTATTAGGTTTAATTTCATTGTTTGGACCTATTTGTTTCCTTGGGTTTAATGATCAGTTCACTTATATTCATGTTCAGAGAATCATGTAAAATGGTGATGGTTGTACAGAATTAGAAATATATTCTATTATTGAATATATATAATCTTACATGGTTGTAAATTTAATTTGGTTACTTGGAGTGAATATTAATCATTATATAATTTATTTAATGATAACTGTTTGGGTTAATTGGCGGTTTTTTGAACACAACAAAATCATTTTGCTTTATAAATCAATACCATGAGTAAAAAAAGATTAAAAAACCATAGAAGAGAAATAATTCATATATTATGGTCTGGTTCGACCATTAAAATTTTTTCATAACGATAATTGAATATTGTAATAGAAATTGAAAACCCATCATCTTTGAATGTGGTAAATTAGCACATCTCGGACGATGTTTTAAGTTTCAGTATAAAAGAAACGGAAAGAAGAGATGATGAATAATTATTTCTTTATCATGAAAACATTCTAGAACATTTAAGGTCCTGGATTCATCACAACATTTTGATTAAATGATTTAAGGAAATAAAAATAAAAGAGATGAACTTGAAAATAAAAGAAAAGTTGAGAGATCCCTTATGAAAATTTGGCAGCCTAACGACGTCGCTTAAAATTTCATAAAATATTTTGAAGAGAGAAAAAAGGTTTTACTAATAATTATTACATAATATGGACAAAATTAGGGATATTAAATGATATATCCCAACATAATCCAAATGAAATTAAAAAGAATAATATAAAATGAAATATTGAAAAAGAGAAGGGAGGTAGATTCCCTTACCTTGCAGAGTAACTCCTAAAACATGAAGGTTGCAACTTTGGGGGATTGAGAAAATCTTATGAGGGATACTAGGGAGGTAAAAATGCAAGATATTCTAGGATTATGATTTATTAATGACAGGATACGAAGGAAAGAGTGGGTATTTATACTAAAAGTGATAGAGTTTTTTATTAATTTCAAAGGACACGTCATTAGTGGTTTTTTGGAAAACCATGGGCTTGACCATGTTATTTTCCCATAGTATTAGCCAATTGGGGAACCTAATATCTTATTTTACTATAAAAAAGTCTAAAAGAATTTTATTTTAATTATTACCTCATTATGATGTAATTAAACATACTGACAACTCAAAACTGTATTTTTACTATTCACAAAAATTCAAGTATTATAGAAAAATCCCAAAAATTTAACCTAACCATTTTTCAACGTGTATAATTCAAAAATAAAATCCCTTTTTTGAAATAATTTTCTATATATTTTGAATTTAATTTTTAATTAAAATCATATTTTATTCAACAAAAACAACATTAAAACTATAACTCAGTTTATAACACCTTGAAAAATTAATCAAGGTCCCATAAAATTATCTTATAACCACAAGACAACAATGTAACAATTTATGATTAAATTTTATGAAAATACATTTCAATTTTAAATTATTAGATTAATAATAAAATTTTAAATAAAATATTTTTGACAAACAAAAATACCAATTTTTATACTATGATTTTTTTCACTTTTAACACGTCTAAATTATATTTATACATTAATGGGTGAAGTTTCTATTTTTTTGGATGATTTTCTATTCATTACTATTCATAAAGGTATGTTACTATTCATAAGGGTATGTTACTATTCATCTAAAATTATGTTTGTCTTAACAGGCTTCAAATAAATTACTGATCACAATTATAGATGACCATTTTTCGAAATTCAAATCACATAAGTGAAAAAATTATATTTAATGGTAATATAGTACTTAGTAGTTCATTGTGTTCTGATTTTATGTGATTATATGACATTTTTATAAGAAAAGAATTTCCATTGATAAAAAATTGGGTCACTTCAGATTAATATCAAGAGGTAATAAAGAAACCAAGAGTAATAAAAGGTATTTATTATTTTAGATCATACATTTATAATGGGTATTGGGAAGCTACAAACTCTCATGTGGAACTCAAGAGCTAATATTTATGGGACCCTTATCTGATTAGACTAGAAAGATCCGTGCTATAATCAATTTTATATATAGTGGATAATCTATTAATGGGGTACTATTATATCTGTATAATAATCATATTTTTATGTAAAACCTTTTAAATTATTCTATTCTTATTCTATTTACATTCCAATACAATCAAGTGAGGTTGAGTTAATCAATAAAGTTAGGATTTTTGTTTTAACCAGATACAAAGGTTGAAAATTAAAAGAATAATTTGTAAAACCTACCACTGATTCCCCCAACCCAATGCTACCATCATCCTGGTATTCATATGTGGAATCTGGGAAAATCTAGTTTCCCTTTGAAACTATTAGAAGTTTTTGAGTATATAGAAAATAAATTCTATGAATATCATGGGTATCTGAACATTTTATGGAAATATTTATCATAGTTGGAAGAGTGGTATGACACCCTACCTTCTTTCACTTGACTTGGTAGTTAGAGATACATAAACTATGATATTTCTACCCATTGATGAAGGATCACCTATGTCTTTATTTTATAATTTAAACATGTAACACAACAAAATTTTTATCTTTTCCCAACAGGGTCATATATGTTGGTAAAGATAAATTTTGTGTTGGTAAAACGTTTTACCAAAAAATATTCCTCTGTCACTAAAATATTAGTAAAAACTCTGTCACTAAATGTTATTGCGACAAATAAAACAGTTCAATTGAAATTACAATAATACCAACAAATAATATATTTGTTGGTCTTTAATTAATACCCACAATGATATATATTGCTAATTTATATTTTAAACAAAAAAAAATTCTTTTCTATTCTCATATCCATTACAATGTATGAAATAAAATAATTATATATAATATAACTATTATCCTTATTATATTAAAATTTTAAAATTTATCTAAATGAAACTTTTATAAGTTTTAAAGCCACTTAGAAAATAATAGAAACAACCAACACCACAACTAAAATTCTTATTAATCTGTATTAGTGAAACAACCATCATAACATAAACACATAGAAAGATACATTCCCACTTCAGAAGAAACAACTAAACCCCAACATAATAAACTCTTGTACAATTTGAAAAAGAATAATGGGAGTGAAAAAATAGTCCAATGCCCTGCTGAAAAAAACCACAACAGTAACATTTTATCTATCAGCCTTGTATAAATTCTCATAGACACCAACATAGATCCTGCTCGAATTGGGGATGTACATGAATAGGGGTCATTGGGTCAGTTGGTATTATGGTCACACCGCTTGTTTAGTCATTCAAGCCACCTTCCTCATCAATTTTGTGCAAACCTGTCAAAGGAATAAAAATCAATGAGACTTCCACATTCACATTTGTTCAATGAGATGAAAAATAATAACATGATATAATTTCGAAGACCCAACATTGACCATGAGTTAAATAATTGTGGAAAATATTTCATAACACTATAATCTATAGCTACAGTAACATGTCTAGAATCGGAAATAGTGAATTTAAAAAACATGAGTTCTCATACAACAGAAAAGATCCTAGAAACAAAAGATTTATCTAGAAAAAATGTTATGGAATACCTGTGAAATGGTTCAGTTGGGTTTACGGTCAATGATATATGAGTCCTTCAAGCCTCATTCCATATCAATTTTGGGCATACCTATCATGTCACTAAACATAAATTAGACTTCCACTTTCATTCCCTGAAATGAAAAGGAATAAAATGATAAAATTTAGAAGATCCTATTTATTGTAGAATGATAAGTCAAACTGCTAGCATTACACTCCAGAATTCTATGATGGCTTCTCACACAAGTGACGACAAGCCCCCTTTCCACATGTATTTCTTCTCACATAGTATAACAGTCACGTAATAGAATTGTCAAATCTGCAATGTAAGATTTTAACACCTAAGAAGAAGAAACTTATACATAGGATCAATTCAATCGTCAATCTAAATTCCCAGAATACATTTATAAGCATACTAAAATCCTTAATCCACATGAGTTAATCATCTTAAAGACTTAATAATAAAATAACAGACTCAATATTCAACCGAATTATTATTTTTAGATTATTTTTTCAAAGCATTTATAAAAAATGGGTGTAATTCTAGCATAAGTTTAATAATAATAAAAATACCACATTAGCTTTGATATTTTGTTCAAGAACCTCATTATGAACAACATGAAAAATAACACATGAAAAAATAAAAATAATAAACAAGATTATGTAATTTATGAGGATTTCTGAAATAGTTTCAATAAATGAGAATATAAATCTAAGAGACACAAATACTTATTAAAACAAGAAAAACAAGGGAAAAGGGAAGAATAAAACCTTATATTTTAAGGTAGAGAGTCTAGAAACATATAACTCTTCAACCATCCAAATCTCATTCAATTTTTTCTTCTCATGCCGGCTAATTCAATTTATCACAGTGTGAACAGCTATAAAAGTCAATTCATGAATTATATGCACCTCAATTAACACGAATCTCAAAAAAAAAACCTACCACCAATCCTATAGAAACAATTTCCACATGGAACACCTACTACAAACAAAGATGTTTCCATTATTGTAGCTACCTATTGATGTTGTATGTTTCAGCTGGTTTCAGGTATATTGGAAATGTATAATTAACAGGTGGCCAATAAGGCATCATCATGTTCAGCATCACATCTTGATACTGTTTCATCAGAATAGAAAATATGGGTTTCATTTTTATAGTTCTTTTTTAGTTAGTGTATCCTTGCATTAGACCTTCATAAAGTATCTGATAGCAGATGTAATGCAGTGCTAAATATTGAGATAAAATTGAATATCATCACATTCAATATAGTCAATTTAGACAAGGTTGGAATAACCAACACTTCTTAAGATAACATAGAGGCCACTACCATTACATGAACATCACAATTATGCTCAATTTGATAAATAAAAACTATTTATAAGAAGAAATAACAAGTAGTGTTTTTAAAAAAAAGTTAGATGTGTTGTGAAAGTACATATCTAATATGGGAATGAAAAATCATTTACAGAACATTGTTTATTATTTTTTTAGGATAATTTTTATATTTAAATCATTTCTCAGAAATTACCACCTGAACACTTCATTGAAGAACCAATAATTCCAGTAAAATTTCTAGAGGCATGTAGGGGCTTTGTTTCTATAATTTATTTCCTCGTGAGTTCTTTGAATGAGTATATAATTCGAACTTCACATTCATCCAAAACTAGACTAAATTGTAGCTCTCATGGATTTATAACTAGAGTGATGACAATGCTTACCATTTTCTTGGGTAATTGTTTCTTGTCATATAGAAAATGAGGTTTAAGGTACATACTGAACCTAATTTGTAGAGGCTTGACATGGTCAGACTTTTCAGGAACCTTCCAAGGAGGAAATGACCATGAATGGGCCCAGTAGTATCCTACCCACTGAATTAGAAACCATTTCCTGATGCAACCTCAAAACATTGTACAGGATCTAGAAACATGGGAACTTCTGGAAAGAGAGGCCAACATTGATTTAGTATTAGGATCTATGAATTTAGAATTCATTCATGAACATTTCAAAGAGAAAAATTAAAGTTTTTAAATGACAGTTTTTATGAATTATTTGAGTAATCAGGAACCAATAAACCTCAAAATGAAACTCAGCTAAAAACTCATAAAAAGTATCTTTAAAATTTTTAGAGTAACAACCCCATAAAATCTGTAAGTTGGGTATAATATGATGTTGGTAAATATTACATATATTATCAGTTACATTGAAGATGCCATTATTACTATATGAATCAAACTACTCATTTTTCAGATCAAATTTCTTAACCCTACTCTCAATCGTGGATGAGATAAGGAGATTAAAATGAATAATTATTAGGGAATACCTCGATGTCGATCAATTAGATCACATGGAGAGACCGAACACAAGGTCAGCATGGCTGTGTGGGGAAGGCTGTAGATGGTGGGGATCAAATAGGGAATGTCGGGGGCGACTTGGGTCAAGCGAGGAAGCTCGGTGACGGTAGGGGTCAAATAAGGAGGGTGGAAGGTCACGGTAGAGGGGGCTAGTGGTGTAGGCGGATAGTCGCGGAGGAGCTAGTGGGGGTCACAAAGGATGCGGGCAGCGTCGAATGAGAGTGGCGGAGGATGCGACATGGGTTGCCCAGGGTGGTTGTGGTTGCGGAGGAAGTAGGGGGTCGCGGAGGAGGAGGAGGCATCAAAGGGCATAGAAAGATGGGGGATAGCACAATGGTGGGGTGGGGGATCATTTGGGTTCAGATTTGGTTGTCATTTTTTAAAATTAAATAACAAAAATAAAAAAAATAACATAAAAAATATCATTCAATTTTTTTAAAAAATATAAAAATATATTTATGAATGGTATAATATTTTATAAAAAATAATAATTTTATTGTATAATATAAAATAAAATTTCATCATGTTGATATTTATTTTTAATAAAATAATATTATTCAACTGATTATTATGTTTTATATTTATTAAAATTAAATAATTAATTTTTTGGAATTATTTAGGTTCTATTTAATTATGTTTATTAAATATAAATATAAAATTAAATTACCATGTATATAGAGATTATCAAACATATATGTAAATATATCAAATATTACAATTATTTAAATTGTTTATTTATAAAAAATATTTAAATGTTTATTAAATGAACAACATTAAAAAAAATATAAACACTATTGATATTTAGAGAAAATTAAAAATTAAAATGAATGAATGAGATATTTTTAATAAGACCTTAAAAAATGGATATTGACTTTGATCGTAAAAATAATAATATATAAAAAGTTTGTTTCTATTGATTGGTTATTGATAAAATCATTTTTTTTATTGTTTTATCATTTTTTATTAATGCTAAATTATTTTTTGGTGATTATTATAATTACTAACAAAATTCATGTGTTGGTAAAAAAATTGACGGTATTTGTATGATAAAGAAATATATTTAACAATTGGTAAAAGATGTTTAGGTATTAAATAATAAATATCGATAGATATACATGTTGGTAAAAAAAGTGTTGGTACTTACAATTAATAAAAAAAAGTTAATATCTGTTGGAATTGCCTATTTTTTCCAACAGATACATTATCTGCCAATAAATTTCTGTTGGTATAAGTCATTTTTCTTATTGTGTAAGTGGACCGAAAGGCTCAAAATTCTATCTTGGTATCTGTTTCAAGTACCGTTTTGGGTGTTCTCCAATGTGTTCTATTCATGGAATGGAAAAAACCCAATGGCCCTCACATCTAGGATATATACCTATGTTCCAAAGGTAGGTGATCACTTGAAATTCTTTTAATGACTCTTAGGGACACACATTGGTTGATAGGATGGGAGGTTGGACTCATAACACCCTATTGGGAGGAAATTTTTTCCTACTCTATGAATCTATTATATATTTAATTCACATCCACGAATCCTTTATAAACCCTAATATAAGGTTTTTTACCCTTCACATTTGCAATCAGTCATTTATGCACGCAGGAGTAAATATATATATATATATATATATATATCAAAGGTTCACCATCAATGGAACCATATATTTGTGTATGAGGTCCTCTATTGAGATATCAACCAGTGTGTGTCATAGGTTCTCAATATCATTTTGTTATTTACTTTGTAATTCTTTATTTTGAATAATTATGATTTAAAGCCTCATACTTGGGGTCTCTGGAATTTGTGGTCATCTTGGGAGGATATTTGAGGTTGGATATCAGGATTGGGACTATTATAAGGGATTCATACATATCATTTTGAAAGGAATTATAATCCACATAGTTAGGTTCCACTTAATAGGAAACATCATACATTTTAAGGTCATGTAAAAAGGACCAAATCGTCTAGTTCAACGTCATGCAGTGAGGACGTCTCGGTAGAAGGTTCCTATAAAACATTGGTGTGGGACTTATGCATTATCATTCATTGGTATTTTACACCATAGGGAATATTTACTGATGGAAATGTATTGGTCTGAAAAGTAATGTGTCCCTTTGAAGACACATCTCACCGGGAATATAAACCGATGAGGATGAGATGATTGGCCCGGGAAGTAATATGGCATTCTAGGTGGGGTTTTAGTCTTACTGGGAATACAATTGACTGGGGATGGTGATGTATTGAAGGTTTTGGGTTTAAACATTGTGTATTATTCCTAAATATCCTATTGGGATGAGGATTAAATCCCACATATTTCATATTTTTGGGACTTACACTTATGAGGGAGTCCAATTCTAAGATATTTTGACAATGATAGTGATATGATCTCCACTAATTATAACACCCCAAACATTTTACGGTATGTTTCTCTTCAATACTTTCAATTCATTATATAGCCTATATTGAATGTAGCACTGATTCTATGTGAAACAAAACTTGTTTATTTATAGTAGAATGTAAAAACCTAGCCATGAAACTTAAATTTTCCACATCTGTGATTTGAATTTCAAAAAACAGTCATCTACGGTTGTGATCAGTAAGTTATTTGGAGTATGATAGGACCAACATGTTTTTTATGAATAGTAACATACCCTTATGAATAGTAATATGACCCTTATGAATAGTAAACCTTATTATTATTTTGTTTTCTTAAGGTTATTAAGTAATGAGGTGTTGATTTAATTTTTCAAGGCGTTAAAAATAAGTTATAGATTTAAAATTACTATTTTTGAATAAATTATGATTTTATTTAAAAATTAAATTCAAAATATTTAGATAATTAGTTTCAAAAAATGGATTTCATTTTTTAATTCTACATGTCAAAAAATTGTTAGGGTGAATTTTGGGGATTTTTCTAAAATACTTGAATTTTTTATGAATTTCAAAAATATAGTTTTGAGTCTTTAGTAGTTTAATGACATAATAATAGTCTAATAATTAATATAAAATGCTGGTATACTTGTGTACAATAAAATATTACATGAAGTGTCCCAAGTTTCTAAAACCATTTTCAAAAACCATGGTCAAGCCCATGGTTTTGCAAAAACCACTAATGAGGTGTCCCTTTAGATTAATAAAAAACTCCCTCTCATTTACTGTAAATACCCACTAATACCTTAATTTTCTTTCATTACAAAATAATAATCATTGAATATCTTGTATTTTTACCTCCATAGTAGCCATTCCAAGGTGTCCTCAACCCCCCAAGGTCCCAACCTTCTTGTTTTGGGAGTTACTCTACAAGGAAAGTGAATCTACCACCCATCTCTTTTCTTAATGTATTAATTTTTTGTTTTCTCTTTTATTTTTGATTCGATTATGTTGTGATATGTCATTACATATTACCCTTTCTTTTTAAATTATTTAAGAGTGATTATATACCCCTTTTCTCTCATCAGGCAATTTTATGAATTTTTAAGCAATGTCGTTATGCTGCAGAATTTTCATGAGGGATTTCTCAATTTTTCTTTTATTTCGAGTTCCTTTATTTCCTTTTCTTTTCTCATCTCCTCTCATCAAAATGATATGATAATTTCAGTACCTTACATGAAATGGAATTTTATTATTCTAATGGAAATTTTCATCATCATCTCTCTTTTCTCCCTCCTCTAATACTAAAAATCAAAACACCATTCGAGATGTGTTAATTTATCACATTCATGGATGACAGGTTCTTAATTATTATTACCATCTCCAATTATGGTCATGAAGACATTTTTATGGTTGAACCAGATCATAATATAAGTATTTCATCTTATTAAATGTTCTTTAATCCTTACACACTCGTAACATAAAATAATAATACAAAACAGGTTCATTATGAACAAAACCGCCAAGTTAATCCAACCCTTTATCATTAACTTTAAAATAATGAGTTATCCTCATGATATATAACCCAAAATTAATTATAATATAATTTATAATGTCACATATAATATATATTAACAATTATGGATGTTATCCACATTTCTAACTTACTTCCATTCATGAATAAAAGTAAACCGATCATGAAAACCAAGGATGAACATAATTCTAAAAATAATAAAATTAAACATCTTAAACCCATTAAAAAGGCCATGAATGAACCTAATAAGGTTAATATAAATAAAATAAATATGAACTAGGTTATGGAAGTATTAATTAATGAATCTAAATTTGATTATTCAGGTCATTAGGATCAGGCAAAGAACACTTTTATACATAAGGTAAGGGGTTTCTCAGCTCACTTTTATTTCCATTAGATTTTCATTACATGCCACTTGTTTCTTACATGTGGTTTATTATGTACTACCATTTGATATATATTATCATTATTCTCTTTATATTCATGGTATTCTCTAATTCATTTTTGGTTATTAATTTTTGTTCACACGACTCAATTGATTACAACATGGTCAGGGACTTTGTCTCAGTTTCCATTTCTGTGTCATTTACTTAGTATTGTGCACCTAATATTTATTATGTTGTGTATCCAATATCCATTTGAGATCACTTTTAATTTAAAAATTTTAATATATTATATATCCATATTCTTGTTTCATGATATGATTATTTTCTTAATCCCTATACTCTTTTACATATGGTGTTTATTTGGAATGTTGTTATAACTATAAAAATATTGATGAACCCATGTCGTCTACTCTATAAGGATATTGAGAAGGCATATAGTATATGTAATAAATATATGTATAAATATTTCGTTGGACTTGAAGTGATGGTAGGAGATTTCTATAGCTCCTTGATGCATCGACATGTATCATGAGACAAATAAGTTTGTGACAAACCCTTGGAGTTTGTTCCCAAAAATCAGATGGGTTTCTACCCACAGACTTCAACTTCTTTGACGGTATAGTGGTATCATGTGCCAGATACAAGACATCCAATTTATAATCATTCTATTCATTCATTTTCATCTATTACTATCAATCAGGTTTTCACCATGATGAAACCTATGTATGCAGTTTCATTCTTAGTTTATTAATGGAACATGTTTTTCATTTATTCACCATGCCATAATGACTATGACAAGTTGTTTTTGATTCAGTTATTATTCATTCATGATTCCACTATTATTAAACATTACCGAGAATTTCAGCTCACCCCTTTCATTTGTTGAACTTCAATATGTTTTGAGGATGAGACCATATATTGAGTTCTCATGGATGCATTTTTTTTAGTTTTTGTTATGTATTGTATTGTGTTACCATTTCCAATATAATATAAGTTACATGTGTGTATCTGTTTTCTTCAAGACTACTAAACTGATCATTCCTTTGGGATTTCCTTCCTCTTAATCATGACAATTTAATAAGTAATTCACCAGCTCCGGGCTTCTAGGGTCGGGGCATTACAATTAGTATCAAAGGAGGTTTAGTAGGAAACTTGGAAACCAGATTTAGAAAACGTAGATTAGGGAACAAACCCCTAAGATAGTATTTGTGGATAAACATACAAGAGCATCTTGGTATTTTGTTAAGGAATATATAATGTATATATTTATAGAAAATACATCCCTTGTTGGATATAAAAAAGTAGAGGTGGCTCTGGAACAGATGTAACTAGGAGTGAAAGATCTGACAAGGAGTTTTGGGCTCGACCCGGGTATCCTGGTGTACGACAACAGGTCTTGCTGCACTCTTGATCTGACACTCCTGGGGGATATTCTTATGATAATTCACATTTTCTATACACGACATTTTGAATGATTTAAATGTAAATTTTGTCCTCAAAGAGAAACCGTGTTTTTGATATTATTTATGCATGGAATTTCAATTTATGCTAAATCCTTTTATAGTTGAGATTATAAATTATGATTCATAACCTAATCGAACGTGTAAAATTATTTAGAAATAGTGCCTAATGAAAGAAGGGGAATCAATACTTGTGGAAAATGTAGGGATTTACCCACTAAGTCAGTCAACACAGTCAATGTTGGAGCATATCAGATGATGAAAATATTGTGAAAATATACTTAGGTTGTGACAAATAACCATTCTACACCTATGTTGGATCGTTTCATGTGGAATAAGCCCCTATATTTTAGTGGTAATAATAATCCAGTAGTAGATGAGCTGTGGATCAAGTCCCTTGAAAAGGTATTCATGGCATTAAGATTTAATGAAAATGAAAAGGTTGTGCTGGTAGTGTATTGTCTCAAGGGTGACACAGATCAATGGTGGTCCTTGATCTGGAATACAATAGAGGAATAAGAAATAGAAGATATGGAATGGAGGAATTTTAAGGAAATATTCTTTGACAAATATTTCCCTCATGAGAGATGAACTAAAATGAAGTGGAAATTACTTGGATTAAAGCAAAGGGAAGAAGAAAGTGTTGCAGAGTACGAGGCTACCTTCACAAGACTATTCAGGTATTCCATATATTACATACGTGACTCAGAAGATGAGATTGATCATTTCATTGAAGGTCTTAAGCCAAGTCTTTGAAGGGTACTGAATTCTCAAACATTTTCATCATATGATGACATTTTATTAAGTTCCATCAAAATAGAGAAGTAATTTTCTAGACCAAATTTCCATAAGGGAAACCAAGATAAGAAGTGGTACTCTAATAACCTTGGAAAAGGTGAAGCACCAAATAAGAACAAGGGAATTAAGCAATACCCATTATACAAGAACTATGGAAAGAATCATCCTGGGAAATGGTTGAAAGGAATGAGAGTCTTCTATAGGTGTGGGGAAAAGGTTCATATATCTAATGAATGTATTAGTATGAAACAATTCAATGATATTCAATGATACAATTGTAGAGAGATGAGAAACTATGAAAATGGGTTTCTTAAGCGCCATGAAAACTTTCCTTACAAGAGACCACAAGAGAAATGGAAATCTTATGTGATTACAACCGCAGAGGTTGATGTTCCTAATGATGTGGTGGAATGTAATCTAATTTTTTTCCACAAACTTAGCCAATGAATTATTTGATTCTAGATCATTGCATTCATTTATATCTTCCCAGTTTTCCAAGAAAATTAGACATGTCCAATTTTATTTAATAAAGTATTTATCAGTAAAAAATCATAGGGGATGTATCATTACAACAAAGGCATGTTGATCAGTCCTCATCATGACACATAAACATACTTTAGTTTCTAACCTTATCATCATACCAATGATTGACTTTGATAAAATTCTCCTTATGAATTGGATTTCAAATTGTGATGCTAATATCTATTGTAAGAAGAATAAAGTTACAATTTTTGAAAATGGCATAGAATACCTTACCTTTATATTAGAAACCTCTCCATCTAATTCTTATCCAGATCCACCCCCAGTAGATATACTGAATGAAATTATTGGAGAGGAATAGAACCCAGAATCTATGGGTGTGGAAAGAAATATTCAAATTTAATATGTACATATAGTGCAAGAATATATTGACATATTTCCATAGGATTTACCTAGAAATCCTCCAGACTGGTAAGTTGAGTTCTCTATCGATTTAATTCATGGTGAAATACATATATCAAAGACTCCCTATAGAATGGCCACTTTGGAATTAGTGGAGCTAAATAAAAAACTATAGGAATTTAGAGATAAAGGATTTATTGGACCTAGTGTTTCTCCATAGGGAGCCCTTGTCCTATTTTTCAAGAAGAAAGATGGATCCGTGAGGTTATTCATTGATTAAAGGGAAATCAATGATAAAACTATAAATAATAAGTATCATCTGCGATGAATTGATGATTTATTTGATCAAATTCATGGAGTACAATACTTTTCAAAGATTTAACTTCGATCTGGATATGATCAGTTGTGTGTGAGGAAGGAAGATATTCCGAAGACAACATTTTGAACCAGGTATGAGAATTATGAGTTTACAGTAATGACTTTTGGACTGACTAATGCACCCTCTATTTATATGGATCTATTGAATATAGTTTTCAAGGAATATATTGATGATTTTTTTGGTATTTATCGATGATATCTGGGTATAATAAAAAATCCACAAAGACCATGAGAATCACTTAGAGATTATTCTAAAAAATATTAGAAGAAATGAATTATATGGGATGTTTTTCAAGTGTGAATTCTAGCTTCAATCAGTTTCTTTTCATGGACATATTGTCTCTAAGGATGGAATCATAGTTGATCCTGTGAAGACAAAGGCAATCCAATAATGTTCAATGCCAATGAACATAACTGAGGTACACTATTTTATTGGCTGAGTAGGTTATTATAGGCATTTCGTTTAGAATTTTACCCAACTAGCTAACCCGCCAACTAAGCTCACACATAAAGGGGTTAAGTTGGTATGGATGAATGAATGTACAAAATTCTTTGAATAATTGAAAATAATATTGGTCAATGCTCCAATTTTGACCCTTCTATCTGGAAATGATGGATTTATATTATAAAGTGATGCATCAAAGAATTGAATGTGTTGAATCCTTAAGAAAGATGATAAAGTTATTTCTTATGCATCAAGGAAGTTGAAGTCTCATGAGAAAAATTACCCAACTCATGATCTTGAGTTAGCATCCATAATCTTTGCTCTGAAAATATAGAGACATTATCTCTATGGTGAAAGATGTGAGATATATAAGTATCACAAGAGTTTGAAATACATTTTTACACAGAAATAATTCAACATGAGGAAAAGGAGATGGCTCAAGTTACTCAAAGATTATGATTGTTTAATATACTACCACCCAGGAAAGGAAAATAAGGTGGAAGATTCATTAAGAAGAAAAGATCTTGGACTTCTGACACAAATGAAGAATGAGAGAGATCCTATATTTATGGATATAATAAAGATGGATATGGGAATTGTTAAGGAAGGTTAAACATATTTCCTATTTCAAATGATTGATAAACCATATTTACTAGAGAATATACAAATATCTCAATCTGATGATGAGAATCTACACAATGATATTAATGCTGTTAAGGATGGGATATTGGAAGAATTCATTCTTGAGGAAGGAGTTTTGAAATTTGGGAAGAGGTTATGTGTTCCATCAGTACCTGAGCTAAAAAAATAACTATTAGATGATTTTCATAGCTCAAATTTTTCTATACACACTGGTAGCACTATGATATATAGAGATCTAAAGGAACATTTTTGGTGGGATAATATGAAGTGAGAAATTGTTGACTACATGTCAAGGTATCTAGTTTGTCAATAAGTGAAGGCAGAGAGATAACATCCTAGAGGGGTGATAAAACCTCTACCTATTCCTATGTGGAATTGGGAAGAAATTATGATGTATTTTGTTAGAGGAATACCTAGGACACCTAAAAGGAATGATCTAATATGGGTAATTGTTGATCGTCTCACTAAATCAGCACATTTCTTTTCTATAATAGAATATTTACCACTTGAGCACATTGAAAATATTTATATTAATGAAGTTTTAAGGCTTAATGATGAACCTATACAGATTGTGTTCAATCAAGATCCCTAGTTTACATCAAAATTATAGAAAATTCTTTAGAACGCTTTGGATACTGAGCTTCATATGAGTACTACTTATCACACCCAAACCGAGGGACAATATGAAAGGACTATTAAAAAACTGTAAGACATGTTGAGATAATTTTATCTTAACTTTGAAGGTATGTGGGATCAATAATTAACTTTGGTGTAATTTTAATACAATAATCGTTTCCATTATAGAAATAAAATGGTGCCATATGAAGCATTATATGGTAAGAGGTGTCAAACTCTAACTTGTTGGGATGAAGTTGGCGAGAGGAAACTTTTAGGCCCCAAACTTATTGAAGATTCAACTGCAAATGTCAAGAAAATTCAGGCCCATATTAAAGAATCCCAAATTAGGAAAAATATTTATGATGAAAACTGGAGAAAGGATTTGGAATTTCAAGTAGGAGATCATGTATTTCTAAAAGTATATCTGTGGAAGGTTTTCATACAGTTTAGTAAGAAAGGGAAACTGAGCCCCAGGTACATCAAACCATTTGAAATTCTGGAATCGATCAGATCTATATCTTAATGTTTAGAAATTACACTAAGTATCTTCAAAGATAATAATGTGTTATACATGTCATTGTTAAAGAAATACATTCCAGAACCAATGCATGTACTCACCTATGAAAAATAGAGCTGGAACCTAATTTTTCATATTGTGAAGTGCCTATCGGGATTCTTGGCACAAGGGAATGGGTATTGAAAAATTAGAAAACTAATCTAGTAGAGGTTCTCTAGAGAAACCATAAAATGGAGGAAGAGACATGGGAACCTGATGATTTTATGAATAAGAACCACCCACATCTTTTCTAAGGTCGTTATACATGAAAAAAATCGAGGATAAAATTTATAAATGTGGGAATAATATAACACCCCAAACATTTTATGATATATTTACCTTCAATACTTTTAATTTATTAGATATCCTATATTTAATGAAGAATTGATTCTCTATGAAACAACACATGGTTATTTATAGAAGAATGTCATAACCTAGCAATTAAACTTATATTTTCCACATCTGTGTTTTGAATTTCAAAAAATGGTCATCTACGATTATGATCAGTATGTTATTTGGAGCCCGATAGAACCAACTTGTTTTTTTGATGAATAGTAACATACCCTAATTAATAGTAATATGAATATTAATATGACTCTTATGAATAGTAAACCATATTATTATTTTATTTTCTTAAGGATATTAAGTAATGAGATGTTGATTAAAATTTTCAAAGTATTAAAAATGAGTTACAGATTTAAAATGGTTATTTTTGAATAAATTATGATTTTATTTAAAAATTAAATTAAAAATATTTAGAAAATTATTTTCAAAAAATGGAAAGGATTTTTGAATTCTACATGTCGAAAAATTGTTAGGGTGAATTTTTTGGATTTCTCTAAAATACTTGAATTTTTTGTGAATAGTAAAAATACACTTTTTGAATTTTCGGTAGTTTAATGACATCATAATGGTTTAATAATTAATATAAAAGTCTGGTCAACTTTTGTATAGGTAAATATGACATGAGGTGTCCCTAGTGGCTAAAACCATGGGAAAATACCCTGATAAAGTCCATGGTTTTGCAAAAACCACTAATGAGGTGTCCCTTTAAATTAATAAAAAACTCCCTCTCATTTACTATAAATACCCACTCATCCCTTCGTTTAATTTCTTGAAAAACTCATAATACTAGAAGATATGGTATTTTTACCTCCCTAGTATTCATCCCAAGGTGTCCTCAAACCCCCAAGGTCCCAACCTTCATGTTTTGGGAGTTACTCTACAAGGTAAGAGAATCTACCACCGTTCTCTTTTCTTAAAGATTTCATTTTATGTTTTCTTTTTTATTTTCAATGGGATTATGTTGGGATATGTCATTACATATTGCCCTTTATATACATATTATGTAATAGTTATGAGAGACCCCATTTATCTCATCAATCTATTTTATAATTTTTTATGTGACGTAATTAGGCTGCCGAATTTTCGTGAGGGATTTCTCAATTTTTCTTTTATTTTGAGTTCCTTTATTTCCTTTTCTTTCCTCATCTACCCCCATAAAAATTCTATGATAATTACAGTAACTTTAATGAACTATAATTTTATAAGTCTCATATAAAATTTCATCATCATCTCTCTTTTCCCCCTCCTCTTATACTAAAAATGAAAACACCGTCCGAGATGTGTTAATTTATCACATTCGAGGATGACATGTTCTCAATTATTATTACCCTATTAAATTATGGTCATGAAACCATTTTTATGGTTAAAACAGATAAGAATATAATTATTTCATCTTATTAAATGTTCTGTAATCTTTATACACTCATAATATAAAATAATAATACAAAACATGTTCATTATGCACAAAACTGCCAAGTTAATCCAAGCCTTTATCATTAACTTTAAACAAATGAGTTATCCTCATGGTATATAACCCAAAATTAATTATAATATCATTTATAATGTCACTAATAATATATATTAACAATTATATATGTTATCCACATTTTAAACTAACTTCTATTTTTGAATACAAGTAAACTGATCATGAAAACCAACGATGAAAATAATTCCAAAATTATAAAATTAAACCTCTTGAACCCATTAAAAAGGATATGAATGAACATAATAAGGTTAAAATAAATAAAATAAATATGTATGAGGTTATTTAATTATTAATTAATGAAGATAAATTTTATTATTTAGGTCATTAAGATCAGAAAAAGAACATTTGGGATATAAGGTAAGGGGTTTCTCATCTCACTTTTATTTCCGTGTGATTTCCATTCCTCGCCACTTATTTCTTGCATGTGGTGGATTGTATACTTCCATTGGATATATATTATCATGATTATATTTATATTCATGGTATTTTTTTATTCATTTGGTGGTTATTAATTTTTGGTCATATGACTCAATTGATTACAACGTGGTAAGGGACTTTGTCTCAGTTTCCATTTCATTGTCATTTACATGGTATTGTGCACCTAAAATTTATTATGTGGTGTATCCAATGTCCATTTTAGATCATTTTTAATTTAAAATTTTAAATATATTATTTATCCATATTCTGGTTTCATGGATATGATTATTTTCTTAATCCATATACCCTTTTATACATGGCGTTTATTTGGAATGTTGTTTTAACTATGGAAATATTGATGAATCAGTGTCCTCTACTCTTTTAAGATATTGAGAAGGCATATTGTAATTGTATTAAATATATGTATAAAGAATTATTTTGAATTTTAGTGATGGGTGGGTCCCTTTATATCCCCTCGATGCATCAACAGGTCTCATGAGACAAATCTGTTGGTGACAAACCCTTCAAGTTGGTTCCCAAAAATTAGACAGGTTTCTACCGATAAACTTAAACTATTTTGATGGTATAGTGGTATAATTTGATAGGTACATGATTTCTAATTAATAATAATTCTATTTAATCATTTTTAGATATTACTGTCCTTGAGGTTTTCACTATGACAAAACATATGGATTCAGTTTCATTATTAGTTTATTAATGGCGCGTGTTTTTCATTTATTCACCATGACATATTGACTATTCCAAATTGGTTATGATTTAGTTATTGTTGATTCATGATTCCTCTATTAGTAGCACCTACTGAGCATTTGATCTCACCCCTTTTATTTGTTTACCTTCAACATGTTATGAGGATGAAACCATATATTGAGTTCTCTTGGATGCAATTTTGTTAGTTTTTGTTATGTATTGTATTGTGTTACCTTTTCCAATGTAATATAAGTTACTATATGTATCTGGTTTCTCTAAGACTACTAAACTAATTTTTCCTTCAAGATTTCATTCCTTTTAATCATTCCAATATAATAAGTAATGCACCGGCTCTGGGCTTGTGGGGTTAGGTAATTACACTAATACTTAAGCCCATGCGAGTGAGTCTTAGTGAGAGAAACAAGAGGCAATATGAGATATTCATGTTTCATGATCATATGTGGGATGATAATTACACCTAAATTGGAAGAACATGATACACTTTCTTCCTCATTCATTAGAGGATGATGGTATTGAAATAGATGGTAGGAGAAGTATGACATCTAGAAAGAAATTATAGGGGCTTAATCCAGGAGGGATTCTCATGATGATATTTTATTATTATTCGCTGGTGGATGAGGGAAAGGATATAGTGGGGTAGTATGAAAGAAATATGGTGTTTAATCATTCTCATATTTTGAATGTTTCTAAACCCCACCTCAAGGCTTACACATACACATAATGCATATATACTTCCTGATTCATTTCACATTTTAGGAATAGAGAATAAAATGAATATATCTAATTGAAATGTGTCCACCTTACTGGGGGATGGGATCCTCATTTCCTTGAGAATTAATGATTTTGAAAATTTTGAGGACCTAGTTTCTCAAGAGGTTAAATTTGATACATACTTTACCATGGGAATTCATGATCAATATGAAACACTAGTGTGTCCATGAACCATCAATTTTGATTTGGTGGTCTGAGAGGAGTTCTTGATTAATTTTTCCTCAGATAGAAGTTATGAGTATATGAATTCCAAATAATTTTTGTTGTGAAAGGGAATTATAATTGTATGATGTTTCATCTAGGTAGTTCTTAGGATACCTGTGAGGTGTCTCCCCCAAGTGAAACTTGGGAAAATTGGGAGGTGTCTCACCCATGTGATACTTGGGAAAACTGGGAGGTTTCTCGCTCAAGTTATACTTTGGTGAACTAAAAAATGTCTCATCTAGGTGATAGTTAGGAGAATATGGTGGAGTCTCACCCAAGTTTTACTTGGTTGAACTGGGAGGTGACTTTTTTGGTGAGGAGGAAACTATACAACAACACTTCAGTTATACTTTTCCCCAGTGATCAATGGTCTCCTCAGGTGATCTTGCAAGAATGTCACTAATGTTTTGTTTTAATGAGATATCCTTCATGATAGTGCATTTGGACTAAGGGATAAGTGGTTCATCATGCAAGTTTTTAATGTTTTGAAACTTTTGGAAACTCTATTACCTCTCTCCTTTCATTAATTCCCCCTTTTTTCAATCTTGGAAAGTTACTTGAGGGTTTCACAGACTTAGATGTGATACTTGGGTGATCAGGGATTTAATTAGTCTCTAGGTATTCCAAGATTCCTAAATATAGATCCCAAGGGTCCTATTTATAGGAAAAATCAAGTCCCTAGGTGAAGGAGGTAACTCCATGAAATTCACTCACATAGGTGGTTCACATATATAGTTCACACATTTTGTACTTGTGCGGGGTGATCTGCACAAATGGTTCATGAATTTTAAACTTGTGTGGGGTGATTCAAAAAGGATAAACCTACATGGAATGTATATCCATATAGGTGGATCATGCAGACTCTACTTCCATGTTTCATTGGTTGTGTAAGTTCAATACACAATGACCAATTTCTTAAATCCTAATGAAACATACTACTCCCTCTTGCAACTTTATTTCTCCATGTAATTGAAATGCTTTAATTTTGAGAGTAATTTCTCACTTTAAATGAGAGTTACAAAAAATTAAACCCACATTAGGATTAGATCTAATTAGAACAATAAAATTTAATTCTAATGTAGAGAGTAACTCATGAGTGGATGGACCCTTGATTAATTGGGAACCATGTGTTTGGGAACACCATTCATATTATGGGATTTTCATAACATTGTTGCTCTTATCACTTTTTAAAGTGAATCTTACAGGTAATTCATGTTGATGGGTCACATTGATGTGTCACAATGATGTGTTGTACTAACTTTCCACACCTATAAATAGTGTCACCTTCCTAATGACCCCCCTTCATCTGAACTATTATACTCTCCTGCATGAATTCCTATATTTGTGCAAGTCTTCTACACACATCTTCCTCACATATGATCTGTAAACATTCAATTGCATGAACATTATATACAAAATACCTTTTGAAAGATCACTTATATGTGGTCACTATGGGTGAGTAACTTGTGTGATGTCACTTCAATGAGTGAGTGTCACGATGTCACTTCGAGAAGTAACTTTGATGATGACACTTTAGTGAGTGACTTTTTGATGTCACTTAGTAAAATTACTAGTGTTATGTCACTTGGATGAGTGAATAACATGATGTCACTTGGGAGATTGAATTTCATGATGTCACATGGGTGACTGACATTCACAAATCCCCACCTTTACTAAATTTCCAAAATACTCTAAATTAATATTTTTAACATTAATAAAAACATATGTGTTTCTTGGTATATTTCTAATTGCTGGGAAAATAGTTCCAATTACCTATGAACATGATGCAACTCTTATAAAAGAGTTCTTATATATTTTTACTCTAAGATATTGTCGATTATATGACCCCTCCCTAGTGAACCCTGTGAAGCATATGAAGAAATAATATTTTGAGGATATATAGGGTGAATAATTATTGTTATATGACCAAAGACTTTTGCATGATGTGTTCATTATGAATCTGAATAATTACTTGTCATTATCCTTGTTCAAGGAATACACAAAACTTAATAAAAACTGAATTTCCTCCAAGAGATCATATATTAATTAAGGTATTACATCCACCATGTTTCTCATGAATCAAAGTAAAATTTCCCTAGATTTGATGACTTATACAATTGATTCAAAACCACACCAATACTCACCCATTTTATGGTGTTCTACCACAGAGAAATCAATGGGAAGAAGAACATTGGTAATTACACACCAGAGGTGGAGTCAAACCAAAGTGTATGGGGGTCTATTTGGTTAAAAATACATACACTAAGATTTTAGTGGAGAAAAAGGAGTTTGATATCCCTGAATAAATCTGGGTTTCATAGATTTGCACGTATAAACATTTTGATGTAGTCACAGATATGCTCAGCTAATGGAGTCCAAAGACTATCCACATGATGTATGGAGAAGTAGAAATCAGTTTATGGGATGTTTACAAGATATCAGGATCCCCATATATAGAGATATATATGAATAATTCATCCCTCCAAAGGAAATGCAGGATAACATTAACTGGACACCTTCTTTGGATCATGAGTTCTTAAAAAATAACCCTGATGGTAATAGAGAAATACCCCCATGAAAGGGAATATGTTCATCCTTAAGTATGGATTAATGTATTTATAAATCCCTTAGGAAAAGAACTCGACTATAAGAATTTTATGGTGTCCGTATAATAGAAAATTGGTGCATCTTGGGAAAATATTTTCATGTGTTAATGAAAGACTAATATAACACATGGAAGTATACCATTAGACCCTATGTCCCTAATAAGACTCATCTGGTCTAAATTTTATTAATGTGGATGAGCACCCCCATGTTGTTGGTTCATGAGTCTAATGGCGATGTAAGAATAGGGACATAATTCCCGAAGGCCAAGTTAGTAGGATGGGATCATATAGGGCAAGCAGTCTCATACTTTGTAAAGATCCACTTATTCTTTTTTCACATTTATATGAGCTAGACCACTTCCATATTTCAAGGGTTTTACCTGTGTTATGGGGGTTTATAATAGTTAATTTTAGATCTTATGAAATACTATGTGTGGTAAGTCTTCTTGGGTTATGTTTCCATCCATTTTCTCAATCTGTCTCTAATATCAGACCTTCGAATTTGAAATATAATGTATCTATGAAGACTCTAGGTTTACCTGGAAAATTTTACTTATTCCTACCTAGGGAACCACCCAATTGAATTATTGTTGATAATGACCCTATATACTATGGTATTGAAACATATATGATTAATTTAGCACTGATCATTCAAGAATTTATGAAAATACTCTAGATGAAATGCAGAATCTTACCGGTGAGTCTATTCCTTTAACAAGTGAAGGGTCAAGGGAAAAGACCCTATCTTATTTTGTCACTATATAAGGAGAATAGATTCATGGTAAAGTAAATTACACCTAATATGTTGTCATTTATAAATCAATAACTCTCTATTTCATAAAATTTTAGATCCTCCTCTTATATTGGAGGACCCTGAGACAACCATTAATAAGCCCATCAAAATCCAAGAAGGGGATGCTCGATATCATGGAACATTTGATGAGGGTGATGGTGGTGATCCCAATTGAATGAGGTCTGGAAATGTTTTTCCTGATGAAACAATGGTGGGTGGAGTGGATGGGGTAGATTTAGGTCCAAAACAAGGCATCTCAAATGTCCCTACTAGTGAGGATTCCAAGATCCTCGAGACATTAGTTAATGATATAATGTAAATGTAAATGGAGGACATTCTCAAAAACATATTGATATTTCAGGATCTCTAGAGGAGTTTGGGATATTCAATGAGGATTTGGATATATGTGAGTCTTAATTTATATAGAGCTGATATTATTATGTCTGATGTATTAATAAACAATATTTAATCATGCTATTTTATCCATATAAAATATTTCCAATCCATTCTAGCAATAGGTTTCTAAAACCCATCATGATTATATGATATAGAAAATTATTGATGAGGATCTTGGAGTGGGGGATTCCAATGAAACTTCTTCCCCAAGAACTGGGATACTCAATAAGGTTCTCTTTCTCAAGAGATCCTCGTTCAAGCTAATGAGGTCGATGATCCTAGGGGACATTCAAACTGAGTAGTTTGATTCACCAATGGATGAGTATTCGTGGCTAATTAGATTGGATCTCCTTCATTCCACATATTATCTTCAAATATTGGTGAAAAATTCCATGTGTTCTTTAGTACCGTCAACTTAAATAACCAATTTTGAAGAGTAATTCTCTACTCTGATTCAACACATGGTTCTAAGAGAGGGTAACATCATCCTAAAAAGGAAAACATAGATAACTTATCTATCTAAATAAATTATAAGGTACGTATCTCTCCCAATATTGGTTTAGAGGCAAACTAGGATGACTAGAATGCTTTGGGGGTATCTCACCGCTTCATTTTGAAAGATATATGGATGTTAGTCTCAGAGACACCTCATGAAGAACTACCCTTAAAACTCTATTGAGTAATGATCATGTTCATTACTCTGGGGTATGGATTATTCTATTATTGTGTATTTAATTACACCTTAAAGAATAATATTTGGAAATAATAGGAGTAAAGGTCCAAAAAAGTCTTAGTTGAGGTGTGATTGCTTAACAAGTCTCATGACCATCAAGATGCATTATCTTAAGAAGAATCTCATCAAACTGAGGTGCTAGTGGAATGCCAACATCAAGTTGACAAGAAGGATATAAAAATGGTAATCTTCTAATAAGAGTTGTATGATTCCAAATGAGATCATTTATAGCTCCACTGGTCACTAGAGAATATTCAAACTTGAGGAAAATATGTTATTATCACATAAAGAGAATATATTTGTCTTTCTAAGGATGAATCATACAAGGAATTAGCCGAGCTTTTAAAAAATATTGATAATGATTAGGCATTGATATTTCATGTTAATTTTTTAATTCCTCTTGCAACACATGATAGATGGACTCTAACTTTTGGATGTTCCTCTGACCTTTTAATCTTATAAATGAAAGGGATTTTGTTCTTGACCATCAATTTCTCTATTAATGTTTCCACTTGTAAGAATAACTATGATTATCAGTCTAATCTGTTTGGTATTTCCATTTTGGAATAGTTTAGGATGTATATATGTGGAATTACCCTCACCGTAATTCTAGAATTATTTTGTTTTAATGGACACCCTTATGTTAGTATATTCAAATTACAGTGATAGGAAGTGGAAAATTCTCTAATTTTTTCCCTAGGTTATGGAACCTAAAGATCATAATTTATATATTTATAGAACTAAATGATAGACCCTAGATACTTTTTTTATGTTTCATTGCTCTAAATTGTTCCTAATTATGATATAAAGAAGACTTAGTTGGAAATACTTGTATTTTTATTCACCTCCCTTTATGGGTTTTGACCTAACGAGAATTAATCTTCTTTCCACTGGTAGTTTAGGATCTTGTAAGATGGAATGATGTAACTGGTGTTTTTTCTGGACATATTTGACCACATGTTATGGGAATAATGACCCAAAAAAGGGCTTGTGGGACAATAATGATCCAACATCATGTTTTTAATGAAAATTTAGTTACGATATTGTCAAAGCATATGAAGATAAAACGATTTTATCCTATTGATGACTATACCTCTAGTTGAAAGGAGACATTGGGGTGTATAATATGGATCTATATCAATTCATAGTATGCATATTTAAGAAAAATGTTTCCTTCATATTTGGATACTCTTATCATTGGTATATAAGGGAAGCTTTGGGGATTTGAGTTTCCTGAGGCCACGAAGTGTGGTTTATGAAAATATATAAATTTACAAAATATAATGGGTGTATTTAGGAATGATATTATCATTTATATGGTGGATATAATCTAATAAACATGTCATGAACATATTTCATGTGGCTTTAATAAGGATTTCCTTACCCAGATCCAACTCATAGGCAAGGAGAAGGGTCATTTTTTATTGTGTCTTGGCAAAGATGTAAAATATGGGAATCATTATGAATTTTTTGGGGTGAATCATGTAGTACATAGTTCCTAAAAAAATTGTTGGTATAGTATAAGACTGACACTTAGAATAGGATTCCTATAAAGTGAGATATGATGTGTCACACAGTTTCATTATGAGTAATAAGGACATGAATCATGTAATTTAATGTCTTATGGAGAGGACCTTTCTTGGTAGTTTAATATCACGCATAAAGGATGTATGGAGGGAATTTTAAGGTATTTCATCTAGTACCACACATTTTATAACTTTGGATATGTCTTGTTTTAATAATTAAAGATGGGATAATAATCCAAAATAGATAATCTCGTATGAGTCATTATGGGTGTGAGAAACAAGAGGAAATTGGGGGGTTATCAATGTTAGTCAAGGATTTTATCTTACAAGAACCTCGTGATTTGTTGTCTTATAGTGGGGGAGTTGGATCATAGTTTAACATCATGTGATGGAGATGAATGGATTCTATAGTTTAAGGTTTCATAGTTTTGACCATAATAATGGGGACAATGATCAAAATATGTGCTCATTAAGAAATAGTGTTCCAGTATATTTCATATGTGAAGAGAGAAGTTGTGAACCCTGATCTTTGGGTTATTATATCAAAATAAGTGGCCTGATAAAATTATGTAAAGGGTGACCAAGGACCTTGTTTTGAAAATAGATTCCATTTTGATTTTATCAGATCGTAAGAAGATAAAAATATTTTATCTCATGGACGAATATGCATCTGGTTGACATGCTATATTTGGGGAACATATGAAAATCTGTTTTTGGGGTTTATTATGCATAGTAAAAAAAATAAGTACTTCAGAGTTGGATTATTTTATCACTGTTAGATAAAGAAGTTTTTTTTATGATCTAGGTTTCCTATGAAAAAGAGTGTGACTTTTCAAAAGAATAAATCTGATCATGAAGGAATCATTTAGATAATCATTGTTCATGGATGAGAAATTACCTACAAATATTTCATTTGTATGTAAAAAATGGGGTCTTTTATTTCAATCACGATTTCATAAATTATGGAAACTGTGTTAGAATCTATTGCATGTACTAGGATCATATGAAAGGAAGATGGGACACATACAATTTTTTTTACTATATCTAGGTGTAGAATGAGGGATTTTGGCATCACTATGTATCTCATTGGTAAGTGAATCAAGTCATATGTTGTTCTAAGTTCCCCACACTAATCAATTTATCATATAGGGAGAGAGAATTTTTATTATAGGGTGGTTGGTCTATGAACTAGGATCTGGGCATTCCAAAATATCTTTTAGAGATATGAATCCATCCATATATAGTTATTTAATAGAAAAATGATGTGGTATGAGACTTGCATCGAGAGTAGGGGGATTTTAGTATAGGGGAAAAGAATCACACAGTTTTATGTCATAAAATAGGGATAGAAACCATGTAGTTTTACATAAAATGGTACGGATTTTGGACATTCAGTTTAACTTCATACGATGAGGATGAGGTGTTATATGGTTTGAAATCTTATGATATGGATGTTTTCCTACAGTTTAACATCATGAAACTAGGGTGTAAGAAGTCTTCAATTTAGGGTCATATAGATTTGACAAAAAATCAGTTGGTCAGGTAGTCTATACAGAAAGAGAAATGAGAAAAACCAATGTTAATAAATATCCCAAATATAGGTATAAAAGATATCATGGATATGTAAAATTAGTTTAATGTCATAATTCATGGAAAAATGGGTGGATAGAGTTTAGGGTCGTGTATCTTTGACCAACGATGTATATTTTAGCATCTTGCATGCAAGACCAATCATACCCTTTAAGTTTGTGTGATAAGGGTTGATTGTCGATTGTAGTTGTGGAGTAACTTACTCATGAAAACTAGAATAATTTCCTAAAATATCTAAGTCCACTTGATTCATTCTCAATATTAGAAATAATAGAGTTTGGGAGTTAACTAAATGTTAAAAAAATGTTGATAAAAGGTCATATCTGGTGCGTGCCACTCTATTTATAATTTCATGGTGGTTTCGCCACAAATGATTCAAAAAAAAATTTGGATGAGAAGAGATAATGTTGTGAGGCATGATCTTGTGGTTCCCAAATTTTATAAAATGATATGAGAAAATTTTGTATGGAATGGTTATAGACCATATTGGAATATCAGTTTCCATTATAATGTTTTCATTGTGTATAGAGATAAAAGGAACTTCTCTTGGGGAAAGAGATACCTCCAGTTGATAGGTCACATTGGGGGAATATTATGCATTTCCATATTGGGGCACATTATGCATAATCAAAAAAAAAATTTCCCTTCAAATTTGAATACATTTTTCACTAATATATGAGGAAATATTATCGGGACCCAAACATCTTGAATGGCTTGGTCACAAAAACTATTTTTTAGAAACCATTCATTGGCAGGGAAAATATATGCATTCCATCTATAGAAATCAATTAATATGATCCATTATAGGAGACCTTATGGATGACAAAAGGTCTATCCAATTATGGTTAAGGAAATTTAGGTTTCTTCCTAGGTATCATTAGGGTCCTAAGATCCAAAACTAGTTTTCCTTAAATTAATGAATGGAGGTGAAATTTATTGTTAAAAGTTTGTTATATTCAATTTTGATAAACTTATAAATAATTAAAGGTATATTTTATTTTCTCATATAGATGTTATAATTCCCCCAATTTATTTTGAGATTTCTTATCTATAGATAGATGATCGTAAATAGAAATTCAATGTGAAGGTAATATGACCTCAATGGGAAAAATTTCTTCTGTCCCATAAATTAGTGAATATGGGGTTCCATGTGTAGCAATATGGGTTATGTTATGGTGATACCATAAGGAATATAAAAGTTTATTAGGCCAATACTTGTTCTATTTATCTATCATTTTTGGAGTATATTTGATAGAGTTTTATTGAAATACTTTATATTTCTGTTTTCTGTTATATGATAGATAAATGAATGGTTACTCTCAATGTTATACTCATAGTATAACATACATAATTCCTAAGAGTTCAAATTGGTGCCATTTTTCGTCAATATTGTGTGAGGTACACCAAATCTGGTGATGATGTTAGACTTCATGAAATTAATGATGATTTTAATTATGGATTACTGGAGGGGTATTGCCTCATTCTATTTGTCAAAGAAGTTAGTATAAGTAAATATTTACATGAATTGCTTAGATGTAGTAGGATTATATGGAACAACCACATCCATCCCCTATATAGATAATGTCCAGGAGTATTTGGTAGTATGAAAAAACTCTTGGGGATGTGGATAAAGTTGTCATGTATTTGATAGGAATGACACCTCTTGGTAAATTTTGTGCAATCCTACATCATTGAAGGCTAGAAATATCCATGCCTCCTGACATGATGAGAAATATTGATACCAAAATAATGGTCACCACATGAAACGATATGTACTTATAAAAAAAATAGTCTCTTCTCTGTCAATCTGAATTTATTGATATTGGGGTCTTCTATTTCCCTTTAATATTGGGATTTTAGAAAAACTATAAAATTAAATTTCCTAGGTTTGGTTGTCGATACATTAAAAGAAGAAAATATCTTCATTAGAAAATTCAGTATTTAACAGTGTTGTTTCTACATAGCGATGTTCTTTAAGGAAGTCTTCTAGCACCTAACCTTTTATCACTTTTTGTGGTATGAGATAAATGAAAAAAATGCTACAGTGTGACCACCCACCATGCCATGTTCCCAATAAACACAGAGTGGTTGAGGGTGTAATTGAGTGTGTTTTCATAGGAGACCAAAAAAATCTCATGATACTACATGTAGTGTCTCCTTTTCCAAAAACAAATTAGTGTAAGGAAGCACTTATCACTATCTAAATATCAAATACCAGTATTGAGAAAGGTTCTAAAAAGAACATAGAGTTTTTTCTCACCCCAAAAAACATTTTTCTACATGAGTAAGCTTCCCAGTGATTGGTATAAGGCCGTCACAAATATAATAATTGCATGTACTTTGATAAGAGAAATTAACATAGGTGGTCTCAAAATATAATTCTTAAGAATATCAAAGCCTTATTCAAATCCACCAGTCTATTGATAAGTGACTCCTTTATTTAATAGTTTTTATGAAAAATAGACTCTTTCTAGTCAGGTTTTCTATAAAGCATAAGATATAGTCTAGGATCCTTTGAAATCATCTCAACTATTTGAGGTTTTTAGGAGGTGACATATCAAGGACAACCTTAGTCTTTTAATTTCCATCTTTTATTTCAAATTGGTGTATCAAGAAGCTAATAAAATTTCCTTATGTAACAAAAAATGAAAATTTAATTGGATTCATTTTTAATCTATGTTGTCATAACTTATAAAAAATAATCTATATATCAGCAAGATGATTAGATCACTTCCAGGATTTCCCCACTAAATCATCAGCATAATATTCAATGGACTTTCACATGAGGGGTTTTAAAATGTGAGTCATGGTATGTTGTTATGTGGAACCATCATTACAAAAATTTAAAATCATTACTTGATAAGAGTATATACCTTGGGTTTTCATAAAATTAGTGGAATACTCATATTTAGGGTCTATCCATATTTTTTTCATGATAAATTTCCATCCATGAAGGTTAGGTCTTGGAATCCAACAATTTCATCAATGAGAAGTTCTAAAATGAAGATTTGTAAATCATATTTCAAACAATGTTGGTTAATATCCTTAAAATAAATAAAAACTCTAGTTTTCTTATTCTTCTTCTTAACATGGAAAATATTGGTGAGCTAATTTAGGTACTGGACCTCCCAAAGAAAGTTGGACTTGATGATCTTGTCAAATTCATCTTCGACTTTATCATTACGAGTTAGATCTATTCTTATAGCATCCATCTTGTTACCATGGTGTCCTTCTCGAAGACCCAAGTGGTGATTGGATATATGAGAGTCAAGAAACTAAATTTCTTTGTAGTTCTTAGAGAACACATCCCCATTTTGTTTTTATAAAATAGGTTTATACCCTTTCTCTTCAGACAACATGGTTGTGCTAATTAACATAGATTGTGGATCCTATTCCATACCCAGTTTTATCTTATGAAGTTCATCAAAAGTGGTGGAGACACCTTTCTATAATTTTAGAGTATCATATCTGAGATCCTCGTTCTCATCCTTTTACTCTTTGACTTATCTTCTTCTTCACAATCATTGTAATTTCCCGGATCCGGGTGCCACTGAACGGGTGCCCTAAACTCGGTTGGTCACATGACCTCAAGCGCATTTCCCCAAACTCTAGAGGTTGCCGACTAGCGGCAAGGTCCCAGGTCTGATAGTGGGGAAACTATGCCCTCATTTTTCAAAGTGTAGCGCAGCATAATACAAGATAAAACATACTACAACAGCAGATGCAATAATCCACACATACATAACTATAGTAAAAGATAACCAACAACGATATATAATGATGCAACATGCCTCAAGTTCTATGAAACAACCAGAACATCTTACACAACAATAAAGGACACTACAATATAGAGTAAAACAAAACAAAACAAAACATCTGGTAGCATCGCGAGCCTAAGCCCGGTCCCATGCTCCCATACTCCTCAGTAGCAATCAAGTACCTGTATAGGGACCCTTTACCTTATCCACACCTGTAGAAATATAATCTGTTTGGGCCGAAGACATGACCCAAATAGGGTGTGAGAAACGAATTCCCAGTAGGCACCCACCGAAGGCTCGTGCTCAACTGTGTGTACACATGCAACAACAATGTGCAAAAGTAAATTCAATAAACTAAGAAGTACTCAAAAGTAACTAAATTTACTAGTTATATTTCCATTTTAATATTCATTTAATCATTCATTTATAAGGAAACCACCACAGTGAATTTCTATGTAAACAGTCAGTGTCCTCAGACACACAAAACCTTACCCTCAGGTAATCAGAATCACGACCCTCAGGTAATCAGAATCTTTCCCTTAGGAGTTGCCCTCAGGCATAAAAGATATTTCCCTCAGGCGTATGAAGTGTCTCCCTCAGGCATAGATTCTTTACCCTCAGGCAAACAAAAATTTTCCCTCAGGCGAAATAGAACGTTGCACTCAAGCTAAGCAGTACCTTGCCCTCAGGCTAAACAAACAATGCCCTCAGGCTAAAAAGAACACTTCCCACATGCACAAGTTACCGAGCCATTCCCAACATGTATTCAAGAATTTAACATACAATTCCTCTTAAGTAAATTCAATAAACATTATTATAATGGCATACCCTCGGGTATCCTGGCCAAACGACTAAACAGAGGAACGCACCCCCAGGGTGGTCCTGTATCCAAGTATCTATCCCAAACAAAATTTTTTTATCACAATTAATTAACTATACCATTATAGGTATTTAAAATATCCAAGGCCTCAGCCACACGACACCCCCAACATGGGTTCAAAGCTCAACGATACATAAAAACGCAAAACAGTTGGAAATAAACACTAAGCCACCTACCTTAAACGCCCCTGAACGGTATACGGGAACAATGATCCTCGAATCGTCCAAGAACAACGTAGATATGAGGTGAAATAAATCCCCGTTAAAACTCAAATAACTTCCCTTATAGGTATAATTTGCAAGAACGGCCTAAGGAGAGTAGAGGGCTTACTCGTGTGAATCCAACGAGACCGTCATAGGCAAAAACGGATTCCCGACGCACAATCTAGAGATCCTTTAAGGTACGGCCTCCTCTACCGACTCCTTCCTACGGTTCTAAGACAATCCTATGAACAAGGTTGGCTACTTCCCATCTTAAGAAAAAAAAACAAATTACACGGTGTGTACTATTGACTACACGACAAGCAGTTTTCTCATTTAACTGCTCCTCTGGCAGCACTGCCGTACTGTTCATCCATCGACATGAGTACACAACATGTATTTTTGATTACACGATATATACTACTGCTTTTCTGGTGGCTGCCTCCACTGCCTTACTATTTTTCTGCCGACTGACTACACGGCGTGTAAATATCCACCACATGGTGTGTAGTCGGTTTTTACACCCTTCGTCACCAGCATGGCTACACACCCTGTGTACTCATCCCACACGGTCAAAGTACATGGCGTGTGGAAAAGTACATGGAATATAGTCCCAAAATTTAGAATTTTTCGCCATTTTCCTTATTTTCTCAAAAACTCTTAAGGAAAAGAGAAAAGAAGAAACCCGTACCTCAAAAATAAGAACTGGGTTCTTAAAAACATCCCCCCTTAAAGTGATTCTTCCCCAAATTCCCCTTCCAAGCATGGTGAAGATAAAGCCCAAAACAAATCTGGACACTGAGCGCGTACGTCGGTCTCCCGCTCCTCGGTTTCGTCTTGCACTTGGCCATGCTGCCATAGCACCCGTACGAGAGGAACTGACTAGCCTCGAAGAACCTTTGTGCTCCTATCCATGATACGAATAGGATGCTCCTCAAAGGATGCATCTATATGAAGCTCAACCTCCTCAGGATGAAAGATGTGAGATGGGTCTGATTGATAACGGCGCAACTGAGATACATAGAAGACGTTGTGCATGGCCCGATACCTCTGTGGTAACTTCAACTGATAGGAAACCAGCCCGACTCTTCCAGAATCTCAAATGGCCCCACATACCTCGGTGAAAGTTTACCCTACCTCCTAATCTATTTGTGTCCCAACCTGGTCGAAACACGCAAGAAGACCTGATCCTCGACCCCAAACTCCAAGGGTCGTCTATGTTGATCAACATAAGATTTCTGACGAGACTGTGCGGTAGCCATCCGCTTCCAAATCAACTTGACCTGCTCAGAAGTATCTTGCACGAGACGTGGTCCCAGTAAAGCTACCTCACCTGCCTCTAACCAGAACAAAAGTGATCGGCATGGCCTACCATATAAAGCCTCGTAAGGTGCCATCTCAATAGTTGCCTGAAAACTATAATTATAGGAAAACTTGACTAGGGGTATATGATTCTCCCAGGAGCCCCAAAGTCTAGGATGCATGTGCGCAACATGTCTTCTAGCACCTATATTATACGCTCTGACTGAACATCAGTCTGAGGGTGGTAAGTTGTGCTCAGAAGCACCTGTGTACCCAGTTCCCTCTGAAAACTCTACCTGAAACGAGACATAAAATGGGTTTCCCTATCTGAAATGATAGAATGAAGGACCCCATGAAGATATACGACCTCTCAGATATACAACTTTCCAAGGTCATCAACACCGATGGTCTCCTTGATCAGCAAAAAGTGAGCTACCTTCATGAGTCTGTCCATAATAACCCACACGACATCATTGCCTCAAGGTGACCTCGACAACCTAGTCACGAAATCCATCGTGACATTATCCCATTTCCACTCTGGGATGGGTAACTGTTGTAAGAGTCTGGCTGGGCCCTGATGCTCCGCCTTCACCTTCTAATAGGTGGAACATCTCGTAACAAAACCAACTACATCTTTCTTCATACCCAGCCACCAGTACTGATGTCTCAAGTCACTATACATCTTGGTAATTCCGGGATGAACTACCCAAACTGAAGCATGACACTCCCACATCAGCTCCTTGTGTATATCCCCTGGAACCCATACTCATCCATGGAAATGAAATACTTCACCATTGCCTATCGTCCACCTAGGAGGAGGGTCCTCACTTGCCACCGACTCCCATAGAACTAGGCCTTCTGAATCAGATAGCTGTCTCATCCTCACTCTATCTAGGAGGGTACAATTCACAGCTAAAGATGAAAGATAGGTTTTCCCCTAACTGTCTTGCACTTACAAATGCATCTTGGAAAACAAAGCCATGAGCTGCCACTCACCATTGGTCTCTTGAACTGCCTGTACCCGAGTCCTCCTACTCAGTGCATCAGCTACTGCATTACCTTTACCAGGTGTATAGGCAAGATCAAAGTCGAAGGACTGAAGTCATTCGACCCACCTTCTCTATCTCGAATTCAAGTCACGTTGAGTAAAGATATATTTAAGGCTTTTGTGGTCGGTGAAAACCACAAAATGCTCTCCCAAGAGATAATGTCTCCAACAGCGCAACACATTAACAACTGCAGTCAACTCGAGATCATGCACCAGGTAATTCCTCTCATGTGGCCTCAACTGCCAACACCCGTACGCAACAACTTGATCGCCCTGCATCAACACTACTCCCAAACCAATACCTGATGCATCACAATAAACTGTAT
This sequence comes from Viscum album, assembly GCA_963277665.1. Lineage (NCBI taxonomy): Eukaryota > Viridiplantae > Streptophyta > Magnoliopsida > Santalales > Viscaceae > Viscum > Viscum album. The sequence continues at coordinate 1,074,103,863 of OY728157.1, read as the reverse complement.
AGCTATTCCCTTACTCTGTAAGTACCAAGACTGGTGCTGATGTCAAACATCCTTTCAGGTACTGAAAGGTTATCTCGCCAGCTTCTGACCAAACGAACATCACACCCTTCTTAGTCAAACCCATCAATGGCACTGCTAAGAGGGAGAATTCCTGGATGAAGCGTCTGTAGTAACCAGCCAGCCCCAGGAAACTCCGTATTTCAAACACGTTCTTAGGCTCCTTCCAGAAAACTACTGCTCTCACCTTCTCTGGGTCCATAACAACTCCTTTGTTTGAGATGATATGACCCAGGAAGTGAATCTGGTCCATCCAAAAGTGGCACTTTGAGAGCTTAACATATAGATTATGCTCTCTCAGTGTACTCAATATGATCTCAAGATGAGTGGCATGGTCGTGTCGAGTATGAGAGTACACTAAGATATCATCCACGAATACAACCACAAAAGAATCCAGGTAAGGATGGAACACACAATTCATCAGAGCCATGAAAACTACTGGCGCGTTCATGAGTCCAAACGGTATAACCAAGTACTCATACATACCATATCTGCTCTGAAAAGCTGTAAGCGGGATATCCGATGGTCTCATGCATAGCTGATGATATCACGATCTCAAGTCAATCTTCGAGAACACTCATGAACCTCGAAGTTGATCCAAGAGATAATCAATCCTCAGCAGGGGATATTAGTTTTTAACTACCAACTTGTTCAGCTTCTGAGAATCCACACAGAGTTTGAGGGTACCGTCTTCCTTTTTCACAAAAGGGACCGGCGAACCCCAAGGAGAAGTACTGGGTCTGATGAAACCCTTTGACTGTAACTCCTCTAACTGACTTTTGAGATCCTACAACTCTGGAATAGCCATCCTATAAGGATGAATGGACACCGGTGTTGCTCCTAGAAAAATCTCAATAGAGAAATACACCTCTCGCTCCGGAGGTAGACCCGAAAAGTCTTCTGAGAAGACATCCCTAAAATGATCAACCACTGGAGGGAAATCCTTCTGACAAGTCCCCTGATCATCCAGATATAAACTCGCAATCTGGGCTGTGACTCCACCTCTCTCATGATGCTCTGGTCCAGCTCGACTTGCCTGAACATCCCATTTTCCCTTGTATAGAAACTCTCCACCCTCTAATGACATGAAACTCACCCTGCGACGAAAACAATCTTCAAAGGCTCGAAAGGGAACCAACCAGTCCATTCTGAGAATGACATCACAGCTCGTCATCTCTAAGACATAGAGGTCCCATAGAAAGTGACACCCTCCACCCTCAAGGGGGAACTCCTTGCACTGATGCACACATGTTGTTCTAGTTCACAATGGAATGTCTAGCGTCATAACATCAGAAGAGGAAGAATAAACACAGAGCCCAAGGCTCTCCAAAATGGGAATAGATATGAAACTATGTGTATCACCCGTATCGAAAAGTATTGAAGATAAGACATAATCTACTAGAATAGTACCTCTGATAGTAGAAGGTCTGGGATCCTTCACATTTTGGGTTTGTGGCACTGCATATGTCTGCCCAGTGCCACGAACCTATGACACAACCTAGCTACCCTGAGCTGTCCCACCCTACTGCCTCTAAGATCCTGGTGTGTGGCTACCACAGCCACGACCACCATCCCTGCCTGCATGCCCTGACGTATTCCAGTTCCCTGACTGGTAAGAAGCTACTAGTCCTGCTCCTGCTCCTGCATGTGGAGTCTGCACAGAACCCCTCTCACTAGACACTGAAGGAAATTCCCTACAAAATCACTACAGATTCCCTATCTTGCCGCAATCTCAGCATTCCACTGGGTCATGTGGACACTGCAGTCTCTTGTGCCCCTCTCTACCACACTGTTAGCAAAAGACCGGCCCACCTGAAGAAACTGCCTGGCTAGTACTGCCACCGAGAGAGATACTCATCTGTCGCTTCCTCTTCCCAGTAGTAATAGTACCAAAAACTGGTGCTGAACCGCCATGGCCTGCACCACTAGCTTCCCACAGGTTCCTCTCTGTAAACAGCGCCTGGTTCACAATATCATGTACTAAAGGAAACCTAAAAACATTCACCAATGCTCAGATGTCATATCGAAGTCCATCTTCAAAGCGTCTGTCTCTCAATGTCTCATCACCCACCAGAACGAGAGAAAAACGCTAAAGCTCGGTGAAACGAACAGAATAATCCATCACCGACATAGAGACCTGCTGCAGATTCATGAACTCTTGAGCTCTATCTGCCCTCAGCATCTCTGGAAAGAAGAATTCATAGAAGGTTGTCTGAAAATCTTCCCACTCCATGTCTCTATGATTCTCTGACTGAGTGGTGACATCCCACCACCTCTTGGTGGTATCACACAGCATATACGTCGCGAGATTCACCCTCCACCATGGAGGCGTCTCAAAATGCTCGAAGATAGTCTGCATCGACCCCGGCCAAGACTCTGCAGCCTGTGGTTCACCATCCTCTTAAAATGTGGGCAGATACTGCTTCTAGAAGATACGAGTCAGCTCAGACATAGATGTGGAAGTTGGTAGTGCTCCCTGAAAGGTCTTAATGAACCACATAAATCCTTTACGGAACTGCACCTCCGCGCCTGTGTCCGGTATAATGGCTGGTGCCGCATCTGGCTCTACTAGAGGATCCAATGGTAGCCCATGGCCTACCATCTCTAGAGTATAATCGTTACCGCTCTCCTGGTGAACAACACAAGGTCGTCTCAGCGGCATGACTTTACAAGGTCAAAGGCACACCTTAGATCAAGATTATCACAGTCTGTAAATAAAGGGACCAAAAGGGGAACATGAGGAAGAAGACATTAAATATTATCAAAACAAGACTACACGGCATGTATACTGACTACACGACGTTTACCTGACATTTCTTCCCCTACTCGAGTCCTTCTACACGGCTAATACGCTCGGCTCCTGTTGAACAAAACTACACGGTGTGTATATAATCTACACGGCGTGTATGGTTTAATTTTCCAACTGCCCGTGTCATTTGTGACACGACCGACTACTCGGCTTGTTACTACATAGCGTGTTACACCCGCACACGACGTGTACACCACCCCGTTTCCCAGCCACACGACTAAAACCACATGGTCTGTCCTCAGACAAGACTACACAGTGTGTCCCATGGGTACATGGCGTGTAACAGACGAGCTCCACTGACCCGTGTTGTTAGTTACATGGCCAGATACATGGATCAAACTACATGGCGTGTTCCATATACACATGACATGTACACGAAAAGATTACACCGACCTATGTTGTTAGTTACACGACCGGATCCCCAAGTCTTAATACATGGCGTGTTCAGTAGTGGACACGGTGTGTATGTCTTAAGGTCTCCTCCGTCTGTGTTTGTTAGTTACCTGGGCGGACTCTGGGTCAACACTACATGGCGTGTACATCTGGTACACAGTGTGTTTTCCCCAAACATTTCCCTTCCCTGTGTCCCCGCCCACACGGTCTATGACACAGAAAGAGACTACACGACGTGTACTGAGGGTACACGGCGTGTACTTAAAAAGTTTTCTTTTCTTCCTGAATAGAAGATCACACAGTGTGTGTCCAAGGAACTACACGACATGTATCCTTGGTTTTCCGGATAGTAAGGCTTAGATACTACTCCAGAACCCAGAAAATACCGAAAACAACACCTAAGTGCCAAATTCCGATCCGTGAGGGCCCATACTCCCCGCGAATCAAATCTTGACATCTTATACATGTTATACTAAAAGAAACAGTCAACAGTCTACCGAATTCTGGTCAATAAGGGCCCATACTCCCTAGAAACCAACATTTGGTGTCCATTCTATTATCAGTCTCACACAAACATACCCTATCACATAACATGTATTTATCATAGCAGCTATCACAACAGCATACTTCTCTAGCACAACAACTATCACAACAACATGCAATTTCTAATGTGCCTACATGGCATGGAACTATGCATGGCATGTGATTTCTAGCATGTTCCTAAATGATGCATGATATGGAATAACCTCATGTCATCAGGTTGAAACTAAATAGAACCCATAAATAAAATATGAACAACACTATCCCAAGTGCGTCACCCAACGGTGAAATAAAATCAACAGTAAAATTTTCAAAATCAGAAGAATTGAAAAAATACGAGGTAGACTAGCTTTTCCCTAGACACGGGTTAGCTACACCGGGGCACAGCTTATTACCAACTACCATTTCTGTTCTATCCATGACTAAGGCTCCAAATAGTGAAAAGAAAAGAATCCCTCTGATACCACTTTGTAACGTCCCGGATTCGGGTGCCACTCAACTTGTGCCCTGAACCCGGTTGGTCACATGACCTCAAGTACATTTCCCCAAACACCAGAGGCTGCTGACTAGAAGCGAGGGCCCAAGTCTAATAGTGGGGAAACTATGCCTTCATTTTTCAAAGTGTAGCGCAACGGAATACAAGATAAAACATACAAAAACAGCGGAACCAATAAACCATACATAAAAAACTACAGTAAAAGATAACCAACAATGTTATATAATGATGCAACATGCCTCAAGTTCTAAGAAAACAACCAGAACATGTTACACAACAATAAAGGACAGTACAATATAGAGTACAAAAATAAAAAACAAAACAGCCGGTAGCATCGCGAGCCTAATCCCGGTCCCATCCTCCCCTACTCCTTAGCAGCAATCAAGTACCTGTATAGGGACTCTTTCCCTTATCCACACCTACAGAAATGTAATCTGTTTGGGCCAAAGACATGACCAAAATAGGGTGTGTAAATATCCATTACACGGCGTGTAGTCAGTTTTTATACCCTTCGTCGCGAGCATGGCTACACAACCTGTGTACTCATCCCACACAGCCAAAGTACACAGTGTGTGGAAAAGTACATGGCATGTAGTCCCAAAATTTTGTATTTTTCCCCGTTTTACTTATTTTCTCAAAAACACTTAAGGAAAACAGAAAAGAATAAACCCGTACCTCAAAAATAGGAACTGGGTTCTTACAATCATCTACTTATTTTGCCTCACACGTATAGGGAGTATGTGCTGAAGATGTGTCTTATAATGTAGAGGAACTATCAAAATTTTCAAATTTCAAAGATGAATTAGGGGTGTACCCACCCCCAATGGAAGCTGGAAGAGTTCCAACCAAATCACCCTTCGATAGAGGGGATTTCTAAAGATATAGGGACCGAACAAGGGTATTTTCAACTAGGGTTACACTAAAATTGTAGATCTGGAAGATCTCTTTGGTGTAATTTGGTTCAGTTAATATAAATGATGTCACCAGAGTTGATGTATACACACCCAAATCAAAAAATTTGATTCCAACTTGGCTAATTGGAAGTACATATCCATTTCCATGTTCTTTCAATGGGTTATATAGGTTTATATCTATATCATTTTGGGTTGATACCTAGGTAAAATCATTATTCATGGGTTTTTTTTCCTTCCCACCAGTAAAACCTGCATTAATATATTTAGATCCATAAGATATAAATGGATATTTTTCACCATGAAATGTTTTGATTTATCCATTTAAACAGCATTTGAGACATTTGTGATATGGTTAATGGATTTATGCATTTTGATGCAACCAAGGCCTTCCTTGAAGGATGTTGAAAGTTCTATCATACTAGATTACCTAGAATTCAAAGTTTGATACAAGGTCCCTAAATTGAGTTTTGAGGTTGACCCAACCAATGGGATTTTTTTCACTCTTATAATACCCCCGAAATGTAAAAGGATAATTGGATAAGTCATATTCACTTTAACCCAATCGATGTAGTGTTTGGAATATGATGAGGTTGACTCCTAAGCTATTATCAATGAAATCTCACCAAATGTCAATGTTTTCTCTATTTCTGGTCATATAAAAGGGTATGATGTGCCCCAATATAATAAAATAATTATCCTACCCTATGAAATGGACGATCATGTTGCATTCCATATTATTGGTCTCTCTATGATATAATTTACTAGGAAAGACCTGAGCTTCAAACTCTTGAGGGAAAATAAAGGCCTCTATGAGTGATTTCTATATGTATTTTGAATAGTTGAGAGAATCCCGGATTGACATTTTTCCAACACTAAAGAAAATTACTTCATGATGTCATAAATTTGAGCAATGTTTTTATCCTTCCCAATGTGAGGATATTATTTAGAAGTTACTTTAAGGGATAAAGTTCTTTAGGTGGGTAGGTCCTACATTTTAAAAGAAGTGTAAGTCACCTTTTCCACTGAAAAATTAGGCCTACTTGTTTTACCTATGCATCTGGGATGATTGGAATGATGAACCCCTTTTGCTAGTATTCCAAAATAGTTAGGTCTGGTGGATTATTAATGAATGTGGGATCATTTTTCTACCCTTATTTTTGTCATTTAATTTATTTCCCATGCATTTCAACATCATAAATAGCTCTAGTGGGGATGTATCCAAAATATTAGTCTACGCCTTCTTCTATTTCCTTGGATCCTACAACCACTAAAACTGGTTCCAGAATCATGTATAGGGAACATAGTTTCATAGCCATACTCATCATTGGAAAGAGGTCCATTATATCAATTAAATTAATGAAACTATAGATTAATTCTTCATCTAATGAGGATTATTTTTGGTGTGGCATTGCTTGAGGTCGTGGAACCAATGTAATAATATTGAAAAGGGTCAAGATTAGATTTTTCCTTGGTACATGCTCATATTCTTGTACTTGAATTTTTATTTTCAGATTATTCCATTTCTTGTAGGATATTCTCTTAGAGGGTAGTAGTGATGATGAGGTTTGTTGTGATATAGAAGAAGCAACCAAGGGAACACTTTTATGGTTTAACTATTCCTTGAGGATAGCATGTGTCTGACCAATTGTCTTTCTAGTCATCCAACCATTGATATTTGAAGAACTATTTATGATAACCAGTTTCCATTCACCTTATTATTATGTGGATATAATAGAAACACATGCAACTTGTGCCGATAGACTGCCTAGTTTTAACTTCTATGATTCAACCATTTTCTAAAGTGTGTCTTTGAAGAAAAAAACAATCATGAATGGTTTGTGCTAACAATCGATGGATGGGGAAATAATTCAGGTGGTCATCAAGACCAACATAATCAAGCCTCTGAGGTTCATGAAATTTTAGAAAGTTAATTTTTATAGATACCAAAAAAGTAACCAAATAAATATTCATGTTGTAAGGAATATACCTTATTATTACAATTCTTAAATTTATTTTTTCTCTACTCCCTTTCCTCATCATTATTGGGGTGTTGTTTATATCATTATTTAGGATGAGGTGCCATGTGATAAGGTGTGAGCATTATAGTTGGTTCCGATTTAGGAACTTGCTTAAAATTTTTGATCATAGTTTACACTTTAACCAATATCTTTCCATAGGCTACTATGATTGGTTGAGACTTGGATATAGTTTTCAAGATAGAGTCCTCAAATCATTGAAAAAATTTGGAAAGGTATAGAAACCTACCTGTATATTTCACAGGAATGAGTGGTGTTTGTAACTCATTGTTGGGGTTCTCTATGGAGAGCCCCAAAAAATACTCTCTAGGAATATACAGGTTTAGGGAATAATATAAACCTTTCCAACTATCAATGAAACATGAGAACCTCTCATTTTCTCACTATATTAAATTTGAGAGGTCAAGGATCATCGTCTTATGCAGTTTTGAGCTGAATTGATAAAGGAACTATTAGTAAAGACCTTCCCATCCTTTGACTAACTATGATGGAAAAATAGTATACCATAAAAGGTTGATTTTATAAGGTTTGTACAAAACACCAGTGTTTAGCTAATTCTTTCTACTCAAGGGTTCCCATCACCATGGCTTCCAACCTGGTTGTCAATGACTCAATCTTATCAACGAGCTCAGGGAGGATGGAGAGCTGAGCAGGTGCTTGAATATGGGGAATAATGATTTGAGTCATATGTGGTGGTTATGCCTGTACTTGTGGCTAATAAACAACATGGACTATCTTATTACATCTTATCTTACAAAATTCCAGTTTTTTCTCCAATTGATGGAAATATTGACATTCTTTCACCATTGGATCCAAGTATATGGGTTTTCTGGATCCTAGGTTGAGTGGATATTCTGGATCTAATCTCATTATTAGCTTGATCCATTCTTATTGAGGGGAATGGGATTGAAGAGTGAGTTAAGGGTCTCCCTAAATAATATATCCAGTAGAGATATCACCTCTGAGTGGTTTTGTGTTGAAACTGTTCAACTCCTTTATCTTAGCCTCATACTAAGAGAATATTTCCTCAAGAATAAGTGATTAAATTTTTTCATCCAAAGGGTGTGATGTGCCCACACACTTACATTTATCTTTTTTTGAATCACATCAAGGGAATGGTAGTGAAGAATCCATGGGATCCCAAATTTTTTTTGTAATAATTTGATTTCTGGTACGCACACCTTCCTCGAGTGTCTCGGTGTGAACTATGTTTTGAATAGAAACATACTATTTCTATTATATTATATAAGTTTAATGTTTTTTAGAATTTTCAGGTCTAGTTATAATGAACTTTACCAATTCATAATGCATCAAGTGTATTGTTTCACTACTGGGACAATAAAAGGGTTGATTTCCTTCAGGATAGCTATAGGAGAAACCTCGATCATTAGAACAGGTTATTCCCTTTGAAGATCACTTAATATTGTAACATTTTTGGGTCATCATCATTTATAAGGAGAATTATACTAGGGATACCTCATGAAGGGAGACCCAAAGAGAGTCCCTGGAGAATTTTTTTTATATTCATTCACTCGGAGGAAGGAGGGACAATAAATGAAGCAAATTATGACGACCTAGTTTGTGACACACCTCATTTATAGGAGACGATTGAGCTCCATGGGGGAAGTGGTTGAGATAAAAATACCCCTTCCCTATGGAAAGGGGTTCCCCCTGATGCACTTTTGGATCATTTAGAACTAGATTTCGAGATCTTGAAGTAGGATGTTATGGTAAAAACACCCCCATCCCTATGGGTTGGAGCTATCACTGTATCACCGTGGATATGGATATTGTAGTCTATCTCTTGATTTTGTGAACAGTTTTTAATCACAATCTAGTTTCAGCATGAGATCTGAATGATTAATACTTTATAAAGACATCATTTCTATTATATGATTATCTTTTCTCTAGCAATATGCTTGTTCAATCTTATCAGATGCATAACACAAAATTATTTCAATGGCCTCCTCTCACTGATCCTGATGCTTCTAAGAATAAGTCATGGATGACTCCTACTGAGTGTTACCTATGAGAAAGGTAGATCCCTCTTCTGAGAGTCAGCTCAAAGTAATGACGTTGCATGAAGACACTTCTGGTGGGATTTGTTGGACATGGAGTGAAGTGAAATGCAATGATTCATGCTCACCACATATTTTGATATGGAAACCGAATGGGGGAATCAACAATCAATTAATGTAATTTTCATAAAGCATCAATACATGCACATTGAAGTCTCTCACACTTATTTCCCAATTTTTGGTATTATATAACTGAAAGTTTCATTGAGTCAATATGATGAAAAAAATAATTTTTTCACTATAACATGGACACTATACCCTTTTAAGGAAAGGGTTTTATTTTTAAATGGTGAAGATTTGTCCATAAACTCGAACAAATATGATTTATACATACCTTTGATTTTTTTTTGGTAATATCATTCTGAAGAGTGTAAAATGGTAAAAAAATGACTAGAACATTACCTTTTACCATTCTTTCCTAATGAACAACACATTATCTTCAACTTCTATGGGATATTCCACCACTCGATCTGCCAAAAGTTTGTGCTTCCAAGATACCTTATTGTAAGTTGTGGTATTGGTAGGGATATCCTCTACTATTTTAGAAGCAATGTTTTTCAAGGGTAGTTTAGAGAATGAATATTTCCTTTATCTTTCTTTTTATTGAGTGAGAATATCACATTTTAGTGTTAATTCATCATGAATAAATAACTTTATCTTCCCAAGAACCTCGCAGTTTGAGGGATTTATCAAAATAGAATTTTCAAGGGGAGAAAATTCTTATCAAAATAAAATTTCACAATGGGAAGGACCTTCATAGTGAACACCATCATGTGTTAGGGGCTTCTATTATGGCTTAGTGTTTGACCATCGGGAGAATTCCTATTGTGTGTGCCTTGCGGAGGACCTTCAAGGTGGGAAGTGGTAAGGGGGTACTTTATGTTCAATTTTTATTCAAACAATGAGGAAGTTTTATATGATAATCAATAATATCTAGGTTCTCATGATTGATATTGGTATGTCAAAAATGGAAACCTTTTCAATAGCTATCCTGGTGAGGACCTCCAAACCCAATGGTGTCCCAATTGTGGGGAGGGCCTTCACAACTACGACTGCTTCTTTGACCTTGGTCTTAGTCCCCCTTTGATAGATTTTTAAGGGTCTAAATAATATCACATTTAAGTAGAAATGGATTGTGTACATTCAATCATATTTCAAATAACCTTTCATGATAATTATTTTTATGTTATGTCCTATGGGCATCTAGAATGACATACTGTGTATAGAGACTTTCATACACAAGATCCCAATTAAGTGACTCTTGTGTCCTTTATAGAATATATTGAAATGATTCTAGAGTTTTGAAAGGTATATATGAATACCTTGAAGAGTCCAACAGAATATATTGAGGACCTCTTATTGGAATGGAGATATATACCTTATCCTTTTGTCCAATTATCATGGGATTTTGTCAATGACCCTCATGGATGGGAGATGAAATATGCTTCTTCTTCTGAGTGACCTTCATGTCATGGTTATGAGTCCCCAAAAATTTGGGAATGATTTTTTTCTACTCAAACCTTAACTAATTCCAATGATATCATTAAATTTTGTAATGTTTTTATAATTTCAGAAAGTATAGATGTATTCCCCTCTATTAATGTTAGAATGTTTTGGGTGACATTCACAATTGGAAAGATAGTATTTTCTTATTTCTTGGTTGGATTAGAGATATATGCCTTCTCTGATCCTCTAATTCCTATCAGAGTATATATATAGTCATCATGTGTAGAGGGGAAGATATCAATATGCCCCCAATTTGTTGTTGGGATTTGCCAATAAGTCTCTTCGAGTTCTACGAAACTATACTGGTACACTTGATAAAGGCAGGTAGGAATATCTGCCTACTCATGGGTTGACTTTGTATATTTTTTTGATTTTATCTAGAGGAAATAGGGATTTAATCCTATTATTAGTTGATTATTCACTATCCTTAGTAAGGTGTCCTGCACACCCAAGCTTGGGTGGACTTAGTCGTGGCCCATGAGGTGAAATCCTCATCATGTCGAGGACTTGACGTCATATGGTATTGGTGATGGTAACTATTGTAAATATATATTCAGAGAAACTACTTCATTGAGGTGATGAATCCATTGTTAACCTCTCAATTTTCTTACCTCATATTAGGAGAAACTTTTTATTACTTTCTGGGGAGATATTCTGGAAATGACTTGAAACAGTGATAGGAGCTACTTGCTTCTTTCCCCAATCCATTATTTGGTGGATGGTTAACATGGATTATTTTATTACAGGGATTATCACAAAAACTCCAATGCTGGGATAATACCATATAGGTGGTAGTCAGTGATTAGCATATTCTCCACCCAGTGCTGAAGGTGGTGAGTGGGAGATAGTGTCCCCTAGATTGACAATGATCTAGATCATTAAACCACTAATTCATAAGTCTATTTCTATTGGTGAGATGCCTTTTTTTTATTGAAGGGAGTTCTAATTAAATTACCTGATTCAAGTAAACAGTCACAAACAAATAAACTCATTATTATATCCTAAAATGTAGATAAACAAATTTACATTGATTATTTTGAAAGATCCTTATCAATATCCTTGTTATTTTAAATAAATATGTGAGATGAAATTCCCTAACATGTGGGTGATATAGTAATTTCTATTAATGAAGCGATTCACATTGGGTTTACTATTTTTTCACATCAACTTTCAAGATTTTTATAATAGGGATTAATCATTGAACCAAAACACCCAATAGTCTCTTCATCCATGATATGAATATACTTTCTAAATACAATAAATCACTATGAATTTTTATAATTATTCGTAGGGAATCACATTTTTTGACAGAAAGGGAGGTCAGGATCATAAAACCCTTTTGGGAATAAGGAATATATTGTATGAGATTTTCATGTTGCATGATAATGTATGGGATGGTAATTACACATGAATTGGAAGCATGGTATACATATTATTCCTCATTATATAGTGGATGAGGGTAGGGATATGGAAGGCATGATAAGTATAACATCTAGAAATAAAATATAGGGCCTCACTCTAAGAGGGATCCCCATGATGGTTATTTTCTCCTCATCCATTGGTGGATGAGGTGAAGCTATAGTGGGGTATTCATGTATAAATATGTATTTTACCCATTCTCATATTTATGAAAGTTTTTAAACCCCACCTCAAGGATTACACATCCATGGAAGGAATGGATACTACCTAATTAGATTCACATTTTAAGAAGAAAGAAGGTAATTTATGTATCTTCTTGAACAACTTCTGACATCCCTAGGGCATGGATCCTCATTAATATGTGAATACATGATTATAAAAATTATGAGGAACCTAAATATAGGGAGGTTAAATTCAAGATTTTCTTTACCACATGAATAAATGATCAATAGAACATGTTGGTGTGTTTATGCACAAAAAATATATATATGGTGGTCTGGGAGGAGGTTTAGATTCAGTTCCCCTCAGACATAAGTCTTGGGTAGAGGATGGCCTTATCATCTGTGATATGATGGGGACTTTTAATTGGTGATTGTTTTGCCTAGGTAGTACTTGGGTGAATTTATAAAGTCTCATAGCCAAGTGATACTTGGGATAACATGGAGGTGTCTTGAATAAGTGATATTTGGGAGAACTAGGAGGTGTCTAAGCCAAGTGATACTTGGGTGAACTGGGAGGTGTCTCTCCCAAGTGATACTGGGGTGAACATAGAGGGGTATCACCAAAGTGATACTTAGGTGAACTAGGAGGTGAAATCATGGGAAAATAGGAACCTTGGTGAAAAAACTTTGTAGATACATTATCCTAGTGAGCAAGGGTCTCCTCAAGTGCTCTTGGAAGAATGGCAGTCATGTTTTTAGTTAAGGATAGGTCCTTTTACCTAGTTTTTTATACTAAGGGATAAGTGGTTCCTCATGTAGATCTTTATTGTTTTAGACCATTTGGGAATTCTATTACCACTCTCCTTTAATTAATTCCCTCTTATTTTGTAAGATTGCAATTCTACCAAGGGGTTTTAGAGGCTTGGCTGAGAGACATGGGTGAAAAGAGCATTGATTTTTCTCTAGGATTTCAAAGAGTATCCAATGGGTATCCCAAGATTCCTATTTATAAGAAAGTATAAGACTATGGGTGAAGGAGTTAACTCCATGAAATTCATTAACGTAGGGGTTTGTACATATTTCTTGTGCATATTGGACTTTCATGGGGTGACTCGTATAACTAGTTCACAAATGTTGGACTTACATAGGGTGATCCATATTGGATAAACCAATACTAGATAGTTGGCAACATATTTTCATCATGAAGACTCGACTTTCGCATTTTACTGGTGGAGAAAGTGCTATAATTTTGGACCACTTTCATGTATCCCATTAAAATGTAGTGATTATTCTTATACCTTTATTCAACCCTGTATTTGAATTTTTTTTACTTTTGAGAGTAATATCTATCTTTAAAATAATGTTCCAATATATTATCTATCAGTAAAGGTAACACAAAGGTAATGGGGATTGAAACTTCAAGGAAGATTCATGAAAAAAAGAAAAGAAACTATGAAGTTAATATTAATGTTATAAAATCCAAAATAAATGTTCATTTAAGAATATCTAAAGAAAATAAAAAATTCTAATGAAGATAATATTAATGATTATTCTACAAGATTCAATGTGATTATGAACAACATCATTGAGTTTGGTGAGAATCCAAATGACTTTATCATTGTTAAAAATATGATGATAAATTTTCTTGATATCCTTGATCCCAAAATATAAACATTAGAAAGTATATATAATATTACAATAGATAATTTACATAATATAATCCTTAATTATGAAATTATAAAGGTTCCATATTTTAATAAGAAATAAATATATTATATTAACTTTTAATCAATGAGAAAAGATAAAGAAAGAAATAAAGAAGTTGTACAATTAAGTGATTATTAATATGAGGAATATGATGATGATTTCAACAAGATTTTAAATCTTATTTCAAAGAAACTAAAGAATATAAAGTGGAATGGAAAAGTAAAGAATCCACCAAGGTATTGTATCTATAATGGTATGGTAAATTTTGAAAAATATTTTCAAATAAGGTTGTAGAATCGAAAATGGATGAGGAATATGATAAATCTCAAAAAATGTGGAAAAAGAAAGAATAAATATTCAAGAAGTAATAGAAGGAGTTTAGCGATAAAAAATGAACAATATGGAAAATTTTCAAGATTATAGTCATAACATGAATCCAAATTTATGGATTATGTTTTTAGTGTTTTTTATACCTCCCGTAGTGATGATGATGAAGAAAGTATATATCTGGAGAGGATGGTGAAAGGTGAGTTTTAAGAATATATTGAGAAAAATAGACAAGTAAATATAAATAAAATAAAGTTAGATAATGGAAATATAAATATAGATGTTGAGAAATAGGATAATTATAAGAAAGAATTAGCTTATATTGATAATACTGAGAAGAATACATTGAAGGTGGAAGAGTAGGAAAATATTGTGATGTAACATGATGAAATATTTTCCTCCAAATAACAAGAGACAAAAGAGACACAATAAATTTGTATATGGGTTGAAAATTAGTTGAATAAAACCATGGGATACCTCATCGGAGTTGTTGAGGTTAATTTTTAGTCTTCTCAAGTTGGTTAAAAGAAGTTTTCCAATAAGAAATTTAAATCAACACATAATCAGTATTAGTTTAAATCTTTCAATCATAATATTACAAGTCACAAAATTAATATTGGACTAATTTATAACAAGAAGATAAGATATACCCACTCTTCTAAACTAAATTTTTAGAGGAATATAACAATAATACCACTTCCTCCTAGTAAAAAAGAGGCTCCATTTTCAGTATAAAAAACAAAATTTTGGAAAGATTATTATCAGAGTGGAAGATCATAGTTTAGAGGTTCTTACTGGTGTTGTTTAAGTGTTAAAATCAATCTAATAACATGATTTCTTCAATATATTTAAACATTAGACAATTTTAGATCATGTATAATGTTTTCCAATACATTTCCAAATAAACAATTTCAATGCACAAGAAATATTTAAAGTAAATATGCATGATCACTCTTTAAGCTCCAAAAAAGGTATCAAAATTCACACAATGTATCATGAAACACCATATTTTTAGTAGATAAAGCTATCAAAAATTATTATTTACTAGTAGAAATTTTAGTGATTTTAGTATGTATTCAAATTGAAACACCACATCTTCCCCCCCACACTTATTTTTAAAAATAGATTTTTTTAATGCATATTAAATATATTTAAATTAAACTTTATGTAAGGCATGTTGTAGTTTAAACTAGTACAATTTTAAATAATATTGAGAAATATGAGATGAAAATTTCCATGAATTTTTTTAATTTTTTAATTTATACTAAACCAGATATTCTCTCTCCTTTAACACCTCAATGTCCACTTGGTTTCTTCTATTTAAGTGCCTAAAAGATTAAGAAATCATCTATTAGATTCAATCATTAAATATGAAAAAATAAAACCAAGTAAATAAGGGTGAGTATAATTTAATAAAGCTTTTGGATAATGATAAAAAAATGATGTTGTAGTGGGAAAGTTGTTATTATGAAACTGGTGAAAAGGTACTCCCTTTTTTATGAGTATGGTGGTTACACAAAACAAAAGGTTGATATATTTTATTGGAAATGAAAAAAAATAATTATAAATTTATTCAACCATTTATTTCCCCCTATATAGTTCTAATTTTATAATTATTAGCTACATATCCTCCCAAAAATTCTAACCATGATCACTAAATGGATGAAAAAAATTTATGATTGAAACTTTAGAATTTGGTATGTAAATTTCATCATGATCTCTCAAAATATCCAGAACACCAGCATATGTTAGATTCTTTTTGGATTCCCCCAAGGAAATAGGACTAAATGTTTTACCTATAAATATTTTAATTCCCATAATCTCACCAATCATACCGAAAATAATATGTTGTAGTCTAAATATATCACCAAAATGGGTATTAGAAATCTCATAGTGTTTCCCCACACTTGAGGTTTCCAAACATTCAAAAATAGGTGCAAAAACTGCTAAAACGTGGTCATTATATCCCGAAGAAAAATTATTGAAGTGTTTTTTATTATTTGAATTAGGGGTAACAATCAAAATATCTCCTAGGAATCCCTTAAGTTAATTGAATGAAAAATAATCATTTAAAAAGTTTTTGATAACATAGACATACCTCTTGTACATTTATGAAATTATGTCTAGTCCTCATCTATAACACTTTAAATAGTTTAGAGAAGATTATTTTAAATATATAAAAGTTAATAACTAACTTAAGACCTCTACTTGTATATGGAACACTCATTTTCAGTTAAAAATACTACTGAAATATACATATAGTTATCCAGATGAAAGGGGTAGGAAACTGAATCTAGATTGGATACAAATGAGGGGGGTTTCTCACAAAAAAGAACAATGATTGTAGACCAATATCCTGAGAATCATTATTAACAAATAATATTTTTTCATGATGGGTAACTTCATGGTTATTATGAATGAGTTTTTGGATTTTGCTCTCAATCCACCCAATCCTTTCAAGTTCCTTAGTGAAAGTAGTTTCAAGATAATTGTTTTTTATTTACTCATAGACTAAATCCTAAGTTATTTCTCCAAAAGTATCATGAATATCCTTCCTAATATCAGCTCTAAATACCTATTAAACTTCATAAATCATATTACATATCATTTCTAGTGTGGGATTCTAAAATTCATTAAATTGTTCTTAAGAGGTCGATTACATCGTCCTCTTCAGAACACAATGCATGGAAGAAAATTGTTATAAATCATATTCCCAAGGACATTACCCCATGACCTACCCCTCAACCCACGCAAAACCTTTCCAACCACCACCAATGGCGGGGCTCATTAAATTCTTCTTCATCATAACTTACTTGAAAAATTGGTTTTGATTTTGAAACATAAATAGAATCACCAACAGTAACAAGGAATTGACTACTTAAAATGATTAGAACTTTCATTTCACACTACATTTCAAGAACTGGGAACTCAGTGGGTAAAGTAATATCCAACACATTGACTAATAGTCTATACACCCATATAATGGGTTGAGTAATGGACCAGTTATCCAACTATAGAGAAATTATAATGGACTTCAACTCCCCCTAGACCCAATGGAAAAAGAAAGAAGTAAGGCATAATGTTGACACTAAATAATAGGTCACAAAATTAATTTTTCTTCTCAATTTATCCTATTATATAAGGTATGAAAAACTTCCCAAGGCCTTATAATTTTCCAAGTACCTTTTTTTAAAGATAACACAACATTCCTTAGTCAAATTTATAGTGTAAAATTATTCTAATTTCCTCTTATTGGACAAAAAACATTTTATAGATTTGAAATATGATTAAAATTTGACTTAGACATTTAAAAATGGTATTTTCATGTAAAAGGTTTTAAAAATTTCAAGAATGTTAAGGTAATTAAGACATAATTGTTTTTCTTTACTTTTTGGGGAATGTAAATGAGAGATGAATAGTTAAGAAAAATTGGTTAATCCTTATTTTTTCCTCAATAAAAACATTATAATTACCTACCTCGATAAATTACCACTTCATATTACAATTTTTTATTACTTCTTTAAAATGGGGAATCATCATCCAACTTAGTGTTTACCTTACTATCAACTTTTCTATACTTTTTATTTTTCAAAATTTTATTTTCAGAATCACTTAGAACTTCTGTTTCAACATCCTTAGGATGTGTACTAACTATTTCATGTGTTTTAAAACCATATATAGTAATATCAATCACATTTTATCTAGGAATATATATATTTTTTCTGTATGAAGATTTCATTATCTCTCCCAAAAAAATATCCTACAATTTTAACAATTTATAACCCAAGGTTATAAATACTTGATTATTGAGAATCCATATTAGTGATATTATTACTAAACAAAACTTTCAAATCAGTGTTATAAATATAATTTCCTTAAATTGTTTGAAATTGATTTCTTGAATGATTTGAGTACCCATGGATAAAAATTTTTTCCACCACCCCTTGTTCTCTCCATGACAGGTTTGGGTGGTTCCTATAGGAAAGGTTGTAGTTTTTTAAAATGGATCACCACCAATTTTTATTTTAGGATCATAATTAACAAAATTATCATTTTATAAATATTTTGTGGGAAAATCATTTTTTTGATCTCCAAAACCTAGAGTACCAAACATTCACTAATGATAGAATTGATCTCTATGTAAAACTTTTGAGTTATCCTCAAAATTTTTAGTATACTGAACATTGGAATCAATCTTATAGATATTTATTTTTCTAGAATGTTTATTTTGTGAGTTTTTTTTTCATTTTGGGAAAGACCAATTTAAGTTCATTGGATATCATATTAGATAAATCCCCAGTAGATGTTTGTTATACAATGGTTTACTGGTAGGTTGTGAGAATATTTTAAAATGTGTTCATTAAGAATTGGTGACAAGGTTTTTGGTTTAGTAGATATATATGAAGACCTCTAAATTTTGTTCAATATTCATGGAATAACTCTCCCACATCTTGGAATAAACATGTAATCTTGGTACTCACTTCTACGGTCATATACATAGAGTAAAAATTCATTACAAAGGAATTGAAAAAATAGTCTTATGTATAAAAAATATCCTCATATAGCTATTGGAACCAGCTCCTCGCCTTACCAATAAAAAACTTAAAAAACTCTCAAATTTATATATTCCTCACCCAACCCATTCAATAGTAGTTTTTTACAACATAATAAAAATCGTTAATAAATCTCAAAGAATCCTCATTTGGTAATATTTTAAAGGAAGTGATTATAGAGTAACATGATTTTTTAATTTCATAATTTCTATACCATTGGAATTTCCTTATAAATTAATGGTATCTTTAAACTATTTTAAGTTGAAAATCTCTTATCATAGATCTCTTTATAATCTGGTTCTTAGGTTAGGGAAGATTAATGTTTCATTTTGATTGTCATGTCACTAAAATTATTTGTTCTCTAATCAATATTTAATATTCTTCCTTATGGAAGTATACTTTTATTTATTTTAGGTATTAATAAATTAAATTTAAATGTACAATAATCCCTTGTGTGCATATAACTCAAATGTAACAAGATTCAAAATTAGAACAAAAAAAATTAATTTTAGATGATTTTTTGAATTGTTTTTTTAAGAATATTTATTAATATTTTTTAAATATTTTTTCTTTTGTTTTTTCTTGTAAACATGTCACCTTACCATCAAATTAAAATATATGTAATATGAGGTCTATTACTAATATCAAAAATTAATTTATTAACATTCTTAAAGCTAATCAGTGGTAAGAATTGTTGAACTACAAGGAAGGAATATTTTGTAATACATTAAAAGTAAAATAAAAATGAAAAAAACAACAAAACATGGAATAAAACAAAAATTTTATTTAATGATGAATTGAAGCTAAAAATAAGGAAAACTAATGAAGATATTGTGATATATTGTTGAATGTTATGTGTGGAAAGAACAAGAAGACAACGGAAGAATACTTGATGGACTTTGGGTAATTTTATTGAACTGAATTGATAAATAAATCTTCCATATTGTATCAATATTTAAAATAGTAGTGCCTAAATCTATGAATAAATGAAGTTAATATGCCCAAACTTCACTCAGTGAACAAAATTTGTTTTTGAACTCCGCTAATAAATGAATGGACAGTAAAAAACATGGGAAATGAATTGATCCATCATAGAGAAAACAACATATAACCTTTTAAAATTTAAATGCATCAATTGATGTTTCTAAAGAAATGGATCCATTATTATTCAAATTTTAGTTTACAGAATATGGTAAAAAAAATTCTCATCAATAATAAAAATGATAATTCTAAACAAAATATCACACCATTGAACTTCCTATTAATCCCACTTCAATTTTAATATTTTCTGGAATGGTGATTTAATGTTCATATATTAGTAATATCTAAATCCAACTTCATTTTTCAATTCATCATAAGATAATAAAGAAAATACAACAGTGAAATAGGGATATGAATAATAACAAGCCACTATAGAAAAT
Organism: Viscum album; assembly: GCA_963277665.1. Taxonomy (NCBI): domain Eukaryota; kingdom Viridiplantae; phylum Streptophyta; class Magnoliopsida; order Santalales; family Viscaceae; genus Viscum; species Viscum album. The sequence goes on along the minus strand of OY728157.1, from coordinate 1,074,083,446 downwards.
TATTCATGAATAGTAAAGGAAATTCAATTCATCTCAATCCAATTCTATAAAGAAGTTTAGTTACATATGTTCAAATAAACATAAAAGATAACCAAATAATAAACCTCAAATATTGTAATTGAAAAATTAATGAATATAAAGGAAATAAATATCTTCTCTCATAAGCTCAATATCCTCTCTAGCTCTAGTTCCCCCTAAACCACTAATTTTATTATTTCCATTCACCTATGATCTCATACCATTCCATCAATGAATGTGTAGTCTCTCTCTATCTTCCTATTCCCCATGAATGTATAGATTCCATTTAAAAGTGAATCCCCATGAAAAATGAATTATATCTTGTCATTGAAGCTCACATAAAAAATCACAAGTCTTGATTCACGAGGCTCCACATGGAAATTTTGACTATTTATCACCTTATTCATTGTGATTTGAGGAAACTACCTTTAATATAAAGTTCTCTCCCCATTTCGGTTTGCCTTCACATATAATAAAGATAAATTTAGATTCAAATTCTAGTTTTCCTCACTTTATACCATATTTCTTGGAATTCCTCATGGTATTCTCCCTTATAATCCTATTTAAAGTCTAAAGATTGTACTTTGATACTAATTTATTTTAATTTGAACAAATGAGGTAGGTCACACATGGAACATTTGAATTTTAATATCTCATGGATCTAGTCAGTGTGATCTACTTGGATAGTAGCATCATCAAACATAGAAATAATTACATGCAGAATCCTCCAACATGATCATCTTCATACAAGAGTTCTTTTATACACTACACCCTCATATGTAGTTATCCTCATATATATCAATCCTCATGTATATATTCATTCATACACTAAATCCTCATATATGATCATTAAGATACATAGTCGTCCTCATTTGTGATTATCCTCACATACACGCTACTTATAATGAAGTGTACTATACGAGATTAACCTTATGGTATTTTTGAAAGATCCTAACCCTCTTATAGGGTTTGTTTTCATTTAAATTTTCGTTAAATTCCTTCTAAATGGGTTAGTGGAATGTTTCCCAAATTTAGGAAAGGTATTGGGGGTGTATCAGATGTTTATGGCCTGAAAAAGATGAAAAAGAGACCATATTGTGATTAGAGCATGGTTGGTGCAAGGTTAGAACAAATCATGTTCCATAACTATGCAACCTACAGAAAAAGGGTGCAAAATTTTGGTAAAATTTTCTATGTGGATAGGAAAATATGTGTCCCAATTTTTATTTTACATAGGTGTGTGTATTGGAATCACACAATTTTTCAAACCTTGTGGGATCCTTTTCCAAAACATGCATCATAGTACCCTATTAGATTAACGAAACCCCACAGTTGGAAAGTTGTTGGAAAGCCATGTATCCAAACCACATGACCCTTTGAAAATTGGTAATTTCGTGTTTTCCCTCCTAAGAATATTTATTTCCTGCATAATTTTCATCCTAAATTGACCCCCAAAATCTTAGTGTGAGAAACAAGACCTCCTAAGTCCTCAAAGTATGAATCTCCCTTGATTCTTAGGAATTTTTAGCATCATTTTGTGCAAATCAAAGATCCTGGTAAGTATACCTCTCAACTTCATTATTTTTTCTAGAATTGGATTTATTTATTATTTCATATTATTAAAGATATCATGAAACCTATTTCAATGAGGCTCTTATCTTTTTAATTTTCTGTCACTTTAGCTCAAATTAATGTTTGTTGTTGGATAAGTTCATGCCCATGATCATGAGGTAAATAATCAATAAGCCTCTCCCATAATCTTTTGTTTTTATAGTGCATGTGGTTGTGTTATTTCTTGTCATGATGTTCATTTGTTTCCTTGAATGAGAAAAGAAAATTAATCCTTCAAATAATATGGGAGACCCTTCACACACCCCATTGCATTCATTTATGATTATGAGAGCAAACTTATTGACACATGTGACACTTCCTTTATGATCGTGAAATGAGTTATTAAATTATGACCTTTAGGTTTTATGATATTAAACCATTTATACTTGTATTTTTCAAATTGTAATGGTATATGGTGTTGTCTGGATTAACTTATCTTGTTAAATATGTTATAATTTGATAAAGGTAAGATTTTGTAAATGGTTAAAGGGGTGTCAACATGTTGTTATAAGTTTTATGGAACATTAATGGTTGTTTTATATGAATAAATAGTTTAATGGTCTAATTATGAAATTGGTCTAAAGATATGATTTTGGATAAACCATATGAAATGGTTTTAAAGGATTTGGGTAATTTAGACCATGTTGAATAATAGAAATTGGGTAACTGGAAATGGTACACCATTGTTGTTGTTTTGTGTAAATTTTTTAATGACGATGAATCATAGAAAATGTAAATAAATGGTATGTTGGATCATAGGATAATTTTTTAAGATCTAATTGTTGGATGTTGGACTAAGGATCATTATACTTGGATGGGCTAGACTGATGCTTTTGGAACCCAATGCATGCATGGTTCAATAGATGGACTGATGTTCTATGATCTAAGGTTATAGAGATAAAATTCCATATCATGGTTTGGATGGTTGGAAATGGAATTCCAAGTCCTAGTTCCAATAATTACACTAATTCTCCAAGATACAATGATTCATATGGTTTGGTTACATTGAATTATTCTGTAAGGTACAGTGATGTATATGGTATTGGTACCTGGACTAATTCTCTAAGGTATGGTGATGTATATGGTATGGGTAACTAGAATAATAATCCAAGGTACAATGAATTATATGGAAGTAATTGATGAATTAACTTATGCCTCAAAGTGGTTAATCCATCATGGTATATGATTCATAATCCTAACATGGGTTGAAGTAGGTTTATTGTGTTAGTATTATTGAGGAACCAAGGATCCCTTGAGGATTTTTGAAAACAGTTTAAATATAAAACCTATTTTAATTTCATTATAGTATATTTTTTTATTTATAGTTTTGTATACACTATAATTATACTTTATTTCTCTTTAGACAATTTTGGTGGTGGAATACCAAGTTACAGTCACACCCTACTCATGCTGCCATAGCACTTGGTACCTGAGCAGACTATTTCTTTCTGTTACAGGTTTGGAGTAGGGACATGGCTCTTGTTTTTCTATTTGGGTAGATAGGAAAGAGAATGGTATGTTAAAATTGGTCTTGGACTTGGGGTTTTATTCAGGTATTTTCCAAGTTTTTGAATTTTTGGGTGTTAATATTGTATGACTTTCTTACTTGTAGTGTAAGAATCTCATTATTATTATATGTTTCACCAGACTGTTGTTGGCACTTATCATGTTTTTCTCACTAAACTTTTATATTGATTTTTAAATATATTGATATTATTTAAATCTATGTTTTAATATGATAAGTGGGTATATAATCCCCCATTTTATCTCATACACCCACACTTTTAGTTAACAATCTATTGTGTACAAGGAGGTGTGCCTGAGTTCATGTAGTGAACTGGCTCAAGGCCTCAGTTTAGTGGAACCTGGGCCAAGATGTTTTAAATTAGTATTAGATATAGTGTGTTTTTTCATACTATTTGGGCCATGGTATAAATAATACAATTATCTTTTCATATCTTGGTAATAAGATCATACCTAGGTGTCTGTATCCCCACGCATGGGGGGGGGGGCAAGTTCTCAGAGGTATAAAATTAATATTTTTGCTTTTTTATTTTACTGTTGACTTATTTTTACACCTTATGTGGTGAAAATTGGTGTGATTTTATTGATTTATGATATTTTCATCACTTCAACTAGCATGAAAATAGAGGATGTGTTTTCATATATCGTCCTCGCCACATAGGATTGGTATGTCATCCATATGTTGCATGTGGTTGATAGTTTCCTCAGATTTATCTATGATGGTATTGTATTTTTTGTGTGTTCTCTATGTCTATTGGTCATTTATATCTTTATATTGTTGTAAATTATTTATAGGGGTTGGTATTTATTGTGTCTATATCCATTTACATGGTTTGTATATAAGATTATAGTGGGAATATATATGACTAACTCTTGAGGAGACTTCTAGGTAATGGGAAGTAATAAGTTATTTGTAAGGTGATGGTTCTAGTTAAATAATGTTTAGTAAGAAACTTATAATGTGTTTTCCCTTTAAAACTTTTGAATGTCATTATATCTAACCAAAACCATGATATGTGAAAATGAATAAAGATAAAGATTTTGAAATATGGTTAATGAAAGGTTTGACATGTGAATCCTTTGGTTTTAAAAGGGTAAAATTTCCTTAAATGGAAATGATAAATGATGAAAACATTATAGAAATTATAAGTGGGTATCCCTAATGTTTTTTCTAACCTCGTGTATTGGTGGTTTGGTCTATGAGAGTTCCACAATCTTGTAAGCCTTTATTATGGATTGTGATGCCTTCATGGGTCTAGATGTTCTAGGTAGTGAGAGGATACTTTTTGTACCTTCAGTTAGGCTATGAACTTGAGGTTAAGAGAGGCCATATGATATTTTGGATGTGTTTACCCTTGTGAATTTTGACTATGAAGATTATTCATTGGACCCTGAAATGGGTTTCTTGGTTTGTGGTTCCATTAGTATGGTATGTGGTTTCCTTGACATGGAAGACATCATGTGTTTTGGAATGGGGTAGGAGTGTCACCCATGAGCTATGACTTGTGTGAGGTATGATGTTGATTTCTTAGTGGGAGAGACTAGTGACCATATTGATGTAACTCTGGTTTAGGGAGTTAGTGTCTTTTGACCTTCTAGGGTGACCTCTGAGAGGTGTCATCAATGTTTTGAGTGCCTTTGGGTGTGTGAGGGTTAGGTGGATGTTTTTTGGATTTTGAAAGTGATGCACAAAGAGTGATGCTTAGTGTGGGGTATAGCCTATGGAACTAGGTAGGAGAGATAACAGTTTTGTTAATGAAACTTAGATCGTGGTCATGAGTTTATGGACTTGGGAAATTGAGGGGGACTATGAGAAAGGTTAGAATAGTGTTACAGGTAATTTGGAATGCAGGGAACGATTGATGATTTAGAGGTGGAGTCAATTCTTGGTGGGTGTGATCAAGTTTTTGAAAAATGCATGGTTATTCCTTGGATTATTTTCTAAGGGATGTACCTGGAGTGCGGGTGTTTGGCTTTAAATAAATTTTCAAAAGGGGATATTCATTTGGATACCAAAATATTTTGTATTTAAAATGTTCAATATGATGATTTATGTTGGATTTAATTGGATGATACAAGTTTATATAGAGCATGGATAGGAACTCTAATCTAAGAATGATGCTTGGGGTGATGGGTGGTCATGTGGTTGGATATGACTTGTGAAAAGTTAATGTTTTTGGAAGGGAATGTTGAGGTTTCCTGAAGTCTAATGTATTTGATATCCAATAGGCATGGATAGTTATTTGAGTCTTAATTTGATCCGATTTTTGGAAGTATACGACTCAAAGGATTTTCAGTCGGTATTAGTGAATGTATGGAGGAAGGTATGTAGCCTAGGTTTTTGGGTCGGTATTATATGGAATGTATGTTGTATAGGTCCATGATTTCATTTAGGATATGTGAGTAGTTGAATCATAAGTAGAATTCCATTTTTTTGGTGTAATTATGGTGATTTTTGTCAGATGTATGTGGGACCATTTGGTTTTGGATCAAAGTGAGGGATCATTTTCATTATCATCAAGTATTGTTCAGGTTGTGGTTGACGAATTCAAGTAGTGTGGTGGTGGTAATAACATAGAAAATGTTGCTTCGTGGCTATATTGTAGAGAGTTGTGAGGTAGTAGAGTGTTTGGTGGAATAATCCCTTTCAGATCATGTTGGTCGAGAGTTGATGGGATGCATGTAGGAAAGGAACCCCAGGACATTGGAGTAAGATGTGGTTTCCCTGAAGCAATAGATAAAGCTGAGAATAGATCCATTGTGGTGGTATTCATCAAGGATATCTAATTACACTCTTAGACTTGATATGATCATTCCCAACATCTTGACAATATCCTGAGTACACTGAGTGAGCATTGGCTATAGTCTAGGATAATAAAATTTCATTTTTCCATGATTAATGGGGGTACTTGGGAGTTTGTGCTCATGGATTATTATTAGTGAAGTAGTGTGGTGGGAAGTGAACCATTGATCCTCCTTGAGTGAGGTCATTATGGTGGATTTAAATTCAATGAATGCTATTAACTTCCTTCTTAGAAGCTGCAAACAGGTGATAGTTAACACTTGTTTTTTCGCTCAAGTGAGGATGGTACAACCACATCCTATTATCGGGATTATTAATGGTGAAAAAATGGTCCTTGATGGTTCGATTTCTTGGGTAAGATATTAAAAATAACACTCCTAATGGGGAGAGTGGCATTTCAGTCATGGGGATATGACCCTTGGGTTGGAAGGGTCATGGAAATGTGGAGCTGGTCACAGATAATTCAAGGAAATCACTGAGATGTCAGTATGGAACCAATGAGGTGCGAACATTAATTATATAGGGAATAGTAATAGGGTATCATAAATATTGAATGACCAATCCAAGTGTTGGATGCATCCTTTGGGGAGTTCTAAATGTTATTTGAGGTATTTGTGGTAGAGGTGAATCAGTGGGTGTTGTAGAACACGAAAATATTTTTTGGATAACGGAGTTTTTAAATATGGAATACCATTGGTATTCAGGTATGGAATCTAATGGGATGGATAGATATGAAACTTAATACCTCTGTACAAGAAGGAATTATAATAAAAAAATATGGAATTGTGCTGATAATGGGAGATGAAATTTTTTGGGGTGTATCAACTGAGGGATAGTTTGAATTTGGATAGAATATCGAATGGATGTGTAATGGTGTAGACCATATCTAGAATGTCACCTTGGGAAATATGAGTGTACTTTGGGTTTGAAATAAAGATTTTGAATAAAATAAACCTCTTTTCTCAGTTTATGCATAGATATTGGGTGTGTATCAAATCCAATGGTTTCTCATTAATAGGGATGAGTACCAATGTTGAATGGAATTAATATGGTTGTTTAGAAATGATAATTGGGAACTAAATCATGTTTATTTTGGGAGTGTGAGTTCATTTTTATAGTGATATATCTGATGGTAGAAGGAAAAACATCATAACTGTGTGGTTTTAAGGTAAATATCACTGTGGTAGAAACAACGGCCCGTAAGGTCCCCAAATGAAAAAACCATTAGTGTTAAGGTTAGAAGGGATGATGTATGTTCCATATTAGTGTTTTTGTTTTGAAAATGGTTGTTGTCTCGGGTTTTAGGTCAGATTAGCACCTTGAGTTGAAGGTTGTGCCTTGGTTGTGATTCAGATATTCAGAATGAAGTGGGGTCATTGGTCTATAAATAGTAGTTTGAGGTAGGTCAGGAGATGTGGTTGGGTAACCATGTGTTCCTTTAAGTGTTATTAACTTTGGGTCACTATTGGATTTAGAAATAGGGTAATATAACACCCAGGTACGTCAGAATATTTGGGATTGTGGAGAGAATCATATCAATAGAATATGGATTGGATCCTCTACAACGGTATAGTGCTACAAAAAATAATTTAATGCAGCATAGTTTTAGAAGTATTACCCTTTGATTTCTCATGTGGTTTAGGTTTACGATATTATTCTTGAGGTCAATGCATCCTTTGAGAATCATTATACTTGTGTTATTGATCATAGTGAGGAAATTTATAGGGTAAGGTCATCCCTTTGGACTGAGTGTTACGGTGGAATGGTGATGTTCAAGAGAAAACTTGGTAGAGGGAAGAATATTTTAGGCCTAGTGGCCTGATCTTTTTACCATAGGGGCTAACTAATGCTTGGGAGTGTATCTCAATGATGAAATGTTATAAGTTGGGGAGGTTTTAAGACCCTTTGATCAGGCGTGTTTTCATTTCAATTTTGGTTAAAATCATTTAAAATGGGTTAATGGAATGTTTCTCATTCATAAGGAAAATATTAGGGTTTTATTAGGGGGTTTGAGGTATGTAAAAGTGTAAAAACATTCCATATTGTGCTTGGAGTAGGGTTGGCACAAGGTTAGAGCTAATCGTATGTTGTAACCGTGCGACTTAAAGAAGGTGGGTGCATCATTTTGGTAAACTATGTTATGTGTCTAGAAAACCATGCAGCCCAAGTACCCTTGGATAGAGGTGAGAACAAGGGAACTACAGGATTATTCATATTGTGTGGGTTCCATCACCAAACCATGTGGCTTGGTCTTCTCTTGGACAGAGGGAACCACACAGTTGGAACACATTTGGGCCAACTGTCCACCCCTTTAAAAATGGAAAATTTATCATTTTCCCTCATGAGATTCTTTCTTCCCTAACCAATTTTCATCTTCATTTGACCACTAGTATCTTAGGGTGTGAACCAAGAGCTCCCTAGTCCTCTATGGATTAATATCCCTAGATTCTAAAGCATTTGGAGTGCATTTTTTTAAAATAAAATCTCCATGTAATTATTCAACTCCACTTCTTTAAATTTTAGAGAAGAGTGTTTATTGATTATTTTATCTTCTTTTGAAGCTCATAAACCGTACTTCTAGGAGTTTATCAAATTTGGAATTTTCTGCCATTTTAGCTCTAAAAAAGGGTCATTGTTGAAGAAGTGAAAGCCTATGGGCTTGAGGTATGTTTTTTATAAGCTTTCTTCTATAGTCTTGATGGTTTTACTATGTATATGATTGTTCTATTGTTCTGCCTTAATTCACATTTGTCTCCTTGAATATGAAAAGTAAATTAATACTTGAAGTGATATGGGATACCCTTCACAGACCCTATTAGATCCATTGACAATTATGAGAATGGACTTATGGACACCCATGGGGTGTGCCACTTCCATGAGGATGGTGAAATGAGTTGTTAAATGAATAACTTTGGAGTTTATCAGATTAAACCAGTTATAATTGTATTTTGAATGTTGAGATGGTATAAGAGGTTGTTTGTCTTAACTTGTAATGTTAAATTTGTTAGAATTTGATAATGGTAAAAGGTGGTAAATGCTTAAAGGGGTTCAAAAATGTTTTTAGTGGTTTTAAAGAATGTTAAGGGTTTGTTTATATGAATAAATGGTTTAATGGTATAATTATGAAATTGGGTTAAGGATTGTAACACCACAAGCTTCCACGGTACGCTTCTCTTTGAATAATACAGTAGCGTGTGTTGTACGCAACTTCGAGTTCTAACACACACCACAACCAATCAAAATAGCCATTATGAATAGTAATACATACTTTTTGAAATTTTATAAATTTTATCTTTCAAAATGAACTTCATTTTTGGATTCGGAATATCGAATTTAGCCTAGGGTGAAATTTTGGAACTTTTCGGATAACTTTTATATTTTGATGAATAGTGAAAATTACTAAATTTTAATTAAAAACAACTTTTTTAATCAAAAAAATTAATAGTGATAAATTATACTATTTAGTGGTTTTAATGTATAATTATAATATAATTTTACGATTTTATCCAATGGTGGTCATCAGGATTAATTTCATTTTGAAATTACACATAAACAATTGTCAATCTTTTGATTGATATTGTTTCTTAAAAACACGCTATTTGTTTTGACAATGGGAATTAATTATAAAATTAATTAATGGAACTTATATTTTTGGAGTTTTGTAAAATAGACACCATTTATAAACCCCTTTTACTTATACTTTTATTCCAAATGAATCTTTTTATATGAAGCGTATTTACTAAATGACAAAAGGAATGTTTTGTCTTCCGTATGCGGCGACAACGACTTCTCCGCCGCTGTGACCATTATTTGAGTTTTAGCTTCCTTTACAAGCCATAACTTTTTTTAAATGAAAAATATATACCAAGTTTTAATTTTTTTTTATTTTGGTATTGAAAATGGTTTCGATAATGTTTTTACTAAATCTATGTGTTGTATTGATATCTTGTGATTGAAATGTAGAAATGTTATGTTTCCTTAATGCATGTTTTATATGATAAGATTATGTTATGGTTTATGATACGTTTAAACCTGTTCATATGAGGAATGAATTGGACTTAATAAGTGACGGGTGGAGCCCGCTATAGCTCCTCGATGCATCGGTAGGTCTAATGAGACAAACTAGTGTCTTGGCAAGAGGCCTTGACAAAATCTTATTTGTAGTCTTGGCATGAGGCCTTGGTTACATGGTTATGATAGTCTGGAATTATGCATTCCATCATTATGAAAGTGGTTATTGATATTTCATGTGATTATTCGACTAGTAGAATATCAATGTGAATAAGTAAATGACATTATTTCATTTTATTTTTTCCATATTATGCTAAAGTTCAAGTTTAAAAGGCTTTTTTTAGTTATACATTTCCTTAAATGTTTATGTTTATTTATGAAAGTTTCCACTGTATTGTTATCCTTACTGAGCATCTGAGCTCACCCCTTTCAATGTTTTAATTTTTCTAGGATGTGACGAAGTATATTATGAATGAACTGTAGGGATAGTATGAGGGGATATGAAGACAAGATATTTTTTTAGTTTTTTTTAATTTATGATATAATGTAAGACTTATGAATGTATTTAGTGTTTCCAAGGCTACTAAACTAATCGGTCTTTCGAGACTTGATCTTTTGTGATCATGCCAATGTTACACAATAATGAACCGACTCTGGGTAACTGGGGTCGGGGCATTACAAGGATGCGATGTGTGATAGACCATTTGAAATGGGGTTAAAGGATTTGGGTAATTTAAAACATGTTGAATAATGGAAAGTGGGTAACTGGAATAGGGTTACCCTTGTGGATGTTGTGTGTAAAAGGTTATTTATAATGAATCTTAGAAAATTTGAATAAATGGTATGGTTGAATGCTAGACTAAAGATCTAGTATTTTGTGTTTGGATGTTAGACTGAGGCTCATCATCCTTGGGTGGGAAAAAAATTATTCTCTAGGAACCCGATGCATTCATGGTTCAGAGGCTAGATTGATGCTCCAGAATCCAAGGGTATGGACATGTCATTCCATATCTGGGTTTGGATAGATGAACGTGGAATTATAATTCCCAGTTTCAATATTTAGACTGATAATCCAAGCTATGATGATGCATAGGTATGACTATAAGTACAAATTCTCCAATGTAAGATGATGTATATGGTATAGGTACCTGGACTGATTCTCCAAGGTATGACTATGTATATGGTATGGGTACTTGGAAAGATTATCCATGGTGTGATGATGTATATGGAATGGGTACTTGGACTGATGCTCTAAGGTGTGATGAGTTATATGGAAGTAATTAAATAAATCCATTGTGACTCAAAGTGGTTAACACCCCATTGTATATGATCCAAAAATCCAACATGTGCCAAAGAAGGTTAATATTGTTGCTATTATTTTGTACCTCATAATCCCATGGGAATTATTGAAATCCTTTTAAAGATAAACCTATTTTAATTTTTTTGATGGTCTTTTGTCTATTTATACTATTACATACATTTTCATTATAATGGATATCGTGTTAGACACCATTAATGGTGGCCTACTGATTTGTACTCACACCATTATCATGCCTCCATGGAACTTTTATACCTAAGAAGAAACTATTATTTTCAGGTACATGTATGGAGTAGAGACCTTTATCTTTGTTTTCTATTTGGCTGAATAGGATAGAGCATGGGATGTTAGGACAGATCTTGGATTCAAGATTGTGTTTGGGAATTTTCCTTGTTTATTTATTTTTTATGGTTTATATTTTATGACTTCTTGAAATGTAGTGTGTACATTTTCAGATGATTTCAATTTTTCTAACTCTGTCTGGTTCAACACCAAGTCATCCCAACATTTTCTCATCTATGGTTGTGCAGTTTCTGATGGAAGCTATGTTTACTGAAACATGGGTCTTGTTTTTCCTTGTGATTGGACCTTTTGGACATTGGGACATTTAACTTGTAATTGTTTTGTGCCATTGGTATTTAGATCTATTATTTTATAAGGCCTTTGTGCATTTGGGTTCATGGATATCTGTTGGGTTCTCTCTTTTCCCACAAAAAGAGCTTGTGTGTTTTTTCTCTTTTTAATAAAGGGGAAAGCCCCCACATTTCCTAGTAGTCTATTTGACCTCTATAAGTATATCCTATAAATTTTTTCCAATCATTTTATTTCTTACATTAGCTTGAAATTTTCTTTATATACATTTCCAAACAATATTCCACTTTTAAATCATCTTTCTGGTCACCATAATTGAGTCCCCCTTTATTGTTGAAAACCCTCTACCCATTATTTGAACATATTCTAAGAATCAACATGGTTTCCCACCACATATTCCTATCAAACTGGTCTAAATGAGGTAAAACATCAACTCAATACATCCTAAGTAACCACTTTTATCAACATATCCACTAGATTCAGTTTCCCATAAAAATACCATAAATCCAACTCCTATTCCTCCAAATGCTTTCAGATGGAGTGAAACATCAACTGATTGCGATTTTTAGGAAAATTAAACATCTAATTTTTTACTGAGTGAATTAAAATTTTTAAATAAATAAGTGCCTCCTCTCACTTTTCCTTTTTCTAGTATTCTCCAGCAAACCCTTCTGCCAAATAATTTCATTTCCTTCTTCCGTCAAGGTGATGTACTCAGCTTTAGTTATTGAGAGAGTGATGACTAATTAAAGCTTATAAATCCATCTAACTATCATTATACTGAATTTGGGAAAAAATATGGATGTTCTCTTCCATGAGTCTGAATCCAAATAAAAGAACAAATCCAAAAATCCTTCTAAAGACTCATCCATTCTTAAGTAATGCTACACACCTCCTGAAACATTTAAGTACCAGAGACTCCATTTCAAAACCTCATGGTGTTTACTTCTAGGCTTTGATGTGTATATTTTGACAACTCCCACTACCTATAAAATTTATGTATGAGTAAAAACCCTGTCATAAATCAAACTTGTGATGGATGATTCATAAGAAACTTTATCTATATACTCAACTTCTTTTGTTTAAAGTGACTTATACTTACATAGCTTATAATGTGTTTCATGGTTTGTGGTCTCCAGTTTCTTATCACACATTATAAAGCATTCCACCACCTTTCAAATATAGTCTTCCTAAGTTTTGTATATGGTTATGGACCTTTAGTGTGTCATAATCTACATCCCCAAGATCCATTTCACTAGACTATGATCCTTCATTTCAAAACATCTATATAAATTATCATTTAGGTTTCCAATCCTTTATTTCACCGTACCCTCTATAAATATTTAATACACAAAGAGAATAAGTATGATAAAATTATCATCATTAAACACATTCTAAAAACAAAAATGATGATTATTTCTCTAAAAAAACTTATATTTTGACCTGAAATCATTGAATTTACAATTCCCATTAATGGGCACTTTCTTTTGACCGTAAAGTCTACACATTATTTTTCAAACAAGGTTCTGATTTTGATATTTTTCAAAACCCTCCATTTTTACAAAAATATTTCTTCTTTAAATCCCCTGTGAAGTGATATTACCTTCATGTCTATGTTCTTTAGATGTAATATTTTATAAGAAAACAAGTTTAACACTTATGTGTGATTAACTACCAAAGAAAAGATCTCCAATAAATAAAATATTTTCATTTGTAGAAAGTCATTCACAACTACCATAGCCTTATACTTCTTCCTTCTATATGACTAATCCTTTAGTAAAAAAATACTTTTTTATCATAATTTTTCCCCATAATGTTTTTCTGTTATATTCCATGTTTCAAAAACAGGGATAAAATCAACCTCAACCCTCATAGCCAACTTGTGTTGATTTTAGTCTTCTAAATTTCTTATCTCATGTAGTCTATATGGTTATCCATAAAATTTAAGATAAAAATAATGTAAAATAATTTCATACCTATTCACTTACTGAATTTCCTTTGTAGACCTCTATAACTATACCTTCAGTTGAGATCCTTCTGATACATTACCTTATGAACTGTGAACTTCTAGTGCTCAGCCTTCTACATACCTTAAACTCTCTTATACTTTAGGACATGGAAACACTATCATAATATTACCTCATTCAAAAACCTCCTCTGGATGGTTTGGTGTTTCTAGAACCCTTGTGCCTCTTAGATTTTGTAGAATGTTTGAAACTTTCATACATCTATTTAGGTGAAAACCAGCTTCGGATGATACATTTTTTTGATTGGAATTTCCTTCTCAGTTAGGATCCTTTCATAGTATATATTTATTGAATATTACATTTTTAATTATAATAACCTTCCAAATATCATTATCTAAAAGTCAAAACCAAACTCATTATCTTCATAGCCTGCCAATTAACATAATCTAGGATTAGCCTCTAACTTCTCTTAGTCCTTGTATTCAACAGGGACATATGCTACCATGGTGAATATTATGAGGTGGCTAAGGTTGTCCTTTCTTCTAGGCCAAAAGGCTTCCAATAATTACATTCCAATTACCTAAGATGGACTCTTATTGACCAAGTAGGTGAAAAAATTCACCAATTTCACCCAAAATCTTTTGGGAAACACTATATTAATCTACATGCTTATATATTTCTCCACAAAATATGGATTCATTATTGATCTGACTTCATTCTATTCTATATTCCCTAGCATGGCCTTATCAAATTGATTCCCCTTCCCCTAGAAAAATATCTAGAACCCCATGATTCTATAATCAACACTATTTTTTGATTATAAGAACTTTCACTTGCTTTTGGTATATTTTTTCACCATATCCCTCCCCTAGAAGAAGTCCCGAACAGCTCAGACATGTTCCTTAGAAATTAAACTCATACCTTTCATGTAGAATCGTTGATGAAGCTCACATATATATGTGAACTTATGGGAGATCACACTGAAGTTGGTCTCCATACATCAATGTAAACCAATTCCAACATTAAACTCGTTGGTGTTTTTTATTCCATTTGGAAAGACACCTTCTATTTTTTACCAAATACTCAATCTTTACTTATTCCAAACCTTATTCTTCTTAACTTTACAAATCCTCTAGAAGTATGGATTATACCACCCCTAGGATTTAAAATAGGAACGTCATGTTTGATAGAATGTATAAAATGAAATAATAAGATAAGAAAATAATATAATACCCCATAACATTATGCTGTATTTCTTTAAATTCAATGTTTTTGATAGATTGTGATTCACACAACCCCAAGTTTAAATGAAGCATGGTACACTATTAAAATACTATTATTTAAACATTACCATAACTGTTAATTTAGAGGGTATTTATTTTACCAATAGAATTGATAAAATTTTATGTCTTACACATTTATAAAAATAATTAAATGGTTATATATTTATTATAAATAAAATAATAATCATTTTAAAGTAAAATAATGTTTTCTCAAAAGATGTATTTTTCTAAAAGGGGGTTTAACCTCTATTTTCCCACATAATTTATATTTAAATTTTATCATTTTTTGAATTTTTTTAAAAAAAAGAAACTTAATTTTATAAATAATCATATCAAAATTATATTAGGTTGAATATTTGGTATTTTTCAAAAAATCTTCATTTTTCGATGAATAGTGAAAATACTGATTTTTATTGAGAATTGTCTTTTCGTTTAAATTATTTACATAATTAGATTGTGGGTTGAATTATTTTTAATTTAAAATTATTTAAATTATATTAAAATTAACTAATTTATATCATTGGAATCAATTTAATGATGAATTTTGATATTAAAACCTTTTATGCTTATGAGAAGTTTCTCTTTGAAACCGTGCTTTTTCATCATGTCTGCGAGTATAATTTTAAATTAAATTCTGCCACTTATGATAATTGAATTTTTAAAAATGGATTCCATATTTTTATTTATAACAATTCATATTATCTAATAATTCAAACATAATTTTTTTACCAAAATGAATAGGGAAAATAGTAAAAAATAATTACTGTTTTAAAGGATAAAATGAGTTTACCATGGGATACAACTAAAAAGATAAGGGATAAAATGACCTTATAACATGTCAAAATCTTATTTAATTACAATATTTAAACCATACCCTTCCCATGTTATAATATTGGGTCATTTTTAATATTTTTTCATGTGAATTATCTTTTCATTTTGGATTATTTGGAGAAACATTCAAGTAATTTCCAAGGGGATTCTCTCTCCCCATGTATTAAATGGAATTCCATACACACACTTATTCACACCCCTAAAGACATTTGGATATAAATAAACTTCCAAATATCCACCAAAAATTATTATACACATTATAGAGCTATTGGTACTCCCAAAAGACCATCCCTAGGGTCTTTAAATAGAGACCTTAATGTGGTTTCTCTAAGAGAAGATAATTATCTTGACGCAGGTATTTCATTTCAATTGTTATTTTTTACCTTAAATTATGTATTAAGACATAAAATATAATAATAATAACATTTAAAATATTCTAATATGTTATTATATTAACATAATAATATCTATACATTTCCATTTCTATCAAATGTGAAATGAATTCATCGATTGTGTGTATAGCATACTACTTCCAAGCGAACCGATGTAATTTTTTTTCATCACCACCATTAAAGTATGGATATAATGATGTATTAACCAATTTTATACGATATTTATGATATTATTATACTTATTTAATTTTAATATCACATATACCTTTTTATTTTCTATTCTGTTTGAAATATGATAACGTCACTCGTGTGTACATCGGACCACCACCTCGCGAAGAGATGTGATTTGTTTTTCAATTAATTCTTACATGGAATTTAATTAGGATAAAATTATTGAATATATTTGATATATATGAAATTATATTTATTCTATAAAATTAATATATCACGCAGTTCAATACTACTTCACTCGTTAAGAGAATGATAACATCGCTCACGTACACATACGACCTACCCTCTCCATGAAGCGATGTGATTCATTTACCATTTAAAAATTTCATAGATTATTATAAAATAGTATATTCTGAGAGAATATGATGTTTATAACATTATTATCATTATTTATATGATATATATAAATTCTACGCCTTAGAATAGAAGCTATTATAACCAAATGTGAATTATAAAACAAGGCAATTAAATCATGAAATGATGAAAATAATAAAATTTTCTAACAAATGTGTTGTGAAATGTTATAAGAGGATAATATTTGATATTATAAATATGATTATGTTTCTATTATAATTTAAAAACATTCTTAAAATCATTATACAATAGGTATGTATACATATGAAGGAAATTAAACCATAGGTAAGGGTTTCTATTCTCTCCATTAATTTCGTGAGACATATTCCATATTCACCACTTATTTACATTATGTGGTGAAAATATTAAAAATTTGATATGATTTATCATGAATATATTAATATTCATGGTAATTTTTATTTATTTTTGTTTCATTTCTTTTATGGGGATTATGATTCATAAGTTACCAAAGTGGTAAGGGTTTATTTCACAATCTCATCATTATTCAGGATTGTTTATGTTTAGATCTCACATGGGATAATTATTTGATATTTTTATCTTAAAAAATATATATTTTATTCATATTTGGTAATTAATTATTTTTTTCATGAAATAGTACCATTTTCCTAGTATGTTTTACTTAAAATGATTGAGAAAATGTTTTTAATGAAATATGAATTTATTTCTCTTTTTCTTTAGAAATCATTTCCATCAAAACCCATGCTTTCTAAAAATGTTTTTAATATTTTAAAAAAAATTATTAAAGAAATTTTTACCAATTTTATTTTTTAATTTTTTTAAAATTAATATTCATTTCATTTTCAAAATAATGCTCATTTCTCTTTTACCAAAAATGGGAAAGGAATATTTTTTTAACATGAATGGAATGAATGTAATGTTCAACCTTTATGAACAATAATTGTTTTAATACTTGTTGTACATGTTTTAAAAGTGTATTTTATGTTAAAATTACTTTAAAAATATTTTGGGAACATTTTCTCAAATGGTTATTTTCAAAATGCAAAGGTTTTTTTCTCAAAAAATGTTTATAAGGATATCTACACGGGTTATATATTCTTAAATGATATAAACCATATATTTTACTTATGATACAATGAGTATATATTTTATTTAAACCATATTTATTATTTCTCTCAATGGTTTATGATCATTTTGACTACGGATGTACGATTTATTACCATTCACCATTTTACTCTGGATGGTTTGTGTCTATGTTTATTGATTCGGGTATGTATTAAGATTTTATATATTATTTTTTTAATATGAATGTTTATGTTCATTATATTTTTATTCTTTCATATGAGGAAGGAATTGAACTTAGTTTTTTATGGGTGGGGCCCACTATATCACCATAGTGCAATGGTAGGTCTCATGAGAAAAACTAAATTGGGTTTTTATCGTGGACTTATACCTTTATTTTGATGTCATTTTCCAAGGCCTCGAATGTATGTTATAGATATCTAACATTATGCATTACATCATTATGAATTAAATTATTGATATTCCATGTGATTATTTGATTAGTTAAAATATCAGTGGTTATGTTTTCAAGATCCTGTGATTATTTATATGGCATTATTCAATCATCATATATTCCTTTCATATTTTGCTAAAAGTTTTTTATTAAATTGAATGTGTTTAATTTATTTACTTTTCCATATTAATTATTATATTTATATTAATAGATTTTTTTTATGACTACCCTTACTGAGTATCTAATCTCATCCATTTCTTAATTTTTATTTTCCCTAGGATAATAGGAAGTGATTTTTGATTGATATGAAAGTCTATGCTGAGGAGAGTAGTGGTGTTCTCAAAGAAAATACTTTGTGTATTTTATGTTTTAAAATGTAATGATAATTTCAAGTATGTATCTAGTTTACCAATAATAATAAACTATTAGGTATTTTGGGATCTGATTTCTTGAATCTTATGCCATTGTAATAAAGTAAACATAGGCTCTAGGTTACTGGGGTTGAGGTTTCTATATTTGGCATCAGAGGTAGTTAAGTAGAAGCCTTATGAAGTAGATTTATAAAAACATAGATTGGGGAACATAAACCTATGATAAAATTTTAAGATAAGTATAGAATAATATCCTAATGTTTTTGTAAGGAAGACGTTATGTGGTTTTTCATAGAAAATACATCCCTACCTAGATACTCCAAGTGGGCGTGGTCCTGGCAGAGATGTACCTAGGGGTAATAAATCCAAAAAGGGCACATTATTCGTGACCCAATAATCACCTTATGCATGAAAATAGGTCTTACTGCTCACTTGGTTTGACACTCCTGGGTAATATTAATCCGATAAATAAAATTTTATTTAAAAACCATTATAAGGGAGTTGAAAGTAAATATATCCCCAAAGAAACCATTTTTCGGATTATGAGATTAGTTATGCATAAATTTTCTAATTTATATTTAGTGATACACTAGTACTGGGATTGAAAATTATGTTTCATAATGTTATTACATAATCAAATATATTCCACCATTAACAAATTGTACCTAGTAGAAGGATTGAGAACCATATCGATGCATGAAATCCATAGAGTAAGAATGATCATTTCTTTGTTTAGCATAATCCAATCTTTAGAATGATACTAGTCTCCCAAAAATTCTCATCATACATGGATATAGTATCATGTGATATAAATAAATAAAAATAATTCTCCAAGTCACATTAATTAAAATGGTAGAAATAGAAGAAGAAGATAGTAGTGAAAAAATTGATAAAGGGAAGAATGGAAAGAAGGATTTTCTAACATGCGATAATTGTGGAAGGAAGCACCTTGGTACATGCTTTAAAGGAAAATGAGCTTTCTTAAATTGTAGAGAAAAGGGCCACCATTCTCATGAATTAAATATAAATAAAGAATCAACTAATGTGAAATGATTCCAAATTAAGGATATAGGTAACTATACAAATTAATTCCCCAAGAATCAGTGGAATGTACCTCAAAATAAGTAAAGGGAACAAGATAAATATTATTCTATTTCTACCAAAGAATTCAAATGATTAATGTGATTCTTTTTGAATTTAAGATTTTTGTTATAGGAGTATTTTATCAATAAAATTATTATTATAATAATCATGAAATGTATAAGGATTTTAATTCAGTATTATTTCTTAAAGGATTTATAAGAATATGTTAAATGGTACCAATGACTAAGATAAGTGATTTATTGATATGGGGAACCTCTTAGAAAACACATGATTGTGGGAATATAACCCCTGCTATATTCTCTATATATAGACACAAATAATAAATATATTTTTTATGGGATATTATTGGTGACCATGAAATTTATTAGTGAGTTGATGGTTTATCTTATTATTTTTGGAGTTAATACAAGTATTGGTTTTGGAATATATTCGACAACACGAGGTTCTATTTTTTGGAAGAATACTTGTTTTAGTAATGTTATTATGGTGAAAAAGGTATTAATATTTTTTGAATATGACATTAAGGTCCAATTTGTATTGTTTTGGGAGTATAATTTTTATGTAGTTACCTTCAAAAAAATTGAACTTTTAATTTGTACAGACATATTTTGGACAAGTCTCCTACTTAACTATTTAAGCGATGGATTAAATTGACCTTTGGTGTTATTAGTGAATTTATTTTAACCATTTTGGTCTTGGAAAATATCTAGAGATAGTAGGAATGTATTTTCATTCTTTTATTGAGATAATGGTCTATTAATTGTAAATTTTAATGCTTTAGGTATAAAAAATGATCTTGGATATTCATTTCTTGTAATAAGAAATGAAGTGGAAAATGATCAAATCATAATGAAAAGATGAAATTATTCCCTTGAAATATAAATATATCAAGTATATTATCATAAATTCTCATTATATTTGGTATAGTAACTTCTTATCTTTAGGAAAAGGATCTTGAAACAAAAATGTTATTCTAATAGATTCATTTCACTTGAAACAATGGTCTTTTAATTTATAAAATATTTATGGATTTTTTTTCATTAAATTATCAAAATCATTTAATTTCTTGTGAAAAATGATCTCTATCACTCTCTATTAACCCTTGGGAATTATTATTCTATTCCATGTATATGTTTTTATTTCCCAACAATGTTCTCCTATATGGAATCCTAGTAATATTTTACTCTGGATGACCTTTGTACTTACTTTTCTCTCTTATAAAAAGGACGTATTGATAAGCCTTATTACAATGTGGATTTCTACCAAAGTTATCCTAAAATTTACAACCCTTTATTATCAAATCAAGATTAAATTGTGAGGTTGAAATTTATTTAAGGGGTGTAGAATGTAACACCTAGAGATTTAAAAATTTAAACATCATGTTAGATACCATGTATAACATGCCACAAAATAGTTTGAAGAAAATATAATGCTCCAAAACGTTATTCTATTTTTCTTTAAAATAAATCATGTTGATAGATTATGAAGCACACAACACTCGGTTTAAATGAAACTCGATTATCTTTTAAAATATTATTATTTAAACATGACCATTATAACCTAGTCGCTAAGTTAGCGGGTATGAAAATTACTAAATAAATTATGAAAATTTTATAGTTTAAACATGTATAAAATAAATTAAATGTTCATATATTGATTATAAATAAAATATGTATCATTTGAAATTAAAATTATTTTTTCTGAAAATCAGTATTTTTCTAAAAGGCAGTTTAGTCGTGCATTGTGAACATATTTTGTAATTAATTTTTACCAATTTTAAAAAATATATTTTAACAAATAAACTTAATTTTTTAAAAACATTATATAAAAATTATCTTTAGGTGATTGTTTTGTATTTTTTATAAAAAATTATTTTTCAATGTATAAGGAAAAATACTGATTTTTATTGAATATTGTATTTTCATCTAAATTATCTTCAAAATTAAATTATATTTTAAATTTATTTTACAGTAATATTATTTCCATTATGTTACAATTTAAAAAATTTATTCCATGATAATTAATTTCATAATTAATTTTTATATTAAAACCATCCATATTTATGAGAATTTTCCCTTTGATAACCCACTTTTTCATCGTATTTACGGGTATTATTTTAAATTTTATTCTACCAAGTTGATGAATATAATTTGGAAAAATGAATTCCATATTTTTAATAAGAATTTTTTATATGATATATTAAGTAAAATTTAATTTCTGACCAAGATAAATAGAGTAAACAATAAAAATTAATTACAACAATTAAGGTTAAAAAATGTTTCTTTGGGGTTAAACTAAAAAGATAAAGTTAAAATGACCTAAAAACATTTAAAAATATTATTTTTGGACCATATTTCCGTCTTATTATTCCCATGTTAGAATATAGGGTCATTGTGTTGTTTTTTCATGTTAATTACTATCATTTTGGATTCTTTTGGGAAATTTCCAAGTAATTTCCAAGAGGGTTCCCTTTCCAAAGTTATAAAAGGGAACTCTCTCCCCCCACTTATTCACAACCATAATTGATTTTTTATAAACCCAACCATGAAAACATATCTCCCCAAAATCATTATACACTTTCTAGTTCTACTTTTCCTCCCAAAAGACCACCCCTAATGTCTTTAAGAGGAGATCCAAAGTTGGTTTCTCTATGAGAAAGTAATTATCATAACAAAGAAATTTGATTTTCTTTCTTCTTCCTCCAACTTAAATTATGTATTAAAAATTAATATATAATAACACCAATATATCACATATAATTATATTTTATTATGTTTATGGAATAATATTTATCCATATCCACTTCCATCAAATGGGCAACAGAATCATCGATTGTGTGTACGATAGACTATCGCCTCACGAACTGATGTAAATCATTTGGAATCACCAAATTTCAAGGATGGATATAATTATTAATTATCCAAATTTATATTATATTTATGATAATATTATACTTATTTAATTTTGATATCACATATAACTTCTTGTTATCCATTCTATTTCAAATATGATAACATCACTTGTGTGTACGACACACTACCGCCTCACCAAGTGATGCGATTAATTTTTCACTTTAAGTTTAAATGGAATGAAATTAGGATAAAATTAATAAATATATTATATATATATGAGATTATATTTATTCTATAAAATTTTTATATTAACCACATCTTTACCGTTTCACTCTTTGAGGGAATGATATCGTTGTTCGTGTGTAAGTATGACATACCATCTCTATGGAGCGATGCGTTTCATTTTCCATATGAAACTTTCATAAATAGTTATAAAAATATATATAACAAATATTATATTATATTTATAACATTATTATAATTATTTGGATTATATATATATTCTATGAAAAATAACATGAACTTTCATGACAAACTACGCATGAGAAAACAAGGCAATAAACACCCGAAACAATGAAAATAATGAAATATTATTAACAAAAGAGTGGTAAAATATTAGAATAGGAAAATATATTTTATTATAGAAATTATTATGTTTCTGTTATAAATTAATAACATGATTAAAACCATTATAAAGGAGTTACAAACATGTAAGAAGAAAATTGGACCAGAGGTATGAGTTTCTCGCCTCACTTTTAATTCAGTGAGTCATATGCCATATTCACCACTTATTTACTTTGAGTGGTGTATATACATCTCGTTTGATATTTAATATCATGAATATATTTATATTTATGGTATTTAATGTCACAACCCATCCTCGGTGCCCGTGCCATGACCACCCCAAGCTCGCCATCCATAGGTCAGGGGCTGGCAACTAGAACCAAAGACGTAAATCCCAATAACTGGGAAGGCATTGCCTTTATAAAAGTAAACTAAACACCACAGAGTACAAGCGGAAGCAAAACACTAAGTAAAAAAGAAAGTGATGAAAAGTAAATGGGCCAGAATACAAACCCAACTGAAAGTACAACTACAACTGAATGAAAGTACAACAGAAAAGACAACAACTGGAAGAAAGGAAGCAGCTCCTCGGTCGTCCTCCTCAGATCCTACCTAAACGGTAGGCACAGATAGCGCAGCTCCCGGATCGTCCAACACAGATCCTACCTGAAGGGTAGGTACAGATAGCACAACTTCTAGATCGTCCACCACGGATCCTACCTGAAGGGTAGGTATAGATATCCTTCACAACGCTCTTGCCCGTCAACCTCCTCCGAGTATCGTCTCACCGTGGAGTCCACCTCCTGATACTGACTCATCGTGAGGTCCACCTCCGGGTATCGTCCAGTCTTCGAACACTCGGCCTCCGTCAGCACTGCCCGTCGTCTGCAACTAACACAACGAGGTGCGGGCATAGCCCGTGCAGGGGTGAGTATAACGATACTCAGTAGGGACCCCGAGACCCTCAGGGTCTCACTAAATCCAACAAGGATAACCAAAAAGAAGATCTCAACAGATAAACTCTACTTAGGTATAAGCCCATACATATACCTAAGTTATCAAGTAACCCATCTCAACCATGAGGAAATTGAAAGATTATGAAATCAACGGATAACCACTAACCAGGTATATGCCCATACATATACCTAAGTTATCGAGTGACCCATCTCAGTCATTAGGGAACAAAAGGATTATAGACTCAGCTCAAACCGGGATTTTTATTATCGAAACTGTAACTGCTGAAGAGCCCCGTTTCTGGAGTGTACAGTGGTCCAGTCACGACTCTGAGGTACTGCTCACTAACCTAAGACTGCTGAGGTACTCCTCATGTCGTTTACCGCGGGCCAGCCACCCAAACACAGTAGTGCTTCCCGCCGGGGTATGCCACCCAAACACAGTAGTGCACACCCCCTAATAGCCTGCAGAGGTACTGCTCACTAACCTAAGACTGCTGAGGTACTCCTCATGTCGTTTACCGCGGGCCAGCCACCCAAACACAGTAGTGCTTCCCGCCGGGGTATGCCACCCAAACACAGTAGTGCACACCCCCTAATAGCCTGCAGAGGTACTCTCCGGATGAGTACCGTGGGTCTGCACTGTCACATAGGTAGTGCTCAATTTGCCATGGGTCTGCACCCAAAAAAGTAGTGCTCTGTCCACTAGGCTAGTCGACTCACTCCAAGTGGAGTCGGTCAAGCAGTCGTCAGGTCTCAGCTGGGTACACGGTCTCTGTACTCCGAACGCTCGTCTCCAGGAGGGTCCGCTCCACGAGCTACAGGTCGATACTCCAAGAATCTCAAATTCCCACGAAGAATTATCTCAAAGTCCCACGAATAATTATCTCAAAGGACCGCCTCGTCATAGGGGTCTCAACGCAATAGACGGCGCGTCAATCGGACGCCTGGTCTGTGAGTTATTAGCCTTTTCGTCTCAGGGGCCCGGGTGGTTTCGTGGGCGAACCAACCAATCCGTATCTCAACTGTACCCAGAAATCTCATAGGGTATACTCATAGGGACCGTTTTTCCACGAGATCACTAACGCCGCTGGCGGTTCGTCAAACGGACGTCCGGTCTGAAAGTTAACAGTTTTTCCGTTCCAGGGGCCCGGTTGGATTTCAAGTACAATCCAACCCGGACACTATCCAATTGCATCCAAATCTCAGGCGAAGTATGTCAAAAGTTCCTTCTCATCAAGAGGAAACCATCAAAGTCGACGACACATCAATCGGACGTCCGAAGCTCGAGATATAAGCGTTTCCGCTCCGAAGGACCGGTTGGTTTCGTGTCCAAACCAACCCGGCCATACTCAAAGTTCTCCAAAACCTTGAGTGTAATATACCGAAACGACCGTCTCGATCCAAGGATCGCATCGCAACTGACGGTGCGTCGATCGAAGGTCCGTGTCCCAAGTTATGGGGGTTTGAACATAAACTGCATGAAAATAGAGGGTTCGGGCCCGGTCCGACCCGACCCGAGACCCCCTGCGTCAGCCCGAACCGGGTCGACCCGAAGCGGTTCCGAGTCCGGCCTGGAAGGAATGGCCCGGCCTGGCCGGGCACTGGCGCTAGCACGGCTCGGCGCCCGTGTGGCCAGCGGGTGCGGGGGTGGGGGGGGGGGGGTTTACAACCCCCCGCAGTCGACATAACTGGCGCGACTTTAAGGTGCGCCGCTCAACCACCGAAATGGATATGCTGTTCCGGTTCGGCCCGCCGCCGCCTTCCGCGGACCACCGGATGCGCTCCCTTGGTCAGTTTTGCTCGCCGCCTTCGCCAACGGTCCTCCCGGGACCCGACCTTTACTGTGGCGGCTTAAAAATGCCTTTGCGGCCCGCCTCATCATCTTCCGTCGATCCGCACTTCGACAACAAACTGCGGAGTCTTTGAATTGCCCCCACGACCCCGACTCCAGCTGCGGTTTCGTTCGGCCTCAACGGCGTGGCGCGTAGACGCCTCGCTTTTTCGTCACGTTCTTTCTCGTTTCCATGCGGTGCAATGGCACCACGCTACCTTGCTCGTGCCTTAATCAATCTAAACAACAAAAGGGGAGGAGAGTCGGCCGTGTTTGTGCGGTCCAACCTCCTCCCGTTAAGTTGATAACAAGCGGCCCAAAAGATGAAGAATGACAATGATTTTTCACAAACAAAAGTAATCAACCCCAATAGTTTTTTCCCCGCAATCAAGAATTCCCAACCCACAACATATTCTTCGCGAATCAACTTAATTTTTAGTCAATCCGTGATCTTTGATTTAGAGGAAAGTAACATGGGGTTCATTAACATTAAACAAATTAATTCCCTACCTCGAGCGTAATCGTTGAACGAGATTTGTCGCAGAATTGCACGTCGCGGAAGAAGGCGTCGCGGAAGGGGGATCGTCGTGTCGCGAAGAAAAGATTCACCAACATCGCGTCATTGATCTCCAAGGATCCGGTGTTCTTGTCGACCTTCGTCGGAGGTCTGCGTTCTTCGCGTTCTTAAAGGAGGAAGAATGTCTTTCGGAACTTAGAGCTTTCCTCCCCAAATCCTTTCGCACCATCAACTATCCTCCCATGAAATAAGAATTAGTCTTATTTAATTAACACACAGTCCAAAGGAATTCATTTGAAATTCAAACGAATCCAAGAATTAATTAGTTGAAAAACTTACACAATTAATGAGTTGACTTTATTTTAAAACGGGGGGTTTCTTTTTGAGAGTTACAAAATTAAGAGGGGAAAAGTTATGAATGTTAGTGGAAGGTGAGGGGTTGGGCTCGTGTGGGATCCACCCCACCTTAATCCTCTCAAAGGTAGTTATCAACAAGTGGGTCCCACCCCTAACTCCCTCACATAGGTTATAACCACATAATAGAGAGGAAAAGTGTTGTGACACAACACTTAATCCACTTAACAAGGAAATAAAAATATAATTGTAAAACAATTATATTATTATCCCTCCCTTTATTTAAACAACTCATCCCGAGAAAACGCAACTCCAGAAAGGGGTCTTCTTAAAACATTACCGGCGCGGCGAGTTCATCGGTGCCCTCGGATTTCGATTACGAGCACCAATTCAAAAGTTAGGAAAACCCGCTCGTTCGTTCAATGAACGTACCCGATCTAAACTTCGGAAAATGATTCCGGGCACACCGGGCCTCATAATTAGGTGCCATCACAAACTGAGTTCTTGTAAAATTCCAAAGAAAATTAAGAAAAAGAATTTTCTTGAAATTTCGGGTTCTTTACATTACTCACACCTCAGGGCTTTACGTCCTCGTAAAGCTTTAACACAAACTAGGGTCACAAAAGCGGTACTGAGAACGCATCTGAGCCTTCCGCTCCCATGTGCTTACCTGGAGGCTCCCGTACTGCTAGTGAAAGCACACTCGAGGAATCGACAGTCCTCATAGGATCCGCCCCTGTCGATCCTCGATCCCCACTGGAATCTCTGCGTATGTCGCCCTGTCATCGACGTCCAACTACCTGAGGTCGATGATGTGTGACAGATCATGCACGTATCTCTTCAATTGAGATACATGGAAGTCGTCGTGCACTTGGTGCAACTGAGGTGGATGGGTCAAGCGGTAAACCACCTCGCCTACCCAGTTGAGGACCTAGAAAGGTCCGTTAAACCTCAGAGATAACTTGTCACCTCGGCCACATCTCCGTAAACCTCGTCGAGGTGAGACCCGTATAAGGACGTGATCGTTATCCTCGAACTCTAGAGGTCTCCAATTCCTGTTAGAACTGAAACTCAAAATGACTTTTGCCACGATGGTAAGGTTGACCGACTCAAGAGTGATCGGTCGCACCCTCCTGTGCATGAGTTTATCCTGTGCTGCCTGGGGTTTCCTTTTCGCTGACCAAGGAAAACCAATCCCGACGTCTTAGTTAAACCACAACCTTTTTGCCTAATACCGTCAATTTGTGTATGAACTGTGATTGCCCAGTCCATACTCAAACCAACGTCGTAAGGCCTCGACGCTGCCACCAAGATATTCCTACCGAAACACTCGCCTCGAGGGTCTTAACACACCGTCAGCATAAGTGTGGTCATCGAGTCTTCTCCCAAGATATCTCCAGACGTGAGGGTCAAGTCTACGGCTTACCGGAAAGTCTAGGTCTGGGACAAGATTTGTGAAAGAAAGGAAAGATTTATATCAACGTCTGTTACTACGACATCTAGTAGTGGACATATACTGTCCCACGAATCATTCTTAGAGCCATTGGGTCACTCTCCCTAACCACATGCAGCTACTCTCTTCCCCTGCCCTCCAGCTGGCTGGGGCAACTAAGGCGGGTGGTTGTATCATGTTAAAACGTACACCACCTCATGCTACTCTCCTAGCTCTGCCTCCACGTCTGCTGCTTCATAGAATCATATCTCCTTAAAGCTTCCTCTTCTTGAAACATTTAACACGCTCGAGTCTCTAAGACTGGCACCAGTTTACCGTTCCTTACTGCATTGTGCAGTCTTCATCCTCTCCTGGATGATCTGCACCATCTTTGCCTATGATATGAAAGAGCTGCTAAAATTTCTCCTTTGCCGAAAAGAGAAACTCGGTCTCATCCCCTGGATGAACCACACCCATTGCCTAATACAGTCAACCCTGACATGAATGATGTATTCATGCCATGGATGACATCGTAAGGCCTCGACGTTACTACCAAGAGATCCAACTATCACTCTCGCCTCCAAGGGTTGAGTCACACTGTCAGCATCAGTGTGAGGTCACTGGGTCTCCTCCAGTAGAAATATAGAAAGTGAGGGTCATGTCAACAATCTTAACCGGGACCACTCAGTATCAACCAAACAAAAGGGCAGGAAAGCAAACATCACAAAGATAAGTGTCTTTTTATTATTGCAGCTCATAGTACAAAGACATGAATACAACAGCAACATGGAACTTGTATTACAAGGGACGTATCCACTAGTTCCGCTCCTGTCCACCTGCTCCCAGAGCTCTACTGCCTTGCCCACTGCTCGGCTGTTGCTCAAGCACCTGCCGCTGCTTCTGCCTCGTTGCTCCTCCAACGCCTGCGGATCGACTGTGCGGGGGGTCGGACAGTCACATGCCAGGTGACCCTTCCTGCCGCATTCATAACACTTCCTGCTCCTCGTACGGCTGTCTCTATCCCTCTTGGACCTCTGCATCATCTGTCTACTGCCCATAGATGACTCGGCTACTGATCGAAAATCTTGCGGCAAAGGCAGTAGCTCTTGTACACGCTTGGGGTGTAGAGCTACTGGCACAAACTCCACCCTGAATAAGGTCTCTAAGTCTTCCCATGTGAAGGTCATCCCGTCGCAAAACTAGAACAAGTGGCTCCACCACCCGCCTGCTGCTCCCTGAAGAAGGCTGGCAGCAAAGATCACCATGAAGTCTGCTAGCGTCCCCACTAGCCTGAAGACTCTCACCATAGCCTCCATCCAATCCTCAGCCGCCTGCAGGTCCGTCTCTCCTCGGAACCTGCGTGGCCTCTGGTGCTGGAACTCGTGCAGCGCGCTCAAGTGGCATGCATCGCCTACTGCTGGGGCTGGTGGCATCGGTGGCCCAACGTATGGTAGTACCGCTGGTGCCTTCGCTGGTGCCTCAACTGTAAGAGGGCCCTGTACCAAATCCTCGTCGCTCGGCAGGCAGTCAGTACACACATCCCTCTCGGCTCTAGCTGGTCGTCCGTGAAAAGGC
The DNA here is from genome assembly GCA_963277665.1 of Viscum album. Classification (NCBI taxonomy): domain Eukaryota; kingdom Viridiplantae; phylum Streptophyta; class Magnoliopsida; order Santalales; family Viscaceae; genus Viscum; species Viscum album. Next base: position 1,074,053,461 of record OY728157.1, on the reverse strand, counting down.
ATCCTAAAAGAAACAACCTGACACGGTGAAACGTTTATACCTGGTGAGCTGACCTGGTTTGAGCTGACTTTTAAAAACTTCTGGAAGCACACCCGCAATCAGTGTTTTCGTGCACAAAGTCGAAAATCAGTTGTCAGGGTCCTGGTGTATGGATACGTCGGCCTCCCGCACCAACACTGGACTCTATGAACTTAACACCACACTCGGTACCCTTAACACTATTGCTTTACAGAAAGAAAATATCAGAGTTATAAGTTCTGCGGTAGAATCAACTCCTCTGATACCAATTTGTCACAAACCGTCCTCGAAGCCCGTGTCGTGACTATGCCAAGCCCGCCTTCCATAGGCCAGGGGCTGGCGACTGGCACCAAAGTCGTAAATCCCGATAACTGGGAAGACATTGCCTTTATAAAAGTAAACTAAACACCACAGAGTTTACCCGAAATCAAAACACTATGTACAAAAGAAAGTGCTGAAAAGTAAATGGGCCAGATTACAAAATCAACTAAAAGTACAACTACAACTAAACGGAAGTACAACAGAAAAGACAACAGCTGGAAGAAAGGAAGAAGCTCCTCGGTCGTCCTCCTCGGATCCTACCTGAAGGATAGGTACAGATAGCGCAGCTCCCGGATCATCCACTAAGGATCCTACCTGAAGGGTAGGTACCGATAGCGCAGCTCCTGGATCTTCCACCATGGATCCTACCTGAAGGGTACGTACAGATAGCCTCCACAACGCTCTTTCCCATCAACCTCCTCCGAGTATCATCTTGCCGTGGAGTCCACCTCCTGATACTGACTCGTCGTGAGGTCCACCTCCGGGTATCGCCCAGTCTTCGAACACTCGGCCTCCGTCAGCACTACACATCGTATGAAACCAACACAACGAGGTGCGGGCATAGCCCGTGAAGGGGTGAGTATAACGATACTCAGTAAGGACCCCAAGACCCTCAAGGTCTCACTAAATCAAACAAGGATAACCACAAAGAAGATCTCAATAGGTAAACTCTACTTAGGTATATGCCCATACATATACCTAAGTTATCAAGTAACCCATCTCAATCATGAGGAAACACAAAGATTATGAAATCAACGGATAACCACTACCCAGGTATATTCCCATACATACGCCTAAGTTATCTAGTGACCCATCTCAGTCATGAGGGAACACAAGGATGATAGACCCAGCTCAAACCAGGATTTTTATTATCGAAACCGTAACTGCAGAAGATCCCCATCTCTGGAGTGTACAGTGGTCCTGTCATGACTCCGAGGTACTGCTCACTAACCTAAGACTGTTGAGGTACTCCTCCTATCGAGTACCGCGGGCCAGCCACCCAAACACAGTAGTGCTTCCCGCCGGGGTATGCCACCCAAACACAGTAGTGCACGCCCCCTAATAGCCTTCAGAGGTACTCTCTGGACGAGTACCATGGGTATGCACTGTCACACAGGTAGTTCTCTGTCTGCCATGGGTCTGCACCCAACAAAGTAGTGCTCCGTCCACTGGGCTAGTCGACTCACTCCAAGTCGAGTCAGTCAAGCAGTCGTCAGGTCTCATCCGGCTACACGGTCTCCGTACTCCGAACGCTCATCTCCGGGAGGGTCCGCTCCATGAGCTACAGGTCGATACTCCAAGTATCTCTAAGTCCCACGAAGAAGTATCTCAAAGGACCGCCTCATCATAGGGGTCTCAACGCAACAGACGGCGCGTCAATCAGACGCCTGGTCTGTGAGTTATTAGCCTTTTCGTCCCAGGGGCCCGGGTGGTTTCGTCTGCGAACCAACCTATCCGTATCTCATCTGTACCCCGAAATCTCATAGGGTATACTAATAGGGACCTTTTCTCCATGAGATCACTAACACCGCTGACGGTTCATCAAACGGACATCCGGTCTGAAAGTTATCAGTTTTTCCGTTCTAGGGGCCTTGTTGGATTTCGGGTACAATCCAACACGACCACTATCCAACTTCATCCAAATCTCAGGAGAAGTATGTCAAAATTTCCGTCTCATCAAGAGGAAACCAACAAAGTCGACGGAACGTCAATCGGACGTCTGGAGCTCGAGATATAAGCGTTTCCGCTCCGAGGGCCTGGTTGGTTTCGTGTCCGAACCAACCTGGCCATACTCAAAGTTTTCCGAAACCTTGAGTGTAATATATTGAAACGACCATCTCGATCCAAGGATCGCATCGCAATAGACGGTGCGTCAATCGGAGGTCCTTGGCCCATGTTATGGGCGTTTGAAAGGAAATTGTCCGAAAATAGGGGGTTCGGGCCCGGTCCGACCCGGCCTGAGACCCCCGAGGTCGGCCCGAACTGGGTCCGGGTCTGGCCCGGATGGCGCGGTGCGGCCTTGCCCGCGCGGCCCGGCCTGGCTTGCCGCTGGCGCGGCGCCCGCGTGGCCAGCAGGTGCGAGGTGGGGGGGGGGGGTGTTACAACCCCTCGCGGTCGACATGACTGGCGCGACTCTAAGCTGCGGCGGTTCCATTCCGGTCGTTGGCGCCGCCGCACCGGCGTGGCGCGCCGCCGCCACCTTCCGCGGACCACCAGACGTGCTCCGGTGGTCCATTTTGCTCGCCGCCTTCGCCAACAGTCCTCCCGGGACCCGACCTTTACTGCAGCGGCTTCACAACGCCCTTGCGGCCCACCTCATCATTGTCTGTCGATCTTCACTTCCACAACAAACTGCGGAGTCTTTGAATTTCCCTCGCAGCCCCGACTCCAGTCGCGGTTTCATTCGGCCTCAACGCCGCGGCGCGACGGCGCCGCGCTTCTTCGTCGCGTTCTTTCGCGTTTCCGCGCGGTGAAACGACACCGCGCTGCCTTGCCCGTGCCGCAATCAATCCAAACAACAAAGGGGGAGGACAGTCAACCATGTTCGTGCGGTCCAACCTCCTCCCGTTAAGTTGATAACAAGCGGTCCAAAAGACGAAGAATGACAATGATTTTTCACGAACAAAAGTAACCAACCCCAACAATTTTTTTCCCCGAAATCAAGAATTCCCAACCCACAACATATTCTTTGCGGATCAACATAATGTTTAGTCGATCCGCATTCTTTGATTTGGAAGGAAGTAACATGGGGTTCATTAACATTTCACAAATTAATTCCCTACCTTGAGCGTAGTCGTCGAATGAGGTTTGTCGCGGAATTGCACATCGCGGAAGAAGGCGTCGCGGAAGGGGGATCGTCGCGTCACAGAGAAAAGATTCGTCAGTGCCACGTCGTCGATCTCTGAGGATCCGACGTTCTTGTCGACCTTCGTTGGAGGTCCACGTTCTTCGTGTTCTTCAAGGAGGAAGAACGTCCTTCGGAACTTAGAGATTTCCTCCCTAAATCCTTTCGCACCATCAACTATCCTCCCACGAAATAAGACTTAGTCTTATTTAATTAACACACAAGCCAAAGGAATTCATTTGAAATTCAAACGAATCCAAGAATTAATTACCTGAAAAACCTGCACAATTAATGAGTTGACTTTATTTTAAAAAGGGGGGTTTCTTTTTGAGAGTTAAAAAATTAAGAGGGGAAAAGTTATGAATGTTAGGGGAAGGTGAGGGGTTGGGCTCGTGTGGGCCCCACCCCACCTTAATCCTCTCAACTATAGTTATCAACAAGTGGGTCCCACCCCTAACTCCCTTACATAGGTTATAACCACATAAGAGAGAGGAAAAGTGTTGTGACACAACACTTAATCCACTTAACAAGGAAAGAAAAATATAATTGTAAAACAATTATTTTATTATCCCTCACTTTATTTAAACAACTCATCCTGAGAAAATGCAACTCCAGAAAGGGGTATTCTTAAGCAATTATCGGCGCTGCGAGTTCATCGGCGCCCTCAGATTTTGATTCCGAGCACCGGTTCAAAAGTTAGGAAAACTCGCTCGTTCGTTCACTGAACGTACTCAAGCTAAACTTCGGAAAATGATTCCAGGCACACCGGGCCTCGGAATCAGGTGCCGTTAAAAACTACGTTCTTGTAAAATTGCAAAGAAAATTAAGAAAAAAAATTTCCTTGAATTTTTTGGGTCTTTAAATTTAATGTTTTATCTTATTTTATTTCTTTTATGGGGCTTAGGATATAGAATATACCAAAGTGGTTAGGGTTTATTTCATAATCTAATCATTATTCAGGATTGTTTATGTTTAAGTCTACCATGGGGGAATTATTTGATATTTATTTCTAAAAATCAATATATTTTCATCACATATAGTTATTAATGATATTTTTCAATTAATAGTTCCATTTTTTTAATATTTGGTACTTTAAATTATTAATAAAATGTTTTTAATAAAATATGACTCTATTATATCTTCGATCGGAAATCCAATTTCATCAAAACCAATTATTTCTAAAAATGTTTTAAAAAATGTTTTCAAAAAAGTTTTAAACCTTTTCAAAATTATTTATTAAATACATGTTTACATATTTTTACTTTTTAATAAATGTTTTGAAAGGAATAATCATGTGGTTTAAAAAAAATGCCATTTGTGTTTTACAGAAATTATGAAAGGAATATTTTTTTAACTTGTACAGAACAAATGGAATTTTAAAAAATCATAAGAAATAAATGTTTTAATGAATATTTCACATGTTTTAAAAGGATATTTCCAATGAGTAGTATTTTCAAAAAATTTTGAAAACTTTTTTTAAAGGTAGTTTTCAAAATGAAAAGATTGTTTTTCTAAAAAAATTTCTCAAGGATATTTTCATGGAAGGAATATACATCAATTAAATCAACCCTATATTTAATTGTTATAAAACTTGGATATGTTTATTGATATATTCCTTATTAATTTTTTTAGTTGCTTTATGATTATTTATATTGGGGATGTAAACTGTTATTACTATTGACCATTTTAATCAGGATGGTTTATGATTAAGATTATTGATTGGGGTAATTAGTAATATTTTGTAAATTAGTTTTTCAATATAAATTTTTATGTTAATTATGGTTCTCCCCTTTCATGTGAGGAATGAATTGGACTTTGTAAGTGATGGGCGAGGGCCCGTTATAGCCCCTTTATGCATCAGTAGGTCTCATGAGACAATCTAGATTAGGTTTTGGTCAATTACTTACCCATTTATTTAGATGTCTTGGAAAAAGGCCATGATAGTATGTTTTAGATGTACAAAATTATGCATTTCAACATTAAGAATTCATTTATTGATATTCCATTTTATTATTTGATTCTTTAGAAGATCTATTCTTATGTTTTCAAACTCGTGTTATTATTTATATAGAGTGTTTATCATAATTTATTCCTAACATATTATTCTCAAGTTATTGATTAAATGGAATTTGTTTTAGTTATTTAACTTAACATACCGATTATACCTTATTTTTTCATATATTCTATTGTACACTTACAATTACTGAGCATCTGATCTCATCCCTTTATTATGTTTTATTTTACTCAGGATACCAGGAAGTGTTTTGTGAATGATATATAGGGATGCGCTAAGGGGAATAATGATTTTTTCAAAGAAAATACTTTTTATATATTATGTTTTAAAATTTTATGATAATTTCATATATATATCTAGTTTACCAAAACTAATAAACTATTCAGTCACTCAATATGAGATTCCTTATATCTTATTCCAATTTAATTAATTAAACACTAGCTCTAGGTTATTGGGATCAGATCTCTACATTGATCTTCATTACCTTCTCACTAAGATTCTTAAGTCCACAATACCAAAACTTAGTGTAGGTTATATAGTGCTATATATGGTCATCAGTTTATTCCTTCCCACTATTCCTTATTATCTTTACCTCCCTCTACTCTTATAGACCTGTTCTAGCATCAGGATGGAGATATTGGCGTCAGGGTGCTACGGTGACTAGAAAGATTCTAGTTTTTTGGTTTAAATGTATATCCATATTTTCATCCATTGCTTCGATGTTGTCGTCATATATGATCACCATGGTGATTCATTTATCAGTGTGGGTTGATTCATTTGGATGTATTTGTGTGGTTACAAGGTGAAGTCTTAGGGAATTGGATCCTTGATGGAATTGGTCTTGGATAATTGTGACACTGAAAAGGGTAGAAGGTGGTATCAAAAACTATGGAAGGGATTTCTTAAATTATTCATAGTAGTCTAAGATGAGGTAGGTTGTGGATTCATTGGCTATGATAATGATCACATCGAGCCTTAAAAATGGTGACAATCGATGATGATGGTACTTTGCAGTGGAAACCCTTTAGAAATTTGGTCACATTGTCAATGACGGAAAGGCTGGTGTGATGCCTATGGTATTTTTCTCTTAGGTTTGGGCCTTCGAGATATTTTTTTAGTATTCAAGAATCAATTCATATGGGTCATCACTTTTGGGTAGATGATGACATGACTGGAATCTGGAAAATTATTTGAAATATCAGGATGGAAGTGCATTGACATTTCCTAGAGGGCAGACTTGATTTAAAGGATGGGTGTTATGACACTCACCATCCATCCTTATTTCCACATTTTGGTATATAAGGGTTCCATTTCATGGGAATTTATTTCTTAATACCAGTTTGACTATGTAGTGAAATAGACAGGTGATGTAAGAGAGGCTACACAGGCATCACTGAGTGGGTAGCTCGAAAGAGAGACGGGTGTACTGGAATCCATCACCATCCCTCATCCCACTTCATGGATGGAGGATTGACTTACCTAATTTAATTTTTCAATCATGATGAAATGTATCATGGTAAGTGTAAATAAAATCCTTATACTGGAATCATTTGGCTATGAATACTAGTAAAGGGTGGTGCTCGTTTGACTGGTGAAATGTCAAGTTACAATCAAACCACTCTGGGCATTTCGGCCATGTATTGTCTTCAGGTTTCTGGTCCTTCAGGCCATCTAGAAATTGAACTATGTAGCAATGGAGCTCTTGTTTATGTAAGGGTTACCTATCATCCTAATTTAAAATTAAATTTTCTTTTTTCTAATAAATGGGGTCTCAGTCCCAACCTATTTTAAAAAGTGGATAACCCTTTATAATATAGTTTCCCAACTAAAATAAGGTTTTTATGAATCCTATAATTTGTCTCATGTCCTTTAAATAATGTTTTTTTATGTTCCTAGTTTAGGTTTAAAAATCCCCTTTCCCCATGATCTCAAGAGCCTTATCATCTATAAGGCGGACCTTGAAAAATATTATGTTAGTATAATTTCCCATACTCACCTTCTCCAAAGCTTGGTGGAATCAATATCCAAAGTCCATGAACCAAGACCCAAATGAAGAAATAGAAATTATGAGTAATTTGATCCTATATTTCAATGGAGTGTTTTTATACCAACTTTCTAAATCATATATTATGGAGTTATCCCTCCTCTCACCATAATATTTCTTCAGGTGGCCCTTCTTCCTGCAATTCAGACACATAACAGCGTTATCGTTTGAGATTATATTTCTCTGGATCTTCTTAACTATCCCTTATGATGACTTTTCCATGTTTCATCATTTCATTTTACTTTCACATTATATACATTTTTGAAAGATGTGTGGACCTCCCTCTAAAAAATTTATTTATTCAATATCATTTTAGGAATATCCGTTAAAGCTAAGTGATATTTTACATTAGAGTTACTCATTCTGGTCACCATTACATATGATGATTCCAGAAGTAAGGACAGTAATAATATTACCCAAAATGTATCCCCAACTCTCACCTTTAATAACACCAAATGACTTAAAATAAAATTAGTGTTATTGATATGATCTACTATAAACCTTCCTTCTGACCTTCATAAGTCAAAAAGTCTTCTTAGAAATAAAATGTCATTAATTTTTGTGGGATTCTCATACATGTAAGATAAGGTCTTCATAATTCCTAGTGACATTTTCACTTCCTATGTATTATAGACCATGTTCTAGGAAAGTGATAGCAACATAATTCCATGTTCATTATTATTAATCCTTTCTCATTTAACTTTTTTCATTTCTTCTGGTTTTGCTCCAATTAATATAAGAAAAAGATATATCTGCAACATATTATACTCTTTCTATATCTTCTAGAATCCAAAATCGATTCCATAAAACTTTTCTAACTAGACCTCACTCTTATCTGATTCGATTCATTTAGAAGATGTGAACTGCAACTAATATTGAAAAAATAGAACAGAAAAATTTTAGGAACTATTTTCCAGGTTTATACTACAATATTGAGGGAAGGATGATGCTATATAAATGACCTAAGAAACATCTCAATTAGGGTATTCTTATCTAGATCACTCTATCATTATGCTATGATACCACTTTTTGTTTCTATGAGGAGAGGATTACAATTGATAAAACTATCAGATGTAGTAGTTACACTAGAACTTCTTAAAGTGATTTTTTTGGAATGAACTAATACACCAATATATAGAACTCTATAAAATAAATTCACCAAAATAACTGAGTTTTTACACCCTTATTTTGAATAATTCAAACAAGTCCAATGGAAGAAATTAATAAAGGAACATAAGGAAAGGAATCAATAATCGATATTCCATAGTTCATGCTTTTGCACTAATCCATATGAAGATTATGCTTTTACTTTTATCTGGATAAATAGAGTAATGCTGCAATATTGAATTTTATTAATCACATGTGATTAATCCTTTTTAGTAGCAGTTCCTAGAATATAAATATGGTTATCTTCTCCTTTTGATTTCAGTGGGATAATATCCAACTCAACTAATCTTCAAGATAAATCCTCCTTTATATCATATATTTTCACCACCTCCACCTTCCATATCAGTGAACAATGATAGATTATAGAGTTCTCATGATTCCTTCACTTTAACCTCACTTATTCATGTAATAATATTCTAACGGTTTGTATTTTAGTAACTCTATCTGGTTCTGCATCCATTCCAACCAACATATGGTCATCTTGAAAAACTGTTGTCATTCAGTATTCCATAAAAAATATAAATGTATATCCTGTAGATTTTATCCTTCCATCGGTCTCCTATCAGTAGCCTAAAAATGGTTTCCATAATTTTCCTATCATTCATGACATATGCGGTTATATGATAAATGACTTGGAAATTTATACATTGGAATGAATCAAACACTTGGTATTATAAAGGGTATTTTCTTCCTCAAATTACCTCATGTTATTCCCTTTATAAATGCATGATTCTAATTATTTATATTTGGAAGCTGAAATCCATTCAAAAAATTAATATGTTTGGACAATATTGATGTGTAACTTTTTACCCAACCCATAATTTGAATAACTTACCCCAAAAAAGAATCCAAATATATTTAAACATATCCATATGCATCACTCTAATGGTGTATATGAACTCTTGATGAAAAGGATTATAATTATATGACATTTACGAAATCCTCACGAGTAATCCTTTAGTAAGATATATCCAACCATTACCTTTCAAAAATAAGGCATAAGCCTCAAGGCTACTATAAAGTCCATCCTAAAGTCCTTCTATCCAAGGATTGTTTACTCCTATAAGACTCAAATTATTCATAACTCTAACACCTTAAATTTATAAACTATATATTAAACAATTGTATTAAATTTAATAACATTAACTACAGACCGAGATCATGGTAGATGAAAACAATATCATATATTGACGTACCTAACATGTAATGTCCAGGTTGAAAATTTTATAAGAATAATTTTATCACATATACTAATGAATACACATATTCATTGTAACACCCCAAGCTTCCACGGTACGTTTCCCTTCGAATAATGCAATGGCGTGCATTGTACGCAACTTCGAGATTCTAACACACCACAACCAATCAAACTTGCCATTATGAATAGTAATACATACTTTTTGAAATTTTATAAATTCTATCTCTCAAAATGGACTTCACTTTTGGATTCGGAATATCGAATTTATCCTAGGGTGAAATTTTGGAACTTTTTGGATAAAACTTATATTTTGATGAATAGTGAAAATTACTAAATTTTAATTAAAAACAACTTTTTAAATAAAAATAATTTATAGTGATAAATTATATTATTAAGTGGTTTAAAAGTATATTTAGAATATATTTTTACCATTTTATCCAATGGTGTTCATTAGAATTAATTTCACTTTGAAATTGGACCTAAACAATTGTCAATCTTTTGAAATATATTGTTTCTTAAAAACACGCTATTTGTTGTGACAGCGGGAATTAATTATAAAATTAATTAATTCAACTTATATGTTAAGAATTTTTTAAAATAGAAATCATTTTTTAATTCGGAATATCAATTATATCTTAGGGTGAAATTTTGGCATTGTTCTGAAAAACTTCAATTTTGATGAATAGTGGAACTACTAAGTGGTAGTTAAAAAAACTGAATTTTTCATAAAACATAATTTTACCGCTTATGTGAATGGAATTTAGAAAATCCGAGAGACACAGTTAATATTAAGAAGTAAAATGTGGTTCAATGAGATGAAAATAATTTTTTGGTGAATAGTAACTTTTTACTTTTATTTACCACGGTTAAAAGTAAATAGGGTAATTAAGAGTAAAAATGATATTAATATTACCCTAACACATGTCCTAATTCTATTGAAAAAGTATATCTCGACCAAAAACAAACTTAGGAATAAAATATTATCATTTAGGTCCACATGGATTAGATTAGGACATTTATTATTATTTAATTCAAAGAAGAGTTAAAAGAGTTAAAATCAAAGTTTATTTACTAAATTTTTTTTAATATAGGGTTATAAATAAGATACATTATATTTTAAATATTCATTAGAAATATAATAAGATTTCATACATAATTATATTTTATTTATAATTTTTAGACATTAAATAATTTAATATATTTATGACACAATGATGATGAAGTAATTACCATAATAGTGAAAAATTAAAATAATTGATATTATAAATACCTAAATAAATATAATTTAAGACTTTTAATGAATTACACTAATTTTATAGGATAATATGACATATTAGGATTGATTTAATTGACTTTTTTTGAAGTAATAATTCTGTTATGAGTTTCACAAAAATCAACTATTGAATAGTGTCAAAATTGACATAAAAGAGTTTTTAAAACAAATATTATATTATTAATTGATATTAAATTCCTAAAAATAAATGGTTCGGCCAAGAGACTTATATAATGATAGGTATATCATTAATGGACCACTTGGGAGTCTCTTGGATGTATATAGTATGTTTATTAACAATATAATATAAAAATACAAAGTGACATGGTAAATGTCAAACTAATTAACTAAGTGTTAAAACTAAAAGATAAGGTTAATATAGTAACCCAAACCGGTCTAAATTCGATTGGTTGAATGGTTTTCGACCTATACCCACATTAACCTTTGAATAATCAACTTTGGAGCCATTAGAAACCGAATATGAATTTATTATAAATTAATATTTCTAGCTTTTCCAATGGTGCCCCTCACCCCTCTTATAAAAGGGCACTCCTCCTTCTCATTTCTTAACACCTTCAAAGCCTTTTGGTTCGGCCAAACTCTGCCCAAATACTCTCCCAACTTCCCTCACTACAACCTAGAGGCCTTATTTTGATCAGAAATCCAACCTAAGGAGCCCTTTTGATCAAATCAAAAGGAAGAACCCGAAGAAGAGGTAATGATTTCACCACCCTTTTCCAAGTTCCTTTCTTCTTCCACTTCTTCTTCCTTTTTTATTACCATTATAAAATAATAAATCCAGTATAATATATATACTATGATGTTATTATAAATATGGTACAACCATATTCAGTATTCTATCCACCCTTTGAATAACATGTCACCATACGTGCGTATGTACGGATTACCGTCTCTACGTCGTGGTGTAATTGTTATTCAATATATTATTATTTGGATGGGTATAATAATGATGTGTAACTCATTTAAATAATAAATATAACATGATAATGATTCTGTATATATGATATACCATCCAATTATATCTTATTTTAATATAAAAAGAATGATATTGTCGCTCGTGCGTATGTACGGACTACCGTCTCCACGAACGCAATGAGATTCATTCTCCATCATATCCATTCAAGTATAATTATCATTTGATGATTTAAAAATAATGTTTAAGAACTTTATATCATTCTGGATATGAATAAGATACATCCTATACATGAAAAACATGGCTTACATAACAAAACATATAAAATAAAACGAGTAAGTTAACACCCGAAACGATGATAATTCTAAGATATTATTAACAAAACAATGTTAAAAGATCATATATGATATCATATTAATGTATATGATTAATGAATAATTTAATAACAATTATTTCAACATTATACAGGAGGTTAACCTACCCCCAACCAAGGAAAATTACAAGGTAAGGGGTTTCTTATCTCACTTTTAATTCCGTGAGAATTCCATTGTTCACCACTTATTTATTACATGTGGTGTGTGTACTGCCCATGTTTGAATTAATTGTGTAATATACTTTAATTCATGTATATTTACATCATCATTGTATAATACTTCTTTCATGGGTGTATTTTTTGTATGTTACCAAATCAATAAGGGAATTTGAATTTTTAATTTCCACTCATTCAGCTTTACGCTACTTCATTGATTATTTTACCCCAAGATTATGTGTGGAATCACTATTCATTTGATTATGTCATAATTTCCACTCCCCTTTCTGTGGATATACTTTTTATACACATAATAACTCCATTGATAAATTCTCATGTTATCGATTAGAACTTGATAAGAGTAATTTTAACTCAATCTCCATTTGTTGAGTGAAATATCCAATTCATTGGTGTTGTTTTTACAAGAATATGTGTGAATGTCCTCTGATTGATTTACACTAAATATCCAATAATTTTGAGTGTATTTATATTTTTCACACATAATTATTCCATTGATATATCCTTAACCTAAGGATATGGTCTTTATAAGAAGTTTCATCTCAAATTACATTCCATTGAGACTCCTTTGTTGTTATACACCAAATCACTTTTACATGGTGTATATAATACACTTTGATATAGTATATCATGAATCCCTTTATTATCATGATATTACAAAGTTTTTATTACCTTAATTATTTGTATTAAAGTGTCTCTATTTTGGTTAGAAACTCTAACTAAAATACATTTTTATGTTTTTTAAAGATCGATTATTCTACATATTTCTCATTAATGTCCATGTTTTAAAAATGGTTTTAAGTATTTATTTATATGGACATTAAAGTTTCGAAATCAAAATTCCTTTTAAAAGTTTCAAAGTGGTATGGGACACTTTGATTCAAAAATCTATTTTTAAATGGATTCTTTACAAATAGTGTGACTTTTAAATGATTTCAAGAAAAAGGGGGATATTTCTCTCAAATAGTTTTGATGATTATTTTAATCTATGTCAACATCCTTCATTATTCTTGATTGAGGTTAATGTGATACAATAAAATCTTTAATATTGTATCGAATGAGTTATGTTTGACTGTGGATGTGCTATTTTTATACCATTCATGGTTTGCGGTTAAAGTGTTGACATTTTGTATGCTAGTTTTAATACGAATGTTTATGTTATGTTTAAACCTGTTCATACGAGGAATGCATTGGACTTAGTAAGTGACGGGTGGAGCCCGCTATAGCTCCTTGATGCATCGGTAGGTCTCATGAGACAAACTAGTGTCTTGGCACAAGGCCTTGGCAAAATCTTATTTGTTGTCTTGGCACGAGGCCTTGGCTAAGTTGTTATGATAGTCTGGCATTATGCATTCCATCATTATGAAAGTGGTTATTGATATTTCATGTGATCATTCGACTAGTAGAATATCCATGTGAGTAAGTAAATGGAATTATTTTATTTTATCTTTTCCATTTTATGCTGAAGTTCAAGTTTAAAGGCTTTCTTTTTAGTTATAAACTGCCTTAAGTGTTTATGCTTATCTATGAAAGCTTCTGCAATAATGCTATCATTACTGAGCATTTGAGCTCACCCCTTTCAATGTTTTATTTTTCCCAGGATTATGAAGAAGTAATTTATGACTGAACTCCAGGGATAGTATGAGGGGATATGAAGACAAGATGTTGTTGTTGTTTTTTTACCTTATGATGTAATGTAAGACTTATGAATATATCTAGTGTTTCCAAGACTACTAAACTAATCGGTCTTTCGAGACTTGATCCTTTGTGATCATGCCAATGTTATGTAAAAATGCACCGACTCTGGGTATCTAGGGTCGGGGCGTTACATTAATAATATAAATAATTTATAGTTATGAATAGGGTAAGAAAATAAACTTTAAATAAATGAACACTTTGTAGATTTAAATACAAGATAACAATTTATGAACCATTAATAAAATAATTCCAAATAATATACACTTTATAATTTAATTTTTTTATTATTCACATTCCATAATCTTGAATATAAACACTTTATATTTATTACAAAGTAGGAAAATTTCTCATTATTCACTATATGCAATTTTACTTAAAGTATATGTTATTTCTATTAAATATTAACATTTTATAACCAAATATATACTATGTAAGCATTTTTAATAATTAAAACATGACATCATTAAACATTATTTAAACCTTTTATTATATAAATTTATCAAAACTATTTTTACATGGTTCAAATAATTTCCCTATAATGCTATTTTAATTTATACATATCAAATATATCATTATCAACATTTAATATTTTTTGTAAATATAAAAACATTACATTATGCCTTATTTTTTATAATTTAAAAACTATTTATAAATATCTTTTTATGATTACCAAATAAATTTTTTATTTTAATTCATAAGGCATACAACATAATTTTTATGGAATGTATTTTTAATATTAACATTTAATTTTAAGGATTTTTTATTAAATAATGTTTCATAAATATAAATTAAATTAATTATAAACTCATCAAAATTAATTAATTTATAAACATCAAATAAATAAAAAATATCCCCGAAATGCCTTTTATCACTATTTATAAACAATTTATAAATAAATAATTTAATTTATAATTGAATATAAAGAATAATATTTTATCCCCAATCTTATTCTATAATTCAGGGTATGTCATAGAGTATGAATGATATGCTGACACTTAAATTTTATATCATTTGTACTTTACTACTGATAATCATATCACCAAATATGATATATCATGGTGCTCTTATCAGTCATATTTTATGACTAATATTCCATATGTTGTATATAATATCCTATATCATATTTTATGTTATATAAAGTAATCCTATTTGTGATATGATATTCTATTTTTTCAAAAAATTGATATAGCTATTTTACTTTATCTTAGGAGTGAGTCATATGAAACGATCTGTAAAAATAAATTGAATTCATATATTCCATTTCTTATGATATCCTATATCACATGTCATGGCATAAAACCCAGAGAACAAATCTTTTTTTTTCATTTTACAATGGTTGAATGATATAAAATTTGACTTGAATAAACTTAATTTTTTACAGTATTTCCAAAAACTAATAACATGATATGTTCTAATACCATGGTTGGGATTAATATGGGTCTATTAAACTTTAATAAATGTAATATAAGTGATGAAATCCAAATCTAAAGATCTCACATGCTAACAAATACATGAAAAAAATAAAAATAAATAAATCTATAACCTAACATCCCTTACATCATCGAGCCACTAAACCTTATTAATCACCATCATACGATTCTGTAGATGATCACCAATGGTAGATAAGTAAGATTCCATCATTATGTTATATCCATGGGATGCATCCGAATCTATGTCCATATGAGTGGCACTCTTCCGACCATAACAACATGCTAGTGCCTCAAGCATAAAGTAGGTGGAAGAAGAGGAGCTTTAGGTTTCGTGGAGTATCATAAAATACTTGGTTATTCTTATTTTTTATGTTTAAATAACATGGATGTGAATTTCTATATCCCATGAGGATTTTCTTTGGTGATTTATTCATTAACTCATGTGTTATAATATGTGAACTATTTCCATGACTTGATCGTGCATCGTATGTAGGGATACAAAATCTACATTGTGTTACATCCAATGTAACACTTGTTAAAATTGTATCGATTATATTTTATCATAATGAACATTAAATATTAACAATATTATGCCATTTAATTATTGTATCCTTTCTAAATGAACAATAATTTATGATTTTTTCAAGATATTTCTATGTAATATCATTATATACTTCATATGAGGTCCCAATCATAGTATATGATTGTATGGGGTTTCATAGAGGTGGTGGAATGGTTTCTAAAACTATTCAATATGGTACCATGAGATCATATGATATATCACAAGAAACATTGAAATGGTTTCTATACACCATTCTATATGATATGGTTTCAATCATACAATATGGTCGATGAAGGTACAACATGTCATCTGATTTCATACATTTTATGATATTTCCAATCACTAATTTTAATTAGGTTATTTATATAATTTAAAAATGTGATTTAGTGAATATCATCTCTTTGTGAAAATAGGAAACCACATCATTTTGTTAATCCTGATATTATTCCTACAACATAAAAGAGAAGATTTAATCCTTGAGGAGTAAAGTGAATTTCTTGAAGGTTGAAAGTGAAGAGAAATATGATTATATAATTTATTTAGAGAAATTAAACATATTTTTTAAGGAAGATATGACATTAAAGGGTTCCATTAAAATAATGAATAATAAAATAATGTAACAATGTGATATACTTAAATAACTTCTTGAATTAAAGTTAAGCATGGAAGAAAGTAAAACTCTTTGAAGCATAAATATATATCCTAAGAGAGATATTTAAATAAAAAGTAAACATTTTACATAATTAAAATAATTATCACCTTGATAATTTATAATTCCCAATAAAGGAGAAGGATTTTAGGATTAAAATTTTTAAAGCAGAGATTCATGTTTCGTGGAAGAAGTGAAAAAATAAAAATTATCACATGGATACTTCAGCCTATTGCAAGAATAAAAAGTATAAAATTGGTAGATAAGAAGAGTAGAAATGGAATATTTGGAAATAAAAACTATCATGTGAAAGTGTTGAAAAAATATTTATTTAGATTCGTTGTAAACACTCTAGATGTTTGAAAAGGGAATTTAAATATGTGAAATAAATGGAGACTCATTGATACATCTCATCAATGGAGGTATATTGAAATAAATGAATTATTATAGGTACCAACATGATATCCCTTGCTCCTATATCAAGAGTTTGGAATGAATTCAATAATGAGAGATATTATCTACTCAAAAATAGATCCATAGTATTTTTCTGATTATAATGTGGGGAGGAAATTGGGGATTTATCAACTATCAATAGTGGATTATTCACAATATCCATCATTGAGAAGAAATAAGAGATTATATGATATAAAGAAGATTACCCTCATTGGATAAAATATTAATGTATTTTTAAATAAAATATAATCAAGTATTAACAAATATGAATTGGTTTTTATGGACATTAAAGATGACAAATACGAGGCTTGATTAATTAGATTCATCTGTCCCACAACATAGTATAAGTATAATATCGGTGGAGTCTTCCCTATACAAAGAATGCAGCATGAAAAATAATCCATAGATAGTGTATCAAAAAAGGAAAACTTAATTAGTGAGATGATTCTTACAAAGGAGATAAGGATAAATCCATATAAGAAGAAGAATTTGGGTCCAAACATTAAGTGAGAAGTTTTCATTAATAGTGTTATCCAGAGAAAGTCTTTCACTACTGGAAATTGCACCTATACCCACGGTTTGAAACCGTGGGTATAGCCCTTGAAACCGTGGGTATAGGGTATACCCACGGTTTCGCCAACCGCGGGCTGGAATGCCGTCGCAATAGCCCTATACCCACGGTTTTTAAAAAACCGTGGGTATAGACCCAGAAATTTTTATATTACCCACGGTTCATTGAACCGTAGGTATATATGTATTCCCACGGTTTTATAACCGTGGGTATAGTTTTTTGAAGCTCCGGTATATATGTATACCCACGGTTTTATAACCGTGGGTATAGTTTTTTGCAGCTCCGGTATATATGTATACCCACGGTTTTATAACCGTGGGTATAGTTTTTTGCAGCTCCATAATATACCCACGGTTCACTTGAACCGTGGGTATATATGTATTCCCACGGTTTTATAACCGTGGGTACACATGTTTCCAGCGCCAGAATATTTCCACGGTTCATTGAACCGTGGGTATTTGCAATGTCCCCCGCATCAACGCAGGCCTGGCAGCAGGCTCTGCAATTCTACCTGAAGACAAAATATAAGAACAAAATATAAGAACAAAAAGTATGCAGCTTGCAATTGAGAAAGTTCCGCCAAGTTCTGTTTTCCGCTTAACAAATTTCTGATCATCCTACATGGAATAATGTGCAAGTTAAAAATAAGTCTAATTATAGGCATTGAAAACATTACATGGCTATAGCTTGAAACCGCAGGGATAAAATGAAGCAATACAGATACTACCAGCACAATGGGAATAATGGATATTGCATTAAAGATGTTCAACAAGAATAGTGATTTGGAGACAGGAATTTCATAATAAAAGAAACTTGCAAGCTGCACAGCATAAATTAAAATGCATTAAAACATCAATAAAAGCCATGGAAATGAAAACATCTAGCAAAAATTTGTGGCAGCGTGACCTTGATATGATGAAGAAGAACTAGGGTGTGCTCTAGCAATTCAGTTAAATGGGCACATTTTTTATTCCCAGCACCAGCACCAGCACCCCCCTGCCCACTGCTTGTCCCCCTGCCAGCCCCCCCCTGCCCCCTGCTTGTCCCCCTGCCAGCCCCCCCTGCTAGTCCCCCCCTGCCAGCCCCCCCTGCCCACTTCTTGTCCCCCTGCCAGCCCCCCCTGCTTGTCCCCCTGCCAGCCCCCCTGCCACCTGCTTGTCCCCCTGCCAGCCCCCCTGCCCCTTGCTTGTCCCCCTGCCAGCCCCCCCCGCTTGTCCCCCTGCCAGCCCCCCCTGCTTGTCCCCCTGCCAGCCCCCGCCCCCCCTGCCCCTGCCAGCCCCCCCTGCCCCCTGCTTGCCCCCCTGCCAGCCCCCCTGCCCCCTGCTTGCCCCCCTGCCAGCCCCCCCCCCCCTTCCCCCTGCCATCCCCCCCTGCTTGTCCCCCTGCCAGCCCCCCCCCCTCCCCCTGCTTGTCCCCCTGCTTGTCCCCCTGCTTGTCCCCCTGCCAGCCCCCCTGCTTGTCCCCCTGCCAGCCCCCCTGCCACCTGCTTGTCCCCCTGCCAGCCCCCCCTGCCCCCTGCTTGTCCCCCTGCCAGCCCCCCCTGCCCCCTGCTAGGCCCCCTGTCAGTCCCCTGCTAGGCCCCCTGTCAGTCCCCTGCTAGTCCCCCTGCCCCCTGATCTGATAACCAAGTTTATCTGATCTGATAACCACAACATCTTTAGCACTGCCAGATTCCGGTTTAACAGGTACCAATTCACCAATTCTGACATGTTTAGCAGCATGAGATAAGACAGGAACAGACTGAACTACATCAGATTTACAGACCATGTTTAGCACCCCTTCCCCCTGCTGGACACCCCCCCTGTCGGTCAGCATTGCTACAGTTGCGGGCCACAAGCATTCGGCCCAACCGGATCAGGCAACACCAATCCAACAAAATCCTCATCCGCGACAGTTGCAGGCTACAAGCATTCAGTAGGGATTAATGGAAGAAATCAACATGAATACAACGACAAATATGTTCCTTTGAGGAACAGATTTCAGGGGCTACATGTAGAAAACTCCTATGCTGAGAGTAATGTAAAAAAAAAATCCAAGACTAGTTCTAAAGCACAAACCTCCTGGAAAGACACAAAAAGGGCTTGGAAGCATGAGAAGAACTCACATGATCCTAAAACTAGAAGGATTCATGTGAAAGGGGTGCCCCAAGGCAAGGTATGTACTGAAAATGCTTGCAGGGACAGTCCAAGCAGCAAGGTGATTTGGAGAAAGAAAAATCAACCTATAGTGAAAAGAAAAATCCTTGGTGGTAAAGCTGTCCAAGGAAAAACAGGTTGTGTTTTGGGTTGTGAAGAAGAGAACAAACCTAAAGAAGTGGAGACACAATCCATGGGGTAAGTGTGCTCACAAAGCATATATTTTAGAGCTGAAAACAGATCTGGTTTAGAGCTGGAAGTTGCATGCAGCAATGGTATCAATTCATGCTAAAAGTGGACACCCCAGGACAGACCCCCCCAAACCCAGACCCCCCAGGACAGAACCCCCCCCAGACCCTGGACACCCCAGGACAAACGCCCCCCCCCCCCTCACTGGACCCCCTAGACACCCCATGGACAGACCCCCCCCCCCCCAAACCCAAACCCACTCCCCACCCTTGACACCCCCCTGCACCCCCAGTACCACCTGCACCCAGCCCCCCCCCCAGGATATTATTTGACATTACATCTACAATTGGCATTCCCATCAAAATGGATAGAGCAACTGAGGAGGCACATTATGGGTATTTTTCTAGAATAATGTGCATTTTGCTAGAGTTCTTCTAGAAGTGGACCTTAATTCCACCCTCATTGATCGGGTTGTGTTATCCACAAATGAAGATGACTTGTTTTTGAAAATTGAGTATGAACAACTACCTCCCCCCCTACCCCCTGCTAGCCCCCCCTGCCCCCTGCCAGCCCCCCCTGCCCCCCACCAGCACCCCCCCCCCTGTCCCCATGCCAGCCCCCCTGCCAGCCCCCCCTGCCCCCTGCTTGTCCCCCTGCCCCCTGCTAGTCCCCCCGCCAGCCCCCCCTGCCCCCTACCAGTCCCCCCTGCCTGGACACCCCTCCCCCCTGCTTGTCCCCCCTTGCCACCCCCCTGCTAGTCCCCCCTGCCCCCTGCTGGTCCCCCCTGCCCCCTGCTAGTCCCCCCCCTGCCACCCCCTGCTTGTCTCCCTGCCAGCCCCCCCCCCCTGCCACCCCCTGCTTGTCCCCCTGCCAGCCCCCCCCCCCCCTGCCCCTGCCAGCCCCCCCTGCCCCCTGCTTGCCCCCTGCCAGCCCCCACCCCCTGGCCCCCTGCTTGCCCCCCTGCCAGCCCCCCCATGCCCCCTGCTTGTCCCCCTGCCAGCCCCCCCTGCCCCCTGCTTGTCCCCCTGCCAGCCCCCCCCCCCAGCCCCCTGCCAGCCCCCCCCCACCTTGCCCCTGCTTGTCCCCCTGCCAGAGTTCTTCTTTATTGGTTCATTTCTTGAAGCATTCTTAATTGAGTTTGTAATTTTCATGTTATATAGCATCAACGAAATGGTATTTTGGTTAGATAATAGGGATACAGGCTATTCATAATAGTTCATATTATCTACAGATTTAGCACCAACAAAAGTTAAATTAATAGAATGAAGATTAGGTGTACCTGGGTCCTTTTAATAATCTATATTCTGCATCTTGATAGCGTCCAGATCTAATGGAAGGGGCCTCTGCCCGATGGGTTCAAAATGTGCCTGCATTAGCGTGGGGTCTTGTACAGAGGTTGTGCTTCCTTTTGTATGTTTTATAGGTTCCAGTGTCAAGGTACCTTGTTTATCAATGTTAGTGTGTTTTGTTTGTGCCTTAGCCTAAAGAGACTTTAGACTAATATGAGGATTCCTATTTTTTATAGGACAACCAGTGGTATGAATGACGTTTAGATTAGTGGAGAGTTTTCTGGTTTTTATAGCAGTGCCAGTGGCATCCAGAGTTTTAGAGTCATAGGTGTAGTGAGCAGAGGAAAAAGAACCTAAACCATTTGTATGATTGTTTGACTCATTTATTATCTCTTGGTTTGGTGTGAAATTCAGTCAAAAGCAGACATTGAATTTCTATCACAACAGGCTGATCCGGTTCAGACGACATGTGCAGAGGATGAGGATGATCTGGTTCGGACAACATGAAAGGATGTTTTCTCAGAAGATTTAAAGAAATGAATGCTAATCTGTGATGAATAGAGGATTGGATGACCCCTGATATACCTAATTCGGTGAGGTTTGGAGATCTAGAAATGTGTAGGAATACCTAGAGGAATAAAATATGCCAGACAATTCCAAACCAATGTTTTCAGTTGAATTGAGCTTTTGTACCACCTGCTATGCACGTTTTGTGGAAAGATGGATGAGAGGCAGCGCTGAGAGGAGATATAGTTTAGGAATGAGGAAATACGAAAAATTATAGAGCTAACCATTCAATGTTTCTCTAAGGAGGAGTAACCGCCGCAGGGTGTCGTCCTGGAGCAGGGCGTGACCGCGGCGTGACCGCGGCGTGACGGCGGCGTGACCGCGGCGTGACCGCGGCGTGACCGCGGCGTGACCGCGGCGTGACCGCAGCGTGACCGCAGCGTGGCCGCAGCGTGTTGGCCCGGTCCAGCGACATCTGCGGGGCAACATCTTCCACTTAGTTTCAAATAGGATGATATGGATGGCATGAGAGGATGTTTTCTCAGAAGATTTAAAGAAATGAATGCTAATCTGTGATGAATAGAGGATTGGTTGACCCCTGATATACCTAATTCGGTGAGGTTTGGAGATCTAGAAATGTGTAGGAATACCAGAGGAATAAAATATGCCAGACAATTCCAAACCAATGTTTTCAGTTGAATTGAGCTTTTGTACCACCTGTTATGCACGTTTTGTGGAAAGATGGATGAGAGGCAGCGCTGAGAGGAGATATAGTTTAGGAATGAGGAAATACGAAAAATTATAGAGATAACCATTCAATGTTTCTCTAAGGAGGAGTAACCGCCGCAGGGTGTCGTCCTGGAGCAGGGCCAAATCACGGCGTGACCGCGGCGTGATCGCGGCGTGACCGCGGCGTGACCGCGGCGTGACCGCGGCGTGACCGTGGCGTGACCGCGGCGTGAACGCGGCGTGACCGCGGCGTGACCGCGGCGTGACCGCGGCGTGACCGCGGCGTGACCGCGGCGTGACCGCGGCGTGACCGCAGCGTGACCGCAGCGTGTTGGCCCGGTCCAGCGACATCCGCGGGGCAACATCTTCCACTTAGTTTCAAATAGGATGATATGGATGGCATGAGAGGATGTTTTCTCAGAAGATTTAAAGAAATGAATGCTAATCTATGATGAATAAGGGATTGGATGACCCCTGATATACCTAATTCGGTGAGGTTTGGAGATCTAGAAATGTGTAGGAATACCTAGAGGAATAAAATATGCCAGACAATTCCAAACCAATGTTTTCAGTTGAATTGAGCTTTTGTACCACCTGCTATGCACGTTTTGTGGAAAGATGGATGAGAGGCAGCGCTGAGAGGAGATATAGTTTAGGAATTAGGAAATACGAAAAATTATAGAGCTAACCATTCAATGTTTCTCTAAGGAGGAGTAACCGCCGCAAGGTGTCGTCCTGGAGCAGGGCCAAATCACGGCGTGACTGCGGCGTGACCGCGGCGTGACCGCGGCGTGACCGCGGCGTGACCACAACGTGTTGGCCCGGTCCAGCGACATCCGCGGGGCAACATCTTCCACTTAGTTTCAAATAGGATGATATGGATGGCATGAGAGGATGTTTTCTCAGAAGATTTAAAGAAATGAATGCTAATATGTGAATTATATGTGGACATGTATATAATGAATGTGGACATGTATATAATGATTCTAGAAGAAGTAGTCTTAACTAACTAGATGAATGTATAGACTTTCTGATCCAATACGAAAGGAAACCATAGTTCTACATGAATTATATGTTTTTTCCATCATTCTCCAGAATGTAATAGGGACAAGGAGTGTTCTTTTTACAATATGAAGGGGAATGATGTCTCTAACTATGAAAGTTGGAACGGTAAGATGAATATTCCAATCTATGACTTGGAGATAAAATACACTACTGTCCCTTATAATGTGGATAAGATAGGGGTTATATCAGTGTAGAAGGATACTGGGAAAACTACAGACTTAATCACTTCAACATCACCTTAGGATGGTCCTTCTAATGAAAAAAACATGGATTATTCTCAGTGTGTTGTATTTACTCTAGAGGGCCCACCCCCGGGAAAATCCTTGAATGAGGACAATGTACCCCTTCCTGATATAGAGATAAACATTGGATAGAACATCCAGTTCGAGGGGCATGTATTTTGGGGGCACCTTTCCCTGATTAAATTTTTATTTTATGTTTGTAAAACTACATGGGAACAAAATAATATGTTAATATCACTCTAATCAAAACCAATAACTGAGAAGTGAAGTTCACATAGATGCCCATTACCAAGAATGGATGTTCCCTCTTGCTTATCGGTTGCATGCCAACGTGACCGCATTTGAACCAACACCAACAACCTCGTCCTATGGTAGAAATGATTAATTAGATATATGCATCAATTTGTAACAATAAAGAATTTTTTTATCTAATTACAAACAAAGCATATAACTAATATATTAAAAACAAAAGAAATGAAGAACATAGAGTTCAAACAATCACACAAAATGCATGAATGATACCCACTAGTTACTATATTAACAACTTCAACACATATTCATGGATTTTAATGTAGATGCATGTTAACATTTGAAGTTCAAAAATGATTTTTAGTAAAACATTAAAATAAGCATACACACCAGAATTTCAATACAAAAAGGTAGTAAAAAAGGAAGCAACAACCAACAGATTTAACAAGATGATTTCAGCATACAAAATTTATTAAAAGGCAACTTCCAACCATTTATTTCAACTAAAAAAAAGAAGTTAATTTTCAAGTTTAAGTAGAAAAATCACAGAATTTAAACTATTACTCCCATGGTGTAGATGCTATATTCATTTGAGATCATTGGAAAAAATTTCCCTTCTTTTCTTGTTGAATAAATACCTTTGGTTTCCAAAATTTCATCTCCTATAAGTGTAAACATATACATTAATTTATAAAATTTAAAGTTCAAAACAGAACAAAACTAGAGTAAAAACTAAGGTAGATTGGTTCAAAGTTACTATGAAATATAAC
This sequence comes from Viscum album, assembly GCA_963277665.1. Taxonomy (NCBI): domain Eukaryota; kingdom Viridiplantae; phylum Streptophyta; class Magnoliopsida; order Santalales; family Viscaceae; genus Viscum; species Viscum album. The sequence goes on along the minus strand of OY728157.1, from coordinate 1,074,028,562 downwards.
TTCTCTAGATCTATAAAAATCGTTGAATCTATACTTCAATAGGATGTGAAATTATGCTCACAGCTGCACCCCTCCACACCCCCTACCCCCTCCCCCCTGCCCCCTGCCCCCCTCCAACCTACCCCCCTGCCCCCCTGCAACGTGCCCCCTGCCCCCCTGCAACCTGCCCCCCTGCCCCCTGCCCCCTGCCCCCTGCCCCCCTCCAACCTGCCCCCCTGCCCCCTGCAACCTGCCCCCCTGCCCCCCTCCAACCTGCCCCCTGCAACGTGCCCCCTGCCCCCCTACAACCTGCCCCCCTGCCCCCTGCCCCCTGCCCCCCTCCAACCTGCCCCCCTTCCCCCCTGCAACCTGCCCCCCTGCCCCCCTCCAACCTGCCCCCTGCCCCCCCCTGCCCCCTTCCCCCCTCCAACCTGCCCCCCTGCCCCCTGAAACTTCCCCCTGCCCCCCTGCCCCCTACAACCTGCCTCCTGCCCCCCTGTAACCTGCCCCCTGCCCCCTGCCCCACTCCAACCTACCCCCTGCCCCCCTGCCCCCCTCCAACCTGCCCCCCTGCCCCCTGCAACCTGCCCCCCTGAAACTACTTATTTTGTTATGCGAGGACATCTAAGGCATGGACGCACCATGCTGAAATTTTTATGGAATTCTGCTACTTGTTGAATAATATTTATCTAGGAAAATTATTCTCATAGAGCATAATTTGATGTCTCGACAATTGTTGTTAGCTCGAAGGGATTGAGAATGACCCTCAAGCCTTTCCACAGGCCGACTTGGGTGCTCGTATCAGGGGTAATCCAATTTAGTTTGTGGAAAATGGTGTTTATAAATTATGTTTGGTAAAATTAAAACTTCGAGGGTGTAATGGATGTTCAAGTTTTAAAAGTTCCAAAATACCCTCCTCTTCTTCCTCAACCCCCACATCTTCTTCTTACCCAACCCCATGTCCCAAAGCTTGACAGCACCCCTCACCATAGATGAACCAGTTTCTAATCCTAGTTCTATGAGCATACCGTAATTTGAGACCCTGGTGAGCTTCATTGCAAGGATGGCGATGGCCTAAAAAACACATCCTGTATAAAATTCATCTCCATCCTTCATCACTTTGGAGCAACCTGAACATTAACACTCTCAATTAGTTATCAAGAACAAATAATTAGAACATTGTTGCTCAAAAATATGAGGTGCATTGAAGGATGTTAAATTACCAATGGTTTAATTATTACCAACTGAAAAAATCAGGAAACAATATAAATTCATCACCCACATCTAATAATTTTATTATTAAATGAATTTAGTTTTGGTACTCTACCTCAATAACATGCACTACTATGATATCTCTAACCTATGGATTGTACATATAACCAGTTTATTCACCTATATAAACTGATTTAATGTGAATCTAGTTGGATAGTGTAAGATCCTCTAGTGTCCAATGAATAAAGTACCTTTTAAAAAATTGGATGAGGAGTTCCATATCGATTATTGATAACATTAAGCATTATCTTTTACAACTGTCAGTTTTGTTTTCTTCCATTTTAGGAAAGACATTGTTCATTTATGGGACTTCCTTGGAATGATCCCTTGTAACCCATCTAACCAAAAAAAACAGAGGTAATAGAAAATTGTTTATAATATCATAGTCGGATTCTCCTCGATATATAGAATAGATACTCCCCTATAGATAAGAGTTTCCTCGCAATAGTTTTTACAGTGTAGAAGTTGTGATATTATATATAGAATCATGATACTCCCCTGAATGTTGACTTCCCAAATGAGGCTACCCTCTTAGTGGATCATGTCAAAGAGTATTAGAAAACATATTTTGATGGTGATTTTCAAAGATCGACTGAAATAATGCTTAATAATTCCAATCTTAATTGAGTAGGCCAGGTGGTTGTCTTTATCACACCAACACAAGACGTCCAATCATACTTTTTCCTATTTTTATAAGGTTTCACTGATGATGAGGCAAATTATTAGGCTCTCATTACTGATCATAAGTTATCAGATGATATTTATTTCCCCCAAATGGATATGAAGGGAGAATCCAAGTTAGCCCTCAAATATATTAATGGTGACCGCGGCGTGACCGCGGCGTGACCGCGGCGTGACAGCCCCCCCCCCCCAAACCCCGGACACCCCTGCCAGTCCCCCCCAGACCCTGGACACCCCTCCCAGTCCCCCCCAGACCCTGGAAACCCCTCCCCCCTGGCTGGACAGCCCCTCCCCCTGTTGGACACCCCTCCCCCTGCTGGACACCCCTCCCCCTGCTGGACACCCCTGCCCCCTGCCCCCTGCCCCCTGCCCCCTGCCCCCTGTCTGGTTTAAGGAATCCACTATGAGAGAACCTCAAGGAGATCACAAATGAATTCCTTCAAAATTATTGGAACCAATAGATGGGGGGAGGGGTCTCTCATAGTGGATTCCTTAAACCAAACAGGTTCTAAGAGATCATAAATCAATTCTTTGAAAATTGATGGAACTGATTGAGAGAGAGGGAGCGATTCTCTCATAGTGGATTCCTTGAACCAAAGAGGGTCTAAGATATCACAAATGATTTTCTTGAAAATTAATGGAACTGGAAGGGGGGGAGAGAGTTACCAAAACACGGGGTAAATGAGAGGTCTTTTCACGTATCTCCGCACTTATTTCTTGAAGGTCGAAAAGAGTCCTCCCACAAGACGGGCACGAAACATACTCCTGCCACAGTAGTAAAATTCCACACATCAAAATTATCAAAACTACATGATCAACCCAATCATCTTATTATCTAAAACCACATCACGTACCGTCTTTGTATTTCGCATCCTGCAACCTTGCAGTAAGTTGAATGATGTATCCCTCACGAAATCAATGTCCTGATCCAGCGCTTCAATTAGAATCCCGTCCCCGAGCCCATCCACAAGAAGTGCCCCGGCATTAGTGCCAGCTTCGATCACCAACTCATTAACTAAAAAGTGTAGTAAGAAACTAATTAATGCATTAATAAATTTGAGGAATTGGAAGGGTACCCTTCCTCAAAGAGGAACAAAGCCAACACCTGAAACTTGATAGATTTATAAACAACCACCCGGAACTGCTCAACATGTGTATGTACATACCTTCATATATACTATTTTAAGGCCAAAATAGTGCATCTTAGGATTATCAATGCTAAATTAATTTGGGGAAATATTCTCACTGGGTTTGATAATCAGGATATTTATATCATTCATCTTTTAGTATTCCATCATAAAAAAATGAAATTGCTTAAAAAAATTTAGAATCAAACCACTCCATTAACCTATGAATGCATCAACTGCTACCTTTGACTACAACACTAATTGATTATCAAGAGGTAATATGATGAAATTATGGGAAATCAACCAAGACTAAGAAATTACCAGGAAATATGGGACTCCAGCATAAAAAAAATCACTACTGAGAAGGCCGGGAGGTCCAGGTCGTGAGCCGGGAGGCCGAGCCGGGAGTCGGGAGCCGGGAGTCGGGAGCCGGGAGCCGCGAATCAGGAGCTGCGAGTCGGGAGCCGCGAGTCGGGAGCCGCGAGTCGGGAGCCGGGAGGCGGAGCCGGGAGTCGGAGCCCGGGGTTGGAGGCCGGGGAGGGGAGTCGGAGGCCGGGGAGGGGAGTCGGAGAGGAGAGGGGAGGGTCGGGAGTCAGTGGTCGGGGAGCGGCGTCGCGGCTTGGGGAGGTAGGGTAGAGCTCGATGCGTCGCGGATTTGAGGAGAGATTGAGGAGAGATTGAGGAGGAGCCCGATGCAAGGGCTCGGAAAAAAATTAATACCCACGGTTTTAATAAAACTGTGGGTATAAACAGCAAAAAAACATACTATCCCCACGGTTTAAAGAACCGTGGGAATAGGTGCGTGGGGATAGACCCCATTTCCAGTAGTGTTGAAATAGATCAAAATTCAAGTTTTGTTACTTAATAAACAACCAATATTCTCCACTTGAATATTGTATAGGTTACCCCTATTTATATGTGTTTAACTGTTTTTAATTATTATTTTAAGTGATACAAATTTAAGAGGTATATATGATGAACAATGTGTTATTATACTAAATAGAGATGAGTTAAATAAATAGGGTTAGTGTTATTGTAGTTATTAATTGGTATTATAACTAAAAAAAGTTCATATGCTATAAATCCCTAATTTGACTCCAAAAATTATGTTAGGAAAATGTTTTTTATTTATAATTTATTTTGGTAATTTCATGTTTTCATGACAATATCCAAACAGTATAGATCCTGGTCTAGAGTAAAATTAGTGTCAAAAGCCTATCTAAAATATCGGGTGGTATATAGAAAAAAAATTTGATAAAAAAATGGTATCATGACACATATAAAGTGGTATCATAACACCAAATAAAGAGAGTACATATCAAATAAAGATGCAGTAACATTCATAGAGTTCATTTTTATTTGTTAATGTACAAACAATGGGGTATGAGATGATTTTTTTTAGGATACCAAAAGGTGAATCTAAGAATATTTCATAAACAAAAAGTTTTATCACCATGTTAAAATTCACCTCTTTTATTTGTGTCAAGAAATGAAGGCATTTAGGGGGATTTTGTGATGATCATCTAAAGGCTAGTTATCCTCTTTCAGAAAATGAGAAGCTCTATAAAGAAATGAAGGATCATGGATATCATGTGGTATCCCAAGTTCATCATGAAAAAGAGGTGTCATTTTCACCAAAATGTAGAATGAATCATATACTTGGTTCTTTATTATTTATTAATTGATATTTTTTTACAAATGTGGTTAAGGTAACATGAATAATTTTTATAGGTATTAAAAATATCAAGTTTAACAATTTTATTGAAGTAAGAGAGTAAAAAGGAAAACATTGAAGTCATTTTGGTTAGTATCTTATTTCCTACCCTAATTTCTTACTCAATAGGCACAAATAATTTTTTTATGATTCATTATCAAGTGGTAAAGTCACTCACTAAAAATAATTAAGTAATATTCAGATGGAGAGAGGAAGTAGTTTCGATCTTAAAAGGAAAAAAGTCTGGAATTTTTTTTTCATAAAAAGAAATCATGGTTTAAGTGATAAATATGAATCTAAAAAAGTGATAAAGAGTTCCAAAGGTTCAATTAAAAAATGTTTGGAAGATCCTGAAGGTCTAAAGGTTAAAAATGTATCCAAAAGTTGAAAATCAAAATTTTATTTTCAAATGTTAAGGACAATAAACATGTCTAAAAAATGAACCTCTAGAGATAATTGAAAATATAGAGAAAATATTATAAATATAAAGTAGGAGTATAGAAAAGAAGATACCCCATGGTTGCTAGAGATATAAGGGGATCAAACATGACAGAAAAATATGGACAAGTTAACTCAATTAATTTTATTAACAAAGTTGGAGAGAAAAGGTCCATAGAATATATATGTATGGAGGATATTGGATTAAAAAATATATGAAGAAATATTATCTCCATCTCAATATGGTGCATGTATTGTTTGGAGTAATTGTCAATAAAATCTTGAGGGGGATATTTTTTCTCCCAAGAGATATTTTGTGTTGGATTTTTTGACAATTTCATATTTTTTGATAATTTTGGAAGTAAATGTAAAGTTTTATGTTATAAAAATTATATTTGAATTGGATTTAAAGATATTCCATAAGTAAATCAATATTAAAAAAGTTATTCTTGTAGTAAAATTACCCAAGTTGATTATATAAGTGGATGTGAATATTATATTTTTTAGAAGTTATGTATTCTAAAAGTAAAGAACCAATAATATATGAGAATTATTTTTTTATCAATTAAAAATCAATAAGTAAAGTATTAAAGTTATTCTTAAAGTGGAAGTATGAAAAAAATTTTGTGAAATAATTTTGAAGATGTTTGTATAAATATAAGATGAATTTTTCTGTAAAGGTTTTGGATTTGGATATTTTAGAACAATGGTAAAGTATTATAGGTTTCGGTAAAATGAATAGGATACGTAAGGGAAACCGGTGCTGAGAAGATTATGTCTAAGAAATATAAAAGTCTTATTACATAAAGGTTATCAGGCCAATACATAATGTTAACCACATTGATTTATAAAGTTACCCTCAAGAATTTGGAAATGTTTAAAAATATAAATGTAACCAATCCAATATATAAAAGTTATTAAATTATAAAAAATAGAATATTCCTATAAGTAAAGGTAACCAGGTCGATACATAAAAGTAACTATGTTCTAAAATATTGGAAAATCCTCATACATAATGATAACTAATATAATATGTAGTGGTAACTAGAAAATACATAAGGGTTATTTCTATAATAAAGTGGAGATATATAAGGGGTCATTTCTATGAAAAAGGGGTGATATGAATGAGTCATTTACAAGATAACGGGGACAATATAAGATATATTTCCATGATAAAGTAGATATATATAAGAGTCATTTTCTTTTCCATTTGAGATGAAGAGTAAACACTAAGGAAAAACAAAAGAGTTATTTTGGAAGAAATAATCAGGCAGTAATAGATTATAATTTTCATTATAAATCCAAAAATATGACCCATAATATGTCTAGTCATGGATGTTGTCAAACCACAAAAATTGAGGAATGATAGCATAAAAACATATATAGATAAGAATATATATATCATGGATGTTTGAGAGAATTAAAATATGATAATTGGGTAATATCAGAAGGAATAAAACATCAATAATTGGTAGAGTTATTGAGAATTAAAGGAGTTTTAGATCATGGATAATATCACTTCGTGAAGAATATATTGGAAGTTGAAATTACATTTGATTGAAATTTGAAATGAGAGATTTTGATTAATATTTATAAAGGTTGAATCATATTTTAATGCATGTTCTTTACCACAAAAATCATGTGGATACATGTAATGATCATGTAGCATGAAGTAAGATTTAATTTATCCCAATAATTAAATCAATATAGAAACGCTTTTAAAGATATATAAAAACAAATGGTAATAGTTTTGAAAGATGATGTAATGAAGAGATATATTGAATATATGGAAATAGTGAGATCTTGAACATATTCATATATCTGGTTTTAATAATAATAAGAGATGATATCCACTGAGGATTTCCATTAGCACATTTGGTTCACCTCAATGAAGAATGCTCACAGAGTATGAGAGTTACATGACTATATCTAGCTGTTGTAGAAGTAGTGAAATATTATTATTCTAGTATATATTATCTATAAATGGAATGGTTGTTACCATTATGATTTTTTGAAAGACATATAATCAACCCTCACATATTGGAGTTGATCTAAACTAGTATTAAATAAGAAGAGATAAAAAAGTAAAGCTTAACAGAGCATCTATCCAAAGATAAAGACACAAGGTGTTTTAATAACCTATGATGATCTAAAAGGGATTTTTTTTATAACATATTTAAGAGACCCATATTTCTATAAACTAATCATGTCTTCCCCAATGTAATACATGGATGAGAAAAAGAGGGAGTATCCCCATGATTAATGATGTATCTTTTCTAAACCTTTGTAACAACTATATAGAGTTGTGTTACCTCATGGTATATTAACACACTCTTAACATATACTCCTTGTATTATCCCTTTGTGGTGAACTTAGTAAAATCATTATTTCCTATGGATGATTTATATTTCTAAATTTCCATTGAATAATTCAATGATAACTACATTAAGAGATTGATAGGTTGAATTTGTTCCCTCTAATGAGGGATAAATATCTGTATAGCCTATGGCACTAGAAGAATATAAAATTTTATAATCAGTGTGCACCCTGATTCACCGCCAAGATGATTATTTTTCCCAAATAAATTATATTAATAAAAAATTAAAATGTAAATGTTATAATATAGTCATTGAATTCATGATTATAAATAAGTGTAATAACATCATACAATTTATATATAAAAGGATAAGCAATGACAAACAGTAGTCTAATACTTCCTTATGAGGTTCATTTTTCTAGTAATTGAAAGTTGGTGACAAAATTAGGTGTTTTTAATGACCGTTACCAATCTAAACTTTGAAAAGTAAGGATTTAGAAGAATCGCCTATGGGAAAAGTTGAAGCTCATATAAATTACTACAAGATCAACATTTGTTGAATCACTGCCTGAAACTGCAATCATTGCTTATCCCACCCTCCGGTATTATGTGGATGTCTTAAGGGGTTTCGTAAGTAGCATTTAGAGGAATATAATTATTTAATTTATTTATCTTATTATAAAAAATTATTTATTTTAATATAAGCAAATAGATAAATTGGCATAATATAGTTCTCCAAATATGAATAAAACCCATTTAACATTTAAGTGACATATTTTTAATAAACTGTTTTTAATCTATCATGTTAAAATTAATCAATAATAAATAAATATTTAAATAAAATTTATTTTTTTGACATTGATTTGATTTTTTTTAATTTCTTAGTTATAAAGATAAAATCATTAAAATAATACATTTCAAAAAATTATTTTTTTCAATATACATTATACATTTTTATTATAACTAAAAATTTCATTGTTAAAGAATTTTTCAAATAAAATTTAATGTTTATATGAATAATAATATATATTAACACTAATTTAATGATTAGTAATTTATTTGAAATAACTTCAAGAACACATAATTGTTAAAAAAGTTTTTTTTCATCAAATAAACAGTGTTCTTATATATTTTATGTATTCATTTAAAAGATAAATTTCATATATTAAGGATTTTAATTATATTAAATGGAGTCTAAGTTTTTAATAATTCCTCGAAAATTAGGTAAAGGGATTTATATTATATATTTAATAAAAAAATATTTATTATAGTAAATAATTGAATAAAGTAAACAGCGGTAAAAAGTGTAAAATTATTTGACTCAAATTTTTTTTGATTAAATAAATATATATTTATTGTATAGTATATTTGTTATTTTTGGGGTTCTATCCTATAATTCCAACCAAAAATTTCTAAGCTAACTCACGTAAGTCCCATATGATTTCATCATTACCCTTCACCTAACTCAAACTTCTACATAAATGTCTATGATTTTCAAATATAAAAGGAGTAATGCTCAGACCAATGAAAAACACATATATAATTTTTTTTATCTTTAATTTATACCAAAATTCCCTCTATTAAACTCCTCTCCCATTTTTGGGAACCTTTTGTCACAATAAAATAATGTTGATATGTTTTAATAATGATTAATTTAACTTATTTTCATAATACATTAATGGTAATATATTTAATTATATTCACTATAAAGAAAATTTGTTTTATTATATCGAAATTCGCAAAAAATATATTTTAACCACTTGTTGTAATCTATCACCATTACCTCCACAAAATAAAAATGATAATTTATTACTATATCAAACACACCTATATAATATCCATTAACATTCTTGAGGTAATGAACACATGATCATGGAGTAATTACTATAATCACTATACCAAATCTAACATAGAAAAAACTAGATAATTAACATCATAATATTAATTTCAACAAAAAATGATTAATAAATGGGTAATAAGATATTATAAAATAATATTATCAAGTAAAATAAACTTAAATAAGACTCCAATATATCTCAATATGAAATATAAATTTATTAAACAAGAGTCTAGAGCGGGTCCAACCAAGTGAGAATTCAAGGTAAGGGATTTTCATTTTAATTTTCATTTATTTACGAATGTTAAATTTTATGAAATTATATTAATTTATATAGTTTATATACATAACCATAAACATATTTATCATTTTTTACATTTAATTCATGGTATTAACAATTCCATTTTCTGATCTAACTTTCCTTGTATTTTTATTCCTACATTACGAAAGTCGTTAGGGTTTTATTGACTTGATTTCTATTTTTTGGGTAATAATTTTTATTCCTTTACTATTTTACTCTGTTTTTTATAGAATAATATTTATATATTTTATATGGTATTTTATATTTCCTCTTTGGAATTTATATTTTTATATGAAAATATTATTCCTTGATCGATTCCTTAATTCAAGAAAAAATATGATATTGTTATGAATAATTTGCAATCTATCTATGTTCTATTTATCTTCCATGTCTAGGTTATAATTACCACAATACAATATTTATTAATTTGACATGATAAATATGTCTTATCTTACATACATTCCATATTCCTCTTTATCTCTTTTAAAAATAAAATTTTACAATTATTTTTATCGATGTGGTTTTCATTAAAATGGTTTTATAAGATTAAAAAGGTATTTGTTCTTGCTTCCATATTTTTTTATCTTCCACTCCACTATTTTTATATTTATCATTTTTTCTGATGATCCATTATTGGGATTTTTATTTTAATTTTTTTTAAAAGTATTATTTTCACCTTTTTGAAAAAGATTTTGAAAGTGATTCGTGAGTTATTTTTTATGACGATGTTTCAATAGTTTTTAGAAAATTATTTTTATGATTTTTCTTCCAGTTTATTCTCTATATCAAAAAGATATATCTTCTAGGGATTTAAGTTAAATGAATAACCCTCCAAATTACCTTATATTAGGTGATTGAATTATGGGAGTCAACTGATCCAATTCTGATGTTCTTGTTATGAAATACCATTTGAAATAATATGTAACTCATTACATTTCCATGTGTTAACCAATCTTTGAAGTATGATTAATTTCATGTGGAATACATAGGTGTTTTTTATCATTTTGTGATGGGGTGGTCCAACATATCCCTCTAATGTATTGGGTGAATCTTAACATCTCTGTGTATCCCTATGGGATACAAGTAATTATATTGGATCCACTATGTTTTTTGATGCGATTAGTAAAAACTGATCCAATATGAGAGGGAGGTAGGGATGATTTATACACTATGATATGGGATACAAGTTGTATTTCTCAATCTGTTATGGAATGTAGGTAGTGATGCCTAATCCATTGTGTTACGATAGTCTCAATTCTTAACCTTGAGATGATATATGATTTTTTATGCTTATGCTTGGGCCACATTCCGATGTTTTCCTCCTTGGATTGTCATTATTGTTTCATGATTCTGAATTAATATGTTAGGGTTTATGATATATTTACATGACAGTAATTTTGGGGTTATATGTACCTATCCCATGATCTATGTTATTGTATCTGAACTTAAGATCTTTTCTTATGATCTCATATTCTTTTTAATAATGTACCTCTCCTATTAAATATTTTCTCACATGTTATGATCTAATACTTTATGGTTCATTGATATGTTTTTCCCTTACTAATCATTTGATCTCACTTCCTTCTTTTTTCCCATTTATCTAGAAGTCTTTATTCATGAATATATCTGAAAGGAAGTATAGTGTTGAATATTTTGTGGGAGATATTGATGTAATAATCAGTAATAAAAAATTTATTTGGTTATTCTCTAAAAACACTAACCCATTGGGTTTTGGGATTGTGTGTTTCATTTATGAGATAAAATTATTAACCAATAAATTAATGTAAGATAATTATATGTTATACTCAGTTTGTCTCATCTCATGTCACATAAACCAATTCAAATAATCAATTGTTTTCTATTAGGGTGGATTTGGAAACAGTAGGAGTATAATAATCATCTCAAATACACTATATGAGTTTTGAAGTTAACCTAACATTAACCATGTTTTCTATAGTGGCTCCTCGTATTGGCTATCCTCTAGTGTTAACCCCTATTGAATGTAAAACTACCCTTCCTATTATTTCTATTGCTAAATTGGGTCAACAAAAATGAGTGATTGAATCACCAAATGTTATATAAAATCATCATCAATGAGAAAATCAAATCAATGGGCTTGCAAGTCAATATCACCACCTCATGTCGTAACACCATATAAATTTTGGTGATAAACCCTCAAACTAATATGTATCACTAATATTATCCAGCCATATCAATATATGTTTTAAAATAGAAAAGGAAGTGTAGACCTAGGTGACTTCTTCTATGTATTAATGAAATAAAAGTTCTTAACATCCATAAAATCCAGTGATATCACCATTTGAAAAGATTGTCATCATCATGAGCGGATAGAGGTATCTATGTGATGGTGACCTCAGTCTATGTTCCTTTAACTTGTGGGGATCTTACAGAACCTGGTAAATCAATCTTCCCCAAGTGGCCTATATAGGAACATAGGATCAAGGAATCACTAGGGGATAAATTAGTGATTTGAAAATTTGTGGTTTTTCTTTTTAAAACAACCTTATTCATTGGTTATATTAAAATTTGATGTTATCCATAAACATGAACACATATAGAGATCACGAATGATTTACAGGATTCCCTACTCAATGTTTTTTTAGAAGGTGGTGCCTCAGTCAAAGACTAAGTGAAAATTTATTGAACAATAAAAACAGGTTACAAGAGTCTGAAATATGGAAATTTATTACAATCTTTATCATAAAACAGAAGAAAATCACCAAGAAAATCATCCTTCTATGTAATGTCCTGGTTGACCCCTTTGTTTGAAATACTATCAGCAACCATGTTCACTTCATGAAATGCATGAGTGACAATGTAGTCTATTTCCAAGAGGGAATCAAGGAAATTCATCCAACATGAAGTAAGCGGCCAGGAAAGATACACCACCCCTTCCAAATAGCTTGGATAATAGTGGTTGAATAACTTTCAATCCAAAGATTATTCCAACCATTTTGTTTAGCCAAGTCCACAAACTGGATTACCCCCATCATTTTCTATTCCAAAGACGAGGCCATACCAAAACCACCAAAGAAGCATCCATAACACCTACCAAGATAGTCTCTAAAAATGGCACCACATCCTGTAGGTCCCATGATTCCTTTTGTGGCACCATCGACATTCACTTTGATCCATCCTAGAAGCGGAGCTTGCCAGAATACCTCAGTGGTGCGTTGAGGTTGTCTGTATGAACCAGTAATCCGATGTTTGTGTAGGATCTCAAAGTCACCAATAGTGTTGTCATAGTACGCTTTCGGAATTGATACAATATACTAGATGGGAATGAGAATCTATGTCTAACCTACAATGAGCTTGAATGAGAAATTGTTATAAAAAATATTATTTCAATCATACCATATCACATGTATGAGTTCAGGAACCGCAGTCATAAAAAGGTTCTTGATTTGTTGAGAAGATTTATAATCCACACAATGCTGCAACTGAGAGTTGATAGAATCAAAAGTTAACCATCTTCAGACAAAAATGTCAAGAATGTAATTTTAAAGAGCTATAGCTGTATCACAAAACAGAAAAAAATTATTAACATCCTCTCTGTTTTGGTTGCACATGTGACATCTAGATAAACGATAAATCCCAAAAGATTACAGGCAAGCTTCTGTGGGGACCCTGTTATGAGAAATATGCAAAATAAGAGTAATTCTCAAGGGATTAATCCTTGGTTTGCTAAAATCTTTCAACCAATATAGGCTAGAATCATAATTTATGAAATTTTTATGGTAAAAAATTTTGTAATAAATAACACCATTATAAGAAAGTTCCCAAATGAGGAAATCCTTAGAGATGGAGAACGTATAATTTTTAATAACCTGACTGATGTAATTAGAGAGTGTGATGTCATGAGAATTAACAACATCCCTAATAGTGGAGTTGGTATTGTCAGGAAGAGTAGTGGAAGGTAGCATAGATATTAAAAGCACATTGGTACTATTATCAAGACAAAATTTTATGGAGGAATTAGTACTAACCATCCATCTTGATTTGTTCATAATGTCAGTGAAGGATTGCCTAATGGATGACCAGATGGAATAAGTAATGTAGCTCAAATTTCCATTCCTAAGTTTTGAAATGAATCTTTTTTTGAGAAAAGAAGTGGAATTAGAGTTATTATGAATCAGCCTCCAAGTCATCCTAGCTTGAAGAAAATCATTAAAAAGCTTAATATTTTTTATTCCAAGACCACCCTTGTCCAAAGGATTACAATAGATGACCCCAGTAATGGTAGAAATCTTCCATTAAATCGTACTATTGGTCCACACAAAGTTTTTAATGTAACTGTTGAGTTTCTTAAGGAGATGGGCATGGAACTTGTAAACCAGCATCGAGTAGACCATTTTTGAGAAAATTGTAGATTTCACAAGACAAATTCTTCCTGACATAGAGAGAGATTTATCCTTCCAAGAAGAAAGATAATCGGTAATATGATAAAAAATTCTGTAAAAGTAATTGGATTTAGGTTTTCCCTAGAAGATATAAACTCCAAGATAAGTGTAGGAAAAGGAACCTTCCCTGATACCTAAATAATTCATGATAGTACCTTTTTTGTTAGAATAACAACTCTTCCCAAAGAACACAAAGGATTTTCTCAAGCTTATAGATTGACTAGAGATTTATTCTTAATGAGATAGGGAATTTTTAAGGTTTTGGATATTCCTTTTATCACCTTGTAATAACTAAATAATGTCTTCCACATATAAAAGATGGGTGGAAACATTTAAGATTCTAGAAACCTGGATAGGTTTAATCTTGTTTTGATCCACAAGGCCGGTGAGTAATATGCTTATGTAATACCCAACAATATAAAAAATAATGGAAGAACGAGTATCACCTTTCCTAATGCCATTGGTGCATTTAAAGAATACTTTAGGCGCACCATTGACAAGGACAGAGATGAATGCCTATTTGAATAAAGAACTTATCATACTAGTTAAAGAGTCATTAAACCCAAAGTTTTTGAGAACCTTTAAATGAAAATCTAATCCATGGTATCCAAATATTTTCTAATTTCAAGTTTAATAGAAACACTACCTCTTCTAGTGACTTTGTTTAAGATGTTAGTGCATTCCCAAGAAAGACAGGTGCAGTCTTGAATAGACCTACCTTTGATGAAACCAAATTGGTTTGAATAAACAATTCTATTACAAATGAAGGTAATTCTATTAGAAAGGATTTTAGAGATAATTTTTTAAATGGAATTAATAAGTGAAATAGGATGGAAAAGGTGAATCTATAAGGTATTGTCCAATTTAGGAATAAGAGTAAGGAATTAGGAATTTATCCCATGTATGAGAATTCCATTAGAGTATAAAGGTTTGAAAATTTTGCAAAAATCCAAATCAGTAATCTCCCAGTAGTGTTGAAAGAAATCATTGTTGAAACCATCATCTCCCAGGGCACTATCAAGATTGAGGCTAAAAATAGTGTCCTTGATTTCATGATCCAAAGGGATGCTTAAAAGGAATTCATTGTCTTCAATAGTCACCATATTCTGTATGATATTAGGTAGAATATCTTTGAAAACATCCATAGCATTGAACAAATTATGAAAATACGAGACAACATGATTAGCAATAGACTCCTCAGTGTCAAAGAGGGTGTCATCATCTCTATAAAAATAATTAAGTCTATATATCCTTCTAAATATTTGGAGAGAATTTTAGAACTTTTTATTATAGTCTCTATCTGAAAGCTATTTAGTTTTGAAGATTTTCTTTCACATGTTGTCTTTAAGTTTCAGAAGAGAGTTGAGTTTCAAAGAGGTACTAATTTTGAGTTGAGGATCTAAAGAATAATCATAGAGAGTATTTGAGTTTTGAAATTGAATAAGGTAATTCTCTAGAGAGGAGATGTCCATGTCATGTTGTTTATATTTGGAGATACACCATCCCTTTAAACACTACTTAAGGTGCATTAGTTTAGTGATTCAAGTAAAAGAATCATTGTGATGCCTTATGCCATCCCAAAAAGCTTTAATAGTGCTAGTACATTTTAGATCTGCAGTCCAAGCATTATTAAATTTAAAAGGGAGAGTGGGTTTAAAACTCTTGGTGAGAAGACTGACCAGAATAGGATGAAGGTCAGAGTTGATATTTGTTAAGGTAATACTCAATTTGCAGTCCCATTTATCGAGGGCATAGATATTAGTGAAACCCTATAAAGTTTTCTAGACACTACCCTATTGTGGTTTCTTCTATACCAAGTGAACTTAGCACCTATGATATTGATTTCAATAAGATTTCAATCCTCAATAAAATATTTAAATTCTCTTGAGGAGATAGAAGAGTGGGATGGTCCAATTCTTTCACTATGGGTAAGAATAGAATTAAAATCCCTGATCACAAAACAGGGATCCTGGATAACGTTAGCTAGTATATTAAAATCATTAAAAATGGATCTTAAATCTTTGTATATATTCTTAGCATAGATCATAGTGAAATATGAATGTAAACCATCAGAGGAAAATTAATAGGTAAACATCTGATCAGAATGTTTGAAAACACTAATAGACTGCAAAGATGAATGATAAAAAATCCAAAGAGGCAATAGATATGTACTTCTCTTTTGGATAATAATGTAGTTGTCTAGTATACTGAGATCTTTTTATTCTTCTTCTAATCCTGAACTGGAAAGGATTTAATTCAATTTACATTCACATCACTGCATGTGAGCACTTTTCTTCTTCACTAACACCTCTCTTTCTAAATCATCATGCTCGCATATGCAATAAATAAATTTTGAAAACAACTTATCGCCATTTAAAAATCTACCATGTTTACTCTTTTATATTCCATAGTAATACCAATATTTAAAATTCCATGTTAATATATTTGAATTCAAATTCTTAGAAACACTAAATATAGTATTTTCAATTACATTCATACAAAAATATTTCTATAACTACTTGTAACTTCATTTATTCATATAGAATTAAAACAACCTCTTCATTGTTATTTAAAACTATGTTTCTTCAAAATTAAAATCACACATATGTATCAATTCATGAGTGATATAGAGACACTACCATGACATGTTCTATCTTGGAATTATACCACTTAAAGTAGAACCACTTTTAATATAGACTATGCCACATTTAAATTGTAGTAGAAATACCCTATGTGAATTATTTTGCTATGGGGATCAATCCTCTACATCACATAAATTTTTTATGTTTTTCATTTGGATATATAGGAACATTAAGATACATGACTTATATTATATTTCTGAATCAGCTATGTGAGTTTCCTACTTTTCTAAATTAGCTACGTTGATCATTTGGATGCACTTTAACATTTAGATACTTCAATTCGGTTATGTTGTTTGTTCAACTATATGATTTTCTTATGCCACTGAATTGAATATATGGGTCATTTGGTTATTTATCAATATTCAACTATGTGAATTTGGTTTTGTGTCTAAAACAACTATGTGGTTTTCCTACATTTCTAAATCATCTATGTGACCATTTGATATTTCTTTACTATAATTCTTGAACATCATCTTTCTCATGTATATGCCTTACTACTTATTTCAAACATCATTCAACTTTACTTTTTAGGAATCATGATAATTTTTATATTGATATTTAAACATTATAAGATCAATTTACTTTTCATCGATTGATTTTATAGATAACATCACTTATCAAACATTAATATTACATAATTTTTGTGGAATGATTAATACATTAAACAAACAAACACCCAAAGACAGTATTAGTTTAGTGCATTTGGAAACATGGATACATAAATACTGGTATAATATATAATATAAATTATCTCTCACTAGTTTCTTCATTACTAGAACCCTCCTTAGACACAACATACAACATACATATCTTTATAACATGGGGAAAGGAAACATAAAAGGGGTGAACTCATATGATCATTAAGGGTAAAAAAGGGAGATATGTAAGCATAGACATGAGTATAAGCGTATGAGAATATGATCATAACATTAAAATATCATACCCTACATACCAAAGATGATAAAAAATAATCATGGAAAAAATATTGGCAGTTCAGATGACCTGAATAATAATGGAATCAAGAGCATAATCTATGAAATCATAATATAGGAATAAGACATGGAATTTTTTCAGTCACATAAACATGTAATATCATTCCCTATAAGTTAAGGAACATTTCAAAAACTTATCAAAGAACTTCTTAGAGATTTCACCTACTAGGTGGGATACAACACTGTCCCCAGTCATAGTCCGTTCCTTATAATGGAATATTTTTTCCCTTATTCCCATAGGTTTCTCCTTATCCCCATAGTGGATCAAGCCTATTGACATTTTTTCCATCATTATCACATTAGATATAAGTCTTTTACAAATGCATTGGAGAGAGATATATGTTCAACCCATCTCATAATGACATCATACATATGTGTTCCACAAGATCATAAAAAATAATATCATTACCCATGAAATGAAATGGGTTCCATAAAAATTAAAAAATATCATAACCTATAGAAAATAGTCATTTTTCATAATCATTTCATCAAATCATAACCCATGAAAATAACCAAGGTTCAAAAATGAATAACTTGTGAATGATAAATGGGTTTCATAAAAAACATACCATCTAGACATAAACCATTATAAGAAAGAATATGAATGGTACCGTTGGAAAATATAACTATAAAGGAATGAGTAACTACAAAGTATTTAATCGTATATTAGAAATAATTTTCAAAGATTTTTGAAAAACAATTCTTGAGGAAAATATCCTTTAAGTTTTTAAAAACTCTTTTTAAAACATAATACATTTTTGAAAACCTTTTTATTTGAAAAAATATTTGAAAACATATAAATAATGAATTGAAAACAATAAATTAAAATTAAAATCCATTTTTCTTGGAAATAATCTTAATAGTTTTTTGTAAAAACATTTTTGAATTTTTTTTTGAAAACATTTTTTTAATTAAATAGATTTCTAACTGAAGCAAGAAATAAGGTCAAATTTTCTTAAAAACATTTTCTAAATGATCTTAAGTACCAAATAGTGAGAAAATGGTACTAATAAATGAATATATCTTGAATAAATATGGGATAAGAAAATTCAAAAGTTTTCTCAATATATGGATCATAATATTTCATCAATGGAATCATAATCATAAACAATCTTGATAAACAATGATATTGTTTCAATAAACTCCTTCCACATTTGTAACATTGAATAAAACACCACATGTAATAAAATGACACTAAATTAAGCTTAATATGTCATGAAAATAATATCATTCATGATATAACATGTCAAATAAATTATATACACCTCTTAAAAGAATATAGATGCATAACAAAATATTTGTCTCAAAGTAGGAAAATTGAGACAAAACTACCTTACTAATTTGGAAACTTTTGAACCGTAAAACCCTATAAAATAGAGATCATAAAATATATATGTAAATACCCATAAATTTAATGAAAATAATCATATAATGCATTTAGGGGTAGTATATACACCAAACAAGAGTAAATATTGGTGAATATGGTATAAGACTCACCGAAATAAAAGTGAGACTAAAAATCATATTACCTTATGTCTTGACTATCATCGTATTCATTAAAACCTAATATATAATAAATTTAAGTTTATTATAAATAAACAATATAACCATATTAAATTATATAATACCATATATTATTTAATTATGACTTTATATTACCCCTTTATTAACAATTCCGCATTAAAGTTTCGTTTCAGGTAATAACCATTTTGTTTATCACTTGTGATTTTATTTTTTATATTTCTGGTCCTCATACATATATCAATACCTCCATAATTTAAAACAAGATATAACTATCAAATATATTCATTATAGGTTTATTTATAATAATATATAAATTGTAAATGGAAAACACCATTCATGGAGACGTTAGGTCGTACGTACATATGAATGTTGTTTTTGTTTTATTTTCATTTTGAAGGAAATAAATTAAATAAAATATATGTATATATATATATATTTGTGTGTATATTATCATTTAATTATAAATATAATTTCATATAAATCATATAAATTTACTAAACCCATTCTTAATACATTGCATGTAAAATTTGAATGAATCACATAGCTTTGAGGAGGCGGTTGTCCATAAATCCACAAACGAAGTTATCATATTTACACAGAATAGAAATCATGAAGGTATGTTTTATATAATAATTAAAAAAAGCATAAATAAATCATAAATATTATATATATATATATATCATATAAAAATAGTATTCCATCATAATCCCCACCCATGAGAGGTGGTAAATGAAAAATTAACAACATCGTTTCACGATGTGGTAGTTCACCGAACACCTGAACGGTAAGATCATTACCCATTTGATGGAAGTGTGAATATTTGTAGTAAAAAACATTAGAATAAAAATATTTTAGTATATTTATTATAATTTTGTTACTATATAATCATGGAATAAGAATAATTTAGGGGTTGGAGAATGAAAATAAAACAAAAGAGCTTGTGTAAAGATGTTACCTCTTCTTTGGGTAACTCATATTGGTTAGCACCAAAGGGATTTTTTGGTTGGATTTATTCCCAAAAATGGGTCTCTACGATGGATGGAGATAATTTGGAAGGATATTTTGGATGTTTTGATCTGATCCAAAAGTCTTTAGAGTTGTGAATAAGTGAGGGGGTTGAGTTCCCTTTTATAGTGGAGGAGTGAAATTCTTGTAAATATCAAAATTCAAACACTATTGAGAGGTATCCCTTACATCATGTGGCTCCAATAATTTTACATTTTAGATAAAAGAGGTGAATTGTTCTAAATATATCTATAATAGAAATTTTTAACATTTTTCTAGGTTATTTTTCCCCTTAAATTAAAGTTAACTACTAAGTAATGTTATTTTTACCTCAATCACTATAATTAATTTTAATTACACTCAAAAATAATTTTTATAAAAATAATATTACTAACTTATTAAAAATTATGAATTAAGATAATTAAAAATATTGATTCCATGTTTTAAATTATAATCATATAATTGGATGAAATTAATTTAAAATTAATTCGTAGACATGTCGTGACTGTGGGTTATTAAAGAGAAATTATTTAAAAGTTTGAAATGTTTTTATATCCTATTACAATGTGAAATTGGTGCCAATGACTTAAAATAGATTAATTGATGTAAAATTAATCTAATTAGACTTTTAATCCAAATTAAAATAAAATTTAACAATATAAATAAATTGGATGGAAAAGAAGTTTTGAAATAAAATTCATAATATTTCACTTTTCCTCAAAAAATGATGTTTTCAGAAAAATACCAAAACATCACCCTAAGATAATTTTGAAATTATAAATTTTTTTTTATCAAATTCAATTTCTAATATTTTTGAAAATTAATTTTTTGATTGTCCATACAAGGACATTAGAAGCAGTTCATTAGAATGTGTAGTATTTTAAAACACATAAAGACTTTAACAAAAACATATGCTTTCTTGTAAATATGTTTTATTTATATAAAACCATTGTGAATAATATTTAAAATTAGTTATTAATATTCATATTAATAAGTTTAATGGCTATGTTATAACTATCTCATTTAAATAATTATAGTGATAAAATGTTGTTTCGTAGAAATTCAGTATTGCCTTTAACGCAAGACAAGTCGGTGTTTCGTATAGTGAAATATTGTCTTGGTGAAGGATATAACTAAATATTAAATTGGTCTAGTCTGGAATGAAAAACGTCAAAGAAAATTAATTGATTTGAAAAAAGGTTCATAAAAACTCATGGTGTAACATTTTACCCCCCTTAAAATGAATTACACCCTAAAAATTCAACATTTTTATACAAAGAAAGGAGGATAATAATACCTAATCTCTTTTTAATGTTCCCACATAGATTAATCTAACTGGTTATTTCTCCAAAAAAAATTTATCATGTTAGTGATCTTGTTTTTTAAAACGTTCTCTGCATGATCCATAATTTCAACTGGTGTTTCATCGTATGAAAGATCCTACTCCAGTGGTATGACCTCTAAGTTAAGTACATGTGAAGGGTCAAGTATGTACTTACATAGAAGAGATACATGGAACATATCATAGACTTTTGATTTATTTGGAGGAAGTTATAAGTGATAGGATACAGTCTTGATAAGACCAAGAATTTCCAAGGACCTCAAATACCTAGGTATTAGTTTCTCTTTCTTCTCAAATCACATATCCTTATTAGAGGGAGAGATTTTTAGAAGCACCTTATCAACAACTTAAAATTATAGATAAAATCATTGTTTATCATCATAACTTTTATGATGACTTTGATCAAACTTGATATGCTGCTAATTGGTTTTAACCTTCTCAGACATTTCTTCAGCAATCTCTTGTCCTAAGAGCTTTCTTTCTACAATTTCATCACAACACATTGGAGCTCTAAATTTATTCCAATACAGGGCTAGATAATGTTCCATATAAATGATTTATTAAAAGATATTGTTGTAAGAAAACTCAACTAGAAGAATGTGTTGATCCCAAAAACCTTTAAAATCCAATGAACAAGATATCAACATATTCTTTAAGGTTTAAATTGTTCTTTCAGACTGAGGATCCCTATGAGGATGATAAGTAGTGTTGAAAATCAATTCTGTATCAAGGTATTATTGAATACTTCACTCGATCTTTGAGGTAAACCTCCAATCCTGGTCATATACAATAGAATGTGGTACTCCATGCAAGCTTATCACTTCCTTAATGTATATCTTAGAAATATAATCTAGAGAAAATTATTCTCTAATAGAAATGATGTGTTCTGACTTAGTATGGTTATCTACTACCACCCATATAGCTCTAACCCTTTAGAGGTTATGGGGAGTCCAATAAAAAAATCCACCGTGATGTTCTCCCATTTCTTATTTTGGTATGGGTAATGGATGTGACATCCCCTTACAATTTTTTCATTTAGACATAAATTTCTGGAATACCAAGAAAGGAGATAAAAAATTTGTGATATCTCTCTTCAGGACATCCCATCTAAAATTTTCTTTCAATTCTATTGATATCTTCATAATTCCAAGATGAATAGAGAATGTTGAACTATGAGCTTACTCTAATAGAACCTTATTCAAATATGTTATGGAAGGAACACATGCATGGTTCCTAAATATTATCATTCCATAATGATCAAGGTTAAACTTGGGAACATTTCTAACCTTCTTTTTCAATTCAACATCTTCCTTTTGCATCAATTTAATATTCACTTATATAGAGGGTTAAACATTTAATTTATTAAGATAATATTTTCCCCTTCCTATATAATTTATAGGTACATTATTTGGAAATATCTAAAAATTGGATCTTTTGTGATCCTCATCATGGATAATCTAGCATGATCCTTTCGAGTCAATGATTTAGAAACCTTGTTCGCTTTCATGGGGTGGTAATGTATTCTGCAGCCATAATCCTTTATCATCTTTAAACATATTTTCTGGTCCATTTTCAACTCCTTCTATGTGAATATATATTTTAGACTTTTATGATCGATATATATATATCAAACTTTTTTCAATAAAGATAATGCATCTATATCTTTAATTCAAAAATTTCCATTACTAACTCCAAATCCTAAGTTGGGTCATTTCAATTTTGAATCTTCAATTATCATGAGGAATAGTCTATAACCATTTAATTATACATAATAACACATCCCAATACTTTTTTGGATGAATTACTATATATTAAAAACCCATCTCCACTGCAGGGTAATGTAAGTACAGGTTCACTGACTCTCCTTCTCTTTAGTTCCTTGACATTTTCCTCACATTCATCTATATAGATAAACTTTTCACCCTTTTGAGTTAACTTAGTAAGATGATTAGATAATAATGATAAATTCTCCCCAAAATGTCTATAATATCCATATAAACCAAGTAAACTATAGATCTGAGTCACTATGGTAGGCCTGAGACAACATTTAATAGACTTCGTCTTTGATGGATGTACTATTGTACCCTCTCTGGAGATTATATGACCCAAAAATTAAACCTTTTTCTTCTAAAATTCATATTTTGTTAATTTTTTATATATTTTATCCTTTATTAGTGTCTTTAGTACAATTATCAATTAGTCTTCATGATCTTCTTTTCCATTTGAATGGATAAAAATATCATCTATAATGACTACCACAAACAGATTGAGGTAATCTCTAAAGGCTCTATTCATAAAATACATGAAGATAACAAGGGAATTAGTAAGACCAAAACACATCACTATATATTCATAGTTTCCATACCTTGTACGAAATGTTGTATTGGTTATATCATCCTTCTTGACTCTCAATTGATGATATCCAGAATGAAGGTCAATCTTGGGAAATTATTGAGCTCCATGTAATTGATCAAACAAATCATCGATATAGTGAAGTGGATACTTCTTATAGATCATGATATTTTTCAACTCCCGATAATCATTGTAGAGTCTTATTGATCTATATTTATATTTCAAAAAAATAATAGGTGCATCCCAAGGTGACAAACTTGGCCAAATGAATCCCTTATCAAGGTTTTATTTTAGTTTCTTCATCTATTCATGAAACTCAAATGGTGGATATTCTATAGGGACTCATTGAAATTGCTGTGGAATTTGGCATGAGATCTATCAATAACCTAAATTCAAATTTTGGTGGAAGGCTATGAAAATATTCCAGAAATACATCTATAAATTCTCTAAAAATAGGAATGGTATCGATGTTGATTTTTTTCCAACCATTTGAGATAAAGACGCCTTCTGAATGGGAATTAAGACCCATAAATAGGATTTAATCTCTATATGAAGTTTATACTTATAGTCACATCGATATAAAATCATAGCCAGTTTTAAATATCAAAGGTAACTTCCCTTCATTAACAATTGATGTGGGATTTATGCAAACAAATCTAATCCATTCATAAGATGACATCAAATTCTACTAGATAAATAATGAAAATATTTTTAGGAGGAAAATTACCACAAATTTCAACCAGATAAGAATCATAGACTTGATATGAAATCATCGTACCATTAGGGGTTCACACTACTAATCATACATCTAATCATTTGAGTTTAACCCTAATACACTTAAAATATTCTTTAAATATGAAAGGGTGGGTAGATCCAGAATCAAATAAGACATTATAAGTTATAGAGTGGATGGTAAGTTTAACTTTCACCATTTTGTTATCACAACCCTCATATAAAATAGTGATCACATGATATTTTCCATTATCCATTAGCTTAAGTGGTTGCTGGCACTGATCTACATCACTAACCCTCTCATTTGGGCACTGGTTAGCATAAAGCCAATTCTCCTTACACTTGAAGCAATAAAGTATTGGAGGGAAATTATTTGTATCTTTCTTTATATTTTCATTTTTATCCAACTTATCCCCATTATTTTGGCAATAACTTTTTTGTTGTCCTTCCCTTCCACACTTAAAATAATTATTAGACCACATAATAAAATTTCCTCAATGATTCTTTTCACACATAGAGAATAAAGGAAGGCTCATCTTCTTCCCTACATGGTTTTTAGATTTTCATTTGAACTCCACTTCATTTTCTTGTCAAAACCTTGAGTTTTATACATTACTCTAACCTCTATTTCGACCATGATTTCACAACGCACAATCTATTCATAGATATTATAGTATCTTATGGAAAATTATCTTATATTACTTTTTTTCATGAAATTGAACAACCTATAAGCTTTACTTTTAGGTTGGATGATAATACCAAAATTTTAACTTGAAAGTATCCTGAAATAAGCATCGTAGCTACAAAACAATTCATCATCCACTGAATTTAACTCAACTAACTCTTTCTCCATCTTTTATGAAGAATATGAGGAACATTATTGTTGAAAAATAAGTCCTTGAACTCATTACAATCCATGGATTCAATTTCATATTATTTACTTGTATTCTTGATTAGATTCCACCATTCGTATTCTTAGCCTTATAACCAATAAAAATCTAGAATGACCTTCTCAAGTTCTGAACACTAAATATTTGAGAATATATTTTCATTGGTACAAATCCATTTTTCAGAAACAAGTGGACCAGAAGATCCACAAAAAGAAGGTGGACATTGTCTCTTGAAGGAATAAAGAGACTTTTGCCCTACTTTCCTCATTTAAATGTCTAGCATGATTTATAGCTTTAGAGAGTTGGATGATTATAGAAATTATATTTTTTATTCCCACACCCATAACGTTTGTATGATCAGGAGAAAAATTGTTTTGTTTTCCATTGCAATCACCATAAATGTGATTCCATTAGGTTCCAACCATTAGATAAAACCCAAACAACATTGAGAAATAAATAGATATCATAGTGATGAATCAAATAATAATTAAAAACCCTTTATAGGATGTCTAAATTATGACACATTATTTAATCTATGTCACCTTAAGTTTATCCTAGGTTTTTACTATCCAAATTCTATTTAGATCCTTCATTATGGTTCATCAAAAGTTTTTGAATTTCAAAATCATAAACCTGGATAGTGTTGAACCATGTGTGCCGCAAGGACCATTATTATGAACCAGTTCCCAATGAAGTCTATCCCAATACAGTTTTTTCGATGTCCTTAGGGTTCTTACTAGGTTTTTTAAAGCTAGTTTAAAAATGTCAAATAAAAGTTTTCTCTAATACCAGCTATAACAACCCTCACTTATAATAAATTAACATTACATCATTTTTATGAAATAATTAATACATTATAGAAACATATGAACAAATACCGTATTATTTTAATACATTTTTAATCATTGAAACATATACATTGGAATGTAAATGAGCTACATTATCTCCCACTAGGTTCTCCATGACTATAAACCTTCTTAGATATATCATACATAATATATATTCATAACCTGGGGAAAGGAAACGTTAAAATGGGTGATATAAAATGCTAAGTAAGGATAAACAAGGAAGATATGTATGTATAAACATGAGAATAATTTTATAAGAACATGAACATAACATTATAATATCATAACTTTCATATCAAAGATCATAAACATTAATAATTACCTAAATATTGGAAGTTTATAAGATGTGATTAATAAGATAATCAATAGCATAATACATCAAATCATAACATCGGAATAAGAAATGTAATTTTGGTAGGCACATAAACATGTAATACCAATCCCTTTAAGTTAATATCTATTGCTGAAACTTATCAGGTCACTTCATCGGGACTACACCTACTAGGCGGGACACACCACCATCCCTACTCATTGTCATTTACTTATAAGGGATTAGGTTTCCCCTTATTCCCATATTAGATTGGTTTGACCCTTATTCCCATAGTGGATCAATCCTATTTACTTGTTTCCCATCAATATCTCATGATATATAATACTTTTCCAATACATTGGAGGGAGATATAGTTCCCACCCATCTCATAATGAAATCATACATATGTGTACCATAATATCATAAAAAATCATATCATATCACATGAAATGAAATTTTTTTCATAAACATGTCATCATATAATAACCTCTGGAAAATAGACAATTTTCATTGTCATTTCATCAAATCATAACTCGAGAAAATAAGTGGGTTTCAAAAATGAATAACTCGTGAATAATAAATGGGTTTTATAAACATCATTCCATCCAATCATAAACCATTATACAAAATTACATGAATGGTACCCTTGGATAATATCCTAATAAAGGAATGAGTGAAACAAAATAATTTCATCTTATATGGGAAATAGTTTTAAAAGATATTTCAAAAAAAATTCTTCAGTAAAATATCCTTTCTGTTTCGAAAAACTCTTTTTAAAACATAAAACGAGTTTGAAAACAATTTTATTTGAAAATAGATTTAAAAACTTATAAAGGATTATTTGAAAACCCTAAAAAATTAAAGTCATTTTTTTCTAGGAAAATGATTCAAGATATCATTTGAAAGACATTTTTGAAAACATTTTTGAAAACATGATTTTTATTAATAAAATAGATTTTTGACCAAAGAAAAAAATAAGGTCATATTTTCTTAAAAACCCTTTCATGAGTGTTCTTGAGAGATTGATCATAATGTTTCATTAATGGAATCATAATCACAAAAAATCCCGATAAATGAAGAGATTGTTGCAATAAACTCTTTCCACTTTGGTAACGTTGAATAAAACACCACATGTAAGAAAATGACACTACATGAAGCTTAAAATATAATTAAAATAATTATATTCCTGATATAACATGTCAAATGGATGTATATACACCTTATAATAGAATTTCGGTGCATAATGAAATATGTGTCTCAATGAAGAAAAATTTAGACAAAACTGTCTAACTTATTTGGTAACATTTGAACCATATAATACCTTGAAATATAGATCATAAAATGAATATGTAAATAACCATAAATATAATTAAAATAATCATATAATACATTTAGGAGCAGTATATACACTACACAAAGGAAACAAGTGGTGAATAGGGCATACGTCTTATGGAAATAAAAGTGAGACTATAAACCTCCATACCTTATGTATTAACTCTCGTAGTATTCATTAAAACCTTCAATATAAAAAATATAATATTATTATACATAAATTATAGAACCATATTAAATTATATAATATCATATATGATTTACTTATTACTTTATATTACCCATTTATTAACAATTCCATGATAAAGTTATATATCGGTTAATAACCAATTTTTTCTTGTGTTTTGATTTGTTATATTTTTGGTACTCATATATATATAATGATCTATAGAATTTAAAAAATGATATAAATATTATATATATTATTTACATATGTATTTATAATAATCTATAAAATATATTAATTTGAAATGGAAAACATCATTCATGGAGATGGTATGCCCTATGTACGCATGAACATTGTTTCTGTTTTATTATAATTTTTGAAAGATAGAAATTACATGACATATATATATATATATATTTTCATGTGTGTATTATAATTCCATTATAATTAAAATTTCATATATATCATATATTTTTACTAAAATCATTATTAATACATTCAATGTAAAGTGTAAACGAATCACATCGATTTGAGGAGGCGGTAGTCCACACGTCCACAAACAAAACTACCATATCAACAAAAAATTGAAGGCATGAGGGTATGTTTTATAGAAAAATTCCAAAATAAAAAATAAATCATAAATATATTATATATATCATTTCTTTCATAATTCCCAACCATGATAGGTGGTAATGAAAAAATGAACAACATCGTTTTTGAGGCGGTAGTTTGCCGTAAACGTGAATGGTAAGTTCATTACCCATTTGATGGAAGTGAGTATAGATGTTGGTATATTATTCATAATAACAATATATTAGTATATTTAAAATATTTTGGTTATTATATAATCATATAATAATAATAATTTATTGTTTTTTGAATGAAAATAAAACAAAAGATCTTGCAGAAGGATGTTACCTCTTATTTGGGTAACTTCTCTTGGTTAGCACCAAAGGGCTTCCTTGGTTGGATTTTTTACAAAAGGGAGTACTCTAGGAATTATGGATGGAATTTCGGAGTATATTTTCATAGGTTTTGTCTGATACAAATGGATTTAGAGGTGTGAATAAGAGAGGGTGGGGGTGAGTGCCCTTTTATAGTGGAGGAGTGACAATCTTGAAAATATAGAATGCCAAATAATATTGAGGGGTCTCCATTACATCATGTTCCACAAATAATTGACCATTTTAGATAACATAGGGTAAATTTCCTATATATATATATCCATATAATGTATTTTTTACATGTTTCTAGGTTATTTGGCCTATTAAATTAAAGTTTTACTACTAAAAAATCTTGTTTTTACCTTAATCGATAAAATTAATTTTAATTACCTTCACTAATCCTTTTTGTAAAAAACTAACTAAAAATTATCATAAAATATAAATTAAGATGATCCCAAATATTTTGGGTACCAAGTTCCATGGGACTGGTACTTAATGAGGTCTAGAGTTAGAAACCTGGCCTCAAGAACCCGCCACTTTCAGAGAGGGGTTGGGGGGATTGCTGCTGCAACAAAATTATGGGGACCACGATGTCTAGTGTAGGTTCCTAGGTTTTTGAGAAGTGGGTCCGACCATGAATCAATTTTTAAAAATTTTAATCAAATAATAGGTAAAAATTAATATAAAATTAATCTCACATATGTGTCATGACATAAGGTTTTTGAATCAAAATTGTTTTAATGTTTGAAATTTTTTTATATTCAAGTGCAATGTGAAATTGGTAACAATGACCTAAATTACATTAACTGATGTACAATTGATCTAATTACACATTAATAATAAATTAAAATATAATTTTCCAATATAAATAAATTATATGAAAAATAATTGTTGAATTAAAATTCATTATTTTTCACTATTCATCAAAAATGATGTTTTTTAGAAAAATCTAGAAAAACATAAAACAAATATCACTATCCAACAATTCTAAGACTATGTATGCAATATCGGTGTAGGAAAAAAAATATTGGATAAAAATTCCATGTTTAACATAAAATAGTGATCTATAACCATAATTTCTACAATAAAAATTCACAATAGAGACTTAATTAAAACTATACAAAACAACCCATGTATCCACTTCATGAAACTATTAAAATTATTCACACATTTTGAAATCATAGCTTTTACATTTTAAAAACTCCCCTTAAATATATTATCTCTATAAATAGGTAAAAAAATATTTATTTATAGATTATTTTTCATATTTCTCCCCTTTTGACAATAACATCCAATGAAAAGAATAGAGAGGGGACAACACAAACATACCACGACCTTGGAAAAGGTGAGGCTAAACACCCAATTTCAGCCTTGAATTTTATAAGGAATATTTAGACAATGGATTAGTGAACATTTCAAAAATCTATTTCTTATTTAGAATGTAATCCAAATTCAATTCATTTGTCTCTCTAGTCTTCTTAACAAAGTGATATTTAATATCATGTTTTTTTCTCCAAGATTGTTAAACCAGATTCTTTGGAAAGTTTATAGCACTATGATTTTCACATCCAAGAAGAAGTGTATTCTTTAAAACCACCTATATATGTTCCAAAAATGTTTCATTTATTTCAATTAAGTCATATCATGAGTTTAAGACACATAATTTACCTCAGTATTTCTCAAAGTTACATAACTTTTCTTATTTTTAGACTAGCACACACAAATATTGATACAGAAGAAATTTCCACTAGATGGGGATTTCTTATCTTTACTACAGCTTGCCCAATTTACATCAGCATAACCAAGAAAATCCAAATTTTCTATTCTTTCATATGTCAATCCAAAATATATTATTCCCTTTATATACCTAATAATATTCTTTCTTGTACTAAAATGATATTCTTTAAGGGCACATTGATATCTAGCATAAAGACTATTAACATAGATAATATCTATTCCTGAAGTTGTAAGGTATAATAAAAAACCAAAAAAAATTCTAAAATCACCTCATTTAACTTATTTTACTTGTTCATTTTTGAAAAAAAAATTCCCACTGAAATTGGCATGAAAACATATCTTAAATCTTTCATGATGAATATTTTAAAATTTTATTTTTCATACTTCTCTTGAGAATGAAAAATGTGATCTTTTTGTTGAGATATTTTCAAACTAATAAATTAGATCATCTCTCCAAACATAAAGATTTAAATTAAATCCTTCATTTCTTTAGAAAACATCTCACACAATTCTTTATCATTTCTATAAAATATGTTGTCATCTATAAAAAAAAATAACAATGAGAGATACCACTTTGTCATCTTTGGTATAGAGATTGTTGTCCACTCTTCCCTTTCAAAAATTCAATCTCTTGAAGCAGGTGTCTAGTATTGGATAACATGATCTTGGGAATTTTTCAGCCTGAAAAATATTTCCTTAACCTGGAAACTAAATTTTCATATTCTATAAGTATAAATCTACATGATAGTTCAGTGGAAACCTCTTTTTACAATACTCTATTGATAAATATAGACTTAACACAAATTTGGTATATCATAAAAATTTTTTATACTACAATACCAAGGAACATTAGAATGGTTTAAATCCCTTTAACATGTGAAAATGCCTCATTGAATTTAAATCCTTTAATTTTTTAATGGCCTTTACACACCAATCTTTCTTTAGCCCTCACTACTTCACCTTTTTTCATTAAATTTATTTTTGAATGTCTACTTTGTAATAATGAAATCCTTTGATTTAGTTTTAGAAACTAGTTCCTAGGTCTCAATATTCTGAATTTAATCTAATTACTCATTTATATGAGCAAAAAAATCTTGATAATCTAGAGCTTCCTCATCATCTTTAGGTCCAACATGAAAAAATAATTATAATTAGATGTTATTCTTAGAGTTCTTCTAGTATATAAATGTTGTTCTTGATTTCCAAAGAAAATTTTGACATTAAACTATCATATTATCCTAGGATGAGTCTAATTTAATTTCTCATCATCACTTAAGATAGCTTAATCTTCTTCTCCAATCTATAAATATTCAACATTTTCATCTTCATTTATTACTTCTTTAATTTATTCAAGAAAATTAACAGCAACAACACTTGCAGAACTAGTTTCATTATCATAATTTTCTTTCTTTGAAATTTTTTGGATTTTCACATTATTTGTATAAATAATTATATCATTATTCTTGTTATATTAGAGAATTCATCTTCCATTTGGAATTTAATCATGAAATTTTCCCAAAGAACCTCTTTCTCAAACATACCCATATTTTCAAATGTAATCTTGATTATACAAGGGATTATGAACACTCTGGGATGCTTCTAGATTGAAGTATTATTATAGTACATCTCTTATGGATTAATATACAATTTTTTTTATATAATCATTAGGTTTAAACACGTTCTTATACTCTAATAGCTTGACTCCAAAAATTCCAAGAAATAACATTTTTTATCAACATTTTTCGAGCCACCACAACTAAACTTTTATTATTCTATTTATCTATCTCATTTTTTGGTGGGGTGTATGGTTAATGGTGTTCATTATGGATGACATGTTTTTAAAGATAAGATTTAAAGATGTTATTAGTGTACTCGACACCATGATTTGTTTGAATTCTCTTCAGAGTGTCACCACACTTTTTTTCATCACTAATTATCAAACTCTAGAATACCTTTAGGCCTCTAATTTATGTTTAAAAAACATAATATATGTAATATGAGTAAAATAATGAATAATTGAAATATAATACTTATCTATATATGTTAAAGACTTCATCATGTGTAAAGTAATGTGTTTTTGAATCGGGTTAAAATACGAATGTTTTCAATTTTTTTTGATTTATCAACAGTTCATTTTTTTAAAGTGAGCTATGGAATTTTATTCTGAGTGTTAGAAGACCTAATGGTGTTGTTTCTGGAATTGAGTAATTACCCGATAAATTTTAGCGGGTGACCCAATGAGTCTCGGGTGCACCAGATCCGGAAAAATCCACTTTAATATATCTGCATGGGCAGCGCATGGTTGTGGTCCAACCTGTGCAGTTTATCTTATTAAATAAATTATTATAATTATTTTTTAATCAATTAATTATTCCGTTTTTTTAAGATTAAATCATTAATAACTCACAAACTGTGCATCATACGAGAAATCCGAGACCACCAATGAGTTTGAAATGGGGGGTTTACTATAGGTAAAGTATAATTTTTATTCGCAATGAACTTTTATTTAAAGTAACAAATTAAAATTGTTTAATTTAATTAAACAATTAAATTAATTAATTAATATCACGGTTTCTGTTTTTTCATCTTCAATATATGTTGTTTTCCATTTTTATGGTCGTGGAAGCTTTTGAGAACCCCATTATGGACCGTTTCAAACGCTGTAAATTTTAAAATGACTTCTAGGAGTGAAATAAATGACTCCACCATCAATAAACGGATCAAACTGACATCAAATTAAGAGTTTTAATTTAGGGTTTTTAATTGAATCCAAACGGTTCTAGATCTCTTTAAAATTCCCCCTTTTGTTGATTTGCGGGTTAGAGTGGTCGTGTGCGAATTTCTGTAGATGTTATTTTCATAGCATCCTTGACCTTCTTCTTCCCGAAGTCCCGGCGCGTGACCATCCCTCCGCGCCATTTCTTTTGGCCTCTCAACCTGATGCACACAGCAACCAGACAACGCCCATAAACAGAGAGAGAGATATATATATATGTATATATATATATAAAGGTGTGCGCACGTGCGATTACAGACTAGTTGTGGACTGGTTACTGCCAAGTACATTAAAGCACTGCAGATTAAAAATGGTGCCACCCCGAGGTAGGGTCTCAAATCCGTAACAATTTATTTTAAGAATTATAATTTTTTTTAAATAAATTGAGAATGTAAGTTTCCTTGATTATGATATGTCGATGCATCACATTTTTGAAGTTATTAAATGATGTCGCCCATGTGAGATAAATGAGGGTTTGAACTTGTGATGTTTTTAAGCATGTTTTTCTAATTTGGTTAAAGTTATATGATTAAATAGTTAAATGATTTGAATGGGAAGAATGTATAATAGGGTAATTAATTGTAGAATTAATTATCAAGTCATGAGTTGTAATAAAATGTGCGGCTTTTAATTATGATTGGGGATATTGAATATTTGACATGTTCAAAAGTATAAATTGGAAATTGGTAATAATTAATGGATGGATTAATTATTACATGTTTAATGTTAAATGGTTAATTAATTTAGGATTGGTGTAAGAGATAATATTTAATTAATTAATGTTTGAATTAATTAATTTGTATGCATTAAATTAAGATTGTGAATTGATTGTTTGTTACGACTGTTGGCCAAGGGTACTTTTTGATACTTGTTAGATTTTAATGCATTAAGTTGTCTTGGATGGAGTTGTTCTATATTATGAGATGATGCGTGAGATGGTTGCAAAATATATGGGCTTGTTCAGCATGTTTTGTGATGATTATGACATGCATGTAAATTGTTAAAGTCCTGGACGAATCACTATTTGAGTGGACGAGTTGAGACTTGTTAACGAATTTGGATAATTAAATGTTGAGTTAATTATTTATTTAGATTTCTAAGAACAATTAATTGTTAGTTAATTATTTACTATTGAGATATTGAATGGTTAATTAAGGGTTGACTTTTGACGGGTGATTTATGTTGTTAATTAGTTGTTGAATTAATTAACGGATTGGATTAATTAATTTATGAATTAATTAATGGATGGTTTTGGGGTGTTAGACATGGTGTCCTACACCAATGATAAATATATATGTATGATTGATAAATGGGTTGTGAGATAAGGAATGAATCTCCAAATACTCACGGGGTGATAGACATGGTGTTCTACACCAATGATAAATATATATGTATGATTGATAAATGGGTTGTGAGACAAGAACTGAAGCTCCAAATACTCATGGGGTGCTAGACATGGCGTTCTACACCCAGGTTGCAAGAAAATATTCTTTTATGGGTCAAGGACTGATGCTCAAATACCCATGGGTTGTGTGACAAGGACTGATGCTCCAAATACTCATGAGGGTGCTAGACATGATGTTCTACGCCCATTAATTAACATTGGACTATCGGTCCAATTGTTCATGCATGAAATGAGTTAATGGTTAATGAAGGCTGTTGAGACATGATGTTTTGTGAATTGTTTATGAGTAAGGTTTCAGACTTATTTATGAATTGGGTAAACCACTTTTAGTGGGCGGGCTCAGACTTAGTATATGAAAGGTTGAATTGAATAACTTGTGACGCATTATCCAAGCCAAAGAACAAGCTTAGAATTAGTATTTACTTTTATTACATAGATGGTCTTTAGAGACATCTGTGGTGTGTGATTTATACAGGAGATGTTGGGTGTAGGCCGAATTTCAAGACCTTCATAATTTATTAATATTGGAATAATTAATAACCGATGAATGATTATGTAATGAATATTGAGTATATACAACAAATGTATATTGCAGGTTTA
The DNA here is from genome assembly GCA_963277665.1 of Viscum album. Classification (NCBI taxonomy): domain Eukaryota; kingdom Viridiplantae; phylum Streptophyta; class Magnoliopsida; order Santalales; family Viscaceae; genus Viscum; species Viscum album. The sequence continues at coordinate 1,073,992,878 of OY728157.1, read as the reverse complement.
GACACCAGCTGAGGGTTGAAGTAGGTACGTGGGTATATAGTTACATTGTACTGTTTACTTAATTTATGCATGCTTTCACATGTTATAGGTTATTTATTAAATGTCTGGTTTGGGGTAGACACCGGTGGTCCCAGCCTACTGAGATTTATATCTCACACCCTACTCAGGCTGCCATTGCACTGGGTCCCCGAGTAGATTCTATTTAGTTGCAGGACTATGCTGTTTGCATTTACATGGGAGTTAGGAGCACAGGACCGAGCTGAGGCTCAGGATGCTCGAGGAGATCACTCGTAAGGCTTTGAGTCATTATTTATTTATTTATGCATTGAAATGTAAAGCATGTTGTTTTTTTCACTTTTTTCTACTTTTGTATCATTAGCATGTCATGCATGCATCCATTGTATACTTTGGTGTTGGACATTTGTTTTGTACAAGATTTATAAAATATACTTTCCACTTCTTATTCATTTATTTTACCATTTCCGCTATTTATTGCCTTTGTCTATTTTTGAACACTAAAATGAGGGTATAGTCTCCCCACTGACTATCCTTAGACCCTTGCTGCTAGTCAGCAGCATCTGGTGTACGGGGAGGCGCGCTTGAGGTCATGTGGCGACTGGTCTGGCCTCCGGTTTAGTGGTGAGCCGAGTCGGGACGTTACAAAGTGGTATCATGGGTTCAGGTTTTCTTTCTTTTCCTTTGTCTTTCTGTTTTGGGGTTTGTAGACAGGATATTAGGAATGTGTCTGCACTTGGGTTAATAGCCGTGCTTGGGACTGATCACCTCATGTACGGGAAATGACCGAGTGGCCAGGGATGGGAATTGATGTTTGTACTATTAGAGGTTATAGTTGATATGATTTCATCTTGAGTGACTAGTGCATTTTCTGTTGTCTATTGATTTTGAGAATTTTGAAAAATAATTGTCTTGTCCTGATATGGAAAGGAAGTTTCGTACATGCATCATCTTAGTCACTTTTAGATTCACATGTCATGCATATAACATGCCATGTAGTTGCATTAGTAGGATTCCTGCTAATTTGGATTGTGATTTTTGGGTGCAATGCCATGTTTTGATCTACTTTAGTATGCCTCTCTGGATAGCTTGTTCCGGTAATAGATTTGACATGCTTGAGTGATTATATTCCATAGTGTTTCAGTTATTAGCATGTTTTGTTGTTTTTACATGATTCTGTGTTATAGAATTTTGTTGTGTTGCTACTTATGCTAACTTTTTTGAGATATTTTGGATATGTGAAATGGGTGCTAATGATAAAATGTTAAATGAATGTCGATTGTGATAAATGGGATCCAAATTCCGGCGATAAGGTGTATGGGCGCCTTATCGATTGGTAGATGTCCACCCATGTGTTTTAACCTTATACAACCATAATATGTTTGAAAATGGTTACAAATGTAAAACTGCTGAGTTTTGATTATAATGAACTGATGTTGGGTTGCTTTTAGAAGAACCCAGATTGAATAAATGAGAACTTTGGAGGTCTCCTTTTCTGTAAAAGGAATTTAGTTGCTAAATTTCCAGTTTATATTTGAATAACTTTGAATGATGATTAAAGAGGATGTTTATGATAACATGCATATTTTCTTCTGTTGGTTGTTGTTTTGAAAACCATGTGACTTGTTTTGATGATGTTCTTTTGTGTATGCTAAAATTCATCAAAATGTTAAAAGGTTGAACTGAATTAATTAAAATTCCTAAAAGAAAAAGGGGTTTCTTGAACCTTGTGATATCAGTTTTGTGTGACCAAGAGAGAGGGTCAATGTTTATGGGCTAACCCATGGTAGGTAGTACCCATAGAATGTTCTGGGATTTTAAAGTAAGTTCGTCCCACTACTCGTGAGGACTTCTTGGGACTCTGTTGTTTTGGCACGCCGATAGGTTTATGTTATGGATTTTTATGATCAATGTTTCACGTGGTGAACATGGTTTGAGGAATGTCAAACACATGCATTAATTTATTCTAAAAACAAGCACTGGTGAGCAGCTAATCTTTTCTTGAGATGTCAAGGAAAATCCTAAGGTGGGTATTATTGCATCTTTTTTTTATAAATGTCTCAACAGGTGATGTCGAGATTTTAGAACAGAGTTGTCTGGTAATATTTTGACAGATCTTCTTAAATGACCTTGGTAGGTCAGTTGATTTAGTAGTGGTTCACGATGGATTCTCGGGGAAGATAAGTTTTTAAGGTGGGTATATTGTAAAGTCCCGTTTTTTTGAATCGGGTTAAAATACGAAGGTTTTCAATTTTTTTTCGATTTATCAATAGTTCATTTTTTTTAAAGTGAGCTGTGGAATTTTATTCTAAGTGTTGGAACACCTAATGGTGTTGTTTCTGGAATTGCGTAATTACCCGATAAATTTTAGCGGGTGACTCAATGAGTCTCGGGTGCACCAGATCCAGAAAAATCCACTTTAATAGATCTGCATGGGAAGGGCATGGTTGCGGTCCAACCTGTGCAGTTTATCTTATTAAATAAATTATTATTATTATTATTTAATTACATATGATTATAAGAAAGTTTTGGATTAATTAAAATAATGTTTTAATAATAATGATAATATGAAGTTATTAATACTATTACTGTGGTTGTTAAATTTATTGAATGTTAAAGAATTAATTAAATGTCAGTTGAATGTATTGACGTGGCTTTTGGGTTTATCAAAGAACCGTTTTATTTAAATGAAGAGTTTCATAATTATTAAAGGACCATTTATTATTAAATGGAGGAATGTGATAATAATAATAACGTCATTGTTATTATTACGGAGTCATAAATTATTTTGATACTTTGAGATTTTAATTGCATGTTAAAGGAGTGTATCATTTATGAGAATTAAATGTGGCTTTTGAGCTTCTCAAAGAAACTTTTAATTAAATGAGGGGTTATGGGTTGGAGTTTTTATCATATTAATGATGTTGTAATAAATTAGGGGTTTGGGTTTTTAAATAAATTAATGTTTGAATAATAATAATAATAATGTTATTATTATTTTTGTGGTGACTTAGTTAAATAATTGTTAAAAGAATTTAATGATCAATATGGAGTTTTATAATTAATTACAAAACATTTATTACAATAATAATAAATGAAGGCTAAAAATGAATTGGATAATTAATGTGGATTTAAATGGGGAGGTTGGACATAATTAAAATTGGTGTTTATTGTTTCTTTTAATACAATTTATTTATGTGGTTTGTCAAAGTTCTATTTTTATGTATTGATGTGTAATATTTATGTGAATTTAATGAGGCAGTTGGATATCTCGTTGAAAATATTAATTAAATAAGCAGTTTTGAATTTAATGAAGGAGTGTGTTTATCTAATGAAGGAGTGCGGTTATTAAATAAATTTTTTTATATTATTTTTAAAAAAATAATTAAATATCTCTCAAACGGTGCATCCTATGGTAAATCTGAGGCCACCAATGGGTCCGGAATGAGGGTTTTACCCTAGAGAAGGTATAACATCTGTTTGCATCGAGCGTTTGGATGTCTCGCTTGCACGAAATTATTATTATTTTTTAATCAATTAATTATTCCGTTTTTTTTAATATTAAATAATTAATAACTCACAAACCGTGCATCGTACGATAAATCTGAGACCACCAATGAGTTTGAAATGGGGGGTTCACCCTAGGCAAAGTATAATTTTTATTCGCAACGAACTTTTATTTAAAGTAACAAATTAAAATTGTTTAATTTAATTAAACAATTAAATTAATTAATTAATATCACAGTTATTGTTCTTTCATCTTCAATATACGCCGTTTTCCATTTTTATAATCGTGGAAGCTTTTGGGAACCCCATTATGGACCGTTTTAAACGCTGTAAATTTTAAAATGACTACTAGGAGTGAAATAAATAACTCCACCATTAATAAACAGATCAAACTGACATCAAATTAAGAGTTTTAATTTAGGGTTTTTAATTGAATCTGAACGGTTCTAGATCTCTTTAAAATGCCCCCTTTTGTTGATTTGCGGGTTAGAGTGGTCATGTGCGAATTTCTCTAGATGTTATCTGCATAACATCCTTGACCTTCTTCCTCTCGAAGTCCCAGCGCGTGACCATCCCTCTGCGCCATTTCTTTTGGCCTCTCAACCTAGTGTGCACAGCAACCAGACAACGCGCATAAACAGATATATATATATATATATATATATATATATATATATATATATATAAAGGTGTGCACACGTGCGATTACGGACCAGTTGTGGACTGGTTGCTGCCAAGTACATTAAAGAACTTCAGATTTAAAATGGTGCCACCCCGAGGTAGGGTCTCAAATCCATAACAATTTATTTTAAGAATTATAGCATTTTTTAAATAAATTGAGAATGTAAGTTTTCTTGATTATGATATGTCGATGCATGACATTTTTGAAGTTATTAAATGATGCCGCCCACGTGAGATAAATGAGGGTTTGAACTTGTGTTGTTTTTAAGCATGTTTTTCTAATTTGGTTAAAGTTATATGATTAAACAGTTAAATGATTTGAATGGGCAGAATGTATAATAGGGTAATTAATTGTAGAATTAATTATCATGTCATGAGTTGGAATAAAATTTGCGGCTTATAATTATGATTGGGAATATTGAATATTTGACATGTTCAAAAGTATAAATTGGAAATTGGTAATAATTAATGGATGGATTAATTATTACATGTTAAATGTTAAATATTTAATTAATTTAGGATTGGTGTAAGAGATAATATTTAATTAATTAATGTTTGAATTAATTAATTTGTATGCATTAAATTAAGATTGTGAATTGATTGTTTGTTACGACTGTTGGCCAAGGGTACTTTTTGATACTTGTTAGATTTCAATGCATTGAGTTGTCTTAGATGGAGTTGTTCTATATTATGAGATGATGCGTGAGATGGTTGCTAAATGTATGGGCTTGTTCAACATGTTTTGTGATGATTATGGCGTGCATGTAAATTGTTAAAGTCCTGGAAGAATCACTATTTGAGTGGACGAGTTGAGACTTGTTAACGAATTTGGATAATTAAATGTTGAGTTAATTATTTATTTGGATTGCTAAGAACAATTAATTTTTAATTAATTATTTACTATTGAGATGTTGAATGGTTAATTAAGGGTTGACTTTTGACGTGTGATTTATGTTGTTAATTAGTTGTTGAATTAATTAATAGATTGGATTAATTAATTCATGAATTAATTAATGGATGGTTTTGGGGTGTTAGACATGGTGTCCTACACCAATGATAAATATATATGTATGATTGATAAATAGGTTTTGAGATAAGGAATGAAGCTCCAAATACTCACGGGGTGATAGACATGGTGTTCTACACCAATGATAAATATATATGTATGATTGATAAATGGGTTGTGAGACAAGGACTGAAGCTCCAAATACTCACGGTGTGCTAGACATGGTGTTCTACAACCAGATTGCAAGAAAATATTCTTTTATGGGTCAGGGACGGATGCTCCAAATACCCATGGGTTCTGATACAAGTACTGATGCTCCAAATACTCATGAGGGTGCTAGACATGATATTCTATGCCCATTAATTAACATTGGACTGTGGGTCCAATTGTTCGTGCATGAAATGAGTTAATGGTTAATGAAGGCTGTTGAGACATGATGTTTTGTGAATTGTTTATGAGGAAGGTTTCAGACTTATTTATGAATTGGGTAAACCACTTTTAGTGGGTGGGCTCAGACTTAGTATATGAAAGGTTGAATTGAATAACTTATGACACGTTATCCAAGCCAAAGCACAAGATTAGAATTAGTCTTTACTTTGATTACATAGATGGTCTTTAGAGACATCTGTGGTGTGTGATTTATACGAGAGATGTTGGGCATAGGATGAATTTCAAGACCTTTATAATTTATTAATATTGGAATAATTAATAACCGATGAATGATTATGTAATGAATATTGAGTATGTATAACAAATATATATTGCAGGTTCAGACACCAGCTGAGGGCTGAAGCATGTACTTGGGTATATAGTTACACTGTAATGTTTACTTAATTTATGCATGCTTTCACATGTTATAGGTTGTTTATTAAATGTCTTGTTTGGGGTAGACACCGGTGGTCCCGAACTACTGAGATTTATATCTCACACCCTACTCGGGCCGCCATTGCACTGGGTGCCCGAGTAGATTCTATTTGGTTGCAGGACTATTCTGTTTGCATTTACTTGGGAGTTAGGAGAACATGACCGAGCGGAGGCTCGGGATGCTCGAGGATATCGCCCATGGGGCTTTGAGTCATTATTTATTTATTTATGCATTGAAATGTAAAGCATGTTGTTTTTTTAACTTTTTTCTACTTTTGTATCATTAGCATGTCATGCATGCATCCGTTGTATACTTTGGCGTTGGCCATTTGTTTTGTAGAAGATTTATAAAATATACTTTCCGCTGATTATTCATTTATTATACCGTTTCTGCTATTTATTGCCTTTGTCTATTTTCGAACACTAAAATGAGGGTATAGTCTCCCCACTGACTATCCTTAGACCCTCGCTGCTAGTCGGCAGCCTCTGGCGTACGGGGAGGCGCGCTTGGGGTCATGTGGCGACCTGTCTAGCCTCCGGTTTAGTGGTGAGCCGGGTCAGGACGTTATATCATGGGTCCACAAATATCTGAATGGATTAGTTGTAAAGGATTTGATACCTGAATCTGACCCTTTTTTGGTGAGGAATTGGAGATCTTAACCTTCTTACATGTAGATAAAATTCATTTAATATTTATCTTAATTATAGGATAGTTTAAAACAAATTATCTTTGATAAATCTTTCTAATGTTTCCTTGGAAATAATGAAAAATCCTTTTATGCTAGAGTTCATTTTCATCTTTCATTCATAAATTTCACGAGTTTCGAGCAATCCTAATTTGAAATAAATTTCTCTTTGTTCACTTCCATTTTGTAAAACCCCTTCCATCTTCAATAATTTTTATTTTAAACCCATATTTTTTTTTTGAAATTTCCTCATTACCTTCATTACAAATATATAAAAACATAATAAGTTGTGTTTCATCTAATAAATATAATGATTGTACTTTGATTTAAAATTTTATTTTGTAATATCATCAGAACCAACCCCTTTAATCCTATGTTATCCATAAATTAGAAAGTTCATACCTCCTTCTTTTTATTTTAAAATATTATTCAAAAAAATTAAATTCCAAATCATATGAAATTATAACCCATGGTACAATATCCCGGAACATTTCTTCTTTGAGGATTTCATAGAAAATTCTAAAATGAGATCTTTTTCTTTACCCTATTCCTGAGGTTTCTTTTATTATTGGGATAAAATCATGATGAGACAATATTTTACAATATTACTTAGATGATCAAATATTTCACACACTAATTCTATCAATTTAAATCAATTTATAGTCTTTAAAATATATTTTTACATTTTTTTCTAATTCTGTCTTCTTAGAATGGGATAACTCCCCCTCAAATGTTTTATCCTAGTTCATCTAGAATCATCATGAAGATGGTAAATAAACTAAAAAATTATTTATCTATTCTTAAATTTTCCATGGTATCCAAAATATCCATAAAACCATATAAACATTTGAAAACAACGCGCTATCAGAAAATATATCTATGTATTTATCCTTTATTTTGATAAATAATCTTGCCTCCTTTTTTTGAACCAATGTTTTGGTAAATTCATAGACTCAATCTATTAAAAATAAACTTATTTTACAATAATATAGTTTTAAAAATTAATATTTTGGAATAAAAATTAATAGTCCCATATTATCAATAACTTTTGGGGTCAATAGATTTATCCATAAACTTGGTTCCTTTGACTTTCTTTTTTATCTAAAATATATCAAAAACATTTTAACAACCATACCATCCTAAGAAGATGTATTTTGTTACTCTTCTCACACTTCATTGTTAATTGAAAAATATCCACCTTCTTGAATGAAATTTTTAAATATATTTTTTGATTGGTTATTTTCTTCTTCTAAATTGGAAAGTTTTATTGGAATAAGATCATACTGATTCTCCACTCATTAAATAACTTCTTTTATCTTGGTACCCAAAGTATTATTAGTATCAAGAAATGTTTATGGATCATTAATATCCTTTTAAATGTTATATTTGTCTTCGTCATGTGTTGTTCTCATGTTGTTAGTATACTAGTCATATTTCTTTAACTTATTTTTATTCTTTTCAAGTCATGAAATTTTCAAAATAAATACTCTTAACACGATTTTTAGTATAAATTATATTTAGGTATCATTATATTCACCAAAAGAGATACTAATTTCATCAATTGTGAATTATTCATTATTAACATTAGAAATAATAACCTTTTCACTAACATCAATGAGACACCCATTGTGTCACTTTTATGTGGGGTATTTGATGGATATCTTATACCCTCACGTTAAGGGTTCATTCAGCTAAAAAGGTAAAATTTTAGGGACTTTTTATCAGTAACATGGATAAGTAACATAGTTAAACCAACTTTTAAACCAAAGTGTTAATCTCTTTTAACTTTTTATAGTGGTGATCTTCATAGTTACTACACAGGTTGTTTAAGTGCGAGTAAATCATGAAACCCACTAAAAGAGGGGTATTTTTTCCTTATGAGTCTTTTTTAATTGTGGTTCCTTCCTTTTTATTCCCCACATAGTTTCCCTCAACAGAGGTTCCTTTCATGGATATCTCTACCTCTCCCAAGCTCCTTCAAGTGTAGTTTAATGCATTTTTTAGTGATTCTTCACTCAATTAAAGAGTTACGAGTGTATATTATCAATTTTTTATTATTATTTTCCTATCCTTTTATAACCCATGTGTCCATTTATGATCAGTTATATTGGCTATTATTATTAGTAATTGAGTTTTTTTCTTTTTAAGGATGTGATATCTACTTTTATGTTCAATTCTCTGGGATTTCATCAAAGGTGGCAAGGTTCCACCACTCCAGGTAGGTGTCTTTATTTAATTTTCTTTTATATAAAATTTCAATTAACTCTTATCCTTTATAAATCCATTCCCAACCTAGATAATTTTTATTAGGTTATCTATGTTTGATTTCCCATATTTTTTCATAACATTATTTGGTTTAGATATAGAATTCCAGTGTAATTTATTATTCTAAATGGTTATTTGATGTGAAAAAGGTATTTCTATGCATTATACTTGTTTTATATAATTATAAGGTTGGTTTTCTTAAAGAAAAGTATTTTTACAATTGGTTTTAATCAAATGGAGTCTTGAAATTGGGGTTTCTGCTTGGTTTAAGTGGTTTTCTTGATTTAAAAATGGTGGTTTTGTTTGATAAAAAAGATTTGAGCTTCTATTGGATTATTGATTGTGATTGTTGATAATAATTATTTATTTGGAATAGTGTTTATATTCCAAACTTTTTTAAAAAGGAATTTTCAAATGAATATCTTCTATATATATGAGAAGTGAAGTCCTAATTGGAACTTTTTATGTGATATTGAGTGTTCCCTTTTTGATCCCCCTTGTGTTTTTTGTGATGCTTATTCTTATACATTTGATGGATTCTTAATGATATGATTCATGATGTGTGATGAATTGGGGATATTTTTAAGGGTAGTGTGGGAGATGGTAAGGACATGATTGTGGTGTTATCCCTAGGGAATTTTTTATCATCATGTGATGGCATTTTTTGTTCATGTACCACCTTCAAAACTATTCCATAGGAATACCACAACTACTAAGTGGGAACTATAGAGATGGTTTTTGGCTATTTGATTTTTCACTGGATAGTCCTCTCTAGTTGTATTTAACACTTTGACAATATGACTTTTCACTGAGGATACTAGTTTTAGTGATTTTGTTGATGGATGTGTGTCCATTAACCTACCTATATTAGGCCCACCTATATGTGTACTGAGTAGTCCCATTAGTCACTGCAGTATTTCCTAATTCTATTTAACATATGTTATGCATTTTTTTATATACTGGAATTTGATATGATTTTTTTTATGGAAATTCTTAATTTTTTGATACCCTTGTGGGTTTAGTCTTTGTGTTGAATAGTTTTGTTCTATCCATCTCTTGTAATTATTTGTAACCTAATATGGTTGTGTTTCATTAATGTTTCATTTGTTTCCTTTCTCACCTTTGATTTGGGTGTGTAAACGTTTTTAGGGGAAAAGGGTGGAAGTGGTTTTCAAAGTGTTTTTCTTATTTTTTACTTTTTAGAAATTTGAAACCATTTTTGGGTTTATTTATAAAAGTGTGATGTTTTATCGGTAAAGTTTCTGGGTTTTATTACAAAATGGTATTTTTTTGAAAGAGAACTATCTTTGTGAAATGGTTTTTTAAATGGAACACTTTAGGTAAGTTTATGCTTTGTGTTTTTCTAATTCTCATGTTTAAAATGAAAATGAAAACATATTTTTCCATTCCATATTTTTAAAACTAAAAAATTTGGTTTATTTTATAAAATAAATGAAGTGTAATCATGTTGGTATCCTATACGCTTTGTCTCATAACCTACACACTCATAATGGTGGTTTTACAGTATTCATTCCTTGTTCAGGTTCTTTTAGGTCTGGGATTTTGGGAAGGATTCATATACACCTTCCTTGGAAAGCAAATGGAATTGGGATCATGGTGGAGACTTGAGTTCCATATAGATGGTGATTGGACATTTTGTTTGATAGAACTGGTAGGCCTGAATTTGGTTTGGCCTCTTGGGTCTTCGATCTCATTTTTTATAATATTTTTGTATCTTTTTATTAAATTAATGTCTGTTTAAAGTGGTTTTATTAATATTTATCATTATTCCATGTTTGGAAATTTTTTATTTAATTTTTGTGGGTGAAACCATCCCAAATGATTATGATTCAAACGCTTTATGCTTCTTGCCAACCAAAGGGGATCTATGATACTCCTCAAATATCTGGAAGGATAGTTTGGGCATCGGTTGAGATGGCAGCCTAGGTTGGTTCATTATAAAATGGTATCAAATAAACCCTATTTTTTGGGGGGGGGGTTTCTCAGTATTATAGAGACTAGTATTATCATTGGGGATCAGGTGGAGTGTGTAGCCAAGGTCCTGGATAGCTCTATATCTCATTGAACATTGAGTTTCGATGGGTTTATGGGGATTCAATATTGATATTGAGCTTAGATTTGGATTTTATGATGTATTTTTTGATGTTTTTAAAATATTATTTTGATAACCTTGAGTGTGTTAGAGATTTTGGGGTTTTGTTTAAGTTTAAATGGAAAAAAAGGTGAATGGAATAGGGCTACATGGTTAGAACTCATGGTCTTGTAAACCATGTAGTTCCCATATGAAATGGTCCTACAACCGTGATAGTCCCTATTTCAAAATCAGTGAATGGTTTACTGTCCCATGAATCCAAACCACACATAGTTCAATTTCCCCCCCAAAAATTATTTTTTATTCCCTTTATTCCTGAATTAACTCCGATAAAGTATGAAATGGGTGTAGTATCATATAGAGGATTCTTAATAGAGATCTATATGGTAATTTATGCAGTTGATATGGTTTAATATGAGATGTTTATTAGTGTTCTTGGTTTTTTCCATTGGGTAATTTTTTAGACATAAAAATTTGGTTTTATAAGTGGAATATAGGTTTTTTGTTTCAGAAAACCATATGTTTTTTGTTTGAAAATAAGTGCAATTTTTTTTGAAACTCATATAGGAAAATTATTTTGAGTGAGAATTCATTTTCGTTCAAAAAAATTAATTTTATGAAAAATTTCAATTCATAAGGTTGAGGCTTTAAGAAATGGTTTATGAAACTGTTTTTCCTTGAGATGGTTTACTTCGAAGAGGTTTATTGAATTTGTTTTGTAAATGTGTGTGATATTTAACTTTTTAAGAAAATTTATGTGATGTTTTTGAAAGATATGGGGGTTGAACCTCATTCTAAATAAATTTTTTGACCGGTGGATCTCAATATTTGGTAGGTTTTTTAGAGAATAGTGGTGGGAAATAGTTGATATTTCAAATTATATTTTAAAAATATTTTGAAATATTTTTTAAAAATATATTTTGAAATGGTTTTTTGTTTGGTTAACTTGGTTATGGAACATCCTATTTTGTTTGAGTATCATAGACAGTTGGGATCACGTTTTGTGTTTATTACTGAGTACCCCTATAAAATCATTGACAAAATAGATAGCGTTGTTCTTAGGACTTATTATTTGATAGTGTCATTCCCTTTTAAATATTTAACCAACTCTATTATTGATGTCTCCCAAAAATTAGGTGGATTTTGAGGATTCTTTGAGGCCTTATTTGTGGATTTTTCATTGTTATGTGAGGAACTCCAATATTGGAGATCATTGAATTAGTGGTATTTTTAATGTTATGACTTGAGTGGTAGGTATTTTTAAATTACATAGTTTTATATTTTAACCCATGAATGTTGTGATGTTTGGGTTTCTAGAAAATGTTCAAGGTGAACTTATTTTTCCCCTTTAAATATGGGTTTCACTTGTAATTTCTGGTGGGACATTAAATGAAAATTAGGGGTAAGTTTTTATGGTTTAATTAAAATTGGATGTGGAATTTTCAAAGGATTTTAAAATCATTTTTGTCATAAAATGCAATGGGAGTTGTGGGTTTTAACTTACAAAAGTTTTTCATGGTTGATTCAAGCAGTGGTTTAATGTTGTGAGTACTTTAAGAATTTTTGGAAAATCATTTTAAAAAAAGTGTGATATTTTAAAAAAATTAACCTTGATTGGGTCATGTTGTTAAAATTTATAGGGGTGTTTTAAGCCCGTTGAGGTTTTTAAATGAAAATTATTTGGTTTTCGAAATTATTCTTTTTTGGGTATGTAAAAACACCTTAGGATTTTTTTTAAATGGGTTTCATGAGGTTGGTTTTGAAATAATGGTTTCAAGTGAGACTTCAACCTTTGAAAAGTGTACCTTTTGGTGTTTTCTTAAATGGAATGGGTGAGTGGTATTTTAAATCACTTTTAAATTTGATGATGGAATTGATTTGGAAAGTGTTTTTGGAAAATAAACGTGTTGTCCTGTGACTTTTTTCATAAAACATTTTAAAAAGGCTGAAATTAGTTTTGGTTAGTTTTGTGTTTTTCCTAAAAATAATCCTTTTTCATTATTTTATAAAAGGTTTTCTGATCTAGAAATGTTATTTTAAAGTGGTTGTTTATTTGATCCAAATGGGATAATTTTTGTGAAATTTTTCTATTTTTTTGTCTTTTGAATTATTTTCATCTGTGCTCTTACCTTATAACTTAAGAGATTTCATGGGTCTTGAAGCCTGAGTGAATGCCTCATTTTTTGGTTGTGTTCTTTTGAAGCCTCTGGTTTTTTATTCTATCATGGACTATTTTTAGTTTAGTTTCTTATTAAATTTGGCATAAGTGAAATTTGGGTCAATATTTGGGTAATTAAGAAAAACATTTCCTTTGAGACTTGGAGCACTCAATGGTGTTAGTTTTGTGGGGTTTTTTAGGGGAGAGTGTTCTAAGGTGAAGTCCTAGTTTACACATAAAGTATGTTTACCCAGGTCAAGGGATCATGTTGTCTCTTATTGTGGAATTCCTTAACATTATTTCTTATAGAGGTGAGTGTTAAGTTTTTTGATAGCTCGACCATGTGGGTGTTGAGTTTTTTGAGGTTGGTTTTTCTTTGAGGAAGTGAGAGTTTGTTTCTTAGGGTTCTTTAGAGAATTGTGGAGATTTTTCCCAATAGTGTAGGTATTTGTTTGTGGTTTTCTCCATGTTACACCATTTAAGATATTTCTAAATGGTGTGGTGAAATGTACCAAGTCACTATTTTCCTTTTGGGTCTTTTAACAATGAGTGTGATTATATTTTTAATAGATAATTCTCGTATCCTTAAGGATTTAATATTTTGGTTTATAGGAATCATTATCACTCAATAATTTCTTCCTAGGGATCACTATAGCGGTTAATCTTCAAACATTCATCACTTCATGGATGGTGGGTTGTTTCTTATTATTTTTTACTTTCATATTGACCTAGGAATTATAGGTGTAGAAAGTGGCTTGGTGAGGATTTTGTAACACCCATTGGTGTCAATTTTATTTTGGAGTATTTGAGAAATAGTTTATCCACTTGAGTTAGAGATGTTTTGGGATAAAAATGTGAAATTTTGTCTAAATTTTATATGTATCATGTTTAAGGTGCATGGATAAACTAATCATCCAACCTAAGTGTGCATCCCATGAAGATTTTGACATTGGTGATTCACATGGTTACCATTGAGTTTGTTTAGAGGAGTGATTATACTATGAAGGCCACTCGAATAGGGTTATTTTTTTCCCATTTGGGTCTTTTTAAATTGGGGTTTCTTCACTTATATTTTCCACTTATATTACCCCAAACAAGGTTCCATCAATGGAACTATCCCCCTCTACCAATCTCCTTTAAGTGGATTTTGAAGTGGTTTCTTGGTGATTATTCACCCGATTAATGAGGTATGAGTCTCTATTCTCCATTTATTTGGTTTTCTACTTTTTTACTCTTCTCCTCTAGACCTAGTGGAGGTGTACGATAGATTTTTTTGGTATGGGTTTTTAGGAATTTGTTTTTTTGGTTTTTAATGGTTGTGATCCATATATTGAGTTCTATTCTGATGGATTTCATCAAAGTTAACAAGTTTCTACCACTTGAGGAAGGTGTTTCCATTTCAAATACTTTTATCTAGGAGTTTAATTAATTATTTTCTATTATAAATTCATTCTTAAACTAGAAAATTGTGATGTGGGTTATCTAGGTTTTATTTTACAAAATTTTACTTTACCATGTTTAGTTTTTATATAGAAAATGAGTGTAATTCCATATCCAACATGGTTATTTAATCTGAAAAATATTTTTATGCATTCTCTATATTTGATAAAAATACAAGGTTAGTTTTCAAAAATAAAGGTATGGGTACAATGGATTTTAAGAAAAATATATTTCTCAAAGTGGGTTTCCCTTTTGGTTTAAGTTGTTTTCTATTTAAAAAAGGTGGTGTTGTTTTATAAAAAGGAATGGAGTTTCTCTTATATTATTTATTTTTATTTTTGATAATCATGATTTAATTGGAAATGTGTATGGAGTCAAAAAAAAATTATAAAGGTATTTTCAAATGTATATGATATATATATGGAAATTGAAGTTATGGTTGGCACTTTTTGATGTAATATTGATTGTTCCCTTATTTATCCCCCTTGTTTTGTTTTTAGTGTTTATGATTATCCCTACAATGGTTGTTGGCTAGTTTAGTTTTTCTTTGGATAGTCCCCCTAGTTTTATATAACACCTCGCTAGTGGGAATTTTCACAAAGGAGACTGATTGGATTGATTCATTTGACTTATGTGTTATCATTAACCATCTAAAAGTAGGTCCATTTGTACATTTCATGATCTCTCTTGTTAGTCCCTAGTGTGTTGCCTCATACTTTTAGTCATATGTTATGCCTCTTTTGTAAGTATTGTAATATGAGATGATTATTTTTTATAGTATTGCTTCATGTGTTAATTCCCTTGTGGTTTTAGCCTTAATATTGACTAGTTTCATTCCTTCCATTTATTTGCATTATTTTTAACCTGTTTTGGTTGGGTTTCATTATTGTTTCCCTTTTCCCTTACTTACCTTTTATTTTGGTGTACAAAATCTTTTAGGGGAATAGGGGGAAATGGTTTTCATTTTTTTTCTTAGTTAGCACTTTTGAGATATTTGAAACCATTTGTGGGTTTATTTCCAAAAGTGTGATGTTTTATAGGTAAAGGTTTTTGTTTACTTTGAAATTATTATTATTTTGCAAGAGAACCATCGTTGTGAAATGGTTTTATAAATTCAACACTTTGAGGGAGTTCATGTTTTTTTTTCTTATTCTCATTTTGAAAAGAAAATGATAACCTGTTTTTCCATGACATGTTTTTCAAACTATGAGTTTATTTTTATTTTAAATAATAAATTAAATGGAATTTTGGTGGTATCCTACTAGCTTTGGATCACACCCTATATACTTAAGATTTTGGGAATGTTGTCTTTATGCCTTGTATAGGTTCTTATTGGTCCATTATTTTGGGTAGGATTTAGTTTCTACTTCCTTGGAAAGATAATGGCATTGGGATAAAGGTGGTGACTTGAGTCACATGGATATGGTGACAAAACGTTCAGTTTCATGGAATTGATTAGATTTAGTTTGGGTTTTTCTCTTTGGTTTCTCATTTAATTTTCTTTTATCTTCTGTTGTAACTATGTATTAAACTCTTTTTTTTGTAAGTGGTTTTTTTATTTATCTTTATCTATTTATTATTATGACAATATTTTATATTTTTTTAAGCTTCTTGATGGTGGAACCATCCCCAATGGTTATGATTGATACCCTTAACACTTTTCATCATCTAAAGTGGGTCGAGGGTTCTCACTTGTAGAAAATTGATTTATCCTGACACATTTTTCTTGTCAGTTATAAATAACCAACATGTGAAATAGCATGTGGATATTTTTCATGATAGTTATTAAAAAATGACATGAAAACATAATTTACTACATCACTTATAGAATAATAAATGTGGAAAATATATCCCACACATTTTCAAGTTGGATATATAATAACTGATGTGAAAAAAAATTCACATTAGTTATTATGGAATAGATGACAATAACCTAATATTTTACATCAGTTATTAAAAAATAGACATCAAAAATATTTAATTTCACATTGGTTATTAAATACTGATATACAAAATATTTTTTAATTTTAATTGGGGGTCCAGAATAGATATTCTGGTTTCATTCGTTCTCATAAAAGATGTAATTTTTCTCTCACTAAATGAACCCTAACCCTTCAATATTTGATCTATATCATTGAATAATTTCATTTTTTGATTATTGACTATTAATATCTTCATTATTCAATATGTGGAATTGAATATCTTTCCTTTTTTATCCACCACCATCTCCCACCGTCACTAATATTTATTCATCACTTGGGCATTTTTTCCATTGGTTTTGTCTTCTCAATCATCCTAATTCTAACTGTATTTTATATTTTGTCTCTATTATTTCTATTTTCTATTCATCCAAGGTATTTTCATTTTTCTGTGGTTCCAAATTTTCATTTAAGTCACTTTACCATTGAGTTGGAACCCACCACCACCGTCCACCATCACCTGTCATCGGTTGCTTCTAATGACTTCTTGCCATTGGAATCTCCTTCCCAATTTTCCTAGTTCCAATTTCAACTTAGGGTATGTGTTTATTGTTTTTTCTATCCATGAATACAAGTTTTTTATATTTTTTTGTTCCAATTTTCCATTGCTGTCACGTTACATTTTAGTTGTCATCCACCGCCTCCATCCACTGTCACCCATCAGCAGTCATCATTTTCACCTTCTTTTAGTTGGTGTCAACTTCTCAATCATCTTAATTTTGACAGAAGTTTACTATTTCGGTTTATTGTTTTTATTTTATATACATCCATGTTATTTAATTTATATTTTTCATTCCAATTTTTGGTCAATTCCAATTTATTTTTTCTATTTTTATCTTATGTTTTGATTATTCAGACATCATAAGAATTTTTCAAATTGATAAGTGATTATTTTTAGATTAAGGTTTTCTATTTTTTATTGAATAATGATAATAAAATATGATCAAAGTTACATTTTTTTATCAAATATGTTTTATTTATTTATTTTTAAATATTTTATGGTATTTTTTATTGTCATATATAAAAGTAAATTTGAAATTTAATTTGATAATATAATAAAATAATTTTGGTTTTTGATGTTTCATTTAGATAATATTCAGTCGAAGTTAGATAACTAAACAAAGAACAGGTGATGAATATGAGGACAATGTCTATGATTTTAGGGAATTTACTAAACATAATGTTCAAAACATTAAGATGTTTTCCTATTCATTCTTGTAATGTTTAAATATAGAAAAAAAAGAAAAGTGGGGAGATCAAAGATCATTTAATTATTCATGGTTTTAATTGAGTTATAGCCATGGAATTTTTCATGGTGATTCTGGTACGAATTAGAGATCTATTAATGATGATGATTTTTAATATGATAATTCTGATCAAATCGAAGAAATGATTTGTGATATTGAAGTAGAGAAAATTGAGAAAGAACTAACAATTGAGTATTTATATAATGATGCATAACAACCATTGTATATAGATTGTATAGAACTTATTATTTTATCAATGGTGTTAATATTAATTAACTTGAAGGGAAAACATGGATGGAGGGATAAGAGTTTTATAGAGTTTCTATAGCTGGTGAAAGACAAACCTTATAAAGACAATGATATTCTAAATTCACATTATAATGTGAATAAAATTTTATGATTGATGGGTTTGGGGTACAAGAAAATACATGCACACCTGAATGATGATATAAATTATAGGAAGAAATATGAATATCTGTAATAGTGTCAAAAATGTGGGACGTTATGATATAAGTTGAATGAAACTTCATCTGCTGATTTAATAGTTAGAGACTCCTGCCAAGGAAATTTGGTATCTTCCTATAATTACTTATTTGAGACATTTATTTTAAAATCAAAATGATGAAAAAAAATGTTAATATTTCATGAATATGAGTAGATATGTGATGAAAAAATCACTTCATCCAGTTGGTTGTACACAATGGAAGAAAATTGATCAACCGTTTCCTATATTTAGAAACAAAGATAGAAATCTCAGACTGGGAAAGTGCACAGATAGAATGAATCTATATTTAAGCTTTACTAGAAAACATAGTTCATGGAATATTTTATTATTAATTTACAACTCATCACCTGAATTTTGTATGAAGTGAACATATTTAATGTTGGGTTTAATGATCTCTAGAATAAAATATCATGGAAATGATATTGATGTTTTATTATCACCAATAATTGGTGATTTGGAACTTTTATGGGATGAAGGTATTTGGGTGTATGATTCTAATAAAGTGGAACATTTTCAATTTTATGAAATGATTATGTTAACTATAAATGACTTTATAGAATATAGAAATTTTTCAGGATACAGTGTTAAGAGGTATAAATATTGTCCAATTTCTGAACAACTTACTTCGTATTATCATCTACAACAAGGGGAAAACCCTATACATGGGTCATTGAAAGTTTTTTTCTATGGATAAATCATATCAAACATCAAAAATATATGTAAAGACTCACAAGAATTCTATATTTCTTCAAAACAATTCCACCAATTTGTATTTTTATATGGTTAAAAACATTATTATCACATTCAAAAAGAAAAAAAAGTATGTAATGATAGAAATATTTGGAATAAGTGGTCAATATTTCTTTAAATCTCATATTGGAGACATCATGAAATCAAAAATAAAATTAATGTCATGAAAATGGAGAAGAATATCTTTGACAACTTTATTGGAATATTTTTAGATATTAAATGAAATTCTAAAGATGTCTTCAATCCAAGATTGGACTTTCTCTTAATTTGAATACATTTGGAGTTTGGTCCCACTCCTGATAGAAGAATAATATACCTACCTCTATCCTTCCATGCATTATCCAGGAGAGATAAAATTATCTTTTTCAGTGTCTCCATGGTATCAATGTTTCATGGAATTATTATTCAAATTTTAAAAAAAAATTGTGTCCCTAAAAGATTTAAACTTTACAGGTATGAATTCTCATGATTAACATGTCATGATGCAATAGTTCCTTCTAGTTTTAGTGCATGGAATATTTACCATCCATGAAAAAATGACTAACATAAAGTTGTTTTTTTATTCTAGTTTTTACAAGGTGATTGGTATGGATGCTTTGAACAATTTGGTGAATGAAATGGTTTCTACAATTTTCCAACTTCAAATTTATTTTCCTCCATGTTTTTATTGATAATATGGTTCATTTAATGGTTCATTTGGTGTGAGTAATAAACCTCTAAATACCTATATATATACATTAGATGTATCCTTTTGAAAGGTATATGGTGTTATTTAAGTGTTATGTTAAGAATTCAAATCAACCTGAAGCCTCCATTATTGAGAAGTATGTTTCTGAGGAGGTTGTAGAGTTTTTTACAATCTAATTGTCTATATTAGAGCACATCGGTTTATTTACATTTCACCATGAATGAGTAAGTTATGGGGGAATGGGGATATTTGTCTTCAAAGTGAAATATTAAAAAGGTGAATAGATAAATAAGGTACATTTATACCTCTTTAATAACATAGATAATGATCATCTATATATAAAATTTCATATTAATGTCTAAATAAATGTTATCCAAAGAAGAAGGATATGTGGATTTTGAATGAGTATAAAAAAAACTTTTTTTCCAAGGTTTAAAGAGACCTTGTTTGCTATATTAGATTCATGAGGAAGTAACATGGGGAAAAAATCCTTTTGTAATTTCCTAATAATAAAGGTAATTTATATTTATTTCTTATTTAATTTTTCAAATTTCATAAAATGTTTTAAATATTAATTTAATTTAATTTATTAAGAAATATATTTTAACTAATAAGTTATTTTTTAATATTAGTTTAGTTTTGTTTAGTTTACCATGTTTAACCTTATTTAACATATTTATTTGTTGATTTTATGGAAAAATGATTAATTCAAATATAATATTCTAAATAAAACTAAAAAAAAATTATAAAAGAATATATTTAAATAAAATTATTTTTGGGGTTAAAAATGTTGTAATATATTGGATCATTTTACTACTCACGCACCATTTTTGGATTTGTTTTCATTCATTTATTTCATTTAATATCTCATTAATTTTGTTATCATTTTAGTTAACTACTTTAAGAAATATGAATAAAAAAGTATTTAGTTTAGTTTATTTTTTCTTAGATTATTTTTTCATTTTTTATTTTATTTTATATATAATATTTGGATATGTATATGTGGGTTCTGATTATTTCTTATGCACACACCATTTTTGGATTTTTATTCATTTTATTCATTTCATCTCTCATTAATGTTATTCTCATTTTAATTAACTTTTTTTACATATATGAATAAAAATATATTTATTTTAGTTTACTTTTTGTTTGATTAGTTTTTATTTTTTATGTACTTTTATATGTAATTATTGGATTTAAATATTTTTTACTAATTGTTTGTTACCTTGATTTGTAAGATAATGCCGGGAAAAAATTCTGATTTACCATATACATTTGGGGAGGTAAATACACATAATTCTATGGAGGAACATACACATACGATTTTTGATGAACCTCCTCATACTTCTACATAGGATTTGTCTACTTCTATAGGAGAAAAGAAGAGTTCGAGTGATGGTAAACATGGTTTCCCAAGTTTACTAAAATTAGCAGTTCCTCATAGTCGAGGCTAGATGATTCAAGTTGATTTTGATGATAATGATATTCCCAAGGTTCCAAATCCAAACAATTTAGTAATTTTATTACAATTAAATCTTGAGGAAAAGTTATAATTTTGATTTATGATTAGAGAAGTGCTGGAAAAGTGATTATATCTCAATTTTGGGATATAATTTTGGTAAGATCATTTTTTATTATTTTATTATCATTAATTTTTATACTAATTTAGGTTTTTTCCCTTATTTTCAAATGAAATATGATATTACTGATACTAGAGGAGTTGGGAAGAATTATTTAGGTATGGGTACTAGGATATGGAGTGAATTTAAATAAACCCTCACATCAGAATACATTTTTGGGGATAGAAAAAATTAAAATCCATGTGATATATATCAATTCATTGATGAATATACATGGAATAAGATTATTGAAAATAGATTAAAATATGCATTTTTTCTAAGTGGATTATTATATTTTATAGTTTTTTTATTTTAATGATCATAATAATGATTTATTTATTCTTAATTTTCAGTAAATGAGGAGATCTAATCAAGATATCCAATAAAAAATGAATAGCCTCATACTTTATCTCTTGGAGGACATATGTTATTGGAAAAATAAATGATAGTTGAAAATTTTCAAAAAAAATTAGAGTTAAGTCTTTAGAATCCACAGAGGTTAACCCCCATATTGGCATGGAAAACCGAAGAGGTCCCAGATGTGTAAAAGGGGGAAATATCTTATAGAATAGTTTAGGTTTTTAGCTGAGGGTATTATAATAAATTATTTAATATATTTAATATATTTATGTTAAATAAAATATTTATATATTATGATTCACCACTAAAATTTTCAAATATTCTATAAAATATTCCCTTGAGGATCAGAGCAAATGGGGGATCTTCATGGATGATGGTTGAAATGATATTTTAGCTTCAGCCTCAGGAAATCCCGACCACTCAGGTTCTGTACATGGATACCTAGAAGGTGTATTGGTAATAAAATTGTTTGTTTGTTCTAAAACTTCTTCTATATAGGATATTTATAAAATAAAAGTAGAATATGTGAATTATAATGGTAAGGATATGGTGAGATGATATAGGAAAAGATCATAACATTGTTATAGTAGATGATTGAAAACCCACAAATATAGTTTAGGATACTGATCCCACTCCTGCACCTCTTCGTGTATATCACTCCTCCACGTCCACCTATATATATCACTCCTCCACCTCCTATTACTTATCATTCTCATGTACTTCCTTTTCCATAGATTCCCATTTACTATGAGTAATATGTTGAGGATCCCCAATATCATATCATTGCATATGGGATTATATATTATATTGGTGATACTATTCATCACCAATATATAGAGATAGAAAATCTTAGGGACACTGTATAGAATATTATAGATTGATTAGAAAAAATACCAATTCCAATAGATTAGGTTAGTATAGTTGGTCAAAGTATCAGCCATTTTTTAGTTTGGACATCTGTACTTGTTCGATAAAATACAATTGTGGTATGTGTAGATTATATCATTTACTTAATATTTGTTTTAAGATTGTTTTAATTTTTAAAAGTTTATATATTTATCTATTTTTTATGAGGAATAATTTAAAGGTAAAGGAATGTTGTATATAGAATAACAATTACAAGCTGTTATGACTTCAGATACAACTTCTTTTTATCTTGAGAGATTATCAACATATTAAAATTTATTGTTGGATGTTTATTACATTCTAATGCAAACTAAAAATTTTGGTCATGTAATGCCTATGACACTTTTAAAAATATATATCATAGATCTTATAACTGAATATGAGTTGTTCGTCAACATGATGAAACTCTTTTCAATATTAGTGTATTATCATATATGTAAGGTCCCAGATTTTCATAACGTAATATTTGGTTTATGTTTTGGTTTGGACTCTTCTTTTCGATCTAAGTTAGTGTCTCCCAAGTTCATGTGAAGAGCTGGGAGTGTTCTGGGGGTTCAAGAGATGAAAGAGGAAATAATGGGGGTTCTTGGGCATGTTGCATGGTTTCTGCATGTTTAGTGCAAAACATGAGGAGCATCCTCGGTAAACGTGCATCATTGGATAGAGCCTTATGCACAGTTGGTGCACAGTTAAGAAAACCCTATAGAATTCCCAGGAAACTGTGTTAAGGGTGTGATTTCCAGGTAGTATCTTCTGCACAGTTTATGTACGGTTTGGAAAACCGTGTGAGAAAACTTTATGGCCCAAAAAAGCTGTCAAATTTAAAAAATCTCCACTCTGGGGTTTTAAACCCCAACTCGTTATTTTCTTCCATTTCTCCCCTCTCAACCATATTGATGAACTTAGATGACCCAAGAATCCAAGAGGTGTTTGTCCTTCGATTCTTGGCCGTTTTGGATGCCATTGGTTGTAGATCAAAGCTCAGGGTAAGGCTAATCCTCTCCCCCTTCTCTTTTTCAAAATAAGGATTGTGTTTTCTCCAATATTCTTCCAAATCTATAAAACCCTTTGTTTTGTGGTGGAATCTAGTATGGTCCTTCAAGGGATGTTGAATTCAGTATCTAAGGCCATGATTATGGGTGCGTTCATCATCGGATTTCAGTTAGGTGGTCTACAAGTGTTATCCCATAGTTTTATTTTGGTTTTGTGCATGAGAGTTAGTGTTCTTGTTTTTCCCCTTTTTTTTGGATCCATTGAAGTGTTGATATAAATGAGTGTCTAAGTGACCAATTAAAACACTCACAATCCCTGTGGGATGTGTTGAAGATGACTTGGCCATTTTTGGGCCACCCATGGGGTGTGCTGGCAAACCCGAACCTAGATTGTGGTAGGGTTATGTGATGGGTCACCAAATAATAATGTGGAACCCATACAGAATATTTCTTAATGGTGGATTAAGTGACAAATGAAATAATGACAGATATGCCTAGGGTGATAAAGGCATAAGGTGTTGGTTGGAATGACATGAAAATGGGTAATTGGGTTGAAAGAGATTATGTCGATTGTTTCATGCATTTTGGTTAGAAATACCTAATGGGATTAGGGTATGTTAAATGGTGAACTTGCAATTGGGTAATGGAATGGGAAATGAGGAATAAGTTAATGAGATGTTACACGGGGATGAATGAATTGTCGAATTGGTTAATACGTGAGAATTAGGTGGTGCGCTAAAATGACTGAATGTAATGAAGGAATCGTGTTATGTGATATGAGAATTTTGTTTCAAATGAATAAGTGGGTAAATTCTTGGGGAATGATAAATGGGATTAATGGGTTATGGAATGGTCAATGATGAATTTGACTAAGGCATATGGGTTGTTGAATACAACAAATGGGTTAAGGCATGGGAATGAGACTTTGGCCAGATGGATATAACTTGTAGTTGGTAAATGTGTTAATGGGTTATGGAATAGTATTGATTTACATGTTATTGTTATGAATTTTGATAACCAATGGCATTTAATATTCTTGGTTGTGATATGGTATGGTCGTGGTGAAGTGATAAATAAGCATGTGAGCATGGTTTGGTAGTGTGGGGTATTGAATTGAGGTTCTATGCCCATAGGTTGAGTTGGACTGAGGCTCTAAAATCCATCAAAAAATGCACGGGTTAGGGAAGGGGATAGAGATCTATTACCCTAATGGTTGCATTCCACCTGGAATGAGGCTTGGAGGTGAGGATAATGTGTTGATAATTCCACCCGAATTGAGGATTCGGGGTGTTTATATTGGATTGATGCGATATGTGTATCCCTAGTGAGATAGGGACTTGATTTATTTCCCCTATACATAGTGATTTATTGCCTTATACCCTTGTGTAGGTGATGTTTATACCTAACCCATGGAACATGTGATCAAAATGGATTATGTAATGAAGATGGTTTATGAAATGAAACTAGAATAAATGCTAGTTATGAAACATGTGAACCTTATTAATTAATGGCACCAAAACTATCCTTGCTTACCATTTATTTTCTACTTGAATGCACTATCTGTAGACTGGATAATTTTTAGACACCATTGGTGGTGGCCTATTGAGTTTTGTACTCAAACCCTCTTTGGGCCGTCGTTGTGTACCCGAGAAGATATCTTGGTTTCAAGTCAGGACAAGGGAAGATGCCCTAGAGTAAGATGTTTAGTTGGTCTCAGGATGTAAATGGAGAAGGTTTTGAACTTAGAGTTGGGGGGGGGGGTTGTTTTCTGA
The DNA here is from genome assembly GCA_963277665.1 of Viscum album. NCBI lineage: Eukaryota > Viridiplantae > Streptophyta > Magnoliopsida > Santalales > Viscaceae > Viscum > Viscum album. The sequence goes on along the minus strand of OY728157.1, from coordinate 1,073,967,325 downwards.
TTTTTCCATTTTCTTTGTTTTGGATTTTATTCACTTGCACTAATAGTGTGGCATGGCATTGTTGTATTTGATTTGTGTTTGTACCCCATTTGATAAACATTTGGTTATGCATGTTTATTGGTTGTTCATATTTTTATTTCTATTTATATTGTGTTATGATATATCTTAGTCTGGTAAAGAGAGTATAGTCTCACCCCCATGACTCATTGGACCCTTGCTTCTAGTCGGCAACCTATGGTGTACGGGGAGATGCGCTTGAGGTCATGTGATGAACTGACTCAGAGCACTGGTCTAGTGGCTCTTGGGTTGGGGATGTTAAAAAGTTGTATCAAAGGAGATATTTTCTCTTTCTTACTATTTAGAGACGGTAGACAAGATATTAGGATGTGTAGAACCTTCGTAATGAGCCCGTTCTTGGGAGTAACTAACCCATGTATGATGGAGAACCCAAGTCACCCTAGGTGGGAATTGTTGTTCTTGATGTGTGTTGTTATAGTTGAATGATATTTCACCATTAGGTGATAAAAATGTTGTGTGATTTGACTGATTGATGATATTTTTCTCATGGAAAAAATGGCATGGGGTTATGCATTCATGCATCATTATAGGCACCTAAGGATATAGGTGGCATTCATCAGTATAGGAACACACACGAGATGGGTCTGCGGGTCATAGAGAGTGGAATGTATTTTAAATCTTTGATAGATATGAATAAAATTATTCTTAATAATAGTGATGAAAGTTGGTGAATGAAAAGAATGAAAATGAATAGTTAAGGAATATCATGTATAAAAAAATGTTGTGACCGTGTTAAAGTTTTGGGTTATGATAAATTGTAAAGGTTTTTTGATGTCTAAAAGAAAAAGGGTTGTATAATGATGGAAAAATTGTAAATTAATATTACCCAATGAAAGGTATAATAGAGTTAAAATGATTATTTTAACATGTTTTTATATAGGAAATGTGACCGAGTGGAAAGGAGAATGCTATAAAAAAAAATTGGTTTGAAGATGTGCTGACAGAAGACTTGTGATTTAGTAAATTTGTTACCCCTGTGTTGACCATGACCCATGGTAGATATGGTACATGGTGGTATTATAAGTGTGATGATTACTATTGGGATAGATTCTAAAGAATGATTTGTTTAATGTTGATGGCGTGAGACATTTTCTATCTATGGTTAAATCCTGTTGGCCATTATTCAAAGTTTTGGGTGATCGATAAGTTAAAAATTAGAATGGTTGAGTTAAAAGGTGGTTATCCTTTTCATTTTCAGTTTGACCCTGTATGTGTAGGTTGGGGCAGTGGGAGTGCCCTAGTTGAGACTTTGGGCTTGGATTGTGAGGCCTTTCCATTTATGATATGTCCTTGGTGGTGTGTTTAGGGAACCCTTGGTAGGGTTGTGGACTTTGGGTTTCGAGGCGTTGTTCGGTGATGTGAGTGAGGGAACTCTCGTGGCCCATGACCGTACGGAGTGCATGCTGGGCCATAAGGATGGTGCTTGGGTCTTGGTGAGCCTATGATTAAAGACCTTTCAAGTTGTGTCTCGAATCCCAGAGAGGATTTCTTTCCCGTAGTTCCAATGAATGTGTACACCTTTGGTGTGGAACTGAGAGTAGATGATTTCATGGTACGCTAAGCATAGTGTGCATCAGAATGGGAGTGAGAGTTCCATTCACGTGCATTACTTTGTTCGTGTCATAATAATTGTGGTTTGGAGAGAGGACCGATGGATTTTCCTCATTGTGACTCCAGTATAGGGAGTTGGTATCATTCAAACTTCAAGGTGACCTATGAGAGAGGTCAGAACTGATAGTGGGACTTAGAGTGTTCTATGGTGTAGGATTGGTCTTGAGGGCTAAGTGGGAAGTTTGATGGTATAGTTGTGTCTGATTCCTTCATAAGGTCACCATAGTGTTTGTGATAAGAGGTAAGGTTTGTTTCTAATGGTTGTATCACGTGAATTTTTGACTCACCAATTTGGGTGAGGATTAATGGAGGTCTTGAAGTTGTTTTTTACCACAAAAGACAAGGGTGGATAAAGTGTAGTTATATACTTTCACTCGATGGTGACACCTTGGAGAGGATGGTCATGTGGCTGAACTAGTTAGTAGGGATGGGTTGGTTGTTGGTTGAGATACAGAGGCCACCTCAGGGCTGATGAGACTGGCTAAACAATAGAAATGGTTAGGCAAGTAATATGGTGATGGGTTAAATTCAAGTTAAGGTTGTTTTGTGAGACCGTAGGTTTGATTGGTGTGGAAGACTATTGTACATTTGTTTTTATCCTTAAGGGAAGGATATGAAGAACTCAAGCGGTGTAGTGAAAATAGTGCCACATGAAACGTTGGTTTATGGTTGTTTGGTGATTTGGTCGTAGAGCAGTGGTTAAACTTGGTTGGAAATCACACCTGAGTGACGGGGTTAAGTGTTAATGTGATGCATTCGATAGGGAGGCCAAAAATCCTTGACAAGTCATAGTGTCCCATAGTTCAAAATCAAACTGGATAAGTTAGAGGTGGTGTTCTTTGAAAAATTATTAGTGTACCTCAGCTGGTGATGACCATTCCCAACATCTTAACAACATTCCGGGTACGTTGAGAAGCTCTGGCTCATGCCAAGATACATGAAGGTTTTTGGTTGGATGAGGGATGTCATGGAGTTTACGTGCATGTAAATGGTATATGTGGAGCGTGATGATGGAATTCTAACCCTCTATGGTTTTGGGTGAGATCCTCAGGATGGACCGAATGATGATAAATGTCATGTTTTCAGTCTAAAAAGCCGGGAATGGGCACTGGGTGACATTTGTTTTCTTATTTTGGGAAAAGGTTGGATGGACATATCTATGTTTGGGGTTTGGTTTGTGATCCAGTATAATATGCACTGGTTGGAATCCCTCATGGTGAGTAATGGTAATGACACTCCTAAGGTGGGGAGTCATATGTCAGTCCTAGCTTCATGGAGGAGAACATCGAGCCAATGTAGTGGCACCAGAATGCCAATGATAAACCAGTAAGGTTCTCATTAGGTCCATCGGGAAGGGAATATGGGACTTGGATGTGGTGAAAAATGATCCCAGTGTTTTCTTGATATCAGGGTGGTTCTAAATGAAGCATGTGATGTCTGTGTTGAGTCTTAGGAGGGGTGGTTGGATATTATAATAGGTTGTGTCAAGAAAATATGGGGTTATATAACTCCAATGAAGATTGGGGATAGAATCATGTAATTTTCCCATGGATGGTTTTGGAACGTCGTGAAGTTGAGTGAACCTTGTCCATGTGATGTGGTGAGATGCCATGGGTGAAGCCGATGACGTTCTGGTGGGAGGTAGTGCCGTGATGATGTAATTATATATGGATTCATGAAATGACCTCAGTGGGAGCATGGGATTATAATGATATAGTTCAAGTCAGTAAGCACCTTGGGAAGGTGAGAAAGGGGAAGCGTACCATCAGTGGAAGGTAGGCGATCTAGGGTAATCCAGTCGAAGTTGGTTCAACTTGATAGACTTCATGTTGTAGTAGAATTATCTTTTGTAAATGAATTTATACCTGAGTTAGGTCAATATTATCTTGGTCCTTGAATGGATAGTGTAGGGATGTATTCCGAATGGTTGTAATGGTGTGGCTGGATGCCAAGGTAGGGTAATGATCCTATAGATGCTTGGGCGGGGTGAGTTGGAATGTGTTTGGCGATGAGAAAGTTGGGTTGAGTTCTGGTGTTACTTTGTCGATGGAGGAGGTTCCAAGTAATCGGAAATGGTGGAGAGAACCATTTCGTATAAATGTCTGGTTGATGATGTGAGAAGGATTTCGGGTTGGAGGGACTCGAGTGGTCACTGTTCGAGTGAGTTTGCCCTGGTATAGAGCCTTGGCACAATTTTAGTTGGTCGAGTACCCGAAATAGTTGAGTGGTGTTTGGTTGTATGGTTTTGGAATGAAATCTTCAATAAATTTAGTTGTAAGGATCATGTGTTTTCATTTGGGTGATATTGGGTTTGGGTCCCTGTTAGAATTTGGAAAATAAAAACAGGGGAAAATAACGCAAGTGATTTGGGTCATGAGTTGTCTAGAGGATCGGGCCGATGAGGTCCCAATTGGTGACTCTATGATGATTTGATGTTGTGTGTTATGTTTTCTTTTGTTGTGAGTAGGTTATGTTGCCTAAGTTTCCCCCATGAAGTTCTTGTGGTGGGAATGGTTGAAGTGGATGTGTGTCATGAACCAGCCCGAGTCGACCCTAAACCAGTCACCTAGGCTAGCCCGCGATAAGTCCCAAGAGGTGTTCCCTATCCTCCTGGGATAGCGACAAGAACCATGTAAATTAATATCATACATGAGAGAACTATTTCACCTAAATATAATCAATTAAACAAACAACAGAAAAAAATGGACAGCCCAAAATACATTTACATAAAAATCAAACTGAACTTCATTTTTACAAGAAACTGAAAGTATAACTAAACCAAAAAGTCAACTGACCAGACTTGATAACCAACTAACTCCATGTGACCCCTCTGGTCACTCTCCAAAATAGTGATCACACATCTCCTAGGGTGATCAAACTCAAGCTACAAACTGCACAAGGGCTAAAAATAGAAGAAGATTGTAGGCGTGAGTATTAAAACTCAATAGGCCAGCCCGATATTCTATTACCAATGAACTTCCTTTAAAATAAAATTAACATCAATTTCATGTTTTAAATACAAGATATAAAATTATTATTTTAAAATGAGGCCCCATGCTATAATAATTATCATACAAAAACTTGCATGGTTTATAAACAAGAAAGCTAGTAACAATTTTTTCAAAGAGGTGCAACTTCAAAATGAAAATAGTTTTCAAGAGGGATGATTTAAAGAATGTAAAATTTTAAATAAATCACACACACTTCTGAATTTACAAACACACCGTATTCCAACGGTGAGTACAAAATAGCTAATGATCATAAGTCATGGGAACACCCCTAGGCACTAGTTAGTTGTGAGCCCTAAGTTTCTCGTATCTTGGTGAAGGTAACCATAATAAATTTCCATTCTTGTGCACACGATCCACTAGTAGGGATCATACCCATAAAATAGTACTCCTCCAAAAACAACATCATCATAGTTTATTTAGTGTTTTCATCGTCAAACTTGCTACGTGAAACAGGGGCCAAACCCCAAGGGATCACTAGCATACTAGTACACGTCTGCCTACCTAGATACCCAAGTTTTCACTTTTTGTGATAAAAAACGATACACATCTATAAAATAATATTTTCTCATGAAGATTCCATTTAAAAATCATAAACACATAAAATAGGCCACACACATGTCTCACATTTCTTTCATGGATCAATAAACCATCTAAATTTTCAAAAAATAATTTCAAGAAGTATAACAAGGCCTTGCACATAAAATCCATTAAAAATGCTCTTTTAAGGCAAAAAAACCATCAATAAAATATCAAAATAGATATGGTAGCCCCAAAGAAAATTAATAAATCAATTTCATGAACTATAAAAATGCCCCAAAAGATATAACATGAAATACAAATAGAAACCATCTTTACAAGAAAAAATGCCGAACGGGCCTTTAAGCCTTTCTCAAAACTAACATTTGACAGAGGTATGAATTTCAATTTTATTAAGGAGGTGTATAAAACACATTTTAAATAGAAATAAACTTTCATAAATCCCTTCAAGCACTCAATTTACATGTTAAAAACACAACCATTTTCATAAGGATGTGAAATGGGCCATTTTTCAGCAACTCAGGGCAAAACATATTATAAAGAAAAACTTAATTGTTTGTAAAACCAAATACACATTTCAAATTCATAGAAGGACCAAAAAATTCCATTTTTAATTCTTCAAATGCATTTATAAATACAAAAAAAAATAATTTTTAATTCACACTTAACACATAAAATCCAACTAGGCAATTTACCGAACACATGACATGCACTTTTAAACAGAACAATTTATTTTAAGCACTTGACAAGGAATAAAACACCAATTGAATTAAATATTTAATTAAAGCTACTGTTAAATGTTAAAAATACCATAAACTGGGTTATAAACCTCACAAAACAGGTGATAAAGATAATTGAACATTTAAACAAACACTTGGTGTACACTTTTATGACAAAACAACACTACCTTTCACAAAAAAATGCATAAAAAACCATTTTTCACACCAAGCAAATTATCCAAATGTTGAAAAAAAAGTAATAAACATATATATAATGTGTGAAAAATAAGATAATGATGAAAATTAAATTATAAAGACATGTTCAAGGGATGTCTTACCTCAAATCCTTGGCGTAATGGAAATTCACACCCAATATCACCATTTGAGGGTTTATAAACCATAAACCTATGACCACCACCCCCAAACGAACAAAACCCCCATAAAAATAATGGGATAAAATAACCCTAGGTATATAATTACTACAAAATAATATAATACCAATAAATAATGAATGGAGGAAGAAGAGTGAGGAGAAATGAGAAGGAATCTCACCATGGAAACCAGAAAACTCTTCGTCTTCCATTATATCTACACCCATAGAGGAAAGGTAATGGATTGAAACTCCTTTTAGAGGATACTATGGTATGGAAGAACCAAGGGAAGAAAATTTGTGCAAAAATAGAATGAATAGAATGATTTATGAATGAGACAAAAAATATTTAGCAAATCTGGACGATTTGAGAACCATTGAGAATATTTACCACAATCTGAGACAGGATGAGCTCCAAAGAAATAAAATGGAACATGGGGGTGTGCTTAGGGTTATTGGACTGTAATTGGTGGTGGTATCATCTAAAATTATAAAAAATGAATAATATATAAAAAATTATTTTTTTAAAAAACTGGAAATGGGACCTCGGGCTGGCCCAATACCTAAATAAATAACCCAAATTCACAATTCTTATGATTTTTATGGGGTCCAAAAGGATATGGTAGTTGTGATATGTCCGTTTAGGAAAAGGGGGAAGTAGAATGAGTAAAAAAATGTTGAAAAATGAAGGATTTATAAAAGAAAAAAATTGTTTTTTTAATCTGGAATTGGGCTCACGGTTGGCCCAAATCATGATGTATCCACCCTTTCTCCAAAAAAACTCCTAAACAAGCAATGGGGAACCCAAATTAGGGTGATTATAAATATATGAAACTTAAAAACTCCACATTTCTATTACCCATGACCCAAGAAAAGTATTTGGATTTCGAATAAACCAGATCAAAACATTTTCACGAAAAATCTGGTGTGACAATTCTCCCCACCATTAAAGTTTTCTGCCCCTGGAAAGTCACAAAACATTCCAGCTGATTGATCAACACCTAAGGATTACTTATCAACAAGATACAACCTCCAAAAACAACTAAATATCATTTACCATCGACAGAACTCAATCCTCTTGTCCAAAAAAACACCAACTCACAACCACTTCTTGAGAATCAATGGAAAGATCAAGACACCACGTCAAAAACCTGTCCAAGAACCCAATTGTTGGGCCTTCTACCAATGAAACCAACAATCACCCAAACCAAAGGCAACTCAAAAAAACAAAATATTACAGGGGTGTATGGAATGGACTCCCCACCATTAATAAATAACTATAACTAGACATGTTCTTAGGAGGAAAAATCAACGAGACCCGTGGTGGGTATCCCCACCATTAGAACCCAACTAGCAACGAACAAACAATAATTCAACATTAATTATAATTGGGACTCACTTTCACCATTACACCAAAAACTATCCCACATAAACCTACCAACCTATGTTAAGAGGGTTATGACATGATCATTTAAACCACCCACTCCCAAACAGAGGGGATAAAAACTGGGCCAATAATTTTTGCATGGATCGAGACACCCACCACTCAGGGAGGGGAGGGAAGGGGACCCAATCATTAGTACACTGAAACCACAAATGAAACAAAGGATATAACCAAAATTATCCACCTAAGAATAGGTAACACCAAGACCACACAGGATTTACGTAGGCGGTCCACACAGGGACACTGATTGGAAACCCATATCCATGAAGGCATAACCATAGACACTATGTGAGGGGTAAGTACACTACGCTTGTTGCGAAAAGAGGATATTAACAGTGATAAGGAACCAAAATAGAGACATAGAAACTATCTTACCACAATTATGGAGTCAAGAGACTAGTCGATCTACCCACACCTCTAGCGATTTCCTAACTGCATGAAAATTTTCACTCCGAAGCCTATGGCTGGAGACCTCATGCTTGAAGCATCTGCTGCACCGCAGTCAGGTGATAAGGATCACAACACCCCACAAAACTCACTTTCTCAACAACCCAACTTCATATAAATAGGAAATCATAGATACATATCAAAATTCTCTCTCACTCCAAACAAGGAGCAGAATGGATAAGGAATATGGTGAAACACGTCCACATCACCGAACAAAACTGATATGTCCAAAAGAATTATCACGACCTATAAGCATATTGAATCAATCCCAAACATCTATATATTCCAACAAAATGGATGAGGAATCATCCAAAGAAGTGGATTTAACATTTTAAATGAATCCATAGGTTGATCAATAGGAAATATTTCCAACGGAGAACTATACATGGCCACATCACAACATTCAACACATCTTTAGAAACCCACTAAACATTACTCCAATACCGAGCCACCAACATGATCTCATCTCAAGACACAACAAGAGTATTAATTCTAGATCACAAGAAATAACAATGAATAAACAACTCTTCTAAGACATAAAAAAACTATCCATATAACCATCAGTTTAATAACAAATGCCATAATTTTTCAGCTCAAAACACTTTTGAAAAACAAACTAACTTGGTGGGTTCCAAATTCACCAATGGTGTTTCATCAAGTCTCACTAACATGAACATTTCCATGCCACCCTAGGATCCCAAACACCATTTCATATAGGAAATACTTCTAGATTTCAATAAAACCGTGCATGTGAGCACCCATGAAAACACCAAAGAAGAAAAACAAAACAACATCATTCCAAAAATCATGTACCTTCCAAAGGAATACTAACCAACAAGTCAAAAACCCTTTTCATATTTCACAAAAAACAAACTTCATAAAGAACCATTTGCTTAAAAACCTACCCCTTTTTATTTTTACCACTTTCAAAACAAACAAGCTACTCCAAACAACCCCTTCCCATTTTCTAAAATTCAACAAGGTATATTTTCATAATCTGATGACCATTGTGACCAATACCCTTTATAGGAAAACACAAACCATTAAAAATAAATTTCTAAAACCAATTCATCAGGTTCAAACACTTTTCAACATCCCAAAACACCTCATTTAAAACAAAGATTCAGAATCACATAAAAATGATTCACACTTTCAAAACATTTTATTCCAATAAACCACAAGTTTAGATTAGAGATAATCCAATCCTTTTAAATCATATCCACTTCCTCCTAAAATAAGTTTTCACACAAAAAAACTTCCAAAAGCATTCTAATATTTAATTTTTGAAAACCCCATTTTCCAAATTTCAAAATCCATTTCTTCCTTTAAGACCCATTTTTCACAATTCTCACACAAGGATTTTCAAAAAAATCGGAATTCAAGAAAGGTCCAAGAGACCCAAAAAAGGAAACTAGTGCCGGTGGGTGACTTGACCATATGGTTGGCGGCCATATGTCAAACACAACACCAACACATAGAGACTTATTCAGACCATGCCTCGGCTCCACATGGATTTCTAGGACCTGTGAGCTCACAGAGGCCATTAGTCAGACCCCCCTTTGTCATATCCCAACACCAGACAAAAAATAAGAACCAAGGACACTAATAAAACCAGACTTCTGATGGAAATCCAAGGATCATAATATGAAAGAGTTCACGACGATCTTCCCATAATTACCCCTAAAGTACCAACAATCCTACTCAATATACCTTGACATCCCCCAAATAACAAGGGCACTCAAAAAAGAAAGGTCCGCAAAGAGCTGACAACCTTTGATACCATTTTGTCACGAACTAGCCCGAGTCAACCCTGAACCGGTCACCCAGGGCAACTCGTGATAAGTCCTGAGAGGCATTTCCGATCCTCCCGTGATAGAGACAAGCACCGTGGGAATCGATAGAGTACACAAGGGAACAATTTCACCCAAATATAAACAATCAAACAAACAGCGGATTGAAATGGAAATCCCAAAATACATTCACATAAAAATCGAATTGAACAGTATTTGTACAAGAAAATGAAAGTATAACTAAACCAACAAGTCAAATGACCATACCTAATAACTAAATAACTCTATGTGACCCTATAGTCACTCTCCAACACAATTATCACACATCTCCTTGGGTGATCAAACTCAAGTTGCAACCTGCACAAGGGCTAAAATTAGAATAAGACTATAGGAATGAGTATTAAAACTCAATAGGTTAGCCTGATATTATATTCCCAATTCACTTACTTTAAAATAAAAGAAACATCAATTTCATGTTTTAAATACAATATATAAAAGTATGTTTTTCAAATAAGGTCCCATGCTATAATAATTATCAGACAAAAACATGCATGTTTTATAAACTAGAATGTTAGTAACAATTTTTTCAAAGAGGTATAAATTCAAAATGAAAATAGTTTTCAAGAGGGATTCTTTCAAGAATGTACACTTTTAAATAAATCACACACACTTTTGAATTTACCAACAAAACACACCATATGTCGATGGTGAGTACAAAATATCCAATGAGAACATGTCACGGGAACATCCCTAGGCACTAGTTAGTTTTGAGCCTTATATAACTCGTATCTCAGTGAAGGTAACCATAATAAATTTCTATTCTCATGCACACGATCCACTAGTAGGGAGAATACCCATTACCTAGTAGTCCTCGAATAACATCATCATCATCATATTTTAGTTAATGTTTTCATCATCAAAATTTCTATGAGAAACATGGGCCAAAACCCATGGGATCACTTGCATACTGGAACACATCTGCCCAACTAGATAAAAGCATGTGCAAGGTATATCCTACCTCAAATCCTTTGCGTAATGGAAACGCACACCCAATATCCCCATCTGAGGGTTTATAAACCCTAAAACTATGACGACCATCCCCAAACAAACAAAAACCCCATAAAAATCATGGGATAACATAACAATAGGTTGATCATGACTAGAGGATAATATAAAACCAATAAATAATGAAATGATGAAGCAATAATGAATGAGACAAAATACCTTTGGAAAATCTGGACAATTTGAGAACCATTGAGAATATTTTCCCTAATCCACGACAAAATGATCTCAAAAGAGATAAAATGGAACATGGGGGTTCACATAGAGTTATTATACTCGAGTGGGAGGTATAATTGCTGAAAATTTAAAAAATTGAATAAGATATAAAAAATAGTTTTTTAAAACTGGAAATGGGCCCTCGGGCTTGGCCAATACCTGAATAAATAACCCAAATTCACCATGATTATCAATTATATGGGGTAAAAAAGGATATGGTAGTTTTAATATGTCTTTGGAGTCCAAGTGTAAAGTGGAATTAAGGAAAAATGTTGAAAAAATAAGAAGTTATAAAATAAACAAATTTGGTTTTTAAATCTAGAAATGAGCTCACTGTTGGCACAAATCATGAAGTAACCACCCTTTCTCCAAAAAGTCCTAAACAAGTAATGGAGAACCAAAATTAGGGTGATTAGACATATATGAAACTTTAAAACTCAACATTCATCTCACCCAAGACCCAATAAAAAGATCAGGATTTCCAATGAACCAGATAAAACAAAGACATGAAAAACCAAGTGTGACAATGCGTCCTTGAGGGGTTTTCAGCTCATGTTGTGGGGAAAGGATGTGCCCTTGTTTCATGTTCTATGGGTTTAGTAATTCTTGGAAGAGAGGCTGGAGGACAAGCCATTATAAGTTGGGAAGTTTGTAAGGTCCCGTATTTTCTTAAGGTATGATTTTGTTTAAGTTTTGTTTGGTCTCTACTTTTTGGGATAAGTAATTGTTTCCCAAGTTCATGTGAGGTATTGGGGTGTTATAGGGGTTCGGGATATGAAAGACAATGGAAAGGGGGTTCTTGGGCATGTCACATGGTTTTCGCATGGTTAGTGAAAACTGTGGGGAGAATCCTAGGTAATTGTGCTGCCATGGACAGAGCCTTACGCACGGTTGGCACACGATTAAGAAAGCTGTGAGGAATTACTAGGGAATCGTGTGAAGGTGTTGATTTTAGTGAAGTAGTTTCCACACGTTTTGCGCATGGTTTGGAAAACTGTGCGGGAAAACCATGCATCCCATAAAAGTTAGAAAATTTACAAAATTTCCACTCCATGGTTTTAAACCCCAAATCAGAATTTTCCTCCATTTAACCCCTCTCAACCCTAGTGACAAACTTGGATGACTTAAGCTTCTAATATGTGTTTCTCCATCGATTATTGGAAATTTTGGATGTTTTTGGTTGTGGATAAATGTTCAGGGTAAGTCTATTCCTCTCCTCCCTTCTCTTTTTTGGATTAGGGATTATAGTTTCTCCCATATTCTTTGGAAGCTCTAAACCCCTTTGTTTTCTGGTGGAACCTAGGTTGGGGATTCATGGGATGATTGAATTTGGATCTAAGGCCATTATTAGGGGTGCGTTTGTCATCGTATTCGAGGTATGTGGTCTACAAGTACTATCCCATAGTTTTATTTTGGATTTGTGCATGAGAGTTAGTGTTCTTGTTTTTCCCCTTTTTTGATCTTGGTTTTGATGAATCGTCGATATAAATTAGTGTCTAAGTGACCAATTGAAACCCTCACAATCCTCTTGGGACGATTTGAGGATGACTTGACCATTTTAGGGCCACCCAGGGGGTGCACTGGAAAACCTGAACCTAGAGTGTGGTAGGGTTATGTGATGGGTCTCAAAATAATAATGTGGAACCCATGTAGAATATGTATTAATGGTGGATTAAGTTACAAACATAAAAATTATTAATATTCCTAGGGTGATAAAAACATAAGTTGTTGGTTTTAATGACATGAAAATGGGTAATTGGGTTGAAAGAGATTATGTCGATTGTTTCATGAATTTTGGTTAGAAATGCCTAAGGGGATTTGGGCATGTTAAATGGTGAACTTGAAATTGGGCAATGGAATGGAAAATGGGGAATATATTAATGATATGTTACAAGGGGATGAATGAATTTTAGAATGGGTTAATACATGAGAATTAGGTGGTGCACCTAAATGATTGAATGTAATTAATGTATTTTGTTACGTGATATGAGGATTGTTTTTGAAATGCATAAGTGGGTAAATGCTTGTGGAATGAAAAATGAGATAAATGGGTTATTTAATGTTAATGGTGAATTTAGATAAGTCATATGGGTTTTTGAATACACCTAATGGATTAAGAAACAATAGTGGGAATTCTTCTAGATGGCTATAAATTGTAATTGGTAAATGTGTTAATGGGTTATGCCATAGTATCGATTTCCATGTTCTTTTTATGAATTGTGATAACCAATGGAAATGAATATGCTTGGATGGTATATGATATGGTTGTGGGGATGTGATAAATAAGCATGTTTATATGGTTGGGTAGTGTGGGTATTGGCTTGAGGTTCTACGCCCATGGGTCGAGCTGGACTAAGGCTCTAAACTCCACCCTAAAATGCATGGGTTAGGTAAGGGGATGGAGATCTATTACCCTAATGGTTTCATTCCAACTGGACTAAGGCCTTGATATGAGGATAATGTGTTGAGCATTCCACCTGGACTGAGGCTTAGGGGTGTGGATATTAAATTGATGTGATATGTGTATCCCTAGTGAGATAGAGACTTGATTTATTTCCCCTATGCATAGTAACTGATTGCCTTAGACACCTGTGTAGGTGATGTTTAGGCCTAACCCATGGAACATGTGATCAAAATGAATTATTTAATAAAGATGGTTTATAAAATTAAACTGGAATAAATGATAGTTATAAGACATGTGAACCTTGTTAATTAATGGAACCTGAGTTGTCCTTGCTTATTTAACATTTATTTTTTTCTTGAATGAACTATATGTAGACTAGATATTTTGTAGACACTATTGGTGGTGGCCTACTGAGTTTTGTACTCACACCCTACTCGGGCCACCGTTGGGTACCCGAGCAGATCTCTTGGTTGTAGGTCAGGACAAGGGCAGAGGACCTAGACTAAGATATTGAGTTGGGATCGGGATGTTCATGGAGAGGGATCTGGAATTTGAGTTGGGATTCGTTTGGTGATTTGGCTATTTTCTTTATTTTGGGTTTTATTCACTTACACTACTAGTGTGGCATGATAGTGTTGTATTTGATTTTTTTTGTACCCCATTTGGGAAACATTTGGTTATGCAAGTTTGTTGGTTGTTGATATTATTTCTGCTATTTATATTGTGTTATGATGTGGCTTACTCTAGTAAAGAGGGTATAGTCTCCCCCATGAATCATTGGACCCTCACCACTAGTCAGAAAACTTTGGCATATGGGGAGATGCACTTGAGGTCATGTGACAACCCAACTCGGAGCACCGGTCTAGTGGATCCTAGGATGGGGATGTTACAATATATCATTCAATTATTTAAATTATAGAAAATTTATACTTAGGTTTGTTTTATATTAGGTATCTTTATAAAATTTTATTGAATCATGATATGTCATTAGTATATAGACTTATAGACCCACAATTTATTTCAACTATAGCAAGGATAATGAATGAGGGAGAAAGAACAATTTTTATTGATGAAAGACTTCAAAATAATTTATTTATTCCGTGTTGGATTCATCCTTATCATCAAAATTATAATAAATATATATTATAAAGTTTTATGACTCTTAACAGAATAACTTTTCACATTATATTTTTTAATATCAGTCACCATTGTATGTTAGGTGTTTTTTCAAGAGATAAGACACTTTAATGGCTACGCTCTATCCATGGTGAATTGAAAGATAATTTTAAGAATGTATTAAACATATAAGTTTGAATATTTGAATAATTTTATATATTATAATGAAATTTAAATTTATTTTGAATTTATGATTTTCAAATAGGGTATGTGATTACTTTATGGAGACAATAAGAAAGTAGAGCACAAATATTAAATATGTAAAAGGAAAATTGATTTTTCATTTACAATTACTATGTATTGGTTGTAAGTAAATAAAATGTTATTTTGAATTGAAAATTTATTTTTAAATAGAAGTGTCATCAATAAGAAGGAGTAAAGTAATGTGGATAATATGTTCTAATATTTATGCATGGAATAATTTCAACCATGACACATAAAAAATCTATAATCATAGATTTTTTTATCAACCTTTATTTTAATTTTTCATTCATTTTATTCATAACATGTGTTAAATGATGTATTTTTAATTTTTATCTTTTTGATGATAATAGTTCTTACACTGGAAAATAGATAAGACACATACAAAGAAAAATTATGAATTATTACATTATTAGGATTTGGTTTCAGTTTATTTGTAATATACACTTTAAATTTTAATGTTCAACTTGTAAAAGATTGTGTTGTTGTTATTTTATTGTTTCTATTAGTTATTATAAATGTTTGTAATGTTGTAATTTTAAATGTATGTTATTCTATATCTATATTACTTTGAGGGATTGATTTACTACTTTTTGTTAAAAAACATATTTTCCATGGCTATTTTTATATGACTTATGTGGAAAACCACTAAGAAAACATTATTTTTAGGATTATTTCCATGATAGTATGAAAAAACTGACATCATAATCATTTTATCATGTTGGTATTTTAAGACAAACAACATGATAAGTCCTTTTCCATGTAAATTTTAATAAAATTGGTGTGGA
This sequence comes from Viscum album, assembly GCA_963277665.1. Classification (NCBI taxonomy): domain Eukaryota; kingdom Viridiplantae; phylum Streptophyta; class Magnoliopsida; order Santalales; family Viscaceae; genus Viscum; species Viscum album. Next base: position 1,073,951,471 of record OY728157.1, on the reverse strand, counting down.
AAACCTTCTCCATAGAATATTTATTTCGGGTTTTAAACATCATTTTTTTGGAAACATAGACATTAAAAACAATATATAATATACATTATCATGTAGGTTATGAAAATCCCTATGTGACAAAGTATTTATGACATCAGTTATTTTAAAGATATTTTATAAAATATTTTTCATGTCACTTCTATTTAACTGACGTGAAAAACCTCATCCATATATGAATTTATAACGTTACTTATTTTTAACCTATGTGAAAAAAAATATTTACAACATCGCATGTAATAATGTCATAGGGTAACCAAAGTTAAAAAAACAAAAAATGATGTCAAAACCCTTTTTCACTAGTGGAACCTCTGGTATGTGGTGGTATGGTTCATCAGTGGTTTAAATAGTGACCTAGGATCATTTTTTATGATCAATTTTAGTATAATACTCTTCATATTCTACATTACTAGTTTCACCTTCCTCATATATAAAGAAAGAATTATCCCTCTATTCATAGAGAAATTCTTATCCTTTATTTTAGAAAATAATTTTAGTCTGTATTAATTCTTCTTAAAATATCATTTAAAACTTTCATATTATTCTTCATAAACTTATTATTATTTCAGTTTAGGAAAATTTTCTTCAAAATGTCCAACAGCCTCACAATTTAAAATTTTAAGTGGTAGCTTACCTTTAAACATTCCATGTCCTTTGTAGGAATTTCAAGAGATGATGGGAATCATTTTATAGAATCTCACATCCATATCACATTCTATATATTCATAATCATTTTGAAAAATATTCTTTCCTTTGTTAGATTTGGTGGCTTTAAAAGTAATTTATTTTTTAAAATTTACCTTTTGAATATAATATTTAAATTATAATCATAATTTATCTATAGATATTTACATTTAAGCCTGAAGAAATGTAAATTAGACTAATTCACTTTGAACTTTCCATAATAAATATTCTGAAGTTTATCCCAAATATTTTTTTGATCCCTTCATCTTTTATAAATTCACCTTCTAAAAGAGTATAAAAAATATCATTATTATCACAAACATCATTTTCATATTTCTCTTTATCTATTTCTATAAAGAAAACACCTTTAGTAAGAGGAATAAATCCAACAGTTGTCACTTCCAAAACATCCTAACTAATAGATAAAACATAATGCAGTATCATGTTCTTCCAAATATTAAAACCCTTCCCATTAAACATGGGTATCCCATTTCTATTCATTGAATTTAAATTGTCCACTAAGGATTTTGAAAAACAGAGACAACATTAGAAACAAGATCTTCAATAGTAAGTCACCAATGAATGTAACCTTCCCCTATTATACTACTTATAGGAACATAGAATTAAGGAATCACTGGGGGTGAATTAGTGATTTGAAAATTATATTTTTTTTATTTTAAAACATCCTTCAACATTAGTTATAGTGAAATTTTATATTCATCTGAACACAAGTACATACTGCGAGAGCACATGGGATTTACATGGTTCGATGTGCAATGTGAGTAGCTAGTCTATGGTATGATCTAATAAAACTCGTGGAAATTATATGCACTAATAAATCATTGTGAACCACCATGAGTGTGGAAAATCCTTATAACTTACATAAAAGTATTACCCCTATTATTTCAATTTTTCTCACCATGTTCCTTCCACACTAATAAAAATTCAAATTGTAATGATACAATAGATAAATCTTCCTCCTGTAGATAGTAATCTAGTTTCTTAGTGTGTTGAGATCTTCTTATTTTTCTTCTCTTCTTACACTGACAAGGATTTACTTAAATTTACAAGCACAACACTTCATGTAACCAATGTTATTCTATACAATCAACTTTATCTCTCTCTAAATCATCACACTCATATGCAACACGTAATTTCTAAAAACAAAGGATGACCATTTAATAGGCTATAGTAGTTAATCCTTTCTATTCCTTCTTTATTAAAATATTTATAGTACCATGTAAATATATTTGAATTAAATCTCCAAGAAACACTAGATTTGGTCTTCATAATAACTTCCATAATAAATGATTTACATGACTTCTTATAACTGATTTTAATCATGCAAAAACAAAATAGCTTAATCATTATTCATTAACCCTATAATCTTTCAACATTAAAACCACATGTATATGTAAATTTATGTAATATATAGAGATGTGACCATGCCATCTTCAATATTTTAATTATTAATCTCGAAATAAAACCACCTTAAACCTTGGATGCATTATATTTAAATTATATTAGAAATCCACAATAAAAATTATTCAGCTATGTGACTCAATCCCATACATCACTGGAAATTGCTACTTGGTTTATTTTGTTTCATTGAAACATTTAGTAATGTGAATTTTATTGTGTGTAAAAATTGGTTGTGTGATTTTCCTACATCACTGAATTAACTAAGTAGATCCTTTGGCTATATAAAAACACTTGAATACATAAATCCCGTTACATCATTGAATCAGATATGTGATTTTAAAACATTTTTGAATTAGCTATATAAATAATTTTTTACATAAAAACATTAATCTACATGATTTCAGTTATGTGGATAAATCAGATGCATTGTTTTCCTATGTCATTAAATCGGCTAGGTGACATTAAATACTTCATAACCAGACATCCAGAACAAAATTTTATTCAATTATATGCCTTTCCATTATTTTAAACTTCATTAAAGTTTAATTTACATGAATCGTGATGAATTTTATATTGATATTTAATCATTATAAGATCACTTCACATTGCATCGACTAATTTAGTCATGGTAGCTTCATATACCATGCACACCCTACCGTGTGAAGCTCACAGTGGAACCTTCAACTTCAAAGGTGTTTAAAACAAAAAAGAAAAAATCATAACCAATTCCATTTCCTACTTACTAGCTTCTTCACCTCAACCAACAATGCACATCATATTGGTCTCAACAACCTAAAGAATGGCCTTTAATGAAATTTTGATCATCCCTATATAATGTAGATGCAGTATGTATATAATATCATTCAAAGTGATTGTGTGTTCATAACTAAAAATATAGAAGGATATAGTATCTTTTCGTTTATTAGGATACTCCATCTCCTCCTCTTATTATTATCAAACTCTTTAAATGATGCATATGGGGATCTCAAAAAATCATTGTCTGTGAAACTTAAACCAACTCCCTGAACTCTTTGAATGATTTCCACATAATGAAAATAAGAAATTACATGATCATATCATACAACCCAAGAAAAAAATGATCATAAGATCTATGTAATGAAGAAGATCAATAACCACTTTTTTAGGACGATGTAACACTCTCACTAATATAGACCAATCATCACTGGGCGATAATGTTCCTTGTTATTCCGAACATTCATAGGTACCATTATGAAGAAAAGAAAATTAAATAAAAAAGAAAATGGGATAGAATCAAAGATATATAAAATTAAAAATTAAAAAGAATTGAGAAAATAATAATGGGGAATGAAATAGAATTAAAATGAAAGAAAATAAGAAATTGAAGAAAATAAAATAAAAAAAAAATAAAAACTAAACTAACTAAATTAAAATAAATTAAAAACATATAGTTCCTTGCATCTTAGATAATTAAACCGGTATAATCTTGATAATAAAAGTAGAGGTAAGTTGAATAGTATGAGTTTTGTTCATGAAAAATGGTGATGGGTGTAACCTTGTTTAATATACTAAGAGTTGGAACGACACCATTAATAATTATCATGACCCTATGTTTAATTCCAACATAGATCACTAGTTCAAATTGCTAAGAATTTATTTGACTGGATGGATCTTAATGAATTTGGTTTGGGAAAATTTAGAAATGGAACAATCCCATGAATGTTTCTAAAATTTTGTATAAGAATCAATTAGGTCATGTCCTTTCACAAATTCGTCATGAACCATTCTAGTTCATCTTTTCTTGGCTTCAATATTTATATGGTGGAAATTCCAAAGAGTATAGAGAAATCATAAAAAAAATTATAGGCCCCATGAAAATCTCTATGACACTATAATTTAATTTCATAATCCTAAAAAAGAATGAAAGACTAACATTATATAGTTGGATTACACTAAAGAAGTATTTTTTAGAATAATTAGTGTGGATTTGTCTCCTAGATTCATACATGATCCATTTCTGTATCCAGTAACACATTCCTTTTCCAGCTTCTCTTCTCCTCCACCCATGATTTCCAATAATTCTTCATTTGACATTATTTAGCTCTGATGAACATTTCATCTCATATTTTTCATTCTGATATTTTTCAATGAAGAAACCTTATCGACTACCATTTGAAACTCAAAAAGTTTACCTTCCTTCTCTCTTTATTTCAAATCCAACTCATATTCTACTTCTCCATGAACCTTATCTATTATGGTAGTATATGACCACTAATGTTACTCAAATTTAGAGTTGAAAATTTTAATTAAGATGGCGTTATCCCCTTGTGATTCAAAATATTAAATTTCTTCTTAAGTATATAAATCTTAAAACATACTATTAATATCATCACCGAAACCACTTTCATTATATCATTTGTGAAATTACAATGCCTTAATGTTTTCTCTTTTCAATGATTCTGATGGTTTTGAGAGCAGCAAAATCACTAGTAGGGCTTGATGAACATGGAATTTTATCACAATATATGATTATTCTAAGATATACAAGGTGAAGAATGTCATAACTAAACAGAATTGAATCAAACATTAATTAACATGAGAATTATGGAACTAAAGATGGGATCATCACATAATGATTTATAATTAATTTAAACAAAAATAGAATTGTTTTGAAATGAATTATTTCTTCGTTGAAAAATCAAAATTCTTCACATCATACTTTCATTGGGTCATAGGAATCAAGTTTATATTCCCTCCAGTGGTGATCCAAATGTGAAACATTATTATCTAAGCAACATCACAGTAATCTCCAAGCGATAACAAGGATGATCCTAATACTTATATCATTCATCTATGATTGTCCTGATAATAACTTCAAATAAAGACTCCCATTAATCTCTCTATAATTTAGAGTGGTAGTGGAGGAGTATTTCTCTCTATTATTGAGAGTGTTCTTAGAGTGGAGCCCTCTGGTATTGAGAATCTTCTCTAGATGTGCTTCTTTAAAAAAAATTGACTAGTGTTGGGGTTGGAAATAATATAATTTGGTTTAAGTAGTTCTAGGTTAAGAAAATAATAATTTCACATGCATAATTATTGTTTCCTTAATCCCTGTGGAACCTCATGTCTATAATAATAATAATAATAATAATTCTTAATAAACACAATACTAGCTAATTAATTAAATATTATTTCTTGAATAAATTATTAAAGATATATTTAAATAATATTTCATGTATTTTATTTCTCATCATATATTTAAACTCATTTTTTCATTCCTCCAAAATATTAATTAGGCCTTCAATTAACACACTTGTGGAAAATACTATTTTAATATTGTTTTTCTAAATTTTCAAGATCAGTTTTTAACCGACATTGATGCATTTTACATTAAAAATAATGGTTTAAATATAGTATTTTTTAATACCAATGTTAAAAACTTAAATAAATAGTGAATTTAAGTGATATTTAAACCTTATTGTTTCTAAAAAACTAATATTTAAAATATGTCTCCACGTTAGTTTAATAATTTTAATAACTTGGAAATATTTTTAAAAATAATAATGGAATTTTTAAATCATATTTTACCTAAAAAATGTTGAAAATATCCAAAAAAATACATTCAATCTTTTGACATCAATTTTCTCCCAAAACCGATGTTGTAAAAAGTGAAAAAATACTTCAAAATCATATTTACAATTAAATCAATGTTAAAAGTTCTTTTTGAAGTTGTTTTTTACACAAAACCAATGTCTAAAACTTTGGAAAAATTACCTAACTTTCGACACCTGTTTATTATATAACCAACATAAAAAGGTGATATGGATGTCAATTTTAGTTAAAAACCAAAATTGAAGTCCTTGAAAATTCCATGTTAGTTTTCAAAAAACTGACATGGAATGTTTTATTTAAAAAATATATATGCATACCTATAATCTCTAGAAAAAATTCAATATAATAGAAACAAAAAACAAAATTTTTTCAATACACAGGAAATATCCAATATAAACCAAAACAAATCAACAAAATAGTCATTTTTTAATTTAATTGGAAGATAGATACTTGATAATCTATCTAAAAATTAACCATACCAAAAATATATTGTCCTAACAAAATTAAAATGTAAGAAAGGTCTTTATCCATATATGATGTGACACCATTGAAAATATATAATAATAATGAATATTATAAGATTAAAAAATAGATTAATTTTATATAATACCTAAACTATTTAACACAACTAACCTTATTAAATATGATCATCACCCCAATTTTGACCATATCAAATAGTAATATTAAACTATAATAACTATATTTTACATTTTCTTTTTGAAAATAAAAATGCGCTAATTAAACATTAACTTGAACATAAAAACCAATATATATATATATAAGAAACCAATATTATATAATATAATAATTATTTAACTTTTATTTCATGTGTTTAATTTTATTTGGATCCTCTTTTGATAAGTGATTATTGTTAAACATTCTCCATATCATTTATTTTCATATATAAACTAACAAAACTGTATAAAAAGAATAAAGAAAAAAGAACTTAAAAAAGAATAAAACATTCTTTTTAGAAATTTTATAAAATATCTACGAACCTTACAAAATAAATAGAAAAACTGTAAAGACCCGTAAAATTCAAGGGAAATTTTTTCTTAATTTTCTTTGGAATTTTACAAGAGCGCGGTTTCTGACGGCACCTGATTCCGAGGCCCGGAGTGCCCGGAATCATTTTCCAAAGTTTGGCTCGGGTACGTTCAGTGAACGAACGAGCGGGAATTTCTAACTTTTGAACTGGTGCCCGGAATCAAATTCTGAGGGCACTGATGAACTCGCAGCGCCGATATTCACTTAAGGGGACCTTTTCCGAGGTTGCGTTTATTGCGGGTTGAAAGTTAGTTTTTGGGTTTTAGAATAAGTTAAATAATATTTGTAGAATACAATTTTTATTTTAACTTGTTGTTTTTTTAAAAAACCTCCCAAAGGGAGTTAGGGGTGGGACCCACAACCACTTAACCTCCCTTGGGTGGATTAAGTGTGGTGGGGCCCACACGAACCCCAACTCCTCAACTTCTCTCAAAACCACCCCTTTAACCCTTTTCAATTAATGTTTGACAACTTGGTTTAATTAATTAACGTGGGTTGTTTTGAATTTCAAACCTTTGAAATTCAAGTTGTTATTTGTGAAAATAAAATAAGCCTTAGCTTATTTTATTTTGGTTAGCCATCTTGAGAGGATTTGAGAGCTTCTTTTTCTTCTTCTTCAAACATTGACGAAGAACACTCAAGCCCCGACGAAGAACGTCGCTCCTCTCTTCTTCGTAGCCGGTTGTTTCCGAAGAACGATGACGCCTTCCGTGTCAACGAAAGGGAACGCCTCTTCCTCCTCGGACTTCCTTCATCGGCTTACAACGATTCACCAACGACGAACCTCTTTGGACGTACCTCTTCGTCAACGGAATTGACGAACGTTTACCGCGACGCCCGACCTCCGCGATGTTTGTCTTCCGCGGGTCGTTGACGTACATCGTACTTGAAACCGAGGTAGGGGTTTATTTATTACTTTTGTTCATGATTTATACCCGAGAATATTTCTTCGTGAAATTTATCCAATTGTAAGCAATTAACTCTAGGGGGGCGGACCGTACGAACACGGCCGACCCTCCTCCTTTTCATATTGATTTTGTTGTGGATTGAGACGGGTGAGGCGTGGTGTCGTCGCACCGCGCAGGATCATACGACAAGAAATGTGCGGCGCCGTCGCGCTACGTTGTAAAGTAATGCAAGGACGCAACGCCGTCGTGCCGCGTTGAAGAAAGTTGAAGGCGCCGCGGCCGGAGCGGGGCCGCGGCGGTGGGGCACGGTGCCGTCGCACCGCGCCGAATGACGAAGGTCGCGGCCGGTTCCGGGCCGCGGCGGGACGAGAGGACCGGCAGCTAGCCGGGCCGCCGGTGTCGGAAGCCGGAAGGGAGAAGGACTGGGGGAATAAATTCACTCGGCTGGCCAAAACCGGCCCCCCATAACGGGGGGTCCGCGGTTACATCAAGGGGGGGGGGCAGCGCCCCCCCGTTTTCCTCAAAGCAGGCCCCCCACGTGAGGGGGGCCGTTTCTTAAAATGGGGCGCGGCAGGTTGCCTCGCCGCCAAGCAAGAGAAGCGGGGGCTCTGCCCCCCGCGCGTGGCACCCGGCGGTGCCCAGGCCGCGCCGCCACCGGCCACGCCGCGCCGCTGGCCGGGCTGGGTTGGACCCGGGTCGGGTCGACCCGGTTCGGGCCGACCCAAGGGGGGGGGGGGGGGACGGGCCGGGTCGGCCCGGACCCGGACCCCCCGTTTTCGAAATGACTTCGGTCTTTTGGCCATAACATGAGCTACAGACCTCCGATTGACGAACCGTCAGCGGCGATGAGATCCTTGGATCGAGATGGTCGATTCGGTATATTGTAATCAAAGTTTCGGAATACTTTGAGTTCGGCCGGGTTGGTTCGTTCACAAAACCAACCGGGCCTTCAGAGCGGAAACGCTCACATCTTGAGCTACAGACGTCCGATTGTCGTGCCATCAGCTTTGTTGTGTTCCTCTTAGTGAGACGGATCTTTTGGAATACTCCGCCCGGGGTTTGGACGCAGGTGGAGTACGTTCAGGTTGGTTTTGCCTTAAAACCCAACCGGGCCCCTGGGACGAAAAAGCCAATAACTCTCAGACTGGGTGTCTGATCGATGCGCCTCTGTTGCGTTGAGTTCCTGTTGACGATACGAAACTTTTTGGATACATCAACTCTGGACTTTGTGACAGTTGATGTATCAGCCTCTCGGCTCGTGGAGCGGACCCTCCCGAACGAGCTTGCTGTGTGCGGGAACCCTAGTGCTGGCTGCGACTGTGACTGCTACTACTACTGTGACTGCGACGACGATAGTACATCGATCCTTAGTGGATTCGACGACGACGACTACAGCACTCTGTGATCCTACGTGGATCAGTGCTACAGGTTCTGTGTGGGCCCGATCCTGTGTGGGTCCGATCCTGTGTGGGTCTTTGTGCTCAGCGGTCCTGTGTGAACCAGCGCCTACAGGTCCTATGTGGGCCCGATCCTGTGTGGGTCTTTTGCGGGGGTTAGTTACCTATCGATCCTTCGTGGGTCCAACGACTTAGATGGATCAGAGATCATCTTTATCGTCTTTCGAAAAAGTATACCTGTGTGAGCTGAATCCTATTGTTTCCCTGTGTTGATTGTGTTGTGTTATCCTGTGTGGATTTCGTTTTGCTTTCCTGTGTGGAATACGTTTACTTTCCTGTGTGGACTGAGTTGTACTTGGGCTCGGAGGTCGGAGCGTATTGGGATTGATGACTTAGGTATATGTATGGGCATATACCTAAGCAGTATCGGTTGTTACTTCGTGTTTGTATCTCACCTTTGTGGTTTATCCTTTGTGGATTTTGGGATACCTTCAGGGGTCTCGGGGTCCCTACTGAGTAGCTTATACTCACCCCTGCACGGTCTATGCCCGCACTACGTTGTGTTGGTTACAGACGATGGATAACGTTGATCTTGGATGAGGCTTGCAGAGCAGGACGGTACCTGGAGGTGGACTGTAGAGACCCGAAGCTTGACGTACATATACATTACATTACTTTTGCGGAATACAAAGTACATTACAAAAACACACACACAAGGACCGTAATAGTTTAGTGTCTTTGGAAACTCAGAATATAATCTTCTAATCGTGGTGAAAGATCTTCAACATCTCCCATAAAGATCTTCCTTTTTTTTACCTAAAACCTTACTTTATATCCTGGGGAAAAGAAAACATAAAAGGGTGAGCTCAAATGCTCAGTAAGGGTAAACAAAAGAAATATCAATCACATCATATTCATAAGAACATAACATTTTGGAAATCTTAACCTGCAAAAGAGAGCATAATTTCATAACATGGGATAAATATTAGTAGTGAAATGAAAATCCAATAATCATAACTTAAAACATGAAACTTTGTGGCATACACACATAATCATAGAGAATCATTTCTTGTTAGTCAAGACTCATTGCCAAGACTATCTTAGTGGACAAAGTCCCTTTCTAAACCGAGTCACCCTCGTTTCAGTCCTGTTTCACTGAACCGGTATAACCTAACATTCCAGTCATGTCTATATCATGAGATATAAAATATCTACCCAATTCATTGGACGGAGATATAGGTCCCAACCATCTCATAATGATACCATTCTTATGTGTGCCACAAAATCATAAATCATACATCATTTCATAACCCATGTAATAAAAATGGGATTCTTAAACAACATGACATCATAAAACTATTCATATAAGATACAAAAATTCATAAAAATATTTCCATCACAACATAATCAAATCCATGTAATAATAGGGATAGAAACAGAACCCTTTATTATCTTAGATGGAAAATAATTTTGATAAAACACTTGAACTCCATTCTTGAGGAAAATATCCTTTCTACTTCAAAAACATTTATCCTTTCATAACATGTCATACAATTTTAAACTAAAAGAAGTTGATTAAAAATAAACTTGAAAACTTGTAAAGGAAGATTCTTGGAAATAATGTTTTAAAAATCCATTCATTCCGTATAAGTTAAAAAAACATTCTTCGTGCTTTTGTCAGAAAAGTCAAAAAGTACCTTGTACGAAAAACGAAAAAAGATCCCTTTCATATATTTTACTAAAAACACACCGAAGGGTAAAATTGGATTTAAAAAATTGTAGGTGGATGGAAATAATATTACATATTTATTAAACATAGATGTGGATTATAAAATACACCCCAATAAATACCAAAGTATAAACAATCTCGGATAAAAATGAGATTGTGATATTTCCCTTACCTTAGGTCTGATTTTCTTTGTAAGTGTCTAAACCTCCTGTATAATGATTTAAATAATGTCATTGACTTATTACAGAATCATATTCATTGTTATTATATCATATATGGTTCACTTATGACTTTATATTACCCGTTCTTTTGTAAATTCATGTTAAAGTAGCGTTTTGGGTAAAATCGTCTCATTTGTTGTTCGTGTTTTAACTTGTAATTATTCATATGATTACTTAGATAATTATTACTTAATTATAGAATATAAAACATGATTTATATATAATATATATTCAGAATATACATATATATAATGGATCGATAAATGGAAAGAAATACACCGTTCATGGAGACGGTAGGCCGTACGTACGCATGAACGCTGTTTTTGTTTCCTTATTGAATTGAGTAGAATTAAGTAGATGACAAACATATATATACACATAAATCCAGTAGCTTTATAATGTCATATATTTCATTATTATTTCTTATATATACTTTATAATCATTCTTAAATGGTTAACATGGAGAATGAATCTCATCGTGTCGTGGAGACGGTAGTCCGTACGTACGAACGAGCGATGATATCATTTCCATAATTATTGAATTGAATTGGAGTGGATGATACAATATATCAGAATCATTATGATGTTATAATAACTATTTATAGTTATTCGTTACACCATAATACCCATCCATGTAAGGTGTTGGTGGAAAAACAGATTACACCACGGCGTGGAGACTGTATTCCGTACGTACGCGCGCGCGGTGATTTCATTTTCCGTAGGATGGATAGATGGTGAATTAGGATTTTTTTCATACTTATAATAACATATCACTATATGAGTGATACTGATGTTATTACTTCATAATGAAACAACCTAATAAGAAGAAGTGGAAGAAGAAAGAATCGGTAACGGAAATTACCTCTTCATTGAAGCGCCTTTTTGAGACCTCCTCTTAGGGCACTAAAATTGATCTTTGAGGAAAACCAGAACCTCTAGGATGTTTCTAGGGAAGTGGAGAAGATAATTTTTCAGGGGTTGGCTGAGAATGAAGGCTCAAAGTTGTGTGAGGAAGAGAGGGAGGAGGTTCCCTTTTATAAGGGAGGAGAGGGGCACCTTTGGAATTCTTAAAAATATTAATTTATAATAAATCTAACCCCACTTAAAAACCTCAAAAAATGACTCATATTAGAAGATTAGATGATATAGGGTTTTAATCTCATCAACCAATTAAATTTAGACATGTTTGGATCTTATTTTAGACCTTATCATTTTGATTTATCCTTATTTAATCTATTTAAGTTTATTTGTGGTAATAAAATTCTAAATTTTAAATTATAAAAAATAATTACTTATTTGTTTTGAATTTTCCATAATTGTTTACTTTATAACATTATAGACCATATAAATTTAAATTTATAATTTTTAAATATTTTTGTGATTTTTAAACAATTTTATAATATGTTATTTTTACAAAATAACAATAGTGTCAATTTTGACACTATTCATTTATTTGAATTTAAATAAAATATATATAGAAGATCTGTTCAAAATAAAAGATTTAATATATTAATAAAAGGTCATATGTATCTATAAAATTAGTGTATCACATTAAATAGTTCATATAATATTTATTTTATTATTTTTAAAACCATTTATTTGGTTTATCTCTTAATAAAATAATTACTACATCATTTTTGTATAATTATTTAATATACTTATTTGTTTCATAAAAATTTAAAATAAAATCTTATGATGAATATAAATATATTAACTTTCACAATAATACTTTTAATCTAATTTATCATCTGAAAATCACAATATTTAAGTTGTTATATTTATTAAATTATGAAGGTGACAACTTTGGCATCATTTAAAATAAAATAATATAAGTGTCATAATTGCTTTTATAAGACTCCAAATGGTAAAATATTAGACCATTGGATGATTATAGTTTCAATTTACATTACCAATAAGTTTTGGTCAGGGTTTTGTGCCTTTTATGGTCACTATTAGTTTAATAAAAACTATATTCTTGATTTTTCACTAGATAAATAATTTCTGCATCACTATTGTGTCACAATTAATGATAACTATTTAATCCCAAAAAATTCTAAATAAATTCCCATGATGTAGATAATTTTGTTATATTTCTGGATACTATTCATGTTCGAAGTTTTATGATGTTTATCACTAAGTTAAAATTATTATACTTATAAGATTTAAGAAAGTGACATGTTGTCACTTTCTTTGGTTTTAATAATAATTAAATTATTTTCATGGTCAAAAGTCCATAAAATGAATCTAATCCTACCCTTAGTTGATATGGGTTTACTTTTAGCCATCAAATAGAATTTTTTCATGTGTTAGGGTAATTTTATAATATTATATTTACCCATAATTACCCGATTTACCTTTAACTATGGTAAATAAAATTTACCGTAGTTACTATTCATAATTCCAAAAAATAAACAGTAGCCTATTAACATAATTTGGACCCACTGATTCCAAATATGTAATCCATTTTATAAAATTCAATACACATAAGTTGCAGAAATTAAATTAAAATTAATCCCGTTGTCGAATAAAAACGGGTTTTTCTTTAAAACATCGCAAAAGATTGAATTGATTTAACCTACGAATTCAAGGTAAAATCAATGCTAATGACTTACATTATATTAAATGGTAAAAATATATTCTATTTATACTTTAAAACCATTCAATATTATAATTTAACCACATAAGATATTATGATGAAAAAAGTTGTTTTTAATTAAAATATAGCATGTTTTTACTATTCATTAAAATATGAAAGTTATCGGAAAAATATCAAAACTTTATCTAATGTAAAATTTTACATCTTTATTCAAAAGAAGAATTTTATTTTGTCAAATTGAACATATAAACATGTCAAAAACTATATTTAAAGTGGGTGCGCCATCAAAAGGCGGCAAAACTGCATTTTTTGAAAAATACTTATTTTACCCGAAAAATTTATTTTGTTCTTATACCATGTTCTAGAAAATGTGTAAGATGAATAATAATGTTATAAAATTCAAAATTTAGTTAATACTATTCATAACGGCTAGTTCATGACAATATTATAATAATATATCATTGTTTATTAAAACCCGGTATTGCGTACGACACACGCTATCGAGGAAGGTCGTGATTGCGTGTAATGCATGCCAAGTCAGGGTTCCGTGTTGTGAAAGAATCCTTCATTGTTTAGTATAATAGAATCCAACCATATTTCATTTATACATTTAATATATATATATATATACTCAATGTTGCGTTGAATAATATTATCAAATTTGTGTGTAACACGGTCCAAGAATAGTGTTGCGTATACTGCAAGCTAATACGGTGTTGCGTATAGCGCAAGGTAATCTTGAGGTAGAATACAACACAAGACATTAATGAAATTAAAATAATATTTTTCATAAAATCTCGAGGTGTTACATTCTACCCCCTTAAAATGAATTTCGCCCTCGAAATTCGTCGGGGTTATAAATGGTTTACTATTTGAAAGTTTCTTTGATAGAAACCCACATCGTAAAAAGGAATACCAAAACTTATCTTTAAAAACTAAAGTATAAAACGTAATGGTTACCCAAGTTAACTAATCACTGGGTATCCACATAGGAGAACATAGGTGAAAATATGGACATGGAAGAGAAATCTAACCATCATGTTCTAATGGAGAGTGGTAGAGAACATGGCTATGGAAAAGCCAACAATCACAAATCCATAAATTTCTGACGATCTAAGGTACCATCTGATTAATCAGATATAAGATCACTGGGACAACATTTTTGGTTTTCAAGATCGTTTCCCTAATGTTGAAGAATTTGAATTAGAATAAATACTTACTTTATTTTGGTACAATCTCACTGTTGTTCGTGCCTTGAACAATTTCCACTTCATCTCTTAAGTAAATGAAGTTGAATTTGTTATTCGTGAAGTGTTAGCAGATCATGTGATAGAATGACGGGTCATTCCATCTGTCTCAAACAAAAGGTTAGCAAAAGTTATTAAATATACATAAGTCATTCTATAGTGAGATTAATCATATATGGTTCCTAAAATGAACTTATACTTCATATATCATACCTCTTAATAAAATAAAACTAGTTTTTACTAACCAGGGACTTCCTGTAGGCCAATGGTAGACGATAAAGTCCAGTCGCACTTCGGTTGTGGGTCTGATTCCCACAGCCTTGTCCGACGCGATGGGTTGTCGCCCGTCCTGCAGGTTTTCCTTTTTCTAAAACTATATTACTATAACATCCCATCAATAATATTGAAAAAAACATCTATCCTTAAACAATACTAACTTATGTCCAACATAATCCATTCCAATCTTTAGGCTTATCCATAATACTGCAGTCCACTCTCATAACATAGTGAAAATGATTACCAGAGATTTAATACCATCATTGATCCAAATATATCATAAGATATGTTTTGTTGGTCACATTCCAAACATTCAAAGTCCTTAATCATGTATTCTTTTCAATACCCATTGAACCTTAGTGAAAACATGAATTCAGTTAAAAGTTAACACCTTCCACATACCAAAATCCTCAAAATTCTATATACTCAAACCATGATATCACTTAGTCCTTATATCAATCATGAGCTCATGAATACAATCAAACATCTCATTATTGTCTCATCCCTTCATTATGCGCATATCATCTACATTCCAAAAATATCTGAATAACCTTTCATGGATACTGGTACCATTAATCATACACTTTCAAAACTCAAGGAAAGACAACAGTGTAACAATCCTTATATGTCTCTTTATTCCATAGTACCATGAGATTACTTATACAACATTACACATGATAAACATGTAATCATTCCACTACATTCTTAAACCATTGACCGAGCTTCAACAATTCTTTCATCTCACATATCATTTGTAGTCTCTTCATCATCATCCACATAAATACTACCCATACGACCATACTGATTCTCTTCATGAGACTTTCCCTTAGGGCATTGGTTTGCATAATGCCCGTACATTCCACATTTAAAACATTTAACCATTGTTGATGTCGTAGCAATACCATTATCCTCATCCCTGGTGTTAACTGAACCTTTTCCTTTTCACTTACTGGCTTTGTGTCCTTCTTTTCCACACCCAAATCATCTTTCAGTTCCTTTGAAACATTCTCCTTGATGCCTCTTCCCACATGATTTACATAGGGGAAATTGAATTTTCTTTCCTCTATGATCATCATGAAACTCCATCTTTCTCTTATTAGCCGAGTCAGGAAACTTACCAACTTTTACTTTATTGATCATATTATGAGATTGCTGATTCGGCATAATAATGATTTTTGGACTTCCAAATCCCATTTTATTTGGTTTCTCATGAAAAATATCATTCCATTGTCCAGCATATCCTCCATTATCGTGAATCACCTTGTTTCCAGCCATTTTCTAAAACCCAAAAAGAATAGTGTGAGAGGCAAAAATCATAACAAAGGGGGAGTAACTTCAATATCTAACATCATTGGTTTAATCTAATATCGTTACCATAGTTCTAGGACTATATCTTATACGTATACTTATCCTTAGGTGCATCCCTAGACATACCTTAGAAATATCTCTAGGGATCTCACTATTGTTTTCGCATCCTAGTTTCCAAAGGTTGACTAAACCTTTCCTCTGATACCAACTGTAGAGACCCAAATCTTGATGTACATGTACATTACATTACTTTTGCGGAATACTTAGTACATTACAAAAACACACACACAAGGACCGTAATAGTTTAGTGTCTTTGGAAACTCAGAATATAATCTTCTAATCGTGGTGAAAGATCTTCAACATCTACCATAAAGATATTCCTTTTTTTATTAACTAAACCTTACTTTATATCCTGGGGAAAAGAAAACATAAAAGGGTGAGCTCAAATACTCAGTAAGGGTAAACAAAAGAAATATCAATCACATCATATTCATAAGAACATAACATTTTGGAAATCTTAACCTGCAAAAAAGAGCATAATTTCATAACATGGGATAAATCTTAGTAGTGAAATGAAAATCCAATAATCCTAACTTAAAACATGAAACTTTGTGTCATATACACATAATCATAGAGAATCATTTCTTGTTAGTCAAGACTCATTGCCAAGACTATCTTAGTGGACAAAGTCCCTTTCTGAACCGAGTCACCCTCGTTTCAGTCCTGTTTCACTGAACCGGTATAACCTACCATTCCAGCCATGTCTATCTCATGAGATATAAAATCTTTACCCAATGCATTGGAGGGAGATATAGGTCCCACCCATCTCATAATGATACCATTCTTATGTGTGCCACAAAATCAAAAATCATACATCATTTCATAACCCATGTAATAAAAATGGGATTCTTAAACAACATGACATCATAAAACAATTCATATAAGATAAAGGAATTCATAAAAATATTTCCATCACAACATAATCAAATCCATGTAATAATAGGGATATAAACAGAACCCTTTATTATCTTAGATGAAAAATAATTTTGATAAAACACTTGAACTCCATTCTTGAGGAAAATATCCTTTCTACTTCAAAAACATTTATCCTTTCATAACATGTCATACAATTTTAAACTAAAAGAAGTTGATTAAAAATAAACTTGAAAACTTGTAAAGGAAGATTCCTGGAAATAATGTTTTAAAAATCCATCCATTTCGTATAAGTTAAAAAAAACATTCTTCGTACTTTTGTCAGAAAAGTCAAAAAGTACCTCGTACGAAAAATGAAAAAAGATTCATTTCATATCTTTTACTAAAAACACACCGAAGGGTAAAATTTTATTTAAACAATTGTAGGTGGATGGAAATAATATTAAATATTGAGAAAACATGGATGTGGATGATAAAATACACCCCAGTAAATACCAAAGTATAAACAATCTCGGATAAAAATGAGATTGTGATATCATATATGGTTCATTTATGACTTTATATTACCCGTTCTTTTGTAAATTCATGTTAAAGTAGCGTTTTGGGTAAAATCGTCTCATTTGTCGTTCGTGTTTTAACTTGTAATTATTCATATGATTACTTAGATCATTATTACTTAATTATAGAATATAAAACATGATTTATATATAATATATATTCATAATATACATATATATAATGGATCGAAAAATGGAAAGAAACACACCGTTCATGGAGACGGTAGGTCGTACGTACGCATGAACGCTGTTTTCGTTTCCTTATTTAATTGAGTAGAATTAAGTAGATGACATACATATATATACACATAAATACAGTATCTTTATAATGTCATATATTTCATTATTATTGCTTATATATACTTTATAATCATTCTTAAATGGTTAACATGGAGAATGAATCTCATCATGTCGTGGATACGGTAGCCCGTACGTACGCACGAGCGATGATATCATTTCCATAATTATTGAATTGAATTGTAGTGGATGATACAATATATCAGAATCATTATGATGTTATAATAACTATTTATAGTTATTAGTTATACCATAATACCCATCCATGTAAGGTGTTGGTGGAAAAACAGATTACACCACGGCGTGGAGACGGTATTCCGTACGTACGCACGCGCGGTTATATCATTTTCCGTAGGATGGATAGATGGTGAATTAGGATTGTTTCATACTTATAATAACATATCATTATATGAGTGATACTGATGTTATTACTTCATAAGGAAACAACCTAAGAAGAAGACGTGGAAGAAGAAAGAATCGGTAACGGAAATTACCTCTTCTTTGACTTTTTGAGACCTCCTCTTAGGGCACTAAAATTGGTCTTTGAGGAAAATAAGAACCTCTAGGATGTTTCTAGGGAAGTGGAGAAGAGAATTTGGCAGGGTTTGGCCGAGCTTGAAGGTTCAAAGTTGTGTGAGGAAGAGAGGGAGGAGGTGCCCTTTTATAAGGGAGGAGAGGGGCACCTTTGGAATTCTTAAAAATATTAATTTATAATAAATCTAACCCCACTTAAAAACCTCACAAAATGACTCATATTCTAAGATTAGATGATATAGGGTTGTAATATAATCAACCAATTAAATTTAGACATGTTTGGATCTTATTTTAGACCTTATCATTTTGATTTATCCTTATTTAATCTATTTAAGTTTATTTGTGGTAATAAAATTCTAAATTTTAAATTATAACAAATAATTACTTATTTGTTGTGAATTTTCCATAATTGTTTACTTTATAACATTATAGACCATATAAATTTAAATTTATAATTTTTAAATATTTTTGTGATTTTTAAACAATTTTATAATATGTTATTTTTATAAAATAACAATAGTGTCAATTTTGACACTATTCATTTATTTGAATTTAAATAAAATATATACAGAAGATATGTTCAGACTAAAAGATTTAATATATTAATAAAAGGTCATATGTATCGATAAAATTAGTGTATCACATTAAATAGTTCATATAATATTTATTTTATTATTTTTAAAACCATTTATTTGGTTTATCTCTTAATAAAATAATTACTACATCATTTTTGTATAATTATTTAATATACTTATTTTTGCATAAAAATTTAAAATAAAATCTTATGATGAAGTTAAATATATTAGCTTACACAATAATAATTTTACTCTAATTTATCATCTTAATATAACAATATGTAAATTGTTATATTTATTAAATTATGAAGGTGACAACTTTGGCATCATTTAAAATAAAATAATATAAGTGTCATAATTGCTTTTATAAGACTCCAAATGGTCAAATATTCGACCATTGGATGATTATAGTTTCAATTTACATGACTAATAAGTTTTGGTCAGGGTTTTGTGCCTTTTATGGTCACTATTAGTTTAATAAAAACTATATTCTTGATTTTTCACTAGATAAATAATTTCTGCATCACTATTGTGTCACAATTAATGATAAATATTTAATCCCAAAAAATTCTAAATAAAATATCATGATGTAGATAATTTTGTTAGATTTCTGGATACTATTCATGTTCGAAGTTTTATGATGTTTATCACTAATTTAAAATTATTATACTTATAAGATTTAAGAAAGTGACATGTTGTCACTTTCTCTGGTTTTAATAATAATTAAATTATTTTCATGGTCAAAAGTACATAAAATGAATCTAATTCTACCCTTAGTTGATATGGGTTTACTTTTAGCCATCAAATAAAATTTTGGCATGTGTTAGGGTAATTTTATAATATTATATTTACCCATAATTACCCGATTTACCTTTAACTATGGTAAATAAAATTTACCGTAGTTACTATTCATAATTTCCAAAAATAAAAAGTAGCCTATTAACATAATTTGGACCCACTGATTCCAAATATGGAATCCATTTTATAAAATTCAATACACATAAGTTGCAGAAATTAAATTAAAATTAATCCCGTTGTCGAATAAAAACGGGTTTTTCTTTAAAACATCGCAAAAGATTGAATTGATTTAACCTACGAATTCAAGGTAAAATCAATGCTAATGACTTAAATTATATTAAATGGTAAAAATATATTCTATTTATACTTTAAAACCATTCAATATTATAATTTAACCACATAAGATATTATGATGAAAAAAGTTGTTTTTAATTAAAATATAGCGTGTTTTTACTATTCATTAAAATATGAAAGTTATCGGAAAAATATCAAAACTTTATCTAATGTAAATTTTTACATCTTGATTCAAAAGAAGAATTTTATTTTGTCAAATTGAACATATAAACATGTCAAAAACTAGATTTAAAGTGGGTGCGCCATCAAAAGGCGGCAAAACTGCATTTTTTGAAAAATACTTATTTTACCCGAAAATTTTATTTTGTTCTTATACCATGTTCTAGAAAATGTGTAAGATGAATAATAATGTTATAAAATTCAAAATTTAGTTAATACTATTCATAACGGCTAGTTCATGATAATATTATAATAATATATCATTGTTTATTAAAACTCGGTATTGCGTACAACACACGCTATCGAGGAAGGTCGCGATTGCGTGTAATGCAAGCCAAGTCAGGGTTACGTGTTGTGAAAGAATCCTTCACTGTTTCGTATAACAGAATCCAACCAAATTTCATTTATACATTTAATATATATATATATATATACTCAATGTTGCGTAGAATAACTATTATCAAAATTGTGTGTAACACTGTCCAAGAATAGTGTTGTGTATACTGCAAGCTAATACGGTGTTGCGTATAGCACAAGGTAATCTTGGTGTAGAATAAAACACAAGACATTAATTAAATTAAAATAATATTTTTCATAAAATCTCGGGGTGTTACATGGACCACTGGGCGGGACGTGTTCGGGGCGGACAGCGGGACCCGAGGAGCAGTGGAGCTATCTGTACCCACCCTTCAGGTGGGATTTCCAGTGGACAGCTCGGAGTAGCGGCTTTTACTTTACAGTTGTTGTTTTCCCTTTCGAGTAGTACTTTACTTTCAGTTTGAGTTTGTATACTAGCCCATTTACTTTTCCGCACTTTCAGTTGTACTCTGTTTTCACTTAGTGTTTACTTTCCACTTTCTTACTCTGTGGTGCTTGTTTACTTTTCAAAGGCAATGCCTTCCCTTTTTACCGAGAATTACGCCTTGGTGCTAGTCGCCATCCCCTGGCCTATGGAAGGCGGGCTTGGGGTAGTCACGGCACGGGACCCGAGGGCGGGTCGTGACAAAAACCAATATAATGTTCATTCATTTGGGTCTGACATTCCTAACATCCAATGAATAATATAATAAAAAATATCAACATTGATAAAATTATAATGAATTTTAGTTCAAAATTATGTTAGTCTTCTTAGCCATCGAGAAATCGAAAAAAATCACCACACAATCTCTATATTTTCTAATCTGTCACACACACACACACACACACACACACACACACACATATATATATATATATGAAACTCTAATATCATCATTGTAACATCCTATGTTTTTGAGGTATGAACTTTTTATTTATTGAGATATTTTCTCTTAAGTTTGGGAATATTTTTTGGAGTTTTCTATAGAACCAGTGGTGCAAAATATTTGCTACATTTTTTTACATCGTAAGGTATTGCTTACGGTGTAAATCCTTCACTAGTCTTGGTCATAATATGATTTACAGCCCAAGAATCTTGCAAGTTATAAAATCCATTTTTAAACCATAAATTCCTTTTATGACATAAAATCCTCTTTTACAACATAAAATCACCGATTATGGTAAATTCAAATTTAGTCGACATGTTTATCAATATATATGTGTTATGGGATATTTACACTATCAATGATCTATTTACATCGCAAATCCCTTCTGTCTAGTAGGTTTTATAATTTTTTATGTATGATGTTTTTATTATTCATTTTGAATATCTCCTCTATAAAACCATAGGATGTTCCAAACGATTTTGGGTGTCTCCTTTACTTCGGAGATCCTCCATTTAGTGTTCTATCTCTATAGTGATTGCAACGCTTTTACCCAGTAACTATCCTTTCTGCTTCTTTTCTTTCCATTTTTTGCAGTAGTAGCATGGTGTTTCATTTTGGATTCATCAACCCTATGGTGATTTTTTTATTGATCCTTTCATTATTTTTTATGGTATATTCTTTTGTGGTCTAATTCTTTTTTGTTTATAGTGAGACCGATGCGTGTTCTTTGATGTATGTTGTGATATACACTCTCCACCTTCTATTTTTTTATGTAATGTGATTCTATGATTTTATAATGGATTCTAGGGCCTTTTTTGTTGTCTTTGTGTTCATTATTATGTTGGGGGATCTTATTATGGGCATGTGAGACCCGAGCTTTATGTAGGTGGTTCTATCTCCAGCCTTTGGTAAATAAACCCTAATTTTACATGTTTTATAAATTGTTTTGTAAATGAATTTTCAAGATTTTTTTGTTTGTGTAAATAAATTTTAAATAAATGATGGTTTTTTTATTATATTGGTAAAAGGAAAATAGGTTTTTTCAATTCATTGTGAAATGGGTTTTAAAAAAATGATGAATGGTAGGGTTTGTTTGAAATTGATTGTGAAAATAACTTTTGAAATGATTTGAAAAATAAAACACATGGGAAGAATTGGGTAATTAAGTGGATGATGTAGATTAAGGAAATAATCTATGTGTTTTGGGGGGTTTACTCATGGGATGTTCCTCTTCTCCCTAGGACCATTTTTCTAGGCATATGATGTTGACATTTTTTGAGGTTCACTCATGGGGTGTTCCTATGATCATTAAGCCTATAATCTAAGGACTTGATTGTGAACTAGTTGATTGTGGTATGCGTTGTCTACTAATATAACCTGTTGTGATCCTTGTTGTATTTTACTAATTATTTGGCTTTTAATTGTCCTCTATTATATATACCAACTTTGAAATGGAAAATATTTTATGGGAGTTATTCTTTGAAATAGTTTTCATAAATTGTTTTGGAACTATGTAAAAATGGAAATAGGTACTCTAATTTTGATATAAACTACTTTATCATATTTAATTTCATGTTTTCCTTTAAAATGATAATATTTGTATTATTTTTATAAATACTTGATATGGAACTCTTGGGTGGGATCCTACTGAAAATGTTCATCTCACACCCTACACACCCCTTCGGTGATGTGTAGATCTAATTATGCCTTTTGATATAAGAAAAGGCAAGGTGTTGCTATGAGGTGGTGTGGTTTTTCTCAGTGGGGTATAGTAGATTGTGGTGATATGTAAGAAAATTTCCCACATTATTAAATAGAGTATTTTTCTCTATTTTAGTTGTCCTTAGATATTGGAAAAGTACTGTGGGATTGTTCTAAATACTTTTGTTTGTAGCACTTATGTTGTCATCTTTCAGATATAGAATATTTTTTATTCTAGTTTTTATTCCATTAGTTCCACTATATATATATATATATTACTTGTAATCATATTCTAGTTCGGAAACATATTTACATCTACTTAATGTTGATGCTCGGGTTCTAGTCAATAACCCGTGGGATTGATAACGCCCTTTGGGTATGTGGATGATTGGGTTGGGTGTTGGTTTGGCATCATATCTTTGGATTGTTCCTTAAAATCATTCAAGTATTTCACATAAATTTAAATGTATTCTAGATATATAAAAACATAAAGAGTAGTATTCTAATTTTGAATGAAATTAATGATTAGATACCTAATTAGATATTTAGTAAATTAAGTCACTTCTGGTCATATATATTTAGAGAATGAAAAAATGGAATATAAATTTACTTACATTGAAAACAACTGCAACACAGGTACAATGATCTCATAAAAAATAACAAGATCCATGATATCTTTTTCAAATATCCTCAATTCATAGTCTCTTTCACATGTATCAAACATCATTAAAAAATCATATATATTATCCTAGAAAGAAAAATCATGGTATAATTGTTTTATCCCATCCAAAATATTATTTATATACAAATTTGTTGGTTCCTGAAACTTTTGTTTCTTTTGAACTGGTTCTTTTGATTTTAGATAATCTTACATAAATTAAATATAATAAAACATTATAAGATATTTTTAATCAAATATAAATTATATTTAAAAAAACAATGCATATCGATAATTTTATAGGATGAATAAGTGCAGTCAAACAAGGAAAAAATTGCCAACACAATATCTAACTCTGGTAACCTCCTATATAGGAAATGCTAGTAGAGAATATCGATCAATAATATCATGTACTAATACTTTTACCTGAACCAACTCCATAATATGGTGATGTACATAATTCCACAAAATATGTACAACTTGGTACTCTATAATACGTACATGGGGATCTTTATTATACAAATTATAGTATAAGGTCAGGTTTGAATGATGAGGAAAATGATATATGTAGGAAACCTATGCAGGCTGTGATTATCTCATTATTTTTGCAAACATAGCCTGCATAGTTGATTTAATTTGATCACCCATGGAATGTTTTGGGTCTTTCATCTCAGTATTAAATGAATCTGTTTTTATGTATCTTGATTTCTTAGTTTTATGACTAAAAAGTTTCATAATGCTAACAACCACCATATATCCTCTTACGTGCTTGGGGTGTTCTGGATTTCCCCAAGTAGAAGCTAGAATGTCCATCGTACCCATAGTGAAAAGAGCCCCATACATTGCTTTCAACTAGAGTCCATATAGAAATGATAAATTTAAGTGGTATACTATTGTTATTAATTTTAAAAATATAAACATTCATGTAAAATAAAATTAATTTCTTATAATTTTTTCAACCACTTACTTAGATTGATTTGTAAGATACTTTCCATTTTTTCCTTCTCACTCTTTTCCATTTTTCTTGGTGAGTGAGGGGATATGGATGACCAAAACAACTAAAAGATTTAGCTCTTAGTGCATCAACCTTTTCATAAATAATTTTCACATACAAGAAATTATACCCTCTACATGATAAAGTATGAGGGTATACATTCTGCAACTGGATCTCTTGGTGAGATCTCCAAGAGGGATGTTATATAAAAATAAAGTAATACGTAATAAGTTAATATATAAGAAATTTTAAATCATACATAATTTTATCAAATAATAAATGGTTCCTCATTTCATCTAGTGAAAAAATTAGTCCATGTCTCTACATCAAAAAACTCAAAATTGAGGTATGTTTTTTAATTCAGTAAATTACTAAAAATAGAATTTTTTTCAATTTTGTTTTAAAATATTTCCACAAAAATGCCACTATAGATAGATATATTTATATAATTTCTTTCATTTATTGAATGAAAATTTCATTTATACCAAAATATATTGAAAAAATTTCATACAAAATATATAATATTTGAATTATGAGAAAACAACTATTGAGATATTTTACCATTACAGACTCCCACGACTGCTCTTTCACCATATTTTTTATGCACTTACAATCATGATATAAAATGTTGATCCTGCAATGGATATGTATAGAGATATAACACATAAAATATGTTTCATTTGGTCTATTTGGGTTATTATTTTCACCAAAATTAATATGTACCCTTTGTTATCCATGAGCAAGTGAACGTTTTGGTAAACGTGTAATCCCATATCTAGATACTCTAGGAATCATTTCTATAAAGAAGATAAAGAATACTCCATCATAGTAGGTCCACCAGTAGTCATGTAAATAATTTTTGTAAATTAAAATTTTTCTTTCATTAAATAATTTTATTATTGAATATTTAATATTATATAAAAAAACACATATATATATCATGATATATGTTCATACGCCTATGTGCCTGTCATTGTGATAGATGAATATAATGATATTCTATGTGCCTACATATTATTAGAAAAGTGAATATTTTAAAACAATGAATATAGAAATATGTAATTAAAAAATTAGTATAAAAAATATGATAGTCTGAAAAAAATGATTCCGAAAAATATGCAACTTAAACTATAAAATATAAAAATAAATTCTAAAATAATAGAAATGATCAATATTTATAAATTTAAATATCACTATTTAAAAAAAGTTATTTTATATGAATAAATGTAACCATAACACAATTATTTGTGTCTAGTTTTTCAATAAAAAATGTTTAACCATAATCGTTGAAGATAAAATTTAACAAAAAATAATATAAATAATCAATATATAAATATAATTAGACATCCAGATAAAAAAATAAAATTTTAACACCTCTAAATTTAAAAAATATATTTATTTACCTGAAAAATTAGAAGATTAATTTAGTGATTTTCTATATCCCTTCAACATGATCTTTTCATACAGAATAGACTATGTTTGCATTATAATCATTATTATCATCCAAAAATCATTTAATAGATGAAGAAACCTAACGTAAATCCATAACATAACCATTATCCTCATAACCCAAATAAATTATTTTCCCATGTAAAATAGAATACCACAGATCATTTGGTGGATAAATAACCCGAAATATTTTCTTTTCATATGTCGCCATGATAAATGGTTCCTCTTTGCAATTTTTTTAAGTCAATGAGTTTTAATCTATATCCATAATGTTGAAACCATTGTTACTATAACCCCAGTAACAATTAAACATTGTTACTAGAGTTTTAATATAATCAATTTCTCATATATCTACAAAAACTCAAAAATATATCATTGATGAAAAAATTAGGTTTTTTATATTGTGTAATCGAAAAATTTATTACTTCAGTGATGACCATTACCCCCAATATTTTGAATATTAATCTTATCATCCTGATTTATTTTGTGTAAAATGTTTAATCATTAATATAAAACCAGACCATGTGATCATATTAAGGGACGGTCCCCCTACCGACTATTTCAATGTTTCTGATATAAATAAATCTGTGTTTACATTCTATTTAAACCATGAAATAAATTTCTTTTTATACTCAATCATCAACCACTTTTCATTTCATTTCAGATATAGAACAATTAATCTAGAAATATGTGATGATATATATGGTCAAACCTCATCTACGCTACTAAAAATGTATAAATGATCCTCTATCACTTCATCACATGGAATGGACATTACCATTAATCCATGAATGCCTCTACCTTCACTATAAACTATCAAATGTTGAGATATGGAGAGACAAATATTCTCTACTTAATTAAAATAATTATTTCATAACTCAATCACCTCTTCAAATATATATTTTTTAATAATAGTGGCCTCTCTCTAATAAAGATTTTTAACATATCCCTTCAAAATTATCAGATATATTTTTAAAGGATATATATAACATAAATAAACATACCCATATATTATTATCTCATACACTAAATGAATTACTATATGAACCATTATATCAAAAAAATTAGTGGGAAATAAATTTCCAGTTGACAAAGTATCAGCACACCTTCATTCTCCAATGTATATAAAAAATTTGGTTCAAAAACTTTTCTACAAATGAATTTTAAAAAATAACATAACATAATGATTTTAATTCTGAAAGGTGTCGACAACATACCATATAGTATTGTAACATCATGATTTTTAATAAAGAAACACAATGTTCAATAGCATACAATATAAGCTACATCGAGCTTAAACAAACAACTAAATAATGTTATTTAAAGGATACCATTATAACATAGACATGGAAATGGAAGGAATGAATAGTATTAACTGAATTATTAAAATATGGTTTACACATTTTCATATAATGATTCATTTGTTTCCAAATTTATTATAAATGGAAAACAAAAAATAATTCAATATAAAGGATGTGTTTTTATGAAAAAACTATTTAAATAAGATTAATTGTGTTTATAAAATCATATCACTATTTTTTTATTATATTAATGAAATATAAACTTAATGTGATGTTAATAATTCATAATATATGTTTTCTATGAAATATATAAGAACAAAACCAATTTTAAGCATAAAAGAAGTATTTTTCAAAAAGGCATTTTTATCGTCTTTTGATGGGGAACCAATTTGAAATCTAGTTTTTGAAAATTTTATAAATTATATATGAAAAAATAAAATTAGCCTTTGGAATATAGACATAAAAATTTACTTTGGTTAAATTTTCAGTATTTTTCTGATAAAATTCAGTTTTTAATGAATAGTGAAAAATACTAATTTTTAATTCCAAAATGCCTTCTTGTTCAATTTATTTATATAGTTAGGTTATACATTTCATTGGTTTTATATTTTAATTGAATAAATTTTTTATCATTTAATCCATTTATGGTCATTTTAAGTAATTTCAAATTTAAATTAGATATAAACACACACCAATATTTTAATGGTTTTTAGTTTTAAAAAAACCATGTATTATCATTTTGACAATGGGGAATAATTTTATATTAATTAATGAAATATCTATGTTTCTAATTTTAAAATATGGATTCCATATTTGGAATCATAAGGTTCATGTTTTGTAAATAGTTCCCTTTTATTTTTGGACATTCTGAATTGTAACTTTAGTAATTATTTTTATTTACCACAGTTAAAGGGTAAATCAGGTAAATAAGGGTAAAAATAATATTCTAATAATATAAATCTACCCTAAAACGTGTCATAATTATATTTCATGACATATTTCCGACCAATAAAACCCTTGGTGTGAAATTTTTTCATATTGGAATCGACATGGGTGTGATTATGAAACTTAAAACTTTTAATTTAAAGTAAAGGAAAATATGTTATAAACATGAATATTCTTAATAAAACAATTTTAATATGAGTTTATATAAATTATATCGTTTATTATAAATAATAATTAGTAATATGAAAATATTTCCTACATCATGGTATTTTATTTATAATTTTTAGACATTAAATAAAAAATTTTAATTAAGACACAATGGTGATGTAGTGATTACTTCATTAATAAAAGATTCGAATAAATGATATTATAAATGTTAAAATAAATATTATTTGAAATATTTGATGCATTTAATGAATTTTTTATATTACTATGACATTTTATGATTTATTTAATGTGATTTATTTGACGGAACCAATTTTTTATGAATTTTTTAAAACATTCAAGTATTAATAGTGTCAAAATTGACATAATTCATAACTTAAAATATAAAATAGTTTATTAAATGTTATAAAATTCATAAAAATATAATATTTGGACATATGTTAATTATAAGTCCTAATATTTAATAATTAATTTTTTGGGTTTTTTGACATGTTATGATAATTACATTAACACATAAAGTGTAAATAGGAATTTATCATGGTAAGATTAAAGAAGGTAAAATAAGGGTTAAACCATAACGATAATTATTAGAAAATATTCTAAACTTGTCTAATTTTAATTTTATACTGTTTATATGACTAAAACTAATCTTATATTTGAAATAAATTAGTTTTGTACCATTATAGACTAAAAATAAATTTATAATAAATCAATATTTCAAGACATTCCTAAAGTGGCCCTCATCTCTCTTTTAAAATGGAACTTATCCTTCTCTTTTATTGACACTTAAAAAACCTTTTAGTTCAGCCTAGATTAGCTAAAAACTCTTCCTATAATCACTCCCCACATTCTTAAAGCCTTATTTTAGTCATAACACCCTTCTTAGAGGTGTTAAGGTTTTCTTCAAAGGCAATCATCTAAAGAAGAGGTACCGTTTTCTTTAAGTGTTTCTATTTTATTTCTTCATCCACATCCTTTAAATATCCTCCAAACAAAATGAGATAATAAATACAATATCATTAATAT
Source organism: Viscum album (assembly GCA_963277665.1). Taxonomy (NCBI): domain Eukaryota; kingdom Viridiplantae; phylum Streptophyta; class Magnoliopsida; order Santalales; family Viscaceae; genus Viscum; species Viscum album. The sequence goes on along the minus strand of OY728157.1, from coordinate 1,073,921,319 downwards.
ATTGATGTTTTATTTTGTTAATATCATCACCTAATCCCATCTTCACTTCAATTAAATGGTAAAGGAATTAATCGTTTGTGTGTACGTGTGAACTATCACATCCACGAACCGATCTAGTTTGTTTTCCATAACTTTCTCTCATGACTGGTTATAATAATTTAATTAATGTTCATATGTAATATTAATGAAATATTAATAATTATAAGATAATAATATATCAATTACATTCTTACTTCCATTTTGGATTCACGGTTCTTGGTCTTTTGGGGGGGCTCTTATGAAGGTTTTCAAGTGGTCTAATGATTTTGAACTAGGTTCTGAGCCCCCTATTGTTCCCCTTTGGATCGGTTTTCCAGGGCTGCCTCTACATTTCTTCAAGAAGCGTGCTCTTATTTCCATTGCAAGTCTATTTGGAACTCCTATTAGATTAGAATATGCCACCTTGAATTTATCTCGTCCCTCAGTTGCAAGAATCTGCACTGAGGTTGATATATCTCAAGCTTTGCCTTCCAGATTTTGGCTTCAGAATAGTGATAAAGGCTATTCTCAAGAGGTGGTTTTTGAAAATGTTCCAACTTATTGTAATTGCTTCTACAAAGTTGGTCATTCCATGGGAGAATGTGTGTCAAAAAATTCTGAACCTCCTCAACCTCGCTGCAAAGCAGTTTGGGTAGAAAAAGTCAATGCTAAAATTAACTTGAATCCTACTAAATCAAACCCTGTTGATGTTATTGAGACTCCTATTACCAAAGATGTCCCCAGGAATTCTAATGTGACTCTAGAACATTGTAATTCACGGAGGGATCATGAAAGTTCTTCTCAGTATATGGGTGAGAAGGGGATTTCATCCTCTGTGGTGAATGCAAATGTACATCATAGTCCCACACCCTCCCTGGATGATAGGTCGATAGTGAAAATACAAGAAGGCACTCAGGAAGATGAGAAAAAAGAGAGGTGTGATGCATCTGAAGATGATCTCTCGCAAAGCACTGAAGAAGATAAATCTACTGATATTGAGGAGAAATACTTAAGGGACATGGCCAGGAAATGTAAGAAACCAATAGTGGATGCATATGGGTTTATTACACCCAATCCAAAAAAAAACTAGAAAACGCAGGGATTTTTCTCATGTGGAGAGGACTATTGTCACTCGTTCATTGGACATTGCGAGACATAATGTTTCTGCACCTATTGAAAATCATCATGTAGAGAAGGAGAAACAAGCTGAAAGGGATGACAACCATACTATACCAACTTGTGAAGCTCCTGATTCTTCAGAGGGACTCAGTGATGAAATCTTATATAGATCTTTTAAGAAAGGAGAGATCACTAAGAGAGCATACTTGGCTGCTAAGCAGAAATTTTCAATGAAAGAATCAGGAAAGATTTCTTAAACTGATTATATTTCGGATTTCTTATTTTTCCCAGCTTAGATACACTATCCTGGATGTTTTCGTTTTTTTATGAAAATCAGATTTTATTTTTTCCTTCTGTCTGGATGGATCTGTTTTAGAGTGCCTCCTCTGAAGAATTTATTTTATTTTCTTCAATCCTCTGCTATCATGCTGTCTAAAGTGTTTCTAGATCTTCTGAGTGGGTATGCAACCGGGCTGCACTGTCTGTTGGTTTTCCTTCTTCACTTGATGTCCGATTTTCTCTTTGGATCATAATGGAGCCTGATTGTATTCTGATTCATTGTTTTTTGAGGAGCTTGTCCCCCTTTTAAGTTATGACATGGGATGAAGATTCTCTCTCTCTGATCTGAACAACACTGTGCTATTGGTTATTGCTTGATGAATATTTTTGGATGCTGCTTGGATTTCCAGCTCTGACTTTTCTTGATAGCCTATAACTTTTCAGATTAAAATGGTTCTTTAGATGATGCTGGTTCTGCTTACTCTTGATCTGTTAAGAACAGTGCAGACTGTTTCCCTTGTTTTCTACTCATAATGGTGCAATGTTTATTAGAGTTTGTGGCCTTCTTTGGGAAGATTTCTTTTTCTCAGATGTTTCTGCTTTATAATACATCTTTGGCAATTCTAATGTCTGAATTCTTAGGGACTGTTTGATTCCTGCTTTATTTGGATGGCTCTAAGCTATTTCTATACAGATCCTTAATGTTCTGCTTCTACTTGGTTTCTCTGGATTTCAGTTATTTTCTCTGGTTTTTGGTCTGTTCGAATTATGTTCTATTCTCTTGGATAGATCTCTGGCTCTTCTTGTGGTTTATTTGAAGCTGGGTTGGGATGGCTAGCAGCTTAGATTGAAGAATGGTCTTGCTATCTTCCTATTGTTCATGTCTAGGATGTTTTCATTTATTGTTTTTGGACTTGTTTGTCCAATCTTTTTCTTTGTATCCCCTTTAAATCCCCGCTGGTGTAAGCTCCTTACACCTCGTGTTTGTATTACTACCTTTTGATTTCAATAAGTTTCTTTTGGGGGCATGAATTGGGAAACCAATTCATGCCACCACCTTTAAAAAAAATCAATAAAAATTGAAAATGTTACTCATGCGTACGTACGACCTACGGTCTCCATGATTATAACGTTGTTCATTTATAATAACCATAATTAATGGTTTGATTTAAAAATTATGATTAATATATAAAATTTATGATTATGTCATGAATAATATTATAGAGATTATGGACTTATGACCACATGAACTAGTGACATCAAAACCATGTTCATTTTCGACTCAAGTACTGAATATTGACAAAACATTCTATATGAACTTAAATAATTTTGTAATTATTAGAACATGGTAATAAGTTATATAAAAGGAATAACAAACATAAAAATGGTTCTCAAGAAATTATAAATTAACCTAATATTTTTCTTTAGGAGTATAAATAATGAATGATACAATTCTAACTCAAGGTAAGGGAAATCTTAACTCAATATACTTTCATTTAGTTAAATATCCATGTCATTGGTTTTGTTTTTTTTCAAAAATATGTGTGAATGACCATTGATTGTTTTACACTGAATATCCACTTATATTGGGTGAATTATTATTTGTAACACATAATTATTTCATTTATTCATCCTTAATATAATGATATGATCTTTGTAATGGACTTCATCTCAATCTCTTTTCATTGTGGAATATTTTGATAATATACACTAACTTCTTTTATACGGTGTATAATAAACCCCTTTCACATTTAATTTTTTTCAAATAATTCAAAATGAAATTTTTTCTATGAATCGTTTTCCTAAACAACAAAAATTAATTTTTTTTAACGTACGTGGAGACAACAATATTTCTGCCACTGTGTCCATTATTTTTTATTTGGTTTCCTCTACAGGTCATAATGTTTTTAAAAAGTAATGTAAATATCATATTTCATTTTTAGGTATTTTGTTATTGAAAATGGTTTTTATAATGTATTGATTATATCAATATATTGAAATGATATGCCTGCAATGTGTAAATGTTAATTTTCTTTTATGCATGGTTTATGTGTTATGCTTATGTTATAGTTCTTGGGATTTGCTTATGTATATGGGTAGTTCTATGATAAACCGAGGTCGGGTGAGCCCGTGATAGCTATTAAATTAATTTTGTAATGAGATGGAGCCAAAAGTGAAGGTTTATCCTAAGAGATTTAGGGAATATACTATAATGGGTGTACCAATTTTGACCATGAAGGTTACTCCTTATTTAAAAAGGAAAGCTACAATGTAAGTATGATATGGATTCCACAAGTTACCTTTTATGATTTATGATTTCTAATATTTTATTCTAGGAATCTTATGATTTCATGTGGTATGTTAAAATTTTTATGTTTTATGGGTGGAATGTATGATTTTGCGAAAATGTTTTCATGGGTTTAAAATATTCATGGACTAATGTTTTCATCCCATATTTTATATCCCTTACTGAGTTTTTTGTGCTCATCCCAAATTTTTAAAATGTTTTTCATAGGGTATACGGATGGGTAAGAGAAAGGAATAAGTCATGAAGAATTTTATCAAGAAAATAAATCATTTTTATTTTCAAAAGTTTTATATAGTAGAAGAAATTGATATTGCTTCTGTTGTATCTACTTTGTATTAATTTGAGTTGTTATGTAATATTTATGGCCTAATTCTATAAAACATTAAAATCTAAAAGATCCTCAATGTGAAAAAAATTCAAATTATTTATTTAACATAAGATTATGTAATGTTTTAAGGTTGGGTCCTTATGGTTGGTATCAAATTTCATCTTAGAAAACTTTAAAGGTTAGAGTTTTATTTAATAATAAGTGGAAAGTTTTATATAACCAAAATTGGTAGCATATTATAATGAGTCATAGTTATTTTAGATAAGTTAAATGAATTTAGGATATCATGAATATGTATATCTTAGTGTTTAACCTCCTCATAAGATAGTATATGATGACTTTACCAATATACTTGCACTGACCATTTTGGTTTTAGTAAATGGATGGATCTAGCAGGCACCAAAGTATCAATGGATGTGGAGAAAACGGTGGTTGTTGTCTGAATAATAAACCAAATGAAATGGGATCTGTAATGATAACTCTTGTGGTTATTCTAAACCAACTATATAGATTCATTATTGACCACTTGAACATTGGTGATTTTTATAAGGCATCATATATGCAAGAAACAAATCCTTGTGGAAGTTCAGGTAATAATCATAAAAGAAAGTATATTCAACAATTTATATGTTAAGGATGTGGAAAGAAAAACCTAGGTAAACAATTTAAATGGATGATAAGAATTTATAGATGTGTTAATTATGGTCATAAAGTAATAACCTTCCATGTAAAAAGGAATCATTTAGTTGACTCTAGGAAAGGGAAAAAAGTTCTTTTTGAGTTATCAATTGAATGTTTTAAAAGTGGGGAGTATGGTCATTATGCAAATAGATGACATACAAAGAAGGTACAGGAATGGGATCATTAGGACCATACAAACATACGTTTACCAATACCTAATGCCATTATAATTGAAGATGAGAAAACTGAAAATGACATGGGAAAGAAATGGATTATTTTCATGTCTTTTTTTACAATATTAAATTTTAGGAAATTATTAATGTTTTTTCTTGTAAGAAAAAATTTTTATGGAATAATAATTATTGTTAATGTATCATGAACAATGATTGATTATTAAGATGTCTACATTTTAGTAATCCAAGACTTATGATAGATCTATAGGTGATGAAATGCTTAAAAGTATTAATTCTCTTTTATTAATGGGATTAATTTTGAAGACCTATTTCTAGTATGTGTAACCCTGAAGTTTTTTATTTGAAAATGTAATTTGAGGAGGAATTATCTTTTCCTATGTGGACATAATTATAAAAGTAAGAATTAGGGTTTGTATGATCCTTGATTTTGAGGTGATTATGGGATATTACTTTTTGGATGTCAAATGAAAGGTATGAGATAAACATTGAGGTTGAAGCATGTTTTGGTTATTTTTAAGGACATTATCATATATTGGGAATGTTATGAGAATTATATAGTTTTATAAAAAATGAAAACATACAGACCATTTGACAATCTGTCATGTCAGACAGGGCTACGAGGATCAAACCCACAACTAGAGTGTGACAGGCCTTTATTGACTACCATTGGCCTATGTGAAGTCCATGGTTGGTATAACTTATTATTTTTAGTTAAATTATTTTATGGATTAAGAATAAGTTGATTTTAGAGACATATATTTTATAGAATAAATAAACATGGGATTGAAAAATTATTATGGGATTAAGTGATAAATGTAATTTTGTAGGATGTTCACTATTTTTGGAACTTTATATGATTAAGGTAAATAGAATACTGTGGGATTTTATTTTCGGAATAAAGTTTGAATTATTTTTGGAGAAATAATTAATTTAATTACGTACTTATGATGATTTTGGTTATTTATGGAAGTGATTAAACTATATTGGAGAAAATTTGATTAGGTTAATTACTTTTTGGTATGAGACATTAAGTGTGTTTGATATTATTTGAAGATAAATTTTATAATTTATCTTGGAAGGATATGTTATAAAATCCTTTTATTTTTTGGGTTTCAATATTATTTTTTATTATTTTGACGAATTTTAAGGAAAACTATTTATCAAAAGGTATTTGTTGAACTTTGGATATTATGATTAAATTTTGAAGATTTAAAAGTTTTTTTTCTTCATACAATGGTTTATTATTTTTGGGTAATTACCTAATTTTATCTGAACATTTTTTGTTTTGGTTAATATTTCAAGATTGGATGAATAGATAGTTAATCTTTGGTGGATTATGTGATTCTCTAGATGATGATTCTAGTGATTCAGGTGTGACCAACTTATCTTGAATACTCATCATTTAGTGAAAAGATGAGTTTGTTAAAAACATTTACTAAAGGATGAAACTCTACTTGAAAAATTAAGTACTTTTACTTATGTTCATAGTGAAGATCATAAATAACTTCCTCAACTTTATGAAAATTATATTAAAACAAAAAAAATTGTTTACTTTTCCTACTACGAAATCAAAGATCATTTAACACATCACAAGTTTGTGGTTTTATGATTATTAACTTTATCTTTATCATGTTTTATATCACTCTCCATTAGAACAATTTGGTTATTTTTTCTTATATATCAATTTTTTCCTACATGGAATCCTAGTATGTGTTATCTTGGGTAACCTTTTTTACTTCTCTTTATTTCTTTTAAAGTTGTAGTTTTATTAACCCTTTTTCTAATGTAGGTTTACAATAATGGTATTTTGAAATTTCATAAGCTATTTACCAACCCCAAATAAAAATTTAAATTATGCAATTTATTTAAGGGGGAGGATGTAACATCCCTAGTTTTAAGAAAGAAACACTATGCTCAATAGCGTACATGATATGCTACATCAAGCTTAAACAAACAACTAAATATTATTATTTTAAATTTTACCTTTATAACCTAGCCATTGGAATGGTGGGAATGAATAGAATTAACTGAATTATGAAAATATGGTTTACAAATGTTTATATAATAATTCATTGGTCACTAAATTTATTAGAATTGCACATAAAAACCAAATGAATATAAAGGATGTGTTTTTATGAAAACCTATTTCAATATGAATAATTATGCTAATAAAATAATATCACTATTTTTGAATTATATTAATGAAATATAAACTGAATTTCATGTTTAAAATTCATATTATATGTTTTCAAAACAATATATAAGAAAAAAATCAATTTTAAGCATAAAAGAAGTAATTTTCAAAAAGAATTTTTACCGCCTTTTGATAGTGAAACAATTTTAAATATAGTTTTTGAAACTTTTAGAAGTTGTATTTGAAAAAATAAAATTCTTATTTTTAATAAGGACATAAAAATTTTCTTTGGTTAAATTTTGGGTATTTTTTTGATAATTTTTATTTTTTTAATGAATAGTGAAAAATACTGCATTTTAATTCAAAACTTCCTTTTCCCCCAATTTATTTATAGAGTTAGGTAATCCTTTTAATTAGGTTTAAAGTTTAATTGAATTAAGTTTTTATAACTTAATCCAGTTATGGTCATTAGAAGTAATTTCACATTTAAATTAGATATAAACGCACGTCAATCTTTTGATGCTTTTTACCTTTTAAAAAACCATGTTTTATAATGTTGACAATAGAGATTGATTTTAAATAAATTAAAGAATGTTCTATGTTTTTAATTTGGAAAAATGATTCCATATTTGGAATCATAAGGCCCAAAATTTTTAATTAGGTCACTTTTATTTTTGTACATTATGAATAGTAACTTTAGTAATTATTTTTATTTACCACGGTTAAAGGGTAAATCAGGTAAACAAGGGTAAAATAATATTCTAATAATATAAAACTACCCTAAAACGTGTCATAATCCTATTTCATGACATATTTTCGACCAATAAAACCCTTGGTATGAAAATTTTGGCATTTTGAAATCCACATGGGTGTGATTATGACACTTATAACTTTTAATTTGAAGTAAAGGAAAACATGTTATAAACATGAAACTTATTACTAAAACAATTTGAATATAAGTTTATATAAATGATATATTTGAACATAAATAATCATAATAAAGATAATTTTTTTCCAAAATGATATTATTTTATATAGATTTTTTAGACCTTAAATAAATAAATTTAATTATGACATAATGGTGATGCAGTGATAACTTCATTAATAAAATATTCAAATAAATGATATTATAAATGTTAAAATAAATATTATTTGAAATATTTTATGCCATACATGAATTTTATGGATTAATATGACATGTTATTGTTTATTAGTTTTTTTTGAAGGAATCAAGTAGTTATGAATTTTTGAAAAACGTCAGGTATGAATATTGTCAAAATTGACATAATTAATAACATAAAATATAAAATAGTTTATTAAATGTTATAACACTTCTAAAATTATAAGATTCATCCAAATGGTTAGGATAAATTTAATTATTTCAAAAATGACACTTTTTTGGTCATCTGACATGTTATGGTAATTAAATTAACACACAAATTGTAAATAACAAGTTTTCATGGTAATATTAAAAAAGGTAAAATATGGGTTAAACAAAAAATATACGGATTAAAAAATATTAAAAACTTGTATAATTTTAATTGGATAATGTATATTTGACCCAAAATCATTTTATATTTGAAATAAAAGAGTTTGGGACCATTAGAAAACAAAAATCAATTTATAATAAATTAATATTTCAAGACTTTCCTAAAGTGCCCTTCATCTCTCCTATAAAAGGGAACTTCTCCTTCTCTTTTATTAACAAATACAAATCCTTTTGGTTCAGAAAATCTATGTCCAAAACTTTTCCTATAATCCCGTCCCACATTTTTTAATCCTTATTTTATTAAGATCACCATTCTTAGAGGTGTTATAGTGTTCTTCAAAGGCAATCAACCGAAGAAGACGGTATCATTTTCTTTAAGTGTTTCTATTTTATTTCTTCTTTCACTTCCTTAAAATATCCTCAAGACATTAAGAGATAATAACCCCAGTATCATTAATATACTGAGATTTAATTATTTTAATATCATCACCTAAATCAATCATCACTTCCATTAAATGGGAAAGGAATTAATCGTTCGTTCATACATGTGAACTATCACCTCCACAAATCGATCTAATTAATATTCCATAAACATATCTCATGGCTGGTTATAATAATGGAATTAATGTTAATATGTGATATTCATGACATATTAATCATTATAAGATAATTATATATCAATTATGTTCTTACTTTCAGGTACATAAAAATGATAACCTCGTTCGTGCGTACGTGTGAACTATCACCACCACGAAGAGGTGTGACTCATCTAGATTCATTATATAACTCTTATGATATATATAAGTATATATAAATGATTATTATGATTCTAATAATATCATGATAATTCTGTAAATATAAAATATAATTATCTTATTTCCATAATTATCAATGAAAAATGGAAACGTTACTCATGCGTATGTATGACCTACTGTCTACTTGATTATAACGTTGTTCACTGTTCATAACTATAATTAACGGTTTGATTTAAAAAATATGATTAATATATAAATTTTATGATTATTTAATGAATACAGTTATGGTGATGATGTAATTATGATCACATGGACTAGTGACATTAAACCATGTTCATTTTCAACTTAAGAACCGAATATCGAAAAAATATACGATATGAACTTAAATAATTATGTAATTATAATAACATTTTACTAAATGATATAAAATGAATAATAAACATGAAAATGGTTCTCAATAAAGTATAAATTAACCTATCTTTACTATTCGGGAAGATAAATAATGAACGAGACAAGTCGGACTCAAGGTAAGGGAAGTCTTAACCCAATATTTATTCATTGAGTTAAATATTCATGTCATTTGTTTTATTTTTTTCCAAGAATATATGTGAATGAACTTTGGTTGTTTTACACTAAATATCCACTTATATTGGGTGTATTTATATTTGTCACATATAATTATGTCATTGATTTATCCTTAATCTAATGATATGATCGTTGTAAGGGACTCCGTCTCAATATCCTTTCATTGAGACATATTTTGATAATATACACCACCTTATTTTATATGTTGTATAATAAACCCCTTTTACTTTTAATTTCCTTCAACAGTTTTCAAACAGAAGCTTTTTCTATGAATTGTTTTACTAAATGAGAAAAAGGAATGTTTTTTAACATATGCGGTGACAAAGATATTTCTGCCACAGTGGCCATTATTTGGTATTTGGATTACTCTAAAATACAGAAGGTTTTTAAAAATAAAAGAAAATACTTTATTACCTTTTTGGTATTTTGGTATTGAAAATGGTTTTGAGAATGAATTTATTATATCAATATCTAGAAGTGATATGATTTCAATGTGGAAATTTTATATTTTTTGATGACCAAAACATCCTTTATTTATAAATGTGAAATCCATATTTTCACCCTATCATAATATTCTCTAGGTTACAATGGTCATGGGAAGATTATATTCCTATAAACTATTAAATTCCTTTTTCAATGTACGATAAGGATGATAAATTATCAAAAACCTTTAATGTCCCATGTACACTCTCTTTTTTTCCAATAGATAATATGAAGTATCTTCTTCAAAAAATTTACATGATTTACGTTAATTAACACTATATACATATAATTTTACATATATAAAAAATTTATTTATAATGCAATTATCATATCACAGAAAATAATATACTATTTCCTGTAGTCATAAAAAACTATAACACTTTTCTGCCATAAAAGTTTCAAATCAACAATCAATGGTAAAATATACCCAGAAATATCCTTTCCTCGCTTTTTTGGTCTAGAAATTATCCATATTATCATAACATATTTTTTATTCATACATATCTTTGAGAAAGAACATTTAAAATACCAATAAAACAGGATATAAACTATGTTGGCTATTGAGCCTCTGATATAGATACATTCCATCTCTGCACATTCCTATTCTAGGATTTCTATCTTTACTTCCAAAATCAAGATCTTTTTATAAAATATTTTCCACTATGTTGAATCAATAGGGTGACATTAGTTTGCATTATATATGTACTCATCCCTATTCCATCATAAAAATTTTACATTATTTTAATTTTCTATTAGATTCTTTAAATAAGGAATTATTATTTGGCACCAAATTTATAAAGTATGAGGTTTGATTTTGGTACATGAGAATAAATCACAGTTGAATTTTTCATCCATCCTATATCATGATGTCCCAAATTTAGGATATATTAAAAAAATATAAAAATTTAAAATATAACAAAACAATCAATTATTGATTACTATTTGATCATAACAAACAATTATGTGTAAAGATAGAAACATATCACTAATGATTTTATAAACAACTAATTAAGAATAAATAAATATAGATAATTTAAACATGAAAAAAAAATTATCAAATAAATTCTATAAAAAATAATTTAAATAGGAAAATTAATTTACAAAAAACATTAATCAAAGCTCATTATATAGATAAAAAAATTATAAATGAAAAAAAAATTGAAGAAAAAAAAACAATTTCAGCCACACAGAAATATAATGATAAAGAAATTATAAATAAAAACAATTATAAATACAATAGTTCTATAAAAAATTATTTTGAAAATTAATTTATAATCATATAAAAGTTGTGACATTAAAAAATTAATAAAATTCTTATAATTGATAATGAAATTCATACAAATAGAATGATGAAGGAATCAAAATTTTAAATAACGTACAATTAATTTATCTTCCAAAATAAAAAAAATAACTTACAAAATTTAGATATTGATAATGAAAAAAAGATCCTAAATGATGATAAATGTAGTCGAAGTCAGTGTAAAAATGTAAACACTGCAAGAATGAAGAAAAATTATTATAAAAACAAAATAAAAAATAATATCCCAAATAACCTTTCAGTGAGGTTGTCATCAGAAGAGAATAGGGTTTCTGAAAACAAAATAATATCGAGGATTATGAAAGAAGGATTAAAGATAGAATATTGAGGAGAAATAATGTGAAAATATGGTTACAATCGATTGAAATAAGGGATTGATCATCATCAAAGTTCATAGGGTGTTTTCAATTCCATTTCAGTTCTAGAGGAAGACAGATAGAAAGAAAAATAAATGAGGGTTTCAAGGTCTCAGAATATTTTCAAAACACTTTTATCATCGATTTTTTTAAATAAACATTAAAATTTTCTTTACTTTTAACATCGGTTTCTTATAAAAATGATTTTAAAAAGTATTAACAAGACCTTTTAACTTTGGTTTTATAAAAAACCAATGTTTAAATTTCATCTAGTAAATTTTTACATTCGTTTATAATAAATTGGCCTTAAAACCACGATGTTGAAGCCAATATTTATACTAGTGTGAAAATTTGTTTAATAAATAAATATCAATGTAGTGTTCACCAATAAACAAATAAATTTTATATTCACAAAGTAGAAAATAAATATTTATTTAATTTTCTGTTCACAAATATTCTCTTGAATAACATGTGTCTGAATATATGCAATCAAGTAAACATGAATAATTATTAAACCATGTAAGGGAATAATATTTATTCATCATGTTAAATATTAAATAATATTTAATATTTAACTCAGGATCAGGATACACTTAATGTGGGACCCTCTATGCCTCTTTCTCAGTGGAATTAGGAAGATCTCCCCAAAGTCCATGGTTAGCTTCTAGCATTACAGCAACACACCCATAGAGAAAGAATTTAATGTCACAATGACATAAAAACACATATTAATGCTTAATGTGTAATATAATCCCTTTGAAACTAGATCCAAATATTAAAAACCTTTAGTCCATTAGCTCCCACATGATATGTATCCTTCTACTAAGATAAGAATTTTTTTCCTGGAGCCTAACACATTTTCTTCGATTGAAACTCTGTTAATAAAAACTTTACCCCTCTAAGAAAATCCCTCAAGAGGTGATAATTCTATAGTATGTGATTTTTTTTAGTGTGACCTTGGATCCTTTGTAATTGACACCACTATAGTATTATCGTAATTTAATGTGATAGGGACTTAATTCAAGGTACCACATTAAGATCAGGGAAAAGGTTGTATAATAACTCTACTCTTTATTACACACATAAACATGATTTATTACATAATATTTTACTTGAGTCAACTATGAGGATCGATAGGTCTAGTGTGTTGGGAAATTAAGAACATTAAATAACAACTTATAACATAAAACACAAAAAAAATTAGTATTTCATAGGATAACCTGAGGACATGCATAAGAAAATAGTGATCTATAAAGCCAATTAAGGGAGTAAAAAAGGAATAACATAGGGAATATAATACATTTTAGGAAATAGGTATATCAATGGATCACAATATAAACATGAACATAAAGGCATGATATAGCATGATTATCATAACATTTAAATGTGTCAACAACATTTAACTTGATACTAGCATGAGCCAAGGCTCATTGCACATGGAGCATGAGGAAACCATCATTGCACATGAATTAGAATGAGTAAACCAAAATTTGACATGAATTATCATGATTTAACACTCATTTCATATGACATATCATGATACTATTCTTTACCCAATGCATTGGAGCACTATCAGGGTACACCCTTTATAAACATTTCATTTCATGCATAAGTGTGCCACTTGGATCATACAACATGGAATCATTCAACATCATAATTTATTCCAAAATAAAGTAATGTGGAATACATAAATTAAACTCTATAATCAATAAGTTAATGTGCATGAAGGTGAATATCCTTGATAGAGAAATGGGCATGGTATTTACTACATAATGACTTTGGCTTGGAAAATTGCGATGCAATTTCGGCAGCATAGCGGCCTGACATAAGAATTCATAATAATGGTTATTGAGAGAGAAATGGGTATATCATCATATTTACATAAAATTTAAACTAAGGTGGTTATATAGATACATGTACAAACATATTTAATGGAATTTAGATGCATAATATAAAAGAATATCTTGAATGTAAATGAGGAGAGAGAAATCCATTACGGAATTTCGGCATGGTAATGGGTGTTCATGGGAGGTATTTATGAGATATAAGGGGTATATAATCATTCAAACATAAGGAAATAAGAATAGGTGAGGTTAGAAATTGTCACGACCCGTCCTTGGGGCCTGTGTCGTGACTACCCCAAGCCCGCCTTCCATAGGTCAGGGGCTTGAGACTAGTACCAAGGCGTAATTCCCGGTAAAAAGGGAAGACATTGTCTTTGTAAAGTAAACAAACACCACAGAGAAAGCAAGCAGAAGCAAACACTAAGTAAAAAATTGGGTACAACAGTAAGTGTAGAAAAGTAAGTGGGCCAGAATACAAACCCAAACTGAAAGTAAAGTACAACTGAAAAAGGGAGTACAAAACTGAAAAGTAAAGCCGCAGCGTCGAGCCGTCCACTGGAAGTCCCACCTGAAGGGTGGGTACAGATAGCCTCCATAGCTAATCGGGTCCAGCCATCCGCTCCGAGTACATCCTGCCCAGTGGTCCACCTCCAGGTACCGACCTGCTCCGCAAGCCCCAACCACGATCAACTCTGTCCGTCATCTGCAACCAACACAATGTAGTGCAGGCATAGCCCGTGCAGGGGTGAGTATAGCCTACTCAGTAGGGACCCCGAGACCCCTGAAGGTCTCCTAGAATCCACAAAGGATAATTCACAAAGGAAAGATACAATCATGAAGTAACATCTGACACTACTTAGGTATATGCCCATACATATACCGAATGCCCATACAAATACCTAAGTCATCAATTCCAGATCGGCTCCAACATCCGAGCCCAAGTCGATCACATCCACACAAGATAGCACAACATAATCCACATAGGAAGACAAATCAAGATTCAGCTCACACGGGTATACTTCTTCGTAAGACGATAGAGATGATCAGATATAGCCACTGATTCATCTATGTCGTCGGACCCACAAAAGATTAATAGGTACTAACCCCCGCAATGACCCACAAAGGATCGCTAGGTAACTAAAACCCTCAATGACCCAAAAAGGATCGATAGGTAACTAACCCCTGCAATGACCCACACAGGATCAGACCCACACATGATCTGTAGGCGCTGGCCCACACAGGACAGCTGAGCGCTGACCCCCACAGGATCTGACCCACACAGGATCGGTAGCACGGATCTAGGTAGGATCACTGAGTGCTGTAGTCATCGCCGTCGAATCCACGGAGGAATTCTGTACAGTCATCATCGCCATCACAGTCGTAGCCAGCTCTAGGGTTCCTGCACACAGCAAACTCGTTCGAGAGGTTCCGCTCCACGAGCTGAGGGGATAATACATCAACTAACACGTAGTCCAGAGTTGATGTATCCAAAATTTCCGTATCGTCAACAGGAACTCAATGTCACAGACGGCGCATCAATCGGACGCCCGGTCTGAGAGTTATTGGCTTTTTCGTCCCAGGGGCCCGTTTGGTTTTTAAGTCAAAACCAACCTGACCATACTCCAACTACATCCAAACATCGAGCATAGTAAGCCCAAAGGTCTGTCTCACTTAGAGGAATCCATCAAAGTCGACGGCACGTCAATCAGACGTCCTGAGCTCAAGTTATAAGCGTTTCCGCTCCGAGGGCCCGGTTGGTTTCGTGTTCGAACCAACCTGACTAAACCCAAAGCTCTCCTAAACCTTCAGTGCAATATACCGAAATGACTTCCCCGATCTAAGGATCGCATCACAGCTGGCGGTGCGACGATCGGAGGTCCGCATGCCATGTTATGGGCAGAAGACCGAAAGACGTCCGGTATTAGGGGGTTCCGGCCTGGTCCAACCCGGCCCAATACCCCCAGGGTCGGCCCGAACCGGGTCGACCCGAACCAGGTCTGGGTCCGACCCACTTGGGCGCGGCCGGCCCGGCTGGCGCAGCCCTGCCCGGCCTGGCCTGGGCGCGGCCAGCGGCCGAGCGGTGAAGGGGGGGGGGGGGGGGGGGCGCGTTGCCCCCCCACGTTGTGAACCCGTGACCCCCATGTGGGGGGCCGCACCTGCTGGCTGACTGGTGGTTACGAACCCCCGATTTTCCTCACTGACCGGACGGCCCACACCGGTCGGCCGACTGCTGCCACCATGGGACCGGTGCTGGCTGGTCCCCCTACTCCGACGCCGACGGCCAGGAACTGGTCGCCGGTCCCTGCTCCGCCGCGGCCTAAGTTGTGGCCTTGGTCCGTCCAGCGTGGCGCGACGGCGCCACGCCCCTCCGCCTTGGCCCCACTCCGGCTGCGGTTTCTTCGAGGTTTCTTTGAGGTTCTCTGGCACGGCGCGACGACACCGCGTCTTTGGTTTGTCTTCAACGGCGTGGCGCGACGGCGCTGTGCTTCTACCCCTCTCTTTAATATTTCTCGCACGGTGCTTTGGCACCATGTTGCCTTGCTCGTGCCGCAAACAACATCAAACAACCAATGGGGAAAGGAGGGTTGGCCATGTTCATGCGGTCCGACCCCCTCCCGTTATAGGGGTATCAGGCGGCTCAAACTGAAATGAAGAAAGGCGATGGAAGAATTCATGAACAACAATTTAAATAAATCCCTACCTCGTCGAATTCGATGAGCGAGGATTCGTCGCGGAATTAACCGTCAGCGAAGAAGGCATCATGGAAGTAGGATCGTGGCGTCGCAGAGAAAGGATTCTTCGGCGTCGCGTCATCGATCTCTGAGGATCCGGAGTTCTTGTCGACCTTTGTCGGAGGTCGGCGTTCTTCGCGTTCTTCAAATTCTTCGTCGAGGAGGAAGAACTTCACGGCTTGAGAGAATTCTCCCCAAACCCTCTTGCACAACCAACCCCTAATTAAATAAGAGTTGTCTTATTTTATTAACACACAAGACAACGTCTTTGAAATTCAAAAACGAAACAATCAATTAAATGAATTAATTGCAGCATTTAAACTGCCCAAATTAATTGAGGTGTTTCATAAACAGAAAAATGCAAGGGTTGACTTCCGCTTATGGTGCAGGTGCATTACCTTAATTAAAAGGGGTTAAGTAAGTTGAATGAAACGGTGGGGCTCATGTGGGCCCCACCTCACAAATATCCAACCTAGTGGGTAGGATATTGTGGGTCTCACACCAAACACTTATCTTAGGTTAAACAACTTCAAGTAAAAATAAAAATTTGTCTTACCATTTTTATTTTATTCCATTACTTAACCCAAAAATTTAAAAACCACACCCGAGAAAACACAACTCCGGAAAATGTGTCTCTAAGAAATTACCGGCGTTTCAATTCCATCGATGCCCTCGGAATTCTATTCTGAGCACTGGTTCAAAATTTAGAAAAACCCACTCGTTCGTTCATTGAACGTACCCGAGCTAAACTTTGGAAAAAGATTCCGGGCACACCGGGCCTCGGAATCTGGTGTCGTCAGAAACTGCGTTCTTGTAAAATCCAAAAGAAAATTTAGAAAAAAATTCCCTTGAATTTTACGGGTCTTTACATCACTCCCACATCAGGGCTTTACGTCCCCATAAAGATACATCATAAACTAGGGAAAAAAATGTGGGTACTGAGCACGAATCTGAGCCTCCCGCTCCCAAGTGCTCTCCTGGAGGTTCCCGTGCTTCCATCTGATGCGCACTAGAGGAATCGAATGTCCATGTAGGACCCGCTCCTGTCGATCCTCGATCTCCACTGGGACCTCTGCAAAAGTCACCCCATCATCAACGTCCAGCTCCCCATGGTCAATGATATGTTTTGGGTCATGCACGTATCTCCTCAGTTGAGATACGTGGAAGACGTCATGCACCCGGTGAAACTGAGGTGGTAGAGCCAGGCGATAAGCCACCTCGCCAATCCTGCTGAGGACCTTGAAGGGTTCGATGAAGCGTGGAGATAACTTGTCGCCTCGGCCAAATCTCCGTAATCCACATCGAGGTGAGACCCGCAAGAAGACATGGTCGCCATCCTAGAACTCCAGTGGTCTCCACCTCCTGTCTGCATAAGACTTCTGCTGGATCTAAGTTGTACTCATCCGCTCCTGGATGACCTGGACCTTCTCTGTCGTGGCCTGGACCATCTCCGGTCCCACAAGTGCTGACTCCCCAGGGTCTATCCAGCACAGCAGTGATCTGCATGGTCGGTCATACAACGCCTCGTATGGTTCCATCCCGATGGTGGAGTGGTAGCTGTTGTTGTATGCAAACTCCACCAAGGGTAGGTGGTCCTCCAAGCTATGACCAAAGTCGAGGACACATGCGCAGAGCATGTCCTCGAGAGTCTAAATGGTCCTCTCCGTCTGACCATCTGTCTGAGGCTGAAAGGCGGTGCTCAGACGTAGTCGTGTCCCGAATGCCTCCTGCAACCCCTTCCAGAGTCGGGAAGTAAAGCGAGCATCTCGATCGGAGACGATAGATGAAGGAACACATTGAAGCCGTACAATCTCCTGAACGTAGAGACGTCCCAAGCTCTCCATTGAGCCCTGCTCTCTGATGGGTAAGAAGTGAGCCGACTTGGTGAGTCGGTCAACAATCACCCAAATGGAGTCATGACCTCTAGAAGTGCGTGGAAGTCCAGTCACGAAGTCCATAGATATGTCGTCCCACTTCCACTCCGGGACCTCCAAGGGTTGTACAAAGCCTGCTGGTACCTGGTGCTCTGCCTTCACCTGCTGGCAGGTGAGGCATCGAGAAACGAACTCTGCCACAACCTTCTTCATGCCCGGACACCAGTGCTGTCGTCTGAGATCTTGGTACATCTTCGCCACTCTAGGATGTACCGCCAAAGGGAAAGTGTGAAACTATCTCAGTACCTCCTCTTGTAAAGCAGCTGGTACCATGGTACGTCCTCTGGAAAGGACATCGTGCTCTCATCCCACGGAGAATCCATCAGGTGCCTGTCTTGAGGATATCTGTGCACGCCGCATCTCACAGTCAGCATCCCCATGCTATGCCTCTCTGACCCACTACAGTAGTGGAGGAGTGACTGTGAGTGACTGAAGAAATGCTGCTCTATCTATATCCACGAAGGATATCTGCAAAGCGGCTAGCTGCTCTGTCGCCTCCCCAAGTATCTGAATGACCATCCTCCTGCTGAGAGAATCAGCTACCACGTTCCCCTTTCCAGGAGTATAGACTATCTCAAAGTCATAGTCCTGGAGGAACTCGAGCCATCGCCGATGTCTCAGGTTCAGGTCCTTCTGCAAGAAGATGTACCTGAGACTCTGATGGTCAGAATAGACTATAAAGCACTCGCCCATCAGATAGTGTCGCCACATCTTCAGAGCGAAGACCACTGCTGCTAACTCCAGGTCATGGGTATTATAGTTCTTCTCTTGCTGCCTCAACTGACGTGATCCATAGGCAATCACGGCCCGCTCCTGCATTAGGACACATCCGAGTCCGGTCCCTGATGCATCGCAGTAAACTACGTACCCTACTCCCTCCTCCGGCAACCTCAAGATAGGCGCGCTGGTCAATCTCTGTCTTAGCTCCTGGAAGCTCTACTAACATATCTCTGACCACACAAAGGGTTTTCCCTTCTTCTTCAAAGCTGAGAGTGGTGCCGCAACTCTGGAGAATTCTGGCACAAATCTCTGGTAGTATTCAGCTAGTCCCAAGAAACTCCGCACCTCTGTCACGCTCCTGGGTTGGTCCCAAGCTAGCAATGCCTTGATCTTCACAGGATCCACCGCAAATCCCGCCTCAGAGATGACGTGTACCAATAAGTGGACCTCATGTAACCAGAACTGACACTTCGAGAGCTTTCCATAAAGCTGGTTCTCTCAGAGTGTGTCTAGTACAACCCGCAAGTGGTAGGCGTGCTCCTCCTAAGTGGTCGAGTATATCAAAATGCCGTCGATGAAGACAACGACAAATCGATCGAGGTATGGCTAAAAGATCCTGTTCATGAGGCCCATGAACACTGCTAGAGCATTGGTCATGCCGAAGGGCATAACCAAGAACTCATAGTGGCCATACTGACATCTGAAGGCCATCTTCTGCACGTCCTCATCCCGAACTCTGAGCTGATGATAGCCCGACCTGTGGTCTATCTTTGAGAACCACCGTGCTCCCTTGAGCCGATCGAAGAGGTCATTAATCCTCGGTAGTGGATACTTTTTCCTCACTGTCACCTGGTTCAGGCGACGATAGTTGACATAAAGTCGCAAGCTCTCGTCTGCCTTCTTGGCAAACAATATCGGGGAAGCCCAGGGTGAAACACTGGGTCAGATGAATCCCTTTCCCTACAAGTCCTCCAACTATACCCGTAGCTCTTGAAGCTCAGCGGGGTCCATCCGATATGCTGGAGTGGATATCGGGGTTGTCCCGGGGTACAGGTCAATATAAAATTCTACCTCTCTGCGAGGAGGTAGCTCTGGGACGTCATCGGGGAAAACGTCCGCATACTGATCCACCACTGTAGGAAAATCAGGACTCCGCACGTCAACTGCTCCTAGGATGAGGCTAGCCAAATGATGAGTGATGGGCTGTCCTCTCCTCTGCGTGAGTCCATCCTGTGCTGCGAAGGCTCCCTTCTCGCCGGTGAAGGTGAACCTACTCCTTTCGGTGCGTACACATCACACCTTGCGCCTAATACAGTCAATATGATCATGGACTGTAGATAACCAATCCATGCCCAAGATGACGTCGTAAGGCCTCAACGCCGCTACAAGAAGATCCCAGCCGAAACTCTCACCTCCTAGAGTAAGCTCACACTACCGGCACCAGTGTGTAATCATCGAGTCTGCTCCCGTAGGAGTCTCTAGCCGTAAGGATCGAGCCAACGGCTCCGTCGGAATCTCCGATCTTCGAACAAGGGAAGTGGATATGAAAGAATGACTCGCTCCTGTGTCTATAAGAACTGAAGAAAGGGTGGAATAGACACAGATAGTACCTTGAATCATCTCGGGCGCACCATGGTCGTAGGCCTCCGCTGCCTAGAGTTGTGCCTGTCTCTGCCCGCCAGCTCCCTGTGGTTGGGGAGGACCTCCTGGGGGTGGGGATGGTAGAGACTCAAAGCGTCGCCCAACACCTACCGCTTGGCCAGCTTCTCTGCCTCATCTGGCTGCTCCCGATGGACCGCCACGGTCGACCCTCTGCCTCTTCCTGAGTGGCCCCTTAACCATGTGCTGCTCCTCGGTACGGCGGGTCGGGCAGTCACGAGCCCTGTGGCCCTGCCCGCCGCATGCGTAGCACTGTCTGCCTCTCGAACGACTGGCTCTGCGCTGAGTGCCCCGCACCTCTGAGCCAGTGTCCTGAGGTCATCTGCCTGAGGTCCTGGTCGGCCTGGACCCATGATTCATCCGTCGACTGTCTGCTGCAGAAGACTCGGCTACGTGTTGCCCTGCAGTAGGTCTCGCTATTGATGTAGACTCAGAAAGAAAGATCTCGATGAGAAGGGCTCGCTCCAGTACCCATGCCTGCGTTGGTATGCTGAGGGAGATCAGCGATGCCCTGATCTCATGCCTTAATCCCTACTCGAAGGTTTGGTCCCGGAAGAATGGGTCTCGTACCATGTTCGTCGAATAGCAAGAGAGATCTGTAAATCTCGCCGAGTACTGGGCGACCGTCAAGCTGCCCTACCGCAGCTGTAGAAGCTCCTGGATGCACACCGCATGGAGGGTGTCTAGGACAAACTCCGAGCGGAAGAGGCTCTCAAATTCCATCCAGAGGATAGATGCCTCATCGTGCACCTGGAGCATCAAGCTCCACCTTCTGCCTGCTACCGCGTGCAGGAGGCTCGCTGCGAGGATCACCATTAGGTGTGCTGCTGTCCTCACTAACCTGAAACCTCGTACAACTGCCTCCAGCCAATCCTCAGCTGCCTGAGGGTCCGTCTCCCGGCGGAACATGGGAGGTCGCTGACGTTGAAACTCATGCAGTGCACTAAGGCGACGTGCATCATCAGCGGCTGGGGCTGGAAGCATCGGTGGCTCAGCAGGTAGAGGTACCGCCAGTGCATATGCTGTCAAAGGGCCCTGTACCGAGGCCTCGTCGCTCGGTGGGCTGTCATTCCGCACAACGCTCGGAACCCTAGTTGGCTGCCATCGTGGGGCCATCCTGAAAAGAAACAGGTGCGCCATGGTCAAACAGTATACCTGGTGAGCTGACATAAAGTAATCAGAAAAAAAACTTGAAACACACATGCAATCAATGTTTTCGTACATTAAGTCGGAAATCAGAAGTTAGGGTCATGGTGTATGGATATGTCGGCCGCCGCACCAACACTGGACTCCCAGGACTGATAACCACACTCTATACTCTTAACACTATTGCTTCATATAGAAAAAGATCAGAGTCCTGAGTTCTGCGGTAGAACTGAACTCCTCTGATACCAATTTGTCACGACCCGTCCTCGGGGCCCGGGCTGTGACTACCCAAAGCCCGCCTTCCATAGGCCAGGGGCTGGCGACTAGAACCAAGGCGTAATTCCTGGTAAAAAGGGAAGACATTACCTTTATAAAGTAAACAAACACCACAGATCAAGCAAGCAGAAGTAAACACTAAGTAAAAAACTAGGTACAACAGTAAGTGCAGAAAAGTAAGTGGGTCAGAATACAAACTCAAACTGAAAGTAAAGTACAACTGAAAAAGGGAGTACAACAATGGAAAAGTAAATCCACTGCCTCAAGTCGTCCACTGGAAGTCCCACCTGAAGGGTGGGTACAGATAGCCTCCACAACTCCTCAGGTCCAGCTGTCCGCTCCGAGTACGTCCCGCCCAGTGGTCCACCTCCAGGTACCGACCTGCTCCGCAAGCCCCAACCACGATCAACGCTATCTGTCGTCTGCAACCAACACAACGTAGTGCGGGCATAGCCCGTGCAGGGGTGAGTATAAGCTAATCAATAGGGACCCCGAGACCCCCGAAGGTCTCCCAGAATCCACAAAGGATAATCCACAAAGGAAAGATACAATCACGAAGTAACATCCGACACTACATAAGTATATTCCCATACATATACCTAAGTCATCAATTCCAGATCGGCTCCAACATCCGAGCCCAAGTTGATCACATCCACACGGGATAGCACAACACAATCCACATAGGAAGGCAAATCAAGATTCATCTCACACAAGTATACTTTTTCGTAAGACGATAGAGATGATCAGATGTAGCCACTGATTCATCTAATCCGTCGGACCCACACAGGATCAATAGGTACTAACCCCCGCAATGACCCAAAAAGTATCGATAGGTAACTAACCCCCGCAATGACCCACAAAGGATCGATAGGTAACTAACCCCCGCAATGACCGACACAGGATCAAACCCACCCAGGATCTGTAGGCGCTGGCCCACACAGGACCATTGAGTGCTGACCCACACAAGATCTGACCCACACAGGATCGGTAGCACTGATCCACGTAGGATTGTTGAGTGTTGTAGTCGTCGCCGTCGAATCCACAAAGGATTTTTGTATAGTCGTCGTCGTCGTCGTCGCAGTCGCAGCCAGCTCTCGGGTTCCCACACACAGCAAGCTCGTTCGGGAGGGTCCGCTCCACGAGCCGAGGGGCTGATACATCAACTGAAACATAGTTCGGAGTTGATGTATCCAAAAGTTCTGTATCATCAACAGGAACTCAACGTCACAGACGGCGCTTCAATCAGATGCCCGGTCTGAGAGTTATTGACTTTTTCGTCCCAGGGGCCCGGTTTGTTTTTAAGTCAAAACCAACCTGAACGTACTCCAACTATGTCCAAAACTCGAGCGGACTAAGCCCAAAGGTCCTTCTCACTTATAGAAATCCATCAAAGTCGACCGCACGTCAATCGGACGTTCGGAGCTCAAGTTATAAGCGTTTCCGCTCCGAGGGCCCGATTGGTTTCGTGTTCGAACCAACCCAACCAAACCCAAAGTTCTCAGAAACCTTGAGTTTAATATACCAAAATGACCGTCTCGATCCAAGGATCGCATCGTAGCTGAAGGTGTGTCGATCGGAGGTCTGCAACCCAAGTTATGGGAAGAAGACCGAAAGAGGTCTAGTATCAGGGGGTTCGGGCCCGGTCCGACCCGGCCCGATACCCCCAGGGTCGGCCCGAACCGGGTCGACATGAATCGGGTCCGGGTCCAGCCCGCATGGGTGCGGCCCGGCCCGGCTGGCACGCATCGGCCAGGCCTGGGCGCGGCCCGGCCCAGCTTGGGCGGCCAGGCGGCTCGGCCGTAACGACCGAGCGATGAAGGGGGGGCATGCTGCCCCCCCGCATTGTGAACCTACGGCCCCCATGTGGGGGGCCGCATCTGCTGGGCGACCGGGGGTTACGAACCCCCGGTTTTCCCCCCTGACTGGCCAGCCCGCACTGGCCGGTTGGCTGCTGCCGCCATGGGATCGGCGTTGGCCGGTCCCCCTGCTCTGACGCCGGCGGCCCTGAACCTGTTTCCGGTCCCTGCCCTTCCGCGGCCTCAGCCGCAGCCTTGGTCCGTCCGACGCGACGCGACGGCACCGTGCCCCTCCGTCGCGGCCCCGCTCCGGCCGCGGTGTCTTCGAGGTTCCTTCGAGGTTCTCCAGCGTGGCACGACGGCACCACGTCTTTAGTTCATCTTCAATGGCACGGTGCGACGGCGCTGCGCTCCTGCCCCTCTCTTTAATATTTCTTGTGTGGTGCTTCAACACTGCGTTGCCTTGCTCGTGCTGCAAACGAAATCAAACAACCAAAGGGGAGAGGAGGGTCGGCTGTGTTTGTGCGGTCCCACCCCCTCCTGTTATAGTGGTATTAGGCAGCTAAAATTGAAATGAAGAAAGGAAACAGAAGAATTCATGAACAACAATTAAAATAAATCCCTACCTCGTCAAATTTAATGAGCGAGGATTCGTCGCGGAATTAACCATCGCAGAAGAAGGTGTTGCGGAAGGAGGATCTTTACGTCGCAGAGAAAGGATTCGTCGGTGTCACGTCTTCGATCTCCGAGGATCCGGAGTTCTTGTCGACCTTCGTTGGAGGTCGGCGTTCTTCGCATTTTTCGCGTTCTTCGTCAAGGAGGAATAACTTCAAGGCTTGAGAGAATTCTCCCAAAACCCTCTTGCACAACCAACCCCTAATAAAATACGAGTTGTCTTATTTTATTAAGACACAAGACAACGTCTTTGAAATTCACAAATGAAACAATCAATTAAATGAATTAATTTCAACATTTAAACCGCCCAAATTAATTGAGGTGTTTCATAAACAGAAAAAATGCAAGGGTTGACTTCCGCTTAGGGGTGAGAGTGCGTTACCTTAATTAAAAGGGGGTTAAGTAAGTTGAAAGAAATGGTGGGGCTCGTGTGGGCCCCACCTTACAAATATCCTACCTATTGGGTAGGATATTGTGGGTATCACACCAAACACTTATATTAGGTTAAACAACTTCAAGTAAAAATAAAAAATGGTCGCACAATTTTAATTTTATTCCATTACTTAACCCAAAAATTTAAAAACCACACCCGAGCAAACGCAACTCCGGAAAAGGTGTCTCTAAGTAATTACCGGTGCTGTGAATCCATCGGTGCCCTCAGAATTTGATTCTGAGGACCGGTTCAAAAGTTAGAAAAAACCTGCTTGTTCGTTCACTGAACATACCCGAGCTAAACTTCGGAAAAAGATTCCGGGCACACTGGGCCTCGGAATCAGGTGCCGTTAGAAACTGCGTTCTTATAAAATCGCAATGAAAATTTAGAAAAAAAATTCCCTTGAATTTTACAGGTCTTTACAGAAATCATAACCCAACATTTTTAATTTAAAATAAAAAGGAATAAAAATATAACGAATCTTGGACATAAAAAAGGAAGGGATGAAAGTGAGGATCCCTTACTTGGAAGTGTGATCTCAACGGCTTGGGAGAGGCTTTATATAGGATTATTGGGAGCTTGGGGCTCCTTGGGAGGATTATAGAGAGTGTATGGAAGAGGTTGGTAGATACCAATGGTTTTGAGTGAATTGGAATGGGGGATTGAGTGGGTTTATATAGAAAAGGAGAGAGAATTCTTTATTATTTAGGTTTTAGACACTACACATTAAACTAGTCAAAACCACAAACCAAACCATGATTTTTTCCCAGGGTTTTTTTCAAAGGGGGGTGGAAAACAATATTTTATAATTCCAATAACTGAACTTATTAAAATATTAGGCTTGATTTTGTGGAGCTGAGTCACACTCTCAAAGAAATAATTTTATAAAGTTAAAATATTTTATAAGTTTTGGATGGTCCACTAAGGCACCATAAAATTAATCAAACAAATCTAAAATCACATTATTTTAAAGGTAAAAAATATATTGGCCGAAATAAATTTTTATAGAATTTTATTACATCCCTATTGGGTCATTATGATGTCATAAAATAAATTATATAATTAAACGGTATTTAATTTTTACCCTAAAGTTTGATTGTCTTAGAAAATAATGAAAAATTCACCTTTAGATAATTTTGACATCCTGGATCCAAAAATTAATATTCATTTTATCAAAATAATTTTACAAATATCTGAATTTTTACTTTTAAAATTAAAACTGACATTTATGAAAAATTCATTTGGTTTGACAAAAGCAACTTTCAAACCTTAATAAAAATTAAAATTGTATTCATAAAAAATTATAAGATAATTTATATTTAATAAAAAGTGATTTGGTAATAATATTTTATTAAAATATTATTTAATTCAAATATCTATTAATTCATCAAAACAGATCTCTTTATTCAATGTTAACTAAAAATACTATTTGTGCTTTAAAACCATTTACAAAGTAATAATAATAAAATGAATGTATATAATTTATTCTATACAAAACTAATGCACATAATCATAGTTCTAGGGTCTTGTTACATAACCCCTTATAACACTCGTATAAGGCCTAAGGGTAAGGTGTGTGATGGTGACAGACTCTTGGGGTGGCTCAGATAACATCGCTCATGTGGTAATCTCTATTAACTTCCTCTTCTCTCGTAGGTAGTTCCGTTCAAGATTAACGTGTTGAAGCTCAACTTGGGCTTGGTCAAGAGAGAAGCTGAGTGATTATACCTCCTTTACAAGCTCCAAAAAATGAGCTTTGTATGGAGAAATTCTACTGGATGAGGCAATCGCTTCATTTTTCTGAGTAAATTGGATTTGATAAAGCCCTATATTTATTTTAATCATGTGATCACTATTCAAAGACTATATTAGTAATGGTAAAAATTATTAACGGTATTTTAAAATCCAAAAACATAAAACCAAGGAAGTTCATATGTTTTATTTAATGATTTAACATAATAATACATTTAATTAGATCAAGAGGTATTTTCATTAATAAAAGTTTTGGTCATTACAATATTCCCCCCTTAAGAAATTTTTCCCTAAAAAATTTCTTTTCCCACACTAAAACAGATGAGGGTTACTTTGCATCATCACTTCCTCTGATTCCCAAGTTCCCTATTCAAATTTGTGGTTTCTCCAAAAACGTTGATGAGGGGCATTGTCTTATTTTGTTGAAATTTTTGCCTATGATATAATATCCTCACCAGATTCTCATCATAAGAGAGGTCATTCTACAATATTACCACCTCTAGATTGAGTACATGCGATGGTTCAGGCTGTAATTCCTCAACAGTGATACATTGAATACATCATGTACTTGAGACAAGTTTGTTGGGAGTTCTAGTTGATAGGTCACTACTCTAATGTGATCAATGACCTCAAAAGGGTCGATGTACCTTGGAATAAGATTTAACATCTTCCCAAATATAATTACTCTCTTCCACTATGATATGAAGACAAATAACATGTCCCCAACATCAAACTCGAGGTCTCGTCGATGATTATCAGTATAGATATTTTTTCGACTCTGAGCAGATTTAATATGCTACTGGATAGTCTTAACATTCTCCACCATTTCTTCAACCATTTCTGGAACTAGGATTTTTCACTCCCCAACTTCATCCCAACATGACGGTGTTCTGCACCTCTTCCCATAAAGGGCTTCATAAGGATCCATTTGGATTCTTGAGTGGGAACTGATATTGTAGGAGAACTCAACCAGAGGAAGATATTGATCTCACCCTCCTTTGAAGTCCATTGAGCATTCTCTCAACATGTCTTCAAGTGTTTGGATAGTCCGCTCAGATGGTCCATCAGTTTGAGGATGATAAGCTATACTGATGTTTAACTCAGTATTCGGAGTGTGTTGGAGACTCTTCTAGAACTTAGAGGTGAATCTTGGATCTTGATCAAATACAATCGATTGTGGTACTCATTGAAGCCTTACCACCTCTCTGATATATATTCATGTCATTTGATCTAATAAGAAATCCTCTTGAATTTTAATGAAGTGTGCATCCTTTGTAAGATGATCCACAACAACCCAGATAGCATTGTTTCCTTTGGATTTATTCGGAAATCCGATGAAAAATTCCATGGTGATGTTCACCCATTTCCATATGGATATGGGTAATGGTTGCATCATCTTCATAGACTTATTCTTCTCATCCTTTACTTGATGGCATACCATGCACGTTTATGTATACTCAAATATTTCCTTCTTCATATTATCCGACCAATAATTCACATAGATATCTCAATACATCTTTGTGTTTCCTGGGTTAATAGAGAAATTCAAAATATGTGCATCATCCAAAAGTTCATTATTTGACTCTAGATTTTATTGAACACATAGTATTGACCCAAATCTTAACATTCCTTCTTTATTAACAATGAACTTTAGGGATTTCCCTTTTTTGATAGTTTCTACTTTCATCTAAATTCTCACATCATCCGTTTAAGCATCCTTTAACCTTTACAAAAGAGGCGGTTGAGCAATAATTTGTGAAAGGATTGATGATCTTCCCTTATTTATGATTCCCATGTATATCTTCATCAAATCTATGAATATTGGGACCTTTTCAATTCTCATCAATGATATAATCACTAGGTCCTTTCTGCTTAGAGAATCTGCCACCTTGTTCGCTTTCCCATGGTGGTAATGGATCGAAAAATCATAGTCTTTGATCAGCTTTAACCATCTTCGTTGCCACATGTTCAACTATTTATATTTGAATATATAATTGAGGCTTTTGTGATCCGTATACATTTCACACTTATCCCCAAAGAGGTAATGTCACCAAATTTTTAAAGTGAAGATTACTGAAGCCAACTCTAGATCATGTGTTGGATGGTTTTGATCATGAACTTTTAATTGCCTTGAAGCATAAGCAATGAATTTTTCATTTTTCTTCAACACACATCCCAGTCCCTTCTTCAAAGCAACACTTAATTACACAAAAAGTTCTCCACTTGTGGGAAGTGTGTGAACGGGCACAGTGATAAGCCTCCTTCTCAACTCCTTGAAGCTATCTTCACATTCATTGCTAAAATAAAATTTGACACCCTTCCAAGTTATCTTTGTTAGAGGGGTTAAAAATCCTGATAAATTTCTCAAAAATCAGTTATAATATCTAGCTAACCAAAGTAAGCTATGGATATATTTCATAGATGTTGGCCTCGACCATCCCTTAATTACATTTGTCTTGGTGGGATCCACAAATACCCATTACTTGTGATAATATGACCCAAGATTAATGTTTACTTCAACCAGAACACACACTTTATGTACATTTCATATAGCTTCTCCTTTCACAAGGTCTCTAGTAAAGTGATTAGATTCTCCTTATGCTACTCCTTGTTTTTGTAGTGTATTAGAATATCGTCTATAAATACTACCAAAAATTTTTCAATGTAATATCTAAAGAATCTATTCATAAAGTCCATGAATATCGTTGTAGAATTAATGAGTTCGAAAGAAATTACTATGAATTCATAGTGCTCATACCCGGTACGAAAAGCAATCTTGGGGATATCCTCTTTCTTCACCCTTACTTGGTAATATCCCAACTGCAAATCCACATTACAGAAGTATTGTGCTCCTCGTAGCTGATCGAAAAAGTCATCAATTCAGGGAAAAGGATACTTATTCTTTATCATGATTTTATTTATCTCACGATAATCAATGAAAAAGCTCATTGATCCATACTTATTCTTCGAGAAGAGGACCGGTTCACCCCATGTTGAAGAACTTGGGTGTATAAACCCTTTATCTAGATTATACTATAGTTTTTTCTTTAGATTCTCAAGCTCCACAATAGCCATTTTATAGATAGTATTGGATATTGGCAATTCCCCAGGTATAATATCAATAAATAATTCAATATCTCTTCTGGGAGAAGGACCAGATAATTCCTTGGGAAACACTTTAATGAATTTCCTCATAATAGGCATGTATTCAAGGATGGTTTCTTCTTTATATTCAATAATCTAAGCAAGATATGCATGAAAATAGGGCAGTAATATCCATGCTTGAGATGATGGTGCTAAATAATATTCATCCTCATCCTTTCACTTGTACAGAATCAGGGGTTGATTTACCATATGAAGAATTATTTTCCTCTCACAGAAATTTATGTTGGCACTATATATGGGAAAGTCAGTCCATTCCAAGGATTTCATCAAATTACACTAGTGGGAGTATGATGAGGTTCACCGTGATGTTCAGTCCACAAATTGTGATAGGGGAGGAGTTATATTCATGGGATGTAATGATTTCTAGAATTTCCATTCCCACTGACATCTCTACTTTCATGATTTTTGGTGGTGTTGGGATTGTTCTACTAAACTTTCAGGATATAAAAGAATGTGTTGAACCAGAATCAAAAACTATGTTTTATATTCTTGAATGAATAACTAGTGTATCTTTCACCACTTCATTGTTGGGGTTTTATTCAGTAATAGTGATGACAAAATCTTTCCCTTGATGTCTTAGAGGTTATTGGTTTCCTTTGAAAACCCTTGTCTTAGGGAACTGGTTTTCAATGTGCTCTGGTTCTTTGTAGTTGAAGCAATGAACAATGCATTGAGGGTCGAACGGAGTGTTCTTCTCCTATTTCACATATGCGGTTATTTTTTGCTGAAATTTAATGTCCATGTTCCCTTAACTTCCACACATAAATCATTACCTCATCCCCTTTAGGAAATTTCCGTGGTGCTTCATTCCGCACCTTTGGCTAGTGGGGTGCTGGAATTTCTTAGCATCTTTGGATTTATCCATCAAACTGCCAGAATTAAATTCTACCTTAGGATTATTATCCCCATGATACCCCTGAGAATCATCGATCTCCATTTTGACTTTGAGGGAACATTAGACAATTTCCTCATAGCTATTGAAGTCACAGATCATTAGGGATTTCTGTAGGCTAGGTTTTGATCCCACCAAAGAAGTGGGAAACCTTGCATTCAGGGGTAACGATAAAGTCGAAGGCATATAATGCAAGACTTATAAAGTTTTCCTTGTATGATTTGATGGATTCGTCATCTTTTTTCTTTCAGGAATGGAAGTCCCTTTCTATCTTAAGTTGGAGGGTGAGAGGAAAATATTAACCAAAAAACATTTTTCCGGAAATCATTTAATTATAATGCCTCGATATCTTCCTAAGGATTTGTATTTTTGATCAATGTCCAGCATTTATTAGCTTCACCCTCCATATGATAAGCATCCAGAAGAACCTTCTCTTTTTCAGAACATTTAAGGATGGGGAATATCTTCTCAATGGATTTGATCCATTGTTCGGTGATTGAGGGATTAGGTGATCCATTAAAAGTAGTAGGCTTTTGTCTTATTAAGCTCTCGATTGAGGCTAGTTCTTTCTTAGGGGGTTAAAAAAATTTCATGACCCATGTTTTTATTCAAAACTAGAGTTAACTAAGAGATTATCATGAAAAAAAATTCAATTCCCACTCCCATCAGATTGGGAATCTCATTAGAACATTCATCACATTGATATTCTCAATAGTTGTTAGCCCGATTCCTCCTATTACCGGCCATTGTCTTGAATAAAATGAATTAGGGGTAACACATAAATGGGAATCGAATGAAAAAAGGGATAACTTATAAATTAAATTTGTTTCCTTAAATTATAAATTTATAGGTTTTAATATATGTTATCCATGATCTACTTCCCAACATATATTCTTAGGGGAATTCTTTTATTACCTTAATAATGGTTCATACTAAGCAAATGAATTTTCCAAAGCATATCCCCTGGGAGTATCTTAACCAAGAGTGCAGCAAGGCCCGTTGTCGTGCACTAGTTCCTGTTTGAGTGTAGATCAAAGGGCTGTTTTCGGGTTTCACCCCTAGATACATTTGTGCCATAACTGCCTCTACATTCTCATATATATACAGGGATTTATTTTCTTGATAACTCACTTACTCTATACTCACCAAAATTTAGGGATATTTCTATTATACTCGGTCTTATCTCTAAGGCTTTCACGAGGCTTTTATAATCCTAATTCCAAAAATAACTAAAAATATCCTCTAATACCAACTATAACAACCGTGCTCTTTATTACACACATAAACATGATTTATTACATAATCTTGCACTTAAGACAATTTTAAGGATCGAGAGGTCTAGTGTCTTGGGAAATTAAGAACATTACATAACAACTTAGAACATAAAACACAACAAATTTATTGAGAACATCTTTTACATGACCACAAATTCCTTCATACGTAGTGTAACAATTGGGTCCTAGTGACAAAACTGACACCCCGTCTAAAACATGGTTTTCGGGTCCTAGCCCGCCAGGTACCACCAGTTGCCCCATAGACACGTGGTCCCACCTTGATTCCCACCCATGTGCCTGAATGGGTCATCTGACTAATGATAGTCCCCACAGTCCAACACGTGTCCTTTCCAGTGTGCTTTGTCCTCACTCACACACACCCTGGGAAACTTCCCAGAAGGTCACCCATCTTGATCACTACTCTAGGCCAAGCACGCTTAACTGTGGAGTTCTAATCTTGCACTTAAGAAAACCCTAAGGATATAGAGGTCTAGTTTCTTGGGAAATTAGGAACATTACATAACAACTTAGAACATAAAACACAACAACTTTATTGATAACAACTTTTACATGACCACAACATTCCTTCATACCTAGTGTAATAACTGGGTCCCAGTGACAACACAGACACCCCGCCTTAAACACAGTCATCGAGGCTTGGCCCACCAGGTACCAAGAGTTGCCCCGTAGACACGTGGTCCTACCTTGTGGCCCACCCATGTGCCTGAACGGGTCATTTGACTAATGACAGTCCCCACATAACAACACGTGTCCTTTCCAGTGTGCTTTGTACTCACTCACACACACCCTGGGAAACTTCCCAAAAGGTCACTCATCTTGATCACTACTCTAGGCCAAGCACGCTTAACTGTAGAGTTCTAATCAGATAGGCTTCTGAAAAGGAAGGTAAACCTTGTTTAAATGAGGCATATCATTTAGTCATTTAACCCTTTATCATTCGGGATGTTACAATCACTCACCTTTAGAGCACAAAGTCCTCGTTGTGGGCCCTACATCTTAACCCAGGCAGTACACCACAGTTAAAGCTGGGTTCCTCCTCTGATACCAAATGAAACAAATGGGTCCCACTGACAACACAAACACACCTCCTTAAACATGATCGTCGGGTCATGGCCCACCATGTACCACCAGTTGCCCCGCAAACATGTGGTCCCACCCTAGGGCCCACCCACGTGTCTGAATGGATCATCTAATTAATGACAATCCCCACATTCCAACAGGTGTCCTTTACAGTATGCTTTGTCCTCACTCACACACACCATGGGAAACTTCCTAGAAGGTCACCCGATCTTGATCACTACTCTAGGCCAACAACGCTTAACTATGGAGTTCTAATCAGATAGGCTCCCGAAAACGAAGATGCACCTTGTTGACATGATTCATATAATTTAGTCATTTAACCCTTTATCATTTGGGGTGTTACAATCACCCCTCCCCCTTAGAGCACAACGTCCTCGTTGTGGGCCCTACATCTCAACCCAGGTAGTGCACCGCACTTAAGGCTGGGTTCCTCCTCTAATACCAAATGAAATAACTGGGTCCCAGTGACAACACAAACACCCCTCCTTGAACATGGTCGTCAGGTCCTGGCCCACCAATTTCCCCACAGACACGTGGTCCCACACTGTGGCCCACCCACATGCCTGAATGGGTCATTTGACTAATGACAGTCCCCATAGGCCAACACGTGTGATTTCCAGTGTGTTTTATCCTCACTCACACACACCCTGGGAAAATTTCGAGATGGTCACCCATCTTGATCACTACTCTAGGCCAACCACGCTTAACTGTGGAGTTTTAATTGGATAGGCTCCTGAAAAGGAAGATGCACCTTGTTGACATGAGTCATATAATTTAGTCATTTAACCCATTATCATTTGGGGTGTTACAATCACCCCTCCCCCTTAGAGCACAATGTCCTCGTTGTGGGCCCTACATCTCAACCGAGGTAGTGCACTGCACTTAAGGCTGGGTTCCTCCTCTAATACCAAATGAAATAACTGGGTCCTAGTGACAACACAGACACCCCTCCTTAAACATGGTCATCGGGTCCTGGCCCGCCAGGTACCACCAATTGCCCCGCAGATACGTGGTCCCACACTAGGGCCCACCCACATGCTTGAACGGGTCATTTGACTAATGAAATTCCCCATAGGCCAATATGTGTCATTTCCAGTGTTCTTTGTCCTCACTCACACACACCCTGGGAAACATCCCTGAAGGTCACCCATCTTGATCACTACTCTAGGACAAGCACACTTAACTGTGGAGTTCTAATCAGATAGGCTCCTGAAAAGGAAGGTGCACCTTGTTGACACGAGTCATATCATTTATTCATTTAACCCTTTATCATTTGGGGTGTTACACTTATCATTGGATGGGATAACCTGAGGACATGCATAAGAAAACGGTGAGCTATAAAGCCCAATAATGGAGTAAATAAAGCATAACATAGAGAATATAGTACATATTAGGAAATAGGCATATCAACGGAGCACAAGAAACTCTATAATCAATAATTAATTGTGTATAAAGGTGAATACCCTTAATAGATAAATGGTCATGGTATTCAGTACACAATGACTTTGTCTTGGAAAATCATAGTGCAACTTCAACAGCATAATGGCGTGACATAAGAATTCATAAAAATGGTTGATGAGAGATAAAGGGGTATATCATCATATACACATGAAATGAATCGTAAGTGGGTCATATAGATACATTTACCAACATATTTAATTGAATTTAGATAAATAATATAAAACAAATTGCTTGAATGTAAATGTGGAGAGATAAATCCATTACCGAATTTCAGCATGGTAACAGGTGTACATGGGAGGAATTAACAAGAGAGAAAGGGGTATATCATCATTAAAACATAAGTAGGGAAGTATAGGAGAGGTGTGAAATCATACCCAAACATTTGTAATTGAAAATAAATAGGAATAACAATATAAGGAAACTTGGACATAAATAAGGAAGTAAATTGAGGATCCCTTACTTGGAAGTGTGATCCCAAAGGCTTGGGAGAGGCTTGAGAGAGGATTATTGGGAGCTTGGGGAATAATGAGAGGATTATAGAGAGATGAGGGCAGAGTTTGGTCAAGCTCCAAAGGTTTTGAGTGAAGAGGAATGGGAGATTGAGTGGGTTTATATAGGAAAGGATATAGAATTAATTATTATTTAGGTTTTGGACACTGCACATTAAAATAATCAAAACAAAAACCATCCCATGGTTTTTGCACATGTTTTTTGAAAAAGGGGAGTGGAAAATATTATTTTATAAGTCCAATGGAAGAACATTTTTAAATATTAGGCTTGGTTATGTTGATGTGAGCCACACTCTCAAGGAAATCATTTTAAAAAGTTAAAATATTTTATAAGTCTTCGAGGGTCCACTAAGGCACCATAAAGTTAATAAAAAAAATTTAAAATCACATTATTTTAAATTTAAAACATATATTGGCCAAAAATACCTTTCAGATTATTTTATTACATCACTATTGGGTCACTATGATGTCATTAAACACATTATCTATTTAAATGGTATATAATTTTTCCCCAAAAAATCAACTATATCAAAATATTATGAAAAAACACCGTTAGA
Organism: Viscum album; assembly: GCA_963277665.1. Classification (NCBI taxonomy): domain Eukaryota; kingdom Viridiplantae; phylum Streptophyta; class Magnoliopsida; order Santalales; family Viscaceae; genus Viscum; species Viscum album. Next base: position 1,073,885,346 of record OY728157.1, on the reverse strand, counting down.
TAATTTCAACATCATAAATACAAAAATAATATCCATTTTATCTAAATAATTTTTAAAATATGTGAATTTTTTCTTCTAAAATAAAAACCAATATTCATAAAAAATTCATGGGTTTTGACAAAAATAACTTTCAAACATTAATAAAAATTACAATTGTATTTATAAAAAACTGTATAATCATTTATATCTAATAAAAAGTGATTTAGTAATAATATTTTATTAATGTATTATTTAATTCAAAAATCCATTAATTTATCAAAATAGTTTTGTTAATTGAATATTAACTAAAACCACTATTTGTGCTTTAAGAACCATTTACAAAGTAACATTAATAAAATGAATGTATATTATTTATTATATACAAAACTAATGCACATAATCATAGTTTTAGGGTCTTGTTACATAAACCCTTATAACACCTGTATAAGACCTAATGGTAAGGTGTGCGATGGTGACAGACTCTTGAGGTGGATCAGATAACATCACTGGGGTGGTATCATCTATTAACTTCCACTTCTCCTATAGGTAGTTCTGTTCAAGCTTAACATGTTGAAGCTCAGCTTGGGTTTGGTCAAGAGTGAAGCCCAATGATGCTACCTCATTTTCGAGCTCTGAAAAATGGGCTTCATATGGAGAACTTATACTGGATTAGGCCATCAATTCCTTTTTCTATGTAAATTAGATTTGTTAAATCCCTATATTTATACTAATCATGTGATCACTGCTCAACAACTATATTAGCAATGATAACAATTTTTAATGGTATTTTAAAATCCAAAAGCATAAAACCAAGGAAGTGGATATGTTTTATTTAACCATTTTACATAATAACACATTTTATTAGACCAAGAGGAATTTTAATTAAGAAATTTTTGGGTCGTTATAGTTGTGTGTCCGAAATAATTCTCTGACTATTTCAGAAGGCTCTATAAAATCTTACACCATAGTATAATCGGAAACAAGTGGCTTCTTTGTACTCTTACAGATAATAGGTCCTTCATTGGGACTAAAGACATATCATGGATATGACTTTAAATCATTCTAATTTATTTTAAGGATAACATTATTATGACCGCTGGTGACTAGATCGTCATATCATCCATACACCTGGAATATATCCCTAGTTCTTATCAGATAATTAAGGATATCCTTAATAGCAGAGAATTGTTGTTCACCTGGATTAGCTTGATATATTCAGACCACACTCAACGCATAGGCAACATCAAGACAATTATATGACATTTAATATATGATTCACCCTATCATAGAAGCATATGATATCTTACTTATTCTATAATTATCCTCCTATTTATTAGGAAACATTTTCTTGGAAATATGTAAATCATATGTCACTAGAACCAATACTCTCTTGGATTGTTTCATATTAAATATATTAAGTATTTATTCAATTTTTGTACATTAACTTAGTCCATTTTGTCTCTTGGGTACACTAAGAATGATATTAATCCCTATAATGTATGCTACTTCACCAGAGTCATTCAAAGACAATCACTTATTTAACTAGTCCTTAACTGAATAAAATAATTGTATATTGTTTTCAATAAACAATATTTGATTGATATATACTACTGGAATAAAAAACTAAACCTTTTGTAAATATATGGATGGAATTAATTTTTAATGAAATTAAATTCATTTATAGCTTCATCAAACTAAATGTTCCATGAACGATATACTTTATTCAATCTATAAATGTATCATTGTAACCTGAAAACCTTTTTTTCATTACTTCAATCCACAAACACTTTTAGTTGTGTCATATAGAAATTTTTCTAGAGGTTCTTGTTAAGGAAATTTGTTTAGAGATCCATCGGTCAAATTTTATAGTCATTGTAAGCTATTATATCATGTAGGATTCTGATGGATTTTAAAAATGGAAACTAGATAAAAGGTTTTATCATAGTCAATTCCTTGACATTGTTTAAACAATTTTGACACCAGTCGATCTTTATAGGTATTTTCTTTTACTTCCATTTGAATTTTTCTATTAAATACCCAATTACAATCAGTGGGACCTACATCAACTAGTAGATTATCTAGAACCTATTCTTTAGTTTGATACATAGAATCTATCCCAAAATTCATGGTTTCTCACTATCTTATAGCTTCTAAACTCTCTACTTCCAATTTTTAGGAGAGTGATTCATTATTGTCAATAAATAATGAGTCACTGTATTCTATGACTATAAAACCATGTCTTTTTTGTTGTATTTCCTCTATGATACACCTACATGGTACTTTTTCTTGATGAAAAACTTCTTCTATGAGTATATGTGTAATATGTTCCTACACAAACTCTTGTATATCTTTATTATAACCTTCATTAAAGTCAATATTTCTTTTACTATCATTATTAAGTATATGCTTCCTCTTAAGAATGATGGCTTGTCTTATGATAGATACTTTCTCTTCTGAGGGTGATGTAGAAAATATTCCTTAGTTTCATTAGGATATCCAATAAATATATAATATATGCATTAGAGTTCTAGTTTTTTTTCAAATGTAACCTTAATAAACACCTACCATCCCCATACATGTGTAAGTGAAAAAAAGGGTTTCTTTCCACTCCACAACTCAAAGGGAATCTTATTTTACACTTTAGTTAGTATTCAGTTTAGTGTGTATGCTATATTATTTAATGAATATCGCCAAAAGGAAAAGGTAAGATCTATATGACTCGTCATTTACCTTATCATGTCTATAAAGGTACAACTCATATTTTCACTAACACCATTCCACTATGGTGTACAAGGAGGAGTGAGTTGAGATATAACACTAAACTCCCATAGAAAGTTAATAAACTCTAGGTTAAGATATTCACCAACTCAATCAAATTGAATCTTCCTTATCTTCTTACTAAGTCAATCAACTACTTTATTCTTTAACTCTTTGAATTTATCAAAGTTCATCAAATTCTACCTAATAAAGTAGATGTATATACATCAACTCAATTCATCAATAAAATTTATGAAGTAAGAATATCCACCTTTATATTTTACTAGAAAATGTTTACACATGCCAGTTTATACCAATACTAGAACCTCTATGGTACTTTTACCCTATATATTAAATAGTGGTCTACTCAATTTTCCTTATAAATAAGCATGCCATATTTCAAGTGGTATTATCCCAAAAGATTCAATGTAACCAGATTGATAATGTTCTGTTAGATGCTTATAATTTATGTGACTAAGATGGTGATTCCATAGTTGGGTGTTATATAATTCATGTGAACATGATTTTTTATCTATTTTCAATACTTGGTTTTCATAATTTAATACATAAAGATAGTTATTTATTTGTTTCATGCCACACCAAATGTTTTCTTGATAAAGAAATCCTTCCATTTCAAGGAAATAAACATCAAAGATGTTCTTAGTAACACTTTTAATAAAATGTAAATTCACTAAAATAAAAATCACTTCATTAAGAAATAGAAGGTGCTAGTATCATATAGAAAAATAAGTGAGTTGTGCTCCATTGGCAGCTCGAATATCCACCTCTACTTTAGAAATATTTTGAAATCAGCATGGCCACGACATTTGGATATAGATATGAGAACCAACGCTATATATATTACCCAATGTGTAGATATAGAGAGATTACAATCAATAACGAAAAAACCTATATCTTTCAATTGATTTTGGGTGTAGTTCTTATTATAGTGTTTAATCTTTCCATGTGAAAAAATTAAGGCATCTTTTTCCTACACCTATGATCAGGAGATTTATACTTAGTATAAGTCTTGAGACCCTTTTACTTGTTCTTCCTCATCTTTTTCACCATAAATACTATATGTTTTCACTCCCTATGTATTTATAAATTTAGTTAATGAGAGTAAGAAGTTATAAAAGAGGCGTCCTTCTATTTTTTATGTTATAATTCACAATTAATATGGATAATGATTTAGGCAGTGGAGAAAGGATGATATCTATGCACAACTCATATGGGATATTAAATCCAAAGATGCCTAAGTGTTTTATGTATCCAATCATTTTGACTATATGAGGCCCAGTTGGTGCTGACTCTCCAAACTTTCATGCGGACAATGCATTGGAGATCTCATATCTCTCTCTCTCTCTTATCACCTTCTCTTCATAGAGATCACAAAGGTGAGGCATGATTCAATATTCATCTATATCCTAATTTTGATTCAAAAACTCATTATAGATAGATGATATAATAAAACATTATACATCAGTGCCATTATACAAATGTTTTATATAGAGAGACAATTATTTCTCATAAGCTTCTTGGTAGGTTCATCAGGAGAAATTTTTTCCAAAACATATAAATTTTTTCTATGGTGTAGAATAATGTGCAATATCCTTTTCCATTATTGGAAATTAGTTTCACTAATTAGGTTTTCCTTCTCAATTTGGATCATAGTTATATGGTTGAAGTTGTTGGGATTGTCATTTTTACAATTAAGATGGGAATAATTTTATAACATTATCTTATTTAAAAAATTAGGTAATAAATATTAAAATTATTAATCTAATACTATTTTATAAAAACCTAATATATCCCACCATTTGTTTCATAATATCCCATTACATGGATATTCTAGTGGAAAGGGCCCATATTCCTCTTCTCATAACCCAAACTTTGTCCTGAAAAGTCATTTTAAGGGTTTTAGGTAAGAATAATTTTTACAATTAAATTAACTCATATTTCCTTTCTCTATTGAGTAGAATCCCCAATCCTAAAATATTAGGTTTTGATTTTTTCACCCCTTTCCTCTTAGTTTCACTAATTTCTACTTTGGAAGTCGACCCTTGATGTGAACTAACTTAATTCAACCAAAAACTTAAGTTAGAATTCACTAATAATTGAAATCACCCCAATCTTGGTCAGTCAAGCACTTTGGAATATATTTTGATTTTAAATAAAGTCTTGGAAGGCTATACCAAATTAATTTATATAATTAAGGAATTTTTATCTTTATTCATGAATCTTACACTTTATCTTTATCACATTTTTAGTAATATTAATAGAATTTACTTAAGTGATTAAAAATTTCATGGACACAGTTTACACAGAATAAAATTTATTTTAGTTCTATATTGCATGATTATTAATTCATTAATTCATATAACCACAAAAAAATATCCATATTTAAATTATCCATGAAATATAATAGAAATAAAATAATAAGAGTTGTATGATCATGTACATTTCCTAATGGTTATTTTATCTATTGGATGATGAAATCGCCATTGACCTAGTGGAGAAACACCATGAACCATAACTTTGTTTATATTACAATGTTTCTCATGTCCTCCCACGTATCTCTTGGATTTGATTCTCCTTGGATTCAAACATGAAATTCCCCCACTTTCCTGGTATCTTCATACATTACATAAGCTTTTACTCACACATAGGTGAGGGAAACAAAAGTATTTTTCTTTTTTGGGTTTTTCCTCAAAGGAAACTATGGGAATAAAGACCCCTACATAATGAGAGAGTGGATCGTGTGCAGAACATCAATTTAATTTAATAATAAATTAAAAGTAAACCAATCACATACAATGACCTAGTCTATTATCATAACAATCCACATACATGTAATAAATTTCTCATTTAATAAACTATAATTTATTCCCAATAATTATTATTTAAGATAAATCCTGCTCGAATCTATTAATTATCTTGCTTAATTAATTATTTTTTTTATCTTAATTTTCAAACCAAATTTTTGGATCTTCTCATCCATAATTAATTTAAATAAATTAAATAATTTATTTAAAAATGACTATGTAAAAAACATTCACCTTATATGAAACAAGGCAAGTAACCGTCTGAAAAACCCAGCATGTATAATATTTGTATACTGTTTACTCATGTGGAATGTATAATTCATGGATTATCAAGTAATTTAATAGAATATAATATAAAATAAATGACACATGAGAACATGTTATATATGTAGTGTGTAATGTTTTAATGTGCGGAGAGTAATATATGTATTACAACTTATACAAAAAATGAAATTTAGTATATTACACATAAATTAATTAAATATTTAATATGTATACAACTCATCACAAGGAACGTACAAGAAAACTAAATGACACATGGAACACGTGTTGATGAGGTTTAAGAATTATATAAAATTAATTTTAAATTATCCATAATCAGGTAATATACACAACAACTACTATCAAGCTACACATTGTGTATAATTATTTGTTTTTTATCTGAGGCACACACCTAGGGAATAAGAATGTAATCCTTCTATGATAATTAATAGAGTACACTGTGTGTACTTGGGATATACATTATGTGGTTTCTAACTTACAATTGTATCAGGAACATGTGTCATATCGAAAATCATGGGGCTCATCATTGACTAATAGAATACATGTCATCAAATCATGTTACACAATGTGTAGTCTTTATAACTGTGTTTCATTATAGACCAGTCAACCCATTGTTTTTATTAATTACACGTCGTGTAAAATAAATTCATAACACTCTAAAATAATTCATGAGGTGTCCATGTTCATTAAACACAGGTATAGAAGGTGTACCTATGGATATACTCTATGTACTCTTGTGTTATCCAACCAAAATCCTTGGTACCACCAGATGAGTGCCTCCAATTTTCTACATTATTAATTAATACAATGTTTATCATATTTTTTATAATGAAGAGGAATAAAATAATATCCTATAATTAATATATAAATAAAAATTAAATATAATTGAAAATTTATGGTAAATTCATAAATAAATAAATGATGTTTAAAAAATTATAAATTATTTTATAACTAATCTAATACCACTTGAAGGTTCTGGTCATAGTGGAATAACTTGTTAGGCATGCCCAAATAAACATTCTATCATAATAAATGATTTATCTGAGATTAACATGATGAATAATTCCATGACCAATTGGATTTAATCAAATATAAATTAATATATGAACATTAAAACCAAATTTAATATAATCGCATAATGATTTATAATTAATTTAATAAATTAAGGAATCGCCTTTTTAAAATATTTCTTTGTTAGTGAATATGAAATCTTTTCATTGTACATTAATTATGTCACAGGAATCAAATCTATATTCCCCCAAGTGGTTAACCACATGTTCACCACAAGCCTCTAAGATATCTCATAGAAATATCTAAGTGCTAGTACAGAATATCATAACGCTTTCATTTTTCATCTATGATAACCATGAGAATCACTTCAAATAAGGAATATCCTTGATATATCTAGAAAATTGAGGGGTTGTGGTGGAGGATAACTCTTAATTCTTGGGAGTGTTCTCGAAGAGGATTTATCTCGGGCTTTATAGAATCCTCCTGATGTCATTATTCTTAACAAAAACAAATGGCTATTGTTAGGGTAGGAAATAATAAAATTATGTTCAAATAGTCTTAAGGATAAATAATAATAAATACCCATATTCCATTATAATTTCCTTAATCCCCATGAAAGACCATAGCTATAATAATAACAATATTTCCTCACATGAGAAAAACCAACAAATTAATAAAATTTTAATTCTTGAATAAATTGTTTAAAATTTACTCAAATAATATTTAATATATATTATTTCTCGTCCAACCTTTATACTCAGTCCAGTATTAAACTATTATATTTATTAGTACTTGAATAATGACTATTTATTTAATCAATAGATATCACTTCATTATCCACAAATAAATAAATAATTATTTTTCACTAAATTGAAAATCAATATTTATTGAGTATTTTGCTCAAAAAAATTCACTCAAATAACTAGTGACTAAATATATATGATCAAGAAAAATTAATTATTAATAAACCATTTATAAAATTATATTTATATTACATGTTAAATAATCAATAATATTTAATATTTAACTGAGATTCAAGATACACATAGTGTGTTACCCTCTAGGCCTCTTTCTTAGTTGAATTAGTATCGTAATGACATACAACCTCATACAATTTCTTACTATGAAATATAGTCCATTTATAATGGTATCACTAATCAATAATATTTTATGATCCTGTCATTAAACTATGTTCTCGATGTCAATTTCTTTGACTTTTCAGAAATGAACATACCTATAAAACACCATGGAAATCAATTTATTTAGGTTTTTTCATTCCCATCAAAGGGCATGTGATATCAACTTATATTAATGAAAATAAGTTGAAATTCCTTTCATGTATTATTCACTAAATAAATATTATTCATGACACACCTAATGTATCCTACTTTATCATGATGATATGTCATCAGGATTTTTATCAATGCATTAATCTATGTGATGAAGAATATCCATTAATAATAATAATAAATTATAAGGACCAATAAATATATAGGAATATTCTATGAAACATATAAATTTGGATTTCCAACTAAAGTTTCATGTTCTCATAATCTCCTATAATATAAATTACCAATGGTGTATGCAATGAGAAAGTGCCTCAATGTCTGATGATTCTAAACCCATAATGTCTTATATCATTTATGTACTATCAAATGATATCATACAGCTATATAACAGATATATATATATATATATTAATAATACTATCATGAAACTTCTAGGTTCTCATCACAATATATAACTCATATAACATTTGACCTGGAAATTACTTTTTTATTTCCAAACACTTTTTACAGGAAGTGGGAAATCATGTCAGTGAAAAATACAAAGCATCGAATAGAAATGGAGATAACGAACCATTGAAATCTAGTTTAAGTCTATTGGATGAATTATTTCTAAGTAGTTTCCAAATAAGTCCATTTACCTCTAAATCAGGATCATATTTGATAAGGTCTTTAACCAAAAATCTGACTTGTCCCACGTCTATATGAACTCCCCCATAGTTAACTATCTTGCATTGAATACTCTTTCCAAAATACTCTCTTTCTTGTCGATCCACTGCGCATGCACATTGTTAGTGGCTACATGAAGTAATATCTCAATCATATTATCACCATCCTCTTTCAAGGCATTGAAGAGAATCAATTTCTCCTACATATCTTCCTTGGAATGGATAATAGTTTCCCATAGCTCCCCTTCACCTGGAGATTCAACTCAGTTAGTGTTGACCGTGTTGGAAGATAATTTTGTCACCTTGGAAACCTCCAACAAGCCTCCTTCATCCTATATCTGATCACTAGCAATGGAAATGGCATCCCCTTCATCATCCCTTAACTTCTTTTCTGATCTAGTCTCCATCGGCTTAGGTAAGTGAGAGTAATCATTAAGCCCTGTAGAATTTTCCCCTTTATTAAAATGCAACTCCCCGAATCTCAGTTTCTCTTCTACCTTGTCCTTCTCCTAGGGCTATAAATCCCACTTCCATAAATTTCCTCTACAGTATCATCTAATACATGGCTAGTGATCTAATTTCCTAACTCTGTATCATATGGTCCTTGCCCTGTAGAAATATTATCCACTAGTTTAGGGTTATGATTGCTCAGCAAAGCCCGAGTAATATAAAGATGCTCTATAACTGGAGCCTCCACCTCCAAGCCTTCAAAATATTTACTGGTGATAATATTCGATATTGGAGTTCTGGAACTCAACCATCTCATGACCTTTAACCACTCCCCATTCCCATTCTTTCATGATATTCTTAGGACCTGTTCAAGAATCCACAACATAGGTGGTAGTTTTTGGTGAAGTGATGCTTGGTTCCACATATTAGAGGTCTAAAGCCCTCTTAAAGCCTCCTGATTCAAAAAAAACCTACCATTTTGGAATGGCCCCAGCCAAATCACATCTCAACCTTTCGAAGATGTCTCAAACCTTTGGGTTGGGATTCATGGGTCTCATTTCTTTTAGTATTGGATTAGTAGAGATGAAATCTTGGTACACAATTGACCAACTCCAGGTGAATCATAATGCTCTAGTTGAACACACTGTTGATCATCCTCCTCCTTGCGTCGGCACCAAATTGATGAAGCAAGATGACTTAGATGATTACAAGAAGAACAGAAATTTGTCCAAGACTCAAAAATGATGGATTATTTGTAGAAAAATTCCTCCTCAATAGCAATCCATACCCATTCCACTTGTGTCTTAGACACATCAACTTTGACACAAACACGAGAAATAAATGGGTGAAAAACAGAGTTCATACGTCTATCGGAGCAAAGATACCAGCCAACTAGATTCCCAATCATACGAATAATAAAAAGATTTTGGAAAGGCAAAGGGATTTTAGGTAAACTTACCCATAATGCTGAATAAGGAGAGTCATGTTTCATATTCAAATCATATTTCCACCAAAAGAGGTAGAAGAGACATCCATTGTAGGAATGGGGAGCTAAAGACCAGGCAAGGATCAAGTCATCCGCCAAAGCAAAACAAATCATTATGTGATGTTTATCCATGATCCCAACTATCACGCACTCCAAGAGACCCCAAGAACCAAATAAAAACCCATTAAACAAATCAACTGAAGGCCGATGGTCGTGGAACGGATCAACCAGGGTAAGATCCAGGAGATCCAAAGCTTCATATAACTCTAAAGTCGAAAGCTCCAACTCGGGCGAGCTGTCATAAATACCAAGAACTTTAGGGCAAATAGAAATGGTCAGGAGAGAGGGAAGATAATTGGTCTTGGATAATGGTTGAAAGGAGTGAGTCAGAGCCGCTGAAGAAGAAGAAGTAAGGACTCCCTCTTCCTTTAGAGTGGTGGGGGGGGGGGGGGGTTTGGGGTCGGCGCCATCACCGCATAGGATTTAATCCACTCCTATGACATTTAAGTGTGACAGTTACACATAGGAAATCACCACATTATGCACACCAAAGAAAAATCATGATGCAATAATATGCTTAAGAATACTTAAAATAATGAATACAGGTAATAATAAATTATACAGAAGTTTTTTTGGGCCACCAAATCCAATAGATTCACTCCAAAAAATATTTCATATTTTCCAACCTAAAATACAATCGAATCATTATCTACATTGATGAGTGCCTTTATAGTTTCTAAAAATGTTCTTTCAAGAATAATCATAACTTCAATATCCTATTTTAAATCTTAAATAAAAAAATTTTCTATAGAAAGATAAAATTTGTCAACATTAATCAAAACATCTTCCAAAATACCATAGGGGTGATATATCTCATTAGTATGTTGTAAATCCATCCTCTTTGAATCTAATCATATACTACCAATTTTTAAAATACATTTAATGACATAAAATTTATACTTTCACTGGGATCACATAGTTCCTTTTCAAATTGACACTCACCATTTTTTAATGTAATCTTAAAAATTACTTGATCATTTATGTATAGTAGAAATTTATTTTGAAATATTTTTGAGAATTCTTTATTCAAGTATATCATTCCTAAATCTTAATGATTAATTTTATATCAAAAAATATCATGTAGAAAATTATCATATCTTGACATTATATCCAATTCTTCATAAGATGCAATTTTTATTCTTAATTTTTTAAAAAAAATATACAATTTTATTTAGTGTTACCTCTCACTTTTATTTTTTGAGCCTCACATGAAATGGAAATGTTGTATTATAATAATTTTCTTGCTTATACTTTTCTTATTTCATATATATTTCCTCATTTTTACCCAAATCATCCCCTTGTGTGACAACCTCATCTTACATTTTTTTCAACCTTTCCTTCACCAATGTCTTTAAACACCTTTTTATTATCAAAGACTTTCCCAAATATCAAAAAAATATAATTAATATATTCTATAGGATTCATTTCATTGTTTTCATGAATTGAACCATTTTTTATTTTATCCATCAGATTTTTCATCTTATCTAGGTGTATCTTCAAATTTTTTGTTGATTCTTGATGATCAGTAGAGGTCGTAATAAAATACTTACTTCAAACAGTGAAATATTCATAAATTGTTATTAATAATTAATAATTAATGTTTTTACTTATTAGGATTATTGTATACTCTGAAATTGATCTTTATTTTTATTCTAACAAATTTTATTTTCAGGTAGTTCAAATACTAAAGGTGATTGAACTCTTATAACACCCTGAGATTTTAAATTATATTTTCCTTTAAAACATAATGTATTTGATAGCTTTATTTTCACACAACACTGAACCACAATGATTGATATAATTTTAAATAACTATTAAAATTTATTTTTGGAGTTCGTGGGTAAAAATTTATGTAACCAAATTATGAAATATATATATAAATAAAAATTAATGCCATTATCAATGCTAAGGAATTGATAAATTAAATTACTATACCTAAGTAACAAATAAGACTGATTTTTGCATTAAAACATAACCCTTCAAAATAATATCCCTTTATGTATTGTTTAATAAACAAGATATATTAAGGATAAAATATCTTGTTTATATGAATAGTATATCAACACCAATTTAGTTTTTAATTGATAGTAAATAAAAATATGAATAGATAGTATTTTAAAAATAATAATTTTCCTACGAAAAATGTTTTCATTATATTTTTAGTGTTTTATTTAAAAGTTGAATACTAAAATTTTATAATTTTAATTTGATAAAATAAACATGATTTTTACATTCAAAATTTAAATATTATCTTAAGATTATTTTTTGGGACTTTTTTGAAATAATTAATTTATAATTGGATATTAAAATACTATTGATTTTTCTACAACCATCACTTTTATTACATTATCATAATACAAGAATGACTTAAATGATTTATAAAAACTTTTATGTTAAATATATATACTAATAAATCATTTAAAATTACAATGTTTTATTTTTAAAACTAATGTTCATTATTTTGAAAACATAAGTAGTATTCTACTCTAAAAACTATATTTATGATCTTATGTTACAAATAAAATATTAACACTTCAAGGAGTATAATTTATAATAATTTATTTAACATTTTAAAAAAACTTTATTATATTATTTAATAAGTTCAATTTAATTTTTTGGCATAAAATTATTCTAAGTTTAAATTTAAGGATCATGATAATAGTAAAATTTTCGTTTTCAATGAATTGTTTTATTTACATTGTCTAATTTTTTATCTAATAAATAAATTAATATCTTATAAAATTTGGATTTAATATAATTTTTAAACATATATATAAATATATTATTACACATTCAATTGGTAATCATTGCTAAATAAGACTAAGAAAACTTATTGTAAAAAACTATATTTTTTTACAAAATATTTTTTTTATATAGTAAAGGTTTTAATTTAAACATTAATTATATATTATATAGATATTTAATTACCCTCCATGTAGCATAAATTTAGTTTTAGAACACAAAATTTTGGTTATAAGGGGGGACTTATGTAACAACTCGGTCCCGGTGACAGCACAACCACCCCGCCTTAACATGGTCGTCATGTCCTGGCCCACTAGGTACCACCAGTTGCCTTGCAGACATGTGGTACCCACCCTAGGTCCCACCCACGTGATCTCTGACTAATGACTATCCCCACAGGTCAACACATGTCTCTTCTAGTGTGCTTTGTCCTCACTCACACACACCTTGGGAAACTTCCAGAAGGTCACCCATCCTAATCACTACTCCAGGCTAAAAATGCTTAACTGTAGAGTTCTAATCAGACAAGCTCCCAAAAAGGAAGTTTCACCTTGTTTACATGGGTCATATAATTTATTTATTTAACCCTTTATCACTTTGGGGTGTTTCAATCACCCCTCTTTAGAGCACAACATCCTCGTTGTGGGCCCATACATCTCAACCTAGGCAGTGCACCACACTTAAGGTTGGGTACCACCTCTGATACCAAATGTAACAACTCAGTTCCAATGATAGGACATCCACCCCACCTTAACATGGTCATCAAGTCCTGGACCACCAGGTACCACCAGTTTCCTTGCAGACACGTGGTCGCCACCATGGGGCCCTTCCACATGCCCGAACGGGTCATCTGACTAATGACTGTCCCCACAGGCCAACACATGTCCTTTCTAGTGTGCTTTGTCCTCACCTTAACATGGTCGTCGGGTCCTGGACCACCCGGTACCACCAGTTGCCTCGCAGACACATGGTCGCCACCATGGGGCCCTCCCACGTGCCCGAACGGGTCATCTGACTAATGACTGTCTCCATAGGCCAACACATGTCCTTTACGATGTTCTTTTTCCTCACTCACCCACACCCTGGGAAACTTCTCAGAAGGTCACCCATCCTGAACACTACTCCAAGCCAAGCACGCTTAACTGTGGAGTTCTAATCAGACAGGATCCCAAAATGGAAATTTCCCCTTATTGACATGATTCATGTCATTTAGTCATTTAACCCTTTATCATTTGGGGGTGTTACAACTTATATTTTTAATTAAATATAAACTACTAGGGTAAAAATTAGTTACCAAGGTACAAAAAACTGGTAAAATGTAAAAATAAAGTGTTAAAGGGTTGAAACACACTTAAAACACATGTAAAAATGAGTTTTAGAGGATTTATATGACTTATATTACCCCAAAATCCATTATTTATAACTTTTTTATCCTTATACTAATGAAAATTTTAATTCCATTATTGACTAATCAAGGTTGTTCACAAAAGTGTCATTTTGTTCACTTATAAAATGGGACACTTCCAATCCTTCATGGCACCCCCATTACATAGATTTTATTACTGAAACTATTTCATTTTTTATCCTAATATAAACCTCTCTCATTTTAATAATACTCTTCTCACCATAATTTATCTTAAGTCCTTAATTTATGAGCATACTTTCAAGAGAAATTTCAATGTGGCAAAGTGAGTATTACTTACTCCTCAGAATTTATTTTTAATATTTCTCTTCAAAACCTACCCTAAACATGGTAATATAATGAAATTTGTATCATTATTATACTTATATATTATTATATTAATGAAACAACCCTTATTTATTCATTTCCACCAACTTATAAAAATAAAAGGACATTAATCATGTGTTGTGTGAACTACCACATCCACAAAGTAATGTTTTTTATTTTTCATATTTATTTTCATTACTTGTCCAAAAAACTAAAATATGATTTAATAACTTGAAAACATAAAATTATTTTAATTATTATTTCGTTAAAAATTATATTATGAACTTTTTTAACCATACTCATCCATCGAGATATAGTATGTTCATGTTTAGGGTTGGTTAAACAACATGCTTGAATGATGATATAAAACTACATCATGGATGACTATGGGAACTTAAATATTAATGATATTATAAGTTAATAATAAAATAATGACTGATTTTTAGTTCTTGAATGGTTATATTAAGTATTTAACTTATTATTAAAATATCATCGTTGATCACTAAAATCACTAAAATAAGAAGACACCAATTCAACCGTCACAAAAAAATAAGAAAAACAATATATAATAAATAAATAGAATATGATAATAAATGTTATAAATTAAATTAAAATATCTAAATAAGTTTCCTATTAAGGTACCTAATAAATATAATTTTATTATTTAAGAAGTTAAGGGCATGAACAGAATGAATCAAGAACAATCTAAGGGTTTTTTATCCCAATTTTCACACCTTGAGACATATTTCTTATTATACACCATGTTTTATTTATAATGGTTTATCTATTTAAACTTTAATATTTTGAATCATTATTCTTTCATTATTCATGATATTTAATTTTTCATTTGAAATTGTATCCCTGGAAGGGGTTTTGATTTGAATGCTTCTAATGTTGTAAGGGTTTTATTTGTCTCAATTATAATTCTTTGAGAAATGTTACATGATATGAACCATGTTTCCTTTTTATGGTGTTTTATTGATTTATTATCCAATTAATTTTTTATAACTTATTACATTTTAATTACTGGGATATACTAATCCAAATCAAGTTCTTTTTTCAAATGGATTTTGACTCAACTATTACAGTAGTCGTAAGAGTTTTTAGTTACTAAATTTTCATTCATTGGGTTATGATAATTCTCTTAAACATATTTCATATAATTTGGGTGAATTTTTACCTTTGATTTATTATGTGGTATTATATGATTTTTAATATCTTTACCACATAAACCTATTTTAAAATACTTATTTATTCATGGAGTATGGTGCCCGTAAGGGATATAGATAGCTCAAATATCCTTTATTTAAGTTACAAATTTTTGTATTGAAAATTATTCTTCTACTATTGGGTACTAACAACCTAAAATTTTATTATATATCATTTTATAATCCTCTTTGGGAAAACCAATTTTTAATACCAACAAGACTTTATTACTCTTTTTACAATGTGGGTTTTCAATAATAAAAATTTCAAAGTATTTAAAAAGTTTTATTTATAATCAAATGTTTTATCTTTGGCTTCACATTTCCTTTAGAAAACATTTTGTTATTTTTGATACTTATATTATTATATATTCTTTTTAAAAGTAAATTTTTTCAAAATATTTCATTGTACCATTTAAAAAGTTACTTTTTAAAGTGATATGTGAGTTTGTATTTTACATAAATTCTAAAAATGTTTCTAAAACCACTTTTAAGTTTTCAGTTCCATTTTCATTTTCATATTAAAAAGTATTTACACTAATGAGATTCATATTAAATGATTTCTTCAATATATATATATATATATATAATTTTTGGGGTTTAACTCATGATATCAGAAAATTCAATTCTTAATCCCTCATTTTATGATACCATTCAAATCATTCTTTTTCAAGGATATTTTTTATCTATAGAAATATCATTCTGAGTTTCATTTGTTAAATTGGGTATATTTTCTTTTTTAATCATCCAAATTAACTCTCTTCATGGCTTATTTAATATTATTTTCAATCAAGATATGACCCATCAATGCCTTTTTATTGCCTTTCCACCCACCGTGAATTGTCATAACTTTTCTTTCAATTCCTTTGATTTGAGAATTATATTGTTCGGAGATAAATTTAATGAGGTAGAATGAAATCACCATTTGAATTTTAAAGAAAATTGAAAATTTTAATTCAAAAAAAAAATTTAAATGATAAATAAATAACATGATAATATTGATAAAGTTATTATTAAAAAATCTGATATGCATTAATAAAGAGAGTAAGTACAGTGGAAAGTGAACGTGCCAAAATTATTTAATCATTCATATTGATATTGAATTATTAAATGTATAAAATTAACAATGTAACCAATTTAGTTTTATAAAGAGTTTGTAAATAACACAGTGTGAGTCCCAACAGCGCAACCCCTCAAGTTTAGTGGTCAATGTTATTAATCCATGGATTATGACAGTGATCAAGAAACATTTCCCTTGTAATTATGGGTTTTATCACCCTCTTGAACTTCAAATATAACCAAGGAGCTCATCCCACACTTTTTTGGTAATGAGAACCCATTGATAAAGGCGATGAAATATATAAGATTTGTTTGGCTCAAAACCCATTATAATTTTCAGCCTAATATCTTATATGGATGTATACAATTTTGGATGAGAGATAATACGAAAGGGTGAGAGAACTTAATAGATTGAGAAATGATAATTTTTCTTTTTGAGGATTTTGATATTTCTTGTGATTCAACAATGATTCTATTTGAGAGTGTTGTTGGTAACCAGTGATTCTTCAAAGCATCCTTATTTATAATTTTATAGGCCTCAAAGGGATAGGATTCTTATGGAATTAATGGGGGTTATTAAAGATAGATAATATCAGAATTAATTAACTTATACCATAAATAAATATATCCTCATTATAGTAATATTGATGCCACTAGAATCTTGGAAGGCTCTATCAGGTAGCTAGGGCAGTAACTAGAGATCCATGCACTTCTAAAACTAGAATCGATGATATGGTTCTCCTACACTAGCTAGCCATTATATTTCTAGAGAAAGGTTGAGCTACTTCCTTCACCACCACCTAGATAATTGGACTTATACACAACTTGATCTATTGGAATGATGGAATTGGCTGGCCGTTAGCCTGCGCCCGCTAGTCAATATTGCATTAACTAATCCATATTCAAGAGGATCCCCATAAACATTCATCTAATATCACCTACTTATCTCCAAAGATGATTCAAAGGTTTTGAGATAATAAAAAAATACATTTCCAATCTTCATCAAGATCAAAAATTCCCTTTTATAAAGACTTTAATAACATCATTTATACCATTAATGACATCACTTGGAGTTTAAAATATATAATTTAAAATAACTCAGTGAAATTTTTAGAAACATAAATGAGTGTTTATGATCCTGAATACACCGTGATAGGGAGATATATACGATAATATCCTTTCTTTTTTAGGATCAAACACACTTAAAATAAAGGGATATATCAAGAGTAAATCAAGAGTTAAAGATATATCAATTTAATTCAAGATTTTTGAGATCAAGATATTTAACAAGATCATTAGGTAGTCTAAAATAAATTCAATATTCTTAAGGGAAAAAAATAAATCATACATTCCATATTAAATAATAAATAAATTCACTTAAATTTAAATAACATCCCCTTTTAGAAATAATTATGAAATAACATACATATAACAATTAAATATTAATAAAATATGTTGATTTTAGGGTGTTAAAGAAATGCCTTCCCCTTTGTGAAAAAATAAAACAAAATAAATTTCCGGAGACTTATCCCCATTTTTGAGTTTCAAAAAGAAAAATAAGGATAGGAAGACTTAATATATAAGAATATCTTGTTGAAAAACTCAAGATATATCTTAAAAAGAGATTTTGAGAAACCCAAAATAGATATTAGAAAATATATTTCAAGAGAGAAAAATAATTTGAAAAAGACAAAAGGTTTTTAAATCCCCTCTTAACTTTTAAAATCCTCATTAAAAGATATTTATAGATAGATACGTATAGAAAATAAGTTTAAGAGGGAAATAAATAAAATTTAGAAGAATTAAATGGAAGAGAGAAAGGTAAAAATAATAATAAAGATAAAAGAAAGAAAATAAAAATTGTATATACATTTTCCGAGATGTTCAATCCATTAAATAGTGGTTTTACTGCCATTGATTTATTCCTTAACATAAATATCTTCTAAATAGGTTATTGTGAAATTAAAACATAATTCAAAATATTTCACCCATTGAATTTTTTTAAAGACATAATTAGAAACATAATAGGTGTGAAAAGGATATATATAAAATAAATTTACTCACAACTAATAATTAAGAGAGATAAAGACAAACTTTTCAGAATAATATATTATATACATATTGATCATATAAGTTTTGAAAATAAAATTAAAATATTTAAAAAAACAACTCACTTACTGTATAAAATTTTTGAAAACAAATTTGAAATCGAAAAATTAGGATAAAAAAATAATTTTTTTAGAAAAAATAGTTTTGTTGTTTGAAAATAAAATAAATAATTTTTCACATTTAAATAGTAATATGAAAAGAAAAGTCTCTCTTAAGAAAAATCTCATTAATAATGATATAATCCTCCACTCCCCTCAAATAATAACACAAGAAATAAATATATATTATACCCTAAATAGAAAGTAAATAATTGAAAAATAAATACAGAATTTAAGTAAGAAACAATATTTAAAATAAAATTCAAAAGATTACTCAAATTTGACACTGTCAAATAAAGAGTATAAATTTTAACCATTCTAAATTCACCTTTAATAAAATAAAAATGACCAAGAAGAATAGGTTTGGTGAAAATATCAGGGATTTGATATTTTATCTAAACAAATAATAATAAAATATCACCCTTTTAGATGTAATATATTAATAAATGGTGCCTAAGGTCAATGTAATTGGTATAATTGTGTTGTATTGGTTTTATGGAAGCATTAATAGCATAATTGTTATAACAATTAACAGGGATATGGTCATAAGTAAGCCTGAAGTCTAAGAGAGTTGTTTTGTAACACCCCAAGCTTCCATGGTACGCTTCTCTTTGAATAATTCAATATCATGTATTGTACGTAACTTTCAGTTCTAACACACCACAACCAATCAAACTATCCATTATGAATAGTAATACCCACTTTCTAAAATTTTTATAAATTTTATCTTTAAAAATTGACTCCATTTTTTGATTCAGAATATCGAAATTAGCCTAGGGTTAATTTTTGATTTTTTGTTTAAAACTTTCAATTTTTGATTAATAGTGAAAACACTGAGTTATTATTTTAAAACCAACTTTTTATTTAAATAATTATTTATTTTATTTAAATTTATTTTAGGTCAAAATAGATACATAATACATATATAATTTCAATGTATTTTATTAGAGTTAGTTTATAATAATTTTAGATATATAAAAATTTTATTTAACTTTTTACCGTGTTTTACCCACCTCTTAGGAGAATTTTCAAATTTACATAAAACATAATTTTACCGCTTCTGTGAGTGGGATTTCAAAAATCTGATAGACATGGTTGATATCAGTAAGTAAAATGTGGTTCAATAAGATAAAAATAATTTTGGTGAATTGTAACATTTTACTTTTAATTTCCACGGTTAAAAGTAAATAGGGTAATTAAAGGTAAAAATGATATAATTATTACCCTAACACATGTCCTAATTCTATTGGATAAGTATAATTTGACCAAAAACAACCTTATGAAAATAATATGAACCTCTTTGGTCCACTTTGATTAGTTTAGGACATTTATTATTATTTATTTCAAAGAAGAGTTAAAAGAGTTAAAATAAAAGTTTAATAACTAAAATATTTTTAAGATAGGGTTATACATAAGATAAATTCGACTATAAATATTCATTAGAAATCTAAAAAAATTTCCTAAATAATGGTATTTTATTTATATTTTTAATACATTAATTAATTTAATTTATTTATGACACAATGATGATGCAATAATTACCTAATTAATGAAATACTAGAATAATTGATATTATAAATATACAAATAAATGTAATTTGAGAGTTTTTATAAATTCAAATAATTTTATATAGTAATATAACATATTAGGTTTGGTTAGATGAATTTTTTTCGAAGTAATAATGTTGTTATCGATTTAGAAAAAACAAAATACCAAATAGTGTCAAAATTGACATAAAAGAATTTTTAAAACAAATATTATATTATTAATTGATATTATATTCTGAAAAATATAAGTTTTGGCCAAAGGACTTATATAATGATAGGTGAATCATTAATAGACCACTTGGGGACATTATCTAAGGGGTACACCATGGAGTCTTATATAATGATAGGTTTATCATTAATGAACCATTGAGTTAGCAGCTATAATCTTTGCTTTGATTATATGGGGACATTATCTCTATGGTAAAAAATGTGAGATATATACTGATCACAAGAGTTTGAAGTATATTTTCTCACAGAAAAAACTCAACCTGAGGCAAAGGAGATGGCTTGAACTCCTCAAGGATTATGATTGCACTAGACACTACCACCCAGGGAAGGAAAATAAGGTGGCAGATGCTTTGAGCAGAAAGGATCATGTATTTTTGAACAAGATGAAAGTTGAAAGAAATCCTATTCTCATGGATCTAGTAAAGATGGATTTGGGAATAACCATGGATGGTGGATCATCAATACTTTTTCAAATGGTTACCAAACCACCTTTATTAGAAAGGATAAAAAGTTCTCAAGATGATGATAAGGAGTTTCAAAAGAAGATTAAAGCTGTGAATGATGGGAGATTGAATGACATTGTGTATGAAGATGTAATTTTGAAATTTGGGAAGAGACTTTGTGTTCCCGATATACCTGATCTAAAAAGGGAATTTTTGGATGATGCCCATAAATCCAATTTCTCTATACACCCTGGTAGCACTAAGATGTATAGGGATTTGAAGGAACATTTTTGGTGGGACAACATGAATAGGGAGAGTGCTGATTTTGTGTCAAGATGTATGGTTTTTCAAAAGTGAAAGCTAGAAGGCAACGACCTGGAGGAGTTATGCAACCTCTTTCCTTAACTGAGTGGAAATGGGATAACATTACGATGGACATTTTCATGGGTATACCAAGTACTCCTAGAAGGAATGATGCAATATGGGTCATTTTTTATCTTCTTACAAAGTTAGCACATTTTCTTTCCATAAGAGAAGATTTACCACTTAAACATTTAGCAAGACTTTATATTACTGAAGTTGTAAGACTCCATGGTGTACCCCTATCGATTGTTTCTGATCGTGATCCCTGTTTCACATCAAGCTTCTAGAAAATTATTCAGAAAGCTCTGGATACTAAAATTAATTTGAGCACTACCTACAACCCTCAAACTGATGGACAATCAAAATGGACAATTCAAACCATAGAAAATATGTTGAGGTCTTGCTCAGTTGACTTTCAAGGTATTTGGGATCAGTATTTACCTCTGGTATAATTTTCCTATAACAATAGTTTCCATTCAAGTATTCAGATGGCACCATATGAAGCGTTATACGAAAAGCGATGTTGCACACCAACCTGTTGGGATGATGTTGGTGAAAGAAAACTCGTAGGCCCAGAACTTTTAGAGAAACAATGAAAAAGGTGAAGGTAGTCCAAAACCACATCAAAGCAGATCAAAGTAGGTAGAAGAGCTATGCCGATAATTGAAGGAAGGATTTGGAATTTGAAGTCGGTGATAATGTTTTCTTAAAGGTATCTCCATGTAAGGGAGTTATACGATTTGGTAAGAAGGGAAAATTAAGTCCTAGGTACATCGGACCTTTCAAAATTATAGAACTAACTGGGGTTGTAGCTTACTGTTTGGCAATGCCTCCAAGCCTCTCCAAAGTTCACGATGTATTCCATGTATCACTGTTGAGAAAATACATGCCTGACCCAACGCATGTACTCACCTATGAGAAATTAGAACTAGAACCTGATATGTCTTATTGCGAAGAGCCCTTCAGGATTATTGATACCATATATAAAGTGTTGAGAAACCGGATGACTCGTCTGGTAAAAGTTCTATGGAGAAATCATAAGATGGAAGAGGCGACGTGGGAACCCGAGGAACTTATGATAAAGAACCACCCGAGTATTTTTATGCAGTAATACTCTAGAAATTTTGAGGAAAAAATTATTTGAAGTAGGGGAGAATTTAACACCCCAAGCTTCCACGGTACACTTTTCTTTGAATAATACAATAGCGTGTGTTGTACACAACTTCAAGTTCTAACACACCACAACCAATCAAACTAGTCGTTATGAATAGTAATACCCACTATTTGAAATTTTATAAATTTTATCTTTCAAAATGGACAACATTTTCAGATTCAGAATATCAAAATTAGCCTAGGGTGAATTTTTTGTATTTTTCTGAAAACATTCAATTTTTGATGAATAGTGAAAACACTGAGTTATTATTTAAAACCCGACTTTTTATTTAAATAATTATTTATTTTATTTAAATTTATTTTAGGTAAAAATAGATACATAATACATATATAAGTTCAATTTAATTCCTTAGATTCATTTTATAATAATTTTAGATATATAAAAATTTTATCGAACTTTTTACCAACTTTTACCACCACTTAGGATAATTTTCAAATTTACATAAAACTTAATTTTACCGCTTTTATGAGTGGAATTTCAAAAATCTGAGAGACATGGTTGATATCAGTAAATAAAATGTGGTTCAATAAGACAGAAATAATTTTTTTGAATAGTAACTTTTTACTTTTATTTACCACGGTTAAAAGTAAATAGGGTAATTAAGGGTAAAAATGATATTATTATTACCATAACACATGTCCTAATTCTATTGGATAAATATAATTCAACCAAAAACAACCTTAGGAATATAATATGAACCTATTTGGTCCATTTGGATTAGATTAGGACATTTATTATTATTTAATTCAAATAAGAGTTAAAAGAGTTAAAATCAAAGTTTAATAACTAAAACATTTTTAATATAGGGTTATACATAAGATAAATTCGACTATAAATATTCATTAGAAAGATAAAAATCTAAGGTTCAGAAAAAAGACTTATATAATGATAGGTGTATCATTAGTAAACCACTTTGGGTTCGCTTATATTTATATAGTAAGTTTATTAAACATATAATATAAAAATACCAAGAGACATGGTAAATGTCAAACTAATTAACTAAGAGTTAAATCTAAAATATAAAGTTAATATAGTGACCCAAACCTGTCTAAAACCTATTATTTGAGTGGATTTATACCCATAACCACCTTAGATTCAAAATAATTCATTTTGTATCCATTATAAACCGAATATGAATTTATTATAAAATAATATTTCTAGTTTTTCCTAGAGTGCCCCTCACCCCTCTTATAAAAGGGTACTCCCCCTTCTCTCTAATTAACACCCTCAAAGCCATTTTTCTCATTCAACCCCTACCCAAATATCCTTCCAACTTCCCTCACTTCAACCTAGATGCCTTACTTTGGTCATAAATCCAGCCTAAGAATCCCTTTTGATCAACTCAAAAGGAACCACCTGAAGAAGAGGTAATAATTTCACCACCCTCTTTCAAGTTCTTTTCTTCTTCCACTTCTTCTTTACATGTTGTTTACATTCTAAAATAATAACTACAGTATATTCTATATACTATTATGTTATTATAAAAACGGTACAACCATATTAGTTATTTTATCCATCCTATGAATGAAAAAGTCACCACAAGTGTGTACGTACGGCTTACCGTCTCCACATCGTGGTGTAGTTTGTTATTCAAACATTTCATCATTTGGATGGGTATAATAATTATTATAGCTGATGTAAATAATAAATATAACATTATAATTATTCTTTATATATGATATAACATTCGATTATATACTATTTTAATATCAAAATAATGATATTGTCTCTTGTGCGTACGTATGGACTACCGTCTCCACGAACGCGATAAGATTCATTCCCCATCGTAACCATTCATGACTAATTTAAATTTGATGATTAAAAATAATTTTTAAAGACATAATAACATTCTTAATATGAATAAGATACATAATATCCATAACAAACATTACTTACGTAACAAAGCATATAAAGTAAAATGAACTAGTTAACACCTGAAATGACGATAATACTGAGATATTATTAACAAAGCAATGTTAAAATATCATATATGATATCATATTAATTTATAAGGTTATTTTATAATTTAATAACAATAATTTCACCATTATATATATGTTTAACATACCCTTGACCAAGGAAAAGTACCAGGTAAGGGTTAATTCTAAAACCTCTTCATTATTCAAGGTTGTTTATGTGTAATTATCTACTAGGACCTCTTTATCATCCACATCCGTTTTTTCCTAAAAATATATTTCAAAACATTTTTACTAATTACTAGACTATGGGTTAGAGTCATTTATACCCTTATTTTACCTTATAAGTTTTGAAAGGAATCTTTCCGTTGTTTTCCAAACAAGGTACTTTACGACCTTTTCGACAAGATTAAGGAAAGAATGTTTTTTTAACTTATACAGTGGGTGCGACTATATTCCGCTGTTATAACATCGTCAAATCATCCCTTACAAGATTATAATAATATTTTCAAAATGAATGTTTTCTTTATAATTATGTGACTCTTAAATGATTTCAAAATAGAAAGATATATTTCTCTAAAAAGGTTTTGATTTCATCTATGTCAACATCCTTCGATGGATTTTTTGTTTATTTGAAGTTGATTTATTATGATACAAAACTTCCATATTTTATTGAATGTTTTGTGATATGTTTGACTGTGGATGTGTTATTTTTATACCATTCATGGTTTATGGACAAGGTATTAACATTTCGTATGCTAGTTTTAATACCAATGATTATGTTATGTTTAAACCTTTTCATATGAGGAATGAATTGGACTTAGTAAGTGACAGGTGGAGCCCACTATAGCTCCTCGATGCATCGTTAGGTCTCATAAGACAAACTAGTGTCTCGGAACAAGTCATTGACAAAACCATATTTGTAATCTTGGCATAAGGCCTTGACTATGTGGTTATGATAGTCTGGCATTATGCATTCCATCATTATGAATGTGGCTATTGATATTGCATGTGATTATTCGACTAGTAGAATATCCATGTGAGTATGTAAATGGAATTATTTTGGTTTATATTTTCCGTATTTCTGAAGTTCAAGTTTAAAAGGATTTTGTTTTAGTTATACATTTCCTTAAATTTTTATCTTTATTTATGAAAGTTTCTGCTATATTGTTATCCTTACTGAGCATCTGAACACACCACTTTCTATGTTTTATTTTTTCCCGGATGTGAAGAAGTATTTTATGACTTAACTATAGGGATATTCTATAGGATATGAATATGGTCAATTGAGACAAATTTGTTGTTGTTTTTAATTTTATGATGTAATTTAAACCTTATCAATGTATCTAGTACTTCCAAGGATACTAAACTAATCATTCTTTTGAGACTTGATCTTTCTTGATCATGCCAATGTTATGTAATAATGCATCGACTCTGGGTAACTGGGGTCGGGGCGTTAAAGTTGGTATCAGAGGAAGTTTAGTAATAAACCTTGGAAGCTATATTTAGATAAACTCTAATTAGATCACATAGCCATAAGATTGTCTTTGAAGATTAGTATAGAAGAACATCCTATAATTTTGATAAAGTGTAGATTCTATGTATTTTCCAAGAAATACATCCCTGTCTGGATACAAGCAGGTAGAGGTGGCTCTGGCACAGATGTACCTAGGAGTGAAAACTCTAACAAGGAGTTTCGGGATTGACCTGGGGTATCCTAGTATACAACAACGGGCCTTGATGCACTCATGGTTATGACACTCACGGGGGATATGCTTAGGATAATTCTCATTTTCTTTACAAACCATTATCAAGGATTTATGAGTATATACCTCCTCAAAGAAAACCTTTATATGATTATAGATTATATCCATAAAACTGTTCAATTTATGTTAAGTATGTTATAATTTTGGAATTATGTATTGTGATTGATAAACTAATCTAGTGTATGCCTTTGTTTAGAAATGGTGCCTAGTGGAAGTAATGGAAACCGTGTCAATGCACGAACTCCATGTAGGGATTTCCCTCATACTCAAGATAATTATAGTGGAGCTGGTGATGCAACTGGTTCTGATCAACTAATCACCATAATGGGACAGCTCACTCAGGTTATGAATAATAACCTTACGTGTATGGAGCACCCTGACCCGCAATGTGGAGGATCAATGTTAGATCACTTAATGAGGCAAAAACTACCAACAGTTAATGTGGGTAAAAATCTATTAGTAGCTGAGCAATAGATAAAATCCATAGAGAAAATATTCTATGCCTTGGGGAGTAGTGAAAGGGAAAAAATTGTCATGGTAGTTTACCACCTCACTAGAGATGCTGATCAATGGTGTTCATTGATTTAAAACAAAAAAGAAAGATGATGAAGTATCAAATATGGAATGGAGGGAGTTTGAAGAAATTTTCTTAGAAAAATAATTTTTTCATGACCATCGAGCAGATATGGAAAGACAATTTCTCAGTCTGAGGAAACAGAAGGATGAGAATGTCGCAAAGTATGAATATAACTTTACAAGGTTAGCAAGTCAAACTACAAATTATATACGTAACCCAAGTAAGATTGATCGTTTCTTCGATGGGTTAAAACAATTTATCCGACAAGCATTGGTCTCACAATACTTCTTGTCATACGAAGACATTGTCTCATGTGCTATCAAGATGGAAAAGGAATTATCTAAGTCTTATGACTTTAAAGCAAAGCAAGGGAAGAAGATATTTGTTGATCACTTTGGAAATAAAAATAAGGGGAAGAAGGGAAAAGTTGAATATCCACCCTGCAGTAAATGTGGTAAGAAACACCCCGGTACTTGTTTTAAGGGAATGGGAGTCTGTTACAAGTGTGGTCAAAAAGGCCACCAAGATCGTGATTACAAGGGGAAGAAAGAAGCTACTGATGTTCAATCCTAAAATTGCAGGGAGATGAGACATTATTAAAATGAATGTCCTAAGAATCAGGGAAAATTACCTCAGAAAAGGCCAAGGGATCAAGGTCATGCTTATATTATCACTACTGTAGAGGTTTAAGCTCCGAAAGACATGGTGGTAGGTAATTTAATGGTTTCCCCAAGCTTAGCCAATGCTTTATTTGATTCTGGATCATCGCATTGTTTCATATCTTCCCAGTTTGCTAAGAAAATTAGATATTTCCAATTTGATTTAACAAGGGAGTTTTTAGTCAAAACACTTAAGGGAAGTATCATTGCAATAAAGTTTTGTGAATCAGTCCCCATTAAGGAATATAAACGTTATTTATCTGCTGATCTCATTGTCATACCCATGATGGAATTTGATATAATCCTCGGTATGGATTGGATTTCAGACCATGATGCGAAAATTTATTATAAGAAAAAGGAGGTTACTATTTTTGATGATGATGATAAAGAACACCTTATCTTTACAGCAGAAATTTCACCACCAAATTCTTATCTAGATCCACCCCTAGTAGCTCAACTAAATTCAATTATTGGGGAGGAAGAGAATGAAATAACTATGGGAGAGGAAAGGAATGTTTGAATAGAGGATGTACCTATTGCGCAAAAATATGTTGATGTTTTTTCAGATGATTTACATGGACATCATCTAGAATGAGAAATTGAGTTTTCTATTGACCTAATTTCTGGTTCAAGGCCCATATAGAAGACCCCTTATAGAATGGCCCCTATGGAATTAGTGTAACTAAATAAAAAACTAGAGGAATTGAGTAATAAGGGATTTATTTTCCCTCTTGTTTCTCTATGGGGAGACCCTGTCCATTTTGTTAAGAAGAAAGATGGATCTATGAGGTTGTGCATTGACTATAGGGATATCAATGCTATAACAATAAAGAACAAGTATCCCCTACCTCGCCTTGATGATTTATTCGACCAACTCCATGGAGCTCAATACTTTTCAAAGATTGACCTTCGATCAGGATATCATCAGTTGTGTTTGAAGAAGGAATACATTCCAAAGATGGCATTTCAAACCAAGTACGGGCATTACGAGTTTACAATAATTCCTTTTGGATTGACTAATTCACCCTCTGTCTTCATGGATCTAATGAATAGGGTTTTCAAGGAATATATTAATGACTTCGTTGTGGTATCTATTGATGATATCTTGGTATATTCCAAAATCTATGAAGATAATTAAAATCAATTGCGCATTATCCTGAAGACTCTTAGAAGACACGAATTATATGGGAAGTTTAGAAAGTGTGAATTCTTGCTTAAGAGATTTCTTTTCATGGCCATATTGTCTCTAAGGATGGAATCTTTGTTGATCCTTATAAGACCAAGGAAATCCAAGAATGGCCAGCACCAATGAGTATAACCGAGGTACGCATTTTTATTGGATTAGCAGGTTATTATCAATGTTTTGTCCAAAATTTTTCCCGATTGGATAATCCGATAATGAAGCTCAAACGTAAAGCAGTTAAATTTCTTTGGACAAAAGAGTGTGAAGAATTTTTTGAAGAAATGAAGAGAATATTAGTCAATGCTTTTGTCTTGACTCTACCATCGGGGAATGATGGGTTTGTTATTTATAGTGATGCCTCAAAGAAAGGACTTGTTTGTATCCTTATGCAGAATGATAGGGTTATTGCCTATGTATCACGACAGCTAAAAATTCATGAGCAAAACTATCCTACACATGTTCTTGAGTTAGCGGCTGTAATCTTTGCATTGATGATATGGGGACATTATCTCTATGGTAAAAAATGTGAGATATATACCGATCACAAGAGTTTGAAGTATATTTTCTCACAGAAAGAACTCAACCTGAGGCAAAGGAGATGGCTTGAACTCCTTAAGGATTATGATTTCACTATACACTACCACCCAGGGAAGGAAAATAAGGTGGAAGATTCTTTGAGCAGAATTGATCATGTATTTTTGAATAAGATGAATGTTGAAATAAATCCTATTCTCATGGATCTAGTAAAGATGGATATGGGAATAACCATGGAAGGTGGATCATCAATACTTTTTCAAATGGTTACCAAACCATCTTTATTAGAAAGGATAAAAAGTTCTCAAGATGATGATAAGGAGTTTCAGAAGAAGATTAAAGCTGTGAATGATGGGAGATTAAAAGACTTTGTGTATGAAGATGGAATTTTGAAATTTGGGAAGAGTCTTTGTGTTCCCGATATACCTAATCTAAAAAGGGAATTTTTGGATGATGCCCATAAATCCAATTTCTCTATACACCCTGGTAGCACTAAGATGTATAGGGATTTGAAGGAACATTTTTGGTGGGATAACATGAAGAGGGAGAGTGCTGATTTTGTGTCAAGATGTATGGCTTTTCAAAAGTGAAAGCTAGAAGGCAACGACCTGGAGGAGTTATGCATCCTCTTTCCTTAACTGAGTGGAAATGGGATAACATTACGATGGACTTCTTCATGGGTATACCAAGTACTCCTAGAAGGAATGATGCAATATGGGTCATTTTTTATCGTCTTACCAAGTTAGCACATTTTCTTTCCATAAGAGAATATTTACCAATTAAACGTTTAGCAAGAATTTATATTAATGAAGTTGTAAGACTCCATGGTGTACCCCTATCGATTGTTTCTTATCATGATCCATGTTTCACATCAAGCTTCTAGAAAATTATTCAGAAAGCTCTAGATACTGAAATTCATTTGAGCACTTCCTACAACCCTCAAATTGATGGACAATCAGAACGGACAATTCAAAACTTAGAAGATATGTTGAGGTCTTTCTCACTTGATTTTCAAGGTATCTGGGATCAATATTTACCTCTAGTATAATTTTCCTATAACAATAGTTTACATTCAAGAATTCAGATGGCACCATATGAAGCGTTATACGAAAAGCGATGTCACACACCAACTTGTTGTGATGATGTTGGTGAAAGAAAACTCGTTGGACCAGAACTTTTAGAGAAAACAATGCAAAAGGTGAAGGTAGTCCAAAACCACATCAAAGCAGATCAAAGTAGGTAGAAGATCTATGCCGATAATTGAAGGAAGGATTTGGAATTTAAAGTCGGTGATAATGTTTTCTTAAAGGTATCTCCATGGAAGGGAGTTATACGATTCGATAAAAAGGGAAAATTAATTCCTAGGTATATCGGACCTTTCAAAATTATAGAACTAATTGGGGTTATAGCTTACCATTTGGCAATGCCTCCAAGCCCTTCCAAAGTTCACGATGTATTCCATGTATCACTATTGAGAAAATACATGCCTGACCCAATGCATGTACTCACCTATGAGAAATTAGAACTGGAACCTGATATGTCTTATTGCAAAGAGCCCTTCAGGATTCTTGATACCATAGAAGAAGTGTTGAGAAACTGGACGACTCATCTGGTAAAAGTTCTATAGAGAAATCATAAGAAGGAAGAGGTGACGTGGGAACCTGAGGAACTTATGATAAAGAACCACCCGAGTATTTTTATGCAGTAATACTCTAGAAATTTTGAGGAAAAATTATTTGAAGGAGGGGAGAATTTAACACCCCAAGCTTCCACGGTACGCTTCTCTTTGAATAATACAATAGCGTGTGTTGTACGCAACTTCAAGTTCTAACACACCACAACCAATAAAACTAGCCGTTATGAATAGTAATACCCACTGTTTGAAATTTTATAAATTTTATCTTTCAAAATGGACTTCATTTTTAGATTCAGAATATCGAAATTATCCTAGGGTGAATTTTTTGTATTTTTCTGAAAACATTCTATTTTTGATGAATAGTGAAAACACTGATTTATTATTTAAAAACCGACATTTTATTTAAATAATTATTTATTTTATTTAAATTTATTTTAGGTAAAAATAGATACATAATACATATATAATTTCAATTAAATTCATTAGAGTCATTTTATAATAATTTTAGATATATAAAAATTTTATTTAACTTTTTACCAACTTTTACCCACCTCTTAGGAGAATTTTCAAATTTACATAAAACTTAATTTTACCGCTTCTATGAGTGGAATTTCAAAGATCTGAGAGACATGGTTGATATCAGTAAGTAAAATGTGGTTCAATAAGGCAAAAATAATTTGTGTGAATAGTAACTTTTTACTTTTATTTACCACGGTTAAAAGTAAATAGGGTAATTAAGGGTAAAAATGATATTATTATTACCATAACACATGTCCTAATTCTATTGGATAAGTATAATTCAACCAAAAACAACCTTAGGAATATAATATGAACCTATTCGGTCCATTTGGATTAGATTAGGACATTTATTATTATTTAATTCAAATAATAGTTAAAAGGGTTAAAATCAAAGTTTAATAACTAAAACATTTTTAATATATGGTTATACATAAGATAAATTCGACTATAAATATTCATTAGAAAGATAAAAATCTAAGGTTCAGAAAAAAGACTTATATAATGATAGTTTTATCATTAATAAACCACTTGGGGTTCGCTTAGATTTATATAG
Organism: Viscum album; assembly: GCA_963277665.1. Classification (NCBI taxonomy): domain Eukaryota; kingdom Viridiplantae; phylum Streptophyta; class Magnoliopsida; order Santalales; family Viscaceae; genus Viscum; species Viscum album. The sequence continues at coordinate 1,073,853,003 of OY728157.1, read as the reverse complement.
TAAGTTTATTAATCATATAATATAAAAATACAAAGAGACATGGTAAATGTCAAACTAATTAACTAATAATTAAATATATAATATAAAGTTAATATAGTGACCCAAACCTATCTAAAACCTATTGGTTGAGTGTATTTAGACTCATTTCCACCTTATATTTGAAATAATTTATTTTTTATCCATTATAAACCGAATATGAATTTATTATAAAATAATATTTCTAGTTCTTCCTAAAGTGACTCTCACCCCTCTTATAAAAGGGAACTCCCCCTTCTCTCTAATTCACACCTTCAAATCCATTTTGCTTGGCCAAACCTAGCCCAAATATACTCTCAACTTCCCTCAATTCCACCTAGAGTGTAGAGACCCGAAGCCTGACGTACATGGACATTACATTACATTTGCGGAATACTTAGTACATAACAAAAACACACACACAAGGATCGTAATAGTTTAGTGTCTTTGGAAACTCGAAATATAATCTTCTAATCCTGGTGAAAGATCTTCAACATCTCCCATAAATATCTTCCTTTTTTTATACCTAAAACCTTTTTTTATATCCTGGGGAAAAGAAAACATAAAAGGGTGAGCTCAAATGCTCAGTAAGGGTAAACAAAAGAAATATCAATCACATCATATACATAAGCACATAACTTTTGGAAATATTAACCTGTAAAAGAGATCATAATTTCATAACCCGGGATAACTCATGGCAGTGAAATGTAATCACAATAATCATAACTTAAAACATTAAACTTTGTGTCATACACACATAATCATAGAGAATCATTTCTTGTTAGTCAAGACTCATTGCCAAGACTATCTTAGTGGACAAAGTCCCTTTCTGAACCGAGTCACCCTCGTTTCAGTCCTGTTTCACTGAACCCGTATAACCTACCATTCCAGCCATGTCTATCTCATGAGATATAAAATCTTTACCCAATACATTGGAGGGAGATATAGGTCCCACCCCTCTCATAATGATACCATTCTTATGTGTGCCACAAAATCATAAACCATACATCATTGCATAACCCATGTAATAAAAATGGGGATCTTAAACATCCTGACATCATAAAACAATTCATATACGATAAAAAAATTCATAAAAATAATTCCATCAAAACATAATCAAATCAATGTAACAATATGGATAAAAACAGAACCCTTTATTATCTTATATGGAAAATAATTTTGATAAAACACTTGAACTTCATTCTTGAGGAAAATATCCTTTTTACTTCAAAACACTTTTCTTTTCTTAACATGTCATACAATTTTAAACTAAAAGAAGTTGATTAAAAATAAACTTGAAAACTTGTAAAGGAAGCTTCTTGGAAATAATGTTTTAAAAATCCATTCATGTCGTATAAGTTAAAAAAACATTCTTCGTACTTTTGCAGAAAAGTCAAAAAAGTACCTCGTACGAAAAACGACAAAAGATTCCTTTCATATCTTTTACTAAAAACTCACCGAAGGGTAAAATAGGATTTAAACAATTGTAGGTGAATGTAAATAATATTACATATTGAGGAAACATGGATGTGGATGAAAAAATACACCCCAGTAAATACTAAAGTATAAACAATCTCGGATAAAAATGAGATTGTGGTATTTCCCTTACCTTAGGTCCGATTTGCTTCGTAAGTGTCCGAACCTCCTGTATAATGATTTAAATAATGTCATTGACTTATTACAGAATCATATTCATTGTTATTATATCATATATGGTTCACTTATGACTTTATATTACCTGTTCTTTTGTAAATTCATGTTAAAGTAGCGTTTTGGGTAAAATCGTCTCATTTGTCGTTCGTGTTTTAACTTGTAACTATTCATATGATTACTTATATCATTATTACTTAATTATAGAATATAAAACATGATTTATATATAATATATATTCAGAATATACATATATATAATGGATCGATAAATGGAAAGAAATACACCGTTCATGGAGACGGTAGGACGTACGTGCGCATGAACGCTGTTTTCGTTTCCTTATTGAATTGAGTGGAATTAAGTAGATGAAATACATATATATAAACATAAATCCAGTAGATTTATAATGTCATATATTTCATTATTATTGCTTATATATATTTTATAATCAAAATGAATCTCATCACGTCGTGGAGACGGTAGTCCGTACGTACGCACGAGCGATGATATCATTTCCATAATAATTGAATTAAATTGGAGTGGATGATACAATATATCAGAATCATTATGATGTTATAATAACTATGTATAGTTATTCTTTACACCATAATACCCATCCAAGTAAGGTGTTGGTGGAAAAACATATTACACCACGACGTGGAGACGGTATTCCGTACGTACGCACGCGCGGTGATTTTGTTTTCCGTAGGATGGATAGATGGTGAATTAGGATTGTTTCATACTTATAATAACATATCAGTATATGAGAAATACTGATGTTATTACTTCATAATGAAACAACCTAAGAAGAAGAAGTGGAAGAAGAAATAAAGGTGAAAGAATTGGTAACGGAAATTACCTCTTCTTTGAATCGCCTCTTTGAGACCTCCACTTAGGGCACTAAAATTAGTCTTTGAGGAAGACCAGAACCTCTAGGATGTTTCTAGGGAAGTGGAGAAGAGATTTTGTCAGGGGTTGGCCGAGCATGAAGGCTCAAAGTTGTGTGAGGAAGAGAGGGAGGAGGTGCCCTTTTATAAGGGAGGAGAGGGGCACCTTTGGAATAACTAAAACTATTATTTTATTATAAAGTCATGTTAGGTTTTAAATAGCTCCAAATAGATATATTTCGAAGATAAGGTGGGGATGGGTAGAAATAATCTCATCCAATAGAATTTAGACAAGTTTAGGTTCCTATTTTAACCTTATCATTTAGATTTAACATTAAGTTAAATAATTTTACTTTTACCGTGTCTTCTTGTGTTCTTACACTATAAGGTTAATAAACTTACTATAAGAAGCCAAAAGAACCCCAAGTTGTTTATTATTAATTTATATAACCTTATCTAAGTCATTTGGCCGAACCTTATATTTTTAGGAATAAATTAAAAATTAATAATATAATATTTGTTTTAAAAACTATTTTATGTCAATTTTGACACTATTTGGTAATTGATTTTTGTGAAAATCATAACAGAATGATAAGTTCGAAAAAAGTTAATTAATTCAATACTATCATGTCATATTAACCTATAAAATTAGTGGAATTCATAAAAAGTCTCAAATTATATTTATTTTGGTATTTATAACATCAATTATGTCAATATTTTATTAATAAGATAATCACTGCATCTTCGTTGTGTTATAAATAAATTAAATTATTTAATGTCTAAAAATTACAAAAAAAATACAACTATGTAGGAAATCGTTTTATCTTTCTAATTAATATTTATAGTCGAATTTATCTTTTGTTTAACCCCATATTAAAAAATGTTTTAGTAAATAAACTTTGATTTTAACTCTTTTAACCCTTCTTTAAATAAATTAATAATAAATGTCCTAATCTAATCCAAGTGGGCCTAAATGGTCATATTTTATTCCTAAGTTTGTTTTTGGTCGAATTACACTTGTCCAATTGAATTAGGACATGTTTTAGGGTAATAATAATATCATTTCTCCCCTAATTACCCTATTTACTTTTAATCGTGGTAAAAAAAGTAAAAAGTTACTATTCACCAAAAAATTATTTTCATCTCATTGAACCACATTTTACTTACTGACATCAACCGTGTCTCTCGGATTTTTGAAATTCCACTCACAGAAGCGGTAAAATTAAGTTTTATGAAAAATTCAGTTTTTTTAACTAGCACTTAGTGGTTTCACTATTCATCAAAAATTGAAAGTTTTCAGAAAAATACCAAAAATTAGGCCTAAGCTATATTTGATATTATGAACTCAAAAATGATTTCTATTTTACCAAATTCAAAACATATCAGTTGCATTAATTAATTTAAAAATTAATTCACGTCGTCAAAACAAAAGGCGTGTTTTTAAGAGATAATAACTATCAAAAGATTGACACTTGTTTATAACTGGTTTAAATGTGAAATTACATCCAATGACCAACATTGTATTAAATTGTAAAAATATATTCTAAATATACTTTAAAACCACACAAATTAATAATTTATCACTATTAATTATTTCGATTGAAAAAGTTGTTTTTAATTAAAATTTAGTAATTTTTACTATTCATCAAAATATGAAAGTTATCCGAAAATCACCAAAATTTCACCCTAAGATAATTTCGATATTACGAATCCAAAAATGAAGTCCATTTTTAAAAATAAAATTTACAAAATTTCAAAAAGTGGTTATTACTATTCATAACGGCTAGTTTTAATAATATTTTAATAGTATATCGTTGTTTAGTGAAACTTGGTGTTGCGTACAACACACGCTATCGTGGAAGGTCACGATTGCATGTAATTCAAGCCAAGTCAGAGATGTGTGTTGTGAAAGCTCCTTTTAGTGTAGCGTATAACACTAGACATTAATGAAATTAAAAAGAATATTTTTCATAAAATCTCGGGGTGTTACATTCTACCCCCCTTAAAATGAATTTCGCCCTCGAAATTCGTCGGGGTTATAAATGGTTTATTATTCGAAAGTTTCTTTAATCGAAACCCACATAGTAAAAAGGAATACCAAAACCAATCTTTAAAAACGAAAGTATGAAACGTAACGGTTACCCAAATAAACTAATCACTGGGTTTCCACATAGGTGAAAATATGGATATGGAAGAAAAATCTAACCGCCATGTTCTGATGGAGAGTGGTAGAGAACATGGATATGGAAAAGCCAACAATCACAAATCCATAAATTTTTGATGATCTAAAGTACCATCTGATTAATCAGATATAAGAGCACTAGGACAACATTTTTGGTTTTCAATATCGTTTCCCTAAAGTTGAAGAATTTGAATTAGAATAAATACTACTTTATTTTGGTACAATCTCATTGTTGTTCATGCCTTGAACAATTTCCACTTCACCTCTTAAATAAATGAAGTTGAATTTGTTATTCGTGAAGTGTTAGCAGATCATGTGATAGAATGACGGGTCATTCCATCTGTCTCAAACAAAAGGTTAGAAAAAGTTATTAAATATACATAAGTCATTCTATAGTGAGATTAATCATATATGGTTCCTAAAATGGACTTATACTTCATATATCATACTGCTTAATATAATAAAACTAGTTTCTACTAAACAGGGACTTCCTGTAGACCAGTGGTAGGCGATAAAGGTCAGTCGCACTTCGGTTGTGGGTTCGATTCCCACAACCTTGTCCGATGCGATGGGTCGTCGTCCGTCCTGCAGGTTGTCCTTTTTCTAAAGCTATATTACTATAACATCCCATCAATGATATCGAAAAACGTTTTATCCTAACTTATGTCCAACATAATCCATTCTAATCTTTAGGCTTATCTAAAATACTTCGGTCCAAGCTCATAGTATAAAGAAAATGATTACTTGAAATGTCATAGAATAATCACGTGAATGCCATCATTTATCCCCCATATATCATAAGATATATCTTGTTGGTCAAATTACAAACATTTGAATACCTTAATCATGTATTCTCTTGAAGAATGAATACCCATTGAACCTTAGTGAAAACATGAATGCAGTTAAAAGTTAACACTTTCCACATACCAAAATCCTCAAAATTCTATATACTCAAACCATGATATCAATTAGTCCTTATATCAATCATGAGCTCATGAATACAATCAAACACCTCATTATCTTCTTATCCCTTCATTATGCTCATATCATCTGTTTACCAAAAATGTCTCAATCACTTTTCATGGTTACCGGTACCATAAAATTATTGAAAACCACAACAGACCAAAACATAAATATTCCAATATTCCACGATACTATATACAACATTATTTTGGAATCCCATTACATAAACACTTAATCATTCCACCACATCGTTGTCATATTCAACATCGCCAATAGTGATTGCATGTGACTTCCCTTTGTCCTTTGCCTTAAGTGGTTGCTCATGTTGATCATCACTAACCCTTGGATTAGGGCATTTATTAGCATAATGCCCCATTTCCTTGCACTTGAACCATTGAAGTGTTGGTGGTGCATTATCTGCAGTGTTTGCTTTATTCACATCATTAGAAACCCTTTTTCCATTACCTCGACACTCAGCTGCTCGATGACCTTCTTTTCCACACTTAAAACATTTTCTAGTCCCTTTAAGACAATCTCCACCATGCTTCTTTCCACACTTTGAGCATAAGGAAACATTCATCTTCTTTTCACCATTATTCTGAGATTTCTCCTTGAACTCCATCTTTTGTTTCTTGTCAAAACCATGAGATGGATATGTAACACCAACTTCCATTTCTACCTTGATAGCACAACGCACAATTTCTTCATAGCTACTGAAGTCTCTTATAGCTAATTCCCTTCGAAGACTTGGTTTTAAGCCACTGAAAAATCGATCAACTTTACTTTTAGGTTGGATGATAATGCCAGATGCATACCTTGCAAGTCTTGTAAAATTTGCTTCGTATATAACAACAAATTCATCATCCTTCTACTTCAGATCAAGAAACTCCTTTTCCATATTTGTTCGAAGAATACGAGGGAAGTACTTACTGAAAAACAAGTTCTTGAACTCGTCCCATTCCATGGACTCAATTTCATCTCTTGGCCTCGTATTCTTGATAAGATTCCACCATTGATCAGCTTCACCTTCCAAACGATATACTGCTAAGATGACTTTATCATGTTCAGAACATTGAAGAACTGAAAATATCTTTTCAGTGGTACTGATCCATTGTTCAGCAACAAGTGGATCAGAAGTCCCACTGAAAGAAGGTGGACTTTGCCTCATGAAGGACTCAATAGAATATTGTTCCCTTCTCTACTCATTTGGAAGTCCAGAATGATTCATAGCTTGTGTAAGTATAGAAATAAGATTTTTCACTCCATCTTCCATAACATTTGTTTGTTCAGAAGGACAATCATTGCATTGTCCATTGCATTGATCAACACGGTTCCTTCGGGTTCCAGCCATCGTCTAAAACCCAAAAAGAATAGTGTGAGAGGCAAAAATCATGCTAGGGAAAACAACATTATAAAGGGGGAGTATCCTCAATATCTAACTTCTTAGGTTAAATTCTAAGATCGTTACCGTAGTTATAGGACTGTATCCTATACGTATACTTATCCTTAGGGACATCCCTAGACAAACCTTATAAATATCTCTAGGGATCTCACTAAAGTTCTCGCATCCCAGTTTCCAATGGTTGACTAAACCTTTCCTCTGATACCAATTGTAGAGACCTGAAGCCTGACGTACATGGACATTAAATTACATTTTTGGAATACTTAGTACATAACAAAAACACACACATAAGGATCGTAATAGTTTAGTGTCTTTGGAAACTCGGAATATAATATTCTAATCCTGGTGAAAGATCTTCAACATCTCCCACAAAGATCTTCCATTTTTTTATACCTAAAACCTTTCTTTTTATCCTGGGGAAAAGAAAACATAAAAGGGTGAGATCAAATGCTCAGTAAGGGTAAACAAAATAAATATCAATCACATCATATACATAAGCACATAACTTTTGGAAATATTAACCTCTAAAAGAGATCATAATTTCATAACCTGGGATAACTCATGGCAGTGGAATGTAATCACAATAATCATAACTTAAAACATTAAACTTTGTGGCATACACACATAATCATAGAGAATCATTTCTTGTTAGTCAAGAATCATTTCCAAGACTATCTTAGTGGACAAAGTCCCTTTCTGAACCGAGTCACCCTCGTTTCAGTCCTGTTTCACTGAACCGGTACAACCTACCATTCCATCCATGTCTATCTCATGAGATATAAAATCTTTAACCAATGAATTGGAGGGAGAAATAAGTCCCACCCATCTCATAATGATATCATTCTTATGTGTGCCACAAAATCATAAACCATACATCATTGCATAACCCATGTAATAAAAATGGGGATCTTAAACATCATGACATCATAAAACAATTCATATACGATAAAGGAATTCATAAAAATAATTCCATCAAAACATAATCAAATCAATGTAACAATAGGGATAAAAAGAGAACCCTTTATTATCTTAGATGGAAACTAATTTTGATAAAACACTTGAACTTCATTCTTGAGGAAAATATCCTTTTTACTTCAAAACACTTTTCTTTTCTTAACATGTCATACAATTTTAAACTAAAAGAAGTTGATTAAAAATAAACTTGAAAACTTGTAAAGTAATCTTCTTGGAAATAATGTTTTAAAAATCCATTCATGTCGTATAATTTAAAAAAAACATTCTTCGTACTTTTGTCGGAAAAGTCAAAAAAGTACCTCGTACGAAAAAGGACAAAATATTCCTTTCATATCTTTTACTAAAAACTCACCGAAGGGTAAAATAGGATTTAAAAAATTGTAGGTGAATGTAAATAATATTACATATTGAGGAAACATGGATGTGGATGATAAAATACACCCCAGTAAATACTAAAGTATAAACAATCTCGGATAAAAATGAGATTGTGGTATTTCCCTTACCTTAGGTCCGATTTGCTTCGTAAGTGTCCGAACCTCCTGTATAATGATTTAAATAATGTCATTGACTTATTACAGAATCATATTCATTGTTATTATATCATATATGGTTCACTTATGACTTTATATTACCCGTTCTTTTGTAAATTCATGTTAAAGTAGCGTTTTGGGTAAAATCGTCTCATTTGTCGTTCGTGTTTTAACTTGTAACTATTCATATGATTACTTATATCATTATTACTAAATTATAGAATATAAAACATGATTTATATATAATATATATTAAGAATATACATATATATAATGGATCGATAAATGGAAAGAAATACACCGTTCATGGAGACGGTATGCCGTACGTACGCATGAATGCTGTTTTCGTTTCCTTATTGAATTGAGTGGAATTAAGTAGATGACATACATATATATACACATAAATCCAGTAGATTTATAATGTCATATATTTCATTATTATTGCTTATATATATTTTATAATAAAAATGAATCTCATCGCGTCGTGGAGACGGTAGTCCGTACGTATGCACGAGCGATGATATCATTTCCATAATTATTGAATTTAATTGGAGTGGATGATACAATATATCTGAATCATTATGATTTTATAATAACTATGTATAGTTATTCTTTACACCATAATACCCATCCATGTAAGGTGTTGGTGGAAAAACAGATTACACCACGGTGTGGAGACGGTATTCCGTACGTACGCACGTGCGGTGATTTCGTTTTCCATAGGATGGATAGATGGTGAATTAGGATTGTTTCATACTTATAATAACATATCAGTATATTAGTGATACTGATGTTATTACTTCATAATGAAACAACATAAGAAGAATAAGTGGAATAAGAAATAAAGGTGAAAGAATTGGTAACGGAAATTACCTCTTCTTTGAAGCGCCTCTTTGAGACCTCCTCTTAGGGCACTAAAATTGGTCTTTGAGGAAGACCAGAACCTCTATGATGTTTCTAGGGAAGTGGAGAAGATATTTTCTCAGGGGTTGTCCGAGATTGAAGGCTCAAAGTTGTGTGAGGAAGAGAGGGAGGAGGTGCCCTTTTATAAGGGATGAGAGGGGCACCTTTGGAATAACTTAAACTATTATTTTATTATAAAGTCAAGTTAGGTTTTAAATAGCTCCAAATTGATATATTTTGAAGCTAAGGTGGGGATGGGTCGAAATCCTCTCATCAAATAGAATTTAGACAAGTTTAGGTTCCTATTTTAACCTTATCATTTAGATTTAACATTAAGTTAAATAATTTTACTTTTACTGTGTCTTCTTGTGTTCTTACACTATAAGGTTAATAAACTTACTATAAGAAGTCAAACGAACCCAAAGTTGTTTATTATTAATATATATAACCTTATCTAAGTCATTTGGCCGAACCTTAGATTTTTAGGAATAAAATAACAATTAATAATATAATATTTGTTTTAAAAACTATTTTATGTCAATTTTGACACTATTTGGTAATTGATTTTTTTGAAAATAATAACATAATGATAAGTTCAAAAAAAGTTAATTAATTCAATACTAACATGTCATATTAACCTATAAAATTAGTGGAATGCATAAAAAGTCTCAAATTATATTTATTTGGGTATTTATAACATCAATTATGTCAATATTTTATTAATAAGATAATCACTGCATGTTCGTTGTGTCATAAATAAATTAAATTATTTAATGTCTAAAAATTACAAATAAAATACAATTATGTAGGAAATAGTTTTATATTTATAATGAATATTTATAGTCGAATTTATATTATGAATAACCCCATATTAAAAAATGTTTTAGTAAATAAACTTTGATTTTAACTCTTTTAACCCTTCTTTAAATAAATTAATAATAAATGTCCTAATCTAATCCAAGTGGGCCTAAATGGTCATATTTTATTCCTAAGTTTGTTTTTGGTCGAATTACACTTCTCCAATAGAATTAGGACATGTGTTAGGGTAATAATAATATCATTTCTACCCTTAGTTACCCTATTTACTTTTAACCGTGGTAAAAAAAGTAAAAAGTTACTATTCACCAAAAAATTATTTTCATCTCATTGAACCACATTTTACTTACTGACATCAACCGTGTCTCTCGTATTTTTGAAATTCCACTCACAGAACGGTAAAATTAAGTTTTATGAAAAATTTAGTTTTTTTAACTACCACTTAGTGGTTTCACTATTCATCAAAAATTGAAAGTTTTCAGAAAAATACCAAAAATTAGGCCTAAGCTATATTTCATATTATGAACTCAAAAATGATTTCTATTTAACAAATTCAAAACATATCAGTTGCATTAATTAATTTAAAAATTAATTCCCGTCGTCAAAACAAAAGGCGTGTTTTTAAGAGATAATAACTATCAAAAGATTGTCACTTGTTTATAACTGGTTTAAATGTGAAATTACATCCAATGACCAACATTGTATTAAATTGTAAAAATATATTCTAAATATACTTTAAAACCACTCAAATTAATAATTTATCACTATTAATTATTTCGATTGAAAAAGTTGTTTTTAATTAAAATTTAGTAATTTTCACTATTCATCAAAATATGAAAGTTATCCGAAAATCACCAAAATTTCACCCTAAGCTAATTTCGATATTCCGAATCCAAAAATGAAGTCCATTTTGAAAAATAAAATTTAAAAAATTTCAAAAGGTGGTTATTACTATTCATAATGGCTAGTTTTAATAATATTTTAATAGCATATCGTTGTTTAGTGAAACTTGGTGTTACGTACAACACACGCTATCGTGGAAGGTCGCGATTGCGTGTAATTCAAGCCAGGTCAGAGATGTGTGTTGTGAAAGATCCTTTTGGTGTAGCGTATAACACAAGACATTAATGAAATTAAAAAGAATATATTTTTCATAAAATCTCGGGGTGTTACATAGAGGCTTTACTTTGGTCGGAAATCTAACCTAAGGAACCCTTTTGATCAACTCAAAAAGAAACACCTGAAGAAGAGGTAATAATTTCACCACCATCTTTCAAGTTCTTTTTTCTTCAACTTATTTTTTATTTGTTCCATTATAAAATAATAAATCCAGTATATACTATATAATGTGATGTTATTATAAAAATTGTACAACCATATTTGTTATTCTATCCATCCTATGAATGAAAAAGTCACCACACGTGCGTACGTACGGCTTACCGTCTCTACATCGTGGTGTAGTTTCTTATTCAAACATTTCATCATTTGGATGAGTATAATAATAATTATAACTGATGTAAATAATAAATATTACATGATAATTATTCTGTATATACAATATACCGTTCAATTATATACTATTTTAATATCAGAATAATGATATTGTCGCTCATGCGTACGTACGACTTCCGTCTCCACGAACGCATTGAGATTCATTCCCCATCGTAACCATTCAAGAAAAATTTTAATTTGATGATTAAAAATAATGTTGAAATACATAATAACATTATGAATATGAATAAGATAAATACAATCCATAACAAACATTACTTACGTAACAAATCATATAATGGAAAATGAATCAGTTAACACCAGAAATGACAATAATACAAAGATATTATTAACAAAGCAATGTTAAAAGATCATATATGATATCATATTAATTTATATGGTTATTTTATAATTTAATAACAATTATTTCACCATTATAAATGAGTTTAAAATACCCTTGTCCAAGGAAAAGTACAAGGTAAGGGTTAATTCTACAACCTCTTCATTATTCCAGGTTGTTTATATGTAATTATCTACTGGGACCTCTTTATCATCCACAATCATGTTTTCCTAAAAATTTATTTCAAAACATTTTTACTACTTACTAGAATATGGGTTAAATTCATTTATACCCTTATTTTACCTTATACTTTTTTAAAGTAATCTTTCTGTCGTTTTCCAAACAAGTTACTTTATAACCTTTTCGACAAGATTAAGGAAAGAATGTTTTTTAACCTATACAGTGGGTGTGGAAATATTCTGCCACTATAACATCATCATAGCTTCCCTTAAAATATTATAAGAATATTTTTAAAATGGAAGTTTTATTTATAATTATGTGACTCTTAAATTATTTCAAAATAGAAAAATATATTTCTCTAAAAAAGGTTTTGATTTCATCTATGTCAATATCCTTCGATGGATTTTAAGTTTATTTGAAGTTGATTTATTATAATACAAAACTTCCATATTATATTGAATGTTTTATGATATTTTTGAATGTGGATGTGTTATTTTTATACCATTTATGGTTTATGGATAAGGTATTGACATTTATTATGCTAGTTTTAATACGAATGTTTATGTTATGTTTAAACCTTTTCGTATGAGCAATTCATTGGACTTATTAAGTGACGGGTGGAGCCCGCTATAACTCCTCGATGCATCGGAAGGTCTCATGAGACAAACTAGTGTCTTGGTACAAGGCCTTGAAAAAATCTTATTTGTAGTCTTGGCACAATGCCTTGACTATGTGGTTATGATAGTCTGGCATTATGCATTCCATCATTATGAATGTGGCTATTGATATTGCATGTGATTATTCGACTAGTAGAATATCCATGTGAGTATGTAAATGGAATTAATTTGATTTATATTTTCCATATTTCTAAAATTAAAATTTATAAGGCTTTTGTTTTAGTTATACATTGCCTTAAATTTTTATGCTTATTTATGTAAGTTTCTGCTATATTTTTATCCTTACTGAGCATCTAAGCTCACCCCTTTCTATGTTTTATTTTTCCTAGGATGTGAAGAAGTATTTTATGACTGACATACAAGGATAGTCTATGGTATATGAATATGGTCAATGGAGACAAATCTGTTGTTTTTTTTATTTTAGGATGTAATGTAAACCTTATGAATGTATCTAATACTTCCAAGGCTACTAAACTAATCAGTCTTTCAAGACTTGATCTTTTTTATCATGATAATGTTATGTAATAACGCACCGACTCTGTGTAACTAGGGTCAGGGTGTTACATGTTTCATCCAATTATTTGGGTTAAAATAATCTTAATGGTTATATATTCTTATTTATTTGTATAAAGATAAATATATTTTTCCTCATACTACTCCATGAGATGAGGGATTTTCCATGTAGGTGAAAATTCCCACTTGTACCTTTTCAATCTATTTTGAATCCTCTAAATTCAAAATTGGAAAAATAAGTAAATTATAAATAAGATATTTTTGGATATAAAACCAATATTTTAAGTTCCCTTTATGTAATAAAAATACATTTTAATAGATTTTAAATGGGATTCATATGGATGTGATTTTAAACAATCACAGATAAGGTCACTAAATATGATGTCATCTCAAGTCATAGTAAGGTAAAGTAAACTACCAATCATACTTCTATAAATCGCTTTGTTGGATGGATTACAGGAATCATCCAATGAAATATTAAAATTTATTCTCATGGGAATAATAATTTTCCTATAATGATCCATGTAAAACCATTTGTGTATTTTCCTTGGTTTACAAAAATACCACCATTTCTATAAGGAATTTGAAAACTGAGAAAGAATTTGAGTTTACCAATAAATATCATGTCAAAAGAATTTTTATTAAATAAGAAAATTAAGAACAAAGAGATTCATTGGTAGAGCGTAAAATCACATCATCAACATAAATGTGAATAATTAAAAAATAATTTGAGATTTGTTTTAGAAAAATACTTGAATCAGCTTTTCTAATTTTAAAAAAATGAGAAAAGAAAATTTTATAAATGTTCATACCAAGCCCAAGGGGATTGTTTTAAACCAAAAATAAAATTTAGTTAATTTTATTATAGAATTTGGATTAAATAATTTTCAAAACAGGGTGTTTTTTCTACAAAATAATTTTATTTAATCAAACCATTTAGAAAGGAACTTTTTACATACATTTGAAAGAATTTAAAATTAAGATAATAGGATAAAGCCAACATGATTCAAATAGATTCAAACTAAGAAACAGGTGAAAAGGTTTCAAAAAAATCGGTCCCTTATTATTTCTTACAACCATTAGAAACTAGATAAGATTTATTTATAGTTATATTGTAAAGATAATCTAAATAATTGCTAAAAAATATTTCATAGCCTATGATGGGGTTATCACTATGTCTTTCCCCTATAGTATATACATAATTTTTTTTGAATTTATTTTGATCATATTTCTTAGAATGAACTAAAATTTCATCATTAAGGGCATCAATTAGAGTTTGGGGTTCTATGTGAGAGACAAAAGAAAGGTGTTGAACCTCATTTAGGACCAATCTCCTTGTATGAGTTGCTGCTTGTAAATATCTAATGACATTTTTGAGGGGATGGTATTTATATTTTTTAAAAGATTTAGGAAAATAAATTTTAAATAGATTACCATTATTCATTTACTTATTTACTTTGAAAAGTATAATTCAAAGAATCATTTTCAAAAACGCTTTTATAATGATATTTTTAAAAATTTCATAAAAACAACATGGGTTTGGTGTTTAAAATAAACAATTTACAATAAAAACATTTTCAATGAAAACATTAAAAAACCATACATTATGGTTTTTATTTTTCCAAAGTTCAAAAGGGGTATTTTTGAGAAAAGTTCATATTAGAATGTGATTAATGATAAATAATTTTGAATTCACAACCTAACAAAAGAATATTTACATAAATTATATTCATTTAAAAAAGTTCAATTGACTTTTTTTATAGTTAAATTTCACCTCCCAACATCCCTATTTTGTTTAGGGGTTCGACGATTAGAAAAATAATGAATAAATCCTTGAGAATAATAAAAATAATCAAATTCCCTATTCTCAAATTCTCTACCATTATCACTTTGAATTAAAATAATTTTAAAACTTTTTTTATTTCAAATTTATTTTGAAAATTTGATGAAGGATTTACAAGCCTCACTTTTATAAGATAAGAATTAATCCTAATAAAATATTGTAAATATGACAATAGTAATGAAATTATAGGATTGAAATTCTAGAATTTACATTTTCAAAGGTCTAAATAAATTGGTATAAATTAATTAAAAATATTTTCAAGAAGAAATTATTTTTTTTCTTATTTAAGAAATGATTTTTGTTTTTTACCATGTTAAGATGCATCAAAAATCATGCCATCTTTGAAATAAATTTTAATTATATCTCAAGTTATTTGATAATAATTGAGTTTGATAAATGAGCTTGTGATATAGTGAAAGAGGAATCTATAGAAAATTCATGACTCGCTAAATTGTGAACTCAATAATTTGACATTTTGGATAGTGAGAGATTTAATATTGATTGAATATTCATTTTTAAATCGAGAAGTAGAAAATATAAGTTTTCCTCTTAATTTTAAATCATTAGAAAATCATTTTTGGAAGAAAATTTAAAATCATTGTCACATAATTCACTAATTCTTATGAAATTTTATTTCAATCCTTTGAAAAATAAAACATTTTTAATAAGAGTTGAGTTATAATACTCGATGGTTCCTTTAATGGTTATCTTACCCTAAGAGTTATCACTGAAGGTGACATGACCTCCTATTTTATCGATTTGAATGAATTAGAAGAGTTCTCCACATATGTGTCATGATAAGATACTCTCTATGTACCATATTTCTTCTTGTTATTTTCTCTAAAGTCACTCTTCCTTCAAAATAAAACCTCTAAAGGTTTTAGTACCCAAACACACTTGGGTCCCTTAATATTTTCTAATATAGATTTTAGAATCAGTATTTGATAATCATGAGGTTTTAATTTGAAATAATTGAATGAGGGGTGTATTTTATTTAGTATCCTATGTCATTTATTTTTTGAATCACATTTATAAATTAAATGTCCAATTCTTTCACAATAATTACAAAATTTTCCTTACTGGAAAACATAATAAAAAGTGGGTTTTGACAGATTTTTTTGAGTTTCTCACATGATTTGGGAAAAAAACCAATATGTTCGCTTCCCATGTATTTATGAACCAATAATTTTATTTAGACTATATTCCCATTGATTAAATTTAGAAAGGGTACTTTCTAGCTATTCAATTATGGATTTAACATTTTTAACATTCGTTTTATTCTTAATTTTTAATAATAATTGTTTCTTTTCTTGGAAAATTCATTCTTTTTTGATTTTGAAGTTATTATTTTCCATTAAGAACATTTTTTTATTTCTTTTCAAGTCCAATATATGACAAATAAAGTTTATGAAATCCATTTTCAAGTTGATCATGATTTTATTTTAGGTCTTCATAATTAGGGTGACTTGAGGAAAAATATTAATAAGAAAATGGGAATAGTTAGGAGAATAATATAGAGAGGAGGAAATAGTGAGAGGGTTACTAACCTTGATATCTTCACCAACATGTTCTACAAGGAATTATGACTTAATAACCTTGAAGTGGTTGGGGAATTAGATCCCATATATTCTGCAATTGAAATCTAGGTAGTGACTTTGAAAGGCTTCTTACTTTTTCCCACTCTTTAATATTATTTTTATAGATGGGGTATATTGGATTGATGTAACATTTTTTATTATATTAATAGAATGTAACTTCAAGTTCTATCTTTTGATTTACCTTATTGGTTTGTTTAGAAAATTTCATATTCTTAGATAAACTGATTATCTTCTTAAAAAGTTGAGAGAAATATTGAAATTTACCTCTGAATGATTCATCATAGGTATCTATTAAGAAAAATATTTTATTTACTTATTTTTATTTTTGTATTCCTTATCATTTTTATCTTATTTGTTACATCATATGTCATTAGGGATTCAATTAGTTCTTCAACCTCTATTTTCTTTACATCCTTATCTTTTTGTATAACTTTGAATTTGGGTTCAAAATTGATTTCTAGCACTCAAATATCCTATTCACTCGGGTTTTTGAAGAAAAATATTCACTAAGGTACTTTTCACTATTGGAAATGTTTGTAAACCTTGTAAAAATACTAGTGATGGATTAATTTTAATGCATAGAAAAGCTATTTAAATATTTTATAAACATATATAATAAAATTTATTTATCTTTATTCATGAATTCATGTCTTATTATAACAATTTTCATAAATCATAAGTTTTTTTACATGTATAAATATGATTAGATTAATTTTTTTCAAGACCACAATGTAAAGCATTCACAACTTTGCTATTAATTTTATATTTTTCAACATCATCATGAGTACACTTATCTTTTGAATATTTAATTAGAATATATTAATGCATTACCATTTTCAAAATAGGGTAACAAATTCTACCTTGAAATTTTTGCATATGATTTTTTCAAAAGGAATAATCTATGTCATCAAATACAAGTGTATGTGAATAAAAATTTGATCTTGTTATAAAAAGATCAAATTTTGAAAATGAGTAAGATTTAAAAACGCAATTTTGTAAAAAAAATATTGTAAATAATATGTTTCTTAATAATAACACATACCTCCCTTTAATACCAATTTTTTTAGATAAATTTAAATAAGGGGAAATTTCCTATTTAAAATTTAAATTGAACAAAAAAATTAAATTCAAAAAAAAAAATAATAATTAAAGTGATAAAGTCTATAAAGTGATCAGTGATAAATTTGATGTATATTAATAAAGTGAGTAAGCATAGTGGAAATATAATATAGCTAACTTATAAAATTATACATAATGATATAGAATTATGAAATGTGTAAAATAAATGATAGAATGAACACATTTTGATAAGGAGTTAGAAAATTGCTTGTTGTGAGCCCCTACAACATAACCCCTTGAGTTAAGAGGTTAATTTTATTACTCCCTTGATATTAATAGTTATCAAGAAACTTTTCCCTAGTATTTTTGGTTTGTGATAACCCTCTTAAACTTTGATAGTATCCAAGGAACCCATCCCTCACTTTGTAGTAGTGATAACCCATTGAAGAAGGTGATAAGAAACAGAAGATTTTCTTGATGAAATAGAATTATTATTTGGCTCCCCAATATCTCATATGGATGAATACATTTTGGTATTATAGATAAAGTGAATGTTTGAGAGCATTTTATATATTGAGAAATGAAAATTGGCTCCTTGTGAGTACTTTGATATTTCTATCAAATTATAATAGAATCAATCGAATAGAATTTCCTAGTAACCAGTGTTTATTTTAAGTCTGTATAGATCTCCTTCCATATGATGCAAAAGTTATGGGATTATTATGGAATCACCAAGGGTCATTGAAGTTGAATAATTCTAAAATTAATAAACTTTTATTGTCAATAAAGGCATCCTCATACTTGTAGTTTCAAAATCATTGAATACCTGGTATCTTCCATAAGGTAATCAATGGGAAACTAGGAGATCACTATGCTTTGAAAACTAGAACAGGTGATCCAATGCATATCTACCAGTTGTTTGGTGGAATTCTGGAGAAAATATAAGCTAATTCCTTCACCACCGTTTGGTCGGTGGGTCTTCTACACAACTGAAGATAATGGACATATGGAACTGGCTGGCTAAAACCCTACAATAGCTATCTAGTGATACATGCACTATGTAATGTCCCTATTTTTCTTTTTAAGACATTGAAATATATTAAGAAATATTTCTGTAGCTTGGAATTGAGATAGAAAGATATTCTAAGTCTCGATGAGTCTTGGTGTTGATGTAATAAAAATAATAAATATATTATATCACATTCATGTATTTTTAATGAAATAATGGAATAACTCCAAAAAAAGTATTGGATCAAAAATTTGATACCACTGTTTAATCCAAAATGTCTGTTTTACCCTAGGTGTAACATAACCTTTTTCAGTGTTAGGTGTTTATTTTAAGAGAAGTCATAGGGAGAAATAATAAAATAAATAAAATATTTAATTATTTATTTAGGATTAAACTTAGTAAACTAAATCTCTACTATAAATATAAGGTAATTAAAAATCCATAGGGTTACCCACATAACCTCTTGATTATGATAGGATCTATTGGAGGAGATCTTCGAGAACAGCAATGGATCAAGGATTGTGGTCAATTTCATAAGGATCAATTTTTCTATCATAGTTCATGGATCTCACCAATGACAACTACATAGAATATTTCTTCATCATCGATAGATCCAAATATAGAATATGTAATTTTATTTTAATGTTTTATTTCCTTGTTTGATTATCCCATGGTTAACATGAATCAACCCACCAACATATTCATTAGTAAGTCAATTATGACTTGTGGATTCAATTTTATATTCTTGGGATTATAGGGAATTTATTTATTTGATAATTATTGGTTCTTTATTTGTCATTATAATGGAAACAAATATACCCCAAATCAAAAAAAAAATGAGGTTCATTCCTCACATTTTTGTCTAATGGTTTTTACCCCCATTATATGCAAGTTTATCATTTACATTTCTTTTTGTGTGTAGTTTAATGAATACCTAGAAACATATCATTTCACATTTGATAATTGAAACAACAGTTAATTTTTATTGATCTAGATTTTGGATCGGTGATTGGAATGAGGTGTGTGTTGATGGAAATGGATCAGTACTAGATTTCGTTAATCTACATCTCATGGTTCAACAGGTAAGGATTATCATATATTTAAGATGGTTGTAATATAGTCATTGATGATGGAAAGTCTCGGTCAACTAAGATCCAAAAATCATGAGTCATATTTAGAGTGGAATCCATGATGATAGCATTACAGGAAGATGCATGAAGCCTTCTAGAATTTATGAGAAATTTTCTCTACACACACTATAGTCTGATGAACAAACATTTTGTGGTTCACTCCTATAGTGCTAGGGTTTCAAAATTGAGAAAAATATCACAACCCATGTAGGACCCTCCACACACCATGTGACCTGATGTTGGCATCTCGGCGTGTACCATAGGGTACATGAGAATGAACAGGGCCTGGAACACAAGTACGGCTGTGTACATGATCACAATCGTGTACTCAGAAACATCCAAGTATAATGAAATGACTAGATAATTGGGCATAGATAGGAACATGAGCGTGGATAGTGAACATATAAATGAACATGAGAAGGTCTATTTTCAAGGTTCACATCTTGTACTCTCTATATATTCCATGTACTCTCCTTAACTTAGTTTAGAGCCCTCTGTCTCTCAGTATAGAACAGGTGCAGTTGGGTGTGTGTCCTTGTTCTATCCCTTTGAGGGTACAGTAAGTAATTATTTCAGGAGAAGAGGGTTTTGATCCACTATATGGGATGAGTCTCGGATAGAGTTCACCGTGTCCCCCCATGTGACCTAGGGTGTGATCCACTATCATTCCATCATTCACCAGGGGTAGGGTTTTTAGTATCATCATGACCATCATACACAGGGTTTCAATCCCTTATCATGTATGTCAATCAAGTATGGTTTGTGGTATCATTGGTTATATGATCTCCTACATAGTGGATTATTCTATAATGGTCAGTGGGGTCCTCGATCAACCCTGGGTTTGATCCTCTATTAGGGTGTTGAGATATTCATATTTCTAGCATGTATCTTCTTTGGAAAGACCCAAAGAGAATCCCCTCTTAGGTGATCACTATAAACGATAGTGTAGCTCAATTAGTGGATTCTCTAAGAAAATGTTTCCTTGAAGCCTCAAGAATAATCATTTAGTTAGTAGTATGGTTGAGACCTTTTTGAGACATCGAGTCTATTTTTATTATATCTGAGTTTTGGGAATTACTTTTATTTGTATGTATCATATCCTCATTGACATACCATCTGGATGTATTTTGATTATATCTTAGCTTCAGGTATTTTTTTTATTTCTATGTATCATATCCTCCTTGACGTAATATCTTGATAATGATATGACTACTCTTGATACTTTCTATTTGTTGATTTTTGGGTGTCCTGCTAGGTATTATTATACACACCACTATATGGGCCCTTCCCACACATTTTGTGTCTTATACAGATGATATGAATTTTGATGTAGTCCTAGGAAGACTGGGATAAAGTGGAGAATAGGGAGATAGATAGACTATGGTTTGTGCCCAGTGTTGGATCAGAAAGAAGCCCCCTCCATAGCATATTGCACTCTTTTAGCGGTTTATTAGGGTGCTTGTATTTTTCCATTGTGAATCCTAGTACTTTTTTCATACTCTGATGTAGGATAGATGTTATGTATTAATTATGGTATCAGCAGTGTTTTATATTTCAACATTTTATGGTCTTGGAGATTTGTGCATGTGTACAAGTACCTTAGGTTAAATCCTACCATGTGTGTGATATGCCTACTCAGCATTGGTCTATAATCCTTGGCCTGTTACAGGTAGGCTTAGAGTGTCACACATAGCATGTCACCATCCTAAAATGCCCTGATGGTTTGGTTTATAACAGAGTGGTATCGTCGTATTCGATTATACCTTAATACTGGAGTCTAGAGTTTTTTTCTAGTTGTGTTGTTTGGTTTGGGATTTATGAAAATAGTTTTAAGGATAATTGAGTTTGTCTTCCAAGTTAGGGACTACAGTGTTGGTGTCACGGTCGACATATCCATTCACTAATAATCTAAAAACCTAATTATTATTTCATTACATATAGTTATTGTTTTCCGGGAAAACATTGTTATATGAATCACATAGGAATGCGTTGTGGTTTCCATGTCCTTCTTGAGTTGGCTCCCTTAATATACTCTTTTATTATGGTATTTCCTTATTTAATTTCTAAATTACTCTATGAAGATAACTATCTAGGATTCCATGATGGGATCAAATGGATGGTCATTTGAGTGATGACACTTTAGTATAGGGTCTTGTATAAGAGTTGGTAACTCTAGGTGGTTTTCTAGTTTTTCCACGTCCCATTGAGTAGTAGGTTTCACAAGTAATACCACTTAAGGATGTGAGTAGGTTGATCACACTCTATGAGTTCCATAGGTAGTTACCTCCAAGGTTTCGAGGTGATCCAGACCACCATCCAGTTGAGGACTAGCTTGAGGTATTCCCCTAAGTTCTCTTCCTCCTAAGGACACCTCCAGATTAGATGGTGATCCAAGAAGTGATATTTTCTTTGGGCTCTATAAGGTAATAATAGAGTCTTGTGACTCAAAAATATAATGAAACAACTCTCTCTTATTAATATTTCAAGTGTCTCTTTAGGGAGGAGTTCTATCCATCCATTTTTTGACTAGTGTGCATCCATGCGATTCTATAGATATAGTAGGGAATCATGACCATGCCAGAGTATTCAGATAGGTACACATACCTCTACTAATACTCCCTGTATATTCTTCAAGATCAATTTTTTTGTGGATAAACATTAGAGTAGGTATTATGAAAACATATAACGCAAATAGTTATATCAATTTTTATTACTAACTATGTTGGAGAGCTTGATGTGGATTTAGTAGTGGAGATCTTTCTTGTTGAGTAGACGTTGATAGGTAGTGTTGTTAGTGGAAATACTCGAGAAGATACCTCCACAGCTAGTAACATACTGAAGACACTGGTATTTGAGCAAGAGATACACTTCGGAAGGTGTTCCAAGGATAGATATTTGGTGGTTCAGGTATCTCAAGATAGCTCTAGTTAGTAGGGATATATTGTTTGTTTCATTTGTGATGATCAAGTACATCTCACTTGGGATTTTCCGACCACCGTATAGCTGATATAGAGATGGAAGATGGAATAACTGGGTAGATATAAGGGTATAGGTATACAAGATAGAATACATAGTATAATGTTAGGTAGATCAATAGGTGGTGCAATATTTTTTGGCACATTTCCTCCATCACCCCCAAATCGTCAGTGATAGGCTCAGGGAACTGGTGGATAGGGAAGAGGATAGATATAATCCATGGAGGCCTATGCCTCTAAGGATATAGTAATGATTAGTGGTATGATATATGTATTCTATATTTTAGATATAGTACAGATACACATTGGTTTGATACACTCATTTATTTCCACTTATCCTATTTTAGAATTAGTTATTGTGGATGAGCCCTTGGCTCATCCCTTGAGCTTGGATACTCCTATCAGAGGGGATTTAGGTACTATGCCCTTATGTTGATAGTGTGAAACGACTACTTCAGAAGAGATATTTTTATGATATCTCATTATATAAGTGATGAAAAATTATGAAATCATCTTTATTATGTATTTTTTATCCATAGTCCATGCCCAGATTGACTTTTTCTAGCATAGGATGTGTTGTGCCCGCTAGAATGGAATGAGGTTTTCCTTCATCAGTGAGAATGAAACCCAAGTAGAAGAGGATAGGATCATGCGTAGGAGTATAAATCTAATTACCCATTATTTGGATAGTATTTCCCTTGGATAATTTGATGTTATGGGCTTTTAGCTACCTATATTGGTGGCAGAGTATGAGAACATCTTTCCTGAGGATGTTCTACGCTTACCTCCCCATTGAAAGATAGACTTCTTCATGGGATATAACCTAGGGACTACCCTAATATCTATGTCAACATGTCATATATATCCCATAGATCATGGTGAGATGAAAGTTTATTTGGAGTAATTTTAGAGGAAGGGATTTTTTTAACCCAGTGTTTCTCCAAGGGAATCCCTAGTTTTTTCAATAGGGTGGATGGGAGCTTGGATGTTTTGTGTGGATTAACATCTCTTGAACCAGGTGACTATAAAAAAAAGTATCCAATAACAAGGATTGAAGACCTATTAGACTGATTGAGAGGGACAATATGGATTTTGAAGATTGACATTAGATCAGGTTATCAACATCTTTGAGTATAAAAAAATGATATATCAAATATAGAATTATGATGTCGCTACAGTCACTATGATTAATTTTTAATGCCTTTCATTATAAAGAACACCCCAATAGTTTTCATGGGACTAATGATCTGGATCTTTCAGAATTTCGTATAATGGTTTTTGGTGTTCTTTTTCGATGATAACCTAGTGTACTCAGTGTCCATGGAGGATCACATGAGACTATTGAGGGCAGTCCTAGACATACTCTAGAGCACCAGCTTTATGGGAAGCCCTTTAAATGTCAGTTTTGGATATGAGAGGTCCAATTTTTGGGACTTTTCATCTTAGTAGATGGATTGGTATTGAAACCAAAAAAGTTTGAGGCATTGTTAGTTTGGGATCCACCCAAAATCTTGATGAAGGTTTTGAGCTTCCTTGGATTGGAAAGCTACTACCATATATTTTTTCCCAATTTTTATAGGATATCAACACCCATGAATACTTTTACCCTAAAAGGGGTAACCTTTCATCTGTAATGACATGTTCTGGAAATATTTTTAGGAGTTTAAGAAAAGTTTTTTGAGTACTGCCTAACTTGAGACTACCATAGGAGGGTGTTAACTTTGTAGTGTTCTACGATGCCTCAGGGACTGTTCTTAGATGTATCCTAATGCAGAGGTGGGAAGTGACAATTTATGGGTCTAAAATATAAGACCTCATGAGAATAACTACATATCCTAGGATCTAGATTTGTAAGTGGTGTTATTCGTACTGAATATGTGGTGACACTACCTCATGGGTTAGCGGTTTATTATCTATTATGACCATAAGAGTCTCAATTATATCTTATCGTGAAAGGATCTTAACATGAGATGGTAGATATAGATATATTTAATCTATTATTATGACTTCTAGATATTATTTTCTCTTAAGAAGGAAAATATGGTTGAAAATACTATTAGTATAAGATCTTGTTTGCAGTTGTATATAGAGGCATCAAAGTAGTTAGCCTTGTTGTAGTTGAGGATAGTATATGAGGATGGTGCGGTTTACCTCCAGTCGATGGTTGTCACCCAATGACTTCTACAACAAGTTAAAGAGGCTCAGTATGGAGATGTTGACTATGAGACATTTTGTGTTTGTATATCTAATAGATATTCTATTGGTATATTTTCTGAAGGTGGAAGCACTTCATCCTTTTCAGAGTATGTACAGCGGTGATAGTAAAGTTGTGTGAGGAGGTGATGAGGGAGTTTCACATATCCCCTTTGTTGGTACATACAGGTGTAGAAAATATATACAAAAACCTTTGATCTCAATTTCGGTGGATAGAGATGAAGTGTTGTGTATCGTAATTCGTCTCTCAATGCCTTACTTTTTAGCAGGTGAAGGATGAGAACCAAGTTCTAACAGGTTTAGCGCAACCCCTTGAGGTTCTAGAGTGGATGTGGAATGATATATTAATGAAATTCATGATATATATTCCATGAATTTTGAAAGTAAATAATTCCATCTTGGTGATTGTAGTCTAAATAACCAAACTGACCCACTTCCAAGTTATTCGAGAGAAAACTTTAGTATAAATATCGTGAGGCCTTCACATGCAGAATATATTCTGGATTCGTGGAGTTCCCTTGATAATAATTTTAGACTGTCATGCTTACTTCACAACATGATTATATAAAGGATTATTGATGACCTTTGTGACTCCATTTCATTTTAGCATGGTGTTTCACCCTAAGGATGAAAGTCAGCTTGAGTGAACCATTCATGTTCTCAAGGTCTTTTTGCAGACTTTCATATTATTCTTTATCCGCTATTGGGAGGATCACTTACCCTTTAAATAGATTTAATATAAAAAAACCTACCATTCCACCATAGATACGGCATCATTAGATGCCTTATGTGGGAGACGATGTAGGTCACCACCATGTTGGATTGATCAAGGGGAGTCTGTACTTATGGTCACGAAGTTGGTGTGAGTGATGAAAGAGAAGGTGTGTATCATCTAGGAGTGGATGAATACTACAAAGTGTTGTCTAAATTATTATGAATACCAATGAAGGATACCTTTTTACATTTATGAGGGATACCATGTATTCCAAATGTTCTCACATTGACACTGATTATGGATATTTTTATGGGGTGACAAGTTATCTATGAGGTTCATTATAACTTTCCATGTATTTCATAGTGTTGGTGATGTGGAATACCACTTGGACCTACCACCGTATAAATATTGGGTACATGAATTTTATCATGTGTCACGGATGAGTATGCTTGTGCATGAACCATTACATTTATCGATTAGGGTGATATGGAAATCGAGGATGTAGCAAAATTTATTGAGTTCCTAGTATTGATTTAGGATTAGTAGTATAAAATCCCTTATAGGAAAGAAATTCCATTTGCGTGTGTCTGGTGAAAGCATGTGAATATCAATGAGAAAACCTAAGAGTAGGAGATCTAAATACAAGCCTATTTTTCTCATCATTTTCAGTACTATTTTTAATTTTTAAGATGAAAATACCTAAGTTGTGGGTAATGTAACATCTTTTTTCCTTGTAATACTTTAAAATATATTAAGGAATACTTTCAGAGCTAGGTGAAGAGATGACACGAGATTATGAGGAAAAAAGATACATAGTGTTGATATAATAAAAATATTAAATACATTACATCAAACATGAATAGTTTTTATAAAATAATGGAATAACTCCAAAATGGAGTCTTGGATATAAAATTTGAGACTAGTATTGAATCAAAAATGCGGTTCTTATCCTAGGTTCAATATAACCTTTTTTAGCGGGGGAATTTTTTTTAGGAGATGTCGTGATCATAAATAATAAAATAAATTATTTAATTTATTTATTAATTATGTTTGAATACAGTGACCTAAATTTACTCTATAAATATATGGTTATTCTAAATACCTATAGATTTCTGCATAACCCTAAAATTGGTAGATCGACCATTGGAGTAGTGCATTGGGAACAATAATCGATCTAGGATCATGATTGATTGCATGGGGATCATTTTTTCCAATAGAGTTCTTAAATCTACCCCCATTATACATGTTCAACATCGACATTCCTTTTGGCCATAAATTCCTTGAATACATAGAAACTTATCATTATGTTTTTTATATTTAGCACAATGCATCATTTCTCAAGGTTTGGATTTGGGATCATAATGTGATGGAGGTGTGTGGTGATGATGATGGATTGGGATCGAATTTTTGTGATTTGTACCTCACATTTTGGTGTGGTGAGAGTATTACAGTGAAATAAAGAAGGATTCATGTGTGGTTTGGATGGCCATAATTTGGTCACCTATGATGGTAAGGCTCAGTAAACTCCATTCCACATATAATGGGTGAGATTTTTGATAGAATACATGACTGTTGTGGCACATGCTTACATGTGAATCTTTCTATAATTTTTGAAAAATTCCTCACTACACACCTTTTAGTCTGAATAATATACACTGTGCGGTTCCCTCTAATGGTTCTAGGGTGTACACATAGAGAAAAATAGCATATGTTATGTGGGACCATATACGCATCGTTTGGCCCGGTGATAGCTTCACGGCATCTACCTTGTGGGTACACTAGCATGGACATGCCCAATAACATGGGAATGACTTGGTACAGAAACATGGCCTGGTACTCGGACACATCCAGGTACACAGACATGACTAGGTGCTTAAGAATGGCCAGGTACATGAGCATAGCCAGTGAACATGAGCACAAACATGAGCAGTTCTAAGTTTAAGGTACACAGTGTGTACTATCTATAAATGTTGTTTACTCCCCCTAAGGGATTTTGGAGACCTTTTTCTCTTTAGTATAAACTATATCCTATTGGGTTCATTTCCTCAATCTATCTCTTTGAGGGTATTGTGAGGAATTTCATTTTGAGCATAGGATTGTTATCCCCTATACGAGATAAGTCTTGGATAGAGTTCATAGTGTCCCCTAGTGTAACCCAAGGTTTGATCCTCTATCATTCCTTCATTCACCCTAGGTTGGGTTTGTTTTATCATCATGTCCATTATACATTGGGTGTTAATCTCTTATATAGTAGGACAATCCACTAGGTTTTTATATATCTTCATGAATAAGATATCCTACTTTCTGGGTTATTCCTGTAAGGTTTGTGGTGTCCCCCAGCAACCCTGAGATTGATCCCACATCTGGGTGCTGATATCTTCATAGTTCTAGCATGTATATTATTTGGTGAGACTTGAAAATCACTAAGTCTTGGGTGATCACCATTAGTGATAGCATACTTCATGGAGTTGATTCTACCATATGATCATTACCTTGAATCCTCGAGTTGAATCATGTGGTTGGCAGTATATTTCCAACCTATTTGAGGCTTGGAGTCTATTTGAGTATATTTGGGTTTCAAATGTTGTTCTTATTCGTATGTCTCATATCTTGATTGACATGCCTTCATGTTGATGATCTGACTACTCTTGATTCTTTATGTTTGGTGATTTTGGGGTTCCCTACTAGGTTTTGTTATACTCACTCATGTAGGGGATCTTCCTGCAAATACCGGTTGTTATGCATATGATAGGCCTTTTGATTGAATTTTGGGAGGACTAGGAGTAGGTAGAGCATAGTATTCTTGACAAACTATGGTTCGTGTCTGGTGTTTCATTAGATATAATTCTCCTTAATCTTAGAATCTTGGACTCTTTTTGCAGTGGGGGGGGGGGGTTATTTGTCCCTTATGATTTCTAGTACTTTTGTAGAACTCTGATGTGGGATAGATGTTTTCCATTAATTATGGTATCACTTGTGTTTTATCATTCATCATTGTGTGGTCTTTGATATGTGTTTGTGTGTGTGTATGAACCTTAGGCCAAGGCATCCCATGTGTCTGATATGCCCATTCAATACCTGTCACCATCCCCTTCTCTATTGGAGGAGGGCTTGGGTGTCACACTCGGCATTTCGCAAGATATGTGGGGCTGGGTGGGTTGGGTCTTGGCACACTTATCCACCTTCATTAGGAGCCTCTTGGACTTCCTTCTAAACTCACCTATTTATTTCTAAAGATAATACCATGGTTATGAGACAAGAAAGAATATATTTCCAATTCTTCAACAACATCAACATGTTTCCTTTGTATGGACATCAACAATTTCATTTATACCATCAATGATATGACATTGAGTTTAAAAAATATAGCTAAAAATCATACAATTATTTTTTTAGAAAAATAAATGAGTGTTTATGATCTTGAAAACACCATGAGAGAGAAGGGTATAATAAATTCTATTTTTCTGTTCCTTTGTTTGAATAGTGTTAACCTAGATTTCATATGTCAATTGATTAGGGAAATTATTATCTTAACTGTATACCATTACTCTATAGAGATTTATCTTGATGGATTCATACATATAAATCCATTCCATTTAATAATTAGGGACCTATTGAAATCTGTATATTTTTTATTCCAGTATGAATGTTTATTGATTACTGTGATAAGCTAACGTTGTATTATTTTACCATCCACCATATTTCTATGGATTAATTTTAATCATTTTATCCCTCTTACTAACCTGGTGAAAAGTATTTGTATTTCATATGTTCTTATTCCAAATGGATGATTATTGGAAAAGTTTATTATGTATTTTTTATTCATTATCTCATATGAATAATGAATTGGAATTAAATAAGTAAATGCTAGGGTGTAGAATTCTATGGCCTCTCATTTCATCAATGGGATTCATGAGACAAACATGTTTAGGAATTTGTTGTTTGTATTCCAAATTTAGAAAGATGTATTAACTATCATCTCGATGAAAATAATGATGTCTTGGCTATTTCCTTGATGGAAAGAATGATTTTTTGGTTAAATCTCTAATGGTAATGTCAATATGTTCAATATTATGCATTTCATCACAATTAATTTAGTTATTGTTATCCATGTGATCTATTTATTTTCATTACTATACATGGATATATTATGCTGTCAGTTTTAGTTGATTATGTAATTATGTTTATTTCTTGTTATTTTTACAATATTTATGTTATGTTTATTCTATAATTTCCTTAGTTTTATGTTTTCCCTTACTAGGAATTTAAGTTCACCCATTTTATGTTTCCATTACCTCAGGATATGAAGAAAATTATTACACGTTATATTAATAAAATAAGTTATTTTGTTTTGGATTATTGGGAAATTTTGAAGTCATATTATGTATTAATTAGTTTATTATATATTTAAAAAATTACATTGAGTTAATAAATATATTGGATTTATTAGTTTATGATCTTTCCTAATTCCATAAAACTCTAAAACAAAAGGTCTTGGGAATGTATATAATTAAATATGTTAATTAAGTCATTAAAATATGGATATTTATCTCCAAAACTTTATATTTGGTATTGAATCTAGTATGTAAAGTATGTGTTTTAGGCACCAAATCTATGAGTTCATGTCTGGGGTGTTATAGATAGCATCATAGAAGGATATAGAAATCTTTGGATATTAAGATATTATTAGTTAAGGATATAAATTAAAATAAGGATTGATATGTTAAGGTTGATTTAATTTCAAGGGTATAAATAACCCTTTATATTACTTGAGGCAATAATGAAAATTTTAGGTATTCTGATACGAGAGCCTTAGTGAAAACCATAGGGGTAAGTCTAAGAAAGAATTCCAAGTATGTGATAACATACCAAAGTTTTGGTAAAGTATATATTATGTTGGTATCCAAAACATTACATCCCTTTATAGATACTATAATTGGATACAGGATCAAGAATATAAGTACTCGGGGGTAACAACCCAAAAAAGGTCAGATTGGGTATTAACTCAATTGTCCCCTAGTGCGCAATAAAGAGGCCTAATTGTGCACCTATTTTGTAAATATCGGGGTATATGATTTGGTTAATCATATATTCTTTAAAATACCTTATAAAATACTGATTATGTTAAGGAATTATGATAATAATAAGGATATAACCAACCTAAATAAACCTAGATTGAACTAGGAGTGATTTAGCTTGAACAAAAAAAGAAAATGTAACAATTTAAAAGAGTAATACATTTTGAGGTAGTATTTTTAATGTAATTTTCTTAAAATAATTTTGTTAATGATTTAATTATCCATTACTCATGATTAACTCCTTTTATTTTAGTAATGTTTGAATCCTAAATGAACCAAGTTAAGAATAGAACCCATGGACAATGTGGAGATCATCCGAAAAAGAAATATAGTGGGAAATAAGCAAGAGTTATAAACATTATGATTATGAAAAACAAGATATCCTTAATTATGATTAAAAATACGAACATAATTAAATCCCAAAATAAACCAAAAATTGTAAGGATGGTGTCTCATGGAAGTTCAGGTAACAAAGATAGTGAACAAAAGAAGATTACATTTCCTACATGTCTAAAATGTGAGTAGAAGCACCTAGGGAAATTTATTCAATGAGAAAGAATATTATTTATGTTTTGAAAATGAACAAATAGATAAATAAATTATGGATAAAAATCAATATTTTAGTTAACTTGATGGTAATCAATATTTTATTCCAATTCATACCTAAGATATTAATGCAGGCACCTCATTTTGAAAATATAACATGAGTTATTTTAACTTCCAGATACCTTTAAAAAATTTCATTAGTAAGTGATAATTAAAGTAGAAATAATACAATTTATTTGAGGGGGATGTTTCAACCTAATATTTTAATTTATATTTTACATTAAAACTTAATTTTTTTGATATCTTGCTTCAAATAAAACACCAAACCACAAAAAATCGAGGAACAATATATAAATGTTGAATTATAGTTGTATAGTTCATGGGTAAAAATAGATTTAATCCAATTATGAAATAAATATAAAAATAAAACTAAAGGTCATTATCAATGATAATGTATTAATAAGTTAAATTAGTGTATCCAAATAACAAATAATATTTATTTATACTTTAAAAATTACCCTTTCTATAAAATGGATTTTATGTATTTTTTATGAAAATGGATATATTATGGATAAAACATAACATCCCAATCTACAGAAACCTAGATATAGTATTTATATTACATTATTGGTATATAATATAAATGTTACTACAGGATCCAATAGTTTAGTATTTTTTGAAGACAATATACATATATACATTACATTTGAAAGTATAAGATACAACATAAACACAATACAAGAACATTATCTTCCATTCTATATTTTCATTTAAAATTACACATACATTCCCTCTAGGTTTCCTGGGTAAAGGAAAAAAATTAAGGGAGAGCTCATATACTTTGTGATGAGTAGAATATAATTAAAGTTACCAAAAAATTAACATGGAATAATCTATATGGTAGGAATAAATAAAAAAACCAATCTATAATCAATAGAAACTAAGGGCATGCTATATCCATGTTAATAAATGAAAATATGGATAACAAAAATCAATGATCTCATAATAATATATTGCATAATTTCGGACAACAAAACATGTTGTCAAGGCCTTGTACCAAGATACTATACTAATATGGATAGATATATACACCAAAACCCAATGTTTTTGTCTTATGAAATATGTTGACACATTAAGGGGGTATATAATTATGGGTCCTACCCATCACCTGATTAACTCTGATGCATTCACCATAAGAGTCAACAATACCTTTAATAACATTACTAAATAAAATTATGTCTAAATAAAAACATGGCCATACATTTAATGAAAACCATAAAAAATACTTCCTTGTTTAATAGAATAATTTGGATATCTAGGAGAACATCCCTTAATTGTCTTAAAAGTTATGGGGTGTCTTAAAATTAATAGGAAGTACCCATATCAAATAAATAGAGTGGTTAGGGTAATTTTAATGTGTTTGGTTATCCACAGAATATAGAATTCTAGTTTAATAGTTTTCATTGGTAAGAAACCAAGGAAATGGTATTAAAAATCCTTTATCGTGGTTCAATAAGATCATATAAATATTCCAAAACATATCCATTGGGAGTACCTAGTTAGGCGTGTTTTCTTAGGCTCACTCATCATGCTATAGGGTGATGATTGTGTTAATGCTCAACCAACCCATTTTATGGATATTAAACCTAGGTGAATCAATTCCATAGTAGTATCCACATTCCAATATCTATATAGGGATTTATTTTCTAGGAAACTACACACACTTTTAATTTACCAAAACTTAGGAAGGGTTTTTCACTGTGGAAAGGATTGAGTTTTACAACAGTTTGGTCAACTATTGAATGAAAATAATAGAAGATGGGTATAAAAATATAGACATGAAATTCCCCTTAATTTCATAAGTAATATGGTATAAATTATTTCATGTTAATTTATACACCATAGAAAAGAAAATATTTGGTGAACACAACATGAGTCTAAAAGAATAAAAAATGATACAGAAAAACTCAACTTATTTATTAGGTAGAAATTAAATAAAAACTTCTTGAAATATAGGTCTTAAATTGAGATTTAAATATCATTAATAAATTAATTTAATCATATAACATCTCAAATTGGTAGTATATACACCAAATAAATGTAATTAGTTGCGAAATACTAAACATGACCTAAAGGTAAAAATTTGAGATGGAAATCCCTTAACTCTTATCCTGACTTACGCATACATACTTTAACCTCTTATATCACAAACATATATATCTTAATCACTTAATTTAGAACATTAATAATATAAATTTTCATTTATAATCTTCATAAATAGTAATTCTACATATGAATTCTACCAATTTTTCTCATTGGGTGTTTATAGTTTTGTTCATTTGTACTGGTTTCATAATAGAGATGTTTGTGTTCATTATTCTTCAAAATTTCATCATTAATAATAATTATAGTTACTATTAGGGATTATTTTTAATTATTTATGATGTTTTAAATTCCTTTTATTAATGTTTTAGTCTTTATACTTGAAGATGAATTCAATAACAAGCAAATTTTGGTGATTCATGACGATTGAAGGGTGTTTCTCTAATTAAAGAATAAAATATTGATACAACACATCCAAAAGAAAAAACAAATTATCTAAAAATTTATATTATATTAAACTAGTTATTATGTTCCCATATTTATTTATGATATAAATTTATAGTATTGTTGAAGGGGGTGGTTAAACTGACCCAAACAAGAACATACCTTGATTTAATGAATGAGGGGGTTTTGTTGTAATATCAATATAACATAATAATATTAATCTAATTTCCTAATTATTTGGGTTATATATAAAAATTTAAAAATTAAAAATAATAATAGTTAATGGATATGAAAATATTACACAATTTAAATAAAATATTTCCCCATAGCATGTCTGTTTTAAACGATTGAGTTAATGATGATCGTTTATTGATCATATCATTAATAGGTTATCTAATTAGTCATACCATAACCTTAATTATATTATAAAAATAATATTTCCTCATTAAACCATTCTTATAACCACAAATTATGGCTGGTGATTAAAAATTAAATTTGTTGCTCGCGGTGGCAGTAATCCTTACATACTCAAAAATGATGACTTTGTTTTCTTAATGGATGGGATAGATGAAAAAATAATGATAATAACATTAAAATATAAATATTATAATATAAAAATTATAGTAATATCATTATATTAGTGTGGATATAATAAATTTTAATGAAGATAATTCAGAGGAAAATCTAAGTAGTTAATAATACTCACGTTAGGGACCTAAATTTTACTTTCAATTATACATATAAATGAATGATTCATGATATATAATGGTGAATATAAGATTTTTAAAATATTTTATTGTTATATTAAGATATATTTGGTAGATTCATAAAAACATTTAAGGATAGTTTATTCAATACAAGGTATAGGTGTTACCATTTTATAAGTGAAGGGAAGGGCAGTTTTGTGAGTAACCCTTACATTTTCAATAATGCAAAGTTTCTATCCAAAGGTAAAGGGAAAAAAATGAAAAAAATAAAGGTAAGGTGATTTTTGACTCAACAATAATAAAAAAATCTCCCTTTTTAGAAAACATTTATTATATTGGGGATTTTTCTTTTAACTTTTTAACTTTTACACTAATTTTTTATTACCTTGGAAATTAATTTGTTACATCAGTAATCAAAAATTAAGATTTACCCATTAAGATAATTTTATTATTATGATTCAAAAAATTTAAAATAATTTTATCAAATAAAATTTATAATGTTTTGATATTTTAATTTAAAAAAACATACTTAGTTGCCCAAAAATAGTTTTTTTGACAAATTCCATTTTTAAGATCTAAATATATATATATAAGTTAAAATTATCTGGATAATGATTTTAATGTCATAAAATGATTTACTAAAATAAAAATAAATTTTATGTGGATTTAAAGGAAATAAAAAACTGAATCTAACCTTGAAAATACTTAATTCAAATAAAACAATGAAAAAAGTTTTTATAAAAGAAACATTTTAATTTAGTTCTAAGAATTTTCTTCATGGTTTTCCTAAGTTTCAAAAATATTTTAAAATGTGTAATATTGTTCCTTATATTCATATTTTATTACTTAAAAGTTTTTTAAACTTTTAGGCCATTTTTATAAGTTTCATAAAAATTAAACGTTTTGTGAAAATTATATTTCCCACATAAAAACCAACCTTTTTAGAAAAAAGCTATAAATATATACTAAAATAATTTTTATATATATGAATTCATAAATGAAGTTGTTTTGGTAAATTTTAAATTCTATAATTTAACTATTAAATTAAGTAATGAATGAATTCACTTTAGAGTGTGATATTCTAGAATATGGTGTTTACTTATTGCAGTAGGCCCTTAGATATTAAATTATCTCCCCCGACCATTAAATAATTTCATCCAATAAGTTGGGGTATATATCATTTATTGAACAAATTTAGATATTCCTTATATATAGCTTCTTTAATGTGTATGATTCCACAACACTTTCTCTCTAGTTTCAAGAATATGGATAGGTTCTTCATTATAAGATAAGTCGGTCTCCAATTCAATTCAATTAAATGTGAGTACATGCATTAGGTGTAGAATGTTTTTCCCCAGTAATGAAACATGGATGAATTTTTATACTTTAGAAAGTTTGGGATTCATAGCCAATCAGTATAATACAACTCCAATTATTTATAGTATTTCAAAATACTTAATGTACCTCAGTCTTATCTTCCTTTTTTTATCAAATCTTACAACTATATTCTATGTTGAAACAATCAAGAATGAAAGATCCAAAAATTAACATTTCAATTCCTTCCTTATATTATCAACATAGTTATTTTTTCAGATTAAGGATGACTTAATATGATTTTGAATAGTTTATACATTAATAGTAAACTCTTATAAAAGCTATAGTAAAACTATCTTTCTTTCTCGACCTTATTCCGAACAAGTTAGAGTATGAAACCTCTTCACATGAAATTATTCATATGATGTCATAATGATGCTTGAATGGAATATATTATTGAATACAAATTTCACCAAAGGTTGATACTGATTGAACATACCTTGTAAGTCAAGAGAAAATGATCTTATCATGTCTTCTAAAGTATAGATAGTCCTTTCATACTAATTATAATTATGGGGATAATAAGTGTTACTTAAATGTATCTCTATGTTGGGAGCCCTTTTAAGACTCTTCCATAATTTTGATGTGAACCAAGGGTCACAATACAATACAATAGATAGAGGTTCCCAATTAATCATTATGATTTCATTGATATGTAATCGGGAAAGGAAATCAAGGGGAAGATATTATCTTATTACTATGAAATGGGTAGACTTAGTAAGTTAATCTATGATGACCCATATAACATCATTATTCTTAGATTATTTGGGATTCCAATGAAAAATTACATTATAATATTGTCCCATTTCAATATAGTTCAAAAAATGGGTTTCCTGAATCCCTTAGGATTTTTTCTTTCAACCCTTACCTACTGGTATACAAAGCATATAGACACATAGTCTATAATTTCTTGATTTATACTATCCCCCCAAAAATTTTCTCTTAAATCCCTATTCATCTTTTAACTACTAAGGTTTATTGAGAAATTTGAGTTCTGTGCTTCATCTAATAGTTCCCTTTTCAAGTACAGTATGTATAGAACACATAACCCCATCCCAAACATTAACACTCTATTCTTATTGATGATGTCCATCAATTTATGATCATTTACAGATCTAATCTTTGTTTGTAAGTTCTCTATTCATTATAATGGGACTTTTATACATTTTATAGTAAGTACGGTTTTACAGTTTTTGGAAGACTAATGATGGATCCCCTTAAATAAGAGTCACCATATCTATCATTACTAGTTATTTTTATATAGGATCCTTATTTATCCTCATCAGGGTTAGAACTCCATGGTCACTCATACTCAATGAATCAACCACATTTTTTTTCTCGGGGTGGTGGTGTATCAAGAAATCCTAGTCCTTGAGTAGTTACAACCATGTTATTTTCCTCATGTTGAAATCCTTCTAAGAGAATATACACTTAAACCTCTTGTGGTCTGTATATATATCACATCTCTCATTATAGAGGTAGTTTCTCTATATTTTCAAAGAAAATATCATGGAATAAAGACCAAGGTTATGATTTGGATAGTTTTTTTCATGCATTTTTAATTTACGTGATGCATAGAAAATCACCCAATCATTATAAATAAGGATAAAAACAAGTACTCTTCTTCAGTGCATCATTATATATTACAAATCCTTTTATAACATAGGGTAAATTTAATACTGATTAATTGATAAATATTCTATTTATCTCTTCAAAACATTACTCACATTCACTTGAATATGTGAATTTAATACATTTACATGTTAACATGATAAATGGATTGGACAACCGGGAAAAATATTGAACAAACCACATTTAGTAATCTTCTTACCTGAGAAACTTCATATCAAAATTATGTTGGTCAGTGTTGTCCATTCTTTGAAAACATTTGTCTTTTAAGGGTGAAAAGCTACTCTATCCTTGTATATATTATGGAAAAAAATATAAACTTCATTGATCCAAAATTTACAATTTCTATATTTTCCATACAATTATTTTTTCTAAGGGTCTCTAGAATTATTTACCAATAACTCTCATACTCTTAATAAATCTTATAGTATATCAAGATATCATCAATTAAAACCACCAAAAAATTATCAATATAATTCCCAAATAATCAATACATCATATCTATAAATACATAAGGTACATTAGTCAATCCAAAATGTAATATAGTAAACTTATAATTTCCATAACTCATTCAAAATGTTGTCTTTAGAATATCATTCTTTTTCAATAATAACTAGTGATAATAAATGTGAATATCGATCCTTCAAAGTTACTAGGATCCTTGAAGTTAATTAAATAAATCATCAATTCATGGTAAAGGATACTTATTCTTTATAGTAATTTCATTAATCTCTATATAGTCAATGAAAAACTCATATACCCATCCTTCTTTTTCATGAAAAATATATAGGCTCCCCATGGTGAAACAAAGGGGAATATAAATCCTTTGTCACACAACTCATGTATTTGTTTCTTCAACTCCACCAACTCCATTTGTGTCATTCTATAGGTTTTTTTAGATATAGATCATTCATTTAGAATGAGTTAAATGGAGAACTCCACTTCACACTCTAGTGTATCATTAATTAATTCTTATGCAAAAACATCAATGAATGTTTGTACCATATGTACTTCATCTATTATTATGATATATTACTTATCCATAAATCATTATTGATCTTAATCTCCTGTGTTTTGAGTCCATGGCCACCATAAATGTTTGTGTCACATTAGATAATAGATCACCATGATTACATTTTCCAATTCACTATTTCCCAAAGTGAGAAAGATCTTCTCTAGGGACTTTATCCAATGATCAACTACCATTAGATTAGTAGTTCCACTAAATTATATAGTTTTTTCATCACATTAATCAATCTAATATAGTTACACCTTGTTGTGGATCTATAGGTCTCTCTTTATGGGTGAGATTAATTTTCATAACATAGGTCGACTTCCCTAATATAGTTATGATATAATTTGCCTCATCAACAACTTCATTGGCCTTATTATGTGAATATCCCAACATTGAATATGGATGTTGGTACTAATCCAATACATTTCATTAATCATAATATATTAACAAAAGAATGTACTTAATTATCTCATGATATTGAATTGTAAAATAAAATTCATATTAAATTTTCTCGATTATTATCTATAAATCTTGATGTTTTTTCATATTACTTGGGATATATAACTGGGATCCCCTAAATCTAGTCCCTGAGTTTCTTAATAAACTTACTCTGACACCAAAAATAGCATCTCATTCCCTGGATAAACAAAGGTGGTAGTTATATTACATTATTGGTGTAGAATACATGATTTCCCATATGATTTGACAATTTAGTAACCATATAAGATTACACATATACATACATTACATTTTAAAATATAAGATACAAGATGAACACATTGTAAGATCATTATTATTACATAATTTTTTATTTAAAAATTACATATAGTTCTCCTATAAGTTTCATGGGGAAAGGAAAACAAATAAGGGTGAGATCAGATGCTCAGTACAGAGTAGAATACGGTAGAAGCTATCATAACATTAACATGGAATTAGTGATATGGTAGGAATAAATAAACCAAATGAATCCATAATAAAACAAATCTAAGGGTGTTTTATATACATCAAAATAATTGAAAAGAAGGATGAAAATAATCATTGATCTTATAGTAATGAAATAAATACTTTTGAACATCAAAACATGTTGTCAAGGCCTTGTGTCAAGACACTATGCTAACATGAGGTGAGGTATGAACCAAAACACAAGATGTTTCATATTATAAGACCATCATATAGTGACTCAGGCTTCTTATACATGGATATTACATCTTTTTATATGGATATTCAATATATTACAATAACACACACCTGAGGACCGTAACACTTTAGTGTATTTGGAGACTAGTTACAGAATATTATATTCTATAAAAATATATTCAATGTTTACCACAAAGATTTCCCCATCCATTACTCTTAAAATAAATACCCTACATTAAACCTTTGTTCATAACCTAGGGAAAGGAATCATAATAAAGAGTGAGTTCAGATGTTGAGTAAGGGAAAATAAGTGAGATACATAAACATAACATGAACATAAGTTTATGATAACATTAATATAAAATTTTATAACCATACCCTATATATTAGAGATTATAATCTGGATTCATGGAATAAATATTGGTAGTTCATAAGACATAAATCATAATAGAATAAAATAACATGATCCAGGAGAGCATAAAATTGGCATAAGACATAGAATTTTGGAATACACATAAACATAGAAAATCTAATGTCATGGATACCCACATATAAATTCATAACATTTTAGTATTGGGATAACCATACATGTACCTACTTCATCCCTGAGCTAACCACCCATGTACCCTATTTTTTTCTTGGGATAACCACCCATATACCCTCATTTTTGTTCTTAGGCTAACCACCCATGTACCCTCTGATGTCATAGAACATTTATCAATACCCAATGCATTTTTGGGAGATATAGGTACCACCCATCATAAAATGAAAATCATACACATGTGTGTCACAAGATCATAATTAATTCATCAAAAAATAAATTTTGAAAAGAAATTGGTTTCATAAACATTTCAACTTATCATAAATTATTGAAAAGTAATAGGTTTCATAATCATTTCATCACAACATAACCCATAGAAAAATAAGCATCTTCCATAAGTATCTTATCATGGTATATCCCAGTAATGAGAAATAGGTTTCATAAATATATTTTCATCATAAACATAAACTATTTATAGAAATAATAAAAAATTTATCCTTGGATCATATCCATAATAAAACATAAGTAGCATCAAAGGATTTCATATTAGATGGAAAATTATTTTGAAAGATCACTTTGAACATTTATTTAAGAAAAAATAACTTTTCATTTAAAAACACTTTTTAGAACATAAAACACTTTGGAAATCATTTAACTTGAAAACAAAATTTAAAACTTATAAAGGAATATTTAAAAATAATTTAAAATATTTCTTGAGGAAAACATCTCACTGATTTGAAAAAAAAATTAAAAAAATAGAATTTTTAAAATTCTTTTATTTGAAATTAAACTTGAAAAATAATAATGGAATCCTTAAATAAAATAATTTTTATGATTATGGGAATTTTAATTCATGTCGTACATGTTAAAACAATGATTCCTTTCACATTTTTGAAAAAATAAGAACACGAATTATTTTGGAAAACAAAATGATTATTCCATTCAAAGAATTTCTTTTGTAAAAATTAAAACATGGGTAATATTTTATATAAGAACCCGGATCTTCAGTTTCCGATACAGATCTCTTTTATAGGATTTTTAAGGAAAAATAATGTTTCTGGAAATTTTTGAAGTACACGTCGTGTACTTTCTGATTACACGCCATGTACTCTTTTCCCTCCCAAAGTCGTGTGCTGGCCATGTCCAGGCCATACACACAGTGTGTAGGGGTGAAGTGGAGGCCGATTTTGGCAGAGTACAGAAAAACTAACTACACATTGTGTACTTTAAAAGTACATGCTGTGTACTTTCTTTTATTTTATTAATCGACTTGGGGTCGCGCCTAATGATCATTAACGTCTTCTTCTCTGCCTAATTCCATCTAGAGCATCCAAGGAGGCTGATTATTCTCCGAACCACCGATCTATCACCAGTTGTCCGAATCAAACTTCGTCGATTGCAGAAGAATCGCAGCAGTGAGTTCTTGGTTATTCTTTGGCCTCATTTCCTGATTCTTTCTCTCATGTGAGTTATCTGAGGTTAAACGTTTTAGATATTTTTGCAGATCTACTCCGTTCTAGGCCAATTCACGGGATGAGGTTCAATTATATCGATCTTCGAGGATCGAGGTAGGTGGTTTGTTGCCCTACGTTGAAGTTCTTTGGGTTTGGGTTGCAAAAGTGTCGGATACCCATGTATCGGGTATCCCGGGTTTAGGATTATGACTCTATTGTTTGTTTTCTCAATATTTCTTGTTAGCTTATGTTTAATTGCTGCTAATATATGTTTGGTTTCATGTTTTAGGTTCACCCCATGGGTGTTTCTCCCCCTGTTTGGTTGTTTATCACCATTTGGCACCGTTTTCCTGTGATGCAAACCCTATTACAATTGATAGTTTACTTTTTTTCACTAATTGCATGTGTTTCTTGTTGTTTAAATGCTTTTGATGCATGGTAGCTATTAGACATGTAGTTGTTGAACTTACTTAGGGCTGCTGACAGTCGATTACACACGACTGGACTACTCAGGGCTGTGAGAACCTGGTGCGGGAGATAAAATAGGGAATAGATGATTAAGTGATTCCCTAGAGGGTCTCTTGGTTTTAGTTTCATATGCAGGACCTATGGGAATAGAACTTTGTTCTTCCCAAGAGTGTTCCTAGTTTACCCACGCATCGAGACTACAGGAGGAATTAGACAAAAGTGCTTCCTCAGAGAGTCTGCAGCTATCGTTGCAAGACCATAAGGGAATTGACATGAGAGCTTCCCAGAGTGTATGTTCCATGCTTGATTACTAGACTATAGGGGTCTGCTAGTTTGAGACACCCATAGAGTCAGTGTGAATTTTGATGGTTGGTTGTGATGAGTCCACCAAGCCAAAGAACAATCTTGGGTTTTGTACTGTTTGTGTTTTGGGGGACTTTTTTTAGATACCTGTTGTGTTATTTTCTTTACCTTGAAATATAAGGCTTTACTAGTTCTTCCTTTTTGTTTAATTAAATGAATGTGAATGGTAATTGGTAGGATTATTTACTGTGTTCTCCTAGTTCATTACTGTATTTATTTACCTTTGCTTTTTCTATATCACTCACTGACAGTAGGGCACGAATCTTTTGGTGGTTGCCAACTGGGATTAGTCTCACACCCTGTTTGGGTCCTACTTTTCAGCCCAAAAAGATTATATAGTTTCAGGTATAGGTAGGGATTGTGGCCCTTCTACCTCAGGTAATTGATTGCTGGTTGGAGCTAGAGAGCATGGGACCAGGATTTGGCATGTGATGCTGTTGGAGTTGCTGTTTACATTTAGTACTTTGATTTTATTTGTATTTCAGCACGTTGTTTTGTTTATTTCTTTCCATAGATACATGTACCATTCTGCATCGTTATTATATCAAACATTTCTTTTACTTTTAGTTCAATTGTTTCATGATATTTACCGCTACCGCTATTGATTATCTTTATTCTTCCGATGCATACCTTACCAAATGAGGGCATAGTTTCCCCACTGACTCCCCAAGGCTATCGATGCTAGTCGGCAGCCTCTGGCATTTTGGGAAACGCACTTGAGGTTATGTGGCGAACCGGGGATGGGGCATCAGTTATATGGCTTCAGATTCGGGTTGTTACATTTTATTATATAAATATTTTTAAAAAATGTTAAAAAAATTTAAAAAACATTTTCGGAAAACATGGTTTGGGAATAAAAAATTATTTTTGACAGAAAATACCATTTTTCTTAAAACAATCTTTTTGAACTCTTAAGTACATAAAAAGAGTAAAAATAAAGGCAAAATGTATCATAATGTCATAAAAAAAGATAATAAAATAATGAGTTACTTAAGAGATGTATCATAATATTTAATCATCTAAAACATATTCATAAACAATCTTGATAAATGATTAGAGTGTAACATAAAATATTTACCACTTTGGTAAATACGAAATGTAACTCCCACGAAGGAATATCATTAAATGAAACTTAAAATATCATGAGGATATATAAATTCATGATATTAAAGGTCAAAGGGTATGTATATACACCTCTTACAAGAATATAAGTGTATAATATAATTATATATCTCAAAAAAGGAGTTTGAGACAAAAAAACCCATACCAATTCGGTAAGTTTTGAATTGTAGACCCTATAAATACAGATCCTAACATGGATATGTAAATACCAACAATTTTAATTATAATCATCATAAAATACATTCATGTCTAGTATATATACCTTATAAATAAAATATCTGGTAATATGGCATTTTTTTCATTGAAAATAAAAGTGAGACCAAAATCCCTTACCAATTAAGTTATCTGTTGAATCATAATCCCAAATAAAGCATAAAATCAAGTGAAACATTAAATATTAGTAAAATAAGAGTATTAATGATATAACATTTCAAGGTGTATTATACACACCACACAAAATAAATTATTTTATAATTTGAATATGTCTCCTAGAAATAAAAGAGATGCTAGAAATCCCTTACCATTTTAGTAATCTCATGAATTGTAGTCCCAAATAAAAAATAACATCAAATAAATATTTAAGTATCATTAAAATAATATTATTCCTGATATGAGATGCAATACTAGGAAGTATATACACCCCACAAAATAAATGACTGGAAAATTTTAATATATCTCCTAGAAATAAAAGAGATATTGTAAATCCGTTACTATTTTAGTAATCCTTTGAATAATAATCCCAAATAAAGAATAACATCAAATGAAAATTTACATATCATAAAAATAATAGTATTCATTATACAAAATCTCAAAATGGGTAGTATATACACATCACAAAATAAATGAGCGGTGAATTTTTATCTTTCTCCTAGAAATAAAAGAGAGACTAGAAATCCCTTACCTTAAGTCTTGAATT
The DNA here is from genome assembly GCA_963277665.1 of Viscum album. Lineage (NCBI taxonomy): Eukaryota > Viridiplantae > Streptophyta > Magnoliopsida > Santalales > Viscaceae > Viscum > Viscum album. Next base: position 1,073,808,039 of record OY728157.1, on the reverse strand, counting down.
TCATTATACACATTCAAAATTATTGTATAATAAATATAATTTTATTATATATCTATTAAAGAAATATATTAATATATATCATATGATATATGGTTTTATTATAACCTTTTATTAACCTTTTATTAACAATTACATGTCAAAGTCACGTTTCGAGCAATAACTGCTTTGTTTTTCGTGTATCTTTTGACTTGTTATTTTTTCTCTATTAATTAAAAAATGGTTTCATCATATCCAAAATTTTAAACATGATATAAAATATCATGTATATTAATTATATATGTACTTATATTAATCCACAAAATTTAGTGATAAAAATGAAATACATCATTTATGGAGACGATAGGTCGTACGTACGCATGAAAACGGTTTCCATTTTCTTTTAGGATTTTAATTAAAAAGGTAAATGATATATAATATTTATAGAATAATTTTTATGTCATATATATCACATTTTTTATAAAAATAATCCTTAATACATTCCATCTAAATGTGAACAAATCGCATAGCTTCGTGAGGAGGTAGTCCATCGTACACATGAGTGATGTTATCATATTCACAAAAAATGGAAATCATAAAGGTATGTATGATATATTAATTAAATAAGAATAATGAAATCATAAATAACATATATATATATATATAAACAATAAATACATAATTATGTCAAATCGTGAGAGGTGTTGATGGAAAAACAAATGACATCGGTTCGCAAGGCGGTAGTCTATCGTACACACAAACAATGATTTTGTAACCTATTTGATGGAAGTGGATATTTTTTTAGGTAATTTAATTAATAAAAAATTTTCATATCATTTTTAATATAATGATATTATTATATCATAATGATATAATAACAATTCAAAGAGTTGGAGGAAGAAATAAAACAAAAACACATGTTGATGAATGTTACCTCTTCTTCGGGTATCCACCTTAGGTTTGCACTAAAAGACTTACTAGGTTGGTTTTTTTCCCAAAATAAGGATTCTCAGATGTTATTATGGATGTTGGGAAGGTATTTGGATATTGTTTTTATCTAAATTTCTTGAGAGATGTGAATTATTAAGGGGATTGAGTTCCCCTTTATAATTAAGGAAGGGTGATATTTTTTGTAAATACCCAAATATATTTACTATTAGGTGGTCAATTTTACCTAATGTGCCACTAAAATAAACCAATAATTGTGTTTTGGAATTATTTATTCGATAAAACACCTCAACCATATAAAATAAAAAAATTTATCATGTAATTCCTAAGTCTCTATGTTTACTCAATTTTACCCTTTTAGTTTTTTACCACTCTAAATTTAATCTTTATATTTACCTAGGTAATTTATAATCTAAGAATAAAAGTAAAATGATATTTATTCGATATTTTAGAAATAATTATTCTAAAAATTAAATCAAATTTATTAAATAAAAACCAATGTGTTTTTATAATTAATTTTAATGCAAATGCATGTAATGCACAAAACCCCAATTTAACCTTAATCACAGTGAATAATTTTAACTATTTCCACTAATAATTATGGTAAAAATTATGTTGAAAATATTAGATAATATAACTTATGATGATTCCAAATATTTAATCCATTTTTTTAATTTCAATTCACATAAATGGAAGAATTTAATTTCAAAAAAATCTTGTATACACAATGATAAAGGGGTCTTTCAAAGAGAAAACGTAAAAAAGTTTAAAAAGTTTTTATATCAAAATTCAATATGAAATTGAGTCCAATGCCCTAAATTTGATAAATTGACATATAATTTAAATAATTTTACTTTAAAACCATTTAAAAACATTATTTAATATTACAAATAAATTAAATTAAGTTTGTTTTAAATTAAAATTCATCATTTTTCATTGTTCATCAAAATATAAAACTTTTCAGAAAAAACCCAAAAGATTAACACTAAAACAAATTTTTTATATTGATTTTCAAAATTAAGTTTATTTTTTCAAATAAATTTTCTAAAAAAATAATTTAAAAAATAATTTTAAATTATGTATGCAAAGCGCGACTAATCTATCTTTTAAAAAAATATATATTTTTAAAATGATTTTTGTTTTAAATGATTATTATTTTATTACTAATCAATAGGTACCTAATAAACATGAATAAAATATATATTTTAATAATTTATATAATCCTATTCATGCCCACCATTCCAATATCTCGGTGATATATTAAATAGTAATGTTAATAATATATTTTTGTTTGGTAAAACTCGGTCATGCGTATAACGCAAACTATCAAAGAGACTCATTGTTGCATGTAACAAAAGCTAAAATCGTTGTCATATGTAATGAAAAAATTTAAAATATTTAATTCATTTGAAAATAATATATTTCACATAATCTTAGGGTGATACATTCTACCCCATTAAAATTAATTTCTCCCTAAAAATCATCTCAGTCATCAAAGGTTTAACATCTGAATATTCCAACCTAAAATCTGACATCATACAAATAAATAATAAATAATACCATAAAATGGAAAGGATGGAAACATAAAGTTTACCTAAAGTAACATATCTCTAGGATTCCATATAAGATAATAGATATGGTAAGTGAATATTTGGACATTAATGGAAAGTATAAATAATTATGTAGAGTGATAGATATCATTGATCGCAAAAAAAGTGAATGATCAATGGAAAGTTAAGGGTATCAAGACCATAAATATGCGATGATTTATAAGTCTATAAGTTCAACAGAAATAAAGGTATTAGTATAACATTTCATGTCAATATTATTTCTGAATATTTGATTAATTATTTTACTATATAAAAATATTAGGAAATATAGTTACATGATATGTTTTTATTTAATAAGAAAAATTTCATCACGTGCTTCGATGAATTTCTATTTCACTGATTACTCTAAGAAATTAATATTAAAAAATAAGTTTTTTATTCCTGAAGTACTAAAATTTACATTTATTGGATCGTACACTCCATAATAGAAAGATAAGTTATTCCTTATATCTCTATTTATTATCAAAACAAAATGTTTATCACAAGTTATGCAAAAATATTTATATTGTTAAATAACATATTAATCTCTAAAACATCTTCCAAAATTAAACTTAAATCATTCCATAAATGGTTAACCTTATAACCCTTCCAAAAATCAAATCATCTCAACATTAATTCCCCATATATCATGAAGTTTCTCCTAATTGTCACATACCAAACAAGTGTATACCTTCATCGTGTATTCTCTTAAAATATGGTAATAATCTCAATTACCAAAAAAACTTATCGAAAACATACATGCTTTTTTATCCCTTGAATGAAACTATAGATTATTGAATATATTCCATAAATTCAATAATTTTTTACACTGCATTAATGATAACATAAAGCAGTATTACCATAAATAATTAATTAATTCCAAGGTCATCAATACTATCCAATTTACTTTACTCATATAAATAATCTCTTTATCCAAACATAATTATCTCAACATCAAGAACATATTAAGTTTTGTATTTCCATTAATCATGTGTTTTCTAAGAATATCACCTTGACATTAAATAATTTTTTCTAGGTCATCAGCACCATTCAATATATTCTTGAAAATACTTAATAAAAAACTAATGTTGATAAATCCTTATATATTTCATGATCCATATAAAATAATCCTTAACTTAAAATAAATTAATGCTTCAATCATCACACTTAATTATCAAACCATTAATAAAGATTCGTCATTTTATTCCCTAATACCTCTTTCTTATAGCATGAAATATGAATCTTGTCTTTCATAAACCTCTATTCAATCATGATTCTTATGATTAACATAAACAATACTGTTAGAATAGCCCATACCTTTCATATGTCATTTTTGGTTTCTTCATCAGCATAAGTAAAACCATTACTCGTACTACCTTTCAAATTCTATTTATAATATTTCCCCCTAAGACATTGATTTGTATAATGACCATACTTTCCACATTTTAAAAATTCATCCATTAATAATAACTTGGGGAGTCTAATTTTCTCATCAATTATGTTAACTGAACTTTTTATTTTCCCTCAACAATTACTTAATTTATTCCCTTATGATACACACATAAAACATCTTACTATTCCTTTGAGACATTACCTTAAGTTATTATTTCCATATTGTCAACATATAAAAATTTAATCTTCTTTTCTCTTTGGTTTCCATTACCTGAACTCTTAGTGAACTCAATCCTTCTATTTTTTGGTGAGTCTATGATTTTTTTAAGCTTCAAGTTGTTAATCATGTTTTGTGATAACTAATTAGGCATAATCGTAATATCTTTTACTCTATTTATCATCCCATTTGGATTCTCATCAGTAAATTTTCCATCATATTCAATGTTAACCTAGTTTCTTATGGTTCTCACTATTGACTAAAACCAAAAAACATAGTGTAAGAAACACTAATCATAGTGTAAAATCACATAGTCTAAAAAACCATTCATAGGAGTTCTAAATCAATCAACCTTATTCTAAATCTATGACACCTTAGGTATCTCTTAGTCTATTCATATTCATAATTTATTTAAATCTTTCATGATGGTTTTTAAGGAGTTCGTGAATTACCAAAGCATATTAAGTGGGAGTTTTAAATTAGGTGTGCATTAAGGCCCATTTTTATGCACTATGTGATGATCAAGTCTAACTCAATGATCCCTTTTTGGATCTATTACCCCTAGGTAATTCTGTGATAGACCCACACCCACTTTTAGTATCCTAACAGGGATTCAATTAATTAGAAACCACTCACTCTATCCTTTACCAAAATTCCAGGACATTTTCCTACACTTTTAACCATCCATAAACTTATCCTTATACATATCTCTAGACATATCCTTAGAAATATCCCTCGGGATATCACTAAATTTTTATTATCCTAGATTGAAAATTTATCTAATCCTCCTTATAATAGCTACTATAGCGACCCAGGAATCTCAAACATAGATATTACATCTTTTTAGATGAATATTCAATACATTACACATACACACTCCTGAAGACCGTAATTTTTTTAGTGTATTTGGAGATTAGTTACTCAGTATTATTTTCTAGAAAAATATCTTTAATTTTTTCCAAAATAAATAGTCCTATATAGTACTCTTTAAAGCCATACCCTACAAAAAACCATTCTTTATAACCAAGGTAAAGGAAACATAACAAAAGTGTGAGATAAGATGCTCAGCAAGGGTAAACAAGGGATATATATAATCATAACATGAAAATAAGGTTATGATAACATGAACATAATTTTTTAAAACCATACCCTTTATATCAAATATTATAATCAAGAGTAATGGAATAAATATTTGTAGTTCATATGACATGAATCATCAGGGAATCAAGATCATGAGATATGAGAGAATAACTTTGGCATAAGATAAGAAATTGTTGAATAAAAATGTGCATAAAAATTTAATGTCAATGATACCAATCAGGACATTAATAACATGTTAGGATTTGGAAAACTACCCATGTAAATGATTTAGTTTTGGTCTATCCACCCATGTATCCTATTTTTTGGTATTGGGATAACCACTCTTGTACTCTCCTTTTTGGGATTGCGCTAACCACCCATGTAACCTCTCATCTCATAGAACATTTATCATTACCAAATGAAATGGAGGAACATATAGGTACCATCCATAACAAAATAAAAAACATACACATGTGTTACATAAGATCATAAAACATTCATCTTATCACAGGACATAAAAAGAAGTGGGTATCATAAGAATTTTATATTTTCATAAACTGTGTAAAAGAGAGAAGCTTTATAATCATTTCATCATTTCACCATATCATAACTTATGGAAAAAACAATAAAGTTTCATAATAAATTTTATCACTATATAATACATATAATAAATACAGGTTTCATAAAAATATTCTCATTATAAAATTAAATCATTCAAAGAAATAATAATAATGGTATCCTTGAATCATAACCCTAGAAAAATATAAATATAATAAATGGATGTCATTTTAGATGGAAAATGATTTTACAAGACCACTTGGAAATTTGAATTTAGGAAAAATAAATTTTCTTTGAACATCACAATTAAAAACATAAAAAAATTTATAAATAATTTTTTATGAAAATAAACTCTAAAACATATAAATGAAGTATTAAAATCATTTAAAATATTTCTTGAGGAAAATATAATTTATTTTTTTAAAACAAATTTATTTTAAAACATAAAACAGTTTTAAAATTTCTTTATTTGTAAATAAACCTAAATACTTATAAATAAAACATCAATGAAAATAAATTTCATGATGAAGGGAAGTTTCATTCATGCCATATGTGTTAAAACAAATTTCCTTTCACATTTTCCATAAAATAAAATGGAAATTGTTTGGAAAATGACATGAAGATTCCTTTAAAACATTTTTAAAAAAATTTAAACATGGGTAAAAATGACATTAATAAATCATTATAAAAAAATTTTAAAACGTTTTTAAAAACCTTTTCAAAAAACATGATTTTGGAATAAAAATCGTTTTCAATCAAAAAAAATTTCTAAAAACATTATTTTTGAAATATTGAGTACATAAAAAAGGAAAATTTTGGAGAAAACTTGTATTATCATGAAATAAAAATAGGATAATAAAAATTTATGAGTTTCTTGAGATATGGATCATAATATTTTATCATCAAAAACAAATTCATAAACAATCTTGAATAAATGATGATATTATAACAAAAAATATTTACCACATTGATAACATTGATATGTAAGTGCCATGAAAGATTATCATTAAATGAAATTTAAAATATAATGAGGATAAATAAATTAATGATATTACATATCAAAGGGTTTGTATATACACCTCTTACAAGAATATTGGTGTTTAACATAGTTATATCTCTAAAAGAAGGAAAATTGAGACAAATATCTCTTACAGATTTGATAACCTTAGAACCGAAAATCCTATGAAAGATATATCCCAAAATTGATATGTAAATACCAATAATGTTAACTATAATAATCATAAAAGACATTCATGGATAGTATATACACCGCATAAAAGAGACATGTGGTGAATATGGCATTTATCTCATAGGAAATAAAAGTGAGATAGAAATCCCGCTTTCGTAATCTTTTGAATCGTAAGCCACACTAAATAATGGAATAAAATTTAAATTTAAATATTATAATAATAATTATATTAATGGTATAACTTTTCAAATGGATATTATATACACTAAATAAAGGAAAGAAGTGGTGAATTTTTATATGTCAACTAAAAATAAAAGAGAGACTAGAAATCCCATATAATTTTAGTAATATTTTGAATCGTAATACCCAATAAATAATAACATGAAATAAAACTTTAATTATAATGATAATAATATTATTCATGATATAAAATTTCAAAAATTTTAGTATATACACAACATAAAATAAACTAGTGGTGAATTTTCATATGTCTCCCAGAAATAGAAGACTAGAAATCCCTTACCGTTTTAGTAATATTTTGAATCATAATCCACAATGAAGAATAAAATAAAATGAAAATTAATGTATCATTAAAATAATAGTATTTATGATATAACATGTCAAATAGTTAAGTATATACACCAAAAAAGTAAATCAATGGTGAATTTTCATCTGTCTCCCAGAAATAAAAGAGTGACTATAAATCCCTAACCTTAAGTATTGAATTTCATCGTAAACAATCAAAATTTATGTATAATAAATATAATTTTATTATAAAACTATTAACAAACAATATTCATATATATAATACCATATATGGTTTTCTTATAACCATTTATTACCCATTTATTAACAGTTTACTATTAATATCATGTTTTGGGTAATAACTGTTTTGTTTTTCATGAATGTTTTGACATGTTATTTTTATGAATATTTTACTTAAATAATGGTTTAATCATATCAATAATGTTAAAAATTATATAAATATCATATATAGTATTTATATATATGTAGATATATATTAATATATAAAATTTAATGAGATAAAAAGAAATACAATGTTCATAGAGATGATAGGTCATACATACGCATGAATGTTGTTTCCATTTTCATATTGGATTGAAATAAAGAATGATAAATGATATATTATCATTAAATAATATTTTTATATCATATATACTCCATATTTTAATTAAACTCGTCCGTAATACCTTCCATGTTAAGCGTGAATGAATCACATCGCTTTATGAGGTGGTAATCTGTCGTACACACGAGCGACATTATCATATTCCCACAAAATGGAAATCATGAATTTATGTGTGGAATAATAATGACACAATAATAATAATATAATAAATTTCACATAAAAAAACAAATCCATCATTATTTCCAATCATGTGAGGTGGTAATGGAAAAATTAATGACATCGATTCACGAAGTGGTAGTCTGTCGTACACGGGAACGATGATTTCGTAACCCAATTGATGGAAGTGGAGATGTTTGTAGTTCATCACTATAACATAAAAAAATCTCATAATATTTAATATACTGATTTTATTATGTCATCATGTTATAATAATAATTGAATGATGTTTAAGAAGAAATAAAACAAAAATGCTTATTAATGAACATTACCTCTTCTTCAGGTATCCTCCTTAGGTTTTCACTAAAATACTTCTTAGGATGGATTTCTTCCCAAACTAAGGGTTATAGGATGAGATGAGGGACCTTATAAATTTAATTATAATAAAAAATAATGTAATGCAGAAAACCATGTTTTAACCTTAATTGTTGTAGTTAATTTTAACTATTTTCACATATAATTATGGTAAAAAATTGTATTTAGATTATTAAATAATATAATTTATTATTATTCCAACTATTTAATCCATTTTTTCAATTTCAATTCAGATAAGTGGAAAAATTTAATTTAAAATCAATCCCACATGCGTGACGATAAAGTGAGTTTTCTGAGAGAAAATGTTCAAAAGTAAACAAAGTTTTTATAACACAATTAAATATTAAATTGTGAAAATGACCTAAATTGGATAAATTGATATATAATTGAAATAATTTTACTTTAAAATCAATTCAATATATAATTTATATTTATAATTAAATTAAACGAAAAGGCAGTTTTCAATTAAAATCCATCATTTTTCACTATTCATCAAAAAATGAAACTTTTTAGAAAAATCCCAAAAATTAACCATATAATATTTTTGATATGATAATTTATAAAATTAAGATTATTTTTTAAAATAAATTTTCTAAAATTGATAAATATTAATTTAATTTTTTTTAAAATGTGACTAATCCATCTTTTTGAAAAATACTGTTTTTTATATATTTGTTTCTTTTAAATGATTCATATTTTATTAATAGTAAATATATAACTAATAAACATGTGTAAACTATATATTTTAATAATTAATTTAGTCCTATTCATATCCACCATTCCAACGACAAGGTTATATATTTAATAATAATTTTAATAATATATTATTATTCCATAAAACTCAATCTTGCGTATGACGCAAGCTATTGAAGAAACTCATTATTGAATTTAACACAAGATAAAATCAGAGTTTCATGTAATGAAAAATATTCAAAAGATTATATAAATTTCAAATAAAAAAATTTTATAAAAATAATGGGGTGTTACACTATTGATGTATCGAGGGACTATATAATTTTGAGCTCCACCTCTCTCCTGATTTAGTCCAATTCATTCACCATAAGAGTCAATAATAGCTTTAATAGCATTCCATAAGGAAACTAAATCTGAATAAAAATATGGATATCCATATAATAAAATATATATATAACAAATACTTCCCCATTCAATGGAATAATTTGGACGTCTAGGAGAACATGCCTTAATAAACTAAGAATTTACGATGTATATTTAAAGTAACATGAAGTACCCTTATCCATGAAATATAGTGGTGAGGGATCTTTTAATATAATAGTTTATACATGAAATACATGAATTATTTTTAATATTTTTCATTGGTATGATACCAAGTAAATGGTAGAAAAAATCCTCCATCATGGTTCATGAAGATCATGTGAATATTTTAAAGCATATCCCTTAGAAGTGTCTAGACTGGTTTATAGTCTTAGGATTACTCATCATGCATCAGGGTGAGGAATGAGTCAATTCTCAACAAACACTTTTCAAGGTGATTATCCCTAGTTGAATCTATGATATAGCTTCATCCAAATTTCAGTATCCAAATAGGGATTTGGTTTCTAGGAAAATACACACACATTAACTTTACCAAAACATAGGATGGTTTTTACACAAAGGAAATCATTTAATTTAACATTGTTTTTTATTACTCTTGATTAAAAAGAATATGATAGATGGATAAAAACATAGAATTTAAAATCCCATAAATTTCATGATTAATATGGTAAAAATTATTCAATGTCAATGTATGCACCACAGAAAAGAAAACATGTGGCGAACATAACATGAGTCCCAAAGAATGAAAATTGATATGGAAAACCCCATTTACGGATTGGGCTACAATTAAATAAACAAATATTGAATGATAGGGCTTAAAATTGATCTTTAAATATCATTAATAAAATAATTAATGATATAACATGTCAAATATTCATTATATGCCCCACATAAAGAAAATCGGGTGCATGATACTAAACATGTCCTAAAGAGAGTAATATGAGACAGAAAAACCCTTACCTAATGCATTAACTTCAACGAATGTACTTTAAAATTTTGTATCAAAAAAATATCTATATTAATAAATTAATTAATAAAATTTTCAATATCCATTTTCATTGATAATTTTCATAAATAGTCCTTCTCAATATGAATTTTACCTATTTTTTACATTCGGTGTTTATAGATTTGATCGTTTGTACAGGTTTCATAATATTGGTGTATGTATTCATTATTCTAAAAAAGTTTATTATTAATAAGTTATTAATGTCACTCATAGGGATAATTTATAATTATTTATGATTTTTCAAATTCCTTTCATGATATTTTTATTCTTTTCGCTTCAAAATGAAATCGATAAAAAGCTTGTTTCTGTGATTCTTGACGATTGAAAAGTGATTATTTAATTGATGAATTAAATATTAATATAAAACCACCATAATCAAAAAAATTATTATTTAAAATTTTATATAATATTATACTAGTAATTATATTCCTATATTCATTAATGCTATAAATTCATAGTATTTTTAAATTAGGTTGTTAAATCAACCCAAATGTTAAGATGCCCGAATTTAATTAATGATTATGAGGTGGTTTTTTTGTAATATCATTATAAAAGAATAATAATGATATAATTTAGTGTTTATTAGATTGATATATCATAATTATAAATTAACATTAATAATAAGTAATGGATATGAAAATATTACATAATTTAAATAAAAGATTTCACCAAAGCATGCTTGTTTTAAGGAATTAAATTAACGATGGTCATTTATTGATCATATCATTAATAGGTTCTCAAATTTTTTCATACCATAAACTTCATGGTATTATAAACAGAATATTTCCTTATTCATGCATTGTAGGTAACATCATTTATTAGTGGTGATGAAAAATGAATTTTGTTGCTCGTGGGGGTGGTGGTATACACGTATGCAATAACAACAATTTCATTTTTCTTAATGGATGGTATATATGAATAGAATATGACAATACCATTAAAATAGAAACATTAAAGTAAATAAATGATAATAATATCACTGTATTCATGTTTCTATTATAAATTTGAATTAATATAACTAAGATGATAATCTAAGTAATTGATAATACTTATGTTGTGGACTTGAATTTTCCTTGGAATTATCCTTGGAAATGAAGGGATTGTGATAACTAATGGTGATCATAAAGTTTTTAAAGTGATATTGGGTTCTATTTGGATATATTTTCCATATTTACAAGAATAATTTTGGTATATATGATATTTTAGAAGTAGTGGAAGTGTTACCCATTTATAAGTGAAGGGGGGGGGGAATTGTTAGGAGTGACCCTTATATTTTAAATAATTTAAAGTTATTATTCAAGGGTCTATGGAAAAAATGAAAAATTGAATTTAAAAGTGAGTGTGGGTATAAAATAAACTCAAAAACACATTTTTAGACAACCTTTAGTGTGTTATGGATTTTTATTTTAAATTTTTAACATTTATACTAATTTTATTTACATTTTTAATTAATTTTTAACCTTAGTAATCTAAAATTGAGATTCCCCATTTTAACTAATTTTATAATTTTGATTTAGAATTTGAAAATAATTTTATCAAAAAACATTTATCAATCTTCAAAATATTAATTTAAAAATAAATACACTTAAACATGTAAAAATATCTTTTATAAAAATAACACTTTTAAGCATTCAATTTATATAGAAGATAAAATTATCTGAGATATAAATCTTAATGTCATAAATTGATTTATTAAAAAATAAAGGTTGTGATATATTCAAGGTAATAAAAAAACCTATCTCACCTTGAAAATATTTTATTTGAAGAAAATAAAGAAAACAATTTTTATTAAAGAAACATTTTAATTTAGTTTTAAAAATGTTTTTCATAGGTTTTCTAAGTTCAATGAATTTTTTAAAAGTCATAATCACATTATTTAAATTAAAATTTTATTACTTAAATGGTTTTGTAAACTTTTAAGTTAAACTTATATAATAATAAAATAATACAAATTACATGTTTCGTGAAAAAAAATTTCAACTAAAAATGAACCTTTTTATAAAAATATAAAAAATTCATATGAACTTATTTTTTATATTATGAAATCAAAAAAGAAGTTACTTTGTCCAATTTCAAATTCTAAAATTTAACTTTTAAATAAATTCACGAATAAAGGCTCTCCAAAGTGTGATGGTCCAAGATATTGTGTTTACCTGCTAAAGTAGGGTCTAGGGTATTACATAAAATATATTTTTGATATGAAAAATATATTCCCTCAAATTTTATTAGTAATTTAAATAAAAAATGAATAATAATAGTTAATATTGTTTAAAAAATTATTTTTCTATGAAAAAATATTTAATTATATTTTTATGTATTTATTCAAAAGTTAAATTCTCAACTTTTAAAATTTGAATTTGACAAAATAAACTTAATTTTAAGATTCACCATTTCAATAATATATTAATAGGAACTTTTGGGACTTTTCTAAATCAATTTATTTTTAAGTGGATGTTGAAAAATACTGATTCCTTCTAGAACCATCACTTTTATGACTTTATCATAATCAAATAATGACTTAAATTATTTTTAAAGTATTTTAAATCAAATATAAATATTTATAAAACATTTAAAATTACTAAGTTGAATTTATAAAACTAATGTTTGTCATTTTGGAAACATAAGTAATATTTCACTATAAAAACATTTTTCATGTGTTTACATTAAAATTTAATTTTTATCTCTTATAAAAATATAATTTAACAACATTTATTTATTATTTTATATAAACATGATCATATTTTATAATAAGGTAAACTTCATTTTTTATCATGGAAATATGATTACCAAAATTAAATTTAATGGATGTGATCATAGTGAAATTGTTATTTTCAAAAAATTATTTTATTAATATTATGAAATTTTTTATCTCATAAAATAATTTAATATCTTCTAAAATGTGGATTTAATATAATTTTTTAACCTATGTCTAAATTTATTATCACTAATTCTATTTTTAATCAATACTAAACAATAATAAGGACACTTAACGTTAAAAACAACATTTTTCTACAAAATTGTTTTTCTATATGTTAAATGTTTTTATTTAAAGGATAATTATATATTATCTATAAATTTTACTATAATATATGGAGCCTAAATATTGGTTTTGAAAAAAAAAATTATAAATTTATATTTTTAATTAAATATAAACTACTAAGGTAAAAACTACATACCAAGGTAAAAACCAAAATGGGAAAATGAAAAAAAACAAGTGTTAAAAGTATTGAAACTTGTTTAAAACATGTGGTATACAGAGTGGTGGAGAATTGATCAAACTTATCTCACCAAAAAATACATTATTTATCACTATTGGAACCTTTTACCCTTTAAGAGTGTCATTTCATTACTAAAAAATAATGAGTGTTCACAAAAGTGTCTTTTTCTTCACTTATAAATGGGGAAACTTACACCCCTTCATTCCACATCCATTACTTTAAATTTTTTCCATAAAATACCCCATTTGTATATTCCTAGAAAACACTCCCAATTTAATAATCCCTTAGTCACCATATATTAGTTTAAGAGCTATATTTCCATGAAGGCTTTCAAGAGAAATTTCAAGGTTCCAAAGTGAGTATTACTTAATCCTTACCATTTCTTCTTAATATTTATCTTTAAAACCTACACTAAACATGATAATATAATGACCAAATTATCATTAGTATATGGTTTTTTTATTATATTAATGTAACAACCTTTATTAATTTCTTTCCATCCACTTATAAAAACAAAAGGATGTTAACTGTTTGTTGTGTGGAATACCTCCTCTAGGAAGTAATGTTTTTTGTATTTCATACTATTTTTTTATACATTCAAACCAATTAAAATATAATTAAATAAGTTAAAAAATATAAATAATATCATTATTAATTTTTTATAAGGATATTATACACTTTCTTAATCATACTAACCCATCGTGATATAGTGTGTTTATGTTTGGGTTTGGATTAACCGCCTACTTGCACAATGCTATAAAAATAATTCATGGATGGCTATGGGAACTAAAATAACAAATTTATAATAATTATATAATAAAATAATTATGTGTTTTTGGTTATGTAATAGTTATACTAAGTATTTATCTTATTATTAAAAGATCATCTTTGATCACTAAAATCAATGAAATATGCTGACACTGGTTCAACATTCATGCAAACATAAGAAAAAATTATATAATAAATAAATATATCATATTATAATAAGTTTTATATATTAAATGAAATATATATGAATAAGGCTTCACATAAGGTATCTAATAATCTTTATTTTATAATTCAAGAAGGTAACTTCATGCATAGAACGAATTAAGAACAAGGTTAGGGTTTCTTATCTCAATTTTCATCCATTGAGACATATTTCTTATTATAAACCATATTTTATTTGAAAGGTTTTGTATATACTAACCCATTAATATTTTGTATCGTTATTATCTCATTATTCATGGTATTTAGTTTCTCATTTTAAATTCTATATTTCAAGGATGTTTTGATTCGAAATATTCTAATGTCATCAGGGTTGTCTTGGTATAAATTGTGATTCTTTGAGACATGTTACATATTATGTGCCATGTTTATTTTATATAGTATTATATTTATTTACTATCCTATAATTTTTTTATACTTTATTTACATATAATTCATGGTATACACTAATCCAAATCAAGTACTTTTTCAAATAGATTTTGACTCAAGTGTTACCCCAGCTGTAAGAGTTTTTTGAAACTAAAATTTCATTCACTGAATTATGATTCTTATCCTGAAATTATTTCATATAATTTGGGTAAAAAAAATTTCTTTTGATTATATTATTTTATATTATCTCATTGTTTATATTTTTACTACATAAACTTCTTTTCATATATTTCATGATTTATGGAGTATGTTTTCCCATAAGGGATATTTATAGCTCAAATATCCTTTATTTAAGTTATAATGTTTTATCTAAAATATTTTTCTTTCATTATTGTGATATCCCAACCTAATATTTATTATATTTTATTTTATAATTCTATTTTGGAAAATTAATTTTTAAAACAAATAATGTTTTATTTCACTTTTTACAATGTGTGTTTTCAACAAAGGTAATTTTAAAGTATTTAAAAAGTTATTTTCATAATAAAATGTTCTATATTGGGATCCAAATTTCCTATAAAAACTTTATATAATTTTCAAAGCATCATTATTAGAGATTATTTTTAAAATTAAATGTTTTCAAAATATTTAACTTCCCATTTTCAAAATTTACTTTTTAAAGTGACATGTCAGTTTTTATTTTACATCAATATTAAAAATGTTTATAAAATCTATTTTGTGTTTTCACCTCCATTTTAATTTTAAAATTAAAAATTATTTAAGCTAAATGGATCTATGTTAAATTATTTTTTTATAATATATATATACATATAATTTTAGGGATTGGACTAGTGGTATCAAACAATTTGATTCTTGATCCCTTCTTGTGTGGTGTCGTTCAAATAATTCTTTTGCAAGGATTTTTTTCATCAATGTTAATATCTTTTTGAGTTTCATTTATTACACTAGGGATATATTCTTTTATATCCATGTGATTCCTACCAATACACTTTTGCATCTATATTTGGTTTTTATTTCAATTTTGGCTTGTTCTTGGAGTTCATGGGTGAGAGGGGTTGAAAACTTGGTTTTTAGGGAGAATAGACCAAGGTACATGGTTAGAACATGATTGGTTAATTGTGTGAATAACCATGTTTGGGTGATAGGTTTGATACAGTGTGATTTTTTCAAAATTTGATCATTATTTTCCAGACCATTAAAATTGTAGGAATAACTATGTGGAACAGTTATGGGTAGGATGTAGCACCCACACGGTTGACACACTGTTTTCCTAACCATGTGGCCAAACCACAATAGTTTTCCAACTCATTAAAATTTTGGATTTTTACCAAGATAATATTTATTTAATTTTATTCTCTTGTCCTCATTTTTTCTCCCCTTCATGTGCAACCTCTCTCTCTTGTCTTGGAAAATTCTCCCATCTTTTAGAGGATTCACCATGGATCCTTACTGTTTTTTCTAGAGGTAATCCAAATTATTTGAGTTTTCCTAATTCTTTCCCCCTCTTGTGGCCTTGTATTCCACTTACATGGAAGTATATAACCCTATATGGTTTATTGGGCAAAAATAGGTTATTTAATGTTAATTTTTAGTTTTTTTCTTTTGTCTTAGGTGTTTTAGATCATCTTCTTCCAAAATTGATTAGTTTTCATCAAAGGTGATGAGTTTGAAACCATTCCTGATGTAGGTGTCTATATTTAAGGGTGTTTTACAAGGATTTACATTAAATTGTTAATTTCATTTGGTTTAGGTTTATAAAAATTTTATTTATTTTAGTTATGGTTTATATTTATTCCATGTTTTTTGTGATCCATGGTTTGATTTGGAAATTTGGATGTGTAAAGTAATTTTTCCAAATGGGGGTGGCTTAAGTTCACTATAAGTGTTTAATAAAATGGATGAAAATGGTTTTATGGTTTCAAATGTATTTTTGAAAGGGTTTTAAAAAATTTCTTTCCTTAAGAAAGGTGTTTTTGTAAATGGGATTATTTATTTTTCAAAATAACTATTGAAATGGATTTTTATGTGTGCCACTTTTGAAGTGATTATGTTGGCATTGAGTAGCACATGGGATAATTGATGTGTGATCATTTTTTTTCAAGGATAAATTTATGTAATTTGTGTGGTATGACCAAGAGATCTTCCAAAAGTTTTCCAAGAGACTAAGAGAGCCTTTGGTTTAAAAATCTATAGTGTTTCCCCTTGTTTGACCAGGATACCAAGATATCTCGTGGAGTTGGTTCCGGGGAAGATCAATATAGATTCTACTTTTTTATCTAACTATAAATCTATATTTATACACATTCACACTATACCCTTATGGTTAGATCACATGCCTCACATTACTCATACTGAGTTGATTTGTATGCTTGTATGTGTTGTGGTAATTCCTTATTTGAGGTGAGGTCATGTGTTATGTCCATTTATATTTATTTGATTACATGATGATGATGTTTATGCTTACTCTCATTGTAAATTTATTGGAAAGATTAAAAATATTGTGTCATTTGGCCATATTTATTTACTTTATCCACATTGAGATATATTTTGGAAAACCTGTTTTGACTAAATTAGAACCAAATAGATTTCAAAGGTTTTTTTTGAAGGGAAATTTTTTCAAATGGTATAGTTTTGATAAATAAGTTTTCAAACTATTTTATTGTGTTTATGGTCTAAAATATTTAAATAGATTCATTGTGGTATCTTAATGGTATTTTTAAATCATGACCTATATATTATTTTGGGTGTATATAGACTTTGTTTTGTAGGACAAAGGTAAAGGCAAGGTCATTATACACATTAGTGGATTTTCTTGATTACACTTGTCTGATGTTTAATTGGAGGATACCTCTACTTATAGGTTCGGATATTTTGGAGCCTTTTTTGGAGTTTTATACATGCGGGATGTATAAATTTTTCTTAATGGGTTTTGTTCTAATTCTTTTGAGTTTTGAGCTTTGACTAGAGATACCATGTATATGTCCTTTTATGGAATGTTTTGTATTTGATGATGTTTATAGAGTCTGATATGTACATTCTGTGTTGATATGGTTGTTTTAGTTATTATTATATTGACTCTAATGATGTTGGGGTGGTATTCCCATTTCATTGATGGATCATGCTGGTTTACTATGGGATAAATAATTCCCAATGGATTTCTGAGATACCCAGACACTGGTTCCAAGCTCATGGGTTTATAGGACACCCTTCAAGACATGTGTCATTATGTCTTGGGTGATAGGTTGTGTCAACCTAGTTCAATTCATTACAAATTGGTATTTTATCCCTTATTGTTTTATTTTTCAATAGTATATTCTAGCTTTGACCATCGGGACTCAGGAGGTAGCAGTAGGGGATTGCCTAGTCATCACTTATTCTTGTTGAACCTCAAGTTATAATTAGTGTTCTGGGATTATATTTAGTTTTTGATCCTTGTTATGGGTTGTTTTAATAATATGTTGTGGTATTTAACAATTTCTGTTGAGTTATGAGAGAATCCCATTGGTTAATTTCGGTTTCCAAGGAAAAAATGGAGTTTGTAAGGGGTGGACAGTTTAGGAAAATGGTTTGTTGTAACCTTGCCCAGTCTATGTGGCCATGTCTGCAACTTATAGTGACACCTGTATAGTTGGTGCACAATTTTACTAACTATGTTTCCAAACTGTGCATTGTGGTAAATGCCCAAATTTTTTATGTTTTGATCCTTTTACATTTATTGTTTCTATTGATGTTAATACATCTTTTTTAGATATACTATAATTATTTATTTTGGTTTAATTAATGATTATTGGGATTTAATCATGTTTTGATTTAGCTTTCTGTTTGTATACTATAGAAAATTTCTCTCAGAAGGACCTAAACTAGGCTGGTAGAATGTGTTATGTACAATACCCCATTGGAAAACCCTCATATTTATTTTTCTCTAGAGGATTAAATAATTTATAAAATTCTATCCTTGGGTCATTTGGGTGTTCAGGACTAAACCTTGATGGAGGTCCATGACTAATATTTTACTAGGAAAAATACACAGGACTTTCGGAGTGACATGGAACCCAATGATCCAGAGGATTTGTTTGGATAAGATTGAGTATTTGAGTTTCTAAAGACCCCCAAGACCTCAAAAGTGGGCTTCCCTACTTATGTGATGGACGAACCAGGTAGAACTTTGTGGGAGTCAATTGTGTTGGCAAGGTGTCACGATAATATCACATCGACCACATTAAAGGTAGGTTTTAATTGGAAGTTATACATAGAGACCTTGAGGGTGGTGAAGTCCCATTATTTTCTAACATTGTAACAAGGGTATCGTTCAGCGATGGATCATTATCCTTTCTTTACTGAGTTGGTTCATTTCTCTCATGACCTCTTCATGAATGACTACCTCAAGGTTTTATGTTTTATGATGGACTTGAAGTAAGAGATAAATTCCATTCTTACTATTTTATTCTTACCAACCTACTTAGTGGTGGTTGAAAAGTGGATATGTAAAAGGTGGATTTGGTTATGAAAATAGGTCTCATTAGTGTCTCTTCAGTATGTGGTATCCATAGATCCTCATCTGAAAAGAATCCAAAGTAAGAAGAGTCTCATTAGGGTAGTGGAAAGAGTTTTCATCAGTCATAGGGTATAGCTCTTATGGATTATATGGGTTATAATCCAGTTATATACTATCATTATGGGAAGGTTGGGAATACTAACCATAATTTATTAGAGTTTCTGAGGATGTTCCACCAGTGTGAGAGTTTGGGACTCCTTCAGTTCTTATTTTAGTATTTTTCTTAAGAGAGTGGTATAGGATTCAGATTCTCGAATGGTTCTCGGGTGCAGTATGATATGTACAAGGGTAGAGGATCTTGCCCTTAGGGAACAAGGGATTATCACAATGAAAATTAGGCTCTGATCAGGACTAAGTTAGGATGACTTTATGTATCAGAGGTTATTCTAGAGGACTTGGATTTTATCTTGACCACTTTATTACATCTTCCATGGAATCTATTTCTTTTGATATGGGGTAGTCCTATTCTTTCATATTGATGAAATTGATTGATTATTTGGGTATACAAGTGGAATTAATGTCATTTTCCTTTTAATTTATTACCCCATTGGGTAGAAAGGGGTAAGTTTTTATGTTTCTTGGGTGTTGTAATTTGATTACAAAAATGGGAGTTGTTTGGGATTTCCTCATGCTAGATTTGGATGATTTCAACTTTATATTAATCATGGATTGGTTGATCATATTAAAGGAATAGGTTGACTATTATCATCACAGATTCTAGTTTCTTACTTATTATAGGAGAACCCGTGTCTTTCAAGGTGAATTTGATCCATTATTAGGAGGGATGGACCATTTTCTTCAGATATGGGATCAATTTCATGCCATTTTTTCAAGATTATCTTCAATTCCTTAGAGAAAAGTTCGGTGGGTAGACTTATATTGGTCATGTATCGAAACACTAATGTTTTTATATTGGACTTAACTAGTTTTCCTCCCAGGTAGGAGGTAAATTTTATCATAGGTCTACTCCCTAGGAAAAGACTTATTTCTCTACCATACAACTATATGGCTCTGGTCGGGATTAAAGAGCTAAAAGTTCATCTAGAGGACCTCTAGAGAAAGGGATTTATCCATAATAAAATTTATCATAGGGCATGACTAGTTATTTTTTCAATGAAGGTGGATGGAATCCTATGACTTTGAATGTAATATCTTAATCTTAATCAAGTGTCCATAAAGAATATATCGTCATTTACCAGAAGTGATGATATTTTTTATTAATTCATATGATCTCATTGGTTTTCAAGTATTGACTCAAGATCTAGTTACCACTAATTGATGTTCTAAGAACAAGATGTTCTAAAGACCATATTTTGAATCTGGTATGGAAATTTTGAGTATTTGGTTATTGCATTTAGGATTACCAATTCTCATGTAGAATTTATAGATTTGATTAAATAGGTCTTCCACCACTTTTTGGACTTCTTTATGGTTATGTTTTTTTTATTACATCTTGGTATATTCCAAGATAGATGAGGATAATGATGACCATATAGAGTTTTTCTAAGAGTTTTGAGGAAATATCATTTATATTCCAAGATTTCCAAATGTTAGTTTTTGACCCCAAAAGTAAAATTCTTCTTCCACATGATTTTTTAGATAGGGTTTTTAGTGGATCTTGAGAAGCATGAGTAGTAATGTCTTGGGATCATCCCAAGATTTTGTTTGAGATCTGAAAAAAAAAATTGGTCATTTATTATTGATGTTCCATGCAGGAATTATCTAGGATGGATTCTCCCTTGACTTATCTCATAAGGAAAGGGGTTAAGTTTGAGTGGGATTAGAAGTTTGACTCTTCTACTAAGTATTTGTAGGCATGTTTGACAACTATGTCATTTTTGATTCTTCTTGACCCTATGAGTGCTTATGTTATGTATTGTGATGCCTCTAGTGTGGGTTTGTGAAGTGTATTGATTCATGATGAACAAGTTTTGGACTATAAATCATGAAATATATACCCACATGAGTGGAATTATCCCACCCATTACCTATAATTAGAAAAAATAAATCTTTTACTGAAGACATGGCGACTTTACCTCTTCGGGGTGAATTTTACAATTTATTCAGATCATGTAATCCTGGGGTATATTTTTACCCAAGGTGAATTTAACCTAAGATATATATTTTTGGTAGAATACCTTCATACCTATTACTTATAAACCTGGGATGGAAATTTGTTTTGTTGAAGTGTTGAGTAGGAAGCTTCTATTATACACTGTTCAGGAACCAGTGGATAAGGGGGTTTAATGAACTTATTTACTTATCTGAGTCTGGAGGTTAAAGAGGATGGATGGAATGTGCTCTTAACCATTTTGTAGGTCACACCCTCTCTTATCGATCGAGTTAGCAATGAGTAGATATCTAACACTAAGTTCCAGCTAATTGGAAGTGCACTAAATACTGGGAAGACCTCAGGTGATTGGTCTAAGTATCCTGATGGTTCCCTCCTTTTTATGAAAGGACTAGTAGTTCCTTTGAGCTTGATGCAGGATGTTATATATGAGGTGCATCATTATAGTTGGGCCATTCACCCTAGGGAAACAAAGGACTTTTTTATCGATGTTTGAAAAACCAATTAATCAAATTTGGGGACCAGTGGCCATTCGGGTTGTTGTATCCTTTTCCCATTATAGTGTGGAAGTGGGATGATATCTCAATGGAATTTATTATTAGTCAAATTCATACACTAATTGGGAAATATTCTATATGGTTTACTGTCAATCGTTTTAGAAAATCATCCCATCTTCTTCTCATTAAAGAGATGATAAAGGTTAAGAAACTTGGACCCATATATATTAGATAGGCCTTCAGGCTTCATGGAGTTACCTTGGTGATGGTATCTAATCGGTACACTTGTTTCACTTCTCAGTTTTGGAAAGTACTCTGGGATAATTTTGGATCCAAGATAAGTTTGACCATCGCATATTACCAAAAAATAGATGGTCAATTTGATTAGACCATCTAGACTCTCAAGGATATGTTTTAATCATGTTTTCTTGATTTCATAGGTTCATGGTAAAGGAACATGTCATTGGACATGTTTTCTTGTAAAAAATTCATTAGTCCTCAGTTTGAATAGCCCTATTTGAGTCCTTGTATGGGAATTTTTTCCAATCCCCATTGTGTTTAGATCTAGTGCAATAGCACAAATTGTTAGGATCGATTCTCATCTAGTATATTACATAGACAGTACATATGATTCATAAAATTTAGTGACAGGTCAAATTCTTCAAAATTAATATTCTAATCAATGTCATTTCTCATTAATGTTTCATGTTTTTGATTAGGTGTTTCTTCAAGTATCTGTTCATATTGGACATCATTTCCTAAGAAATAAAATGTAAGATAGCACCGCATTATGTTGGGTCATTTTATTCTATGGAATATCTTGTGAGGGTATCCTATCTGTTGGATATGATGTCATGGATAACCTCAATCCATTACTTCTTTCATGTTTCTGATTTAAATAGATACCATCCATACCCATCTCACCTATTAAAGTGGGAAGATTTAAATATTGAGTTTGATTTCGTCATTGTGGAGAAATATGTCTAGGTTCTAGACAATCAGAATAAGGTTCTCTCTTGTAAGTCCATCATGTTGGGAATTGTTCTTTGGTAGCATGGTGGTGATAGCCATAATACTTGAGAGTAAGAATATTTTCTAATAGAGCAGTTGCCGCACTTATTTTCTTCTGAGAATACCTGAGGACTTTCTTGGGGTTGAAAGGGGCATTGTTAGGAGTTTGTGAAACCTATAGATTCACTGGTATATTTTTTGTTTTTATTTACCATTTGTGTTTTTCTAGTATTTATCAATTGTTAGGGGTTGAAAACTTGGATTTGGGGGAGAATATACATATGCACACAGTTGGTGAAAGGTTTGTTTAACTATAAGGATATCCATACTAGGATAATGGGTATGATAAAGTGTAATTTTGTATGGTTTTCAAAACTGTATGAACACTTGGAGTATATGTGCATCTTAGTTTTGGGGAGGTAGTGGAACCTGCATGGTTGGCACACAGTTTTCCTAACTTTGCATTCAAACCATGTAATTCATCTTGCTCATTTAAATTTTTTCTTTTTACCAAAATAACCTTGATGGATTTTTATCCTCTTGACCTCATTTATTATCTCCTTCATGTTCATCCCCTCTCCCTTTTTTTCAAAACATATCCCCTATATTTTGGTGGATTCTCCTTGTATCCTTTTTTTTCATGAGGTAAGATCTATTCATTGATTTTTTTTCTCATACTTTCCTAATCCTCTATCCTTTCCCACCATTTCTTTGGATGTATGGAACAATATATGGTGGGTTAGATGAACCTAGGGTGTTTAATGGGGGTTTTTGGTTTGTATTATATGTCTTAGGTGTGTGAGACCTTTTTCTTGCTAAATCGGGTGGTTGTCATCGAAGAAAATGAGTTTGGAACAATTTATGAGGCAGGTGTATCTATTTAAGGGAATTTTCCAAGGATTACCTTTAAATTATTAATCTAATTTAGTTTATGTTTGTCAAATTTACATTTATTTTATTTATGGTTTATTTTCATTCCATGTTTGATTAGATCTATGTTTTATTTGTAAATTTTGATATTTAAAGTGAGTTTTCCAAAAGAGGGTTTCTTAAGGGCACTCGAAGTGTTTGATAAAATGGATCAATATTGTTTTATGGTTTCAAATGGATTTATAAATGGTTTTTAGAAATGGTTTTATGTAGAGACCAAAATCTTGACGTACATGGACATTACATTACTTTTGTAGAGTACTTAATACATAACAAAAACAAATACCGAAGGACCGTAGTAGTTTAGTGTCATTAGAAACTCAGAAGATAATCTTCTAATCATGGTGAAAGATCTTCAACATCACCCATAAATATCTTCCACTTTTGTTTTCTAACCTAAAACCTTTCTTTATATCCTGGGGAAAAGAAAACATATAAAGGGTGATCTCAAATACTCAGTAAGGTTAAGCATGGATAAAATAAAACAAACCATATACATTTGAACATAAAAACATGAACATAATGTTTAAACATCAAAATCTTGAGAAATTACATAAAACATGGAAGTACTTAAGGCATAGATCATAATGGAACATCAATCATGATAAAATAGCTTGGAAATAAAACTTGTAATTGTGGAAAAACATTAAGCACATGATATGATTTCCATAGTTTCCAAGGCATTGCTACCAAAACCATCTTAGTGGACAAAGTCCCTTTCTGAATCGAGTTCACTCCACGTTCCAGTCCTGTATCACTGAACCATATTAACTTACCATTCCAGCCATGTCTATCTCATGAGATATAAATATTTACCCAATTCATTGGAGGGAGATATAGGTCCCACCCATCTCATAATGAAATCATTCTTACTTGTGCCACAACATGAACATGAATCATTAATCATTACCCAAAGTATAAAATCGGTTTCATAAATATCATCCCATCATAACATAATCCATACAAAAAAATGGATATCATTTCATCATAAGAAAAGTGACACCATGTAAATCATAGAGAAATTATACTTGAAACATACATATATGAAATAATTCCATCTTATATAGAAAATGGTTTTGACAAAACACTTGAAATGAATTCTCGAGGAAAATATACTTTCTTCTTCAAAATTATTTTCTTTTCACAAACTACCATGAAATTTTAAAAGAAAAGAATTTTGTTGAAAATAGTCATTAAATATGGTAGAGTAAGCTTCATGAAAATAAGGTGTTATGAAACCGTAAAAATCTTTTCTTTCAATATAATTTAAAAAACATTATTCTCGTACTTTTTCCAGAAAAGTCAAAAAGTACCTCATATGGTAAACAAAAGAAAGATTCCTTCCATACGATGTGGTAAAATTAAAAAGGGGTAAAAATGACTTTAAACATATATGGAAGAAAGGTAAACATTTTATGAAAACATTTTGAGAACATATAGACATGGATAATAAACATAACCCCAGTAAATACTTACGAATAAACAATCTCGGATAAGAATGAGATTGGAATAATTATCCCTTACCTTAAGTCCGATATGCTTCATACGTATCTGAAACTCCTGTATAATGATTTAAATAATGTCATTTACTTATTACAGAATCATATTCATTATTATTATATCATATATGGTTCACTTATGACTTTATATTACCCGTTCATTTATCAATTCCATGTTAAAGCAGTGTTTTGGGTAAAATCATTTCATTTATCATATGTGTTTTGAATTGTACTTATTAATATGATTAAATAGATAATGATTAATTAATTATATAATATAAAAAATTATATATATATAATAAATATTCAGAATATACATATATATAATATATCGATAAATGGAAATAAATACATCATTCATGGAGACGGTAGGTCGTACGTACGCATGAACGATGTTTTCCTTTCCTTATTGAATTGAATGAAAGTAACTAGATGACATATATATATATAAATAAATACACTAGCTTTATCATGTCATATATTTCATTATTAATCATTATATATACTTTATAATCATTCTTGAGTGGTTAACATGGAGAATGAATCTCATCGCGTCGTGGAGACGGTAATCCGTACTTACGCACGAGCGATGATATCATTCCCATAATTATTGAATTTAAGTGGAGTGAATGATATAATATCTCATAATAAGTATGATTTTATAATAATATATAGTTATTCTTTACCCCATTATACCCATCCAAGTAAGGTGGTGGTGGAAAACTGATTACACCACGGCGTGGAGATGGTATTTCGTACGTACGCACGCGCGGTGATTTCGTTCTCCATAGGATGGATAGAAGGTGAAATGGGGTTGTTTCATATTTATAATAACATATCAGTATATAAGTAATGCTGATTTTATTACTTTATAATGAAACAAATAAAGAAGATTAAGTATAAGAAGAAAGAAACTTGAAAGAGTCGGTAGAAGAGATTACCTCTTCCTCGACGCACCTCCTTTAAACTTATTCTTAGGGCACTAGATTTGGTCTTTTGAGAAGACTAGAACATCTATGATATAACTAGTGAAGTTTAGAAGAGTAATTGACAGGGTTTTTCCAAGCTTCAAGGCTCAAAATGGTGTGAAGAGAAGAGGGAATGGGTGCTCTTTTATAAGGGAGGAGAGGGGCACCTTTGCAAAAACTTAAAATATTATTTTATAATAAAGTCATATTCAGTTTAAAATAGCTCAAAATTGATTTATTTAGAAGATAAAGTGGGGATGGGTCTAAATCCTCTCAACCAATAGGTTTTATACTTGCTTATGTTACTATTTTAACCTTATCATTTAGATTTAACTCTAAGTTAATTAATTTGACTTTTACCATGTCTTCTTGTTTTCTTACAATATATGGTTAATAAACTTACTATAACAAGCCAAAAAACCCCAATTAGTTCATTATTAATATATAAATCCTTATATAAGTCATTTTTCTAAACCTTAGTTTTTTAGGAATAAAATAAATATTAATAATATAATATTTGTTTTAAAAACTATTTTATGTCAATTTTGACACTATTTGGTACTTGATTTTTGTGAAAAACATAACAGCATGATTAGTTCTAAAAAATTTAATTAAATCAATACTAACATGTCATATTAACCTATAAAATTAGTTTAATTCATAAAAATTCTAAAATTACATTTATTTGGGTATTTATAACATCAATTATGTTAATATTTCATTAATAAGGTAATTACTACATCATCATTGTGTCATAAATAAATTAAAGTATTTAATGTCTAAAAATTATAAATAAAATATCATTATTTAGGAAATATTTTTATATTTCTAATGAATATTTATAGTTGATTTTATCTTATGTATAACTCTATATTAAAAATGATTTAGTTATTAAACGTTGATTTTAACTATTTTAACCCTTCTTTAAATAAATTAATAATAAATGTCCTAATCTAATCCAAGTGGACCTAAATGGTCATATTTTATTCCTAAGTTTTTTTTGGTCGAATTACACATATCCAATAGAATTAGGACATGTGTTAGGGTAATAATAATATCATTTTACCCTTAATTACCCTATTTACTTTTAACCGTGGTAAATAAAAGTAAAAAGTTACTATTCAAAAAAAATTATTTTTATCTTATTGAACCACATTTTACTCCTTGATATTAACCATGTCTCTAGGATTTTCTAAATTCCACTCACAGAAGTGGAAAAATTAACTTTTATGTAAATTTTCAAATTCTCCTAGGAGGTGGGTAAAAGACGGTGAAAAGTTCAATAAATTTTTTATATATCTAAAATCATTATAAAATGACTCAAATGAATTACATTTAACTTATATAGGTATTATGTATCAATTTTGACCTAAAATAAATTTAAATAAAATAAGTAATTATTTAAATAAAAAAGTCGTTTTTTAAATAGTTACCTAGTGTTTTCACTATCGATCAAAAATTGAAAGTTTTCAGAAAAATACCAAAAATTCACCCTAGGCTAATTTCGATATTCCAAATCCAAAACTGAAGTCCATTTTGAGTGATAAAATTTATAAAATTACAAAAAGTGGGTATTACTATTCCTAACGGCTAGTTCATAATAATATTATAATAATATCTTCTTTAGTGAAACTTGGTATTGCGTACTACACACGCTATCGAAGAAGGTCTTGTTTGCGTGTAATGCAAGCCTAGTCAAGGTTGCGTGTAGTTAAAGCTCTGTTTGGTGTTACATATAACATAATCAAAACTTATTTCATTTATACATTAAATAAAATCTATACTTAATGTCGCGTGGAATAATTTCCACATAACAAACTTGAATATGTGTATAACATGAGCCAAGAATAGTGTTGTGTATACTGCAAGCTAATACGGTGTTGCATATAGTATAAGCTAATCTTGGTGTAGTGTATAATAGAAGACATCAAATAAATAAAAAATAATATATCTCATAAAATCTCGGGGTGTTACATTCTACCCCCCTTAAAATGAATTTCACCATTGAAATTCGTCGGGGTTATAAATGGTTTACTACTTGAAAGTTTCTTTCATAGAAACCCACATCGTAAAAAGGAATACTAAAACTTCATTTTAAAAAGGGAAGTTAGAATCATAACAGTCACCCAATGTAACTCAGCAATGGGTTTCCACATTGGACAACATGGGTGAAAATATGGATATGGAAGAAAAATATAACCATCAACTTCTGATGAAGAGTGGTAGAGGACATGGATATGAAATAGCCAACAATTACAATGACATAAATTTGTGATGATCTAAGGTACCATCTAATTCATCAGATATAAGGGCACTAGGACAAAATTTTTGGTTTTCAAGATCGTTTCCCTAGAGTTGAAGAAATTTTAATTAGAAGAAATACTTTCTTGATTTTGGTACAATCTCACCATTGGTCGTTCTTTGGACAATTTCCACTTCATCTCTTAAAGAAATGAAGTTGAATTTTTCATTCGTGAAGTGTTAGAAGATCATGTGATAGAATGATGGGTCATTCCATCTGTCTCAAACAAAATGTTAGAAAAAGTTATCAAAAATACATAAGTCCATCTATAGTGATATTGATCATATATGGTTCCTAAAACAGACTTATAATTCATATATAATACTTCATAATATAATAAAACTAGTTTCTACGAACTAGGGACTTCCTGTAGGCCAGTGGTATGTGATAAAGGCCTGTCGGACTTCAGTTGTGGGTTCGATTCCCACAGCCTTGTCCGACGCAACGGGTTGTCTCTCATCCTATGGGTTGTCCTTTTTCTAAAACAATACTATTATAACATTCCAAAAATAATATCTAAAAACAAGTACTATCCTTAAATAATACTATCTGATGTCTAACATAATCCATTCCAATCTTTAGGCTTATCCAAAATACATATGTCTAGTCTCATAGTATAAAGAAAATGATTACTTGAAATGTCACATAATAAGCATGTGAATACCATAATTTATCCCCCATATATCATAAGATATATCTTGTTGGTCACATTCCAAACACATGAATACCTTAATCATGTATTCTCTTGAAACAAATTAATACCCATTGAACCTTAGTGAAAACATGAATGCTGTCAAAAGTTAACTCTTTCCACATACCAAAATCCAAAAATTACTATATACTCAAACCATGATATCACTTAGTCCTTATATCAATCATGAGCTCATGAATACTATCAAAACAATTCATTTTCTCCTTATCCCTTTATTATGCGCATATCATCTGCTTTCCAAAATATTTGAATCACTTTTCATGGTTACCGGTACCGTATTCTTATAGAAAACTACAATGGACTAATACACAGATATTTCAATATACTATAAAAGTACCGCAACAACATTATTATTGAATTCCAATACATAATCCCTTCAATCCATCCTCTTCAATGATTGGCATGGAATAGGTCCTTCCTCTATTTAAAAGTAACTTCTTAGGTCAAGGCATTGAGTTGGGTAATGTCCATGTTCTCCACAGATAAGACATTGGACTCCATAACAATCAGTCACTCTATGACCATTTTCTCCACATAGATAACATCTCCCCCTCCCTTTCATGTATTCATCAAGGTTTTTCTTCCCTTCTTTATAAATCTCAATATTCCTTGCTCTATGATCCTCACCATGTGAAAATGCATAAAAGTCCATCTTCCTCTTATTTGATTACTTAGGAATACAACTAAAGTTCACCTTGTTAATCATATATCGTGATGACTGATTCGGCATAATCACAATATTTTTCCCTCAAGGAATTACGCTATTTTGTTTCTCATAGTAACCAATTTTTCCATCGGATTCAATGTTAACCCAATTCCTTCTAGTTCACTCCATTAACAAAAACCAAAAATCATTGTGTAAGAAACAGCTAAAATAATGAATAACCGCATAATCATAAAAGGTCACTTATGGGATGTCTAACTTATCACACATTATTTAATCCATGACATCTTAGGTTCACCCTCTGTTATCAACATAATTCTGGGACTATAACCTATAGTTATACTAATGCTTAGGGACATCCCTAGACATACCTTATAAATATCTCTAGGTATCTCACTAAAGTTTTCGCATCCTAGTCTCCAAAGGTTAACTAAACCTTTCCTATGATACCAACTGTAGAGACCCAAAGCTTGACGTACATGGACTTCACATTACTTTTGTGGAATACTTAATACATAACAAAAACAAACACCGAAGGACCGTAATAGTTTAGTGTCTTTGGAAACTCGGAACATAATCTTCTAATTTGGGTTAAAGATCTTCAACATCTCCCACAAAGATCTTCCCCTTTTGTTTTCTTACCTAAAACCATTATTTATATTCTGGGGAAACGAAAACATATAAAGGTTGAGCTCAAATTCTCAGTAATTCTAGACATGGAGAAAATAAAACAAACCATATACATTTGAACATAAAAACATGAACATAATGTTTAAACATAGAACTCTTGAGTAATTACATAAAATATGTCAGTACGTAAGGAATAGATCATAATGGAACATCAATCATGATAAAATAGCTTGGAAATAAAACTTGTAATTCTGGAAAAACATTAATCACATGATATGATTTCCATAGTAGCAAAGGCATTGCTGCCAAGACCATCTTAGTGGACAAAGTCTCTTTCTGAATCGATTTCACTCCTCGTTTCAGTCCTCTATCATTGAACCGGATTAACTTTCCATTCCAACCATATCTATATAATAAGATATAAATATTTACCCAATGAATTTAAGGGAGATATAAGTCCCACCCATCTCATAATGAAATCATTCTTACTTGTGCCACAACATGAACATGAATCATTCATCATTACCCAAAGTATAAAATGGGTTTCATAAACATCATCCCATCATAACATAATACATACAAAAAAATGGATATCATTTCATCATAAGAAAAGTGAAACCATGTAAATCATAGAGAAATTATACTTGAAACATACACATATGAAATAATGCCATCTTATATGGAAAATGGTTTTGATAAAACACTTGAAATGAATTCTTGAGGAAAATATACTTTCTTCTTCAAAATCACTTTCTTTTCACAAAATGCCATGAAATTTTAAAAGAAAATGATTTTTTTGAAAATAGTCATTAAATTTTCTAGAGAAAGCTTCATGAAAATAAGATGTTATGAAACCGTAAAAATCTGTTAATGCAGTATAAGTTAAAAAAACATTCTTCTCGTACTTTTTCCAAAAAAGTCAAAAAGTACTTCATGTGGTAAACAAAAGAAATATTCCTTCTATACGATGTGGTAAAAGTAAAAAGGGGTAAAAACGAATTTAAACATACATGGAAAAAAATTAATCATTTTATGAAAACATTTTGAGAACATATGGGCATGGATAATAAACATAACCCCAGTAAATACTTATGAATAAACAATCTCGGATAAGAATGAGATTGGAATAATTATCCCTTACCTTAGGTCTGATATGCTTCGTACGTATCTGAACCTCCTGTATAATGATTTAAATAATTTCATTTACTTTGTAAAAAATCATATTCATTGTTATTATATCATATATGGTTCACTTATGACTTTATATTACCTGTTCATTTGTCAATTCCATGTTAAAGCAGCGTTTTCGGTAAAATCGTTTCATTTATCGTCTGTTTTTTGACTTGTAATTATTAATATAATTACTTAGATCATGATTACTTAGTTCCAGAATATAAAACATGATTTTTATATAACATATATACAGAATATACATATATATAATAGATCGATAAATGGAAAGAAATACACTGTTCATGGAGACGGTAGGTCGTACGTACGCATGAACGCTATTTTCTTTTCTTTATTGACTTGAATGGAAGTAAGTAGATGAAATATATATATATACATAAATCCAATATCTTTATCATGTCATATATTTCATTATTATTCATTATATATACTTTATAATCATTCTTGTGTGGTTAACATGGAGAATGAATCTCATTGCGTCGTGGAAACGGTAATTCGTACGTACGCACAAGCGATGATATCGTTCCCATAATTATTGAATTTAAATGGAGAGGATGATATAATATCTCAGAATTAGCATGATTTTATAATAATATATAGTTATTCTTTACACAATTATACCCATCCAATTAAGGTGGTGGTGGAAAAACTGATTACACCATGGCGTGGTGACGGTATTCCGTACGTACGCACTCGCGGTGATTTCGTTTTCCGTAGGATGGATAGAAGGTGAAATAGGGTTGTTTCATATTTATAATAACCTATAAGTATATAATTAATACGTTTTTTATTACTTTATAATGAAACAACTAAATAAGATTAAGTATAAGAAGAAAGAAACTTGAATGAGTCGGTAGAAGAGATTACCTCTTCTTCGACGCACCTCCTTTAAAATTCTTCTTAGGGCACTAGAGTTGGTCTATTGAGAAGACCAGAACCTCTATGATATAACTATAGAGGTTGAGAATAGTAATTTTTAGGGTTTTTTTGAGCTTCAAGTCTCAAAATGGTGTGAAGAGAAGAGGGAAGGGGTGGCCTTTTATAAGGGAGGAGAGGGGAACCTTTGAAAAAACATAAAATATTATTTTATAATAAAGTCATATTCAGTTTATAATAGCTCCAAATTGATTTATTTCGAAACTAAAGTGGGTATGGGTCTAAATCATCTCAACCAATAGGTTTTAGACATGTTTAGGCTACTATTTTAACCTTATCATTTAGATTTAACTCTAAGTTAAATAATTTAACTTTTACCGTGTCTTCTTGTTTTCTTACACTATATGGTTAATAAACTTAATATAACAAGACAAACGATCCCCAAGTGGTTCATTATTAATATATATATCCTTATCTAAGTTATTTTTCCGAAACATAGATTTTTAGGAATAAAATAACAACTAATGATATAATATTTGTTCTAAAAACTATTTTATGTCAATTTTGACACTATTTGGTACATGATTTTTGTGAAAATAATAACATCATGATTAGTTCGAAAAAAGTTAATTAAATAAATAATAACATGTCATATTAACCTATAAAATTAGTATAATTCAAAAAAAGTCTAAAATTACATTTATTTGGGTATTTATAACATCAATTATGTTAATATTTCATTAATAAGGTAATTAATGCATCATCATTGTGTCAAAAATAAATTAACGTATTTAATGTCTAAAAATTATAAATAAAATACCATTATGTAGAAAATATTTTAATATTTATAATGAATATTTATAGTCAAATTTATCTTTTGTATAACTCTATATTAAAAATGATTTAGTTATTAAACTTTGATTTTAACTATTTTAACCCTTCTTTAAATAAATTAATAATAAATGTCCTAATCTAATCCAAGTGGACCTAAATGGTCATATTTTGTTCCTAAGGTTGTTTTTCGTCGAATTAAACTTATCCAATATAATTAGGACATGTTTTAGTGTAATAATAATATCATTTTTACCCTTAATTACCCTATTTACTTTTAACCGAGGTAAATAAAAGTAAAAAGTTACTATTCACCAAAAATTATTTTTATCTTATTGAACCACATTTTACTCAATGATATTAACAGTGTCTCTTGTATTTTCAAAATTCCACTAACATAAGCGGTAAAATTAAGTTTTATGTAAATTTTTAAATTCTTCTAGGAGATGGGTAAAAGACGGTGAAAAGTTCAATAAAATTTTTATATATCTAAAATCATTATAAAATGAATCAAATGAATTATATTGAACTTATATAGGTATTATGTATCAATTTTGACCTAAAATAAATTTAAATAAAACAAATAATTATTTAAATAAAAAGTCAGTTTTTAAATAGTAACCCAATGTTTTCAATATTCATCAAAAATTGAAAGTTTTCATCAAAATACCAAAAATTTACCCTAGGATAATTTCGATATTCCAAATCCAAAAATGAAGTCCCTTTTTAATGATAAAATTTATAAAATTTCAAAAAGTGGGTATTACTATTCATAACGGCTAGTTCATAATAATATTATAATAATATCTCATTTAGTGAAACTTGATATTGTGTACTACACACGCTATCGAAGAAGGTCCTGATTGCGTGTAATGAAAGACTAGTCAGGGTTGTGTGTAGTGAAAGCTCTGTTTGGTGTTGTGTATAACATAATCAATTCTTATTTCATTTATACATTAAACAAAATCTATACTTAATGTTGCGTAGAATAATTTCCCCAAAACGAACTTGAACTTGTGTGTAAAACGAGGCAAGAATTGTGTTGTGTATAATGAAAGCTAATACGGTGTTGCGTATAGTACACGCTAATCTTGGTGTAGTGTATAATAGAAGAATTCAAAGAAATTAAAAATAATATATCTCATAAAATATCAGGGTGTTACATTTTACCTTAAGGAAGGTATTTTATTAGAATGGGAAAGTTTTCTTATAAAAATGGCTTGTGAAATGGATTGTTATGTGTGGAACTTTTGATATGATTATGTTGGAATTGAGTAGCACATGTCATAACAAGGGTGTGAGTGTGTGTTTCCCAAGGTACCATGAGATCCTTCAGGGGGAGACCGGGAGAACATCTGGCTATTTCCCAAGGGACCAGAAGATCCTTTGGTAGGAATACCCAGAGATCTTCCACTTTTTCAACCAAGAGGTATAGAGACTTCTTGGAGTTGGGTCTGAGGAAGACCGTGAGAGCTTCCACTTATTTTATCCACCTAGAAAACTATGTTTATACTCACTCACACTAGACCCTTATGTTTAGATCCCTTAGTGTACTTTACTCATGTCAGGTTGATTTATATGCTTGTATACATTGTATTAGTTCCCTTTTTTGGAAGTCCATGTGTTATACCCATTTCCATTTATTTGGTTATATTATGATGATTTTTATGCTTACTCTTATTATTCCTTGAATGGTTAGATTGAGTATATTGTGTCATTTAGAATTATTTATTTGTTTGATACAAATTGATAATTGTTTTAGAGAACTTTTTTTTATTAAAGGAACACAAAATGAATTTAAAATCCTTGTTTCGAAGAAATTGTTTTTCAAGTCATGTAGTTTTGAAAAATAAATTTTGAAACTAGTTTACTAGTTTTCATTTTTTAAATTCCTTAAATAGATTTAGGGTGGTATCCTACTGGGATTTGTGACTTATACCATACATATTACTTTTGGGTGTATATAGACTTTTTTATGTAGGAAAAAGGTAATGGAAAGGGCACTATGTACATTAGTGTCTCTTCTTGATTACCGTCCTCTGGTGTTTTGTTGGATGAGATTTGTTCACATAGGTTTGGCTTGTGTGGAGATATCTTTGGAGTTTTTTAGTTATAGGATATATGAATTGGACTTGATGTGTCTTGTTCCCATTATTTTTAGTTTTCAATTTTGACTGGATATACCATTTATATGTCCTATTATGGATTATTTTTTATTTTATATTGTTTATTGTATTTGATTTAGACATGTTGTGTAACTCTATATTTTTTCATAATTATTTTATTGACTCTCATGATGTTGGTATGGTCATCCCATTTCATGGATGGGTTATGTCGGTCTACCATGGGTGAAATCATTCCCAAGGTATTATTGAGATTCATAGGAACTAGTTTCAAGATATTGGGGATCAAGAATGCCCTTCAGGCCATGTGGTGTGCCATCTCAAGTGACGGGTTTGGTTGAACTAGGGAATTTTATTACAAACTATCCACCTTCACACTCTAGATAGATTAAGTAATGTTCTTCTATATCATTATATGATCCACCGCTACCTTTTTCTATTCTAACCACCCACCATGAATAGATATAATTTTTCATCCAATACATTTTCTTTGTGAGTTCCCTATTTTCCATTCCTTTGATTGAAGGTTGTTCACCTAAATTACATATGCTGATTACTTAGTTTAATTATTGAATTAATCATATACCATTAAGCCATATAATTTTATCTTTAGGGATGCTTACATATAAATTCATTCAATTTATTGATTATAGAACTATTGAAATCTTTATATTTGTTATTATAATAGGGATGTTTATTAATTACTTGGACAAGTTCACTATTTATTTTTTAACTATCCACATTCTTTCTCTATATGGGTTATGATCATGTTATCTATTTTATTGGCATGTGGAAAAGTATTTAACATTCCATAGGATCTTATTCCAAGATGGATGATTATTGTAAATGTTTATTATGTATTGTTTAATTTTTATCTCATTTGATTAATGCATTAGACTTGAAAAATTTACTAGTGGCGCCCAGCATTATATTACCCCTTGATGCATCAGTAGGTCCCATGAGACAAATATGTTTGGGTATTTGGTTTATATCTACCTAATTTGAAAAGATGAATTGACTAAGGACTTTATTTAAATCATGATGTCTTGGTTATGGCCTTTATGGAAAGAGAGATGTCTTGGTTGGGGCTTTGAGGGTAAGATCAAGATGTCTAAAATTATTCATTTCATCACCATTAATTTAGTTATTATTATTCATGTGATCTATTTATTTTCATTTCTATACATAGATATATTATTCTCTCCTTTTTAGTATATTATGGGATTATAAAGATTACGTATTCCTTAAATAATATTTATATCATGTTTATTCCATGATTGCCTCAATTGTATATTTTTTCTTTAATATTATTTTGAAATCACCGCTTCTTAGGTTTCTATTTCCCTAGTTTATAAAGAATATTATTACATGTGATATGACTAAAATAATACCATGTGTGTGGGTTTCTTGGGAGATGTTGAAGATTTATTATATATTAAGTGGTTTCTTATATAGTGGTAAATATATCCATTAGTTGAGAAATACATGGGATTTAATAGTTTATGATTTTTCCCAATTCTCTAAATCTCTAAACCAAAAATATCTTGGGAATGTATGTAATAAAATATTTTCTATAATTCATATAAATATGGATATTTATATCTATGAGTCTATAGTTGGTATTGAATTTAGTATGTAAACTATGTTTTTTAGGCACTGGATCCCCAAGTGTGGGTTCTAGGCAATACACCTCTCCTAATATTGAACACCGAGCTCCCCCACATGAACACCTGTGGTTTTGAAAAAGTTTATTTCTAAAGTGAATACCTTTTCATTGATGTTGTTTCCTTCCATAAACCACATAAATGTATTCTTCAATCTTTTAAGTTTAAGGAACTTCAATAAATAAATGTTCTCTTATAATATAGACATCTCCACATCCTTAAAAACTTATTTGGGTCACACTAACCTTCTCCATTGGTGTTATATTTACATATTTGATTTAGTTCTACATCACCTCTATATTTTCATCAAACATCATGGTTTTCTCCACATAGTGCATTTCTTTCTTATTTTACCTTCACTCTATGTGCTATTAAGAAATGCACATGGACATCTCATCATGTATGTTGAAAATAACATCTGGTGACATTTATGCAATGATTCCCCCAATAGATACATCCAACATTATTCTTGTTTCAAGACTCAAACTTGAATAAAATTTGTTTATCTCTCTTGAAAACTAAAAACCATGATGTGGAATTTTATTAATAAGAGATTAGATTCTCTATCAAAATTTATAAAGTTTTTCATCCTTTATTTGATGAAATTTTTGAATTTCATTCTTCATTTTCACCATATTTTATGGAGTAAGGCACTTTGTAAGAAATTTATAATAACACCCTAATTTTTTATGATATATTTCTTTTTAAATACATTTAATCTCTTCTAGGGCTTGTGATACATGAAACACCAAGTCTAAAAGAATTGTAATATAGTATACCATTATAACCTAGCTATTAAATCATTGGGTATAAATAATACTAACTTAATTATGAAAATTATGTTGTTTACATATTTATAAAATAAATTCCTTAGAAATGAAAATAAAAATTTATTGTAAGTAAGAGAAATGATTTTCTGAAAAGATATTTTTATGAAAACAATGTATTTTTCTCTTAATAAATTAAATTAATCATTATTGTTAAATCATTTAAATGAAATTTATATATATATTCAATAAAATGTTTTATCATTCATATAATATCTTATTCTAGGAATGGGATAAGAATAAATCATGTGTTATACTTAAAATTTGTATTTTTCTAAAACTGTTTGTTATCATGTTTCATGTAATTATTTTAAAATTAAATTTTCACATAAAAAATTATTTAAATTAATGAACATTATTTTTTGAATAAAACATACAAAATTATCTTAGAGTAAATTTTTGATAATTTTCTAAAAAGATTAAATTTTTTATGAATAGTGAAAAATACTAATTTTTATTAAAAATTATCTCTTCATTTAAAGCATTTAAAAAGATTATATTTAATATTAAAATAGTTATAAAAGAAAAATTAGTTCAATTATATTATTATTAATCCAATTTAGTTCATTGGAATCAATTTTACGTTGAATTTTGATATAAAAAATTTTTATATTTAAAAAACGGTTTCTTTATAAAACCACTTTTTTCATGTTTACGAGTTTAATAATAAATTAAATTAAGTTAATTATATGAATTAAATATCATAATTTTTTTTAATATTAAAAATAGAAATAATTAATATTATATAATAATTCAAACATAAATTTTTTCATAATGAATAGTAAAAATAGTAAAAATTAATTAGAACTGTTAATGTTAAAACGATTTTACCAGTGGTTAACCAAAATAAATATGGGTTAAAAAGTCCTAACAAAATTATGATCCTTTATTGAATGGTTTTATTTCAACCCTATCCTTATCACCTTATAATTTGAGTCATTTTGGATCCATTTTTCAACAAAGTGACTTGACATTGTTTTAAAATTTTGAAAAATTACAAGTGTTCCACTCACCTCAATGATAAAAGGGCACCTACTCCCCTCACATATTCACACTTAAAGAGAATTTTGGTTCAAAAAATACATACCTAGATACCTTAATTACATCACTGTTCATGACTTAGACTTCCCAGTTTGATCATAGAACCACTGTGTGAAGGATTTAGGTATAAACCTAATAATGTTTCCAAAGAAGAGGTATAGTTATTAACTATATGTTTTTTTACTTCATCTTATACCTCCTTAAAATAATAATCAACCATGATTTAATAATAACACCATTGTATACCATATATATATATATATATATCTGTGTGTGTGTGTGTGTGTTATTGTGTTAATTTTTTAACCTATATCCATCTTCTATTCCCTCAAATGGGAAGTGAAATCATCGATCATGTGTATAGTGGACTACTACCTCACAAACCGACACAATTCTTTTAACATCACTGACTCTAACGGTGAGATATAATGATTGATTATATATATATATATATATATTATTTAAAAATAGTTATAATTATTTAATTATAATATCACATCTACCTTCTTACCATCTGATATGTTAAAACATGATAATGTCGCTTATGCGTATGTGAGGACTACCACCTCCACAAAGTGATGTGATTTGTTTTTCATTTTATTTTTACATGGATGGAATTAAAGATATATTTGATGAATATGTATGATATATATGATATAATAATTATTTTATAATAGTGAATTAATATTTACAGTTATTTTGTCCAATCTTTCAATAAATGAAAACATCGTTCATGTGTGCATATGGCCTACCATTTCCATAGATGGTGTAATTCATTTTTCTATCATTAAATTTTATATATGAATATAAATATATATATAATTAACATATATTATATTTATATAATTGTCAAAATTATTTTTTTAATGGAACCATGAACAAAGTATGATGAAAAAAACTACTAAACCAAAATATAAATGAAAAATGAAGCACATATCACCCGAAATAATGTTTTTAATAAAGAATTGTTAAAAATGGGTTATAAAAGGTTATAAGTAAATAATATATCATATTATATATATATTAATATGGTTCTATAAAATAATTATAATATATTTGTTGGACGGAGTGGATACTCAAGAGGGGCGGTGAATTGAGTTCCAATTAAAAATTTTGGTTTAAAAGATTTCTATTAAAATCCCCCTAATTCATAAAACAAGTTAAACTATAGTGAATTTGTAATATAGTAAAGGTTCAGTTATGTTCTCAAGAGATTTATTAGTTCTCAATTAATCTAATCTGAAGATTAGATTAGCTTTTGAAACTAACCTACTTGTTTATAATAAATACAAACACTTTCTAGTTTAACTATCAGAGTAACTTTAAAAAGGATTTATATTTAAAGTACTTTGCAGCAGAAAGTGAAAAATATTTTTGACTAAAAAATAAAAGACATAGTAGATTTAACCAATAGGTTCAGTCTCAAGCTGAGAATTATTCCTCTCAAATAGTTTTATATAAACTATG
The DNA here is from genome assembly GCA_963277665.1 of Viscum album. Taxonomy (NCBI): domain Eukaryota; kingdom Viridiplantae; phylum Streptophyta; class Magnoliopsida; order Santalales; family Viscaceae; genus Viscum; species Viscum album. Next base: position 1,073,766,878 of record OY728157.1, on the reverse strand, counting down.
ATCCACACCCCGGATCGGGGTGTAACAATAGTACACAGACTGCTCTACCACAGTTCTACGTGGTAACTCTAAAAAACAGCACACAGGTTGTCCAGGTCACACTTGACCTCTGCCACTATCCATAGTGGGATACAAAAGTGTAAGGGAAAGATTGAGTGAGGATTTAGAAATCCTCCAATTCAGCTTAGGAGACAGTGTGTGCTTAAAATAAAGAGCTCACACACTGCTCAATATTTAAATAAATGAAACACAATAGATAAATAAATAGAGATGAGTTTGGAATGCTCTATATGTTCTCAATGAAGTTATGGAATCCTGAAATTGATCAGTATTTTCTCTGAGTCCTTCTTTGTTTCTTGTCAAGAAAACAGTGTATTGTTTTATTTTTGACTTCTAGGTCCAGCTGGATCAGCTAGAGTGCAGGTGAAGTCGATGAAGCTCTTTACTCCTTGAATTTTTAGGTTCTACTGATTCAGCATGTGTTCTTCTTTCTTCTTCTATGTATGTAAGTCATTATGTACAACCAGAATTTTACTTGGTATGTGTATTGAAGAACTGACAGACACCTTTTTCATTAGTTCTAAGGTCCCTTTTATATACCTTGAGCTCCGACAGCAGGAATGATTAGTATGAGGTACGGTTCCTGACATACCAGCAACTATCATTAATTAATAGCAGATGTATTAAATTTGACAAATATGATTGTTGCTTATAATAAACAAAGTTAAAGAAATGACACAGTGTCGGGTGACTGGTGGTCTTTGTAATGGTAATTGTATGTAGTGGTTGCTCCTTCTAGAGGTAGCTCCATCTAGCTGTAGCTCTGAGTATCGTTTGGTGGCTCATTGTACTGGTGAGCTTCTATCGGTATATCTTCCTTGCTATCAGTAGCTGTTATCATCTGTAGTGGTAACTCTCTCTATCAGCACCTTCTTCTAGCGGTAGACTTCATATCAGTAGTTGTCACTCTATATCGGTCGACTGGTGCATACCGGTAGACTTAATCTATCAGTAGCACAGATGTAATGGTCACTGTCTGCATACAGATGACCTTTCTGTATCGGTAGCTTAACTGCATACCAGTGACCATTCTGTATCGGTAGCTATTTGTCTGTATATGCAAACTATCCACAGATTAAGTTAGAGTAAAAAATTACAAAGTAAATTAACACTTGATTAACTGAATGTTCTCAAAACATAATTAATCATAATTGAGATTATCAAAACTGGTGAGTCTCAACATCTCCCCCATTTTGATAATCACAAATTATGGCAGGTAATCCAAATGTATTAGACTAAAATACAATCGTTTTTATTCTCCAGGTCAAATGTATCAGAGAAAGTTTTGTTTGAAGAACAGAAATAAACTATTAATAGCTTTGTCTGACATATACCCTTTGTTTAATAAAGAATACTCCTCCTTTATCATTTATCCCCCTTTGGGATTAGCAAAAAGAAGGGAGGTATAAAATAAGACTATAAAAAAGGATTAGAGGAATGTATAAAAAAAACAAGAAGGCAGTATAGGTAAAAACTGAGACAAAGATATTGAAAAAATGGTATATATTAATGAGTCAAAATTACAGAATAATGAAAAAAATAGTATACAAGTTACAAAGAATTCCTATCAAATTCATCTGGACCCACTCAATCCACATTCTCAATGTCCATTGGGGATTTTCCTTTGGGATCTGATGTAGAATCGGGCTGGGTAGGTTGAGAAGCAGGCTTGGGTACGCTAGAAATGATCAAAGGTGGGTTAACAATAGAAACATTTCCAGTTCTATAATGAGTACTCTGTGTAATCATTGGATTCAGACTTCTGATTGCTTGAGAAGGAGACATTTGAGGTATGGAACTAGCAGAACCAGTGGCAAGTAAGTCAGGAGGCACCATGATAGGTGTACTTTCCACATGTAGGAATGGCAGTAAGAGATTCCTGAAATCCATGATAATCCCTCCTCCTCTCTCCATAGAAGAAACGAAGTCATCCTTGTTCTCCATAAATATTTCCAAAGATGGGGTTATCTCCCTGATCTTACTAACTTGTTCTACGAAGGCTTCAGTGACTGGGGGAAGTTTCATATTTTCCAATAAAAGTTTGAAGTGATTGGTTAGCTGATGCTTGGTGTACACTCTCTGAAAATAATAATCAATTTTGTCTTTGATTTCCTTCAAGGATGTAGTAAAATCTCTCATATAGTCTTGAACAATTTTTCTAATATACTTGGTGGTATTAATCAACTGATAGTCAGATGTGATAATGGTACCAAAACGACTAAGCTCTTCCTTCAACATAGAACGAACCTGTTCTACATCAATTTATACTTTGGAGGCACCAAGAGGCTTGACAGTAAAGGCTACTGTTTCTTTAAAGGATTGTATCAAATGACTTATCAGCTTCTTTACAACCAAATCGTGAGTTCTAAAATTCTCTTTTATAGTCTTTTTAAAATCTTCAAAGACATATACAAACTATTTTACTACACTACTAATGTAGCTGATTTCAGTATCAACATGGGATTTGGAACTCATGAAAGTATCAAGTGAAGCAACATATTTTCTAATAGAGTCAACATCCTCAACCAAGATTGAAACTTGACTCTGGAAGGTCTTGACTTCATCCAAAATACTAGACACAGATTCATTCATAACATATTGAATAGATGATATTAGATAGGTTTCTATTCTTCTCATCTCTTCCCCAAACGCGGTCTTGATATCAGATTTCGACTTGTCTAGATCATCTTTTCTTACCAAATCCTTAGGTAAAAACTCATAAAGGATATTATAATTGACTTATGGTCAACTTATGGGTGTCTCATCTTCAAAATCAGGATAGTCCAAACCACAAACTACAAAACCTGGTTCTTCTTCCCAGTCTTCAATCTCATTAGCTACTGATACAGTACCACGTCTGGTGGGATGCTCCTCTTCAATATTTGCATTCTCCTATATATGTATATCAATAGCAGCTTCAGCATCCAGGTCTTCCTCAGAATAATCTTCCACAACTATTTCCATTTCTCCAATAGGAGGCTCATTAGGGATGGGTGCTGGTTCTTCCATATCAACCAAAATAGCCTCTACAGGCATAGCCGAACTCCCAATCAATGGACACAAACTCAAGGTGATCTCATATAATATATCAGAAACATGTTCTCCTCTTTCATAGAATTTGTCCTTATCAACATCACTACTACTAGAATCTGGATTAGTCTCCTCATGTTCTAATTTAGGTAGGTATTCATCCTCTGTACTAGATTCATCAATTTCACTATCTCTTAATAGTACTTTTCTCTTTGGTAATGAAGCTGTAGTACGAGCTTCCCCATATGATATGGCGTGAGCATCAGAGCTAGGTGGGAAGTCAGGTTCACCTCTTTCATCCATAGAAGTGTCTTCTTCTTCATCATTCTCATTTATATATGCAGGTTCATCTTCATCAGGTCCTAGACCAGAATCTCTCACATCCTTAGGCCTAGAAGGATGATCCAAAGGATTAAAATTATCATACAACTTCCCTTCATCACTGACCCATTCTCTTCTCCACGGATTCCAATTAATCTTCATGTATTTACAAACAGTTTTGGTAATACAAAAGTTGTCTCTCATAACAACTGTCTCATCCTGAAACTTAGCCACACCTCTTACCTTGATCATCAAAGAAATCATCTTTTCAAAGAATAGAGCATTAGTTTTTGATTTTGGCCTGGTCATATCTTCAATTTGAATCATCATAAGCCTAAACATATTCACTTTGACATTATTCCTTAGCACATATAACAAGAATATGTCTTGAAATCTAACATTTGCAAAATCTCCTCTTCTTGGACTCAACACATGATGAATGAATTTGAACAGCAACCTGTTCTCTCCATCCATTTCTGTAGCAACTACTTTTCTTGGTTTACCATTTACAGTTAGTTCTTTCAAACCAGCTTCATACTCAAAGATGGCAGTGGTAGGGGGTACTGATTCTGAGAAATATCCAAACTCTCCTTCATGTGGAACTTTCAAGCATTCAGCCCACTCAATAAACGAAAAAGATATTATCTTGCCATTCACTACTGATATCATTCTATTCTCATCTTCTGATTTCTCAAAACGAACAAACTCATATAATTCCTTTACCATATTTAGATAATAAGGACCATTTTTATTCGAGAATCACTCTACCCATTTCTTCTCTTCAAGCACTTTTAGTATTAATGACTTACTGGTCATCAACCATTCCACGTATATCTCTTTCTCAACAACTATTTCCCTTTGTATGAGATGTGGATTGGTAGGTTTCTTTACTTCACTACCACCACTATACTCTTCTTTGATTCTCTTCACATTCAGCTCATTATCCTTTTCATTGACTGACGTTCTCTTCACTCTTTCCATTCTGCGAATCGTGAGGCTTAGGGTTCGATAGAAACGAAGGTTTGGGAGCAGAGGCTTGAAGGTAAAGGGTTTGAGGTGGATTGAGATGAGGTCAACGCTTGTGTTTTATCATTTCGGAATCAAAAAATAAATAAATAAAACATAATAATTATAATACAAACAATACAGATTCTGGCGGCTAAAGATACGAAGATTAAAACAGCGCAAACTAACAGTAACACATACCGGTGAGGATTCCTAACGGTGAGGTATTTTTATCGGTGAGGTCCACTAACGGTGAGGTTCAAGCCAGTGAGGTATAATGGTGAGGTTCATATCAGTGAGGTATAATGGTGAGGTTCATACCAATGAGGTATAATGGTGAGGTTAGGAAAAATTTATCATTCCTAATTCATGTTTGATGTAATTTAACCTCTCCGAATTTAATGTTTTGGTAAATATATCAGTCAACTGATGTTCAGTACTAATAAATTCAAGAGTTATATCACCTTTTTTATAATGATCTCCCAAAAAGTGATGTCTTGCATCAATGTACATAGTCCTAGAGTGAGACATAGGATTCTTGGAAATATTGATTGCACTAGTGTTATCACAATTTATAGATAAATGCTTAATTTGATATCCATAGTCCAATAGAGTGTGTTTCATCCATAAAATTTGCGCACAGCAACTACCAGCAGCTACATACTCTAATTCAGCAGTAGAAAAGGCAACAAAATTCTGTTTTTTACTACACCATGATACTAAGGACTTAACTAAAAAATGACAAGTTCCAGAAGTGCTCTTCCTATCAAATTTGCAACCAGAAAATTCAGCATCTGAGTAACTTATTAAATCAAGATATTGTCCTTTTGGGTAAAATAAAACTAAATTTGTAGTGTGCTTAAGATATTTGAAAATCCTTTTAACATCAATCAAGTGTGACTCTTTTGGATTAGCTTTAAATTGGGCACACATACATACACTAAACATAATATCAGGTCGACTAGAAGTAAGGTAAAGTAAGCTTCCAATCATACCTCTGTAATTGGTTTGATCTACTAGTTTCCCAGATTCATCAATATCTAACTTAAAAGTGGTACTCATAGGTGTATCACATTCCTTATTACTATCCAAACCAATACGTTTTAATAAATCCTTTGTGTATTTACTTTGATTTAGAATAATACCATCCTTATTTAGAAAATTTTGATATCCAAGAAAATATTTGGTTTCTCCAATTAAACTCATTTAAAACTCACTTTTCATACTATTTGAAAAATCAATACACAAATCATTTTTAGAAGATCCGAAAAGAATATCATCAATATACATTTTTACTGTCAAAACATCTTTAGAAATATTTTTGATAGAAAGTATAGGATCAACAATCCCTTTAGTGAAACCTTTTGAAATAAGAAAATTATTAAGTCTGTTATACCAAGATTGTGGACCTCATTATAAACCATATAAAGATTTTTAATGTTTAAAAACTTGATTTGGAAAATGAGGATTAATAAATCAAGGTGGTTGTTCAACAAAAACATCTTCAATTATAAACCCATTTAGAAAATAATTTTTAACATCCATTTAATATAACTTGAAATTAAGATGAGATGCATATGCAAGTAAGATCCTAATGGATTCTAATCTAGCTACAGGTGCAAAGGTTTCTTCATACTATATTCCTTCCTCTTGACTATAACCTTATTCCACTAATCTATCTTTGTTTCTAATGATGTTTCCAAACTCATCAACCTAGTTTCTAAAAACCCATTTAGTGTCTATGGTCAAGGTGTCCTTAGGTCTTTCTACTAATTCCCAGACATTGTTTCATTAAAATTGATTTAACTCTTCTTGCATAGATATTACCCAAAATTCATCTTTGATAGAATCATTGATATTTTTAGGTTCTAACTATGAAAGAAAATCTTGATGTTCAACCTGGTTTCTTAGAGAATCTCCATTCTATGTCCCTCTATCAAGATTACCTACAAAAACGTCTAAATGATGATTCATTAGAATCCTAGTTGATCTAGTAAAGGTAGGACTAGAAATTTCAGGTTCATTTACAGGTTCTGGTTCAACAGAAGAAGATTCTGAAATATTTCTAGAACTGGTTTTTTTTACAACAGGTTCACTGATTTTATCATTGAGGTTCAGAATTGACATATCTTCTTCAATATTTTCAAGAGGGTATTAGGTTCATGTGGATCGGTTTCATAAAATTTTATGTGAACAGGTTCTTCCACACATTTGGTTCTTTTATTAAAGAATTTATAGGCTTTACTAGTTAAAGAATAACCAAGAAAAATTCCTTCATCACTTTTTGATGAAAATATATCCAGATTATCTTTAGTATTCAGAATAAAAACTTTACAACCAAAAACTTTAAAATAACTAACTTTAGGTTGTCTATTATTCCATAATTCATAAGGGGTATTCTTAAGTTCTGGTCTAATCAAGACTATATTTATAATGTAAGAATCTATTTTTACAGCTTCAGCCCAAAAGTAAATAGGTAAATCATATTCATTAATCATTGTTCTTGAAATTTCTTGAAGTGTTTTATTTATTCTATCTACTACACCATTCTGTTGAGGTGTCCTAGGGGAAGAGAAGTTGTGACTATAGCCATTGTGTGAGAAATATGATTCAAATTCATGATTTTTGAACTCACAACCATGGTCACTTCTCAAGGTCTTAATCTTAAGTCCACTTAGGTTTTCTATAGACTTGGAGTATTTAATGAAATAAGAACAAGATTCACTTTTGTCAGCTAGAAAATATACCCAAGTATATCTAGAAAAGTCATATACAAGGACATAGACATAGCTATTCCCATTTAAACTAGAAAATCTGGATGGTCTAAACAAATCCATATGAACCAACTCAAGAGGTTGAGAAGTTGAAACTTCTTTCTTTGATTTAAAAGAAACATTATGTTTCTTTCCCTTTTGACAGGGATTACACACTTTGTCAGTTGGGAATTCATGTTTAGGTAAGTCTTTAACTAAGTTCTTCCTTGTCAATTTTCTAAGGGAGTGTATATTACAGTGTCTTAATCATCTGTGCCAAAGTTGGGATTCTTTATGAAAAGAATTTAAATAGGTAATATTTTTCTTAGCTAAAGAATTCAAATCTACAACATAAACATTTTCATTTCTTAAGACCGAAAATACTACAACATTTTTAGAATTAAAAACATTTCAAAAATCATTTTCAAACATAACATTAAATCCATCATCACACAACTGAGAAATGCTTAAGAGATTATATTTTAGTCCATCAACAAATAAATCTTTAGAAATTAAAATTGAATCAGTGTTACTAATCTGGCCTAAGACAATGATCTTTCCTTTTGAATTATCACCAAGGGTGACATATCCTCCATCAACCTTTATTAAACTTTTAAAACATGAGTAGTCTCTAGTCATGTGTTTTGAACATCCACTATATAAGTACCATATCATCTTACATGAACCCTTCAAGTAGGTCTCCTACAAAACAGGTTTAAACAGAAAATGATTTTGGTACCGAGATTTTCTTGGGTCCAGAAAGGTTAGCAAGCAGAAATTTTGGTACCCAGATTTGTCTAATGGGTTTCATATAATCAATAGATTCAAAATATTTTGAAAGATAAACTTTGTATGATCTATAACTATGTGAATAGGTAGTTGAGGCATAGGAATTTCCAGAACTAGAATTGGCAGCATACTGTCCAGATTTTGGAGTAAATTTATTCTTTGTGATCTGTCTCTGTCCAGGCTGATAGCCTAAACCAGTAGTATACTTTAGTGATACTTGTTTTCCTAGAATTTTTGTAAGATTATTCATTCCATTTGTGAACTTCTATAAATCTTTTCTAAGTTACTCATTAGACAATTTTAGTTCAGTATTATCCTTTATCACTTGGGTATTATTTTCCTTTTCTACTTCTAATGCAGATTTGACCGTGCTAGTTAAAGCATGTTGTTTCTTTAAGGTTTTATACTTTTCTTTCAGCTCATTGTAGGCATATTCTAGCATATTATAGTATTCAAATAAATATTCTCTAGACATGTCTTCAGAATCAGAACTATCTCCAGAATAATAAGATTTTAATGAAGGAGTATCCAATGTTACCTCAGATGTGTTTTTCATGAAACACATATTAGATTTTTGAGATTTTTCATCCTGAGTAGAATCAAAATCACTTGAACTGTCTTTTGAAGCACTCTAGGTTTCTTTCATAGCTTTCTTATATTTGTTGTCCTTGTACTCATATTTCTTATTCTAATTTAACTTTAGACAGTCTGCTTTCACATGTCATTTCCTCTTGCATTCATAGAATACTATGTCATCACTTTTATCAGTCCTTTTCCAATCCTTCTTCCAATGACCCTTATTGTCATACTTTCCATTGTAATTGGATTTGTTGAAATACTTATTTTTCCTATAAAACCTCTTAAATTGTCTAGCTATATGATCCATTTCATAATCACTATCAGATGAACTCTCTTCACTGCTTGAGCTATCACTTGCAGCATGAATTTTCTCTTTGTCCTTGTTTTTTGAAGTAGAGGTCTTGAAGGCTACTGATTTCTTTCTTGGTTCATCATCTTCTTCTTTTTTTACCTTCAACTCTTATTCATACAACATCAACTTACCAATCATCTTCTTAATAGGTAGTGAACTTATATAACATGATTATCTTATTGAAACTGATGTGCCTCTCTATCTTTCTGGAAGACATTTGAGTAACCTCATGATTTGCTCTTTTGCTGGAATAGTCTTTCCCAATGAGCTCATTGTATTAACTATTTCATTGAACCAGAGATATATGTCAGAAATAGGTTCATCAAGTTTCATTTTAAAGTTATAATACTTAATATTGTAAATATTTAGTCTCATTTCCTTACCATTGGTTGTTCCCTCATGAGAAACACCCAAAGTATCCCAAATTTCATAAGCAATTTCACAAGCAGATATTCGATTAAATTCTTCATCTCCTAAAGCACAATACAGGGAATTCATTTCTTTATAATTGTTATTGTAATTTGTTTTAGTTGGTTCATCCCAAGTAGTTCTTTCAATTTCTGGAATCTTATATTGAGTCTCTATAGCAGTCCAAATGTCAAATCTCATACTTTCTAAATGAATTTTTATTTGCAGTTTCCATTGGGCATAATTAACACCATTAAAGAAGGGTGGTCTGTTGGTAGTTGCACCTTCTAATCTGTTATCCATAATACCTATGTTTTGGAAAGATATATAAAGATATAATAATTTATAATTAACAGAAATTTTGAGATCTTTAAGACACAACTAAAATCACAATTGAAAACTTTTCACAAACAGAGAGTTTTGAAAAACTGTTAACGAAACACCCTCTGATACCAAATGTTGGTCATATTGGATACTCAAGAGGAGGGTGAATTTAGTTCCAATTAAAAATTTATGTTTAAAATATTTCTATTAAAATACCCCTAATTCATAAAATGAGTTAAACTGTAGTGAATTTGTAATACAGTAAAGGATCAGTTAGGTTCTCAAGAGTTGATTAGTTCTCAGTTAATCTAATCATAAGATTAGATTATCTTTTGAAACTAACCTACTAGTTTAAAATTAATAAAAGCACTCTATAGTTTAACTATCAGAGTAACTTTAAAAAGTATTTATATTTAAAGTACTTAGCAGCGGAAAGTGAAAAATAGTTTTGACTAAAAAATAAAAGACATAAAAGATTTAACCAAGAGGTTCAGTCTCAAGATGAGACTTAGTCCTCCCAAATAGTTTTATATAAAATATGATCCACACCCTAGATCAGGGTTTAACAACAGTACACAGACTGCTCTACCATAGTTCTACGTGGGAACACTAAACAATAGCACACAGGCTATCCAAGTCACACTAGACCTCTACCGCTATCCACAATGGGATACAAAAGTGTAAGGGAAAGATTGAGTGAGGATTTAGAAATCCTCCAGTTCAGCTTAGGAGACAGTGTGTGCTTAAAATACATATCTCACACACTACTCAATATGTAAATAAATTAAACACAATAGATAAATAAACATAGATGAGTTTGGAATGCTCTATGTGTTCTTAGTGAAGCTCTGGACTCCTGAAATTGATCAGTATTTTCTTTGAGTCCTCTGGTTCTTAACAAGAAAATAGAGTATCATTTTGTTTTTGACTTCTAGGTCTAGCTTGATTAGCTAGAGTACAGGTGAAGTCGATGAAGCTCTTTACTCCTTGAATGTTTAGGTTCTACTGATTCAGCATGTGTTCTTCCTTATTCTTCTATGTATGTAAGTCATTGTGTACAACCAGAAGTTTACTTCGTATGTGTATTGAAGAACTGAAAGATAGCTTTTTCGGTAGTTCTAGGTTCCCTTTTATATATCTTGAGCTCCAACAATAGGATTGATTAGTATGAGGTACAGTTCCTAACATACCAACAACTATAATTAATTAATAGCAGATGCATTAAATTTTCCAAATATGATTGTTGCTTATAATAAACAAAGTTTAAGAAATGAAATAGTGTCGGGTGACTGGTGGTCTTTGTAATGGCAGCTATTTGTAGCGGTAGCTCCTTCTAGTGGTAGCTCTGAGTATCGGTTGGTAGCTCATTGTATTGGTGAGCTTCTGTCGGTAGCTCTTCCTTGCTATTAGTAATTGTTATCATTGGTAGCAGTAACTGTCTTTATCAGTAGCTTCTTCTAGAATTAGACTTCATACCAATAGTTGTCACTCTGTATCGGTCGACTGGTGCATACCGGTAGACTTACTATATCAGTAACTCAGATGTAATGGTAATTGTCTACATACATATGACCTTTCTTTATTGGTAGCTTAACTACATACTGGTGAAATTTCTATATCGGTAGCTGTTTGTCTGTCTATGCAAACTATCCACAGATTAAGTTAGAGTAAAACATTACAAAGTAAATGAACACTTGATTAACCGAATGTTCTCAAAACATAATTAATCATAATTAATATTATCAAAAATGGCGAGTCTAACAATATCTATTTTTGTTATAAAGTATGTTCTAACACATATAAAGGAATTCAAACCTGAAGTAAGGGATTTATGTTACAGTCTCATTTCTTATCAGGATTATCTATGTTTAGGTTTCTGATGATGAACTTTCATGACATACCTCTCAAAAATTCCCATAAAATGTCTTATCCTATTTTTATATTTTTACAATACATGTTTTCATTTCATTTTCTTCTCTATAACTACTCAACATACTAAAAAAATATTATTTAAGGAAAATATACTTTATTTCTCTCTTCGGTCAAAAATAATTTTTCTTCCATATAAATATCTTTTAAAAAATTAAAGACTGTTTTATATATTATCCTATGATTTTTTAAAGTAATTTTTACACTTTTTAAATTTTTAAGAAATTCATTAAAAGGAATATTTTTATCTTTTTAAGAATGAGGTACATTCAACTTTTTACCAAAAATGTGAAAGGATTATTTATTTTAACATTCATGGATTGAACGAAATTTCTGTCCATAATGACCACTAATTTCTCTAAAATATTCTTTCAAAAAATTCAAGTTTATTTCAAAATAAAAAAAATTCATTATTATTTGGGAAAGTTTTAGATTTTAAATAAGTGATTTCAAAGAGAAAAGGTTATTTTCTTCATGAAATGTTCTAAGTGAACTTTTAAAGTAATTTTTCATCTATGATGACATCCTTTGATGTTACAAAAGATTAACCAAGGATATAATCCAATGATACCATCCTTATTATCTATTTGGATGGTTTAAGATTATGATGAAAATATGTTAATTAAACTTTATCCTTTTCCATAGGTTATACTATGATGAATTGATAAAATGATTATGAAACTCATTTCTTCTCCATAGGTTGTACTATGATGAAATGTTTATGAAACCCATTCCCTTTTCCCATGTTATGATATGATGAATGGTTTATGATATTGTAGCGCACATATTTATTATTTTCATCATGTTATGGGTGGGCCTGAAATTATATATCCCTCCAATATATTCAGTAAATATGGATATCTAATGAGATAAATATGACTTGAATATGGAGTGAACCTAGTTCATTAAAGGACTCTATCCAATATGATGGTCATTGGAGTGAACCATGACTCCTACGATGGTTTGGGGAGTGAAATAAATCTACTATGATAGTGTTGTAAAGATCCTTTACTACTAAGGAAATGATTTTTTATGGTTTTGTGTATTCCACAAACTCATATCTTATGCCAATGGTATGCTTTCATGGCTTGTGTTATTTGATTCCTTTATGATTAATGTCTTATGAACTACCAATATTTATGACATGAATCAATATTATAATATATGATATCAATGGTATGGTTTTCACATTTTATTATCATGTTCACATACCCTTATGCTCATATTATGTTTAATTAATCATTGATATCTCTCTAGTTTACACTTACTGAGCATATGAGCTCACCCTTTCTTAGGTTTCCTTTCCCCAGGTTATGAACAAAGATATTAATTATGATATATCTAATAAGTTTTTAGTTATAAATTACTTAGTGGTAGATGGTTTTAATATCTTTTAAACATATTTCTTACATATCCAAGTTTCAAATTCACTATAACTATAAGATTTTAGCATTGAACATTAATTTATATAATAAATATTAATCTATTAATACATAATATCTATATATGAATAGTGTGGGTCACTATGGTTGGTATCATAATAAGGTTTAGTTAAATTTTGGAAACTAGGATTATAAAACTTTAGTGAGAACCATTAGGATAATCCTATGTATATGAGATAGTCCTAAGTTATGGTAAATAAAAGAGTGTGTTTTTCTAGAAAAACATGCAAATCTAAATAATATAAGTGGATTTGGTTTTGGCACAAATGTATATAGTGTTAATAATCCTGAAAAGTGTTGGTCAAGTATTTGTAATCCATAATTTTGGTGCATGATGAGTGTGACCTTACTGGGCACCTAGTTTGACACTCTCTATGGATGTGCTTGGGATAATTCATACTTTCTTTACAAACCATCACAAAGTATTTGAATAGATGATGACCATGAATGACCTAGGTTAAACCTAAGGTTCCATAGATTATAAAGAATCTATCATGATTTATAATTCTTATAAATGATTTTTTCATGATTATATGGTTTTTTACTATGATTATTGTTTCTCATGCTATGTTTTTTGGTTTTATCCAATGGATGAAACTTCAAGGAATCCTGTTAATGATGAATATGATGGATAATGTAATGGTTGTCCTCTTTATAAACCAAATTCTATGGGATCTATAATAAAAAAAAACTCATTGTTATACTTACACAACTTTCTCAAGATATGAATCATAATAAGATTCTAAATAGGAAAAGGATGGAAAAACATTCTATTGTGTCCTTCATGAAGAATCACCCCTTATTTTTGTGGGACTTATAATCCACTATTTTTTGAATAATGGATCAGTTCCATTGAAAAGATATTTTCCATTTTCTAGTGTTCAGAATATGAAAATTTTATTTTGTTTGTCTATCGTTCAAAAGTAAAAGTAGATCAATGGTGAAATCTTATCAATAATACAAGGTAATAGGAATAAATTTACCCCATGGAGTGCGATAAGTTAACATTTTTATTTTTTTAATAATTACTTTAAACATATTCATTGTATGAAAGTGGAGAGGGTATTCCTTGATCTGAATAATAAGTATGATAAACCTATCCTTTCTTATACAGAAATTTTTACAAGACTTGTGAGTAATGATTTTAGTATTGTCATACAACCTTATAGAAAGGTGGATCAATTCTTCAGTGGATTAAAACCAATTATATTAAATGTTTTATCCATAAGAGAGTTCAGTAACTATAAAGAAATCATTTCATGTGCAATGAAGTTGGAAATAGAGATTGGAGTTACCCATAAATCTCATGATTTTTATAATAATTGAAAGATAGAATTCAAATATATTCTAAAAAAATGGAGAGAAGAATATGTGATTTCCTTGAAGATAAAATTGTGGAATTAAACATGGATAAAGTTTTTTTAAGGTGGTATTAAATGTTTTAAGTGTGTAAAGGAAGGTCATATAGAGGCTAAATATTTAATTGATGGGGAAATTAGCAAATTATGCAAATAGAGAGAACGCTTCACAAAATGCACCACCAAAACACTTATGTTTCAAATGCAAGGAGTATGATAATTATGCTAACCATGTGATCAAATACAAAGATTAATGATGATGATCAATGTTAGTAGCCTATTAAGTCGATATAAAAATATAAATATCTTTCTATAACTATTTTTGATGAGGGGTATGATAACAAAAAGGGGAAAGTTACACTTATCATCCACTCTAGAATTTCCAATGTGTTATTTGATTATATATCTACCCAGTCTTTTATATCATAAGAATTTTTTAAAGGTATTAAAATTCCAACACAACAATTAGTTGTTCAATTAGTAATGAAACCCCCTAATGTTACAATGATCAAATATTAAGCCTATGATTCTTCTCAGGTTGAATTTTTTGAGAAGGTACTTCCTAAAAATTTTTTTATTCCCACTATGGTTGAATTTAATGTTATATTAGTAATGGATTGGATTTTTTCACATAAATTGCAAATAAATTGTCTAGTAAGGGAAGTAACTTTTTATATTCTGAACCAACCTATGATCATCTATCAGTGTAACAATAAATATGAAATTACAATGGAAATCACATCCATAATATAGGTATTAATTCCAAATTAAAATGGGTGTTTATCTGAAATGGTTGGAGAGAAACTCAACATAAATGATATACCTGTTGAGTGGGGGTTTTTTAATGTCCTATAAAAATATTTCCCTAGTTTTCCATCAAATCATAAAGTGGATTTCTCTGTAGAAATCACACATGGTGCTATGCCTATTTCAAATACTCTGTATAGAATATCCCTGATTCAGTTATAGTAATTGATGAAGTAAATCTAGGAGAATCTTGACTAGGGATTTATTCATCCAAGTGAATCAACTTGGGGTTCACCTATTCTTTTTTGAACAATAATAATGGATCAATGCGAATCTACATTGATTAATAATAAATTAACATGGTCATAATCAAGAAAAAGTATAATCTATACTGTATTGACAACATGTTTGATCAACTACATGGATCTCGGTACTTTTCAAAGATTTACCTACATTCTGAATATCATCAATTAATGTTCAATAAGAAGGGTATAACCAAGATAGTAATCCATACAAGGCATGGACACTAAGAATTTATAGTGATTCTATTTGGTCTTACTAATTCCCTATCTATCTTCAAAGATTTAATGAATAGATTATTTTTAGGTTACCTTGATTATTTTTTAGTAGAATTTATAAACAAAATTCTTATATATTCAAAGATAAAGGAAGAGAATGAAGATAACTTGAGGATTTTTCTAAAAACCTAATGAGAAGTGGTATGTGAATTTTCAAAAGTGTAAATTTTGACTAAAAAAGTTTCATTTTTGGGTTATATAATCTCAAAAAATGCTATATCAATGGATCCATCAAATATAATCCACTAACCAAGTTAGGTTTCAAGGGAGACAAGTTTCATTGTATGGATCAATGTAAATAAATTTTTAAGGAACTAAAGAGAATGTTATTCAGTGAACCTATTTATACATTACCATCATTAAATAATGGATTTCAATATATAGTGATTCATCGAATAATGGAATGGGATGTGTCCTCAGGTATAAAGATATGGTTATAGCTTATCCCTAATGAAAATTAAATGTTCATAAAAAAAATTACACAAATCACCATTTGGAATTAGATGTGGTAATTTTTTCATTAAAGATATAAATTAATTATATTTATGGTGAAAGGTGTGATATATATACTAATCATAAAAGTTTAAAGTATACATTCACTCAAAAAGATTTAAATATTTTCCAAAGATTGTGGTTGTATATTATTAAAGATTATGAAAATTTAACACATTACCACCCTAGGAAATAAAACAAGGTGTAAAATTATATAAGCCAGAAGTATCATAATAACTTATCTATGATGAGGATCAAAAAAGATCCAATATTTATGTATTGATAAATGATGGATCTTGAAATATTAAAGGAAGGGGATAAATATTATCTTTATCAAATTAATATTTAACCATCTATACAAGTGAAGGTTAAAGAGGTGTTGAAATAAGATGTGGAACTACAGAAGAAGGTGAGAAATGTTCCTGAGTTCAACTATGATTGTGATCGAATGATATGGTTTAGGAACCGTGTAGGTGTTTCCTCCATACCATATTTGAATAAGGTCCTATTAAAGTAGGATTATATTTATTCATTATATATTAATACAATAAGTAAAAATATGTAAAGAGATCTGAAAAATTATTTCTACTATGATGAAATGTAGAGAGATATTGTAGAGTTTGTATCACGATGCTCGGTATGTCAACAAGTTAAACCTGATAGATATAATTCTACGGGGTTTTTACGACCATTACCCATACCCTAATGTAAATGGGAAAACATCACCATGTATTTTATTGTCATACTCTACAAAATGTCTAAGGTACATAATTCCATTTGGGTTTTAGTCGATTGCCTTACAAAGTAAGCACACTTCATTATCAACTGAGATTATTTCTCTCTTTATTAGCTTTCGAGAATTTATATTAAGGAAGTAGTAAGTTTTCATAGAGTACCACATTATATTTTATTTGATCTGGATCTACAGTTTACCTTGATGTTTTGGAATAGTCTTTAGTAATCCCTTGATATAAATTTAAGCTTCAGTACTAATTAGAATCCCTGGGTTTATGGTTAGTCTAAGAGAACCATTCAAACCCTAGATGACATATTAAGATCTTTTTCGAGTGATTTCAAAGGTGTTTGGGATCAACACCTTCCTCTAGTAGACTCTTCTTACAACAATAGCTTTCACTAAAGAATTAATATGGATCCTTATGAAGCTCTCTATGGTAAGAAGTGTAAAACTTAAACATGTTGTGATGAATTTGGAGAAATAAATCTAATGGTACTTAATCTATCTAATAAAATTATAGATAAATTTAGATCCATTCAATAGCACATCAAGGCATCTCAAATTAGACAGAAATTTTATATTGATAATCATCAGGGATATCTAGAGTATGAAGTTAGTTCAAAGGTTTTTCTCTAGATTTCTCTATGGGGGATGTTTATCATATTTAGAAACAATAAAATATGATAATTGGGAATATTATCACCTTGGAAGTTCTTGATCAAGTGGGGATGGTGTCTTATATCTTATCACTTCAAATGAACCTATCTCAAGTTCATTATGTGTTTCATGTATCTATTCTAAGGAAGTAAATACCTGATATATTACATATACTGAACTCAGTATTCATACCACTATAGAAATATCTTTCCTATGAAGAATAACCAGTGGAAATCCTGAATCATAGAGATATTTCTACTGAACAAGACTACTCACCTGATAAAAGTTATCTGGAGGAATCTAAAATTCAAAAAATATTTGTGGGAATCTAATGATGTGATGAGTAAGATATATTCTAATTTTTTTATATCATAGTAATAGTATTTCGTGGAAAAAAATCATTTTAACTAAGTAATAATGTAACACCTTGAGATTTTAGGATATATTTCTTTTTAAATAAATTTAATCTCTTTGATAGCTTCCGATTCATGAAACTTTGAGTCTAAATGAACTATAATATAGTATATAGTTATAAACAAGACATTAAATTGGTAGGTATTAATATTAATAACTAAATTATGAAAATTATATGGTTTAAACATGTATAAATTAAATTCATCATAAATGAAAATAAAAAACATTTTAAAGTATGAGAAATGTTTCTCTAAAAACTGTTTTTATGTGCACAATGTTGTTTTATCTTAATAAATTGAATTTATCACTATTTAAGAATGATTTTAATGAACTTTATATATGATATATTCGATCAAATTTTTTATCATTCATATAATATTTTTTTCTTAGCATGGGATAAGAATAAATCTAGATTTATGATTAAAAAATAAATTTTTCCAAAAGATATGTTTCATTCTGTTTTGTGCACTTATTTTAAATTATTTTTTTATAATTTTGGAAAATTTATTTCAAAAAATGAACTTAATTTTTTAAATGACCATTTAAAATTAACTTATATTGAATTTTTGAGAGTTTTCTGAAAATATTAATTTTTCGATAAAGAGTGAAAAATACTGATTTTAATTAAAATTTGTCTTTTCATTTAAAGAATTTAAAAGGTTTAATTTTAATTTAAAATGGTTTTAAATGATAAATTATTTCAATTATATTATTATTAATCCAATTTAGGTCATTGGAATCAATTTTATGTTGAATTTTGATATAAAAACTATTATACTTGAGAAAAGGTTTTCTTTGGAAAAACCACTTTTCATCACATTTGAGGGTCAAATTTTAAATTAAAACCTACCACTTATATGAATTTATTTAGATAAAAAAGACTGAATATCTGGAATTTTCATAAATAATATTATTTAATAAGGTCAAATTAATATTTTTCATAATGAATAGTAAAAATATTAAAAATTAATTACTATGATTAAGGTTAAAATGAGTTTATTGCGGGTCACCCTAAAAATACAAGGATTAAACTGACCCAAAAACTTGTTGAAATTTAATTTTCTTGTATTATTTCAATCCTAAACTTATCATCTTCTAATATGAGCCATTTTTATCCATTTTTTCTATGTAAGTGACATCAAATTGTTTTAAAATTTTAGAAATTTAAAAATATTCCACTCACCTCAATTATAAAAAGAAACCTCCTCCCTGACTTATTAAAACTTCAAGAGCCTTTTTGATTTAGAAGATACCTACCAAAATACATTACTTCCATCCCCCTATGCAACCTATAGTCACTTATTTGAACATAAAATCGTCCTAGGAAGGCATTAGGTATAAACCTAAAGAGGTTATCTAAAGAATAGGTATAGTTCTTTACAATTCACTTTTGTTTTATTTCTTCTTATACGCCCTTAAAATATTATTAAACCATTCTAAAATAATAAACCCAGTATATACCATATAATTATATGTAATTATGTTAATTTAATAAACTATATCCTTCTCCTCTTCCCTCTAACGGGAAAAAAACTGTCAATCATGTGTACAGCAGACTATGACCTCGTGAACCAACGTATTTAATTTTAAATCATAGCCTATAACGACTAGATATAATGATAGATTTAATGTATATATATGATATTTATGACATAATTATACTTATATAATTATAATATCACATATACCTTCTTACCATTTAATATTTTGGAAGACAAAAATTTACTTTATGCGTACGTGTCGACTATCACCTCCACAAAGGGATTTGATTCATTTTTCATTTCATTTTTACATGGATGGTAATAATTTCAGGAACCAAGCTAGAGTACTATTTAACCCAACACCCATCCCAGACTTTGGAATGTCCCAAAGGGTGTTCCCAATCACCATGGGCTAAAAACTATTTTCTGCGTATCAAAATTATTCTCTGGGAATGATTTCTCCCATTTAGAAAAGCATAAATAACCAAAAAAATAAACAAGACATACATGAATAACTATAACCCAAAAATGTAAAAATATTTTTAGATTCAATGTTTTATAACTTCAAACAAAAACCAAAAATACTACAACAAAAGGAAACTACACAAAACCCATAAGCCTTCGTGTAACATGAGGGATCCACCTACAAGTCACCACCACCAACAACTACAACAAGTAGCGGAACTCTAGAAACCAAATCCACCATGACACACCTTTACTTTACCTGGTTTATACATATAACAAAGTATACATATAAACAAAAGTGTATATAGGGTATGATCCAAATACCAGTAGGATTCCACCAAAAAGAAAGGATTCTATGGTATAACATTAGAAGACAATTTGACATGAACATGTTTTTTAAATCTTTTAAAAAAATTTAATGAATTTTAAGAAAAAAAATCTCAAGACCATTTCAAATCAAACATACTTCAAAAATAAATACATAATAATACATACAAGTTCCACCATATACTAACAGATGGCACCACACCATATAATAATCATGTTAAAATAGATCACTATGGGTAAATCCCTAAGGGTAATCTATCTCTAGTGAGATACTAAAACCTCATACCTTGGTGAAAGGTGGTATAGTAAACAGAACCATTAGTTTTCTCATGTACAGACCACTAGGAGGGGACACCCCAATGGCCTAGTGTTCTCTAATCATAATCATAGTTTAGTTAGTGTTGTAAGAATCAATCAAACTAAGTGAAACTGAGAATTGCCACTTCTAAATCACTAATGTACTAGATATATTCAGCCCACCTAAATACCTAGGACTCCCTTTGTCCTCAATGCCATTTCACATGTTACACAAATCACCAAATTCAAAAAAAACATTTCCAAGGACACAAGGGAAACACCCCTTTCATAAATTTTTACACAGAAACCACTCTTTCTCAAAATAAATTAACCTTCCATTTTAAATTCACCAAATCCATTTAAAAATACATTTTTACCACTTTTCCAACCTAAGAAACCCATTTTGAAAAACATAAGAAAAAACATAATTGATTTCAACTATTTCCATGGGCCAAGACCTTTTCAATTTCACATATAAAGAAAGTTTTCTTTAAAACATGATTTAATTCATTTAAAAATTTATAATTTACATGTAAAGGTGCATAAAAAAATCCACATGCTAAAATAATCCTTTTCATTGAAAACCCACTCCAAAACGCTTTTTCACCATTGGTGCCTCTAAAAACCCATTTCGCACTAACAAACATGGCATAAAACACTTTCAAGAAACACCCTTATAAATCTTTTACAAAACATAACTATTTTACTTTATAAATTCCACTTTATTTATATAAACATGGAAAAAAACTCCCAAAATATATTATGTACCATGAAAATCAATCATTGAAAATATTTATAAACTAAAACGATCAAGCTAAAATTATTTAAAAATGATAGAGTATGGAATCACCTAAATCAAGTATAGAAACTTTCAAAAATTGGTGCGAAATCACCACTACACCACCACAAGACACTAATAATGAAAGATTTAGAAAAAAAACATCACGATATTGCTCAATAACACAAGATCAAACCCTTCCAAGGTTAAAAACCTCATTGGAAAAAGAGAACCCAATAAATAGGAAAGGAAACCCTAGAAAAATGGAAAAAATAAAAGGATATGGAACATTCTTGACGAATAATTGAAGAATCGGGGTCAAAACCACCTAAGAAAAGGTGACCAAGGATCCTAGGAGGGCTTGGAGGGGGCTATCATGCCATAAAATCCTAAGTGGGGAATATGGGGGTGGATTTAGGGTTAAATCCTGAGAGGAAACATAAGTCATTTTCATATTTTTAATGACCTGGACATTGTACTCAGTTTTCCCACGCATTTTTTCAAAACATGCACCCCTTACTACCTAAGAAGAACGTATTTTAGGGTAATACCATGTGGTTTAAAAATCATGTGTTAACCCGGCAGTTTTCCACAGCCCAAAAATGTCCATAAGCCACATAGTATACTAGTAAAAATTTAAAAATTGTGCTCCAACCATGATCACATGCTTCCAACTCAAAAAACATACATTTTTTCACCAAAAACACCCCAAGGAAATTAATTAATGACCTCAGGAGAAAATATAAACAAAATAGAACCTTAAAATTCAAACCCGTCACTCCATAAACTCAAGGGAAAAACTTCGACCCACAAGAAAACCATATCGAAGAATTAAAACAAAACCCTTGTGTGACAATTCTCCCCACCATAATGCTTTCCACCCCTAAAAATCCACAACAAGTCTTAATCTCCAAAAAAATGATACTCCTCCACGACTTAGGGAGGTTTCCAATAGACATAAAATGAGAAGAAATAAAGAAAACTGTGTATGGAAATAGATATTCACAATATTTAACTCAGGAGGCAGAATACACTCCCCACCACACACCTTCTACCCCCAAAAATCTAAAACACCTCCATTTGATTGATCAAAAGAAAGGAATCCACACAACTGGATAATCCAACCTCTTAGGAATGGATTAATACAAACATAACTAGACAAAAATCATATTATTTACATGAAATGAATAAACAAACTAAAATCACTTCTCAATAAACACTTCTACAATCATGTATCAGCAAACTGTTGGGTTCCCTCCGAAACCAACATTTACTCGAGGGAGGAACTTGGAATTTGATAGCTTCAAACTAGACTACACACTACCAAGCCAAACCAGAAACCAAAACAGATTATCAATGCGATGAGTCCAAAATAAACTCCAAGCCATTTTAAATGAGCTATTATTGATTTACTACAGATGGAATTTCTACAAGACCTATAGTGGGTCTCCCCACCATGAGAACCAAATAGCTTAGCCAACTATCATAGATTGACATGAGAAACCATAAATGGGCTAACATTGGAACTTCCCACGCAGAATAAAATTAAAACTAATTTACAATGAAGATCACAAAAGGACAACAACACATAGATTCACATCCAAATAAGTTACAACCACTTAAGTTAAATAAAACAAGAAAACCATACCTCCTTGTAACCAAGGAGGAACTATTCCACCCACATGGGTCGTAACGAAGAATGGGGACTTTGTGCCACTACCCATAAAATGGGACCTTTCCAAAAAAAAGTTTACAATAGAGAAGCTGGAATTGTCCCCATCCAACACTAGATACCTAGCTGGACCAAGGTCCCTCTCACCCTACATGATTCTGGACTACGTGTGAGCCTCATTCCAGGGCCTATGGATAGAGCCCAGATGTTTAAATCATCTCATGCCTCAAAGTCAGGAATTAACAATCTCTATTTGGAGATCATGATTTTGGTTTTATGAGCAACCACATATCACTCTATGAAGAACCAAAATAACACCACTTACCATGGAACTCACCTGGCTTAGCCTGAATGTTTGAATCATCTCATGCCTCACATGCATATTCCCATACAACTGGGGGAACCCATCTACCCATTCCATCAGACATCCAAATTTATCAGCACATATCCATACACATGGGAACTTATTATAATACCAAAGGATAAAACACAACACTTCCACTTCTCAAAACAAAACATTCAACCCCTTTCCACATTCAAAATCCATATTCAAATTTCAAAAAATCATAATTTTTTAAAAAATTACACTAACCACAAAGAAAAAAACCATTTTAAAACTCCACACATCAACCCAAAACATTTCATCTCATTCATAAAATCTTTGATATATCAAAAAACAACACTTAAAATGGATTTTCCAAAACCCTCCTTGAAATAGTTCATGTTTTACCAATAATCAATTTCGATAAACAATAAGTTTTAATAAATAAAATCCAATTCTTTTTTGAAATCATTGATATAAATTCATAAATAATTTTACAAAAATCAACTTTTTTAAAGACTCTATCAAGATGATTCTAGAAATTCATTTTTCATATTCCGGAAACAGAACCATTTCCACTTAAAAATACAATTTTCACAATTTCCAAAACAAGATATTTTAAAACAATTTTAAGAACCCAAAAAACACAAAAAATCTACAATAGGAAACTAGATTCAATGGGTGGATTGGACTTGTGGTGGGAGGCCATATTCCAAACAAACCACCATCATAGAGAGTTTTCTAGAACCATGCCCCCGACTCCACATGGCTTGTCGGGCCCTATGAGCTCACTGAGACCATAGAACCAACTATATTTTCATTTCCAAAATTCAAAAAAAACCCATAATAACCAAATAAACGAAATGTAACCCAACTTCACATGGAAATTCAAGTCGGCCAAACACCCTACTCATAACCATAACATCAAGTCTATACAATCATAGATCTGGTCTACAAAGACTCTCCCCAAATAATGTGACCAAAAATAGAATTACCTCTTCTAATAGCATTTTTTCATGAACCAAGCTAGAGTACCATTTAACTCGACACTTGACCCAATCTGTGGCATGGCCTGAAGGACGTTCCCAATCCCCACAGGATGGAAACTAGTGATTGGGTATCAAAATTATTCTTTGGGAATGATTTCACTCATTTAGATAAGTATAAATAACCAAATAAAATTAACAATACATACCTGAATAATCATAACCAAACAAGGTTAAAAAATCCCATATTTAATGTTTTACAAATTTAACCAAAAACTAAAAAAACTACAACAAAAGGAAACTACAAAACAACCTAGAAGTCTCTGTGAAACATGAGGGATCCGCCCTCAAGCTACCACCAGTAACACCTGCAACAAGTAGTGGAAATATAGTAAACAAATCCACCACAACACACCATTCCTTTACCTAGTTCATACCTCAAAAGAAGTCTGCAAACACCCAAATGTGTATATAGGGTGTGAGAAAAAGCCTAGTAGTATTCTACCCAAAAAAGATTATTTCAAGATATAACATTAGTTGAGAGTTTAACATTCACATTTTTTTCATAAAATATTTTAAATAAATTTATGAAATCATTTTAAGAAAAACCATTCTCAATGAAAAACACTTTCAAGGAAAAACCATTTCACATAAAACATGATTCAAAATGAAATACACAAAAATGCATACAAGTTACTCCTTATACCTATGGATGGCACCACACCATATAAGAATAATATCACTATAAAGAACCAGGGGTAAATATCTAATGGTAATCTAGCTCTAGTGAGACAATATAACCTTGTACTTTGGTGAAAGGTGGTAGAGTAACCACATCGATCAGCTTTCTCATGCATGAGCCACTAGGAGGGGACTCACCAATAACCTAGTAATCTAGAATCATAATCACAGTTTAGTTAGTGTTATAAGCATCAATAATAATAATTGAAACCAAGACTTTCCACTTTCAAGTCACTAGCATACTATATCTAGTCATCCCACCTAGATACTAGGGATTAACTTTGGGATCAATTCCATTTCACATATTACACAAATCATAACATTCACAAAACATTTCCAAGAACACAAAGGAAACACCGCTTTCATAAATTATTACATGGAAACCAACCTTTTATAAAGAAAGAACCTTCCATTTTATACACACAAAAACCATTTAAAAAATAAATTTTTACCTCTTTCCCAACCAATTAAACCCATTTGAAAAAACAAAAGAGAAGAAAACAATTTATTCAAACTATTTCCATGGGCCAATCCATTTTAAATTTTACATATAAACCATGTTTTCTTTAAAACATGTTTCGCATAATTTAAAAAATTCACAATTCACATGTAAAGGTGCACAAAAAAAGTCACATGCCAAAATAATACATATTCCATTGAAAACACACTTCCAAAAATTTTCTCACCATTGGTGTCTTTGAAAACCAATTTTTTACCTTCCACACATCGTACAAAACACATTCGAAAACCACTACCATAAACCTTTCACAAAACATAACCATTTTCCTTTATAAATTCTTCTTTCATTATATGGTAATGATAAAAACACTCATAAAATATATTATTCACCACATAAATCAATTATATAATATATTTATATACTTAAGAAAGTAAGCTAAAATTATCTAAAAATGCTAGAGTATGGAATCACCTACCTCAAGTGTAGAAACCTCTAAAAAATTGTGTGGAATCACCACCTCACCACTATAGGACCCTAACAAGGTAATATTTAGAAATAAAATTCAATATATCACTCAAAGACACAAGATAGAACCCTTCCTTGGTCAAATACCCAACTGGAAAAACAAAACCGAAGAAATAAGAAAATAAAGCCTAGAAAGATTGTTGAAATCGAAGGAGATGAAACTTATTTGATGAATCCATGAAGAATTAGGGTGAAAACCACCCAAGAAAAGGTTCCTAGGGATCCTAGGAGAGATTAAAGGGGGATACCATGGTAGAAAAACCAAAGTGGGGAAGATTGGGTGGATTTTGGTTTAAATACTTAGAGGAAAGATAAGTAATTTTCATATTTTTAATGACCGAGACATTGTGTGTGGTTTTATCACATGGTTCTCAAAAATATGAGGAAATTTTATTTCCCTTAATACCTAATAGAAACATGATGTATGTTTATCTCACATAGTTTACAAACCTTGCACTAACCATGCAATTAGCCACTGCCCAAAAATGGTCATAGGTCACATGGTTTCTTGGAGAAGGGCGAATGGTTTGACAAATTGTGTGCTAACACTGTGCCTCATACATCCAACCCAAAAACATGAATTTTTTACCAAAAATGTAACACCCTGAGATTTTATGAGATATATTATTTTTTTTATCTTCTGTTGTATGCTACACCAAGATTACCTTGTACTATATGCAACACCGTATTAGCTTGCAGTATATGCAACACTATTCTTGGCTCGTGTTAAACATAATTTCAAGTTCATTTTATGGAAATTATTCTACGCAACATTAAGTATAGATTTTGTTTAATGTATAAATGAAATAAGTTTTGATTATGTTATACGCAACACCAAAAAAATCTTTCACTACACGCAGCCCTGACTTGGATTGCATTACACGCAATCAACACCTTCTTCGATAGCGTGTATAGTACGCAATACCGAGTTTCACTAAATGAGATATTATTAAATTATTATAAAAACTAGCCGTTATGAATAGTAATACCCACTTTTTGAAATTTTATAAATTTTATCTTTCAAAATAGACTTAATTTCTAGATTCAGAATATCTAAATTATACTAGGGTGAATTTTGGGTATTTTTCTGAAAACTTTCAATATTTGATGAATAGTGAAAACACTAGGTTGCTATTTAAAAACAGACTTTTTATTTAAATAATTATTTATTTTATTTAAATTTTTTTTAGGTCAAAATTGATACATAATACTGATATATGTTCTATGTAATTCATTGGAGTCATTTTATAATAATTTTAAATATATAAAAATTTTATTGAACTTTTCCCCGTCTTTTACCCACCTCCTAGGAGAATTTTCAATTTTACATAAAAATTAATTTTATCGCTTCTGTGAGTTGAATTTAAAAATTATGAGAGACACGGTTAATATAAAGGAGTAAAATTTGGTTCAATAAGATAAAAATAATTTTTGGTGAATAGTAACTTTTTACTTTTATTTACCACGGTTAAAATTAAATAGGGTAATTAAGGGTAAAAATGGTATTATTATTACCCTAACACATGTCCTAATTCTATTCGATAAGTGTAATTAGACCAAAAACTTAGCAATAAAATATTACCCTTTAGGTCCACTTGGATTAGATTAGTGCACTTATTATTATTTTATTTAAAGAATAGTTAAAAGAGTTAAAATCAATGTTTAATAAATAAAACATTTTTAATATAGGGTTATATATAAGATAAATTCGATAATAAATATTAATTAGAAAGAAAAAAATATTTCCTATGTAATTTTATTTTATTTATAATTTTTAGACATTAAATAATTTAATTTATTTATGAAACAATGATGATGCAGTAATTACCTTATTAATGAAATATTAACATAATTGATGTTATAAATACCCAAATAAATGTAATTTGAGACTTTTAATGAATTAAACTAATTTTCTAGGTTAATATGACATTTTAATATTTATTTAATTAATTTTTTTTAGAACTAATCATGTTTTTATGATTTTCACAAAAAAATCAATTACCAAATAGTGTCAAAATTGACATAAAATAGTTTTTAACACAAATATTATATTATGAATTGTTATTCTTTTTCTAAAAATATAAGGTTCTTCCAAATGACTTATATAAGGTTATATATATCAATAATAAACCACTTTGGGTTCGTTTGTCTTGTTATAGTAAGTTTATTAACCATATAGTGTAAGAAAACAAGAAGACACGGTAAAAGTTAAATTATTTAACTTAGAGTTAAATCTAAATGATAAGGATAAAATAGTAACCTAAACATGTCTAAAACCTATTAGTTTAGAGGGTTTCGACCCATACCCACGTTATCTTCTAAATAAATAAATTTGGAGCTATTATAAATTGAATATGACTTTATTATAAAATAATATTTTATGTTTTTTCATTTGGTGCCCCTCTCCTCCCTTATAAAATAGCACTCCCCCCTCTTCTATTTACACAATTTTGAGCTTTCAATCTCGGAAAAACCCTACCCATTTATCTTTTAAACTTTCCTAGAAACATTATAGAGGTTCCTTTATCCTCAAAATACCAACTCTAGTGCCTTAAGAGAAAGCTTAAAAGAGGTGTGTCGAAGAAGAGGTAATCTCTTCTACTGATTCCTTCAAATTTCATTCTTCTTAAACTTCTTCTTATTTAGTTGTTTCATTATAAAGTAATAACATAATTATCACTAATATAATTATATTTTATTATAAATATGAAACAACCCCATTTCACCTTCTATCCATCCTACAAAAAAAGAAATCACTGCACGTCCATACGTACGGAATACCGTCTCCACGCCGTGGTGTAATCTGTTTTTCCACCACCACCTTACTTGGATGGGTATAATGGTGCAAAGAATAACTATATATGGTTATTATAACATCATAATTATTCTGAGATATTATATCATCCACTCCGATTCCATTCAATAATTATGGTAATGATATCATCGCTCGTGTGTAGGTACGGATTACCGTCTCCATGACGCGATGAGATTCATTCTCCATGTTAACCAATAAATAATGATTATAAAGTATATATAATGAATAATAATGAAATATATGACATAATTAAGCTAATTTATAAATGTATATATATATATATATCATCTACTTACTTACATTCAAGTCAATAAGGAAAGGAAAATAGCGTTCATGCGTACGTACGGCCTACCGTGTCCATGAACGGTGTATTTCATTTCATTCGTCTATCTATTATATATATATATACTGAATATATATGATATATAAATCATGTTTTACATTCTGTATGTAAGTAAATCATTTTATAAGTAATAATAATATCAATAACAACAAGTCCAAACACGTACGATAAATAAAATGATTTTACCCAAAACGCTGCTTTAACATGGAATTTACAAAAGAATGGCTAATATAAAGTCATAAGTGAACCATATATGATATAATCACAATTAATATGATTATATAATAAGTAAATGACATTATTTAAATCATTATACAAGATTTTCAAATACATACGAAGCTTATCGGACCCAAGGTAAGGAATAATTTTTCAAATCTCATTTTTATACGAGATTTCTTATACGTAAGTATTTTCTGGGGTTATGTTTATCATCCATGTCCATGTTTTCTAAAAATGTTTTCATAAAATGTTTACTATTATTCCATGTATTTTTAAAGTCATTTTTACCCTTTGTTTAATTTTTACCACATTGTATGGAAGGAATCTTTCCTTTGGTTACCATATAAATTACTTTTTGACTTTTTCGGAAAAAGTACGAGAATAATATTTTTTTTAACTTATACGGCGTGAATGGATTTTTATGGTTTCATAATGAATTATTTCAATGAATATTCCTCTACAAAAGTTCATGATTATTTTCAACAAAATACGTTTCTTTTAAAATTTCATGGCATTTTGAGAAAAGAAAATTATTTTGAAGAAGAAAGGATATTTTACTCAAGAATTCATTTCAAGTGTTTTATCAAAAATATTTTCCATATAAGATGACATTATTTAGTTTTTTTTATGTTTCAAGTATAATTTCTCTATTATTTACATGGTTTTATTTTTCTTATGATGAAATGATATCCATTTCTTTTATATGGATTATGTTATGATGGTTTGATGTTTATGAAACCCATTTTATTCGTTGGGTTATTATGAATGATGTATGTTTATTTTGTGGCACACGAAAGAATGATTTCATTATGAGATGGATGGGACCTATATCTCCCTAAAATTAATTGGGTAAAGATTTATATCTCATGAGATAGACATGGATATAATGGTACGTTAATCTGGTTCAGTGATACAGGACAGGAACAAGAAGTGAACTCGATTCAGAAAGGGACTTTGTCCACTAAGATGGTCTTGGAATCAATGTCTTGGATACTATGGAAATAATATCATGGGATTAATGGTTTTCCACAATTAAATTTTTTATTCACATGCTATTTTATCATGATTTATGTTCCTTTATGACCTATGCCTTACGTACTGCCAAGATTTATTTCACAACTCAAGATTTTGATGTGTAAACTTTATGTTCATGTTTTGAAGTTCAAATGTATATGGTTTGTTTTATTTTATCCATGATTACCCTTACTGAGCATTTGATCTCCATTTATATTTTTTCTTTTCCCCAGGTCAGGAAGAAGGATATTAAGTAGGATATGCCAAAAAGGACTCTAGATATGATGAAATAAACAGGAGACAATATAGATGATTTATGAACCAGATGTTTATGTTTCCCAGTTTCTAAAGACACTATACCTATACGGTCCTATCATGGTTTTTTTATATTTTTTAATAAGTATGATTTAATTCTTAAGTAATAACAATGTTTTTAAAGTACGGTTCTCTACAATTGGTATCATAGGAAAGGTTTAGTTAACCTTTGGAAACTAGGATGCAAAAACTATAGTGAGATCCCTAGAGATATTTCTAAGGTATGTCTAGGGATGTCCCTAAGGTTAAGTATAATTATAGGTTATAGTCATAGAATTTCGGTAACGATCATAGAATTAAACCTAAGATGTTAGATATTGAAGGAACTCCCCATTTATTATGTTGTTTTCCTCTCATGATTTTGCCTCTCACATTATTCCTTTTGGGTTTTAGACAATGGTTGGAACCCGAAGAAACCATGTTGATCAATGTCATGGACGATGCAATGATTTTCCTCCTGAAATAACCAATGTTATGGGAGTTGGAGTGAAAAATATTATTTCTATACTTACACAAGCTATGAATCATTCTGGACTTCCAAATGAGCAGAGAAGGGAACAATATTCTATTGATTACTTCATGAGGCAACATCTACCTTCTTTCAATGGGTCTTCTGATCCACTTGTTGCTGAAAATGGATCAATACCATTGAAAAGATATTTTCCATACTTCGCTGTTCAGAACATGAAAAAGTCATTTTAGCTGTTTACCGTTTAGAAGGTGAAGAAGACCAGTGGTGGACTCTAATTAAGAATACAAGGTCCCAATATGAAATTGAATCCATGGAATGGAACGAGTTCAAGAACTTGTTTTTGAATAAGTACTTCCCTCGTATTCTTTAAACAAATATGGAGAAGGATTTCTTTGAGATTTAGCAAAAGGATGATGAATCTGTTGGTATATATGAATCAAATTTTACAAGGCTTGAAAGGTATGCATCTGGCTTTATCATCCAACCTGAAAGTAAAGTGGACCGATTCTTCAGTGGCTTAACACCAAGTCTTCAAAGAGAATTAGCTATAAGAGACTTTAGTACCTATGAAGAAATTGTGCGTTGTGCTATCAAGGTAGAACTGGAAGTTAGTGTTAAATATCTATCTCATGGTTTTGACAAGAAACTAAATGTGGACAATAAGGAAAAATCTTAGAACAATGGTGAAAAGAAGGTGAATGTTTCTTTATGATCAAAGTGTGGAAAGAAGCATAGTGGAGATTGTCTAAAAGGTACTAGAAAATGTTTCAAGTGTGGAAAAGAAGTTCACCGAGCAGCTGAGTGCCTAATTAATGGGAAAAAAGTTTCTAATGACGTGAATAGAGAAAAGACTACAGAGAACGCTCCACCAACACTTTAATGCTTCAAGTACAAGGAAATGGGGCATTATGCTAATCAATGCTCTAATCTAAGGGTTAATGATGATCGACGTGAGCAACCTCTTAAAGAAAAGGAAAAAGGGAAGTCACATGCGATCACTATTTGTGATTTTGAGTATGACAATGACGTTGTGGAATGATTGAGTGTTTATGTAATGGGATTTCAAAATAGTATCATGGAATCTCATTTATTGTATCGTGGAATTTTGAAATAACTATGTATTGGTTTTCAATAATTGTATGGTACCGGTAACCATGAAAAGTGATTGAAATATTTTTGGAAAGTGGATGATATGCGCATAATGAAGGGATAAGGAGAAAATGAAATGTTTGATAGTATTCATGAGATCATGACTGATATAAGGACAAAGTGATATCATGGTTTGAGTATATAGAAATTTTGGGATCTTGGTATGTGGAAAGAGTTAACTTTTGATAGCATTCATGGTTTCACTAAGGTTCTATGGTAATTCATGTTTCAAAAGAATACATAATTAAGGTATTCACATGTTTGTAATGTGACCAACAAGATATATCTTATGATATATAGGGAATAAATGATGGTATTCACGTGCTTGTTATGTGACCTTTCAAGTAATCTTTTTCTATACACTATGAGATTGGACAGA
The DNA here is from genome assembly GCA_963277665.1 of Viscum album. Taxonomy (NCBI): domain Eukaryota; kingdom Viridiplantae; phylum Streptophyta; class Magnoliopsida; order Santalales; family Viscaceae; genus Viscum; species Viscum album. The sequence continues at coordinate 1,073,734,144 of OY728157.1, read as the reverse complement.
TGTGTTTTGGATAAGCCTAAAGATTGGAATGGATTATGTTGGACATCAAATGGTATTATATAAGGATAGAACTTGTTTTTCAATATTATTTCTGGAATGTTATAATAGTATAGGTTTAGAAAAAGGACAACTCATAGGATGAGCGACAACCCATTGCGTCGGACAAGGCTGTGGGAATCAAACCCACAACTGAAGTGTGACATGCCTTTATCGCATACCACTGGCCTACAGGAAGTCCCTGGTTAGTAGAAACTAGTTTTATTTTATTAAGTGCTACGATAGATGAAGTATAAGTCCATTTTAGCAACCATATGCGATTAATCTCACCATAGATGGACTTATGTACCATATGTTTGAGAAAGATGGAATGAACTATCATTGTATTGCATGATCTGCTAAAACTTCACGAAAGACAAATTCAACTTCATTTATTTAAGATATGAAGTGGAAATTGTTTGAGTCATGAGCAACGGTGAGATTGTACCAAAATAGAGTAAGTATTTCTTTTAATTAAAAAAATCATCAACATTAGGGAAATGATCTTGAAAACCAAAAATGTTGTCCTAGTGCTCTCATATCTGATGAATCAGATGGTACCTTAGATAATCACAAATTTATGGTTTTGTGATTGTTGGATTTTTCATATCCATGTTCTCTACCACTCTCCATCAGAACGTGATGGTTAGATTTCTCTTCCATATACATATTTTCACCTATGTTATCTTATGTGGAAACCCAGTGATTATTTAATTTGGGTAACCATTACGTTTCATAATTTAGTTTTCAAAGTTAAGTTTTGGTAGTCCTTTTTACTATGTGGGTTTCTGTTAAAGAAACTTTCAAGTAGTAAACCATTTATAACCCCGATGAATATCGAGGGTTAAATTCATTTTAAGGGGGGTAGAATGTAACACCCCGAGATTTTATGAGATATATTATTTTTTTCATATCATCTGTTGTACTCTACACCAAGATTACCTTGTACTATACGCAACACCGTATTAGATTGCAGTATACGTAACAGTATTCTTGGCTCGTGTTACACACAATTTCATGTTTGTTTTGGGGAAATTATTCTACGCAACATTAAGTATAGATTTTGTTCAATGTATAAATGAAATAAGGTTTGATTATGTTATACGCAACACCAAACAGAGATTTCACTACACGCAGCCCTGACTTGGCTTGCATTACACACAATCAAGACCTTCTTCGATAGTGTGTGTAGTACGCAATACCAAGTTTCACTAAACGACATATTATTAAAATATTCAATAAACTAGTTGTTATGAATAGTAATACCCACTTTTTAAAATTTTATAAAGTTTATATTTCAAAATGGATCTCATTTTTGGGTTCAGAATATCAAAATTAGCCTAGGGTGAATTTTTGGTATTTTTCTGAAAACTTTCAATTTTTAATGAATAGTGAAAACACTGGGTTACTATTTAAAAACTGACTTTTTATTTAAATAATTATTTATTTTATTTAAATTTATTTTAGGTAAAAATTTATACATAATACCTATATATATTCAATGTAATTCAATGAAGTCGTTTTATAATAATTTTAGATATATAAAAAATTTATTGAACTTTTCACCGTCTTTTACCCACCTCCTAGGAGAATTTTTAATTTTACATAAAAATTAATTTTACCGCTTCTGTGAGTTAAATTTAAAAATTCCAAGAGACATGGTTAATATCAAGAAGTAAAATTTGGTTCAATAAGATAAAAATAATATTTGGTGAATAGTAACTTTTTACTTTTATTTACCACGGTTAAAATTAAATAGGGTAATTAAGGGTAAAAATGGTATTATTATTACCCTAACACATGTCCTAATTCTATTGGATAAGTGTAATTCGACCAAAAAATTAGGAATAAAATATTACCTTTTAGGTCCACTTGGATTAGATTAGGACACTTATTATTATTTTATTTAAAGAAGAGTTAAAAGAGTTAAAATCAATGTTTAATAACTAAAACATTTTAATATAGGGTTATAGATAAGATAAATTCGACTATAAATATTAATTAAAAAACTAAAAATATTTCCTACATAATGGTATTTTATTTATAATTTTTATACATTAAATAATTTAATCTATTTATGACACAATGATGATGCAGTAATTACCTTATTAATGAAATATTAACATAACTGATGTTATAAATACCCAAATAAATGTAATTTGAGACTTTTTATGAATTCCACTAATTTTATAGGTTAATATGATATGTTAGTATTGATTTAATTAATTTCTTTCTAACTAATCATGCTGTTATGATTTTTACAAAAATCAATTACCAAATAGTGTCAAAATTGACATAAAATAGTTTTTAAAAAAAATATTATATTATTAATTGTTATTCTATTCTTAAAAATCTAAGGTTCGGCCAAATGACTTAGATAAGATTATATATATTAATAATTAACCACTTGGGGTTCGTTTGTCTTGTTATAGTAAGTTTATTATCCATATAGTGTAACAAAACAAAAAGACACGGTAAAAGTTAAATTATTTAACTTAGAGTTAAATCTAAATGATAAGGTTAAAATAGTAACCTAAACTTGTCTAAAACCTATTGGTTGAGAGGATTTCAACCCATACCCACTTTATCTTATAAATAAATCAATTTGGAGCTATTATAAACAGAATATAATGTTATTATAAAATAATATATTATGTTTTTTCTAAGGTACCCCTCTCCTCACTTATAAAAGGGCACCTCCTCCCTCTTCTATTTACACAATTTTTAGCTTTCAAGATCGGCCAAACCCTGCCCATTTACCTTATAAACTTTCCTAGAAAGATTATAGAGGTTTTTTTCTCCTCAAAAGACCAACTCTAGTGCCTTAATAGGAATCTTAAAAGATGTGCGTCGAAGAAGAGGTAATCTCTTCTACCGATTCCTTCAAGTTTCTTTCTTCTTAAACTTATTCTTCTTTAGTTGTTTCATTGTAAAGTAATATCATAAGTATAACTAATATACTTATATGTTATTATAAATATTAAACAACCTCATTTCACCTTCTATCCATCCTACGGAAAACAAAATCACCGCACGTGCATATGTACGGAATACCATCTCCATGTCGTGGTGTAATCTGTTTTTTCCACTACCACCTTACTTGGATGGGTACGACGGTGTAAAAAATAACTATATATAGTTATTATGACATAATATTGTTTATGAGATATTATATCATCCACTCAAATTCCATTAAATAATTATGGGAATGATATCATCGCTCGTGCGTACGTACGAATTACTGTCTCCACGACGCGATGAGATTCATTCTCCGTGTTAACCAATCAAAAATGATTATAAAGTATATATAATGAATAATAATGAAATATATGACATAATGAAGCTACTGGATTTATTTATATATATATGTGTGTGTCATCTACTTACTTCCATTCAAGTCAATAAGGAAAGGAAAACAGCGTTCATGCGTACATACGGCCTACCGTTTTCATGAATAGTATATTTCATTTCATTCATCTATATTATATATATATATATACTGAATATATATGATATATAAATCATGTTTTAAATTATTTAAGTAAGTAAATAATTATATAAGTAATAATAATATCAAGAACAACAAGTTCAAACACGTACGATTAATAAAACGATTTTACCCAAAACGCTGCTCTAACATGGAATTTACAAAAGAACGGGTAATATAAAGTCATAAGTGAACCATATATGATATCATCACAATTAATATGATTATTTAATAAGTAAATGACATTATTTAAATCATTATACAGTATGTTTGGATACGTACGAACCTTATCATACCTACGGTAAGGGATAATTTTGCAAATCTCATTTTTATCCGAGATTTCTTTTACGTAAGTATTTACTAGGGTTATGTTTATCATCCATGTAAATTTTTTCTAAAAATGTTTTTGTAAAATGTTTACTATTATTCCATGTATGTTTAAAGTCATTTTTACCCTTTTTTTACTTTTTAACACATTGTATGGAAGGAATATTTCCATTGGTTACCATATAAGGTACTTTTTGACTTTTCCAGCCAAAGTACGAGAAGAATATATTTTTTAACTTATACAGCGTGAATTGATTTTTATGGTTTCATAACAACTTATTTCAATGAATATTCCTCTAAAAAATTTCATGATTGTTTTTAACAAAATACTTTTCTTTTAAAATTTCATGGCATTTTGATAAAAGAAAATGATTTTGAAGAAGAAAAGATATTTTCCTCAAAAATTCATTTCAAGTGTTTTATCAAAAATATTTTCCATCTAAGATGAAATTATTTAGTTTGTTTATGTTTCAAGTATAATGTCTCTATTATTTACATGGTTTTATTTTTATTATGATGAAATGATATCCATTTCTTTTATATAGATTATGTTATGATGGTTTGATGTTTATAAAACCCATTTTATTCGTTGGGTTATTATGATTGATGTATGTTTATTTTGTGGCACACGAAAGAATGATTTCATTATGAGATGGATTGGACTTATATCTCCCTCCAATGCATTGGGTAAATATTTATAACACATGAGATAGACATGGATGTAATGGTAAGTTAATCTGGTTCAGTGATAGAGGACTGGAACGAGGAGTGAACTCGAATCAGAAAAGGATTTTATCCACTAAGATGGTCTTGGCAGCAATGCCTTGGCTAATATGGAAATCATATCATGTGTTTAATGGTTTTACAAAATTAAATTTTTTATTCCCATGATATTTTATCATTATTGATGTTCCTTTATGACCTATTCCTTATGTACTGCCAAGATTTATTTCACAACTCAATATTTTGATGTGTAAACTTTATGTTCATGTTTTGAAGTTCAAATGTATATGGTTTGTTTTATTTTCTCCATGATTTCCCTTACTGAGAATTTTAGATCACCCTTTATATGTTTTCTTTTCACCAGGATATAAAGAAAGGTTTTAGGTAAAAAAAGGAAGATCTTTATGGTAGATTTTGAAGATCCTTCACCACGATTAGAAGATTATGTTCTGAGTTTCCAAAGACACTAAACTATTACGGTCCTTGGGTGTTTGTTTTTGTTATGTATTAGGTATTCTGAAAAAGTAATGTAATGTCCATGTATTTCTAGATTGGGTCTCTACAAAAAATCCTTAAGTAAACTAATTAATGACCTTGAGACCAAAGATAAACAAAATATCACCTTAAAATTCAAACATGTCACACCCAAAACTCGAGGAAAAAATCAAGACCCACAAGAGAACCGGATCGAAGAATGAAAACAAAACTCATGTGTAACAAATAAGGATAGATTTAATGAATATATAATGTATATATATGCTATAATAATTATTTTTCAAAGTTTAAATACCATTTACCTTTCTTTTTTCTATCCTTTTAAAAATGAAAATAATGTGTATGTGTATGTACTGCCTACCGTCTCCGTGAATGGTGTAATTCACTTTTCTATATTTAACTTCTATGGATGACTATAAATATTTATATAATGAATATATATGATATTAATATCTTAACTTATATTATATATTTTATGGAACCATGAAAAATTACTAGTAAAAAACTAAAAAACCAAAACATACATGAAAATTTAATATTTATCACCCAGAACAGTGATTTTAATAAAGAATTGTCAATAAATAGGTGATAACATGTTATAAGTAAATAATATATGGTATGATATATATGAGTATCTCTCTAGAATATATTCATGAAAAATATATATTTATTATATAGGAGTTTAAAGTATGTATGAATGAATTCATACATAAGGTAAGGGATTTATGTTATTATCTCATCGTTTATTAGGATTTTCAATGATTATGTTTCTAATGAATAAATTTGATGATCTACCTCTAAAAAATTATCATTAATTTTCTTATAATCTGGATATTTATTTATAATATATGATTTCATTTCATTTTCCTCTTTTTAAGTATTCAATAGACCAAACAAATATTTTTTTAAGGAAACTCGACTTTATTTCTCTCTACGGTCGAAAATATTTTTTCTTCTATATCCATGTTTTCGAAAAATGTTTTAAATAATTTTTTTTATATTATATTATTATTGTTTAAATTAATTTTCTCTCATGTTTTACTTTTAAAAAAATTATTTAAATAGAACCTTCTTATCATTTTCTGAATAAGATACTTTTAATTTTTTTCTAAAAATGTGAAAGGACTCTTTGTTTTAACATACATGGCATGAACGAAGTTTTTCACCATCATGACCGCTCATTGTTTTACAACTTCCCATGAAATTTTTTAACTTTATTTTAAAATACTAATTTTTCCTCACTATTTGGGAAATTTATATATTTTAAATGAGTGATTTCAAATAGAAAAGTTTATTTTCCTCATGAAATAGTCCAAGTAAACTTTTAAAGGCATTTTAAATCTATGATAACATCATTTGATGTAACTTAAGATTCACTAAGGATATGATCTAATGATATCATAATTATTATTTCTCTAGGTATTTAATGATTATGATAATAATATTTCAAATAAAATAATTTTTTTCCATGGGTTATACTATGATGAATTGATGAAATGGTTATGAAACTCATTTCATTTCCATGGGTTATACTATGATTACATGTTTATGAAATACATTTCCTTTTCATGGGTTATGATAATATTAATGATTTATGATATTATGAAACACATATATATTATTCTCATTATGTTATTACTATTCCTGAAATTATATATCCCTCCAATGCATTTGTAAGATTTAATATCTCATTAGATCAACAGGACTAGAATGCGAAGTGAACTCAGTTCAGTAATGGATTTTTTCCACTATGATAGTATTGGAAGTGATCCATGACTACTATGATGGTTTGGAGAGTAAAGCCAGTCCACTGTTAAAGTCTTGTCAATGATCCCTGATTAGTAATTAAATTATTTTCTATACTTAGTTTTATTTTACAAACTCATTTCTTTTTCCAATGTTATACTCTAATGGCTTATGTTCTTTGATTATTTTATGAATCATGTCTTATGAACTTATAATATTTATTCCATGAATCGATATTATGATATATGATATGTAGTGTATTTTTTCAAATTTTATACTCATTTTCTCATACCCCTGTGCTTATATTATGTTTAAGTGATCATTGTTGCCTCCCTTTTTTACCCGTATAGAGCATATAACCTCACCATTTCTTATGTTTCATTTCCCAAGACTATTAATAAAGGTATTAAGTATGATATGTATAAGAAGGGTGAAAGTTATAAGGAACTTAGAGGTAGACTATGTAGATATATTCTAAACATGTTTCTTATATGTCAAAGTTTCCAAAGGAACTAGAGTTATATGATTTCGGTGTGTATCATCATTTTATGTATTAAATATTCATATATTAAGCTCTGATATATATGTATGAATAGTATGGGTTGCTATAGTTTATTATCAGAGCATGTTTTAGTTAACCTTTTGAAACCATCATAAGAAAACTTTAAGGAGAGAACTTAGGATAATCACAAGTATAAGAGAGAATCCAATGTTATGGTAAATAAAGTAGTCTGCCATATTAGGAAAACATCCGCGTCTAGATACTACAAGTGGATATGGTTTTTTCATGGATACATATAGAGGAAATAAACTTGAAAAGGGTAGGTAGTGTATATCGCATCCATCATTCTATTACATAGGGAGTGAAACCTTACTACGCACCCAGTTTGACACTATAGGAACCCAGGATTTTCATACATAGATATTACATCTTAATAAATGAATATTGAATACATTTCACAAATAAACACCTAAATATCATAAAGATTCATTTTATTTGGAGAGTAGATAAATAATATTATTATTTTATAAAATATATTCAACATACCTCATAAACATATTCTGTAACGCCACGACCCTAGATACCCAGAGTCGGTGCATTATTACATAACATTGGAATGATCACAAAGGATCAAGTCTCGAAAGACAGATTAGTTTAGTAGTCTTGGAAACACTAGATATATTCATAATTCTTACATTACATCATAAGGTAAAAAAAACTACAACAACATCTTGTCTTCATATCCCCTCATACTATCCCTGGAGGTCATTCATAAATTAATTCTTCATAATCCTGGGAAAAATAAAACATTGAAAGGGGTGAGCTCAGATGCTCAGTAAGGATAACATTATAGTAGAAGCTTTCATAGATAAGCAAAAACATGTAAGGCAGTTTATAACTAAAACGAAAGCCTTTTAAACTTGAACTTCAGAATAAAATGGCAAAGATAAAATAAAATAATTCCATTTACTTACTCACATGGATATTCTACTAGTCGAATGATCACATGCAATATCAATAACCACTTTCATAATGATGTAATGCATAATTCCAGACTATCATAACAACATAGCCAAGTCCTCGTGCCAAAACTACAAATAAGATTTTTCCAAGGCCTTGTGCCAAGACACTAGTTTGTCTCATGATACCTACCGATGCATCGAGGAGCTATAGCAGGCTCCACCCGTCACTTACTAAGTCCAATGCATTCCTCACATGAACAGGTTTAAATATAACATAAACATTCGTATTAAAACTAGCATATGAAAAGTCAATACTTTAACCACAAACCATAATTGGTATAAAAATAGCACATCCACAGTCAAACATAACTCATTCAATACAATATGAAAGATTGTATTGTATCACATTAACCTCAATCAAGAATAATGAAGGATGTTTACATAGATGAAAATAATCATCAAAACTATTTGAGAGAAATATCCCTCTTTTTCTTGAAATCATTTAAAAGTCACACTATTCGTCAAGAAGCCATTTAAAAATAGATTTTTGAATCAAAGTGTCCCATACAACATTGAAACTTTTAAAAGGAATTTTGATTTTGAAACTTTAATTTCCATATACATGAATCCTTAAAACCATTTTTAAAACATGGACATTAATGAGAAAGATTTAGAATAATCAATATTTAAAACACTTAAAAATGTATTTTAGTTAGAGTTTCTAACCAAAATAGAGACACTTGAATACAAATAATTAAGGTAATAAAAACTTTGTAATGTCATGAGACTAAAGGTATTCATGATATACTATATCAAAGTGTATTATATACACCATGTAAAAGTGATTTGGTGTATAACAACAAAGGAGTCTCAATGGAATGTAATTTGAGATGAAACTTCTTATAAAGACCATATCCTTAGGTTAAGGATATATAAATGGTATAATTATGTGGGAAAAATATAAATAAACTCAAAATGATTGGATATTCAGTGTAAATCAATCAGAGGACATTCACACATATTCTTGTAAAAACAACACCAATGAATTGGATATTTAACTCAACAAATGGAGATTGAGTTAAAATTACTCTTATCAAGTTCAAATCGATAACTTGAGAATTTATAAATGGAGTTATTATGTGTATATAAAGTATATCCACAGAAAGGGGAGTGGAAATTATGAAATAATCAAATTAATAGTGATTCCACACACAATCTTAGAGTAAAATAATCAATGAAGTAGCGTAAAGATGAATGAGTGGAAATTGAAAATTCAAATTCCCTTATTGATTTGGTAACATACAAAAAATACACCCATTAAAGAAGGATCATACAATGATGATTTAAATATACATTAATTAAAGTATATTACACAATTAATTCAAACATGGGCAGTACACACACCACATGTAATAAATAAGTGGTGAACAATGGAATTCTCACGGAATTAAAAGTGAGATAAGAAACCCCTTACCTTGTACTTTTCCTTGGTTTGGGGTAGGTTAACCTCCTTTATAATGTTTAAATAATTGTTATTAAATTATTCATTAATCATATACATTAATATGATATCATATATGATCTCTTAACATTGCTTTGTTAATAATATCTTAGAATTATCGTCGTTTCGGGTGTTAACTTACTCGTTTTTTTTATATGTTTTGTTATGTAAGCCATCTTTTTCATGTATAGGTTGTATATTATTCATATCCAGAATGATATAAAGTTCTTAAACATTATTTTTAAATCATCAAATGATAATTATACTTTAATGGATATGATGGAGAATGAATCTCATTGCGTTCATGGAGACAGTAGTCCGTACGTACGCACGAGCGACAATATCATTCTTTTTATATTAAAATAATATATAATTGGATGGTATATCATATATAAAGAATCATTATCATGTTATATTTATTATTTAAATGAGTTACACATCATTATTATACCCATCCAAATAATAATATATTGAATAACAATTACACCACGACGTGGAGACGGTAAGCCGTACGTACGCATGTATGGTGACATGTTATTAAAAGGGTGGATAGAATATTGAATATGGTTGTACCATATTTATAATAACATCACAGTATATATACGATACTGGAGTTATTATTTAATAATGGTAATAAAAAAGGAAGAAGAAGTGGAAGAAGAAAGGAACATGGAAAAGGGTGGTGAAATCAATACCTCTTCTTCGGGTTCTTCCTATTGATTTGATCAAAAGGGCTCCTTAGGTTGGCTCTATGATCAAACTAAGTCCTCTAGGTTGTAGTGAGGGAAGTTGGGAGAGTATTTGGGCAGAGTTTGGCCGAACCAAAAGGCTTTTAAGGTGTTAAGAAATGAGAAGGAGGAGTGCCCTTTTATAAGAGGGGTGAGGGGCACCTTTGGAAAAGCTAGAAATATTAATTTATAATAAATTCATATTTGGTTTCTAATGGCTCCAAAGTTTATTATTTAAAGGTTAATGTGGGTATAGGTCTAAAACCATTCAACCAATCGAATTTAGATAGGTTTGGGTTACTATATTAACCTTATCTTTTAGTTTTAACACTTAGTTAATTAGTTTGAAATTTACCATGTCACTTTGTATTTTTATATTATATAGTTAATAAAATTACTATATACATCCAAGAGGCCCCCAAGTGGTCCATTAATGGTATACCTATCATGATATAAGTATCTTGGCCGAACAATAGATTTTTAGGAATTTAATATCAATTAATAATATAATATTTGTTTTAAAAACTCTTTTATGTCAATTTTGACACTATTCAATAGTTGATTTTTGTGAAACTCATAACAGAATTATTACTTCGAACAAAGTCAATTAAATCAATACTAATATGTCATATTATCCTATAAAATTAGTTTAATTCATTAAAAGTCTGAAATTATATTTATTTGGGTATTTATAATATCAATTATTTTAATTTTTCACTATTATGGTAATTACTTCATCATCATTGTGTCATAAATATATTAAAATATATAATGTCTAAAAATTATAAATAAAATATCATTATGTAGGAAATCATATTAGATTTCTAATTAATATTTACAATAGAATTTATCTTATGTATAACCCTATATTAAAATTTTGTTAGTAAATAAACTTTTATTTTAACTCTTTTAACTCTTCTTTAAATTAAATAATAATAAATGTCCTAATCTAATCCATGTAGACCTAAATGATAATATTTTATTCCTAAGTTTGTTTTTTGTCGAGATACACTTGTCCAATATAATTAGGACATGTGTTAGGGTAATATTAATATCATTTTTACCCTTAATTACCCTATTTACTTTTAACTGTGGTAAATAAAAGTAAAAAGTTACTATTCACCAAAAAATTATTTTCATCTCATTGAACCACATTTTACTTCTTGATATTAACCGTGTCTCTCGGATTTTCTAAATTTCATTCACAGAAGCGGTAAAATTAATTTTTATGAAAAATTCAGTTTTTTTAACTACCACTTAGTAGTTTCACTATTCATCAAAAATTGAAGTTTTTCAGAACAATGCCAAAATTTCACCCTAAGATATAATTGATATTCCGAATTCAAAAATGATGTATATTTTAAAAAATTCTAAACATATAAGTTGCATTAATTAATTTTATAATTAATTCCCGTTGTCACAACAAATCGCGTGTTTTTAAGAAACAATATATATCAAAAGATTGACAATTGTTTAGGTCCAATTTCAAAGTGAAATTAATTCTAATGAACACAATTAGATAAAATGGTAAAAATATATTCTAATTATACTTTAAAACCACTTAATAATATAATTTATCACTATAAATTATTTTGATTTAAAAATTTGTTTTTAATTAAAATTTAGTAATTTTCACTATTCGTCAAAATATAAGTGTTATCCGAAAAGTTCCAAAATTTCACCCTAGGATAAATTCGATATTCCGAATCCAAAAATGAATTCCATTTTGAGAAATAGAATTTATAAAATTTCAAAAATTAGGTATTACTATTCATAATGGCTAGTTTGATTGGTTGTGGTGTGTTAGAATCTCGAAGTTGCGTACAATGCACGTCATTGCATTATTCGAAGAGAAACGTAACATGGAAGCTTGGGGTGTTACATATTCCTATATTGTACACTTTATAGATGTACCCTACTCAAAAAATTTCTTCATAACCTGGGAAAAGGAAACATATGAATGGGTGAGTACAGATGCTCAGTAAGGGTAAATGTGGGGGATATCAACATAACATGAGCATAAGGATATGAGAACATGATAAAAACATTTTAAAACATTACCCTTAATATAATAAATCATAGACATGAGTCATGGAATAAATCTTGGCAATTCATAAGACATGAATCATAAAGGAATCAAAGAGCCTGATCCATTAGAACATAACATTAGCATAAGACCTAGATTTTTTTCATATAGAAAATAATAGTAAATATCATATAAATACTTTCCAAAAAGACATTCATAACATGTTAGTATTGGTATAAACTCCCACGTACCTACTTCAAGATTGGGATAACCTATAGTGTGAACTCTTTCAGGCTTGGGAATACGTCCCATGAACCCTTGGAGCTCATAGAACATTAATCATTACCCAATACATTATAGGGAGATACAGGTACCACCCATCACATATTCCATACATTTTTTTCCATAAGATCATAAAACATTTATCATATCATAACCCATAGAAATAAAATGGGTTTGAAAAATATTTATTCACAACATAACAAATAAAAAAGCAATTGTTTTCAAAATCATCTCATCAATCCATCATAGAATAATCCATGGAAAACTAATGGTTTCCATAAACATATATTTATTATAATCATAAACCATCCATAAAAATAATAAGGATGTTACAATTGGATCATATCCCCAGAAAAACATAAGAAACACCAAATTATATTGTTGTTGATGAATTAAAATTACATAGAAAGATCATTAAAACATTCTTGAGGAAAATATACTTTCCATTTTTTAAAACATATTTAAAATATCTAAATTCCCCAAACATTAAAGAAAACATTTTCTTTGAAAATAGAATTAGAAACCTTTAATGAAATATTTAAATGATTGATATATCATTATAGAAAAAAATATCATTCATGTCATAAACATTAAAATGAAGATTCCTTTAACATTTTCGATAAAAAGTCAAGTGAGGATTTTTTAGAAAATAAAAGAAAGATTCATTTTAAACCACTTTGTAAAAATTAAAACATGGGTAAAAATTCCATTAAAAAAAATAGGATAATTTTATAAAAATTTGAAAACATGGACATGGAAGAAAAGGGATTTTCGATCTAAGAGAAAAATAAATTATTTTTTCATTAAAAACATTATTTTTGACCATTAAGTATGTAAAAATGGGGCAATAAAGGGAAGACATTTATTTGAATGAAATAATCATAATAGAATAAATTACTTGAGTTTATTGAGATATAGATCATAATATTTCATCATTGTAACTCAATCATAAATAATATTGATAAATAGTGATGTTATAAAATAATACTCTTCCCACATTGGTATATTTTAAATAATAATCCCCATGAATAAATAAGATCAATTTAAACTTTAAATATCATCAAAATAATTACATTTATGAAATAAAATGTCATATGGGTAAAATATACACCACACAAAAGAAATGAGTGGTTAATATGGTATATGTCTCCTGGAAATAAAATAGAGACTATAAATCTCATTGCTTATGTATTGAATTCCTTGATACATGTTATAATCTCTTATATAATACATATAGGTTTATTATACATATATTAAAAAACCATACTAATATATATCATTTTTTTGGGCCCAATGTTAGATTTTTTTCCAATGATATGTCAATATGTGTTTGGTAAGATGATGATGAGAAGTGGTGCTGCCTAAGGAATTATTATGGATTCATTTTATGGAATTATATGTCACTCTTGGAAAATTATCCTTGTTTAAAGATAATTATTGTTTGAACAGACCTAAAATGATAAAAGACATTTTCTAAGGAGTTTTCACATTGGATACCAGAAGTGAATTCCAAGTAAAAAGTAATTACATGGAGAAGAACTGAATAATCCCTTGAATTTTGTTTTAATGTATGAGGATTTGAAGAGTATTCCAAGAAAAAATATAGCTTATATATGTTTTTTCATGAATAATAATTGAGTAATAAGAAAGGAAGTTTGAGAATAAGTTTTCTTGGCATTATTATTGAAGAAGGCTTGGATTTTTGTTTATTCTACACCTAAAATTAGTCTATGTATTGAGCCTCATATAAAATTTTTTCCAAACCATGAGAATACCCAGTAAAAACTCAACCACATCAATTATGGGACATGAAGGTCAACCACATCCAAAGGGAGTATCTTGAGAAATGTCTATGGGGCGGCAGAGAGGTGTGGTCCCCTGTGTAAGGCCTTCAGAAGCGCGCTCAGTTAGAGTGCAAGTGAGCAGTAGAAGATCCCCTAAGAAGGGTGGAACAATGGTAGGGATAAGAAGTATGGGGAGATACTAGAGGGGAATGGGATTTATGGTTGGTGAATATAGAATTATGATTGATATTCCCCAGCTCTGACATATGCTAAAATCAATGTGGGATGTGGAGGTAGTGGTGTTGTTCCTCCACCATTTAAGATGACAGACATTACATGGGATGTTTGATCTAATCAATCAGTTAGATATTAGTTGTCCAATTCGAAAGGGTCAACATCTACATCCTCTCATCCCTCAATGGTGATTTTGTTCACCATAGTTCACGAAAGAACTCCCTTTGATCATCCTGTGATAGAACTAAGGTCTCCAAGGATATTCCATGATTGAAATGAAGAGATGATGAGAATTAGGATCTTCATTCATGTAATCTACATATTTCATGCATGTGGGTAATTTGAATAAAATATCTCAGCTAGATGAAAACATGAGTTGTTGACAGAATTTGAGATGTAGGATTTCGAGCTATCATAGTGAGGATTATGTGATCCTTATTGCATGAACATGAGGATACCACCATAAAGGAACATCATAAAATCATCAAAAAGTAAAGAAACCTTGAAATTTTTCACACCCTAAATGACTCTGGAGTTTGAAGAATAGCAGAGATACAAAATTATTTGTGGATCCTTAAAGGAGTCCTTGGTGTGGATTTAAATGATGATCTAGGTAGTGTGAGGTGTTGTAATCCTTTCTTATAAAAGAAAGAGTTTATAGATGATGACATGTATCTGGAAAAAAAATCAATATCTATCATTTATAAACAAATTGAGCATCTACAAACCCCACTGGTTCGCAAAAGGCATAGAGATCTATGAAGATTTTTTTCTTTATAAAGGAGATTCTCGTGAACACTCGACTTGTGAATTGCACACTCATAGTGCTTAATGAAGAACCATTATTCCTTGAATCCACTCAGTAATGCAAAATTATCTCATTTTTTATTCTTTTATTTTCTATGAATGAACTTGATACATCTTCAAGGTAGTGTCACATACACATAACTTGTAAATAAGAAGATCTCTCATGCATCAAGAATTCACCCATTCAGGCTTACACATAAGAATAAGAGGAATTGTACATGAATAAATTCTTTATCAAGTACACATGTAAGGAGGTAAAAAACACAGATATTGTGACTTGCATAAGGGGGTATCAAGAAAAATGTTTTTTGTGATATGAAGAGTGCCTGCACACTTGCATGTAGAAGACAGTGGGCTTGAGGTTTACAGGAGGTGTTATGCTTCTTTTTTCCTGACCAAGAATCATATGGGTTTGTGCTAAAAAGAATTATGTGAAGTGAGTTTCATACTATATTCATTTATGTTCTAAATAAAGTGATAAAACAATTATAATAATTGTGAGCAATACATTCAGTTTATCATAAGAAGAATTAACTGGGTGGTATTGAAATAGAACAAGGATAACAAGCACACTACATGGGTTGGAAAAATAATTTTAAGACTTTTTCATATGAGTCTATAAAGATCATTCCATAACAAGTGGGATTCTAGTATAAAAAACTAGAGCATTTTGGAAGATAGCCCAAATAATAAGATTCATTATAAAGAACATTGGTGTGATGTCAGTCTAAATATCCCATTAGGAGATGGAACATGGTAATCATCAGTGATCAAACATTATGGGATTTTTTATATTATTAATTTGGTTAGGTTTTATGTACTTTTAATAACATTTTTTTATAAGTAGAGAGTATATGTCTCAGATTATCCCAAACATAGAAAAGATGTTTTCACCCACATCGGGGGAAAACCTTGTAGAAATCATCATGTGATTTTCAGTGCCTCAAGTTGTTTTCATATGGGAGAATTAAGACTAAAAAAGAATGAGGTATCAAGATCTTAACCAATAAAAAAGGTTTATTTTAAAATAAAAAATTGTAAAATGTACATCACTGATTCACCCCTCTCCCTCAGTGATATATCGGAATCTGGGCTCTACAAGTGGTATCAGAGCACATGGTTCCCTCTATACAGATCCAACCTTTACTAAAGATCCTATGTTAGAGTTTTTTAATTCAAACAATAATATAGGAGTTCCTTTCATCTATATAATTAACTATTATGGATAGAAGAACAGAATGATTTCATATCTTCTTTCATATGGCCTTAAAGTTAGTGATTTTGTAATAGTTGGTTTTATCCTACTAGGAATAGATAATCCCATGACACATGATGATAAGAGAAATATATAAGTAAATGGGAAAGCCATAAATTCTATTTTTTCATCCTAATATATTAAATTTTTCACTTAATTTATAGAATTAAAAATAGCTAAAGATCTATGGGATAAACATGGGAATATGTATGAAGGGTATGTAAAGATGAAAAATCAAAAATTCAAATATTGAGATCTTGGTTTGAATATATTTGAATGCATAATGATGAGATTATTGATGAATACTTTATGGGGGTAAATGAGATAGTAATTCATATCAAGGGTATTTAATATACTTTGGAAGATCCATACATTGTCATGAAATTGATGTGCAACTTTATTAGTATATTTTATCCAAATATTTCTGCCATGGAATAAGTTGGAGACTCATCTCTCAATGAATTGTATAATACACTTCTCAATTATGAGATAAGAAAATATAATATGTTCAAAAATAAATATAATGAGTAAATGGCCTTAAAATATATGAAAACTCTCAAGATAAAAGAAAATAGTGATGAACCTTTCTCATATTATGATGAGGATGAGGTAAGTGAAACATATTATAAAATACTTATGGATTTTATTTCTAAAAATTTTAGAAGATGACATGGAAAATTTTAAGGTTTTCTTCTATTAGATTTATTTAATTATGCTCAAATTAGAAATTTTCCATTTTATATTCTAAATTAATAATCTAATGATTCTAAGAGTGATGATAAAGAATAAGAATACATTAAAATAAGAACAAAAAATGTTAGAAAATGTGATAGTATAAAGAAGAATAAATTATTAAGTACAAGAAAAATCTAATGAGTTTGAGAGTTGATGAAGACTCTTTAGTATGTACTAACTCTAAATATGATAGTTCAACTAAAAATAATAAAAACGTTCATATCACAAGTTAAGAGAACATATGATTCATCAAGAAATTATGAGAAAGAAGAAGAGAGATATCATGAGTACGTATTGGGATATTAGATTTTAGAATATATTGATCAAAACTCTTCTCAAGAAAAGAATAAAACTACTTTATAATTATAAAATAAAAAAATATAATGATAATTTCCTTATTAAATAGGAAATACATCCAAGGTAAAGATTCAAATACATGAGAATTTTTTGAAAGATCTTAATAAAAAATTGGATGCAAAAGAAGAAGAACTAGATTAGGAAAAATATAGGTGTCTTAAAGAATAAAACATCTTAAAAATGATGAGAGATTATTTTGATAAATAAGTGTATGTTCAAGAAGAATCATCCAATTCTACTATGAAGACTATTCCAAATAAGAAGGTACAAGTAATTTTAAAACTTACGAGTGATATTAAATTAATGTTGTCAAATGGTGTAGGTTTTGACATAAAAACTAGTAGTTTATGGACTAATGGAGATAGTGAGGACGTAAGTGAGTTTTTAAAATAATTTCCCCACTACTGAGGCCAAATAATTCTAGGAGTATATCCATATAGCAAGTTGTTTATCATCAGCATAATTTTCAGGACTGTGGAAAATGATATTTTAGAGGTTACTATTAGTCTAGTAATAAATTTGGGCACAAATTCTAAAAATTATTTTATAATATGTCACTTCTTCAAAATTATCATATTTCAAGGGGGAGAAATTTTGAAACTAAAAGAATAATATCAGTGAAAATAAGGAATAATCTTAGAATGCATAATTTTATCACTAAGAAATCAACAAGTCTGTTTACTCAGAATAATTTTAGTTTTATAAATTAAATCTATAAAATATGAGACCAAAAATTTAATTTGGATAAATATTACATGAAAACACTTCTAGGATAGTTACAATAGGCTACTAAAGCAATTAAAGTTCCAATAAAATAATCAGACCAATTTATTCAATGTGGTTCTTATTTGAAGGGAAATTTTGAGAATATTGAGAATAGCAATAAATAATTACTAGTTGTTTGGCCACATCAATTGAAACTATATAAAAAAATAGATAAAGTTTAGAAACATGATAAATATAAAGAAAATATTGTGGCATCATAAAATTAGTTTGAATTTAGTAAGAAGTTATCCATAGATGGAAACATGAAGATCCAGAAGACTGAGGTTGAAAAGGCTATTCAACACAAAGAAGAAGGAAAAAAATTTCAAATAAATGAGACCCAATACAAAAATAAGGACTCAATGAAGTTTTTCCTAGATGATATTGGATGAAAATAATGGCCCAGATTGAGAGGAATATCTCATTCTCAATTTTATTTCTAATAAACTAAGGGGTCCCTCCTTATTCTCTATTGTTTTATGTGTTTTGAACTAACAATGCGTAGAATTAAAGGAGATGTTTGAGGAATTTACTTATAGATATCATGATGAGATTTCACTTCATGGATTCTACTAACTTTCATGAAATGAAAGAAAATTGTGTATCCCTCAAGGAGGAGAAACATTGAGAATGAATATAAAATCATTGGTACATATTCAAAATTAAAGTACATGGTATATCGATCCCACTTTTATCCTTTCTTATTAATTTTATTATCTTATCAATTAAGGGGGATTTTTTTTAGTGAAAAAATAAGAAAAACGTGAAGCTTTATCTTTTGAACTTAAAAATTATAATGATTTTGTCAAAGTATGTGGAGGATTTAGAAATTATAAATAAATTTTATTATTTACAGCCCCTTGAATTAGAATTGAGATATTTTAATCATGATTTCACATGAATGGTTTTTTATAGATAACATTGAAAACCTTGGTCATGTATCTCTTGTTTTCTACACTGAGTTAGCCCATGTATTCTTAGAGTAGATTATCTAATGGCTATTTTCTTAGAGAACCATGTGATATAATCTCCCTCTCAGAGGTATTCAAGAAATGATCATTAAAGGGAGTAGAACATGTTTTTGAGAAAATACATAATTTTACATTACATTTCATTACCAATAAGAAGGAGAAATGTTTGATCACACAAATTTACTACTACAAAGTGGGCTAAATAGGTATTGAAAAAAATACAAAGGGAGATATTTTTGAGCCTGATGTTTCATTTTTTTCAATGATAAGTCAATATGTGTTTGGAAAGACAATGATAAGAAGTGTGGATTCCTAGAGAATTGTTTTGGATTTATTTTATCTCATTATATTTAATACTAGTAAAATTCTCCATTTTTAAATCTAATTTTTGTTTAAACTAATCTTTAATGATTAATGACATGTTCCATAGAGTTTTCAAATTGGATACCACAAGTGAGGTCTATGAAAAAACCAATTGCATGAAGAAGAAATCAAGAAGCCCATGCGTTATGTTTTAATGTATGAGTATTTGAAGACGAGTCCTTGAAAAAATATAATCTTATATATATTATTCATGAATAATAATTTAGGAAGAAGAAAAAAAGTTTGAGAAGAATTTGTCTTTGCATTATTGTTAAAGAAGGCTTGGATTTTCATTTATCCTATACATAGAATTTATTATTAGTATTGAGACTCGTATAAAAAGTTTCCTAGACCATGATACTACTCAGTAAAAGATTAACCTTAGGCACTATGGGACTCGAAGGTCAAATATTGCCAAAGGGAGTAGCCTGGGAAATGCTTGTGGGTGGTAGAGAGGTGTGGTCTCATGTGTAAGTCCCACCAGAGTTCACTCATGCAAAGCGTAAGATATTATCAGTGGAGACCCCATTTGGGGAAGAAAAATTGTAGGGATAGGCAGTACAGGGCGTTAACGAAGGGGGATGGGATTTCTGTCGGATCCATGGAGCACTTTGATTGATATACAGCAGCTCTAACAAATTCTAAAATTGATGTGGGATGAAGAGGTAGAAGTATTGTTCCTACACCATTTAAAATGATATAAATTACATGGTATTTCTGATCTGAATGTTATGTTTTATATCATCTATTCAATTCAAAGGGGTCTTTGTCTTCATTCTCTCGACCCTTAATGGGGAATTGGTTTAGCAAATTTTACAACATAACTCTATTTGAGTATCTTGTGATGGAACTGAGGTCGTCGTGGATATTATTTGATCAAAATGAAGAGATGATGAGAATAAGAATCTACATGCATAAAATATATGCCTTTAATGCACGCAGATAATTCAAATAAAATACCTCAATCATATGGAAACGTGAGTTTCATTTGGAATTCGAGGAGGAGTTTGAGCTTTCACAATTAGTAGCATGTAATCCTCATCACATGCATGTGAGGACACCGCAATAAAGGAACATCAAAAACTCATGAATTAAATATTCTATAAAATTTGGTATACCTCAAACAAATTTGTTTTTTGAAGAATATCCAAGATATAGCATTATTTATAGATCCTTGAAGGTGTCATTGATGCGGCATTAAATGCAAATCTAGGAAGTGCAAGGCAATATGATCCTTACCTATAAAAGGATGAGTTCATAGATAATGAAATGTTTCTATAAAATATTCAATACCTATAATTTCCAAAGAAATAGAGAATTTGTGAACCCTAATGGTTCATTAAAAGTGGAGATATCTATAAAACATTTTTCTTTCATGAAGGATATTCCTGTGATTACTTTACTTGTGTGTTGCACACTCATGGTGCTTCGTGAAGAACTATAGTTCCATGAATCCACTCAATATTATATGATTACTGAATGATTTATTCTTATAGTTTCTATAAATGAACTTGAGACATATTCCAGGTAGTTTCACATACACTATAACTCAGGAAAAATAAGAATATCTTACACACATCAAGATTTCACCCATTCGGGTTTGTGTATAAGTAGAATAAGAGTTGTTCACGCACAAATTCATGCTCATACACATGTGTAAGGAGGTAAAATACAAAAATAGTGCAAATTATGTAAATGAGTTTCACTCAAAAGGTTGTGTGTGATACAGTGAGTTCCTACACACCTACACATAGAAGACAGTGGGCTTGAGGTTAATAGGAGGTGTTGTGCTTCTGTTTTTGCGACCAAGAATCATTTTTTTTGGGATAAGAAGAAGGAAGTGAAGTGAGTTTAATGATATATGAATATATGATCTTAATAAAGTAATAAAACATGGATAATAATTATTATGAATACATTTAGTTTATCAAAAGAATAATTATCTAAGTGGTCTTGAAATGGAACAAGCTCGATGAGCACACTGCATTAGTTGGAAGAAGTTGTTGAAGGCTAGTTAATAGGAGGTTGTGAAGATTATTGAATAATTAGAAGGATAATAGTATAAAGAATTGTATTTTTTGTAGATATATCAACTACAGGGAGTTTGTATAAATAATTCTAATGGGACTATAGTCTAAATATCCCATTATAGGATGTCCCACAACAATCATCAGTGATCAGACATTACGATAGTTTGTCTAACAGACATTTTGAGAGATTGTTTGTACTTATAATCGCATTCATTGTTACTAGTAGAGAATATATGTCTTAGATTATCCCAATCATAGAAAGTATGTATACACCCACATTTAGGGAATACCTTTTAAAAATACTCATGTGATTTTCAGTTCTTTTATTTATTTTCATACGGGAGAAGTGATACTCTAAAAGAATGGGGGATCAATGTCTTAACTGACCATAGAGGTTGATTTGAAAAGAATAAATTATAAAAGGTGAATAAGTGATTCAATACATCCCCCTATCAGTGATATATCTAAATCTAGGATCTGAACATATCATATATAATTTACTTATGACCTTTTATTACCCATTTATTAAAAATTCCTTGTTAAAATCATATTTTGTGTGATAACTGCTTTTTTTTCATGTATGTTTTGGTTTGGTATTTTCAATACTTTTACCTTGATCAGGGTTCAATAATATCCAAAATTTTAAATATTATATAATTATTATATATATTAATTAAATATTTATTTATAGTAATCCATTAAATTTATAGATATAAAATTAATTACATCGTTCATGGATACGGTAATCCATACATACTCATAAACATTGTTTCAATTTTATCGATGAATGGAATGAAAGGAAGGTGAATAATATTAAATATACCCACAGTAATTGTTATGTAATTTATATCACATTTATTAATTGAATTTATCCTTATGATATTACATGTAAAGTGTAAGTGAAAAACGAATCACATTTCTTAACGAGGATGTAGTCCACCATACACATGAGCAACGTTATCATATTCCCATAAAATGGAAAGTAAGAAGGTATATATGTTACTATAATTACGTAAGTATAATTATGTTATGAATAGTATATATATATATATTAAATCCAAAATTATATCCTTTCATGGGAGGTGGTGATGCAAAATAAATTACATCAGTTTGTGAGGCGGTAGTTCTCCACACACATGATCGACAGTTTCGTTTCCCATTTGATTGAAGAGGAGATGGATGTATGTTATGACACTAACATAATAACATATATTTATATGGGAGATAATAATGATTTTATATCATCATATTTGAATAATATTTTAATGAGGTGGGAGAATAAATAAAATAAAAACTCTCGGTTAAGAATGATATTTCTTCTTCGGACAACCTCCTTAGGTAATCATCCAAAGCCTTATTATAAGGTTTTACTAATAAAAATAAATCCTATAGAACATGGTGAGATAAGTAATAAATATATTTGGGTAGGTATTGGATGAACCTAATTTATTTTTTAATGTAAATAGGAGAATAGAAGGGATGTTGTTTTACAAGTGGAGAAAGGAACCCACTTGAAAACTACATGGAAATTTCCCAAAATAATTCAAAATAATAAATTCATTGCCTATAAAAATGATTTCAAATGAAATTATATTAGAATTTGGGATAATATAATGCTTAAATATTCCTATTATATATTATTTATACAATATTTATTTGAAAAATTACCCTTATCTTTTGGTTTAACCCCTAGAAAACTCGTTTTAACCTTAACCATAGTAATTATTTTTTTATAGATTTTACTATTCGTTAGGACAAAAAATTAAGTTTATAATATTATATAATTATTTTTATTTTTATTCCAAATATTTAATCTATTTTTTCAAATTCAATTAAAAGAAGTGGCATAATTTCTTTTGAAATAATACTCGCAGACATGAAGAAGAAGTGGTTTTCCACAGATAAAGATTTCATAAGTATAAGAAGTTTGTATATCAAAATTCAAAATTAAATTAGTCCCAATGACATAAATTAGATATATAAATATATAATTGAATTAATTTTACTTTTAATTATGTATTAAAATAAAATTTAACTCGTAAATTCTTTAAATAATAATGTGGTTTTAACTAAAATTATGTATTTTTTACTAGTCATCTAAAAATTAAACTTTTGAGAAAATTCTCAAAATTTCACTCAAAGATAATTTTGAAATGTAGATTTAAAAAATTAATTTTATTTTTTAAAATAAATTTTATAAAAGTTTCAAAAATTAATTTTACTATTTTTTCAAAAAAAACAATAAAAACATTTTTTGGGAAAAATGCATTTTCAAAGCATATAAAAACTTTAGTAAATATTAAGAATTTTTTTATCAATATGTTTTAATTATATAAAACCATTATACATAATTTTCAAAATTGTGTTCTTCCTATTCATAACTATAATTATAATACCTAGGTTATAATGGTCATGTTTAAATTATAATAATATTAATAGTATATCATGGATCTTTAAAACTTGGTGTTGCGTGTAACTCAAGCTATCAAAAAAATTAAATTTATTTTAAAAAATATTTCAAAAAAACTTGGGTTGTTACATTATACCCCCATTAAAATAAATTTATCCCTTGAAATTCATCACTTTGATATAATCAAATGAGGATAATTATGCCTCATCATATCCTTAGTTTCCCATGTAACTTCTTCAAGTTGGTGGTTTCATCATGAAATCTTGAGTAGGGGTGTGGTATTGTTTAATAGAAATTTATCTCTATGCTTCAGAATCTCCAAAGGTTGTTATTTATATTAAAAATCATGATCTATCAGTATGACCACTGATTTTAGTATATGTGAAGGATCATGTATGTATTTCCTCAGGAAAGATTCATGGAATGCATCATGGACTTAAGAGTGGTTCGGAGGAAGTGTCAAGTGATAAGAAACCACCCCTAATCGATCAAGAATATAGGAAGGGAAAATATACCTAGGTATTATATTTCCTTTATTTCTAAATCACATAAACTTATTCCTTGGAGAAATTCATAGAAATACATTCTCACCAACTTCAAACTCCAGACCATACTATGGATTATTAGCACAACTCTTTTATCAACTCTGAGATTCCTTGATGTGTTGTTGAATAGATATAACTTTATCTACTATTTCCTCGTCTATTTTAGGTACCGATAGATTTATTTTTCCAAATTTATCCTATATTTTTAGAGTTATATACTTTTTTTCATAGAGGTCTTCAAAAGGATCCATCTGAATTCTCAATTCAAAGCTACTATTCTAAGAAAATTCATCTAGAGGAAGGTGTTGATCCCAACCACCTTTGAAATCTAAAGATTAAGATCTAAAAATATATTATAGGGATTGAATTTTTCTTTTAGAACGACCATCTCTTTGAGGATGATACGTAGTGCTGAAACTTAGCTTCATATCTAGATCATGTTGAATACTTTTCTAGAACTTCAAGGTAAACCTTGGATCCCAATTAAATATAATAGAATATATTCCTCCATTAAACTTTACCACTTCCTTAATGTATATCATGGAGTGATAATCCCAAGATAAATTTTTTCTAATGGCGATGAAGTGTGCTGAATTTGTAAGGTGGTCAACTACAACCCATATATCTTTATAACATTTAGATTTTTTAAGGAGTTCGAAAACAAGACCCATTGTTTTTTTCTTCCCATTTTTATTCTGGTTGGGTAATGGTTATAAAATCCCCTTATACTTTTGTCTCTCAGCCTCAACTTGCTGATATATAAAGAACTTAGATAAAAACATTATAATATCTCTCTTCATACCATCCCACTAGAAATGCTTTTTCAAATCTCTATACATATTTATACTTCTAGGATGAATACATAATGAATAAATATGAGCTTCCTCTAATATATCTTTCCTCAAATATGGTATATATATAACACATACATGGTTATTCAGCCTTATTATTCCATCATGATCAAGGTTAAACATAGGAAAATTTATAACCTTCTTCTACATCACTCTATCTTCCTTTTTCACATATTTAATCTTTACTTTGATAGATGGTTGAACATTAATTTTAGAAAGATAATTTTTCTCCCTCTACTTAAATATTTCAATATCCATACTTTGTAAATAGATAAATATTGTATCTTTTTTTATCCTTGCCATGGATAAGATATCATGATCCTTTCAACTAAAATCATCATCCACCTTGTTTAATTTCCCAATGTGGTAATGTATTGAGCAGTCATAATCTTTAATCAGCTTCAACCATATTCTTTGGCACATGTTTGTCTATTTTTGTATAAATATATACTTTAAACCCTTATGATCAGTATATATATCATACCTTTTTCCATAAATATAATTCCTCTATATCATTAATGAAAAAATTACCGAAGCTAACTCCAAATCATGATTTGTGTAATTCTTCTCATGAACCTTCCATTGTCATGAGGCATAATCTATAACCATATCATTATTCGTTAGAATGCATCTCAAACCCTTCTTTGATACATTACTATAGATTACAACCCCTTCTCAGTTATAGGGTAATATAAGCATAGGTTCACTGACTAACCTTCTCTTCATTTCCTTGAAATTTTCCACACATTCATTGATCCAAAGGAACTTGGATCCATTTCAATTTAACTTGGTGAAAGGATTTGATTGCCATTATATATTTTCCAAAAATCCTTGATAATATCTAGTCAAACCAAGAAAACTTGGGATCTTAGTCACTATGGTCAATTTGATCCAATACTCAATAGCATCCATCTTTGATGAATCTACTAATATACCCTCATTTTAGATTATATGAACCAAAAATGATAATTTTTTTAACCAAAAATCACACTTAGTAAAATTTTCATATAGATTCTTTATCTATAGGGTCTTCAGTGTAATCCTCAAATGATCTTCATAATCTTCATTGATATTTGAATATATAATAATATTATCTATAAAGACTACCAAAAACTAATCAAGGTAATCTAAAAATACTCTATTCATTAAATACATAAAGATAGTGGAAGATTTGGTAAGGCCGAATGGAATCACTATATATTTATAGTGTCTATACCTTATATAGAATTTTTTTCATGGGAATATCCTCTCCCTTATACCTCAATTGATGATGGCCAGAATAAATTCCAATATTACAAATTTATTGAGCTATATGTATTTGATCAAACAAGTCATCAATATGGGGTAGAGGATACTTTCTCTTGATTATGATCTTGTTCTATTCATAATAATCAAAGAAAAGATGCATCGATCCATATTTATTCATAATAAAAAGGAAATGTTCACCCCAAGGTGACACACTTGGACAAATAAATCCCTTTTCATGATTATCCTGGAGTTTATTCTTTAATTCGGGTAACTCAATCAAGTCTGTTTTATAAGGGAACTTGAAAATATTCATAGCACCAGTTAAGAGTTTTATTGAAAACTCAACATTACAATTCTATGGAATAATATTATATTATTCTATATATTCATCAAAAAACTCTCTAACAATATGAATATAATATATTTGTAGTTTATTCATAACCATCTATGATAGACACTCCTTTTGAAAAGAAATCATGACCCATAAAAGGGATGATATTTCCATTGTAAGTTCATATTTATCATCATACTAATAGATGATCATAGGTTGGTATGGAATATCAAACATGACTTACCTTTCTTGTAAATTGATGTGGAATTTATCTAGATAAATCCAATTCATGCCTAATATAACATCAAATTCAATTGAATGGAGAATAAAAATATTTGAAGGAATCACATTCCTACAAACTTCAACAAAAAAATAATCAGAGAATTGAAATGCAATCACCATACCATTATGTATGTTCACTTCTAATTAAATATCTAATAATTGTGGTGGAATTTTGAAACCCTTAGAAAATTCATATGATATATAAGAGTGGGTAACCATAATAAAATAATATGTTGTTAGTTCTAGAGTGGATGGTAAGTGTACCTTTCACCACATTGTTATCATACCCCTCATTAGAAATAGTGATCATGGGATATTTCACTTTCTATCCCAACTTAAGAGGTTGCTAAATTTGAGCATCATCATTAACCTTAGGATTTTATCACTTGTTATTATAATTCCCAAACATCTTACATTTGAAACATTGTAGTGTGGTTGGTCCATTATGAGGATATTTCTCTTTATTCATATCATTATATAACTTATTCCCATCACTTTAGTATTCATCCAGTCAATGAATTTCTTTTCCATGATTAAAACATTAACTAGTTCCCTTAAGAAAATTTCATCCATGTATCCTTATACACCTCAAGCATGAGGTAAATATTATATACTTCTCTCCATGGTTTTTAGAGTTTTCTTTAAATTCCATATTTCTTTTCTTATCAAAACCATGAAATTTATAGGTAACTCCAAACTCTACTTCCACATTGATAGAACATAAAAATATTTATTCATAGTTGTTGAAGTCCCTTATGAATAAAACCCTTTTGAGACTTTGTTTTATGCTACAGAAGAATCGATTAACATTAATTTTAGGTTGGATGACAATACCATATGTGTACCTTGAAATTCTTGTAATATTTTCTTTACAGGTGGAAGCATATTTGTCATCCTTTTATATTAGATCAATTAATTCCTTCTACATTTTAACATGAAGAATATGAGGAATGTAATTATTTAAAAATAATCTCCTAAAATCATCCCTCTTAATGGATTTTATTTCTTCCTAATGCCTTGTATTCTTGAAAATATTCCACCATTCATCCCCTTCTCTTTCAAGATGATAGATATCCAAAATGACTTTTTTGTGCTACAAACAATAGAGATTGGAATACATATTTTTAGTTGTACTAATACATTTCTCAGTAACTAGTGGATCACCACAACCACCAAAAGAAGGAATATGTTTCCTCATGAAGAACTCAATAGAAATTTGTTCCTACATTTTCTTGTTTGAAAGTTCATCATTATTTATAACTTGATAAAATTGTGTGATCATAGCAATGATATTTTTCATTCCAACTCCCAAAACAATTTGTTTCATAGGAGTAAAACCATTTCACTGTTCATCACACTCAGCATTAACAAGGTTCCTTCCTATTTTATCCATTAACTAAAACCAAAAAACATAGTGTAAGAAATAATAATCATAGTGGGGAACCACATAATCCTGAAAAATAACTTATTGTATATATAGGTCTTGAAACCTTATTTTCATTATATGAAACCTTAGGCTTAACCATGGTCACTCGTAGTTATTATTCAAGTCATTCATAATGGTTTGTAAAGATTATGTGAATTTACAAATAATATCCCCTATGAGTGTGAAACCCTGTGTACAGCAAGGCCCATTATCATGCACTAGGTGACGATCGAGTCTAGCTAAATTCACCCTTTTTAGAGTTATTAAACCTATTTATAATTGTTCTAAGGCCACATCTACTTATAGTATATATATAGGGATGTAATTTTTTGGAAAATATTCGCTCTATCCTTTACTAAAATGATTAGATATGTTATTATACTTAAACTTATCCATATACTAATCCTTAATAATATCCATAGGGATCTCACTAAATTTTCCACATCCTAGTTTAAAAATCTTAATTAAACCTATAATATAATTCCAACTATATCAACTCATTCATTTCATATATAGATATTACATATTAATAAATGAATATTCAATACATTTCACAAATACATGCCCAAGGAAAATATATTTGTAGTGTCTTTGGAGACTATAAACACAATCATATTATTTTATTCAAGATATTAAATATCTCCCTTAATGATCTTCCCATATAGTAAACTTCATAGACATAACCTACTTAAAACTGTTTTCATAACCTTGGGAAAAGAAACATTATAAAGGGTGATCTCAAATGATCAGTTCGGGTAAAAAATGGGGATATGAACATAACATGAGTATAAGGGTATGAGAATAAGATAATAACATTTTAAAACCAAAACACGAATATCATATATCATAAACTTGAGTCATGGATTAAATCTTGGAAATTCACAAGGAATGAATTATAACAGAATCAAAGAACATGATCCATAAGAACATAACATTGTCATAAGATATTGATTTGTGTCATACACATAATCATACTAAATATAAAGAAAAGGCTACCCACCAATACAATAATAACCCTTTAGGTTTGGTCTAACCACCTTTGTGCCTACTCTGGGCCTGGGAAAACCTCATGTGTACCATTTTTTGAGCTTAAGATAACCTCCTATGTACCCTTTGATCTCATAGAACATTAATCATTACCCAATAAATTGGATGGAGATATAGGTCCCACCCAACACATAATCCATACATTTTTGAGCCACAATATCAAGAAACATTCATCATATCATAAACCACATAAAGGAAATGGGTTTCATGAACATTTCATCATAGTATAACCCATATAAAGGAAATGTGTTTCATAATTATCACAAAAAGTTCATTATAGAATGACCTATGGAAAATTAACAGGTTTCATAAACTATCTATAAAAAGAATAAGGATGGTAAAATTGTATCATATTCCCATTAAAACATAAGCAAAACTGTATGTTTTTTTCATTTATGTATATAAATTATATAAAAATATCATTAAAACATTCTTGATGATAATATCCATTACATATTTTAAACACTTCTATAAATTATACAAATTTCATAAATATTAAAGAAAATTTTTTCTTTTAAAATAACCTTGGAAACTTATAAATTAATATTTAAATAATTTATAAGTCATGATAGTTCAAAATACATTGCATATCATACCTATTAAAATGAATATTCTTTTCACAATTTTGATAAAAAGTCAAAAGATCCTTTTTCAGAAAAAAAATATGAAGACTCCTTTTAAAAAACAATTTAAAGTTTAAAAATGGTTAAAATTTTATTTAAAAAATCGTTTTAGAATTTTAAAATATTTCTTGAAATCATTTTTAGAAAACATGGACATGTAATAAAAAGGATTTTTGATTAAGTAGAGAAATAATGTCGGTTTTACTTAAGAAAATTATTTTTTACACTTTACTGCAAAAATAGGGGTAAATAATGAAAAAACATGTATTTTTTAGAAATAACTAGAGGATAAGAAAATTAATGAGTTTCTTTATTGATATATTATAATATCTTATCATTTAAACTTAATCATAAATAATCATGATAAACAATGAGGTTGTAACATAATACCCTTACAACTTTGGTATATATTGAATCGTCAGCCACATGAAAGAATAAAATAAATTGAAACTTTAAATATCATGAAAATAATTAAACTAATTATTTTAAATTTTATAGGGAAATTATATATCCCACATAAAATAAATATGTGGTGAATATGGTATATGTCTCGAAAAAAACAAGATAATATAATTCCTTTACCTAATGTCTCGAATTTATTTGTACATGTTAAAACCACATGTAAAATAAATTTAGATTTATTATAAATATATTATAGAACCATACATATATATATATATAATACCATATATTATTTACTCATGACCTTTTACTACCCATTTATTAAAAAATCCTTGTTAAAATCACATTTTGGGTAATAACTACTTTCTTTTTCATGTATATTTTGTTTTTTTATTTTCAGTACATTTACTTTGATCATTGTTACATCATCTCAAAACTATTAAAAATAATATAAATATAATATATATTCCTTAAATATTTATTTAAACTAATCCAGTAAATTTATATAGTGAAAATTAATTACACTATTCATAGAGATGGTAAGTCCTATATACGCATGAATGTTGTTTCTATTTTCTCAATGGATAGAATGAACAGAAGGTAAAAAATATATCACCTTTACAGAGTAATTATGATGTTATATATTTCACATTTATTCATTAAATTAATTATTATTACCTTCTATGTAAATAATTAGTTAAAAATGAAACACATTGCTTCGTTAGGTGGTAATCTCCGGTACACATGATTGACATTATCGTATTCCCACATAATGGAAAGTAAGATGGTTTATGGGATATTATAATTACAGAAGTATAATTATGTAATTAATATAATATATTTAATTTAAATCCCTCATTGTATCCCTTTTTATATGTGGTAATGTAAAATGAATTACATCGGTTCATGTAGCAGTAGTCCGTCATACACACGATCGGTGGTTTTGTTTCCAATTTTTTGGAAGGGGAGATGGATGTAGGTAATGCCACTAAAATAATAAAATATAAGTATAAGGTATATAATTATGTTTTTATATCATCATATTTTATTAATATTTGAAGGATTTTAGAGAAGAAATAAAATAAAAGTTCTTGGTTAAGAATGATACCTCTTCTTCAGATGACCTCCTTATGTTAGCACCAAAATCATTCTTATAAGGGTTTCCTAATAACAATAAATCATATAGTACATTATTAGGTAAGTAAGTGGGTATAGGAACCCACTTGTAAACAAATTGAAAATTTCCAAAAAGAATCCTAAATAATAAATTAATTCCCTAGAAAAATGTTTTCATAATATCTTTTAATAAAATTTTAGAGATTATAAGATTGAAATATGTCCATAAAATAAAATTTAGACAATTTTTATTGATAAAATTACCCTAATATTTTTGGTTTAACCCCCAGTAAACCCGATTTAACCTTAACCATAGTAATTAATGTTTTACTAAATTTACAATTCATTATGACCAAAAATTTATTTGAAATTATTATATAATATTAATTAGGAGGATTAAAATTATGTACTCTATTTTTATGAATTCAATTCATATAATTGTAATAATTTAATTTAATATAAAAGTCACAAAAGCTGTGAAGAATCAATTTTCCATAGAGAAATGTTTCCTATGTATCAGAGGTTTTATATCAAAATTCAATATGAAATTGATTAAAATGACCTAAATTAGATTAATAAATATATAATTTAACTAATTTTACTTTTTAAACTATATTAAAATAAATTTTGTCTTGTAAATTCTTTAAATAAAAATTCATTTTTAATAAAAAACAGTATTTTTTACTATTCATTGAAAAATTATTATTTTCATAAAATTCCAAAAAATTCACTCAAAGATAATTTTGCATTTATATTTCAAAAATAAATTTGATCTTATCAAATAAATTTTATAAAAGTGGAAAATTTAGTTTTGTTATTTTTTTACAAAAATCAATAAAAATATTTTTTGAGAAAGAGGTATTTTTAAAGCATATAAATAATTTACTAAAAAATAAGTAATTTTTTAGCATTATAATTTATTTATATAAAATAACTATACATAGTGTTTAAAATTTTATTATTCATATTCATTCCACCAAGTTTAATTTCTAGGATATAACAATCATGTTTAAATAATAATATTAATAGTATATCGTGGATTATTAAAAATCATTGTTGTGTGTAATGTAAGATATTGAAGAAATTAAATTTATTTGAAAATAAATAAAATTCAAAAAATGGGGGTGTTACAGACACCCTCGAAAGATATTCTTTAATTAATTAAAATTTTCTTTATGAACCATCATAAATGATTTGAATATATGATGACCATAAAATGACCTAGGTTAAACCTAAGGTGTCATTGATTGAAAAGATTTTGTCACGATTTAGACATTTTATAAATTATTTTTCAGGATTATATGGTTTTCAAATATGATTATTATTTATCATAATATGATTTTTGGTTTTATTCAATGGTTGGAACCTAGAGGACTCGTATTAATAGTGAATACGGTAGACAATGAAATGATTATCCTCTTGAGAAACCAAATGTTATGGGATATGGAATGAAAAATATCATTATTATTCTTACATAAATTTCTCAATCTATGAATCATAAAAATATTCCAAACTATAGAAATAGGGAATAATGTTCTATTAATCCCTTCATGATATGATATCCTCCTTATTTTAGTGGGTCTTATAATCCACTAGTTTCTAAACAATGGATCAATAACACTGAAAAGATATTTTCCATTCTCTAGTGTTCGGAGCATGAAAATGTTTTTTTGGTTATTTATATTTTTGAAGGATAAGTGGATTAATGGTGTACCCATATCAAGAATATTAGGTAATATGAAGAAATTGAATCCATGTATTGGGATGAATTTAATAGTTTATTTTTCAATAATTACATTCCTCGTTTTATTTTTATAAAAATGGAGAAGGAATTCATGGATATAAAGTAGAAGGATGATGAATCTATTGATACCTATGAGAAAACATTTACAAGACTTATGATGTATGATTCTTTTATTTTCATCCAACCTTAAATTAAGGTTGATCAATTCTTTAGTGGCTTAAGACCAAGTATCCAAAGGGTGTTATACATAAGAGACATTAGTAGCTATGAATAAATCATTTGATTTGTTATCAAGGTGTAAATGGAGATTGTATTTACCCATGGATCCCATGGTTTTGATAAGGAATGGAATATGAAATTAAAAGAAAATTATATAATCCATGGAGAGAAGATTATTATATGTCCTTCATGATTGATGTGTGGATCTAAACATGGAGTAAATTGTCTTAAATAGACTATTAAATGTTTTAAGTGTGGAAATCAATGTCATCAAGGGGATGAATGCTGAAGTGATGTGAATATGTTATCTAATGATGAAAATAGAGAGAAAGATCCATAGAATTAACCACCCACACTATAGTGTTTAAAATATAATGAGTATGAGTATTATGTTAAACATTGATCAAATATGACAGTTACTTATGATGATGATTGACATCAGCAACCTCTTAAACTAAGATATGAAGGTAAATCTATTATGATCACTATTTTTTATGAGGGGTGTGATAACGACATGGTGAATGTTAAATTTACCATCCACTCTATAACTAATAATATATTTTTTATTATATATCAACCCATAAATTTAAATTTGATTAATTTACTAATGGTATTAAAATTAAACCCCAATGATTAGATATTGAATTAGTAGTAAAAAACCCTAATGGTATGATAATAATATGTCATGTCTTTTATTTTTCTTTAGTTGAAGTTTTTTCGAATATTCCCCATGAAAATCTTGTTATTCTCCCTCATGTTTAATTTGATGTTATCTTAAGCATGGATTGGATTCCTCTAAAAAAATCCCACACCAATTTTTTATGAAGGGAAGTAAGATTTTATATTTTGAACCAACCTATGATCCTCTATCAATATGAATAAAAATATGAACTTATAATAGAAATAAAATCCATTGTTTGGGTCTTAATTCATATTAAAGGGGTGCTTATCTCATATGGTTGGGTATAAACTCAACATCAATGATATACCTATTGTTTGGGAGTTTGTTGATGCCTTCTCAAAATAGTTTCTTAGTCTTCCACTAAATCATGAAGTTGATTTTTATATAAAACTCATAAATGGTTCTTGAAATATTTCAAAGACTCTGGATATAATGGCCTTTATTTAGTTATAGGAATTGAATAAGAAACTCCCAGATAATCCTAACAAGAGATTTATTTATCCAAGTACGACACCTTGGAGGGCACCTATTATTTTTGTTAAGAAGAAATATGGATCAATGCAACTCTATATTGATTATGAGGAACTTAACAAGATCTCAATCAAGAACAAGTATCTTATACCCTTTATTGATGACTCATTTTACTAACTATGTGGAGATCAACACTTTTCAAAGATTTACCTTTGTTATAATTATAATCAATTGTGAGAAAATAAGGAGGATATACCCAATACATGATTCTATGAAAGGTATGAACACTGTGAATTTATAGTTATTCCATTTATTCTTACTAATTCCCCTAATATTTTCATGGATTTAATGAATAGATTATTTATATGTTACCATGATCGGTTTGTGGAAGTCTTTATAGATAATATTATTATATATTCAATGAAAAATTAAGAGCATAAAGATCACTTGAGGATTGTATTGAATAACCTAAGGAAGAATAATATGTATGTGAAATTTAAAAGGTGTGAATTTTTTCTACAAAAAGTTTTATTTTTTTGGTCATATAATCTCAAACAAGTGTATATCAGTGAATCATCCATCAAAGATTGAAGTTATTGAATATTATCCAAAACCAGGCACTATGACTAAGATCAGAAGTTTTCTTGGTTTGAAATGATATTAATGTTTCTTTGTGGAGAATGTATCATGATTGTCTAATCCAATCACTAAGTTAAATCACAAGGGATAAAAGTTTATTTTGATAGATAAATGTAAATAAAACTTCAAGGAACCAAAGAGAATGTTGGTCAGTGAACCTATGCTTATATTACCCTATTGTAGATAAGGGATTTTAATCTATAGTGATACATATAAGAAGGGTTTTGGATTCACCCTCATGTATAATGATATGGTAATATCTTGAAGGTTCATAATAAAAATTACACAACTCATGTTTTGAGGTTAGTTATGTAATTTTTTCATTAAAGATATAAAGGCAATTGTCTTTGTGATGAATGGTTTGATATATATACTGATCATAAAAGTTAAAAGTATATATTCACCCAAAATAAGTTGAATATGCACTATAAAATATGGTTGGATCTAATTAAATATTATGACTACTCAATACATTACCACCAAGGGAAACAAAACAAGGTGGTAGATTCTATGTTTCAAAAGGATAATACTAGCTTATCTATGATAAGGATCGTAAAAGATCTAA
The DNA here is from genome assembly GCA_963277665.1 of Viscum album. Lineage (NCBI taxonomy): Eukaryota > Viridiplantae > Streptophyta > Magnoliopsida > Santalales > Viscaceae > Viscum > Viscum album. The sequence goes on along the minus strand of OY728157.1, from coordinate 1,073,697,427 downwards.
TATTTTTGTATTTTCAAAGGATGGATCTATAAATATTGAAGGAAGGGGAGAAATATTATATTTCTCAAATGAGTGTTCAACCATCTATATAGGTGAAGATTAAAGAGGTATAAAAGGAAGATGTGTAACTATAGAATAAGGTGATAAATTTTAATGAGTTAAACCTTAATTGTGATGAAATGGTAAGGTTAAATAACCATGTGTGTGTTCCATCCATACCATATTTAAATGATCAATTATATGAGGATCATAGTTCTTAATTATCTTTTCATCTAGGAAGTATGAAGATGTATAGATATATTAAATATTATTTTTAGAGGTATGGAATGAGGAGAGATATAGTATAGTTTGTTTCTCAGTTCTTGGAATGTTAGTATATTAAGGCTGATTGATATAAGTCTAAGGGGATGTTACAACCATTACCCATATCAAAATGGAAATGGGGAAACATCACCATGGATTCTATCATCGAACCCCACAAAACGTTTAAGGGACATAATTCCATATGGGTTATAGTTGTTCACTTTATGAAGTCATCACACTTCATTTCCATTAGATAAGACTTCTCTCTTGATCATATTTCTAGAATTTATATTAAGGAACTATTAATTTTACATGGAGTAAAACATTCTGTTGTATCTAATCAATATCTTGGGTTTACCTCAAAGATCTAGTGAAGTATTCTACAGGCTCTGGATATAGAGTTGAGTTTTAGTACCACTTTCCGTCCTTGAAAATATGATCAGTTTTATATAACCATTCAAACCCTAGAGGACGTTTTGATGTCATATTCTATTGATTTAAAAGGTTTTTGGGATCAAAACCTTAGTCTGGTTCAATTTTATTACAATAATAGATTTCACTAGAACATTCATATGGCTCCTTATGAAGCCCTCTATATGAAGAAGTGTATAACTCAAATGTATTGGGATGAATGTATATAAAAAATCTATCGGGACCTAATTAGGATGGTAAAATAATAATGAAACTCAAATCCATTCAAAGAACATTATGGTAGCTTAGAGTCAATGCAAAAAATCTATTTTTGATAATGGTCAGTAAGTTATAGAGTTCAAAATTGGTGAGAAGGTGTCTCAATGAATTTTTTCATGGAATACATTTATGAGATTTAAAAATAAGTAAAGTTGATCCCTAGTTATATTTCCCCTATTGAGATTCTTAATCGAGTGGAGATGGTAGCTTATAATTTATCACTTCCACAGAACCTCTCTCAAGTTCATGATGTGTTCCATGTATCTCTACTAAGGAAGTACATACATGATCCATCACATTAATAGAACTCGGATTTCATACCATTAGAGAATAATCTTTCCTATTATGAATAACCAGAAGAAATCTTGGATCCTGGAGATAAAGTGCTACCAAACAAAACTGCTCGTATGTTTAAAGTTCTCTGGAGGAATTGGAAATTTGAAAAACCTATATAGGAACATGAGGATGAGATGAGGTGAAGATATCCTTATTTTTTTGTATTAGAGTAACGTAATTTTGAGGGTGAAATTCATTTTATGGGTTATAATGTAACACCGCAATATTTTATGATATATTTCTTTTAAAATAAATTTAATCTCTTCGACGAATTGCAATACACACAACCCCATGTATAAATGAATTGTAATATAGTATAGTATTATAATCTGGCCATTAAATTGGTGGGTATGTATAGGACTAACTAAGTTATGATATTTATATGGTTTACACATATATAAAATAAAATAATTAGAAATTAAAATAAAAATTATTTGAAAGTAAGAGAAATTTTTTTTCTAAAAATTGTTTTTATCTTAATAAATTTAATTAATCACTATTTTTGAATGATTTTAATAAAATTTATATATTATATATTCAATAAAATGTTTTATCATTTATATAATCTTTTTTCTAGTCATTTAATAATAATAAATCTAATTTTTTGATTAAAACTATATTTTTCTAAAAAACATGTTTCGTCGTGTTTTGCATACATATTATAAAATTAATTTTATCTAAATTTAGAAAATTTATTTGAAAAAATGAACTTATTTTTTAAATAAAAATGTAAAATTTATCTCATATATAATTTTTTATAATTTTATGAAAATATTAACTTTTCAATGAATAGTAAAAAATACTGATTTTTATTAAAAAATTATTTTTCATTTAAAGAATTTAAAAAAATAATTTTATATTAAAAAATTTTTAAAAGTAAAATTAGTTTACTTATATTATTATTAATCCAATTAATGTCATTAGTATCAATTCTATGTTTAATATTGATGTAAAAATTGCTTATACTTAAGAAAACATTTTCTTTGGAAAACCACTTTTCACCATATGTTGATGTTTAATTTTAAATTATATTCTTCCAATTCAATGAATTGAATTTGATAAATTGGATTGAATATTTGTTATTAGAATAGTTAATATTATTTAATAATTTAAACTTATTTTTTTGTCATAATTGATAGTAAAAATAGTAAAAACTAATTACTACGATTAAAGTTAAAATTGGATTATTAGGGGGGTTGACCTAAAAACTATAAGGGTTAAAATGACCTAAACACATACTAGTATTCCAGTAGTTAGTGTAATTTATACCCTACCCTTATTTAATTTTAAAATTATTCATTTTAGATCCATTTTTTTATGAAATTGACCTTAAATTATTGTAAAAGTTTGAAAACATACAATTGTGTAACTCACCTTAATTATAAAAGGGAATCTCCTCCCCTTACTTATTCACACTTCAAGAGACTTTTAGATTAAAAAGTACCTACCAAAACCCATTCATTACATACCTCCCCCTTACATATAGTCCGTTTTTATCATAAAACTATCCTATAAATTATTTAGGTTAGAACCTAAAAAGGTTGTCCGAAGAAGAGGTATAATTCTTAACCATGCATATTTGTTTTATTTGTTCTTATACCTCATTATAATATTATTCAACCATGATGAAATAATAACACCATTATATCTCATATACTGATATGTTATTATGTTAATTTAATAACCAATATCCATCTCCTCTTTCCTCAAATGGGAAATGAAACTATTGATCGTGTGTACGGTGGATTACTATCTCGCAAACCGATGTAATTAATTTTCCAACACTTCCTTTCACAACTGGATATAGTTATGGATTTAATATATATATATATATATATATATATATATTATAATTATACTTTTTTAATTATAATATCACATCTACCATCATATCATCCAACTGTTAGAAGATGATAATGTCACTTGTGCGTACATGTAGACTACCACCTCTATGAAGCGATGTGATTTATTTTTCATTTTATTTTACCATGGATGGTAATAAGGAAATATTTAATAAATATCTATTACATATATATAATATAATAATTATTCTATAAATTTTAATTTTAATTTACCTTTCTTTTTCTCTATTCATCATAAAAAGAAAATAGGGTTCATGTGTACGTACGGTCTATCGTCTCCATGAATGGTGTAATTTATTTTTCTGTCTTTAAATTATATGGATAAATATAAATATATATATATATATATATAATGAATATATATGATATTTATATAATTATTAAAATTATTTAGGTTATTTAACAATGAAAATTTTACAAGAACCAAAAACTACCAAACCAAATCATGCATAAAGACGAAAAAGTTATCACTCATAACAATGATTTTAATAAATAATTGTTAATAAATTGGTGATAAAAGGTTACAAGTAAATAATATATGGTATGATATATATTAGTATGGTTATATAATATATTTATAACAAATCTATATTTATTATACATAAGGTTCGAACATGTATGAAGGAAGTCAGACCAGAGGTAATGGATTTATGTTACAATCTCATTCTTTATCGGGATAATTTATAATTAAGTTTTCGATGATGAAATTTCATGATATAACTCTCAATAATAGTCACTAACTTTATTTACCTATGGTTATTTCTTGAGAATACATTGTTTCATTTCATTTTACTCCTTTAAGTACTCTAGAGAATGAAATAATATTTTTCAAGGAAAATGACTTTATTTCTCTCTTTAGTCGAAACACCTTTTTCATTCAAATACATGTTTACTAAAAACAAATTTAAAATAAATTAACATTATACTATGATTATTTAAATTAATTTTAACTCACATTTCAATTTGTACAAAAAAAAATTTGAAATGCAATCTCCTTATCATTTTCCTAACAAGATACTTTTGAATTTTTACCAAAAATGTGAAAGAAATCTTTGTTTTGAAATACACAACATGAGTAGAATTTACCACCATAATGACCACTCATTACATTGAAGATTAATTTACAATTTCTCAAGGTTCCTTTCAATTCAAAAATCCTTATTATTTTGAAAAAAAATTTATTTTAAATTAGTTATTTTAAATAGAAAAGTGTATTTTATTAAAAAAAATGTTCCAAGTTAAATTTTAATCTATTTTTATATCTATAAAAAATCATTTTATGTTACTTAAATTTTAATAATGATACCATCCAATGACACCATACTTGTAATTTCTATGGATGTTTTATGATTATTATAACAATATTTTAATGAAACTTTTCCCTTTTCCACAGGTTATACTATAATGAATAGATGAAATGATTATGAAACCCATTTCTTTTCCACAGATTATTCCATAATGAAATTTTTATGAAACACATTTACTTTTCAAAAGTTATGATATGGTGAATGATTTATAATATTTTTTCACAAATATATATGATTTTCATTATGTGATGGCTGGGACATGAATTATATAACCCACCAATGAATTGGGTAAAGATTGATATCTCAATACATAAATAGGATTGGAATAAAGAGTGAATCCAATTCAATAAAAAAAATTATCCACTGTGATGGTCTTGGGAGTGAATAATGTATACTATGATGGGGGCATATGGGAGTTAGGGTTCGATCATGGAGATCGCCACCGTAGGTGGTGATGGTATCCGAGAAAATCCCTCCTCCCTTGGTGGAGGGGGGTTTTTCACAACCCTCTGGTGATCTACCGTTTCTTCCATTCTCAAATCCCGACCTCTTGCCATTGCATCCAGAAATTTTTCTCTCCCGCAAATTTCTTGAGTTTTATGATGGGATTCCACAGCTCTCGGTCACGGGTTGAGTGTTTACGGATGCTTCAGCCCTGCTAAATTTGATATTGATTGTGCGCTTCAAGCAAAAATGCTCGTCTGTGGATTACTTTGATTGCTTCATCTTTGATTCTTGTAACTTACAGGAGCACTCCATGGTGGGACTTCTTGACTCAAAGCACATAATGGTTCGATTCACTTTGGAGGAATATTTGATCTTAGTGTGGTCATCTGCTCCGTGTACATGTGATGATTCATGTTTCCTTCTCTTCCGATGGTCTTATGATTATCATATAAAGCATGACTTTTCAACCATGGAGATCTGGTTAAGATTTCCGGAATTTCCACTTCCTTTTCAAAATCCTTCCATCCTTCGCCTGCTTGGGAATATAGTCGGTCGTTATTTATGTTCGGACAGTAGAACTAGGGTTGTTTGACATCCGGTTTCACTGAGAATTTGTGTTGAAGTTAATATTTATAAACATCCTGTTAAGTCATTTTTCATTACTGTGAGAGGAATTTCTATATAAAAAGTTTGTCGTCTTTGAGTCGAGGATTTATTATTGTTCCATCTGTCTCAAAGTTGGGCATCGGATGGAAGACTGTACAGGAAAACAAGTGGTTCTGTAGGTGAGTTTAGATCAACAGGTTGCAGATGTGGTGGACTTGGATTCTCAGCAAGGGAAGCAGGACCTAGGCACTGGATTTCAGACATGACCTTGTCTTGTTGTTAGCAATTCAGTTAATGATGCCAGGATGAGGGAAGCGAAGAAGTATTTGAATCTAACAGTGGATGCGGTGATTGGAAGACTGCAGCAAGATCTTGGGGTCCTCAAGGATTCCTCTATGAAGCCTGCAGTTCAATATTTTGGGGTGGTGAGTGTGGACCAGGTAGTGGTATTTACTGGACATGATGAGGCTTTAGACATTCCTATATTGAACCCACCGGTAGTGGGATATTTGGATGAAGCTGCCAATTGGGTGCGGGTCTCAGGTGGGCTGAAAGCACAGTCTTAGAAACATGTGGCTTCTGTTGAAACTAGTAACTACTTTGCAAGTCTAGAGAGTGGAGATTTGGAAGTGGGACTGGATTGGGATTCTCCTATGACTGGTCATGTTTCACCTATTTTGTCTCCTGGCCGGGTGTCCGCTAAAGTTGATGAGTTACATGAAAGTGGGGTTCTGGATCTGGGAGATCGCTACAACCAAAGTGGAAGCAAGTCTGGGAAGGTACAAGAGAAGGGCCCTTGCAATCATTTAAAAGAACTGAATCATGGGGGATCCTCTCATGTTGAGGAGGAATTTTCCAGGAGTGAAGATGGCAATTTCCAGATCATTCATTATTCTGAAGATGTTCTATCTAGGGAAGGTTTATTACAGATGGGGGAGAAGGAAGGTCTTGAGCTTGCAGTGAATCCACAATGTCAAGCATTGCTTGATTCTAATAGCCACGTCAAGCATGGGGTGATTAATAGTTGTCAAGAGGTGATTATCCCTGGGAAGTGGGGGTCATTTCTAAGAGTGATAATGAGAATGATTGTGGGAGAGTTCAAACCTCCTATAGAGACGTTGTTCAGCGTGGAATGCAGAATGTGGAAGGGAGTAAGGACATTGTGAGTTCTCCATCAAGAAGAAGATAGAAGAAGGATTTTTATTCTATGAAAAATTCGATGCCTACCAGATCTTCCATCATCAAAGGAAATGGTATGCGTTCTTTTGATGAGTTTTTGTATTTAGAGAAGTTAAATCTCAGACAGAGGTATGTGAAGACTCAGAAGTTGTGTGAAATCTCAGAGTGGGAATAGTCTACTGCAGATGAAGCAATTGATCCTAGATATGTCTAAGCGTATGGCTTATATTATATGTAATTGTTTGCTTTGGCTTGCGATGCTTTCTTGTTGCACTTTTCCTTTGTTTTAATAAATGTTCAAAGACTTTGTCTCTGGATGGGCTTTCCTGGTATACTATGATGGTTTGAGGAGAGAACCCAATCCACTATGATAGTCTTGGAAATTTTTCTTGACTACTAAGGAAATGATTTTCTATGATTATGTGTATGCTACAAACTCAAGTCTTATGTCAGTCTTATACTATCATGGCTCATGTTCTTTGATTAATTTATGATTCATGTCTTATAAATTTACAATGTATATGACATGTATCGATATTATGATCTATGATATGTAGGGTATGGTTTCCAGATATTATGCTCCTATTTGTATACCATTATGATCATATTATGTTAAAGTGATCATGGATATCTCCATTTTTTACCATTACTAATCTTCTAATATCACCCTTTTTTATGTTCCCTTTCCCCATGTAATGAAGAAAGGTATTAATTATTTTATGTATAAGAAGATTTCTATTAATACAAAATTTATTGGGAGATTATTTGAATATCTTTTGAACATGTTGATTATGTGTTCAAGCTTCCAAATGAACTAGACCTACATGATTCTGGTGTGGATATCACATCCATGTCCTTATTTTCAGTTATTTTTTCTCTTTTGTTATTGTCCTATCTTTTACCCCAAGGATCCCCCTTGAACATTGATGAATTTTAAAGAAAATGGACAAATTTTGGGTGGATAAAACAGGCCACATGGTTTGGTCACATGATTTACTAAATCATGTAGACAAACCGTGCATAGTGTCAAGCTCATTAAATATTTTTATGTTATTCCAATTTTTCCCTTTCAGGATTAAACCTAACTCGACCATCTCTTCCCCCATTTGACCCTAGCAACCATGAAAGGCTTCCAAGCTCCCTCAAACTCTCTTGGAATTCATTTTTTGAAGGAGGTTTTGGTGGGGAACATCAAGGTTCTTCAAGTAAGTGATTCCTCCATTATTGTTATTCCTTCTCTCTAGGGTTTTTTCCCTCCTTATTGAAGTTCCTAATGTCCAGAAACTAGGTTTTCATAGTTAGGGTATAATTTTGTGTTTCTTTGTTGAATCTTGTGGATTAGGGTTTGTTTATATCCCTTATGGTGCAACGGTGGTGCAGTTGAAGTTTCACACAAAGATTTGAGGTTTTTGACATCTAAGGTGGTTGATTCCATGTGTAGAAATTATTTAATGAATTTATCTTGCTTCATTGACCTGTTTTTCATGTTCATATTCCATTTTGTTTGGTGTTAAAACCATTTTTGGTAGCATTGATTAAGTTTTTGATTTTAAAGAATCATTTTTGTATGAAAATGAGTGTTTTTCACGTGTATTCCATGTTATGTCTTTTGGGACTGTTTTATGACTCATGGAATTGGTTTATTAAATGTTTTTATGGATTTGAAATCAGGTTTGGTGTGTCATTATCAGGTTTTTATCCATAATAAAGTATTTTTGAATGGATTTTGTGTGCAAGCTGTTATCTTACCTCTTGAAATTGTTTTATAAAATATATACGGGGTTTAATAAATTGCATTGAGGGTGTAGAACATGTTTATGAACTATTTGGGGTGTTTATCATTTATAAATGGTATTTATATTTTAAAATAGTAATTTTATGTGCAATTGTTATTTTATAACATGTGGAACTTGATTGAGCACAAAGAGGGAAACCTGGACATCTAGGTGGGCATACTAGGACTAGTATGCTTGTAATCTGGTAGTGGTATCATCCCTCTTTCACTGAGCAAGTTTGATGATGATAACACTAACTAAACTTTTATGATGTTCGGGTACCAATAGGTCATTGGGGTTTCCCCACTTAGTGTATTGTTCACAAGAAGGTTGTTGACTATGGTTACTTTTACACTGAGATATGATGTACCTAGGGCCTCATAAATATCTAGTGACTAGGGGTGTTCCTATGACTAGTGATCATTGGATATATTTTCCATACCATCAGCATATGATGTGTTCTTTTGGAAAATTTAGTATCATGTTTCTTTTATTTAAATGTGTACATTCTTCAATGTTTCTATCTTGAAAGTTGTTTTAATTTAAGGTTCCACCTTTTAGAAATTTTATAATCATTTATTGTTTATAAAAACTTGCATGATTTTTTTCCTAAAATGTTAATCATGTGGAATATTTTTGGGTGGAATCCTATTGGTATTAGGCTCACACCCTACTTACACTATTCGGTGTAAGTAGGCTTGATGATGTTTGACATAGGTAAAGGAAAGGGCCTTAGTGATAGTGGTTCAGGTTGTTAGCCTATTTCCTTGGTGTAATGTTGTGGAGAAGGCTTGGGTGTGATTTCCCCTTGGAGTTTGGTGGTTCTTGAGTTGTATTTGCTGCTCCTTCTTAGTTATTTCCCCCATGGGTCTTACTTAAAACTATGTATTTCAATTCTTAATTTTTTTAAGACTTTTTTTGTGTGAATTTTTAGATTCTATTTATTTATTATTTTTGGATGATTAATGTGTCTAAAATTGGGTAAATTGTTCCCAAACACTTATTTATGATACTCATGCACTTATTCTAGCCTGTTGGGATAGGGAACGCCCTTCAAGAATTACCATGTACCAGGTCGGTAAAAGGTTTTTATGGTGACTAGATCTGGTTCATGACAAAATGGTATAAGAGCATGGTTAATCTCTTTGGGTCATATTATTTGGGATGAGTCTGGTTAGACAGTAGCTATAATTGTTGGGGATCATAGTTCTGGATGCAAGTAGGGTGCATGGACTGCACCTCTTATGATAGACCTCAAGTTTCCATGGGATGTTATCATTTTTATTTGAATTCTCCTCTAGGTGGGACGTGCGGGCAGTAGATTGAAAATAGACATTGGGTGGGGAGAAGTAGTTGTTTATTTCATTATTGTGATGAGTTTGGTTTATTTATATTTGATGTTATTTCTGAAATTTTTCAGAATTTTTTAACTAATGTGTTCTCTAGTGACTGTTTACTTTTTTAGCAACATGTATCCCTAGAAATCTCCCATGCACCCATGGAAGGAAGCCAGAGAGAGTTCTCCCTCACCACTTGATCAGAGGTTTATAGAAGTTTTGGTTTGGGTTTTCCAAGCTCTAGGATAGGGAGTGGATCCTGCTACTGCTTCTATCCTAGCTAGATAAGACGAGTTTATTCCTAAAAAGGAAAAATCCAAGGATTTTCTAAAGAGTAATCCTCCTACCTTCCGAAGTAGAATGAAACCCTAGGAAGCAGAGGAGTGTCTTGAGAAGATCGAGTGCATGTTATAGTTCCTTGACACACCTAATGAGGTCAGTGTGAAATGTGCCTCATTTATGCCAGAATTTCTCAGCCTCAGGTGGTTGTAATTAGTGCTTCAAGATGGGAATCATGAAAAGATGAGCTAGAAGGACTTCAATGCAATCTTCAATGACTAGTACTATCCTGAAGTCTTGACTTATGCTAGATCTTGGTAGTTTATAGATATCATTCAGGGTGACTATTTAGTGATGGATTATTCCAACCACTTTTACAAGCAAGTCCAATATGCCCTCGAGATATTCTCTAATGAAAAGATGAAGGCTCAGATATTTAAAAATGTATTTTATATATAGATCTATTCTCAATTCTTCCTATTTAAGCTGAATAACTATTCTGAGGTGGTTGATCAAGCTTGTATAGTGGAGATTGATTCAAAGGGAAGTTTTGGTTTCTCTAGGGTGGTATCAGTGATGGTAAGTGGTAGTTCATCTAAGAATAAAAGTAATCAGGAAGAGTATGTGAAGAAAGGAGGTGTTAGTTCAGGACATCCTCCTGGGTAGTTCTCATCTGTGGCTTCTGATGCGAAGTTTGTCATGTGACACCAGTGTGGGAGTCCAGGGCACACCTGACCTGTATGTACATATCCTCCGAGTACATGGAATAAATGTGGAGATACGGGGCACTTGTAGTGCTTTTTCAAGGTAATGCGTCCACTTCAGAGTGGGGTAGGATCTGTGGCTTCCAGGGGAGTTCTAGTTCAGTCAGATCCAGCTAGGATAGTAGGATCTAAGTTTGGCAGATGTGGTGGTAGTGCCGGATCATCTTCTGGGTAGATCCAGTTCAGGGTAAAGCCACAGGCGAGTGTCCATTCTTAGGTAGAGATGATCCATATTCATGTTGTGGATTAGGCACCAACAGGATTGAATGTAGGGCCATTGATAGTTCAAGGTACCATCTTGATTTCATCTTCTTTAGCTATTGTTCTCTTTGATACTAGTGCTTCTGTTTCCTTTATCTCTTCCCATATTGTGAACCTTCTAAATTTTCCAACCGAGTTGCAGTCTTTTATGATGTATTTGGTGACGCTATTGGGTAAGAAGAAGGAGCAAGGTCTCAGGTACTCATTGTGTGCACTTTCCATGTTAGGGGTTGAGATGTATTGGGACCTACTGGTCTTTGATATGTAACTTTTCGATGTAATCTTCGGCATTGAGTGGTTAGTTCACTTTCAAGTACATATCGATTGTTACATGTGGCGATTAAGTTTCATGCCACCTGATGGGAGTCCTCAGGTTTTTCTTAGGGAATGGGATCCTTAGTCAGGTTTTAAGGGACCTCCACTCCCAAATTTAGGGAATATTGTCTTCCAGTTATCATAGATTTTACTAGAGGATGATGTTCGTTCTCTTAAGGGTTTATTACCTCATGTATTGGATGAGTTCCCAGAGGTATTTCAAGATGATTTTTTAGGATTTCCTCAAGAGTAGGATATGTAGTTATTTATTGATTTGGTGCTGAGAACACAGCTGATATCTCTTCCCTCATATCATATGGATCCCACCCAATTAAGTGAATTAAAGATACTGCATAATGATTTGGGATCCAAAGGATTTATTTTACTAAGCATCTCTCCTTGGGCCGAACCTATTCTATTTCTGAATAAGTCCTATGGGTCCCTTAGGTTGTGCATTGATTATCATAATCTGAATAAGGTAACCATAAAAAAATATCATTTCCCCAAATAGATGACTTGGTTTATCAGTTGAAGGGGGAAAGTGGTTTTCCATGATAGACTTTTATTCGGGTTACCACCAAGTCAATGTGAGAGATATGGATATCCCAAAGACATATTTCCCAAGTAGGATTGAGCACGTTGAGTACTTGGTCATACCCTTCAGATTTACCAATGCTCTAGTGGTCTTTATGGCACTCATGAATAGGGTGTTCCATCAGTATCTCGAATCCTTTATCATGCTATTTGTGGATGATATCCTGGTTTACTCTGGATCTGAGGAAGAGCATGAGAATCATTTGTGGATTGTTTTGGGCACTATATGGGATCATCTCTTTTATAAAAAGTTTTCCAAGTTCACTTTATGAATTAAGGAGGTGAAGTTCCTGGGTCATTTTATCTCATAATAAGGGGATTCAGTGTACCCCAAGAAGATCAGTGCAGTTATGTCATGAGAGAATCCTAAGAATGTGTTTGAGTTCAGGAGTTTCCTTTTCCTGGAAGGTCATTATAGGTGTTTTTTTAGGATTTCTCTCGACATTCTTAGACCATGACTGTGTTCACATGGAAAGGGGTGATTTTTGAATGGGGCCTAGAATGCCAATAATCCTTCAAGGAGTTGAAGTGGTGGTTGACTACCACCTCCATGTTGGTTTGGCTAGAATCTGGAAAGGGCTATGTGGTTTATTATGATGCTCCAGGTATAGGCCTCAGGTGTGTTCTTATAGAGGGTGATCACGTGGTGGAGTATGTCTCTCACCAACTCTGACTGCATGAAATCAATTACCTGACCCACAACTTGGAGTTAGCAGTGGTGATGCATGATTTGAAGACTTGGTGTCACTACCTCTTTGGGGAGAATTTTGTGGTCTACTCTGATCATAAGATCTTAGCCTATATCTTCTCATATAAGGATCTTAATCTGAGGTAGAACTGTTGGATCCAGTATTTTTAGGGGTTTGACTTTGATATCATCTATACCCCATGAAAGGGTAATGTGGTGGCTGAAACCTTGAGCAGTAAAGTACCAATGCAGGATTTAAGGAAATCTAGTGATGAGTGGAATATGATGGAGAATTTTTCCCAGATGAATGTAGAGACCAAGGATCATAGTAGAGGTAAATTTCTAGAAAGTGTTTATTTGACTCCTCTTTTATAGTTGATATAGTGTGAGAATCCTAGTGATGAGCTATGTCAGTGGTCGATGCAGTTTCTTCATGGTGGGGAGACGTCATATGACTGTTCTTTGTCTCCCAAGGGCATCTTGTTCTTCAAGGGCCATTCAATGGTGTTGTTGTCTCTGAAAAATGTGGTGATATAGTATATCCTCCAATATTAGTGGTACATTCACCCTAGAGCTACCAAAATGTATTAGGATGTTCGTCGGTAGTTCTGGTGTCCAGGTATGAGATGAGACATAGCTGAATTTGTGTTGAGAAGCTATACATATTATCAAGTAAAAGTAGAGAATCAAAGTATATCTGGTTTGCTTCTTCCTTTATCCATTTCTACATAGAAATGGGATGAGGTCTCCATATATTTCATTATTGGATTACCTTATACACCTCATGGTAAGAATTATATTTGGGTAGTGATTGATCATCTGACCAAATCATCCCACTTCATTCTAATCAAAGATAATGATAAAGTGGATGAGCTAGCCAATTGTATATTCCGGAGGTGGTAAGGATTCATGGTGTTCATAAATAGTTATCTCGGATAGAGACCCCCATTTTACCTCCTGATTTTGAGAAGGCCTTCAGAAGGCTTTGGGGTCGCATATTAATATGAGCATGGTATACCATCCTCAAACAGATGGCTAGATGGAGTGGGAAAAATATACTTTGTAATAAATGATTTGTGCATGTGTCTTGGACTTCACAGGTTCTTAGGATAGATATATTGGATTTGTTGAGTTCTCTTATAATAATAGTTACCAATCCTCAACTATAATGGATCCTTTTGAGGTGCTCTATGGTCGGCCTTGTCTGTCCCCTCTGTGTTGGGATGAGGTATGTGAGACCTCATTGTTGGGGTTGAGCCTTATGTAAGAGAAATATAAGAAGGTCAAGTTTATCAGACAATGGTTATTGATACCTCGAAGTTGTCACAAATATTATTCTTCTCATAGGTGCTAAGATATCAAGTTATCTATAGGTGATCGGGTATTCTTGAAGGCGTCCCTTTTTTGGGTCATTGTTGTTTGAGAAATTAGGGAAATATGATGCTAAGGTATGTTGGACCTTTGAGATCACCGAGCGCATTAGAAAGGTATAATGCGAGCTATCTTTTCCCTCTCATTTGACATCTATTCAAAGCATATTCCATGTCTCCCAATTGAAGTATTACAATTCAGATCCATCCCACTTGTTTATTTGGGAAGAGTTGGAGATAGAGCCTAATTTTTCAATGTTTGAGCGGTTGGTTCAAATAGTGGATTCCCAAGAGAAGGTTCTTTGGGGGAATTGTATTCCACTATTTAGGTTCCTTTGGTAGCATGGGAATGATGTACACAAGACATGGGAGCATAATTCATGGGTGGATAAAGAGTACACATTCTTGTTTTCTGATCAGGCTTCATGTTGACTTTCTTGTGTGTAAATTTTTCATGGTGGGGAAAATTGTCACATAAATGTCTTTATTTTATGTTATTTTTACTCTCCTATTATTATCCTATCTTTTCCCCCTAGGATCCCCCTTTAACCCCCATTAATTTTCTAGAAAATGGATGAATTTTGGGTGGCCAAAACAGGCCTCATGGTTTGGTCGCACAGTTTACTAAACTGTACAGACAAACCATGCACAGTGTCCAGATCATTAAAAATTTTATGTTACAATAATTTTTTTCTTCTGGGATTAAATATAACTCAACCCTTTCTTTACCCATTCTAACCTAGCAACCATGGAAGTCTTCCAATCTCCCTCAACCTCTCTTAGAACTCATTTTTTTAAGGGGTTTTTGTAGTGGAACTTCATGGTTCTTCAAGTAAGTGATTACTCTTTTGTTTTTCTTCACTCTCTATAGGATTTATTCCCTCATTATTTAAGTTCAAAAATTTTAAAAACTAGGTTTTCATACCTAGGTTATTATTTGCGATTCTTGGTCGAATATTGTGGATTAGAGTTTATTTTAATCCTCTTGTGGTGTGGTGGTGATGCGGTTGAAGTTTCACACAGAGATTTGGGGTTTTTGACATCTAAGGTAGGTGATTCCATGTGTATACATTATTTGATGAATTTATCTTGCTTGATTTAGATATTTTTCATGTTTCTCTTCCATATTGTTTAGTTTGAAAACCGTTTTTGGTATCATTGATTAAGTGGTTGATTTTAAAGAATCATTTTGAATGAAAATGAGTGTTTTCATGTGTATTCCATGTTGTGCCTTTAAGGGTTGTTTTACGACTCAAGGAATTGGTTTATTAAATGTTTTTAGGGATCATAAATCTAGTTGGGTGTGGTATTGTTGTGTTTTTGTCCTAAATAAAGGATTTTTGAATGGATTTTGTGTGGAAACCATTTTCTTACCTCTTGAAACTATTTTATAAAATCTTTAAAGAATTTACTAAATTGCATTGAGGGTGTGGAACATGTTGGTCAACTATTTGAGGTGTGTAATATTCATAAATTGTATTTATATATGAAAATGGTACTTTAATGTGAAATTTTAATTTTATAACATGTGGAACTTGATTGAGCATAAAGTGGGAAACCCCAGTATCTAGGTGGGAGGACTCAAACTAGTATACTAGTGATCCAATAGTGGTATCATACCTATTTCACATAGAAAGTTTGACAATGACAACTCTAACTAAACTTTGAATATTTTTGGGGACCACTATGACATTTTGGTTTCTTCTCCTAGTGGCACATGCACGATAATGTTGTTAACTATGGTTACTTTTACACCGAGATATGATGTTCCTCGGGCCCCACAACTAGCCAGTTCCAAGGGGTGTTCCTGGGACTAGTGCTCATTGTCTATATTGTACTTACCATTGGAATACAGTGTGTTTTGTTGTAAAATTCAGTAGAATGTGTGTTTTATTTAAATTTTTATATTCTTTAAAGTTTCCCTCTTGAAAGTTGTTTTCATTTAAGGTTTCACCTTTTAGAAATTGTTCTAGCATTTCTTGTTTACAAAAACTTGCAAGATTTTTGTATTAAAATTTTTATCACATGGAATATTTTTGGGCGGAATCATATTGGGATTATTATTACACCCTACTTAAACCCTTGTGTTTAAGTATACTTGATGATGTTTGATACAGGTAAAGGAAAGGTCATTGGTGACGACGGTTTGGGTTCTTAGCCTCTTTCCTTGGTGTAGTGTTATGGAGAAGGCTTGGGTGTAATGTCCCATTATCATGTGGTGGTTCATGAGTTGTATTTTCTGATACTTCCTAATTGTGTCCCCCTTGGGTCTTATTTAAAACTATCTATTTCAATTCTGAATTTTTGTTAACACTTGTTTGGTGTGAATTTTATGATTTGGTTTATTTATTATTTTTGGATGTGTAATGTTTCTAAACTCGGGTAAATCATTATCAAATACTTCATTATGATACCCTAAAACTTGTGTGAGCCTATGGGGATAGGGACTCCTTTTTGGAAATTCCAAGGACTAGGTCAAGCTCAAGTTTGGATGGAGACCAGATCTAGTTTGTGATAGTGGATCATCATGTTATGTAATGAATATTATTCTATTAATATGTGGTATAAATGTAAGAAATATATGGGTCTCTATATTTTTTTCATGTCATGCCATTTTGTGATTTAATTATATTGTATATTATTAAACCAACTTCACCTTATATATTAAATAGAATGTAAAGAATATCAACCTCACTACATCATCAAAAACAAGATTGGTTTTAAAGGTATCGCATATATCTAAGAAGATTGAAACATGTAAATTAATATCTTTAGTAATAAATACTCTAATTTAGCATTGTTTTATATCATCTGAATTATATTTGGATAAATATTTATTAAATGTGTGAGAATGTTTTTATACACAATGCTCGTGTACATTCTTATACTTGAAGATTTATTATAATCCATCAATGGCCTCTGTTGTTCTTATTCTTGTGGATCTAGGTCATACAAATGATTTATATTGACCCTATGACTCTTACGTTCTCCATTATTTCTCTAAATATTCTTGTTTATGTATTTAAAATTTATGGGTTCAAATCAACTATGTCATCCTCTCCTTATTATGACCTAGTTGATTTTGTGTACATCAACTAGCTCCAACTTCAGAAATTCACAAAGAATAAAATACTTCAAGTATTATTGAATTAAAATAAAATATAAAGAAGAAAATAAAATAGTTTTCCATTATCAAAAAAATTCTTCATATACTCATGTTTTTAACCATTTACCCTTAAATAGAACTAAAAAACACGGTGCATCCATCATAATCATTAACTAAAGTTTATAAATTTATAAACTATTTCTCTTTAATATTTAGTAGTATCATGGGAGTTCATTGTTGAACCATAAGGAATACTTTTGTGGTGTGAAAGTATGTGTAGAATTAATTTTTAATCAATGGTGAAATTATTGTTTGACTAAAGAAATATTGTGATAATTAGAAACTAAAGAGTTTAGTAATAATAACAGATAGGGGAATTCATGTATTTAGGTTCCAATCAATGTTTAATTTATTTAGGTATTAGAATTACTATTTATTTCCATTAATAAATTTATAATTTATGCATGTAAAGTGATAAAGGGGGTTGAATACCACTATACTAAAGAATCACAACTACCATAACATAGTTCCATAGTATTTCATAGGTGACAACATGTAGAAAATTATTGTATTTAACTAATCAAAAATAAATTCAAAATAATTCTTTTTATGCAATTAAACTATTGGATATCCCCAATACAACTTGAAAAAATAAATTTAATAATGGAAATTTATTATTTATCAACCTTCATAAATTCATAAATTTAGTTCTATTAGTCATATAATATGGAAATAAAGGGGATTTCCCTTTTTAAAATTGAAGGAAAAGGTAATGGTAAATTCAAATTAAAGTGATATTGATATGATAAAGCGATAAACTCAATAAAAAAATAAATTGATAAATTTTATTCCTATTAAAAAGTTAAATAAAATATTTATAAAGTGATTATGAATAATAAAAATACATATATCAAATTTATAAAATTATCGGTATTGAGTTTGAATGATGCAAAGCATAAATTGAAAGAGTGAGAAAACATGGTTTGAAAAGGGAGTTTAGAAATAGCTTGGTGTGACCCCTATATATCCCCCTAGAGTTGAGAGGTTTGTTTTATTAATCCCTTGAACTTAGAGGTTATTAATATATTCATCCCTCGTAATTAGTATTATCAACACCCTCTTTAACTTCATTGGTAGCCAAAAAACCCATCCCTCACTTTTGTGGTAGTGAGAACCCATTATAGAAGGATATGAGAACAAGATAGGTTTTTTTGATGAAAAACCATTAAAAATGAACTCCCTAAATCTCTTATATAGATTTGAACAATTGATATGATAGATAAATATGTGATGTAGGAAGATATCCTTTTGAGATTGATAGAGAAAAGGATTGTCTCTTTGGAACAATGCTTTGAGATTATTATAGATTCAGCATGAGGACATCATTGATTTTATTGTAAGCATTGATTAATTACACCATGAGTATTCAAGCCTACAAGTTTCTCCTTTTAAATCCTCCAAAATATCTAGTAAGGTTTTAGAAATAACCCAGGATGTTTTAAGTATAAGAATACTGAAATAATGACATTTTAATCAGTAATAAATGCAATCTTGAAAGAGATATCTTGAAGATACCAACTATCCAGTAGCCTTAATAATATGTAAAATCATAAAAATATACCATACTAGTTCTAGAAATTTCCCATTGGTGATACACTACTAGACAGTGGCTAGAAGGTGGACTTATGGTAGATTGTGGAAATTTCAAAACTCATATTGGCTCATCGGTGCTCCTCTCCTGGCTAACCGGTGGACTTCCTATAGATAGGATATTCTTTCAATATGTAATTTATTGGAAGATTCATTACATAGGTGAGGTAATGGAGACTACAATGATACATCTTCAAGTAGTTCCACAATTGATTCTAAGGCCTTCGAATAATATTCTGACACTATTCCACGGTTTCAATACATGATAAAGGACAATTCTATTCCTTTAATAAGATAGTCAGGATGCATTTGAATAGTATTGGATATCATTATTAAGTCCATAAATGAAATGAAAAAAATACCAATATATTGGACTAAAAATCACTTAATTAAATTCTTATACACATAAAATAGTGTTTATGATCATGAAAACACTATGAGAAATAGAGAGGTACAATAATATCTCCCTTTTGGATGATCAAAAACACCTAACATAAAAAAGACATATCAAGTATAAATTGATGGAGAAAGATATAACATTGCATTCAATATATCAAGATATTAAATATTCTCAATAATTAAATAAATAAAACATTCCATATTTCAAATAATATTAATACATTTAACTCCACCTTTATGAAACAATTACGCAATAATATAAATAGCAATGAATAACTTCACCTCCAAAAAAACAAAGATAGGAAAGAGAAAAAAATGAAAAGAAAGATTAAAAGAAAAAATAAAGAGGAGTTTTAAAATAGATTTTGAATGATCAAAATATATATTGAAAAATAGAGTTTGAAGGAAAATAGATTTTGAAAAAAGAGAACTAAAGATAAACTACAAACTTGAAAAAAAAACTCTTATCTAACAAACTTTGCCTTAATAGGTTCATTTTATAGAGAGATAAATAGAGAGGGAAATTTTTAGAATAATTTATAACATAGAATAAAATATATTAAAATGAGAAATAAAAATTAAATAAAAGATAAAGAGTGAGAAAAAAAATAATAATAAAAATAGAGAGA
Source organism: Viscum album (assembly GCA_963277665.1). NCBI lineage: Eukaryota > Viridiplantae > Streptophyta > Magnoliopsida > Santalales > Viscaceae > Viscum > Viscum album. The sequence goes on along the minus strand of OY728157.1, from coordinate 1,073,677,530 downwards.
AAATTGAAGAGAAGAAGAAAAAACAGAGAGAAAAGGTATCATGAATTTGGTACATGCCTTTTAAAAAACACTCATTCCCTCAAATAATAGTTTATCCTTTAATAAAATATCCCTTCTTTAAAATATCTTTATGGAGTTCCTTTTAGTGAGAAAACATACCTCAAAAGTATCATTCTATTTTCATTTTATCAAATACAACTCAGAAACATAGTTGGAGATACAAGCATATATATAATTTTATTCATCATTAATCTTACCTTAAGAGAGATAAAAACAAACATTTTAAAAAAATTAAAGTAAGTAGCATATATACATAATTTCTCATATAAGTATTGAAAACAATATTAAAACAGATTTAATTAATAAAAAATAAACTAAATATATTCAAATTTTAAAAATAAATTCAGTTTAAAAATTTTAAATTATAATAAAAAATTAAATATATTTGAGGTGTGACTTTGATTATTTTTAATACATTTTGTTGTTAAAATTTTAATTTAGAAGAAAAATTGTCTCTCAAGGAAAATTTTTGAAAATTAGAGATAAGGCTCCCCACCCAAATGATATCACAAGATATATGTATAGGTTATAGACAATAGATAAATAATAAATAAAGAACCTGAAGAAAATTAAATAAATGTCCATACTAAGCCTAAGGGTCCTATTTTAAACCATAAAGATATTTAGTTAATTAGAAAACATGATTTGGAAAATTAAAACCTTAAATACCAACTGGTTTTTTCACAAACACATTTTTATTAAAAAAAATTAAAAGGTCTCTTTAAACATCCATTTAAAGGAGTTTTAAATTTCATTGAGAGGAAAATGCTGATAATATTTTTATGGATTCTGACTAAGCGAAAAGTGAAAAATCATCACCATAGTCAATTTCTTCTTCTTTGTTATAAATTTTTTTTATTGGATATGATTTATTTATAATGATATTATCAAACTTATCTAACGTATTTCTAAAACCTCATTTAGATCCTATGATGTTATAATGATTAGGATTTTTCAAAGGAGTCCATGCATCAATTTGGGTGAATTTATTTAGTTCCTCTTGCATAGAAAGAACCCAAATTTTATCATTTAGTAAACCATTGACATTTTTTAGTTTCTAAGTGATAGGAGAAGGAAAGATGTTCAACCTCCCTGAGGATCAATCTTCTAGTTAAATTCCCACTCACAAATATATAATTAAATTTTCAATAGGATGGTCTTTATATTTTTTTAAATATTTAGGTAAATAATTTGAAGGTGATTCTTATTCAACTTTAACTTTTTTAGTTTGTAAAGGTTCATTTGAAGTTAGAAAATCATTTTCAAAATCATTTTAAGGAAGATATTTTGGAAAAAAATCATCAAAATCAACATGAATTTATTCTTATAATGTTTTATCTCTTTTTATAAAGACTTTATATTATTTTATTGAGTTGGATTACCTAGTTATAGTGACCCATCTCTTCTCACATGGATATCACATCTTTTTAGATGAATATCCAATACAATTCATAAATGAATTCCTAAGAACCATAATGGTTTAGTTTACTTGGAGACTAGATACACAATAATATTACTTCCTAAAATATCTTCACATCTCGCATAAAGATCTTCCCACATAGTACTCTTCTTATAAATAAACTACTTAAAATCACCTTTATAACCTAGGGAAAATAAATAGAAGAAAGGGTGAGCTCATATTCTTTGTAAGGTTAATAAAGGGTGATATCAATGACCACTTATGAATAACATTAGAATAAGGGTGTGATAATATGACCTTAACATATAAAAACCACACCCTACATAACATAGATCGTAATCCTGGTTCATGAAATTTCATATGATATGAATCATAAAGGAAATAAATGAACACGATCCACGAGAGCTTAAAATAGACATATGAATGTGGAAAAAACATCATATTATAAATTTTTGAACATTTATTAATATAAATAGGTTCACTTGTAAAGTTAACGACATAAAATCAGACCCTCACTTAAACTTATGGACAATAAATCCAAGTCCACACTTAATCCTATAGACTTGAAAGTCATGTTCATTATTAATATTATGAACATGAAATCAAGGTCCACACTTAATCTTATTGGAATGAAATCTAATAACATGCTTAATATTATGGATATTAAAATAAATATAACACTTAATCTTATGGACTGGAAAACCAGGTCCATGCATGAAATTGTGAATGTGAAATCGAGTTCATGCATATTATATTTACCTCATGAGTTATCCATATTTACTCAATGCATTGGATGGATATTTAATTCAATTCCCACACATAACATAATTAAAATAAAACATATATGTACCACAAGTGTAACACCCCTATATTTTAAAATCATACTATGTTCGATAATGTATACAACACACAATTGTGAGCTTAAACAAACAACGGAATGGTATTATTTAAATATGATGGTTATACCCTAACCTTTGAATTGAAATGTATGAATAGGTTTAACCAAAATTTTAAAATATGTATACTAGTTTTATATAATTTATTAATTAATAATAAATACATACTTAATTCAATAAAATTGTTTTATGCTTCTAAAATAAATTTTCTTCAAAAATGGAAATATTTTGCACTTTGTGTGTGTGAATTATAATTATCTTCTACCAATTTTAGAAATTTTATTTTATAGCATAAAAATAATTTTCTAAATCAGAATAAAAAAATTAACTTAGGGTAAAATTTCATAATTGTTTTTAAAAAATTGATTTTCCAGTGAATATTGAAAAAATATTCATTTTCATTGAAAACTGTATTTTTGTTTCAAGAAAATGAAAAGTTAAATATTTTATTAAATTGGTTTAAAAGTTAAATTAGTTATATTATATTATAAATAATTCAATTAATTCCATTTGAATCAGTTTTATGGTTTAATTTAATATAAAACATTTTTATACTTAAAAAATTATTTTTTCTGAAAATTTATTTTCTTAACGTTCTACGTTTTAATATTAAATTAATTTATTCCACTTATTTTTTTATATATTGAAAAATAGATTCTATATCTTGAATCATGAGGTCCAAATTTTTTAAATAGTATATTTTATTTTATTTCATTATGAATAGTAGTCATAGAAAATAATTGTCACCACGATATGGGTAAATTGGGTAATTAAGGATAAAAATAATATTATAAGGACTATAAATTACTCTAACACTTTACTTAACATCATAGGATTAATAAATTTCTACTATAATCACAAAATATCCTAATATGTGATCTTTTATTTCCATTTGGCGGTGATTTTGATGTTTATATTATTTTATTTAAAGAAATGTTAGAAATGTCATTATCTTTATTTTATTAACCTTAAATTTTTGAAATAAGGATAGCAGAATAATATTTTCAGTTATAAATATTTATTTCAAATATAAATTATTTTTTTATCATGGTAATTTATTTATAATTTTTTGTAATGAAATAAGTACCTTAAATGCTTATGCAACACCAACGTGGTATTTATTCAATCAATAGAAAAATAAAATAAATGATTTTAAAAATATTAAAAGGGACATAAGTTGAATTATTTAATGTGTACCATGAATTTGATAGATAAATTTTACATATTAGTGAAATTTTAAAGGATTATATTTGAATTCCATATTTTTATTGATGTATTTAAAGTCATATTAAATGAATAGTGTCAAAAATGACATTAATAATATTTTATAATAAATAATATTTTATAAAATTATTTAAAATTCATAAAAATATTAGGTTTAAGAAATATGAATTTTATATGGTTTAAAACATCAAACAAGGTCCCTTTATGAGTCTTTTGTACTTTTATGTTAATATCCATGACCCTTAAATGGTAGAAAACATTAATATTGTGGTAATTGTAAAAAAGGTTAATGGGGGTTAAAACTTAAAGATAAGGGTGAAATTATATCAAAAATTTATCCAAATTTTATTGGATGAGAGGGAATAAAATTATCCTAATTTTATATTCTAATTTTATTAATTTGGATCCATTCAGATATAAAAAATAATTTATATTAATTTAATACTTTAAGAAATTCCAAGAATGCCTCCCTCCTCAATTATAAAAGGACACCCCTTCTCTCTTTCATGTACACCACTTTGAGAAACCTATATCAACAAAAACCTATAAAATTATCTTCTCAAAACCTTTATACATATTATAGAGGTTTTGTTCTTCCCAAAACACCAACCCTAAGTCCCTTAAGAGAAAATCTAAAGGAAGCCTACCGAAAAAGAGGTAATTGTCTTTACCAACTATTTAAAATTAATTTATTCTTATAATTCCTATAAAATTGGTATAAATATCACAAAATAATTAATCTAGTATAAAAATATACTTATAATTTATTATTATTATTATAAAACCAATTTTCATCTCTTTTTTATCCTATAAAAAGCGAAAACAACGCTCGTGTGTACGTACGGCCTATCTTCTCTGCATAGTGGTGTAAATTATTTTTCATAACAATTTTAATTTTATGGTTATAAATATGTAAATAATGAATATATATATTATATTTATTTCATTATTAAAATTATGGAGTTTATGGTACCATAATAAATATACAAGGACCAAAACTACTGAACCAAAACATACTATAAAACAAAGCATTTGTCACCTGGAATAGTGATTTTAATAAATAATTGTCAATAAACGGGTGATAAAAGGTTATAAGTAAATCATATATGGTATTATATATATTAATATGGTTCTATAAAAAATTTATAATAAACTTATTTTCATTATAAAGTAGGTTCAAACACATACAGAGAAAATTCAGACATGATGTTAGGGTTTCTCATCTCACTTTTACTTATGTGATATATATGAAATTATCACAACTTATTTACTTTATGTGGTGTATATAATTCTATTTAATATACTATATCATGAATATTTTATATTTATGGTATTTATTGTTTTGTTTTAAGTTATTCTTTCATGGGGATTATGATTCAAAAGTTACCAAAGTGGTAAGAGATTTTGTCTCAATTTCATTTCATTGAGGCATATTTTAATGTTATGCACCAATTTATTTTATATGGTTTGTATACTACCCTTTTTAATGTTATATCATGAAACCTAAATACTTAATGTTATTTTAAGTTTCAATTCAAATTATTTCAACCAAGGGGATTTTATTTTAAATTTACCAACTGGTAAGGGGTTTCATAAGTCAACTTCTTTTCATTGGGTTATATTACTTCTTAATTGTATTTGATATTCTAATATAACTATTTTAATGAATTTTTATTATTTTATGTTTTATTTCCACTTGGTTTATGTGTATTTACATTTTATACCCATAATTATTAATTCTCATGTCAACAGTATGATCCTTTTAAGGGATTTTATCTCAATTTCAACTCCATTGAGACATATTTGGTATTATGCACCTATTTAATTTTATGTCGTGTATATAATGACCCTTTGGGGTATTTAATGTGAATATATATATATTCATGTTGATTAATGATTCAATTAAAGTAACTCTTTCAAGAGATATGTTTAAAATAAAATCTTACCTTATTCCTCTTTTTGATTGGGTTTATTTTTATTGCATATCTATATTTTCCAAAAAAATAAAAATACTTTTTATTACTCAAATGATTCATTAAAGGATTTTTTACCCATATTTAAATTTTTATGAAATATTTTGAAAATAATTTTCTTTTCATTTTCTGAATAATTTACTTTGACTTTTTACTGAAAAATTGAAAGAAGGTTTTGTTTTAACATATTCGACATGAACATAATTTTACAATCATAATATTGCTTTAAAGATTCCTTTCCATGTTTGAAATTTTATTTTAAAATAATTTTTTTTTTCAAATAATCTATAAATTTTAGTTTTGAAAAGTTTTTTTCAAAGTAAATAAGTTGTATTTTCCAAAATAATGTTTTAATGATATTTTTATGGTATTTCTATTCATCAATGACAACAACACTTTATTTTACTTATACTCTATTAGGGATATACTATAATGATACCATCCTTATACATTATCTAAATTTTTTATAATAATTTTGACCAAGGAACATATTAACATTCACTTTCTTGATTAATTTTATAGTAATCAACTTTCCCTTGAAACAATCACTTTCCTGAGATCATTAGACAATAAATTTCCCTTAAATATCTATATTCTTTATCATGGATATTATAATCTATTAAATAATATATCATTTCTATATACATTATTTTACTTTTAAAGTCATTTGAATGACTATGGAATTATTTATAATCTATAATATTTACTCTATACAAAATTTTTTTGATAAGGTATATTGTTTATGAATTTAAGTTGATTATTCAACATATGAGGAATGTGTTGGACATGCAGTGATGGGTGGGGGATAGAATTGTATAGACCCTCAATGCATTGATATATTTAAGGGGACAAATTAGTAATCTAGCATTAAATGGGATTTTGGTGTATGTATACCCATATTTTAAACTATTTTTTTATAAGGCTTTGATGGTAGATATATCCTGATGTTTGAGATCATGACGTCCAATATTAAGCATTTCTCTAATTAAAAATTTAGTTATTATTATCCGTGAGATTTCTGCATTGATATTATCCATGGATGTATTTTTTTCTCAAGATATTTATTAAATGGAATATATTTTTGGTTATCTACCTTTACATATTAATTATTCTTTATTTAATCATGATAGATTCCACTAAATGTAACCATTACTGAGTATCTCAGCTTTCCATTTTATTTATTTTCTTTTCTCAAGGACATGAAGAAGGATATTATGAATAATAAAAAGGATTCAAGAATGTTTTTAAATGTTATATACTTTATATTTTCAATTTAATATATAAATCATGTATGTATATGGTTCTTTAAGACTAATAAATTGATTGGTACGTTGGGATTAGATCCCTTGTATCTATGTTAATCTAATAAAGTAGACATTATCTATAGGTTATTATAGTTTGTGTACTTATAGTTGGTATCATTGGAAATTTAGTAGAAACCTTAGGAACTAGTTTTTTGAAAACATAGATTAGGTAACATAACCATGTGAAAGACTTTTAGAACATTCTCTAAAGACACTAAGTTTATGATTCATATGAGGATAGATTAATATTTTTAAGTACCATCATGGTTTAATAAATATAAAGTTATTTATAAATTTAAAGGCGTATATACTTCTTCTGAGTTTTTATGTAATGGAATTACCTTAAGTAAATTTATTTAGTTTTAATAAATGTTTGATGTATGTGTAACCATTATGTATAACTTTTATTTTAATGAAAAGTTTATTTGAAGAATAATGATTTTATATTTTATATAAATGGGTTTAAAGGTATTCATAACATTTAGGATTTTGATAATCTTTGATGTTTAGGTAATTATGGGTTATTAAAATTTGGTAACATATGTTTTATCATATAAATAACCATGGGATTGAAAATAAATTTGTTTATTAATGTTATTTTGGAGGATTTTAATCTTATTTTTTGGAAAATTATATGAATTATATAAATATAATTTTTGAAAAAGGGAAATCTTTGTGTCATGAAGTAACCCATCACATCTGGAAAAGTCATGGTGCTTGAACCCACAAACAAAGGGCAACAAGGGTGAAACACCTACCATTGGAATACATGATGTCCTGGTTAGTTTGATATTATTTTTACATAAATGGTTTTAGAGATAAATATTAAGTTAATTTTGGGAAACATATTACATGATCAAATATTCTTAATATTTTGAGGTGATATGAAAATTTTATTGGGCTTCATGAAAAATGCCCTATTAAGGTTTAAATAACCATTTGGGTTAGTATATGACTTGAAGTTAAGCTAGATAATGGTATATAGATTATCTTGATGGTTACTAAGTGATTCATTAACTATGTAATTTTACAAAGATATTTATGGTCAAGATAAGGATTACCATTTTTGTTAGTATCTAAATTTAATTCATCATATTGAAGTTAATTTCAATACATTATAAGAATACATAGGGATTTATCATGGTGATTAATGATATTCTAGTTGGATTAATTTTGTTTAGGTATATATAACCTTCAGGATTAACATAAATGGATATTTGGGAAGAATGGTATTATGTTTTTGAAGGTGTAAGCTGAAGAGTTTGAGATATTCTTTGACGTTAAAATTATATTAAATATTGAGGTTATTGTGGTTATTTGGGATATAGGGTTACTTATTTATGAAATAATATAAGTTAAACCATTTGTTTTGTTATTTAATTTTTTATATTAATTTATTATTTCTTAATATTAAGGTTTGTTCAATTGAATATTATCTAAGATTATGCTAACCATTTTGGTTTTAGTAAATATAGGAGGAATATCTTATTATTATTGTATGTATTATGTGATATGTTAGAAGTTTATTTTAGTGATTCAAGAATTAAAAAATTCATCCTAAGAAATGAAGTGGAAATTGATCAAAGCACAACCAAATGATGAAATTGTTCTTATGAAATAAAAATATATAAATTAAGTATAATTTATATTGTTATTTATATTGACAATAAATTAATATCTCAAATTTTAGAAAATGATCTTGAAATAAAAAAATTATCCTATTACAATCATTTATAATGAACTGATTGTCTTTTCAACCATCACATATTTAGGGTTTTGTGGTAGATAACTTTGTCCCAACCATATTCTCTATCACTCTCTATTAGTACTTGGGCATTAATTTTATCTATTATGTCTATATTTTAATTTTCCACTAATTTTATCCTATTTGGAAACCTATTTTTATGTTATTTAATGTAACACCCCTAGATTCCATGGTATGCTTCTTTTCAAATAATTCAATGGCTTGCGTTGTACACAACCCTGAGTTCAAGCACACCACAACCTATCAAAGTTGTCATTTAAAAAGCAGTTATGAATAGTATTAACCACATTTTGAAATTTTATAAACTTTATTTTTCAAAATATAATTCATTTTTTAATTCTAAATATCAAAATTATCGTAGGGTGAAATTTTATTAATTTTCTAAAAAATTTCAATTTTTGATGAATAGAGAAAAATACTGCATTTTAATTCAAAACTGTCTTTTTATCTAATTTATTTATATAATTATAGTGTATTTTTAATTGGTTTTAAAGAATAATTTGATTAATATTTTATAATTTAATCCAATTATGGTCATTGGATGTAATTTCACCTTTTAAATTATTCAAAAACACGTGTCAATTTTTGATAGTTTTTACTACTTAAAAACCCGCTTTCTGGTTTTGACAAAAGGAGTTAATTTTAAATTAATAACTAAAACTTCTGTGTTTAGAATTTTTAAAAATAGATTCTATATTTGGAATCATAATTTCCAAATTCTGTGAATAGGTACCTTATTTTGGACATTATGAATAGTAATTTTAGTAATTATTTTTATTTACCATGGTTAAAGGGTAAATTTGGTAAATAAGAGTAAACAAATATTATAATAATATTAAAATACACTAACACATGTTCTAATAATATTTTATGAGATATTTATGACCATTGGTATACTTATAAAGATTTTAGGATCCCACGGGACCAATTGGGTGTGATAATGACATGTTATAAGAATTAATTTAAACTAAAGATAAATATAACATAAACATGTATCTTTTACTAAAACAATTTTAATATAGGTTTATCTAACTGAACTATTTGACTATTAATATTCATTATAAATATAAGAATATTTCATAAATCATGAAATTTTATTTATAATTTTTATACATTAAATAAATAAATTTATTTATGAATTAATGATGATGCAGTGATTACCTTATTAATGAAAGATTCAAATAAATGATATTATAAATATTGAAATAAATATAATTTGATTATTATGATGACATAAAAAAATTTATGAACAATATTGATATATTTTATTTTATTTAATACCTTTTTTTAAATTAATCAAGTTGTTATAACTTTAAAAAAAATCAATTCCTAAATATTGTCAAAATTGAAAAAAAAAAGAGTTTTAAAAAACATACTAATTTATTAAATGATATAATTGTCCTAAAAATATAATATTTGAAAAAATAACTTACATAATGTTATAAATGTCATTAATTATCCACTTATTGTTCTATTGGAATTTTATTGTAACTATAGTAACCATATATTATGAAAGTACAAGATGACATTGTAAGAGTTAATGTTCTTAACTAAGAGATAAAGCTAAAAGATAAGGTTAATTTTGTGACCCAAACTTGTCTAAAACTAATTTGATGAGAGGATTTAGACCCATAATAATATTATCCTATAAATATATCACTTTGGAACTATTATAATTCGAAAATCATTTTATAATAAAATAGTATTTCAAGGCATTCCTAAAGTGCCCCACCTCCCTCTTATAAAAGGCCACCACATCTACCCACTTATTCACACATCCAAAGCTCTTTGACTCGGCCAAACCCTGCCCAAATATCCTCAAAACTTCCCTAAATTTATCTTATAAGCCACCATTTGGGATGAAACCCAACTTAAGGATTCCTTTTGTGAAAATCAAAAAGAGACAACCGAAGAAGTGGTAATAGTTTTATCCATTCTTTCAAAGTTCATTTCTTCTTCTACTTCCTCTTACTAAGTTGTTACCATAATAAAATAATAACTCCATAATATACTATATTTTTATATTTTTTTATGATATGGTACAAACATATTCCTCTTTTACCCATCCAATGAAAAACAATATCACCATGCGTGCGTACGTACGGCTTACCGTCTCCACACAGTGGGGTAAATAGTTTTTCATCTATACTTTATTTTGATGGGTATAATAATGAATAAAAATGACTTTAATAATAAATATAAAATGATATTATTTCTTTAAAATTCATATTCCATCCAAATATATACTATAAATCCATTAAGGAAATGATATCATCGCTCGTGTGTATGTACGGCTTATCGTCTCCACAGCCTGATGAGACTCATCTTCCACGTTCACCATCCAAGAATTATTATAAAGATATATATTATGAATAATTATGAAATATATGAAATAATAATTATAATTTAATAATATATATATATATGTCATTAACTTACTTCCATTCAATATGATAAGAAAACGAAAATAGAATTCATGCGTACGTACGGCCTACTGTCTCCATGAACGGTGTATTCCAAGTAATATATCTATCTATTATATATATTTATATTATAAATATATATGATATATAAACCATATTATACATTTTTTAAGTAATTAAATCATCATCTAAGTAATATTATTGAGAATAACAAGTCAAAACACGTATGATAAACGAAGCGATTATTACCTGAAATGTTTCATTAACTTTGAATTGTTAATAAACGGGTAATATAAAGTCCTAAAAGAATCATATATGATATTATAAATATTATTATTATTATAATATAAGTTAATAATGCATTTAAAACCATCATATAGTAGTTTCGGACAAATACAGAGAGTATCAGACTTAAGGTAAGGGATTTCGTCTCAATTCCATTTCATTGAGGAATATTCTAATGTTATAGACCTAGTTCCTTTTATACGGTGTATATTCTACCTTTTTGAATTGTTATATAATTAATCTCATTATTTTCATGATATTATTTTATTTCCTTCATTTCCATTATTGATAGATCCATATTACTCATTTAATATGGTTATTTGATAAGGAATATTATTTATTTTGGTTATTTGATATGATAAATACTTTGGACTGACAATTAAGGGTGGATCCTGGACTTTATATAGCTTCTAGATGCATCTAAAGGTTCTCATGGGATGAATAAGTTGGGAAAATGGTTTTCTACCCTTAATTTTAAACCATATTGTGAAAGTTCTTGATGGTAACAGGTTTTCATGTTCCTGAGACATGACATCCTTAAATAAAGTATTTCCCTCATATAATTTTAGTTATTATTTATCCATGAGATTGTACGTCTACATATCTATGGAAGTATTTAATTCTAATTTTATTTATTTATGTCATGTGATTTAGTTCTTTACTTTCCATATTATTTGTGCCTTATCTAATTTTGTAAATGGAAAGTATTCTCAGATATTTACTTTTTTTATAGATTGATTATTGATTCCATTGTACATACCCTTACTGAGTATTTGAGCTCACCCTTATTATGTTTATCTCCCCAAGTTATGAAGAAGAGGACTTTGATTAAGCTTTCAAGGATGTAGTTCATTTAAATTATTGTGTTTCATGTTTTATTTTTTTTTCCCAATGTATTATGGGTATCATGTATGTAATCTGGACTTCCAAGACTACTAAACTGTAGGGTCCTTTGGTATTTATTTCCTCATAATAATTTCAATGAAATTTAATAATGCACCTGTTTCAGGTTATCTGAGGTCGGGGTGCTACAGTTTGTATCAGATAAAGTTAACAAAAAACTTAGAAACTAGATTTAGAGAACATAGATTAGGGAACAGACCCTAAATTGGAATTTGGGGATACACTTATGATAATTCACCCAAAATAAAAAATGTTTATGATTTATAATGTGTAAATTTTTTATTTATGTTTTGTTTTTTACCATATTTGAAACTCATAATTTTATAAGCTAATCCGATATGTGTTATTATATTGAAATGGAACCAGGAAAGGAATAATGGAATCAATACTCAAGGAAATTGCATGGGCTTCTCAATAGAGGAAACCAATATAGTTGGTATTGTAATGGATAAAATTGTGGTGATATTAGGGAAACTTAATCAGGTTATGAAAAATAACCTTGACCGAATGGAACAACCCATTCCACAGAGGAAATCTCCTATACTAGATCACTTTATGCGGAAAAAGCCTCCATCATTTAGTTGTACTAGTAATCCAATTATAGCTACGCAATGTATTAAGTATCTGGAAAAGATATTTATGGCCTTGGGATGCAGTGAAATAGAAAATGTTACTTTTTCGGTTTATTATCTCAAAATTTATGCTAATAAATGGTGTAAATTGATCCAAAATACTAGGGATGAAAAAGAAATAGAACTTTTGTAATGGAAAACTTTTAAGGAGACATTATTTGAAAAATACTTTCCTCGTGATCAACAAATTGAGATGAAGATAAAGTTCCTTAGCATAAATAAAAATGAAGAATATAGTGTTAAAGATTATGAAGATAACTTTAAATGGTTATCTAGGTTTGCTAAAAATTATATACACAACACAGAGTGCAAGATTGATCACTTATTTAAAGGTCTTAAGCATAATATATGAAGGGCACGGGTTTCATATAATTTTTCATCATATGATGAAATAGTTTTATGTGTCATCAAGATGGAGAAGGAATTTTGTAGGATAAATATATTCAAAGGAAAACAAGACAATAAGAGGCCATATGAGAACCATGAAAAAGGGAATTCATTAAAGAATAAGAAGAAGTTTGAACAATTTTCATCTTATGAAAACTGTGGGAAAAAACACCCTGGGAAATGTTTGAAGGTATTGGGAGTTTTTTATAAGTGTGGAGATAAGGGACACTAGGATCATGAATGCAAAGGGAAGAAACAAATCAATTGTGTTTAGTGATACAATTGTAAAGATATGGGATACTTTTCAAATGAATTCCCCAAAATTTAAGGGAATCTACCAAATAAGAGGCTGAGGGGAGATGGCCAAGATTTTATGATCACAACTTCTGAGGTTGAAGTTCATAATGATGTGGTGTCAGGTACTTTAATTATTTCATCAAATTTAGATGAAGATTTATTTTATTTTGGATCATCAAATTCTTTTATATCTTCACATTTTTCTTTTAAAAATTAGATATTTACAATTCACCATTATAAGGGAATTGTTTGTCAGAACTCCTAGTGGGAACTTTATCACAAAAAAGATGTGTCAATCAGTTCTTATTATGTCATATAAATATGCTATAATTTCTAATTTTCTTATCATATCTATGGTTGATTTATATATAATCCTCGGTATGGATAGGCTTTCAAAATATGATGCAAAAATATATTGCAAGAGGAATGAAGTTTCGATTTATGTGGAAGATGTAGAATCCATTATCTTTAGAGAAGAAACTTTATCACTTAATTATTATCAAAATCCACCCCCAGTAGATTTACTGAATGAGATTATTGAGGAGGAATAGAAAACAACATCTAGGTATTAAGGATTTAATCTTTAAATTTATTATGTACATATTGTAAAGGAATACATTGATGTTTTTTCTGAAGATTTACTTGGACACCCCCAAGAACATGATGTTGAGTTTTGTATTCATTTAATCCATGATGTAAGGCCAATATCAAAAAATCCCTAGAGAATGTCCATTATGGAATTAGTAGATATAAAAAAAAACTTGAAGACTTGGGTCTCTTTGTTAAGAATAAAGATGGATCCATGTGGTTGTGTGTTGATTATAGGGAAATCAATGTGATTACAATAAAGAACAAGTATCCTCCACCTCGTATCGATGATTTATTTTATCAGATTAAAGGAGACCATTATTTTTGAAGATTAATCTTCATTCTGGATATCATAAATTATGAGTGAAGAAGGAAGACATTCTGAAGACAGCTTTTTAGATGAGGTATAGTCATTACAAATTTAGAGTAATGCCTTTTGGATTGACAAATGAACCCTCAGTTTTTATGGATCTCATGTATAGAGTATTCAAGATATATCTTGATGATTTTTTTGTGGTATTCATTGACGATATTCTAATATATTCTAAAATCTTTGAGGACCATGAGTATCACTTTCATATCATTCTTGAGTCTCTCATGAGAGAATAATTATATAGTAAATTTAGTAAGTGTGAATTCTAGCTTCAGTAAATCTCTTTCCTTGGTCATATAGTCTACAACGATTGAATCTCTATTGATCCTTCAAAGATAAAGGCAATTCAAGAATGACCATCACCGAGAAGTATAACCGGGGTATGTAGTTTTATTGGTTTATTAGGTTACTATTGGCATTTCGTCCATAATTTTGCCTGATTGGATAACCCATTAACAAAGATCACACATAAAGGGGTAAAATTCATTTGGACAAAAGAGTGTGAAGAATGTTTTGATGAATTGAAGAAAAGTTTATCCAATGATCCTAACTTGAATTTTCTATTTGGGAATGATGGGTTTGTTATTTATAGTGATGCATCAAGGAAAGTACTTTTTTGTATCCTTATATAGAATGATAGGGTTATTGCATATGCATCAAGGCAATTAAAAACACATGAACAAAACTATCCAACTCATGATCTTTAGTTATCTAAAATAGTCTTTTATTTGAAGGTATGAAGATGCTATCTATATAGTGAAAATTTAATATATATACTGATCATAGGAGTTTGAAATATATTTTCTCACAGAAAGAACTCAACATGAGACAAAGTAGATTTCTTAAGATACTCAAGGATTATGATTTCAAAATATAATAACTCCTAGGGAAGGAAAATTAGGTAGTGGATTCCTTGAGAAGAATGGATCATGGAGTTCTAAACAAGATGAGAGTTGAAATGGATCATATGTTCATGGATCTAGTAAAGATGGAAATAGGAATTATCATAGAGGGTGAAACATCACTACTTTTTCAAATGGTTGCCAAACCATTTTTACTAGAAAGCATAAAAAGTTCTCAGACTGATGATGAGGAGTTTCAAAATAAAATTAAAGGTTTAAATGATAATATATTGATTGATTTCATATTTGAAGATGGAATTTTGAAATTTTGTAAGAGGATTTGTCTTCCTGCTATACCTGAGCTAAAAAGGGAATTATTGAATGATGATCATAGCTCCAATTTCTCTATACACCCCGATGGAACTAATATGTATAGATATTTGAAGGAACATTTTTGGTGGGACAACATGAAGAGAGATACTACTGGTTATGTATCGAAATTTTTGGTTTGTCAACAGGTGAAGGCTGGAAGACAAAATCAAAGAGGAGTCATGCAACCTATTCCTATACCTGTGTAGAAATGGGATGATATTACAATGGACTTTTTCATGGGGCTACCAAATGTTGTACCCCACACTCTTTGATTTTCATGATCACAATCACTTTCATATGTGTTTAACATTGTTTTAAGTGTTTTTGTTTTATAGGAAAAAGATTTCCAAGGAAATGGGCCATGAAGCACATCAAGTGGACTGAAATTCAGTCCACCGGCCAACCGGTGTGATAGCACCGGCCAGCCGGTGGACCTGGCAGAGGCATTGCCCACTGCCAGGTTCCACCGGCCAGTCGGTGGCTTTGTCACCCGCCAGCCGGTGGCAACCTGATGCAACAGTGGTTGCTACTGTCTGCCCACCGGCCAGCCGGTGGCTCTGGCACCGGTCAGCCGGTGCTGCCTGGGCAGAAGGGCTTCTCAACATCCAAGGCACCGACCAGCTGGTGGCCCTGCACCGGCCAGCCGGTAGCCCAGTCAAACTAGCCGTTGGCTTTGACCAGTCAACTCCCACTTGGCTCCCAACGGCTCTTTAAGCCTTTACAACGGCTCCTAAGACTCCCCAAGGGTTCCATGCCTATAAATAAAGGCCAAGGAATCCCCGGACAAAAACAGGAACTAAAACCAAGTCCAAGGACACTTTGTTGATCATTCGGCAATCCTCCGGCGAGCCACCTCAAGGAACCCCAAGTGCTCCATCCAATTCCACATCCAAGAGCACCACCAAAGAAGCTTGGAAGCGTCCTTCAACATCATCAATCAATCAAAGGCGCCCAAGGCTTCTCCCAATTACGGTTTTTAGTGTTTTATTTATTTTGAGCTTAAAATTGGGTTTGTGCCTACAAACCCCAAACTCTTTCTCATCCCCTCTTTCTTTTGGGTTTCACATCACCACTAAGGTGTGAAGAGGTTGTCAAGCTTTCCTTTAAATAGCTTGAGACATAGGTGAGCTATCCTTCACCTGTAAGAAGGATAGTGGGTTCTTGCTTAACCACCAAAAGCAAGCTGTAATAGGTTCTAGTGCTACCTCAAAGCCTAGTGGGTTTCTTGCTAAAACCATTGAAAAGCAAGCGGTAGAATCTCTCAACGGTTTAGTTGGGAGCGGAGACGTAGGCCGGGTTTTTGGCCGAACTCCATTATCAAGTTTTTGTGTCTTGCCTCTTTTATTTTCCACTGCCTTTCAACTTTGATTTTAATTTGTTAATCATTTTTTAAAAGGCAATTCACCCCCCCTCTTGCCATCCTTCCCGTTTTTCTCCGACCCAACAATTGGTATCAGAGGGAGTATTTGAATAATTCCCTAACCGGTTTCAAATTAAAGATCCTTTTTGATGGCTTCTACCGCTTCAACCTCTTACGCCCCCGAAGGCTTTTCTTTGGATCGTGCTCCATTCTTTGATGGAACCGATTATAGTTTTTGGAAAACCCGCATGTCAACTTTTCTTAAAAGCATTAGCTATCCTATTTTTAGAATTGTTATGCATGGTTTTACGCTCTCTTCTCCCGATGAGTCTAAATGGACCCCCGCCGACATTGCAAATTTCGAGCTTGATGGCAAAGCCATGAATGCTCTTCATTGTGGCTTAGACCGTAATATATTTAATTGTATTTCTTCTTGCACTACCTCTTATGATATTTGGAAATATTTAGAACTAACCCATGAAGGTACTAGCAAGGCTCCAAAGCAAGAACCCGCTCAAGAGCAAGAACTCGACGAAAAATTCAAACCCGCTTGCCCACTTCACAAGAAAAGGGCCAAGAAAAAGAAGGGAAAGAAGAAGGCTTCAAAGGCATCTTGGAGTGATAGCTCCTCCTTCTCCTCCTTCTCCTCAAGCGACCAAGGTACAAAATGCCTAATGGAAAAACATGAGGTATCATCATCCTCTTCCTCTTCTTCCTCATCTAGTTCTTCTAATTCTTTTAATCATTTATCATATGAAGAACTCCAACATGCTAGAGACCAACTTGAAAATGGTTTTCATGAACTTTCTTCTAAATTTGTTTCCTTGAAAAAGAATTTCAAAAAACTCTCTTCCGAAAAAGAACAACTTCTCAAAGAGAAGGAGGAACTCTCCCTAAAAATCCAAAATTTCCCCAATGTTGATTCTTTGGAATCAACCATCAAGGATCTTAGAGAAACTCTAGCCAAGTTCACCCAAGGGGAAAAAAATTTGAACAATTTACTTGGTTCCCAACGCGTTTCCAGAACCACCCAAGGGCTTGGCTATTCCAAGAAAGCTTCCTCCTCCCATGCACCCACTGTTTTTGTAAGGGGGAGCTCTAGTTTTAAATTTTGTAACTATTGTAAGAAACCCGGGAACCACATTTATGAGTGTGATTGCAAAAATGCCCGGTACGGTAGGCCAAAGACTATTTTCTTTTCCGATGAGTTTTATAGGAGAAGACCCGCCATGAAACAAATTTGGATTGAAAAATCCCTTTTGGCGAGTCTCTCCAGGCCAAAATTAGTTTCGGTTCCAAAACCCTTTCCCCGATGATTTTTTGTTTTATTTAGGGGGAGAAAATTTCTTTATTTGTTTTCAAAATATTCAATTCAAAGTGTTATTCAATCTTTCAATTTCAAATCTTTCAATTCATTTTTCAATTTAAACTTTCAATTCAAACTTTCATTTCAAATTTCTTCAATTTCAAATTCTCATTTCAAAATTTTATTCAAAACATTCAATTCAAACTGTTATTCAAATTTTTCAATTCAATTTTCAAAAATTCCAATTGATCTTGATTTTCAATTTTCCCTCAATTAAGTTTTATGCCCCATTCTATTTTGATAATCACAAAGGGGGAGAAATTTCTTGATTGATTGGGGGAGAATCTTTTCTCTCATGCTTAGTATTTATTTTCAATTTATCATTTAAAGCATGCCTTTCATTTAAGTTTTTACATTGCTTAGATAAGTGATTGTGATCATCAAAATAGGGGGAGATTGTTGTACCCCACACTTTTTGATTTTCATGATCACAATCACTTTCATATGTGTTTAACATTGTTTTAAGTGTTTTTATTTTATAGGCAAAAGATTGCCAAGGAAATGGGCCATGAAGCACATCAAGTGGACTGAAATTCAGTCCACCGGCCAACCGGTGTGATAGCACCGGCCCGCCGGTGGACCTGGCAGAGGCATTGCCCACTGCCAGGTTCCACCGGCCGGCCGGTGGCTCTGTCACCGGCCAGCCGGTGGCAACCTGATGCAACAGTGGTTGCTACTGTCTGCCCACCGGCCAGCCGGTGGCTCTGGCACCGGTCAGCCGGTGCTGCCTGGGCAGAAGGGCTTCTCAACATCCAAGGCACCGGCCAGCCGGTGGCCCTGCACTGGCCAGCCGGTAGCCCAGTCAAACTAGCCGTTGGCTTTGACCAGTCAACTCCCACTTGGCTCCCAACGGCTCTTTAAGCCTTTACAACGGCTCCGAAGACTCCCCAAGGGTTCCATGCCTATAAATAAAGGCCAAGCAAGCCCCGGACAAAAACAGGAACTAAAACCAAGTCCAAGGACACTTTGTTGATCATTCGGCAATCCTCCGGCGAGCCACCTCAAGGAACCCCAAGTGCTCCATCCAATTCCACATCCAAGAGCACCACCAAAGAAGCTTGGAAGCGTCCTTCAACATCATCAATCAATCAAAGGCGCCCAAGGCTTCTCCCAATTACGGTTTTTAGTGTTTTATTTATTTTGAGCTTAAAATTGGGTTTGTGCCTACAAACCCCAAACTCTTTCTCATCCCCTCTTTCTTTTGGGTTTCACATCACCACTAAGGTGTGAAGAGGTTGTCAAGCTTTCCTTTAAATAGCTTGAGACATAGGTGAGCTATCCTTCACCTGTAAGAAGGATAGTGGGTTCTTGCTTAACCACCAAAAGCAAGCTGTAATAGGTTCTAGTGCTACCTCAAAGCCTAGTGGGCTTCTTGCTAAAACCATTGAAAATCAAGCGGTAGAATCTCTCAACGGTTTAGTTGGGAGCGGAGACGTAGGCCGGGTTTTTGGCCGAACTCCGTTATCAAGTTTTTGTGTCTTGCCTCTTTTATTTTCCGCTGCCTTTCAACTTTGATTTTAATTTTTTAATCATTTTTTAAAAGGCAATTCACCCCCCCTCTTGCCATCCTTCCCATTTTTCTCCGACCCAACACCAAAGACTCCTAGAAGGAATGATTTGATTTGGGTTATTGTTGATCATCTTACCAAGTCAGCACATTTTCTTTCTATAAGATAAGATTTACCACTTGAACGTTTAGAAAGACTATATATTAATGAAGTTGTAAAACTTCATGGTGTAACCCTATTGATTGTTTCTAATCGTGATCCCCATTTTACAACATGATTTTGGAAAAGTATTAATAAGGCCCTAGATACTGAACTTTGTTTGATCACAGCATACCACCCTCAAACTGATGGATAATCAGAACGGACTATCCAAACTTTAGAAGAAATTATGATATCCTTATAACATGAATTTCAAGGTATTTAGTATCAGTATTTACCTCTAGTATAATTTTTCTATAATAATGGCTTCCATTCAAGTATCTAGATGGCACAATATGAAGCATTATATAAAAAGAGATGTCGTACACTAACTTGTTGTGATGATGTTGGTGAATGAAAACTTTTAGGTATAGAACTTTTTGAAGAAACAATGGACAAGGTTAAGATTATCCAAACTCATATCAAACATCTCAAAGTAGGAAAAATATATATGTCGATAACTGAAGAAAGGATTTGGAATTTCAAGTAGGAGGTCATATTTTCTTGAAGGTATATCCATGGAAGGGTGTTACATGATTCGGTAAGAAAGATAAATTAACTCCCACATACATCGTACCTTTTGTAATTATAGAATGAATAGGAGTTATAACCTTCCATTTGGAAATGCCTCCAAGTCTCTTGAAATTTCATGATGTGTTCCACATATCATTGTTAAGGTAATACTTGTGAGACCTAATGCATGTAATCACCAGTGAAGAAATAGGATTAGAACTAGATATATATTATTTTGAATATCCTATTAATATTCTTGATACCATATAAAAAATTTTGAGAAACCGGACAACTCATATGGTAAAAGTTCTTTGGATAAACCATAAAATGGAAGAGGCGACGTGGGAACCTGAAGAAAATATGATGAAGAACTACCTGAATATTTATAGGTCGTGATATTCTAGAAATTTAAAGGATGAAATTATTTTAAGTATGGAATAATTTAACACCTCAAGATTCCATGGTACACTTCTTTTTAAATAATTAAATGGCTTGCATTGTATGTAACCCCAAGTTCAAGCACATCACGACCTATCAAAGTAGCTGTTGAAAAAGCAGTTATGAATAGTATGAACCAAATTTTGAAATTTTATAAAATTTATTTTTAAAAATATAATTCATTTTTGAATTCATAATATCAAAGTTATATTAGGGTGAAATTTTGGTAATTTTCTGAAAAGTTCTAATTTGTGATGAATAGTGAAAAAAATGCATTTTAATTTAAAACTGCATTTTCATCTAATTTATTTATATAGTTAGATTATATTTTTAATTAGTTTTAAATTATAATTGGATTAATATTTTATCATTTAATCTAATTAGGGTCATTGGATGTAATTTCACATTTAAACTGTACATAAACACAAGTTAATCTTTTGATAGTTTTACTTCTTAAAACCCCTCTTTCTGGTTTGGACAACGAAAATTTATTTTAAATAAATTACTACAACTTCTATATTTTTAATTCAGAAAAATGGATTCTACATTTGGAATCATAAGGTCCAAATTTTGAAAATAGGTACCTTTTATTTTTGGACATTATGAAAAGTAACTTCAGTAATTATTTTTATTTACCATGGTTAAGGGGTAAATCTGGTAAATAAGGGTAAAATATATTATTATAATAATATTGAAATACCATAACACATGTCATAATTCTATTGGATGAGATATGTCTGACCATGGGTATCATTAGGACAATTTTAGGACCCCATGGGACCAATTGGGTGTGATAATGACATGTTATAAAAATTAATTTAAAGTAAAGATAAATATAAAATAAACATGTATCTTTTAATAATATAATTTTAATATAGGGTTATCTGAAAGAACTATTTGACTATAAATATTCATTATAAATATAATAAGATTTCATAAATCATGGTATTTTATTTATAATTTTTATACATTAAATAAATTTATTTATTTATGGCACAATGATGATACAGTGATTACCTTATTAATGAAAGATTCAAATAAATAATATTATAAATATTAAAATAAATATAATTTGAACATTTTTATGTCATACAATAATTTTCAGGATGATATTGACATATTATCTTTTATTTAATTCATTTGGTTCAAAGTAATCAAGTTGTTATGACTTTACAAAAATCAATTCCTAAATAGGGTCCAATTGACATTAATGAGTTTTTGAAACAAATACTATTTTTTAAATGATATAATAGTCCTAAAAATATAAGATTAATACAAATGACATATATAATGTTAAAAATGTCATTAATTATCCACTTTTGGTTCTCTTGTCATTTTATTTTAATATAGTAACCATATATTATGAAAATACAAGAAGACATGCTAAGAGTTATTGTTTTTGACTAAGGGTTAAATCTAAAAGTTAAGGTTAATTTTGTGACCTAAACTTGTCTGGTTGAGATTATTTAGACCCATTATCATTTTATCCTAGAAATATATCACTTTTTAACTATTATAATTCGAAAATAATTTTATAATAAAATAATATTTCAAGACATTCCTAAAGTTCCCCTCCTCCCTCTTATAAAAGGCCACAACCTCTACCCACATATTCCCACCTTCAAAGCCCTTTGGCTCGGACAAACCCTACCTAAATATCCTCTAAACTTCCCTTAATTCATCTTAGAGGCCACCCTTTGGCCATAAAACCAACTTAAGAAGTCCATTTTTTTCAAATCAAAAGGAGACACCCAAAGAAGAGGTAATCTTTTTATCTGTTCTTTCAAAGTTCATTTCTTCTTCTACTTCCCCATACTAAGTTGTTACCATACTAAAATAATAACACTATAATATAATATATTTTGAGATGTTTTTATGATTATGGGACAATCATATTCCTCTTTTACCCATCCTATAAAAAACAATATCACCATATGTGTGAACGTACAGCTTACCGTCTCCACGTCGTGGTGTAAATAGATTTTCATCTATACATTATTTAAGTGGGTATAATAATGAATAAAAATGACTTAAATAATAAATATAACATGATATTATTTCTTTAAAATTCATATTCCATCCAAATCCATACCATTAAACCATTAATGAAATGATATGGTTGCTTGTGCGTATGTACGGCTTACCATTTCCACAACACGATGAGACTCATCTTCCGCGTTCATCATCATAGAATGATTATAAATATATATATATTATAAATAATTATGAAATATATGAAATAATAATGATAATTTAATAATATATATATATATATATGTACATATATTTCATTCACTTACTTCCATTCAATACGATAAGAAAACAGAAATAGCGTTCATGTGTATGTACGACCTACCGTCTCCTTGAACGGTGTATGTCATGTAATATATATATCTATTATATATATGTATATTATGAATATATATGATATATAAATCATATTATAAATTTTGGAAGTAATTAAATCATTGTCTAAGTAATATGATCAATAATAACAAGTCAAAACACGTACGATAAACGAAGCGATTATTACCCAAAATGTTACATTAACTTGGACTTGTTAATAAATGGGTAATATAAAGTCATAAAATAATTATAAATTATATCATAAATATTATTATGATTATAATATAAGTTAATAATATCTTTAAAACCATTGTATAGGAGTTTTGGACAAATATAGAGAGTATCAGACTTAAGGTAAGGGATTTCGTCTCAATTTCATTTTATTGATATATATTGTAATGTTATTCACCTAGTTCCTTTTATATGGTGTATGTTCTAACTTTTGACTTGTTATATCATGAATATAAGTATTTTCATGATATTATATTATTTTCTTCATGGTAATTATTGATAGATCCATATTACTCATTCAATATGGTTATTTGATAAGAGATATTTTTTATTTTGGTTATTTAATATGAGAAATACTTTGGACTAGCGATGATGGGTGGAGCCTGGAATTTATATAGCTCCTGGATGCATCGACAGGTTATCATGAGATGAATAAGTTGTACAAATGGGTTTTTACCCTTAATTTTTAACCATCTTGTGAAAGGTCTTTACAGTAATAGGTTTTCATGTGCCAAAGACATGACGTCCTTAAATAAAGTATTTCCCTCATATAATTTCAGTTATTATTTATCCATGAGATTTTGTGACGATATATCTATGGAATTAGTTCATTATCAATTTATTGATTTATGTAATATTTTTCAGTTCCTTACTTTCCATATTATTTGTTCCTTATCTAGTTTCGTTAATGGAAAGTGTTCTCAGATAACTACCTTTCCTTATAGATTGATTATTGCTTATGTCGTACATACCCTTATTGAGAATTTTAGATCACCCTTATTATGTTTCTATCCCCAGGTTATGAAGGATAGAACTTTTATTAAGCTTTAAAGGATGTAGCGCATTTCAATTATTGTGTTTCATGTTTTATTTTGTTTTCCCAATTTATTATGGATATCATGTATGTAATCTGGATTTAGAAGACTGATAAACTGTATGGTCCTTCAGTGTTTTTTTACTCATAATAATGCCAATGAAATTTAATAATTAACCGGATTCATGTTATCTGAGGTCGGGGAACTACATTTCATATGACCTTTGTATTTCCATTTCCCTCTTTTTAAGAGGAAGTTTTATTAACCCTTTTTACAATGTGGGTTTTCCACAGAGAAATTTTAAATTTTCAACCCCTTGATTACAGAACACAAGTTAAAATTGTGAGGAAGAATTTTTTAAAGGGGGTAGAATATAACACCCCTATATTTTAAAGGTACACTATGTTTGATATCATATACAACACACAACTTTGAGATTAAACAAACCATGAAATATTTTTGTTTAAATATAACAGGTATAAACTATTCATTGAATTTGTGAGTATGAATAGTGTTAACCAAATTATGAAAATATGTATAGAGGTACTATATAATGTATTTATTAATAAAAATATATACTTAACTTTTAATGAAATCAATTTATGCTTTAAAAATACATTTTCTTCAAAAATGGTTTTATTTTTTATTTTTTGTATGGGAATTATAAATAATTTTTTAACACATTTTGAAATTTAATTTTATGAAATTAAAATCATTTTTTAAATCATAATATCAAAATTAAAATAGGGTGAAATTTCATAATTTTTTTGAAAAGATTGACTTTCAAGTGAATAGTGAAAAATATTCATTCTCATTGAAAATTATAATTTTGTTTCAATAATTTAAAAGGTTACATTTTATTTTAAAATTATTTAAAGTTAAAATTAGTTCTATTGTATTATTAAAAATTTAATTAATTTCA
Source organism: Viscum album (assembly GCA_963277665.1). Taxonomy (NCBI): domain Eukaryota; kingdom Viridiplantae; phylum Streptophyta; class Magnoliopsida; order Santalales; family Viscaceae; genus Viscum; species Viscum album. The sequence goes on along the minus strand of OY728157.1, from coordinate 1,073,652,089 downwards.
TTTTAATTAATTTTATGGTTTAATTTAGTACAAAAAAACTATACTTAAAAAAGTAATTGTTTTGAAAAACTATTTTTCTTTGTTTTTTTGTTTTAATATTAAATTAATTTATTCCACTTCTTTGCATTAAATCTTAAAAAATGGATTTTATATTTGTAATAATAGTTCCAAATTTTTCAAATAGACCCCTTTTATTTTTTATCATTAGTAATAGTAACTATAATAAATAATTGTCACCATGGTAATGGTAAATGTAGAAATTAATGTTAAAAATAATACGATAAGGAGAATAAAATGACACTAACACTTGAATTACCTTCATTTGATGAACCTATTTCGTCCATAATCATCCAATTTTTTAATATATGAGATTTTATTTCCATTTGGATGTCATTTTTACCTTTATATTAATATATTTACTAAAAAGTCAAAAATATTATTCTCTTTATCTTATTATCATTAATTTTTTGAAATAATGAAAAAAATGACATGTTAGGTTTTAAATATTTTTTTAAATATAAATTATTTTTTTTATCATGGTAATTTATTTATAATTTTTAGTTATGAAATAATTAGCTTAAATTCTTACACAACACTGACGCAGTATTTATTCAGTTAATAGAAAAATAAAATCAAGGATTTTAAAATATTAAAATTAATACAATTTTAATTGTTTATTATTTCTCATGAATTTTATAGATATATATGAAATATGAGGGAAGTTTTGAAGTGTTATGTTTTAATTATATCTTTTTAAGGATGTATTTAAAGTCGTATTAAATGAATAGTGTCAAAAATGATATTAATAATATTTTATAATAAATAATATTTTATTAAATGATTTAAAATTCATAAAAATATTATATTTATCCAAATGAATTTTATATGGTTTAAATAATCAACCATGGTCCATTTATGAGTCACTTTTAATTTTATGGTAAAATTCTTGACCGTTAAATGGTAGAAAACATTAATATTGCAGTAATTGTAAAAGGGGTTAATAGGGGATAAAACTTAAAGATAAGGGTGAAAGCATATACAAAACTTGAACAAATTTTATTGGATGATATAATTTCATATTATTATCATATTATATTAAACTTATTTCAATTTTTATTCATTTTTATATGAAAAAATTATATTAATTTAATCCTTTTTAAAATTCCAAGAATGCCCCTCCCCTCAATTATAAAAGGACACCCCTTCTCTCTTTCATTTATGCCACTTTGAGAAATATAGATCGAAAAAACCCTTAAAAATATATTATAAGCACACTTAGAAACATCATACATTTTCTTATATTATATAAATACCAATCCTAAGTCCCTTAATAAGATATCCAAAGAAATACCACCAAATAAGAGGAAATCGTCTTTGCCGACTCTTTATAATTTGTTTCATATTCTAAATCATATAAAGTTTTTTAACCATAAAAAAATAATAAATAAATTATAATAAATATACTAATAAGTTATAAATATTATTATAAAACCATGTTCTATCTCTTTTCCATCTTACGTAAAGTAAAAAATAGCGCTCGTGCGTATGTACGGCTTACCATCTCCACATAGCAATGTAAATTGATTTTCATAACCATTTAACATGGATTTTTATAAAGATATAACTAATGAATATATATGATATTTATTTCATTATTAAAATTATAGATATTATGGAACCATAATAAATTTACAATAACCAAAACTACCAAACCAAAACATATATAAAAACGAAGTAGTTAACACCCAGAATAGTAATTTTAATAAAGAATTATTAATTAAAAGGTGATAAAAGGTTATAAGTAAATTATATATGGTATGATATATATGATTTTAGTTCTGCTATGAATTTATAGTAAACCTATATTCATTAATCAGGATGTTCGAACACATACGAAGAAAATTTTGACCCGAGGCAAGGGTTTCTCATATCACTTTTACTTTTATGAGACATATGTCATACTCACCACTTATTTATTTTTTGTGATTTATATAATTACCTTTGATATTTAATATCATGAATATTTTAGATTCATTTTATTTTATGTTTCACTTGAAGTTATTATTTCATGTGGATTATGATTCCAAAGTTACCAAAGTGGTAAGGAGTTTCATCTCATTTTCCTTCATTGAGGCATATTTTAATATTATGCATCAATTTATTTTATATGGTGTGTATAATACCCTTTTACATGTTATATAATTAATCATTAATTCTTAATGTTATTTTAATTTTCAATTCAAATTATGTCATCCAACATGATTTGATTTGAAAGTTAACAAGTGTCAAGGGGTTTCGTAACTCATCTTATTTTCATTGGGTTGTATTACTTCTTCATTGTATTTGATATTATAAGATTATGTGTGTAATGAATTTTGATTATTTTATGTTTTATTTAAAATTGTTTTATGTGTATTTTAATTTTATATATATAATTAATTCATTGATTAATTCTCACATCAATGGTATGATCTTTTTAGTAGATTTCATTTTAATTTCCACTCCATTAAGACATATTTAGTATTATGAACCTATTTATTTTTATGTGGTGTATATAATACCCTTATAATTTATTTAACAACAATATATATTTATTCATTTTGATTAATGATTCAATTCAAGTTACCCTTTCAATAGGTATGTTTAAAAGAAAGTTTATCTTATTTCTTTTTTGATCAAGTATATTTCTCTTCCATATCATATTTTCCAAAATTCTTTGAAAAAATAATTTTTATTACTCAAATGTTCTATAAAAGAAATTTTTACCCATGTTTTAATTTTTAAAAAATGGTTTAAAATTAATCTTCTTGTCATTTTCCAAACAATTTACTTTTTGAATTTTTAACAAAAATGTGAAAGGAATTTTTTTTAACATACTCAGCATGAATGGAATTTTCCCACCATCTTAACCACTCAATGCTTTAAATATTTAAATAAAATTTTAGATTTTTTCTTTCAATTAAAAAAAATTCCTAATATTTTGGACATTTTTAGTTTTTAAAATTGATTTTCAAAGTAAAAATGGTATTTTCCTTAAAGATGTTTTTAATGATCTTTTTATGGTATTTTTATTAAAAAATGATAAAAAACCTTTATCTACTCATAATAAACTGGGGACATTTTTTAATGATTACATCATTATTCTTTCTCTGGATGGTTTATGATCATTTTGACTGAGTAAATTATTAACATTCACTTTCTTAATTAATTTTTTAGTCATTAACTTTACCTTGAAGTATTAACTTTCTTATGATCATTGGATATTAAATTTACATTAAATATCCACATTCTTTATCATGGAAATTATTATTTATTAAACTATATATCATTTATACATATAGTTTTTTTACTTTTAAAGTTATTTGATTGACTGTGTAATTATTTATAACATATATTATTTACTCAATATGGAAATTGGTTGATAAGGCATATGATTTATGAATTTAAGTTGATCATTCAACATATAAGAAATAAATTGGATATTCAATGACATGTGGGGACCAGAATTATATATCCCCTTTATTCATCAATAATTATCATGAGAAAAATCTATAATCTAGCATTAAATGGGTTTTTTGTGTATGTCTACCCATACTTTAAACTATCTTAGTATAGGGATTTAAAGGTGGAGATATCATGTTTTCTAAGATCATGACATCCAATATTAAGTAATTACTACATTAATAATTTATTTATTATTATACATTAGATTAATTAATTGATATTATCCATAGATTCATTTTTTTCTCAAGTTACTGATAAAATGTCAGGAATTTTTAGTTATTTCTCTTTTTATACTGGTTATGTCTTATTTATTTATGAAAAATTCTCTTATACGTAACCCTTACTAATCATCTAAGCTCACCCTTTTAATTTCGTTCTTCTATATAGGATATAAATAAGGATATTATGAATAATATAAAGGATTCAATAATATTCTTTATGCTATGTATTTTACATTTATAATTTAATATGGAAATTGTGTATATATCTAGTTCTTCAAGAAAACTAAATTGATCGGTCATTTGGGATTATATCTCTTTTATCTATTCCAATATAATATATTTGACACTATCCATAGGTCACTATAGTTAAAAATATCATAAAAAATTCCTCATATCAAAAACCATGAAAATAAATGGGTTTCATAAGAATTTCATCATAGTATAACCTATTAAAAACAAATGGGTTTCATAAAAATTTAATTATAGCATAACTTGTGGAAAAGGAATGGGTTTTATAAAATTATTTTCATCATAATAATAAACCATCCATATAAATAATTGGTATGGTTTAATTGGATCATATCCCCAGTAAAACGTAAGTAGCATCAAAGGATGTCATCATAGATAAAAAATTTATTTAAAAGATTAGTTGGAACATTTCCTGATGAAAATACAATTTTATATTTGAAATAATATATTTAAAACTAAAAATTTCCCAAATATTAAGTAAAAATTATTCTTCGAAAAAACGTGGAAATTTTAAAATGCATTATTCAAAAAAAATAGTGTTCATGATGGTAGAAAATTATGTTCATGTTGTATATATTAAAAGAAAACATTGCTTTCACATTTTTATAAAAAATATCAAAATGTACCGCATTTGAAAAATGAAAAGAATAATCATTTTAAACCATTTATTAAAAAATTAAACAAGGGTAAAAATAACTTAAAATAATTATAAGATAATAGTAAAAACATTCTTTAAAACATTTTTAGAAAACATGGATATGGAATAAAATAGATTTTTGACCAAAAAGAGAAATAAATTCGGTTTTCCTAAAAAACGTATTTTTGATATCTTGAGTAATTAAAGTGATAAAAATTAAATTAAAATATTTATTTTTAATAAATAACCCTGGTAGAAGAAAATTAATGAGTTTCTTGATAGTTATATCGTAATATTTCATCACAAAAAATTTAATCATAAACAATTATGATAAACAATGAGATTGTGACATAAACCCTTACCGCTTTGGTAACTTTTGAATCGTAAGCCCAATGAAAGAAAGAAAATTATATGGATATGTAAATTCCCATAAATCTAATAATAATAATCATAAAATACATTCATGTTCATTATATGTTCCACATAAAATAAACTAGTGGTGAATATGTCATGTGTCTCGTAGAAATAAAAGTGAGATGAAAATTCATCACCTCGAGTTTGACTTGATTTGAATGTTATCTAACCTATAGTATAATAAATTTAAATTTATTATAATTCTATAAAATAATCATTTGAATGATTATAATATCATATAAATTAATTATTATTTATATATATATATATATTTTGATTCATCTATAAAAAAAGATATATAAAAATGAACTACATTGTTCATGGAGATGATAGGTTGTACGTATGCATGAATATTATTTTCAATTTCTGACAGATGGAATAAAATAAAGTTAAATAATAATTCAACTTACCAGAATATTTATTATATAATATAAATCATATAAATTAATCAAATCCACCCTTATTACCATCCATGTAAAATGGAAATGAAAAACGAATCACATCACTTCGTGGAGGTGGTAGTCCACACATAGGCATGAATAATGTTATCATTTTCTAACGGATTAGAAGATAAAAAGGTTGAAATTATATTATAATTAAATAAAAAAAATTGACTTAAATATCATATATAAACATTCAACCCATCATAATACTAATTCATAAAATATGGTGATGAAAAATTAATTGTATCGCTGTGTGGAGATGGTAAGTCACACATACACACGAGCGATACTTTCACATCCCATTTGATGGAAAAAATGGTGTATAATGGTGATTATATAATCATAATAATATTTAAATATATTTATTATATTTAATTTGTTATTTTATGATAAATACCATAGAATTATATGTGCTAAAGAACAAGTAAAAAAATAAAGTGATCGGGTTAAGGTGATAACCTCTTCTTTGAACGAACTCACTTAGATCTCCTATTAAGGATCCTATGGTTGGTATTTTTGGAAGACCATAACACCAAGAATTTGGATAATTAATTTTATAAGATATTTTGGTACGGTATGGTTGATATAAAATTCTAAAAGTGGTGTAAATGAGAGAAAAAGAGGGGTTCCCTTTTATAATTAAGGGGAGGGTCACTCTTGCGATTTTTAAAAATATTGAAATGTAATAAATCCATTATCTAGCCAAAATACCTCAAAAAGGACAATTATTTGAATAATGTAAGAACCAAAATATTATTTTTAGGTATGGATGTTGTTTTGGGGTTGTTTTTTAGAAAAAATGAAGAAAATATGATTTTCTAAGTACATCACATATACTTCTGTGTACACGCCATGTACCTAGCTTGCCACGTACAGTCGAGTTTTGACTGTGTAATGGATGATTACATGGCCATGTGGTGACCTGGTAGACCTTCTTAAGTCATGGGTTGGTTGAGTCTAATACACGGTGTGTATTTTTAAATAACACGTCGTGTACTTTTCTTTTTATCTAATAAATCAAAGCGGGGTCACGTATCATGTCCAGAAACACTTTCTTTTTCTTGTGTTTCATACAGGGGTGCTGCGAAATAGATAAAAAACTTTGAACCCCTACTGATTCTCTATTTGAGATCCGATTGAGACACTTTAAGTTTTGTTGGAATCCAACCGGTGAGTTCTCAAAACCCCTAGAGTATTTTTTCTCGATTCCTCCTCTCTTGTGAGTTATTCATGGTTGGGAGTTTTTCACCTTTTATAGATCTATATCGATCTAGGTCAATTAAAGGGCTTATGTTCAAGTATATCAATTGTATAACATCGAGGTAGGTGGTTTGTGCCTTTTTTGTCTTTAGATTATATATGCTAGAATTTCTATATACCCACATTTCGGGTATTGCGTGATTTGGAATTAAACCCTGTTTATTACCTTTTATCGTTTGATTGATTGATAAATAGTTGTTGCTTATGTGTAAGGTTAGATACCTTGTTTATGAGACACCCCAAGGGTGTGTTTCCCTTGATTAACTTTTTGGGGTCGTTTGGTCCAGGTTTCCTATGAGGAATACCTTGTTTTCCATGCCTTGTTTGATTAGGATGGAGTTTGATTGATTATATGAAATGCCTGATATGAATTGTGAATGTTTGTCCATGTAATAGTTTTAGATTACATGAGTTGATTTGATATGATGTGTGTTCTATTGTATTTTTATCCAATGTACCATGAGAGCCTTGTAATAGGAAGACTGAGAGGACTTCTAGATTATTTCCACTGGACCGTGAGAGCCTTTGACTAGGAAGACTAAGGGGGCTTCTAGTTTATTTGATTTTATTTAATATGCACATTTTTATTTCAATGGACCATGAAATCCTTGTACTAGGAAGACTCAGGGGGCTTCTAGATTATTTTATTTGATGTTCTATGTGTGCTATTATTTTTCCAAAGGACTATGATAGCCTTGGACCAGGAAGACTGAGGGGGCTTCCATATTAATTACACAGGACTATGAGAGCCTTGGTGTAGAACTTTCACCAAAGGGGTTAGACCGTGATAACTTCCCTAGAGGATCATTATTTTTTGAATCGATGCTATGTTATACCTAAGGGGTTAGACCATGGGAGATTCCCAAAGGGTTGTTTGTGAATAGTTGAATGATTTTGACTTGTTTTCCAAGACAAATCACAAGCTTGTATTCCGTCTTACTTGATTTCTTAAATGGTCTTTTGAGATGTCTATTTTGTTACTTTACATAGGGGATACAGATATTAGGATAGATCATGGGGTTACTTTATTCAATTAAATGAATACATAATAAATTTAAATAAATGTAATTGAAAACTGTAGGATTTTTTACTTTTGAGTACTTCCTAGTTTTTTGCTTCATTTTTTCATATTACCTGCTATATATATTCACTCATAGTTAGAACATATATTTTGGAGGTTACCTACTAGGATTTGTCTAACACCCTATTTGGGTCATGATTTTGGACCCAAACTGATTATATGATTTCAGGTATATATAAGGGCAAGAACCCTTCTTCATCAGGTACTTGATGGCTATTAGAGCTGGAGAGAATGGGACCAAAATTAGGCTTGCAATGCTGATGAAGTTTACTGTTTCTTTTGTACTTTGGTTTCTGTATTGGTTTCCAGCATTGTGACTTATTTGCTTGTTTTCTTAGATACATATTCCATGCATCATTTATCTATATATTTTCTCTAGTTGTTTTATTACTATCATTATTCCTCTATTTACTTCTATTATTTACTTATAAATTCCACTGTGTATACTCTGCCAATGAGGGCATAGTTTCCCCATTATCAGACCTTGGTCCTTGCTTCTAGTCGGAAACCTCTGGAATTTGGGGAAATGCTCTTGAGATCATGTGACCAACCAAGAACGGGGCTCATTTGGGTGGCACCTAGATCCATAACATTACAAAGTGGTATCAGAGGAGTTTTCTTTTCTCGTTTGTATTATTATTTGGTGACATTATAAAGTGATAGGATGGAAAGGTATTTTGGTAATTAGTTTTGCATGGGAGTAGCTATCCCGTGTATAGAGAAAATCCAAATTTCCTCGAATTAAATTTTAATTTTTGGATTTTGAACTATTATAGTTGATTCGATTTCCCCGTTGGGTGACGCATTTGTTTTGTACTATTATTATTAATATCATTGTGGTTATATTTTGTTGAAAACCAATGATATGAGGGTATTAAATATCATGCATCATATAGGAACTTGTTAGAAATCACACGTCATTCATTCTTTCCATGCAATTTAGAGAGCATTACTAATATCATGTTGTTGTGATAGATGTATTTCTAAATATTCATGCTATTGTGATAGATTTCATGATAGAAATACATTTTTATAGGGTATTGGTATATGTAAAGTTTCATTTGGATGAATTTCGTGCTTTGGTCCCCTGAGGTTTTATGGTCCCTCTTGGATCGGAATTTGGTGGATCATGTTTTAACTTTAATCAAATTCTATTATATATAATATTAATAAGGATGCCAAACGTTGATTTGTATGGAGAATGGGATCTCACATATCGGGGCTTGGAATGTATTGTCCAAATTTCAAGATTTTTGGGGATTCTAGAGAATTTTTGGAGGCTTACTATCCTAAAAACCTAGAAAACACAGCGTGTGAACACACGCCATGTGTTCTTATATTATATAATAAACGACTTTTCTTAATTACACACCGGGTATAGTATGTACATGTCATGTAGTTGTTGGTTGTGTGACTGATTGTGTGAGAAAAGACATGGGGTTGGTAAACATTTGGTAGAACACACTGTGTACTGTGAGTACACACCATGTTGTAATTGACCGTGTATCAAGCCGTGTGACTAATGACAAGGGCGGATGGAACTTAGGTTGTGCACGATGTGTCTAGAGTGTGAAAACTGTGAAGTGTTACACCAGCAGAACCGTGTAGTTTTGGCTATGTAGAAGTACCTGGGAATGAGGGAATATTCAAGTACACACCGTGTCTCAGGAGGAACAAGCCGTGTGTATGGGGTGTTACACGACCAGGTTGGCATGGGTACACGGCCATGTTAAGGCTTAAGGTAACATGTTGTGTAGTGGTTCCACACACCGTGTAATCCTCATTTTTAAAACCGGAATGTTTTCTTTTACCTGTATTATTCTTGAACTTCTGAGTTTTAGTTTTCATTAATCTTGTACTGAGGTGTACACTTGACCTTTCAGAGTCATGCCACCAAGACGTCCTCTAGTCATATTTCAGGTACAGGGTGGTGATCAGAAACTAGAAATGGTAGATGAAGGACTACCAGCTGATCCTCCTGTCATTATCATCCTGGAACCAACTATTATACCAGACGCAGGTACTAATACACAGTTATATGAAGGCTTTATAATGATGATTCATACCTTTTAGGGAGCACAACATCCTACCCCGACTATGGAAGAGTTGAAACGGGTGTTCCAGTAGCAGTTTCCTCTCACTTTTTCAGGGGATAGAGGACCACTGACTGTAGAGTCATGGTTGGAGGCCATGTTTTCTATCTTCAAGCATCTAGAGACACCTTATGAGAGGAGGGTGAAGCTCGTGACTTACATGGTACTTGATTTTTCCAAGAGATGGTGGGATGTTGTTTTACGGGAGGGATGTCATCAGGGTATGGTTTGGGAAGAGTTTCAGAGGACCTTCTATGATTACTTCTACCCTGAGACATTGAGGGATGACTGATCCTAGGAGTTCATGCATTTAGAGTAGTGATATCTTTCAATTATTGATTATTCTTCTCGCTTTACATTGCTTTAGTGTTTCGCACCTATTCTGTGGGTGATGATTTATCACTGGCTAGGAAATTTGAGGATGGTCTCAGGTACAACATCGGATCGTAGGTGAATGTTTTAAAGTTGACTTTGGTGACTACTATAGTAAACTAGGCAATGATTACAGAGTGAAATATGAGGGAGTTTGGAGTGGAAAGACTGGGTGGTTCAGAATATAGGGTTGGTAATCCTTCTACCTATAGTAGGAAGCGTTGTAGGGAGTTTTTACGCAATGTATCTTCAGGTACCCAGGTGAGGTGGTACCAGTGAGGAAAGGGTGGTCACACGATACTGCAGTGCCTGAGAGACCAAGTTGAGTGTCAATCTTGCTGTAATATGAGTTATATTTAGAATTTTTTTAGGACGTTCTCACCATAAGATAGTGATAGGGGGTCTATTATGACTCCACATATAGGATCAGGGCCACCAGTTCCTCATTGATTAGGGAACTAGATTTTTTCAGGTCATTCCATTCGAGGAGGTGGTTGTGGTCGTAGTAGCTAGACAATAGGTTTTCAATGAAAGTAGTGTGGATCATTTTAGGGTATATAGGATTGGTCGTAGGGGTTTTGTATAGGTCAAAATTTTGAGATGGAACAGACCCAGCATAAGCAGGATCTCGGGCCCTCTACGGTTAGAGGTACAATTCTAGTTGCCTCAGTTTTATCTTCTACTCTTTTTGATACTGGGCCTTCAAATAGTTTTATATCTATTTTTATTATGGAGAGTCTCAAACTCTGTATCTTTACATATGATGATTTTATGATGCTATAAACTTCATTGGGGATTAGGATGACTAGTGTACATTAGTTCAAGGAGTTCCCTCTTGAGGTTGGTGGGTGTCACTTTTTATGGGACCTCTATGTCTTAGAGATGATAGGCTTCGATATCATTCTTGGAATGGACTGGTTCGTCTCCTTTAAGGCTTTTGTTTACTACTATCACCTAAGGGGGAGTTTCACATCACCATAGGGTGAATATTTTCTACACAAGGGAAAATGGGATGTCCAGGTGAGAAGAGATGGACCCGAACATCATGGGTTAAGAGGAACTACAACTCAGATTTCTAGTTTATATCTAGATGACTATGGGACTTGATAAATGTACTTTTCTCCAATGGTGGATCACTTCATAGATGTATTTCCATATTACTTTTCAGGTTTACCTCAAGATTGATAGGTGTATTTATATATTGATTATGTTCTAAGAGCAGCATCGGTGTCCATTACACCATATAGAATGGCTACACCATAGTTACAGGATCATAATAATCTGTTTGAGGAGTTGCAGGAAAAGGGTTTCATCTGACCCAGTACTTCTCCTTGGGGTTCACCTTCCCTTTTGTGAAGAATGAGGACGGTGACCTCAGACTTTGTGTGGATTATTGGAAGCTGAACCAATTGAAAATCAAGAACCAATATCCCATGCCGAGGATTAATGATATCTTTGATCATCATTGAGGAACCCGGGTGTTCTTGAAGATTTACTTGAGATACAGATATCATTCATTGCATGTTAGACCATAAGATATACCTATTATAACCTTTCGGAGTAGGTATGGTCTATATGAGTATTTTTTTATATCGTTCGGTCTCACGAACGTGCCGGTAGTTTTCGTGCCACTGATGAACTAAGTGTTCCATCCTTGGATTTTTTTTGGGTAGTTTTCATGGATGATATGTTGGTGTACTCTCACACTTGACATGACCATTCCATCTATCTTGATATCGTATTGAGTATACTAAGAGAACATCAGTTATATATTAAGCTCTCAAAATTCCACTTTTGGATGGATTAGATTCACTTCTTGGGTCATGTAATCTTAGAGATAGGAGTATTAGTAAACACAGATAAGGTGAGAGCGGTAGTTTCCTAGTAGAAACCAAAGAATGAATTTGAGGTACGTAGTTTTCTAGGGTTGACTAGTTACTATAAGAACTTTATTCAAGACTTTTCATGCTTAGCAGCACCACTGGTGGGCCCGACTAAGAAGGGTGAAAAGTACTTGTGGAAATATTACTATGATTCTTCCTTTTAGGAGATGAAAGGTAGATTTACTTCAGCACCAATACTAATATTTTCAGAACTGGGTAAGAGTTACACCATTTACTACAATGCATCAGGTATAGGGCTGGGAGTCGTGCTTATATAGGGGGAAGGATTCATTGTGTACGGATCTTGGTAGTTGAGTCCACATGAGAGTAATTAACTGACTCGCAATCATGAGTTAGCCGCAGTTATGAATGCTTTACGTTGTTGGATACATTACTTACTGGGAAAGCATTTTGTTCTGTACACATACCACAAAAAGCCTCAAGTATATCTTCACTCAATGAGATATGAATTTGAGACAGTAAAGGAGGGTTGAGTACCTCTAGTATTTTGACTTTCAACTTGCCTGCACACCTGGGAAAGGAAACATAGTGGCTGATGATTTGAGCAGGAGGACTCAGATACAAGTAGTTCATGAGGCCAGTAGTGAGTGGAGGCTTATGGATCTGGTCTCTAAGATGTATTTGGAGGTGGACGACCAAAAGGGTAGATGTTTTTTTTCTTCTATATTTCTTACCTCTACTCTACTGGATCGAGTGAGAATGAGGCAGCTATAAGATTTCGATGGCCAAGTCCTACAGGAGAGTGTGTTAGGATAGGACCCTACTCCTGGGTGGACCATAGCCAAGGATGAGGTTTTGAATTTTCATCGTCATACATGGGTGTCAGCAGACATACATGAGGAGATATTGCAATATTTTCATGCCTCATTATGGGCAATTCATCTTGGTGTCACCAAGATGTATCGAGATCTACATCATTAGTATTGGTTCCCTATCATGAAAAGGGATATAGCCAGTTTTTTATGAGATGTTCCACCTATGAGTAGTTGAAGGAGGAGCGTCATTGACCAGCAGGGCTATTACGGCAATTACCCATTCCCAAGTGGAATTGGAATGATGTCATAATGGATTTCGTGATGGGTTTACCAAGGTCACCTAGAGAAGATGACGATTTATGGGTCATTTTTTGTAGACTCACGAAGGTTTCAAATTTCATACCGATCAAGGAAACCTTCAGTGTTGACGTGCATGGAAAGTTATACATCCAAGAGATAGTATGTTTTCATGGGGTTCTTCACTCTATCATTTCAAAAAGGTATGTCTGGTTTACTTCTCGTGTCTGGAAGGGACTATTGAGGGATTTTGGTACATAGGTACTTCTAATTATAGTTTAACATCTCCAGACAGATGGTCAGTCCAAGCGCATGATTCATGTTTTGTAGGACATGCTTCAATCATGAGTCCTGGATTTTAGGGGATCTTGGGAGAGACACATACCCATGGTGGAGTTTTCCTATAATAATAGTTTTTAGGTAATGATTCAGATTGAACCTTATGAGGCTTTGTATGTTAGGACATGTCAATCACCCCTCTGTTGGATGGAGGTTGTAGAGGAAACTATACTGGGACCTTGTCTTGTCTAGGAGACCACTGAGCAGATGGAGTTGATTCAGAAGAGGATGGATACTACAGAATCTCATTGGAAATCTTATGTTGATCGACAGAGATGACCTCTAAAGTTTGATGTTGGAGATCAATTTTTCCTGCATGTCACACTGAGGTTAGGACATAGAATGATTAGGAGACAAGGGAATATTTCATTGAGATACGTCAGGCCGTTTGAGGTTTTGGAGAAAGTTGGGCCAGTTTCCTATCAGTTGTAGTTACTTCATAGGTATTGGGCTATGCATGATGTCTTTCATGTTTCTCAGCTATGGTGTTAATTTTCAGACATGTCTCATTTTTTTCAACCCAAGGAGGTTGGGTTGGAGGTGGATGCATCCTTTAAGGATCACCTTATTCAGATTTTGGATTACATCATGAAGGTTCTCTATGGTTGGTATGTTCCTATAGTACAGGTGCTATGGTAGCACGAGTGAGTGTAGGACAAGACTTTAGAGAGGGAGGCTGATGTGAAATCACAGTGGTTGGAGTTGTTCGCAGATTCTTCACCACCCTTAGAAGGGAAATTCAGGGATGAATTTCTTTAAGGGGGAAGTTTGTAAGAACTTGGTTCTTCTTTTCAGGTATTGATCTTGTTTTTGGGTTGTTTTTTAGGAAAAAAAAAGAAAAGATGATTTTCTAAGTACATGTTGTTTGCTTCTGAGTACAGTCCATGTACCTATCTTGCCTCATACAACTGTGTTTTTACCGTGTAATAGCCGAGTACATGGTCGTGTGGTGACCTGGAATACCCACTTAAGTTGAGGTCCAATTAAGGTTAATATATGGTGTGTACTTTTAAATAACATGTTGTGTACTTTTCTTTTTATTTGATAAATCAGAGCGGGGTCACGTCTCATGTCTGGAAACACCTTATTCTTCATTTGTTTCATACAGGGGCACTACGGATGGGCTGACGAACTCTGAACCCCTCTCGATTATTTGTCTGAACTTCGATCGATACATAGTCAATTGCATTTTAATCCCATCAGTGATTTATCAAAACCCCTAGAGCCTTTATTCTTGATTCTTCCTCTCTTGTGAGTTATTCAAGGTTGGTAATTTTTTCACCTTTTTGTAGATCTACGCCAATCTAGGCCAATTAATGGGATGATGTTCAAGTATATTGATCTTATGACATCGAGGTAGGTGGTTTGTGCCTTTAATTGTTTGTATTTTGATTATATATGATAAAAGTGTCACATACCCACATTCGAGGTATTGTGTGATTTGGAATTAAACCCTATTTATTACCTATTATGGTTTGATTGATTGATAAAGGGTTGTTGATTATGTGTAAGGTTAGATATCTTGTTTATGGGACACCCTATGGGTGTGTTTCCCTTGATTTACTTTTTGGGTTCATTTGGTCCATGTTTCCTATGATGAATACCTTGTTTTCCATGCCTTGTTTGATTAGGATGGAGTTTGATTGATTATATGAAATACCTGATATGAATTGTGAATTTTTAGCCATGTAATAGTTTTAGATTACATGATTTGATTTGATATGATATGGGTTCTACTATATTTTTATCCAATAGACCATAAGAACTATGGACCAGGAAGACTGAGGGTACTTCCAAATTATTTTCAATGGACCGTGAGAGCCTTGGACCAGGAAGACTAAGGGGTTTTCCAGTTTATTTTCTTTGATTTATTATGTGCATTTTTTTCTAATGGACCATGAGATCCTTGGACCAGGAAGACTGAGGGGGCTTTGAGATTATTTTATTTGATGTGATATGTGATCTATTGTTTTTACAAAGGACCGTGAGAGCCTTGGACCAGGAAGACTAAGGCGGATTCCAGATTAATTACACAAGACCATGGGATCCTTGGTTTAGAACCTTGACCAAAGGGGTTAGACCATAAGATCATTCCCAAAGGTTCGTTATTTATTGAATTGATTATATGTTAGACCAAAGGGGTTAGACTATGAGAACTTCCTAGAGGGTCATTTGTGAATATTTGAATGATTGTGACACATCTTCCAAGCCAAAGAACAATATTGGATTAGGTATTAATTGATTACTTATATGGTCTTCTGAGATGTCTGTTTTGTTACTTTACATAGGGGATATAGATCTTAGGCTAGATCCCATAGTGACATGATTCAATGAAATGAATACTTGGTAAATGTAAATAAATGCAATTGAAAATAGTAGGATTATTTACTTTTGAGTAATTCCTAGTTTGTTGCTTCATTTCTTCATATTACCTGCTATATATATATATATATATTTACTGATAGTTGGGCACAGATATTTTGGCGATTTCCTACTAGGATTCATCTCACACCTTGTTTAGGTTATGATTTTGGACCCAAACAGATTATATGATTGCAGTTACAGAGAAGGGAAAGAACCCTTCTTCATCAGGTACTTGATGGCTATTAGAGCTGGAGAGCATGGGACCAAGATGAGGATTGCGAAGCTGATGGAGTTTAATGTTTATTTTCTACTTTTTTTCTGTATTTCTTTCCATCATTATGACTTGTTTGGATATTTTCTTAGATGAATATGTCATCCATCATTTATCTATATATTTTCTCCATTTTTTTTATTACAATCAGTATTCCACTATTTACTTTTATTGTTTATTTATAAATTTCATTGTGTATACTCTGCCAATGAGGGTATAGTTTCCCCATTATCAGACCTTGGGCCTCACTACTAGTCAGCAGCCTCTGGCATTTGGGGAAATTCTCTTGATATCATGTGACCAAATGGGTATAGGTCACCTTTGGGTGGCACCCAGATCTGGGATGTTAAAAATAAAATATAAGATTTGGTTGAAATACCCTCAACCAATAAATTTTTTACAAGTTTAAGTGTTATTTTAAACCTTATCTTTTGGTTTAACCCTTTAGTTAATCTATTTTAACCTTACCCACGGTAATGTTTTTCACTCTTAAGGGGTTATAAATTTACTTAAAAGGTGAAAATTCTATCATAAATGGATAAGGGATTAAATTTTAAACCATATATTATCCACTATTCCTATTTCAAGATTTAATTATGTTTAAATAATTTAATAAAATATTATTTTTATAAAATATCATTAATGTCAATTTTTATAATATTACTTTAATTTGAATTAAAATTAATAAACAAAATGTTGTAAAAGAGATATAATCATTTAAATCAACATTAATATGTCATAATTATCTATAAAATTTTTGTAAAAATATAACTCATTCAAATTAAATTACTTTTAATATTTTTAAATTCATTTATTTAATTTTTCTATTAATTTATGATATATTGTGTCAGCGTCGCATAATCATTTAAGGTAATTATATAATTAATAAAATTATAAATAAATTTATATCATGAAAATAATTTCATTATTCTAAAAATAGGCCTTTATATTCATTAATAACTTTTTTTCCAACAGGGACACTTAAAAGATACTTAATACTAAGAGAGTGACAATTTTTAACTTTATTTACTTTAAATATTATATAGGTTATTTTCATAAAAAAAATTACATTAAATAAATAAATTTTGAGTCTAATGTGATAAGTTTAAAATTACATTCATCTAGTAAGAATTGGGATGAAAAATTATGGCCTTGTCACTTAGTTTTAGCATAGATTAACTCGATTTACCCTTTTTTGAGGTGATAAATTTTCTCATGGTTACTATTCATATTGACCAAAAATAAAAGGGTCATATTTAACATATTTAGACCTCCTGATTCCAAATATGGAATTAAATTTTCAATATAAAATTTCTATAAGTATCATAAATTAATTTAATATTAAAATGAAAAATTAAATGAAAAATAGTTTTATGGGAAAAATGTCTTTCCGAGTATAAAAATGTTTTTATTCCAAATTAAATAATAGGTTTTATTCTATGAAATATAATTGGATTATGTTTAATAAAAATTAACTAATTATATTTTAAAACTAATTCAAAATATAATTTTACTTTTGAAATACTTTAAAAGAAAATAAAAATTAGTATTTTTCACTATTCAATTAAAAATCAGACTTTTTTGGAAAAAAACTTCACCATAAGATAACTTTGATATGTTGATTTCAAAACTGATATCATTTTTATAAAATAAAATTTCTAAAATTTCCATATATTAATTATAATATTTTCTCACAAAAATCAATAAAACCCATTTTTAAAGAAAATGTATTTTTAAATAATAAAATGACTTTACTAAAAATTGAGGGATTAATTAATAAGAATTTATAAATAAATTTATATTAATTAGTACCTTTATATATATATTTCATAAATTATTTAATCCTATTAATACCATCCAATTTAACATCAATATTATAATGGTCATATAATAATATTTTATGGTTTATTTAGGCTCAGTGTTGTGTGTAATTCATGCTATCGAAGAAATTAAATTTAATTAAAAATATATATTTCATAAAATATCAGGGTGCTACATTTTATCCCATTTAAAAAATTACATCCTATAAATTTGAACCTATTCTTAGTAATCATAGGTTTTACATTTGAAAATTCCTTTATGGAAACCCATATCATAAAAAGAGTTAGTAAAACTAAATTTTGAAAAAAAGGAAATGGAAATATGAATTTCATATGAAATAACACAAACTATATTTCCAAATATGAGAATATTAGTGGGAAGTGATAATATAGACATGGAATATAAAACTAATGTCAGAAGACTCATAGAGAGTGAAATAGAACATGGTTAGGAGAAATTTTATAAACACAAAACCATAAATTTTTAATGGGTGAAGAGACCATCAGTTCATCAGAAATAAAGGTAAAAGTATAACATTTTATTTCTAGATCCTTTTCCTAATGTGGAGAGATCAATATATTTAATAAAAGAAAATATACTTACTTGATTTTTATCAATACCATAAGCACAATTTTATCATACGGTTGTGCCTCGATCAATTTTAAATTCATCTCTTACTCTTAGAAATTAATATCCAATATGAATTTTTCATGCCTAAAGCACTAAAATTAACTTTTAAGATATCGTAATATCAATAAAAGAATTATAATTCATTCCTTCTATATCTATATTTACCAAAACCAAAATTATTAGCACTGGTTTTTCAATATGATAAATCATACCTCAAACAATAATACCCATAATTCAATATAATACATTCCATAAATAGTTATCCCTAAGACTCCTTCAAAATGTGTCTGAATAAGATGAAAACCCAAATATTAAAATTATTAGATCACATATTCTTCTAGGATCAACTTAATAATAATTTCAATAACTCATAAAGTCTCATACAAAAATATATATTCCTTGATCATATATTCTCCAATATATACTAAACATTTCCAAAAAAATAAAGTAACAATGAAATCATATACTCTTCCAAAATATAATTCACCCATTATTCCATAAATAATATCTTATCATAGAAAAAAACCATTGGGGTTTTGTGTTCATCCTTTCACTGATGGACGACCATATGTTG
Organism: Viscum album; assembly: GCA_963277665.1. Classification (NCBI taxonomy): domain Eukaryota; kingdom Viridiplantae; phylum Streptophyta; class Magnoliopsida; order Santalales; family Viscaceae; genus Viscum; species Viscum album. The sequence goes on along the minus strand of OY728157.1, from coordinate 1,073,632,860 downwards.
ATTCATAATATAAAATATGATTTCCTTATTCAAGAAATTTATATGGAATATACATAGGGAGAGTTAGTAATTGCTCAGAATCATATCGAATTTCACTAAAGTATATGATTTTCAAATGTCTTATTCATAAAAACATTAACATGGAATCCCCACTTCTATAGTCGAGGGTAAAATTTTTATAACTATCATGATTCACTTCAACTATTTTGATTGCATAAACTTTCCATTTTTCCTTTGACTACAGATGTTATTGTGAATTAATATCCTCATTAGCCCATAGATTGGGGCATTAATTTACATAATTCCAAAACTCCTTACATTTATAGAACTAAATTATTATTTGTGTGTTCTATTGAATCTTATATTTATTCCTTTAATTGAATAGCTTATTCACATTACTTATACATACTTTTACATGATTTCTAGATTTCACACACTTCAAAAATATCCTTGTTCCTTTTAGGCATTCACCTAAGTGTCCCTTCCCACAATTTTGTAAAGTGGGAGGATGAGATGTTTTTTCCTTCATGAGATATTCCACTAGAGCTTCCATGAAACTATTTCTTCCTTTTATTATCACTGAAACCATAAGAGATTTTATCTTCTATTTCCACTTTGATTTCACCTCTAATGATTTATTCATTGCTTCTAAGGTCCCTTACATATAGTTCCTTTAAAATACTTGTATTCAAAACACTAATGAATCAATAAATTTTTCTTTCCAGGATGATGATTAGAACATAAGTATACCTTAAAAGTCTTGTAAAATTTTCCTCTTATCTACCAATAGATTCATCATCCTTTTTCTTAATATTAAGGAATTACTTCTCTATTTTTTTATATAAATTAAGTGTAAAGTACTTACTAAAAAATATCCTCTTAAACTCATCTCATTACATGGATTAAATTTCATTATCTTACCTTGTATTCTTAATTGGATTCCACCATTGATTTTTTTCACCTTCCAAATGATAAACGGGTAGGAAAACTTTTAAATGGTTCGAGCATTGAAGAATGGAAAATATCTTTTACATCTAATTGATCCATTGATAAAAAAACTAGTGGATTATAATTATCATTGTACAATTGTATATTTTGTCTCATAAAATATTAAATAGTATGTTTCTCCCTCTTGGTGTATTTGTAAGTTCAACATGACCTGTGACACCACTCATCTCTTGAGAGAGCCCGGTGAGTATAGTAAACAAATATTGAATACCAACTTCTAAGACATTTGGTTTCTCATGAGGATAGTCATTACATTAGCCATCAAATTTTTTGTTAATATGATTTCTTCAAGTTCCATACATTGACTTAAACAAAAAACTTTCATGTGAGCAACAATAATCATATTATAAAACCACATAATCACAAAAAATCATTCATATAATGTCTAAATCATGAAACATTATTTTCAATCTATAACACCTCAGGTTTAGCCTAGTTCATCCATGATCATCATCTATTCAAATCCTTCATAATTTTTTATATAGAAAATGTTAATTAACTGAATCATATCTCATAAGAGTGTAAAACAAGGTACATGGTAAGGGTAAACTCACCATGCACCAGAATAATGGTCAAAATATACTCAATGAAATATTTTTGGTGTTATTACACCTAGATATATCTATTCCAAAATTGTGCCCAATTATAGTGTCTAAATAGGGATTTATTTCTATGAAAGTCACATAATATCTACCTTACCAAATCATTAGGAAGTTATCCTATAATTAGACTTATCCTTGGGATTTTCAAAACATTTCTCTAATCCTAATCCTAAAAGATTGACTAAAACTTTCCTCTAATAGAAACTATAGAGACCTAGTCTCTTTATACATGGATATCTCATATTTTAGATTAATATTAAATAAAATTCACAAATACATACCCAAGTACCATAAAGGTTTAGTTTATTTAGAGACAAGATACCCAATATTCTTATTTCTTGAAATATCTTCAACATATCCCACATATTTTCCTATATAGTACTCTTCTTTGAAATTCCCTTATTAAAAACTTCTTCCTAACCTAAGTAAAGGAAACATAAGAAAGGGTGAGCTTATATGCTCAGTAATCGCAAACAATGGTGATATCAATTATCACTTCGGCATGATATGAGCATAAGGGTATGAAAACATGATCTTAACATCTGAAAACAATACCTAGAATAACATATATCATAATACTGAATCATAGCATAAAGATGGGAATTTAATAAGATATGAATCATAAATTAAATCAATGAACATGATCTATGAGAGCATAACATAAACATAGTAATGTGTAAAAAACATTATCTTATAACTTTTTGAACATATGTAAATAAAAATATGTTCACTCATTAAGTTAAGGAAATGAAATCAAGACCTCTTGTAAACTTATAGACATAAAATCCCTATCCACACTTAATATTATGGAAATAAAATCTATGTTCATTCTTAAACTTATGGACATAAAATCCAAGTCCATGATTAATCCTATGAACATGAAAATCAGGTCCATTATTAATATTATGTCCATGGAAACTTGGTTCATACTTTATCTTATGGACATGATAACCAGCTCCACGCATGAAATTGTGAAGATAAAATCATGTTCATGAATATTATATTTACCTCATGAGTTATCCATCTTTACCCAATGAATTTTAGGGTTATATAATTCTGATCTCATCCATCACATAATGTAAATCATACATATGTATTCCAAAAGATCATAAAAAATCATCATATCACAACCCATGAAAATAAATGGGTTTCATAAACATTACATCATAACATAACCTATGGAAAAGAAATGGGTTTCATAAACATATCATCACTTCATCATAGCATAACACATGGAAAAGGAATAAGTTTTATAATCTTCTATTCATCATAATCATAATCCATCTTAATAAATAATAAGTATGGTATCATTAGATAATATCCCCATTAATTATTAAGTATCATCAAATGATGCCATCTTAGTTGAAAATTCCTTTAAAAGATCAGTTGGAACATTTCCTGATGAAAATACCCTTTTCTATTTCAAATCAAATATTTAAAACCTAAAAAATTACCAAATATCAGGGAAAATATTTTGATTGAAAATAAAATTAAAAAATTGTAAATTATTATTCAAAACCTTGAGTATTCATGATGGTTGTAAATTCTATCCATTACATATAAGTTAAAAGAAAACATTTCTTTCACATTTTTGTAGAAAAAGTCAAAAAGTAACTCATTTGGAAAATTATAACAATATTCTTTAAAAAACATTTTGTAAAAATTAAAAAATAGAGAAAAATGACTTTAAAAATTTATATTATAAAAGTAAAAACCTTCTTTAAAACATTTTTAGAAAATGTGTATATGGAAGAAAAAGGATTTTTGATCGAAGAGGGAAATAAAATCGATTTTCCTTAAAAAAAATATTTTTGGTCTATTGAGTGCTTAATATGAGAAAAATGAAAGGAAAATATATATTTTTTCAAGAAATAACCAGAGTATAATAAAATTAATTAGTTTATTGAGAGGTATATGATAATATTTCATCATTAGAAACTTAATAATAAACAATCCCTACAAACAGTGATATTGTGACATAAAACCCTCACTACTTTGGTAACATTTGAGTCATAAGACACATGAAATAAAGTACCTTATTTGGATAAGTAGATATACATAAATTTCATAAAAATTATCTTAAAATACATTCATGGTTATTATATATACCAAATAAAAGAAACAAGTGAATAATATGGAAAGTGTCTTACAGAAATAAAAGTGAGATGAAAATCTCTTACCTCAAGTTTAACTTGCTTCGAAAGTTATATAACCTCTTTTATAATAAATTTAAATTTATTATAATTATATAAATTAATAATTTAAATTTTTTTATATCTTATATATTAATTATATATATTTAGATTCATCCATAAAGATGGAGATAGAAAAATGAATTACACAATTCATGGAGACTGTAGGTCGTACGTACACATGAACACTGTTTTTAATTTTCAACAGATTGAATGAAAGAAAGGTAAATAATAATTAAACTTTAAAAAAATTATTATATCATATAAATCATATATATTCATAAAATTACTCCTTATTATAATCCATTTAAATGGAAACAAAAAATGAATCACATCACTTCCTGAAGGTGGTAGTCCAAATTTACGCACTAGTGATGTTATCATTTCCAAAGGGATTATAAGGTAAGAAGGTAGATATTATATTATCATTAAATAATAATAATTTTTTTATAAATATCATATATGAACATTAAAACCTTCATAATTCTCATCCATAAAATAAGGTGATGAAAAATGAATTGTATCACAATTGAAGACGATAAGTCGTACATACGTATGAGTGATACTTTTACTTCCCATTTTATTGAAAAAAGGTGGATAAAGTTGATTACATAGTCATAATAAAATTTAATTATATTTAGGATAATTAATTTATTATTTTATGATAAATACCATATAATTAGATGAGGTAAAGAATAATTAAAAAAACAAAGTGATTGGGTTAAGGCAATTACCTCTTCTTGGAAATAACTCCATTAGATATCTTCTTAGGGATCCTAGGGTTGGTATTTTTGGAGGAATAAAATCTATATAATATTTATAAGAAATTTTATTTGATATTTTTTTATTTATGGTCTAGATATAAGGATCAAATTATTTTTAAGGAGATAAATGAGGGGTTCTCTTTTATAATTGAATGGGGTGGCACTCTTAGGATTTCTTAAAAGATTAACATATAATAAAGTAATTTTCTAAAAAACTTAATCCAATAGGACAAGTATTAAAATATAATATATAATTTGGTTTCAATATCATCAACCAAGAAAATTAGTTTGGGTTTAAGTGGTATTTTAAACCTTATCTTTTGGTTTAACAACTTAGTTAACCTATTTTAACCTTACCTGTGACAACGTCTTTTTACTATTAATGGGTTATAAATTTACGTATAAGGTTAAAATTAGTTTATAAATGGGAAAGTTATGAAATTTTAGACCATATTTTATCCTAATTTTCCTATTTAAATATTTTAATGTTTTTAAAATAATTTAATACAATATTATTTTTATAAAATATCATTAATGTCAATTTTGACACTATTAATTTAATTTGAATTAAAAGACATAAATAAAAAGTTGGAATTAGAATATAATCCTTTAAATGAACACTAATATGTCATAATTATCTATAAAATTAATGTAACACTATAAATCACTCAAACTGTATTACTTTTATTATTTTTAAAATCATTTTTTTATTTTTATATTAATTGAAGAAATATTGTGTTGGAGTTTTATAATAATTTAAGGTAATTATAGAATTAATAAAAAATAGAAATAAATTTACACAATTAAAAAAATGTTTTGATCTAAAAATCGACATTTATATTCATTCATAACTTTCTTCTGTCTCTATGTGAACACAAAATATATATTTAAAACTAAGCAGTGACACTTTGAAACTTTCTTTGCTTTAAATATTATACAGGTCATTTTCATGAAAAATTGGCCATTAAAAAATACATTTAGTTTAAAAGTTTATAAGGGTCAAATTAAAATCATACAATAATAATTATCATGAAAATAATGGCTTTATCACTTATTTTTAACCTATATTAACCAGATTTACCCTTTACCTAGGTGATAACTTTTACCATGATTACTATTCATATTGACCAAAAATTAAATTGACTTCTTTACCAAATTTGGAACTCATGATTCCAAATATGTAATCAATATTTAAAGATTAAATATATATAATTTGAAGAAATTAAATTATGAATAAAATGAAAAACTCAATGAAAAATAGTTTTTCAGAAAAAAAAATAGCCTTTTAAGCATAAAAATGTTTTTATAACCAATTCAAGTATAAATTTCACTCAAAAAAATATAATTGTATTATTTTTAATAAAAATTAAATAATTAAATTTTATAACTAATAAAAAATTTAATTTTTATTTTTAAATACTTTAAAAGAAAATAAAAATCAGTACTTTCAGTATTCGGTGATAAATCAAACTTTTCAAAAAAAACTCACTGTAAGATAATTTTGATATGAAGATTTAAAAAATGATATTAATTTTATGAAATAAAATTTATAAAATTTTCATAAATTAATTATAATATTTTCTCACTAAAAAAATAAAAAACCATTATTAAAGTAAACTTATTTTTGAAGAATGAGATGACTTTACAAAATATTGAGTGATTGATTGTTAAGAATTTATAAATACATTTATATTGAGTAGGAAATTTATATATATATCATAAAGTATTTAATATTATTAATTCTCTCTAATTTAACGGATATGTTATAACGGTCATATAATAATATTTCAGGGTTCGTTTAGGTTTGGTGTTGCATGTAAAGTAAACTACCAAATAAATTTAATTTAATTGAAAAAATATTCCATAAAGTGTTAGTGTGTTAAAAAAAATATACCTTCATCAAATTTTGAATGAAATTTTCCAATATTGTCTTTGTTTTCGATAATAAAACATTTATAACCCAAAACAATAAAAAATCCACTTAAGGTTTTTTATTTTTTTAAATTTCATAAGGGGTATTTTTGAGAAAAGGTATTACAAGAAAGTGATTAATGATAAAATAATCAGTATTTAATACCTTGTAACAAGAATATTATTGTACTATTAATTCATTTAAAATAGTAAAAGTGATTTCTTGGAGAATAAAAGTTATAATTATATCCTTGAGAAGTGCATAAATCATCGAATTCCTTATTTTCGAATTCTCTACTGTAATCACTTTGAATGAAAATAATTTGATGGTCTTTTTTACTTTCAACATTTTTATAAAACTTGATAATTTATTTTCAAAATTCACTTTTATGGTATAATAAGTAAGTCCAAGTGAATATTTTAAATTCATCAAAAATAATAAAAGTATGGGATTTGCCTCTAATACTTTCAATTTGAGAAGGTCTGAATAAATAAAGATAAATTAATTTGAGAGATTTAAATAAAGAAATCCATTTTTTATTTAAAAGAAAAAAATTCAATTATCTCACTAGAATGCTTCAGAAACCATGTAATCTTTGAAATGCAGTTTGGGTAAATCTAATAGTAATTGACAACATTTGAGCTTGAAAAGAGATTGTGTGCTCTAGTGACCAAGTTACTCATGAAAAAGTCATGGATCACTAACTTGTGCACTCAATAATTTTATTTTTTTGATAGATAGAGATTTTAAAGTGATTGTATAAACATTTTAAAAGAGATAATTAGTAAATAAATTATTTTCTATTGAGTTAAAAACATTACAAAAATTATTTTCACAATAAATTTCAAAACCTCTATCACACAACTAACTAATTATTAGAAAATTTTGTTTCAAAAATTTAAAAAATAAGTAATTTTTAATATGATTTGAGTTATAAAAATTTATGGCATCTTCACAAATTATATTACCCCTAGGTTTATCACCAAAGGTGACATAACCTCCTTTTAGTTTATGCATTTGATTTAATTTTTAATAGGTTTCCACACATGTGTCCTGAGAAACCACTATCAAGGTACCATATCGATTCGTTTGATTTTATCTCAAGTCATTTGTCCTATTAAATCAAATAACCAATGGTTTTGGTACCCAAAAAAACTTTTTTCCACTGATATTATCCAATAATGATTTAGGTGTCCATATTTTTTAGTATGTGATGTTCAATCGAAAATAATAGATGAAAGATGGATTGATTTCAGTCTCCTATATCATTAATTCTTTAAATAACATTAATAAATTTAATGTTAAACTCTTTTTAAATAATTTCAATATATATCTTTTGAGAAACCTTTAATAAAAGTGGTTTTTGATTGATTTTTTAAGGTTCTTTCATTATTTGAGTATCCAAAACCAGCCCATTTTTTCCAAATCATTGAGAGCACAAAATTTTATTTATATTATCTTTAACTTGAGTGAATTTAGATAGATTTATATTAAGATATTTGATATTATATTTGAGATTATTAATATTTGTTTGATTCTTAATCTTCATGGATAATTCTTTATTTTCCTTATAGATTTTTTCCTTCTCTTTTAGAAGATGTTATTTTTCATTAATCACATGTTTATATTTCTTATCAAGTTATTTGTATAATTAATAAAGTTCATGAAATTCATTTTCAATTTGATCAAAAAAATATTTCATGTCTTCTTAATTAATTTAACTTGAGTATCAAGACAAAGAAGTGGGAATAAGTAGGAGAAGATAAATAATTGGAGGAAATGGGAATATTGGAACAAAACATGATGTATTCATTAATATGTGTCATTAGGCACTTATCACATGAACCACTTTATGAGGTTGAAGAAGTTGTGTTCATGGTATCATCTCTTATACTCAAGGTTGTAACTTTGTAAGCCTTTTTACTTTGTTTCCCTTATTTAACCTTCTTTTTGTAGATGGGATAATCTGTCTTGATGTGAACTTTTTTCTTGTGTTTGTAGCATGTCACTTTTGGCTCCACTTATTGATTCGTATTCTTGGTTAGATTATAATATTTATTTTTATTGAATAATTTTTTCATGTTCTTGTTGATTTGAGAAAAGTTTTTAACTTCACTTCTTGATAAGTCGTCATTGGTTGCTTTGAAGGAATTTTTTTTTTACATCTTTGGATTCATTAACCTTTTTCTCAGCTTTTACCTTCATAGTAATTGTATACTTAATTATATATATGATAAGTTCTTTTACCATCATTTTATTCACATCCTTTTCTTCTTTTATAGTAGTGACTTTGGGTTTATAATTACTTATCATGGCCTAAAATGTCTTTTAAACTAAGGTTCCTATAGGTAAATCATCATCAAGATACTTTAGACCATTAAATATGTTAGTAAAACAAGTAAAAATATTAGTAATAGATTCATTAGTATTTATAGAAATGATTTCAAAATATTTCTTATTCATTTATAATCTAGTATTTTTAACTTTGTTGGTTCCTTTATGACTGACTTCTATAATTTTTCATATTTCATGGGTATTTTTATATGTAGAGATACAATTAAATTTTTTTCGGTAAAGATTATAGTGCATAGAATTCATGGATTTTACATTAAGCTCAAAGGATGTAATATCATTAGGTGTCCACTTATATTTAGGTTCTTTATTAGGATTATGTTCATGTATAACCATTTTCCAGATAGGGTAACTCATGTTATTAAGAAAATTTGACAAGTGGTTCTTCCAATAAGAAAAATATGTGCCATCAAAAATGGAATCATGTGAATAAGTGTTAAGTACCATCATAAAAAGTTCATACTTTGAAATCAATTATTATAAAAAAATCTTTTAAAACAAGATCTAAAAAACTTCAAAAAAATCATAATATAGTTGTTGAAAACAAGGATAATTTTAATAAAAACACAAATAACTCTTTGATATTAATTTTTTGGTCAGAGAAGATGGTAATAGGGAGGTGAATTTACCATTTTAAAATTAAAATAAAAGTAACTAGTAAATTCAAATTTAAACAATGTTGATATGATAAAGTGATAAATTTGATAAATCGATAAATTCAATAAAGTGATAAATTTGATATAGTAATAAATTAATAAATTCAATACATATTAAAAAGATAATTTCAATATTAATAAATTTATTATGTTCAGTGGGAACAAACATGTAAAATTTATGCAATTATGTGCATCGAGTTTCAATGATGCAAAGCGTAAATCGAAAGAGTGAACAAACATGGTTTGATAAAGGAGTTCAATAATATCTTAGTGTGATCCCCTATATCTCATTCCCTTGGGTTGAGAGGCTTGTTTCATTACTCCATTGATCTTGATGGTGATAAAGAAATTTGTCCCTCATAATTATGGTTATGAGAACCCTCTTGAACTTTATCGATAGTCATGTAACTCATCCCTCACTTTTATGGGAGTTATAACCCATTATAGAAGGATATTAGAAGAATATAGTATTTCTTGACACTAAATTTTTAAAAAACCACTCACTAAATCTATCGTATTTATTTATACGATTAATATGAGAGATAAAAAAGGTGATGTTGGAAGAGAGACTTTTTAGAATGATGGAGAAAAGTATTTTTCTCTTTGAAACAAGGATTTGAGATTTCTAGAGATTCAACATGAGGACATCATTGATTTGATTACAATTATTGATCAATTCCATAAGATGTATTCAAGCTTCAAAGGTCCTCCTTTTAATGCCTCTAAGAGAGATAGAAAGGTTCTACAATTCACCTGGGATCATTTAAGTAGAATAAGACTAAAATAATGGCATACCAAAAAAAATTCACTCTTAGGAGAGCTATCTCAATGTCTTATGCTGGCCAATGGTACACCTGTAGCATATAGGATCTTAAAATTCTCTGCTGGCTAGCCACTACTTGCCAGTGGCTGGCCAATGGCCTTATGGTAGAATACTACAATTTTAAAATTAATATCGGCTATCTGATGCTCCTCCACCAGTTGGTCAGTGAACTTCATACAAGGAGGATCTTCTATCCATATGGAATTGGCTGGCCAGTGCAACCTATAGTGCTACATCTTCAATTAGTTCTACCAATTATTCCTTCTAAGGCCTTTAAATGATATTCCAACCTAATTCCGTGATTTTAAAACATGATAAAATATATTTCCAAGCCTTTAACAACATCATAAGGATACCTTTAAATATTCATTGATATCCTTATTAATTATATTGATGAAGACTAAAATACCAAGATATGAGACGAAAATTCACTTTAAGAAATTTTTAGACACATAAATGAGTGTTTTTGATCATGAAAACACTATGAGAGAGATAATTACAGTAAGTTCCATCATAGTGATGATACACAATGGATTATATGGACATATATGTTGAAAATAGAGATTATATATAAGATAAATTAAAAAACACAACATCCATTTCCTCATGTAAATCCCCTGTCACCAAAAACCCTTCTTCATAGTGTATTTTTTCCTCCTCCAATCGAGTATATCTCAAATTTATTGAAATTATTCACTAATGATCAAATTTATTTTGTTTTAATAATTATGATATGGTGGAATGTTATTATGGTACCACACCATTAAATATAACATAAGTCAAAACACATATTCTCTTAAGGCATTGATTAATATATGATTTTTACTAGTTGGCATGATCTTTGAAAGTTTTGAACAACACCTGTGTGACTTATTGTTATTTAATTTTTATCAACCTCGTTTTATAGAAATGGTATGTAAAATAACACCCTTGACTTACATCTTACTATTATTTTTTTAAGTTTGTTTAATATCTATCCTCCAGGTACACTTTCAATAATACATGACAAAATAAAACAAATTCACACAAGTTAGTTTCTAAAACAACATCAAATGAACTATAAAAATGCACAAACATAATGAAAAAAAAACTAAAAACATCAAAATGAAATTTATCTCATGTTTCTAATGAGATAAATTTCATATATAATGATACGTTGTATAAAAAATTAAAATTTTATCAAGTATTTGATGAGGTAAATTCCATCTACCATAATAAATCTATTAATAAAATGAAATTTAACTTAGGTATGATATAATATAAAGTTCACCTACTATGCTCTATTTTTTTAAATAAAATTTATCTCATGTGATAGATGAGATTAAATTCATATAAAATGAAACGTATTTTATAAAATAAAATTTATCTCATCTATATGAATTATTTTAAACTTGAAATTTGTCTCACTTACTAAAATAAAAGTAAGTGTTGAATTAGTGTAATAAATGTAAAAATTGAAAAGTGGCCTTCATTTTATATTTATATTTAAATAAATATTTATCAGATTTCTTGTAACAAATATTTTTAAAAAAATCCATATATTTTCCAACAAATCATTAAAAATATTCTATTATTTTATTAAAAAATCCATTTATCTATTTTTAAGAATATAATATTTTTTATTTATAATAAAAACATAAAGTTAAATTATTTTCCTATATCACATTTTATTTTATTTTTATAAATTTACATATTTATCATATCTTTTATGCGATATAATTTTGTATAATAATATTTGATAAATTTATAAATATATTTAAAATCAACTTCATAATCTCCAAAAAAAATTTATGCTAAAATAATTATAAAATTTAATTTTTAGAATAGTTATTATATTTTATAAAAAAAATATTTTGTTTGGAGACTATAATTTAATTTTTTTAATAGTGAAATAAATTTTTTAACAAAAATATATATTTTTTAATTTATTTAAATTTTTGATGAATTTTAATTTTTTTGGAACTTTAAACCTAAATTAAATAATAAATTTTTTGTAAATAAATAGATATAGATATTAGGATAAATATATAAATATTTTGGAAATATTTTTTTATAAAATAAAATGGTTTCTTTTTTATTGAAAACCAATACATATCCCCATAATATAGGATCGACATCATCTCCATTTGAGGTCCTCAATTTTATATCAATTCCCCATTTATGGTATGAACATTTGGCCAATAAAATATCAACCATCTATCATTTTTTCAATAAATTTAGTAATCCATTATTTATACTAAAGTATGTATCTCCCCATACACGTATCTCCATCATAGCCTTCTCCACCTACATGTCTTGTCTTCTACAGCTGAATAATTTTCAGTTTCTACCCTCCTATCGATCACGATTCTCCCTACCCTCTATTCCCAAATCACATCGAAGAATCCTCTCGACATACCCTACTCCACCTCACCGTCCATGCCTCCACCTCATTCTCCTCATCCTCTTATCCTACTATCACCTATCACCTCTATCTTCTCATATTCACCTCCTCGCATATGACTCCTCATAACGATTTCCATCAACTCATCTTTTCTCCATCATCACTTCCCTCATAACCCTAATCCATCCACATCCACCGCAATTTATATTACCTCATCTTCCCTCATCTTCATATCCACATTCATTGCATCTCCACTTTATGATCTCTCTCTAAATTTTTCTCCATTTTCCTCTTCAGGTAGTCTCTCTCAATTTTTAGCTCCAATTAGTAATTTAGATCTCACCTTTTCCCTTCTCTCTTTAATGGTAGAATTTATTATAATCATGATTTTTATGTCCTTTTTTAGATGTTTTTTAGGGATTTCTAAAGTAAACCCACTTAGAAGAGTTCTGTACATACATAAAAAATAGAATGATCTGGCTAAGCTCTTTTTATTTCCTTCTAAGATTTTATCAAGTAAACCCATCTATTTCTTCCATCACATTATCTATATTTTTAGATGAAAATTTTCTATATTTGAATCTATAAAGGCGTGATCATGTCCCATATAGTACCATGATTGAATTGTATGATTAGAATACCTCTCATCCTAGTTTTCCAAAACATTTCATCTATCCCTTTGAATATGTTTGGATCTTAGAAACCTTTGTCAACAACACTACCTTAGTTTTAAATTGAAAATTTGGTATGAATTATTAATCACGTATTATTATTTTCAATAGTGAAGATAAAATTTTAAAAATAATAATTTCACATGTTTTTTTGTTATTGTAATAATATTTTTTAAAATTTTATTTCAATTTTTACAATATATTATGTGCATTTTAGTAGATATTTTTTTCTACACTATACATTATGAAATTTTGTAAATTTATTTTTCTCATTTTTCATTTTATGTAATTTTTTTAAAATCTGTGTTCTTTTTTCATATTAAAAACTTCTAAATTCACTTGTAAAACTCTTCTCATGATGAAAAATAGAATTTTTTCAAAACATTTCATTTCATCTTGTATACAAATCTATCCTTTCATTATTTATGTAATAAATATTCACTATTATTTGTACAATCATGTGAGCTATGATATGAATCAGCAGTGCTCATACAGAAAATTTTTTTTTGGAGATATTTATACCTTTAAATTATACCATTATATGGAAAAATAATAATACTCATATCTATAGGTTCCTTACATAAATTATAAGTTTTTATTCTTGGATGAATTTTTATGTGTAATTTAAAAATGCACCTATTTCAGAATCATTCAAACATAAAGGTGATATCATGAACTATGGGGATTTTTCTTATTATAAAATAACTAATATAACCTATATTGTAACTTAAAGGTACCATTATTAAATTTATTATATTTTTTATAAATTTTCCTAGTTATAGAGATACCATGATAATTTTTCATTTAAGTTGTGTTGTTTCACTATAAAAGAAAAAAGTAGTTATACAGTTTCATTATACAGTAATTTTTTTATTCATTAAAAATATGTAGACATGTAAAGGATACTTCATGTATTTAATGAAATAAAAAATTCAATTTATTCTATTTATTCTATTTATTCAGTATATAACAAAAAATATATAGTAGTGACCTTTAATATTATAGGTATTCTAATTACCTAAAACCCAATCATGTATAGTTATGAAATGATATAGCAGAAACCTTCAAGATTACAGATATTCTAATTGTATTCTTTTAAATTTTTGTAAATTATTTTTTTTTATTTTTTTAACTACATATAAATGTGTTTCACATTTAAATTTTGTATTCATATTTTTTATTTATTACAAATATATATGTTAATATTGTATGTATTGATAAAAATTTTAATTATTTTGTTAATAAATATATTTTTATATATTTTGATTTTCTATTACACATATTATAAAACACAAAATTTTTATCCTTGGTATTACACATCTCTATAAGTAACAAGCCTGATTCAATTTTATTTTTTTACATTTTTAGTCCTTTTTGGTTATCATCAATGTATTTTTAACATTAACTTTTTTTGTTTAAGACATCATGTTAGTTTTATAAAAATAATCTGGGAACTAAATTAACACTAAATTAGATAAGGTTATGTCTCTCACTCCCTCACTCATAATTTGAAACTTTCATGGTGTGTGAATGCACATATATTCTATTGGTTTAATTTAATGATAAAAAATAATATGAAACCTATCATATATCTGGAGAGGGAAGGGATAATATATTCAATAATCGATCACTACCATTATAAATTAATTGTAAGTGGTTGAGTAGGAAAGTAGTTCACTGCCTCATTAATTAGTCATTCCATGAGCTTTTTTGTAAAACATGACATCATTTTCCTATAACAGGGTAGAGGTTTGTACTTCTCATTATATTTGGCTTAGAACTCACATGTGGCTAGGGAAGGGTGGAAACTTGAAATCTCATATGGCATGCACGTGAGGCTTTTCTTGTATGTTATTTTATGTTCAGAGATAAATGATGGTGTAGTTATTATCTTAGATGTTATTTTTTATTCACTTATTATCTTATACTAATTGTTCCAAAAACATTTTTTTCTTAATGAATTTTTTTTTGCACTTATCGTGTTTTGTTTCTTAGAATTTTCATGTTGTTAGAGAAGGGAATACACTTGACATCTCATGTGGTATGCAAGTGATTATTTTCATGCCATCTATAGGATGTTTGTAGTTAGATAATGATGAAATTATTCTCTTGTGTGTTATTTTTGATTTACTTATCTTTTAATTTTCCAAAAAACATTAATTTCTTAATGAATTATTAAATTTAGACTTATCAAGGTGCTTGTCTTGTAATTAACATGTGGTTTGGGAAGGGCAGAAACATAGAATCTCATGCGGCATGCATGTGATTATTTTGTGTATTTTATTGGATGTTAGGAGTTAGACGGTGGTGCAATTATTCACTTTCATGTTATTTTTGGTTCAATTATTCTCTTTTAAATTTAAAAAAAACATTTCTTCCAACTATGGTTTCCCAAATCCCACTATATAGATATGAAATCATGTAATAGTGACCTTTAAGATTACATTTATTCTAATTTCATTCTTTTAAATTTTTTAAAAACTTTATTATTTTATTTATTTGTTTTAACTACATCTAAATATGTTTAAAATTTTAATTTTATCATCATATTTTTTATTTATTACAAATCTATACATTAATATAGTATGTATTAATAAAATTTTAATTGCTTTGTTAATAAATAATTTTTTCTCTTACAATTTCATTTTCAATTATACATCTTATCAATCCCAGTTTTATTAACTTTTGAATTACATATCTCTGTAAGTAACAAAACTAATTTAATTTTCTTTTTTATAAATTTTTTAGGATTTTTTGGTTATCATCCATGCCTTTTTTAATGTAACTTTTTTTATTTAAGCCTTCATGTTAGTTAAATATAAATTTTTTTTTATGACTTTATTTTTTTTCATTTATTTTGTCATTTATTTCGAATTTCCATTCCACATATTTTTATTTCATAAATCAAGCACTAATTTTACCCTTTTAAATTCATGATTATTTAATTTCATGTGATAAAAAATGGAAGTTTTTTTAAGTAAGTAGTGTTTGTCAATGAAATGTATTACTTCCATATGTCATAGATACTATGTTTTGTTCAATTATTTTTTCTATTAAAAATTTTCAATCTTGTTCAGTTTAAGCTTCATTTACATAAAGTTTAATTTTTACATGGTAATTTTCTATGGTTTTTCTATTTACTATATTTAAAAATTTTTCCCATTATCTTTTATCCAAGATCATAAATTTCTATCAAAATTAAATGTCATATCTTAGACTTAATTTTCTGAACAAATTGAAAATTCAGGTGTAACCAACTTTGCATGTATGCAACTTTTTTCTTTATTTAATATATATATATATATTGTTTTTTACATACCATTTTTTCAATTAAATAATTACAAAAAAATATTTCACATATTTTTAATGCAATAATACATATGCATGAATTCTATAAAATGATACAAAAATTTTGATTAATAGTATGTTAATATGTTAATATTATTTATACTTATACATATTGATTTTGATATTTAATTTCTCATTTGATTTTTCCCTTTTTATTTCATTTTTTCATTTTAAATATTTTTTAGATTTTATTATAGAGTTTAAAACCATGATATTTACTAATATATTTTTTACAGTATGTTTTCATTAAAAAGATGATTTGATCAGGCCACACAATATATATTTTGGTCATGTTTTTAAATGTCTACAATTATTTCCATTACTATGTATTAATTATAATAATTTTATCACCACACAAACACACAAAACTATATGTATTAATGAAATCAATTCTTCATAAATATACAATTATGTGAAATTTGTTTTTCATAATTCCCATTACTCTTAATGGTTTCCTTAAAATGTAATTCGAAGATTGTACAATGCAGTATTAAACTTCAAAAACCAATGTATTCCTATTTTTCATTGATTTCTTAACCATTCTATTTTATTCAACATAAGTTCAAATGAAATCTGTTTTCAATAAAAATACATGAAAATTCATAGATTAAAATCAAATGTATTATTTTCTATATCATATTATCTTCATTTAATACTTTGTTTCTAAAAATTTATTTTTATCTTTTAAGGGAAGTTTCACAAGAACCATTCCATATCTGGATCGTCTATATCTATATAACTATGAATAATTTTTGAAGACTATATTTTAAGCACATGAGAGTGATTTTCCTCTCAATAACCCTACCATATCATTGTTGTAACATTAATTATATTATAAAACAGTCTTTTTTTCTTATAAACCATGAATTGGCCATGATGAATTTATCAATTATGGATAGTAGTAGTTCACTCATTTTAGTTTTTCCCCTTAAGTTTTAGTGGTGTGTAATTTTAATAATTTAATCTTATGAATTATTTGAAATATATTTCCTTTAATTATTGTATTCTATAAGTGTGCGCCTTTAAATAGCTGGATAGCTCAGTTATACGATACTATATTTTTATACTTTGATTCATGTTACTCATTACTGAAGTCTTGTCTCTTTCTTTTATCTTCTATTTCAAATTTAGAAATATGAATTTTGTCTTATTGTTCAATAGTGATTCACATCTATATTTTTTTATTCTATTTCAATAGAGAAAAATATATTTTCAAGTTAAATACATTATTACATATTCTACCTTTTCCTATATTTCCATGCACTATTTAGTCACCTTTCAAAACATAAAAGAATATTTTTCATCCTTTTTAAATGGGATTAATGTTGTTGATAGTCTACTAAAGTTATTCCATGAATAATTTTTTAATGTTTTCAAATATTGTTAAACTATGTCTTTAATTTTTTAATCCAGCTAAATTAATTATTTTACTGCTTTGTAGTATACTATTTAATACTAGATTTTAAAATAAAAATACCAAAAAATAAACTCTCATTATCCATCCATACCTCATTCAATACTAATATCACATACTTACATATTCATCCTTCTATCAAGCATATTACTTAATGTAAATATAAAATAGAAAATGGTCACGTCTATAAATTGTTGGATATAAAGTTATGTATTTTTTTTATAATCTATTTTAAGGTTACTATTATTTTATTTCTTTATGTCAAGTGTTAAATATAAACTATGAATTTTTATTTTTCAAAACTATGGATTACCATGATAATGTATTTTTTACTTCTCTTTAATTTTTAACCATACTACCTATTCCATTTTACATATTATGAAGTACATATTAACTTCATGTCTTGAAGATAAAATAAATGATCATGTATATTATTAGAATATGTAATATTTATATTGTGTATGGTACAATCTTGAAGATGGTATATTGATGATATCTTACAAATAATTAGTATATTATTTTTTTAAATCTTTATATTTATTTTTTAATTTTTACTTTACTAATTAAAATTTCTATGTTGAAAATTAAAATATCAATATTCAAACAGCCTATTTGACCAATATATTTTCTTCAATAAGAATAACAATGGTACATGTCTGCATTTTATTTTTATTATTTCAAACTAATAATATCCTATTTTGTGATAAATATCTATATTAATGGATTTTTTTCTTACTTATAAATGCACTTATAGATTTCTAAATTTATTTGTTATAGGAGAAAAATTTGGTATGTGGAATGTTAAAATGATCTATAGGAAATAAAAAATATTTACAATTTTCTTTTGGTGGATTTATTTATATTATTCTTTAAATTTATTTATATTCACTTTCCTTTCAACATGAACTGGTGTTTTTTATCTTATCAATGAAAAATGGTGATGATCTTATTATTGGAATAGATGGGCATTCAAAATTCATATTGCCATCAAAATCAAGGCCTCACAATATCTATCTTGGAATTTGTGTCAGTTGTCATTCAAAACTCTTTCTATTAGAAATGTTATTTTTTGTTTCAAGTCATTATTAGGAAAATATAACCTCTATTAAATGTTCATAAAGGCAAGTTATTGACTGATTACTTCAATATTACCTGTTATCACACTATTTTCCTTGATAAAAACACCATTATTCTAAAATAATAGGTTTTTCTTTTATTCAATAGATTTTTTTCATTATTCATAAACTAATTAAATTCCTTAGATGAAACTACTAAATCTAGGAATCGCTCAGTTTACATGGTAATGGTTGAATTTATATTCCCATTTATTCTTTTCAATTGGTAAAATTGAAGGGTTATTTCATTATTATGGCTACGTAACTGAATTAAACCATAATCTATTAATTTTTATTGTAAATCATTGACTAATTACCAAATTAGGTAGAAAAAACTCAAAAAAAAAATTTCGAATTTCGAATTTTTTGTTATGTTTTCAAAATCTATTATGTTATTATTTTCATTGAATCTTTTATATTTAACATGATGCACTGAACTGCTATATAATTACTCGAGTTATAATAATTTTAATTTCTTCACTTCCACTTTCTTGATTTTAAACTCTATCATTTTAATTGGTTATTTATTATTTATTATGATATAATAATTTTTTACTTAATGTTTAGAATTGGTTACTTGGTATTATTCATGGATTCAGATCTCTACCATAGAAGGCATGATATTCAGGTATCGTCGCCTCCACTTTGCCTCTATGTTTTTTACCTTGTATCTAATATTTGTGTTATCTAATTTTTATTCCTCCCCTAATAAGTGTTATGTTTTCTAGAATCATTCATTTACCTTTCATTAAAAAATTACATCAGTCTCCTTATATTTGGTTGTCAATCCGAATTTAAAATCACATGCTTATGTTTAAATTTTATGATGTGATATATTATTTATTATATTTTATTCTTAAATGATATATTTTCTATTCAGATTTTTTTATTTATTTTGTTTAGAAATATATGATTTCATTATAATCTATCTAAATCTATTATTAAATCCATTTTATACAATTTTTTCTATATATATTGAATTCAATCTGACACTAATATTAAAATTTACTATTCATTTTTACAATAATGTTACTCCATGTTTTCATACATGTGTTGATGATCCTTATCATCACTATATCAGATTCTGCCTTTCTATCAATGGTGAAGTAGATCTTCAACTGAAGGTGATACAGACAAGAAGAATTGTCAGTTAATATTAAATCAGATCAGTTTTCTCAACTAAGTGTGTATGGTTACATATGAAAAATATAATCCTTTATTAGTATGATTGTTTACATTTAATAATTTCATAGTATTACATATGAAAAATCTTATATATATTGTTTGAAAAATCTTATTATGTTGTACATGTGTTTTAATTCACTATGCATAATGTTTTTATAGTGTTTGTGTGTCATTATATGACAGATCTTATTGATATTGTTAGCACACTCTTATATGAAAAATATGGCACTAAATTTCAATACACATGTTATACTTCAAATAATTCCAAAAAAATTGACACAATATTCATAATTAATTACATTAATGCACTTTTTTCTTTATTTTCCTATTGTTTTCATCACTCAGGTTTGATTTTCTCTCAACTTCCAAATACTGAAAAAATTAACTATGTTTTATTGGTGCTATACAATTTTGCAAGTGATTTTGAAAGCTTCATAGTATAGGTCATGTTCTATATACTTGAATTAGTATGGTGTTCCATCTTTAAGTCATAAATAGATCCTTTATTTTATTTTTATTTCATTCCTCCAAAATTTTACTCTTTTATGGAGAGATTTTTCTTTTGAAAATTCAATGTTCTGTTCACAATGGTTATGTTCAAGTCTTTTGAATAAAAAATATTTCATTTTACATGTTTTATTTGAAATTTAGTTTGCTTGTGTTGTTTATCATATGTTACATGTTATCTTTCACTATAAATTGTTTCAAAATCAAATTGATATTTTCTCTCCTCTATGAAAACTTTGTTTCCTACTAATAAACTTTGATCTAATATATGTTTTTCAAATGATATTAAAATTTGAATCTTTCGGTAACAATTTCATCTTTATATTGATGCAAATAATTCTAGACCCATATATGATACGTTATTTTGAACTTTAATTATTTCATATACAGGTACGAATTTTCACTATAAATTTATAGTGTATTTTTTAAAAACTCTTAATGGGTATTTTTTATACAAAAAAAATACACTAAAATATTACATAAAGATCATTTTTTTAAAAAAATTAATGAGTATGCATATGTATATATATATACAAGTACATACATATATACATGTATATTAATATAATTACATATATATATATATATATATATTACTATAATTATTTAGAAATATACATATATATATATATAAGTGTGTACCACTATATGTATGTACATGAAACCTCCATGTATATATATAATTATTTACAAACATAATTATTTGTAATTATTTATTAATAAAACTATATACAAACTTACATACATACATCACATAAACATATGTATATATATGTAAACATATATATAATTATACATACAACATAAATTTTAGAGTATAAAATTTAAAGTGTATTTTTTGTATATGTTCTATATACTAATTAAGTTTCTTATACCTACATATAGATAAATATATCTAAAAATTATTGATCACACACACACACACATATATATATAATGTATTTTTATATAAGTATGTGTAAAAAATGTAAATCTACTGTGAAAAATGACACTCCAAATCCTACGGTAGAATAGTATATATTTTATATATACTACACGTGCCAATTAATTTTTTTATACTTTCATACAAATAATGATATAAAAAATACAAATATTAAAATATATATATATATATATATATATATAATAATGAGTGTTTACATACATACATATATGTATGTGTTAATTATATATCTATATATATACATACATACATACATATTAATATATATATGTGCACATACATACATGTACACACACATATCAATATATTCATATACATGCATAAATACATATATTTAAATATATGTGCATACATACATACATACATACATATATACATAAATCTATATTAATATAATTAAATAAATTTGTATTAGTATGACTATATGAAAATATAATTGATGTATTTATTTATAAATATAAGTAAATACATGTGTATGTGCATAAATATATAGGTATATACAGTTATAAATATTTATAAGTATATTTTAATACATGTACATGCATATATTTAAATATTATTATATGTAAATACATAAAATCATACATACATGTAAATATAAGTACATTCAAACATGTATAGGACATTGGTAGTACACATTTCTCAGTGGAGATTTTCCGTGTGAATCTCCCATAGGACATTAATAGTACAAATTTCTCAGTGGATATTTTCTCTGTGAATCTCTCATTGGACATTGATAGTCCAAATTTTTCAATGAATATTTGATCTTTGAATTTTATATAGGAAATTGATATTATAAATTTCCTCATAGTGATTCAATGCAAATTTCCCAGTAGATATTTTCCTTGTAAATCTCCCATAATAAATTAGTTGTAGAATTTTCCTAGTGTATATCTTCCCTATAAATCTATCATAGGACATTAATAGTAAAAAATTATAAGTACTTATAAATATACATATATGTAATTATATAAAAATATAAGTATATAAATAGACATATTAATGTATATATGTATATATATGTAGGTGTTCATGTGTATACTTATAATTGTACATAATTTGTATATATATATTTGTATATAATTTTACTAATTTTTATTTATGTACTTATATTAATATAGATATATATATATATATATATATATGTATGTATATATGTATGTACTTTTATTTAAATATATGTATTAAAGCATGCATGTATATGCTTATTTTAATTTGTATGTATGCATGGATGCAGTGTATATACATACATACATACATATATATATATATATATATTAATATATATATATATGTATGTACGTATGAAGGTATATAATTCACATAAATATATGTATGTTTTTGAACACTCATTTGTTTTTATATTTTTATATATACATATATATTTTTTGTAATTATATTGATATATAATTAATATAATATATATAAGTTATAATTAATAAAATATACATAAAGTTTTCTATTATAATAAATATTTTCATTTTATAATTTAGAACATTTTAAAATAAAACATCATCATATATTTATATTTATATATATATATATATACATACAAATGTTATAATTTTACCCATTTAAAAATATATATTTGGTATTTTTATTTATCTTAATTATAAAATATTAAAAATTTATATATCGACACATGGATTGCATCCACACACACGTAAACATAAATTAAAAAAAATTATTAGTTTTATTTTTTATTATTATATATTATTTTTATTATTTTTATTACTAAATTTAGTTTAATTTATAATTTTTATTGTTATTATTGAGAACGATTTAAAATAAAATGATATTATATATATGTTCTATAAAGTTATCTTTTTAAAAACATTTTTATTTTATATTTTATTTGTCTTTGCTTTAAAATATAATAAAACAATCAACACATAAATATATAAAACAATTATTATTATAGTAGTAATTATTATATAAAAAATTACTCAAAAACTCACTACAACAAAAACAAAAGGATGGAATTTTTTTCCTTTGATTTTATCTTCACCTTATCTGATTTTTTTAAAAAAAAATAACACTATATTCAGATCTCTTTCCACATTTCACTTTTATTCTTGAGAATTCAGAGGATGAAAATCAAAAAATACAACATCAAAGATCAGTTGCCACATCTTGAAGCAGCAATGATGGAAAATCTTCTTCCCGGACTCTCTCAATCCCAAAACTCATAAAAACATCTACCACCACCTTATATCCCCTACAGATCAACTAAAAAAACATGACTTGAACAGAGGACCTACTTGACGAGCTAGGATCAACTACAAGATCTTTTTCCAATTTATGAACTGAAAATGGGTCAGAGTATTAGGATTACAAAAAACTATCATTAACTAAATCAAGAGGTAGAGTAATAGAATTGATGGAAATAGCCTTATGTGGTAAGAAGAATCACCAAAAAAGTTTATTTATCACTTACCCATAGATCCAAATGAATAACTAACACTTTTACTCTCATCACCCTACCCCAAGGTGACACCAACAAAAACATAAATAGATTTTGAGGCTATGTATGTTTCAAAACTTCAATCTTCCTTCCTCCCCCTCCCTAGTGAAGATACCTTTCAAGAACCTTGGGAACTTCTATAAAAACCCCTCTAAATATCCATTGATGAAAAATACCCATTTTGAAAGTAATTTCCTTTCATCACTCTTAGCCATAAAGCCTCAGAGTCTTGGATAAAATGCTAACATTGTTTAGAAATCATCACTATATTAAATGAATTTAAATATCTAAAGTCAAATTGCCCACTACCCTTATCCAAATATAATATCACCCATTTCACCCAATGAATATATCATTTCATTAAAGCATCACCCCACTAAAACTTATATAAATATTCATAATGCCTTTCCTCCTGCACTTTCATTAAGGATTTGATTTCCAGTCTAACCACTAAATCTAAATTTGTACTGAAAAAATGACTCAACCTCCAAAAATTAACCAGCTATCTAGAAAACTTTTCATAGATGTTAAATAAATATAGTATATCCCTATAATCATGAACCTTAGAACACAAGAAAAAAACTATATCATCTGTTAAAAATAAATGACAGATACTTAGACTAAGATGAAAAAAATTCACTCCTGGAATTAGACCCATCCTCTGAGCATGCTCTATACAAGTATTCAACACTTACATACATTTGGAACCAGTTTGTAATGTCTTAGCTCGGATCACTCGATAATTGTAACCAAATCTATGGTCACATAACCTCAATCATGCCTCCCCATAATCAATAGGCTATCGACTAGCAGTGAGGGTCTATGAAGATACAGTGGGGAGACTATACCCACTTGTGTTAGAGTATCACATCAGTATAACAAATGTATAAATAGTGAAATCATAATAATAAAAAAATAGAACATAGGAAGTAAATAATCTAGATGATACTAATAAACAATCCCAATAATGAAACCATATAAAAAATGATTAATATGTCATGTATCAATACAAAAATAAACAAGAAAACGTGGAATCATGAAAACATACATATAGGTATACCAAAAAACCAAAAAGATCAAAATATTATCTCTATATAACATCAATATTTTTAGCTTAGTCACGTGATCCCCCTATCCCATGCTAAAATAAAATCAAGCATTGACAGTCGGGCACTTACCCCTATCTCTACCAGTATCCATGTAATCTGTTCGAGTACTAAACGGTGGCCCAAAAAGGGTGTGAGATATACTCAATAGGTCACCACCAATGGTGTCTATAACTATCCATATTTTTCAAATAATATTATTAGTTTGTAGATATAATAATGTTTAATAAGTAATGTAAACTATAAAGGGTCAGCTCTGGTTCCTTAAGGATATCAGGCTGACACTACCTGTTTCAGCCCATATCGAGAAAACCTAAGAACAGATATCACCATAAACATATACATATAAGTTTATATGCATGTATGTATATATATACTATGTAAATAGTGATATATAAATCCATATAGGTATATATGTAGTGTTATCCCAGACCTGAGACATAACTCAGGCGTTCTTGTCTAGTCACTAACATCTCATAAACTAGTAAGGGATTTCATGCCCAAGAATCAATGGTGTATATAATTCCATGACTGAGTCTCATGTCAGTATGATCAACATGACCGAGTATCATATCATTAGGGTGTCATTCTCAAGTCTCATATTAGTAGGAACATCATACCCTAGTTTCATATGAGTAGGGACGTCATGCATGAGTATCATTGGTGTATGGGATGTCATGTCTGAATATCATATCAATAGGGGAATCATGTATGAGTATCATAAGTGTATGGGACACCATGCTCAAGTATCATATCAGTAGGGACACCACTCCTAAGCATCATAAACCATAAGGGTCTCCATGACCAATTATCCTAATTCATAAGGTTCTCCATTCCCATTTATCATAATTCATAAGAATCACCATGACCATTTATCAAAATCCATAAGGTTTTCCATGCCCATTTATAATAATATAAATAAAAAGTAAAAGGCATAACTAAGATCTAATATTTGATTTATAGATCTTTAGAATTCACTTTAACAAGGGTGTGACTCTTGTTCTATTAAAACATGTGATGTGTTCATACCACTCACTTATCAATAAATTAATTAGAGTCAATTCATATTAATACCAAGACAAAACCACTTGGGAGGTGGTTTGGTCACATAATCATTTATAATATCTTGGGTAAGTTCCACAGGAAGACCTCAAGGGGCGATATTAGTTGATGGTATCTGAAAGAGTCATTGGGTTCCAAAATAGGGCAACCAATTTGAGGTAGATTAATTTTAGGGGAAATTCTCAGTAAACTCATAATTTTGAAAAACATAAAGAATTATAAACATCAATAATTTGAGGGAAATTTCCTAATCCACCTAGCTTATTTCTGTAGAGAATAATTTGTCCAGTATCATCCTTTAGTCTGGTTCAGATTAGAAGAAAACGGTGAATCATAAAAATGCCTTGAAGGTAGAGCATATGACCTCTCACCAAAATAAAACTTAAAGAAGTAATATAAATAAATAAAATAAGGTAAAAAATATAATATCTTACCTATGTCAATCCAATGTTAAAAACAACATTACAAATAGAGGTCGGATGAAGGAACAAATCCAAAGCCTATGTTAGGCATAGAGGAAGCTTCAAAGGGGAGAGGAGGTGTTGTGTGGTGAAAAGAAATGAACAAGGGGTGATTATTTTAAAATAAACAAGGAAATAATGTTAAATTCACCACTTTTTAAGTGGTTGCATGGTTTTTCTGCACTGTCTTTCAAATCGTGCACTAACCATGTACACCCCACTATCGAGGGGGATCACCCTGAATAGCCTATAGTTCATGGTTAAACAAACCATATACATCCCATGTGCACCCTATGTCACATCCCCACACAGCCCAAGACCCCCTTTCATGGTTTATACAAACCGTGTGGCACCCTTTTAGGGCCTCATGGTTTGAGGTGCACGTTTAGCACTAACCATTCACTAATCGTGCACCTCTCTTGTTTTCTCCAAAAACCAGAGCTTCAAGTTCTAAACAAGACCTGGATACTCTTTAACCCTTCCTTAAACTATAGGGAAAATTTATATAGATAAAACCAAGGGTTTAAACTGAAAATAAAAGGATACATACTCATAGAAAATCCAAGATCTTATAGTCTTTACCCCTTAAAAAACTCAACCCTGAACTGTCCTTCCAAGGATGGTGGAGCTTCATCTGAAAATAACTCATGCCACTAGGAACATATGTCGGCCTCCCACTCCCAATTATCAGCATGTACTCAGTCATGATTCTATAGCACCCATACTAAAGGAAATGACCAGCCTCAAATGACCTCCATTCCAAAATCGATAATATAGATAGGATGATCCTCAAAGGATGCATTAATAATATATACATTATTTTACAAAATAATGAACATATTTCCTTCCTATTATTATTACTTTATAAATGATTTTTAAAGCATGTGTAGTATTTTTGGTTAATATTAAAATTCAATTAAGAAAAATATTTTTATGAATTAACTTATTATTGAAATAAATAATATTTCAATAAAATATTATTATTAAATAACTTTTATTTAAATATAAATGATCATATAATTTTTATGAAGTCAAATGTAGTTATTATTAGGGTTCAAAAACCATTATTGTCAAAAAAACGGTCATTTTCAATAAATGTTGGTTTTTATTTTAAAAGTAAAAAATTCACATATTTATAAAATTATTTAGATAAAATGAATATTATTTTTGGAATCAAGGCATCAAAATTATCCAACGGTAAATTTTTCATAATTTTCTAAGACAGTCAAATTTTTGGGTAAAAATTAAATATCTTATAAATATACATTGTGTGTTATGACATCATAATGGAACAATAATGATGTAATAAATATTATAAAAGTTATATTAGCCCAAATATATTTTTACCCTTTAAAATAATGTTATTTTAAGTTTATTTGATTTATTTTATAAATCTATAGTAAATCCTCCAAGTCTTATAATTTATTTTAAGATTTTAAAATCATTTATTTGAAAGTGTGACTCACCTCCACATAAGAAAGGGAAATATTTTATTATATTTGGACCTATAAATCATAAAATAATTTATACCACTCCCCTTTTTCATAAACCATGGGAAAAAACATGGTATCATTTGTGGTTTTGAATATTTTATTATGTAGTGTCTAGAACCAAAATAATAAATAAATCCCCCTCCTTCCTTATATAAACCCTCCCAATCTCCAATTTATCTTCACTAAAACTCCTATAAGCTCATCCAACCCCTTTCATATACTCCCTATATTCCACTAAATGTGTCCCCAAGCACCCAATAAGCCTCCCCTAATCCTTTGGAGTCACACATCCAAGTAGGGGATTCCTCTCCTCACCTTTGAATTCAAGCACCTTATTTGAGAGTAGTTATTTTAATTTAAATTTATTGTATTTCCATTAATTTGTAGTCATTAACTTACTTTACAATTTATTTTATTTTTATTAGGGATCATTTATTCCCTACTCATTTGGACCCTTACCTAAGCCATTACTATACTGAAATTCCCTAAGGGATTCTCTCTATCCTCTTTAATCATGAACTTCATTTATGTTATACCTTTTTAATTACCATTTTCTTATATTGGGATACATTATTACCTATCCCATTTACTGTAAACTTTATTTATAAATTATTATATCCCCTTTCACTATCATTTAACCCTTCTAATAACCTTTACATACACATGTTACCATGATGAAATTTTGTAAGGGTTCTTTTGTTTTCTGCTCTTTATTCAAGATTCATTATTATGTTACGCCTCATATTTTCAATTACATAAGTTGTGGAATGTCCTTACATGTACCTATTACTAAAAATTTAATGTATAAATTATTATATCCCCTTTTCACTCTCATCATCCCATTTTATGAATTTCTATATGACGTTGTTCTACTTCCGAAATTGCACCACAATTTTTCCATTATGTAGGGAATACCATACCCATTTCTCTATCAAGGGTATTAAAATTTATTATCATGTACTTATTTATTTGGGACTTACATGTATGTATTCCACATTCATTGATCGTTTAATAACTCATGATGTTTAATGAATCTATGTTATGTGATCTATATAGCACACTTAAGTAAGAAATTGAAAAGTTTATGAAGGGTGCGTCCTGATAGAGCTCTAATGTGTTGGGTAATGTTTGGTATCATGATAATTCATGTTGGGAAGGTGTTTTACTTGAGTAATTTATGGTACTTTTTTCCACCATGAAGTCTTCTAGGTTTATCTTTGAGTTATGTTTTCGATGCAGTGTTTTAAGTTGTTTCCACATTTCCCATGTTACGATTGTCATGTTAAATCATGCCTTATTATTCATGTTCCTTTATGCCTTGTTGATATTCCTTGTCTAACATGTATTTTTATCCTCATTTTATTCTATGTTTACTCCCTTAATGGGATTTATATCTCACCCCTTTCTTATATATGTCCTCAGGTTATCCCATATGGTGTTAAGTATAAAGAAATGTTGTCGTCATGTAAAAGAAGTTTTAAATAAAGATATTGTATTTCATGTTTTAATTTGTTATTTAATGTTCCTAATTTTTCAAGACACTATACATATAAATATCTTGAGTTGTATTAAGTGAAAATATATGTAATAATTCATGTTTAAATTTGAAATAAATAGAATGTTTGTTATTAGGACACACATATATATATATATACATGGAGATACACATATAGAATAAAAAGAACAAGGAGAGCTTATGACACTCTCTTTCACTGCTATTTCATGAAACAAGACTCGAGCACCAGTTCAAACTACTTTCAAGGAGTCCAAAACTTCAAAGCTTATCAGAAAAGAGTATCACAATCTTTTATATATTCTTTTACTTGCGCTTTCTATTTATTATTTTTACATTATCAGAAATGTGTGTTTACTCTATATTATTAACACACAAATTGTCTAATGTACCTTAAATGGAAGATACTTGATATCTTTTCATCTATTCTTACTCTTGATTACAACATGTTGTGGAATGGGTACCTGTGAGTCCTGTGTTTGTTTTAGTTCCCATAGTTTTATGGATCAGGTCCCTATGTGTCATGGATATCTTTGTTGTTGTGTACCTGATCTAAGTTGTGGATCATAGATTATTTCATATAATCTGCTCGGTGGTGGGTTATTTCCAACTAGAGAGTATTAAGTCTTGACTTGAGACTAAACCTCTTGTATTTATTCTACTATGTGTTTTTTTTGTTTTATCTCTACGCTTTAAACTGAATTTGTTTTAAATTATAAACAAAGCCACTACTTTTATAGTTAATATTAATTAGTGTTTATATAAGGTTTTGATTAAGTAAATTGATTTAAAAATCTAAAATAGTTTTCATGATTTTTTTAACTAAGATATATTCAATCTTTGAGAAATATCTTAAAATATCCCAACTTATATCGATATACAATTTTGATTAACTGGGTTATTTTTATTAAATTGGGGGATTTTATTTTAACCTATTTTAGAAATAAATTTTATTGGGTACTCAATTCACCACCCCTCTTGAGATACTCACTCTGATCAACATTTGGTATTAAAGGTTATTAAAAAACTTTTCAATTGTGATTTTAGTTGTGTTTTAAAGATATTAATTTTTTTTAGTTCTAAAATTAATTATTTAATTGGATAATATAAAAGAAAGTTATGCTACCAACATACCTCCTTTATTCAATGGAAATAATTATTCTTGGTGGAAGATAAAGATGAAAATTCACATAGAAATTATGGTTTTTGAAATTTGTTATGTTATATAGGATAAGTATGAGTTATTTAAGACTCTTAGAAAATACTAGGATGATGCTAATAAACTTTCTTATAATAAAAATTATAAATATATAAATTCTATTTATTGTGCCTTAGGAGATTAAGAATTCAATAGAACATCTTCTAGTAAAACTGCTTATTACATTTCAAGTACTTTAGATATTTCACTTGAAGGAACAATGAATGTTAAATAAATGAGATTGAATAGTTATAAAATTAAATATGATACATTAAAAATGAAACTTGATGAAATAATTTATGATATGTATATCAGGTTCAATGAGATAGTTAATACAATGATATCCTTGGGAAATCCAGTTTAAGATAAAGACCAAATTATGAGACTGCTGAGAAGCCTTCTAGAAAGATGGATAAGAACATCTATTTCAATAAGGGAATCATGTGAAATCAGTAGACTATCTGTCATGGAATTGATTGTAAATTTGATGATGTATGAATAATAACTTAAATACAATCATGAATTGTATAATGAACATAATAGAAAATCTATTACTTTTAATTCTACTACAACAAAACATAAATAAAAAGATAAAGTTCAAGATGAAAGTTTTAGTGATAATGAATCACCAACAGGCAGTGATGAGGAAATGGACCATCTGGACAGAAGATTTAAAAAGTTTTACAAGAAGAATAAATTCTTTAGGAAACCAACCAAAAAATAAAATTACCACAAGAAAGGAACTAGTAAAAAGGATTTTAAAAGAGATAAAAAACTCAAATGATATTAACTATTATGAATGTAAGTGAAAAGGACGTATCATGGAAGACTGAACTAAGTTGAGATTCATGAATAAGTATGAGGACAAGGAAAAAAATATAATAAATCCATGAAATCCACATGGATTTCCTCTTAGGATACCTCCAATAACTCAGATTATACTCATTAAGAAAATTTAGATAGAGCCAACATGTGCTTCATGAAAAACATATTTTTGGTACATGTTGTGTCTCATGTACTTAATTCTGACCACTCTAAAAATGAAAATGATGATGACTTGTTAGAAGAATAAATTTCTGAATAATTCAACATTATTTAAGATACATTTAAT
This sequence comes from Viscum album, assembly GCA_963277665.1. Taxonomy (NCBI): domain Eukaryota; kingdom Viridiplantae; phylum Streptophyta; class Magnoliopsida; order Santalales; family Viscaceae; genus Viscum; species Viscum album. The sequence continues at coordinate 1,073,600,577 of OY728157.1, read as the reverse complement.
GAACTCAAATACAAATAAAAAATTCAAAAGAAACATCATGCTTTGTCTGCAAATATTAAATCAGATCTCATTATAGAAAAAGAAAAGAATAGTCAGTTGTTAAAGGAGAATATTGAACTGAAAATGTATAATGAGAAACATAAGAAATATTTATAGATATTTACAAATGGTATAGAAACTATAACTCAAATATTAGGAAAAAAATTTCTCCTATATATATTATAGGTATAGTTTATCAACCTGGACTGAGAAGATTTGTTAAGATAACATTTGTTCTTAAGTCTAAATCTGAAAATTCTACTGTTGGTTATTTTTTAAATGGACCTAATAAATTTTTTATCTCAAAAAGTTTGAAATATACATATAGTAAACCTATAAATAAAATATGGGTTCCTAAGGCCCTAATCACTAACATATCTAGAACCAATAAAATTTGGGTACCAAAATCAATCTTGGTATAAACATTATTTTGTAGGAAACATGTATAAAGTGCTCCTGTATAAATTTTTGGTACTTGGATATTGGTTGTTGGAGACATATTTAAGTATATTACTCGAGCTTCAATAACCTCATAAATGTTGATGGGTTTCATGTCACCTTTGGTAATAATGCTAATGTAAATACCATCAACCTTGGCCAAATTGGTAATACTAATTCATTTTTAATTTCTAAATTATTGTTTTTTGATGGTTTAAAATATAACTTACTTAGCATATCATAATTATGTAATGATAGTTTTCATGTGAAATTTTGAAAAAATGGTTGTAATGTTTTTAATTCCAAAAATTATTCAGTATTTACTACCTTGAGAAATGAGAATGTTTATGTTGTTAATATTGATTTTTTTTATTTCCCAAAATTTTTTAACTTAAGTGCCTTTGATAAAGAATCATGGCTCTAGAATAAGAGACTAGGCCACTCTAACATTCACTCACTTAGAAATATTACTAGGAAAGGTTTAATTAGGTATCTACCTAAACTTAAATTTCCTAATGAAAATGTCTATAACCCCTATCAAAAAGGAAAACAACACAAGATTTATTTTAAATTAAAGAAAAAAGTTTCGACTTCTCAACATATTTAGATGGTTCACATGAACATATTTGTACTATCTAGAGTTTCTAGTTTAAATGGGATGCACTACGTCTCTATACTTATAGATGATTTTTTTTAGGTATACTTGGCTATTATTTTTAGCTCAAAAAAATTGAAGATTGTTCTTATTTAACCAAGTAATATAAATCTGTATAAAACCTAAAAGCATTTAGAATTAATACCTCAAGAAGTGATTGTGGTCATGAGTTGGAAAATAAAGACTTTGAATCCTTTTGCGAACAGAATGGATATAATCATAACTTCTATGCTCCTAGGACACCTCAATAGAATGGATTTGTAGAAAGAAGAAATAGAATACTTCAAGAGATAGCACGGACTATGCTTAATGAATATGACTAACCTGACTACTTTTGGTAAGAGGATATAAATAAAGCCTTTTATATAATCAATAGAGTTTTAATTAGACCTATCTTGAAAAAACCCTTATAAAATTTGAATTAAATAGAAAACCTAAGGTTAATTACCTTAGATTTTCTGGTTGCAAAATATTTATTCTTCACAATAAGGATTATCTTGACAAGGTTTCCTCAAAAAGCGATTAAAAAATTTTCCTTGGTTATTCAACTTCTAGAAAGTTCTATAAAGTTTTTAATAAAATAACCAAGAATAAGGAATATTATGTTCATGTCAAGTTTGATGAGAAAGATCCACATTTTACTAATAACCCTTTAGAAAATCATGAGGATCTTTTATCCACTCTGAACTTAAATTCCAAACCCTTTGATTCTATTGTAAATCATGTGGAAAAATCATCCAGTCATAAGGAACATTAATATCCTGAACATGAACCTATAGAGGACCCTGAAGTGACCAGTCCTTATTTTTCTAGAGTTGTTAGTACTCTTAAATACCATCCTTTATATTTTTTTGTTGGAGACTTAGATAGAGGTACACAAACTAGATATTCTCTAAGAAACCAAGTTGAACATCAACTATTCTTGTCACAGCTAGAACCTAATAACATAAATGATTCAATTAATGATGAATTCTGGGTAATGGATATGCAATAAGAACTAAATCAATTTTAAATAAATAAAGTTTGTGAACTTTTTGATAGACCCAGAGACACCTTGACTATAGGCACTAAATGGGTGTTTATAAATAAGGTTGATGAATCTAGCATAATAGTGAGGAATGAGGCTAGACTAGTTGAACAAGGGTATAGTCAAGAAGAGGGTATAGACTATGAAGATAACTTTTCACCTCTATCTAAACTTAAATCCATTATAATACTGATTTCTTATTCATCACATATATATTTCAAACTATATCAAATGGATTTCAAAAGTTTGTTCTTAAATGGGTATATAGTTGAGGATTTTTTTGTTAAACGACCCCCTGGATTTCAAAATCCTCATTTTCTAAATCATTTTTTCAAGTTAAAAAAAGATTTATATGGTTTAAAACAATATCTTATAGCTCAGTATGATAGGATTAGATATTTTATTATTTCAAAATATTTTTTAATGATATAGTTGATCCTAACCTATTAATAAAAAAATAAAAAGATGTTTTATTTGTTCAAATTTATGAAGATGATATTATTTTTGGATATTTTAAAGATTATTTATGTACTAACTTTTCAATAATGATCCAAAAGGATTTTGAAATTATTTTAATAGGTGAACTAAAATTCTTTCTTTGTTTTCAGATTTTTCAAAATAAAGAAGAAATAATTTTAAATCAAATTAAATATACTAAATACCTTTTAAAATGTTTTTTGGTTTGGATAGAACTAAATGTAGTGAAACTACTATGACCACCACCTATAAATTAGATCTTGATGAATCTAGGAAATTAGTAGATCAAACTAGTTATAGAGTTGTGATTAGAATTCTTCTCTACTTAACTATTATTAGACCTAACATTATGTTTAGTGTGTATATGTGTGCTCATTTTCAAGAAAACATAAAATAGTCAAACTTATTTAATGTAAAAATAATTTTCAAATACCTAATGTATAGAACCAATTTAGGATCCTTTTATCCAAGAGGACAAGAATTTTACTTGGTTAGTTATTCGGATTTTTATTTTAGTGGTTATAAGTTAGATAGAGAAATCGCATCTGGGACATGTCACTTTTTAGTAATGTCTCTAGTTTCTAGATGTAGTAAGAAACAAAATTCTATTTCACTAACTAATATTGAAGCTAAATACATAGCTATAAATAGCTATTGTACACAAATTGTGTGGATGAAACACACTTTACAAGACTATGGTTAGCAATTTTGATATGTCCCTATAAATTGTGTCAACACAAGTTCTATAAACATTTATAAGAATCATGTATCTCACTCTATAGAAAAACACATTGATGTAAGACATAACTTTTTGAGATATAATTTTTAAAAATGGTGATATAACTCTTGAATACATTGGTACAGAACATCAAATTGCTCTTATTTTCACTAAGACATTGAATTCTGAGAGAATGAACTACATAAAATAAGAATTAGGCACGATAAATTTTGTTTAAGCCTAATTTTTTGGGACCTAACATTGATTTTTACCCACCATTGGGTTTTACTCGTCGATGGAATTTTACTCACCATTGGAAGTTAACTCACCATTGATTTTACTTACAATTGGAATTACTCACCGGGGTGTTTTACCTACTATTGAACCTTTTTGACTTTTTCAATTTTTCATTGTTAGTGTTTAAGTTTTCATTGTTGTTTTAGTTTTATAGATTAATTATTTATTTATTTAATTCTTTACTCAATTAAAATTTCATTATGAGTTTTGATTTTAATTTTATTAAGCCCTAAAATTCCCAAATGATATAAATTAGGCATTTTTCTAATTCAAATTCTCTCTCCCTCATGTATTTTTTTCTTGAGACATGTTGCAACCCTTTCTCTCCTAACAATCGACCTTTCCTTTCCTTATCCAAAAAAAACTGAGACGATCTCTATGGTTAGGATGAAGAGATCTGATGAGACTTATCTAAATGATCCATGTCCTACAAAGAAATAGAAAGGAGAGTCCGGTAATTCTACTACTGAGAGATCCTTTTATCCTAGCTTAGTGTATTAACTTTACTAGTTTTTTAGTATAGTTTAAAAGAAGAATAATACTAGGTGAGAAGTAGAGTAAATGGACATAAATTTTTGTTCTCCTTGAATAAATGAGAAATATGTTTAAAGGTTCCTCATGATGGTGTTACAGATGATTATCAGGGGACTATTCTAGATTCTAATGAGACTTTATTTTTATGAATATTCTTTGGATAGTTATCAATAGATGGAGTTTTGATAAGTACTTTTTCTATAGGACTTGATGGTGAATACATGTTTCTTTTCAAGTTTATTCAGTATATGATTTTCCCAAATAAGGGTGAATTTTCCACCATGAGATATTAGGATGTGTATCTATTGTGTCTGGTGAAAAGTGGAGAGAAGATTAATCTTTTTAGATACTTGATGACTCAAATGATGGAAGTGTTCAAGCCTTATTCAAGATCAAATTTCTTAATTTACCCTAAATTCATCTCATCCATGATTGAGTTCGAGGGTTTGGTTAAAGATGGATAAGAATCTATAGTGACATGTTGAGGTTTTTGTATCACAAGGGTGATCTGTAAAATGATGAATATCAATAGGAATCCTTGGAATATGAAGTGGGTGGATGATAGTGAGAGGATTTATGATGACTTTAATCTAGTTGATCATCCATCTAGACCAAAGGATCTTGTGGACTCAGTCTTGGATCCAGATGAATTTTTTGAATATTATGATGAGGAATAAGTTTATGTTGCCTCTGGTGATGAGGAGAAATATTTTACTATATAAAAATGAAGTGATTCAGACCATCCAATAAGTTCTCCTACAATATCATATGGTGATCCTAGTCCACCTAGGTCTCTCCCTTAAAGAGTGACTCTCTTGAAAGAAGATAGTGATGAGGAAGAAATAGAAATATCTGGTGAATAAGATTTCAAAACTAATTTCAATCCTATGAGAAAAATGGAAATGATGAGGATAAAGAAGAATATAATGAAAATGGTGATGAAAATTGAGAAGGAAATGATGATGGAGATGGAGATGACAATTATAGGGATTATGACCATGATGGTCCCAGTGACAGAATTAGTACTGAGGATGTGGAAATACCTCAAGAACGTGTCCCTTATCTAGAAGTATTAGTATTTTGATTAAAAGAGAGACTTAGACTTGTTGAATATATGGAAATAATATCTAGTTAAAAAAAATAAAGCATTAGTTGAGGGGGAGGAATCCCCAAGTCTGTAAAGTCATGTAGTCGAACCTACTATTAGTGGAGATCTTAGTGTGTCTGCAGCTAATGTAAAAATGGTTGATAAACAAACTATTATTGAATATTCAATGGTTGAGCAGATTGAGGTGGATCTTACTACTATTGAGAAAACAATTTTTGAGTAGATATCTGATTTGCAGAAGGATAGTGAGCAGGAAGATATGGATCAGTCGTCTATTGAGAAGATGGAAGTTAAGTATGATCTTGTTGAGCAATCTTGTGATGTACAAAGATCTGTTGAGCAATTTAGGGTGGTTCTTTTTGTTGTTTAACCTTCAGTTGTTATATCTTATATGGAAAAATCTTTTGATATTCCTTCTATTAAGATGATGAACCCTATTCTTGAGTATTAGAATAAGTATCCTGGCTATGCTAGGTTAGGCCTTAATTACTCAGATTCTGATGAGAATGGTAGTCTACCGAGGCGTGGTGGACCTTCTAGTGAAGATGTGATGGATCATATGGGATCCTTAGTTAATAAAATTGATGTTGATGGTGATTTGTATAGGTTTAATTTTTAAAGAGTTCTTCTCCTTCCATTCCTTCAGAACCAGTAGATATTGACACAAGAGGTGGCTTAGATTCCATTTGAGAAAATCTTCTTTCTGATTTTGGTACTTTATTAATAGATAAACCTCTTTTGGTTACAAATCTTAGTTAGAAGGAAGTGAGACATTTATTAGGGCTTATGATTCATCATATCCACCCTAAAATGATGCTTCATATTTGAGAGGTGAAAGTGGAAAATAGAAGGTTTGAAAATGAGATGGGAGCTCTAAAATATACAGTGGAGAAGATGAGGACTTAATTTCAAGATTCCATAGTAGTTATGCTAAAGAGGTTATAAAATATTACTTCTATGAATTTTTCATCAAGTTCAAATCTTCCTCCTCCTCCTATTGATTTTGAGATGATCATATATATTGTGAGAGAAGATCTTTGAGCTACTTTAAGCGGTGTGTATAGTGTTTTTTATACCACCCCTTAGGAAATTTTAAGAAAATTTGAGCATAATAGTGACCATGTTCATATAATGGTAAAGGAGTACATTAAATATATAAATTCAGAATAAGATACCATCACCTAGGCTATAAATTATTATCTTCCAAGGATATATACTGAGTATGAGTTGAATTCTCATTTCAAGTTTCTGGATAAAAATATGAGAATGCCTCCAATATCTCAAGCATTTAAAGAGTAAGTGAATCAGTTAAAGATGATGAAACCAATTATAAATATTTTATAGAGGAAAATAATTATTTCTTCAGTGTTATGGAGATATGTGGAAACATATTATGGGTTTCATAAATCTTATGAAACCATTATGCATGTTTTTGGAACTATTATTGTGGCTCATGATGCCATACCAATTACAAATCATCTGAAACCTCATACTATTGATCCAGATTTCTTTAGGTCTGGTGTCACCAGAAACCCCTATGCACCTTTTCTTGATCATTTCCTACCATTTTCTCTCTCTCCCATGGAATCTATTTAACACCTCAGTTCAATCATCATCAGAGAACCTCTTTCACTTACTAATGTTTCTACAGTCGTTCCTATTGTAACCTCAAGCTCTATTGTTCATCCTTCATCATCTGATGAAGGGAAACATAAAGACTCATTTATACCTTCAAGCCATACTGAGAATCATTTAAGTTAAAAAAAATCTTTTAAGGGATCTTTTTATATCACTTTTTGGATAAACTTAATGAAAATTCTATTGTTATTCACATTCTATTCCTATTTATCTTCTCCTTTATTCTTATTTTTTGATAATACAAAAAGGGGGAGAAGACTTTATGGAATTTATTTTCTTTTCAGGTAATTTTTATTTGATTCCTTTATTTGTTTCATATCTAATTGCATTTGATACCTTTGTATGTCCTTTACCTTTGATTTTTTGGTTTCTAAAATTCCATGATTAGTGATCATTATAAAGGGGGAGATTGTTGGCACCCTTGTTTTAATAGTCAAAAAATTATATTTATTATGATATTAATGAGTTTTATGTTTTATGATATAATTTTATAATATAAGAAAGATTTGTGGAATTTTGATAAATATAACTCACCGTTGATGATGAGTCACCGCTAAGGATGACTCACCGCTGGAATGAAAATTTGTCTATATACTGGAGTCGATCACTATAATCTATATCTCACTACCAGAATGGATTTTTTAAAAAGTATAGAAAACACCAACTACAGGATATGACACATGGAAATTTGAAAAAGTTTGTAAAAGACCTATTTTCATCAATGAGTCACTGCTAGGATGAAAAATTGGATAACTTTCAGAAGGACCTACCACCAGAGGATGACTCATCATCAGATCTTCGCACCTGAAAAATTGGATAAGTATTGAAATGACCTACCACTGAGATGATTCACCATTGAGGTGACCTACTATCTTCCTAACTCACTATTGGCATGAATCGCCACCAGAGATTATCTCACCATTCAAATTCACCGTCAATATTTTTCATTATTTTAAATTAACTATTTTTAATGGATATATTATCAAACTTAATGAAATTTATTATTTTAATTGATACTTATTAACCACTTGTAGGAACAATAATGTGCATGTCAGATCTCAGTATGAGGAGTAGATCCTGATGATTTTTCTTCAAATGGATACTCATGCATGCTGCTATTAAGCAGACTCCCTCGTGCGCACACATGAACATAAAAGGACATGCATACATAGATACATGGAGATACACAGAGAGAATAACAATAACAAGGTGATCTTATGATGCTATTTTTCACTACTATTTCTAGAAACATGACTCAAGCGCCTGTTCAAACTACTTTCAAGGAGTCCAAATCTTTAAAGATTATCAAAAAAGAGCATCACAATATTTTCTAAATTCTTTTACTTGATATTTTTTTTATATTATAAGTATTGTATGTTTACTTTATATTATTAACAAACAAACTATCTCTTATACCTCAACTAAAAGATACTTTATATCTTCTCAACTCTTCTTACTCGTGTTTCCCATGTGTTGTGGAAGAGGTCCCTGTGAAGCCTATGTCTGTTTTAGTTCCCATGGTTTTGTGGAAGAGGTCCCTATGTGGCATGTACTTATTTGATGTTGTATACTCGATCTAGGTTATGGATCATAGATTATTTTATATAATATACTTGGTAGTGGGTAATTTCCAAGTGGATAGGATTAAGCTTGTACTTGAGAATGAACCTCTTATATTTATTCTACTATGTGTTTTTTTCTATGCTTTAAACTAAATCTATTTTAAACTATAAAAAACTACAACTTATGTAGTTAATCTTAATTAGTGTTTATATAAGGTTTTGATTAAGTAAATTGATTTCAAAAGCTAGAATAGTTTTCAGAATTGTTTTAATAAAGATTTATTCAATATTTTATAAGTATCCTAAAAGATAATAACTTATATCAATTTGTTATTTTGATTAATTGGGTTATTTTAATTAAATTGTGGGATGTTATTTAAACCTTATTTTGATAGAAATTTTATTGGGTGCTCAATTCACCCCCCCCCCCCCTGAGATACTCACTCTGACCAACACGTCCCATCCTGGCTCACTCGATAATAATAGATGAACTGGTGGTCACATGAACTCAAGCGCACCTTCCCATATGCCAGAGGTTGCTTACTAGCAGCAAGGTTCTATGAAGATACATTAGGGAGGTTATACCCTCTTGTATCAAATTAGCACAACAGTATAATAAATGGATAAATAGAGGAAGCATAATAATGAAAAATAGAATAGTAAAAGTAATGAATCCAGTTGATAATAATAAAAAATCCCAACAACAACACCATATACAAACTAATGAGTTTGTCATGTATCAATATAAATGAAATAGGAAAACATGGTTGTAGGAAAATATATATACAGGTATACCAAAAGAACCAAAAAGACTAAAACATTGTCTCCATATAGAATCAAAATCCATAGCTCGGTCATTTGCTACCCTGCTTCCGTTCTACAATCAAATAAAGCATCAACAGTTGAGTGATTTCCCCAGTCCCTACCTGCATCCATGAAGTCTATCGAGTTACCAAATGGAGGCCCGAATAGGGTGTGACATTTACTCAGAAGGCCACCACCAATTTTTTCTATAAATATCCAAACAATGTATATAATATTAGTAGTGTGTAGATATATTAACAATAAATGATTAATTTAAAATATAATTTACTACAAAAAAAGTTACCTTTACCAACAGAAAATTACCGACAAATAATATATCAATTGGTAAAAATGATTAATTCCAATAGATATTAAATTATACTGATATTAACTATAGGTACCAACAGTTTTTTTTACCAATAGATATATCTGTTTATATTAGTAGTTCAATACCAATAAATCCTTTACCAATATTTAAATATGTTGTCTTATTATAATAATACCAACAATTGATTTACTGATAAATGAATCTGTTGTTATTAATTATTATTAACAACAAATCTTTTACCATTATAAAAAAAATTTGCAATTAATTCTTCAATAATATCAAATATTTTACCAAAAATGAATATATATATATATATATATATTACCTATTACAACCATATCAAAATGTGATTAATTAAAATATCCATAATTAAGTAATATTTATTGATAATATATATATATATAATGAAGAAAGCTATGAATTTATACATATATAATATTTATGTTTATATATATACACACACAAACCCATATATGAAAAAAAACGTTATGAATTTATATTTATATAAACACAAATCCATATATGAAAAAAGTTATGAATTTACATATACATATATATATGTGTGTGTGTGTGTGTGTGTGTGTGTGTGTGTGTGAATTTACATATATATATATATAAACACAAATCCATATATGAAAAAAATTTATGAATTTACATATATATATATGAATTTACATATATATATATGAATTTACATATATATATAAACAGAAACCCATATATGAAAAAAAATTTACGAATATATATATACAACCCCATATATACACACACCCCCATATATGCAAAAAAAACAGAAAACACCTAAAGAGACCCCCCCCCCAAGAATGTGATCGGTCCTATTCCCTACGACCCCCCTTCCCCAAACCTAAGACCATGTTCTTCGCCCCTGCACCATAACCCTCACTGCCTTCGCGCCTCCCCGATCGACTGCCTCTCCCACCACCGCTAAACATCCCCCACCTCCCCCCCACCTCTCAACCTCCATGCCTCCCCAATCGGCTGCCTCCCCCACCACCACTCAGCCTCCTCCACCTCCCTCACCTCCCCCACGACTGCTCAACCTCTACATCTCCCCGATCGGCTGCCTCCCCCACCACCATTCAGCCTTTGTGCCTCCCCAATTGACCTCCACTGCTCAGCCTCCATGCCTCCCCGATCGGCCACCTCCCCTACCACCATTCATCCTCCATATCTCCCCGATCGGTCGCCTCCCCTGCCACCGCTCAGCCTCCGCGCCTCCCCGATCGGTTGCCTCCCCTGCCAATGCTCAGCCTCTGCACCTCCCTGATCAGCTGCCCCTCTCCCCACATGCCAGTGTCCCTTCTAGTTCCTCTCCCAGATCGACCTCTACCACCCCTGCTCAATTATCGTCACCCCATGTCTCAGTGTGGGTCTATTTGGACTGTACACTTTGAACCAATAAAATCAGTTATGCATTCAGCTATGTTATTCAATTGTTTTCCCTGGATTTTTCTTTTCCCACAACATAAGGGGTGACAATTAGTTTCTTTTACCAAATAATCACGCATACATCATAAATGGAACCATTCCATTCAATTTCAATCAGATAACTAGGGGTGAATTGGGCCACTTTATTACCAATAAATAGTGTATTTCAGGACTTAAGATGGAAGCATATGGTAATCTCATGGATTTTAGCTTGTGTTCTTCTATCCTTTCTATGATTTTTTTATTGAATCTTCACTCCTTGTAAAAGATAGCCATCAACTGCTCTAATTTGAGGGAACTCTCTTTAGATTTTTTTTATTTTATAAAATTTTAATACTAATGATCTAGGAAGGATTTCCCCAATGTCAATAAACATACATGTTGCTTTAGTCTAGTTATCTCATGGTTTTTTACTTGCTCTAGTGGCTGCTAACTTCTGAAGTTTACAAATTCTCCAATTGATGCTTGGATTATAAATAATTGATGCATCTATTGTTTTCATTCCTTCAAGCTATACATTTTTAGAATTTATTGATCTTAGAGGGTCTAGCATCAGTGAGAGTGGTATTGGTATGATCTACAGCATGTTCTTTGAGATGCTTTCAAGACCCTTACTTGCTCTCTGTCCTAAAATAACATTGAATGCTCTTCAATTTTCCACTTCTCAATTTCTAATTTTTGAACTCATGGTTGTTCTATTGTACATATCTGGTTCCAATTCCCAAACCCCGATCTCTAAAAAATGATATTTAATAAGTAAATGAAACTCCCACTGGAAAACGGCATGTTATTTTTCTGAAGATGATAATCAAACATGGCAGGTTGAAAAAGCTGAGTATGCTGGGCTATTTTGGTTTAGATGTGAGTTTTCTCTAGTCATTTGATTAGTTATTTATTCAACCCCTCTTCAAGTACTAAACATGTGAATCTATATTGTAAGATTTATATTTAAACTATCTAGAACTCATATTGGAATTTTCTTGTGAACTTTCATCCACGATTATTATGTATATCCCTTCTCGACAAAAAAATGGCTCATTAAAACATTTGTACAGTATTAATGAAATTTATTTTGATTTATAATGGTGACCATAACTTTTTTCTTCTTAGTGAGATTTTTTCTCCAGTTTCCAAATTTGAAAATTGTCGCCAAGTCAGGTTGATAACCTCCATATAAAGCCAGGTATGTACTGTGAGTTCTTTCCTTTATAGAGATGATTCCATTAATAGTAGTGAGTCATAAACTTATGATTTATGATCACTCCCAATTACTAAGAATAATGATAACAGAACAGTAATTATCTTTGTAGACCAATTTTCCATTATGGATGAGGACCGAGATCTTCTTGTGGATGTGGTTCATCTGAGATAAGATATTTTTTCCCAATTCCACTTACATGTACTTGTAATCGATCCTATTTAGAGTGATGGTCATTAGAAACCATATACTGAATGTGCTAAGCCAAATATCCTGTAAAATGGCCTTATCCACCATTTTTGGTGAACTAGGATCGTATTTCTATCTCGAACGAAGGCTTTGGATGGATGTGCCAACAACTTCAAAAGGGACAAATCACATTGAATTAAATTCCAAATTCACTAGAAAAATTAAAAGGATAAATGTCTTGACGTGTTAAAAATGATTGTTTTATTAAACATCTTTTCAATGTTCCCGGTGATGATAATAATACAGGAATGATTTCATTTTTTACTTGTTTTTTTACTTGCATATTCCTCTACCTCTTGTGGATGAAAAGAATAAAGTTTTTAGAGTTGTTGACATGGAATGTGGTATTCTGTTGATGCCTTGAAAATGTGTATCATGAATTTCCAGAAGGTGTTAATTCATCTATAGTTGGTCATGTACTGTTTGGAGTAGTCAGGACCGCATATTTAAGGTAATATATTGATGCCTCGTTACTATTGTAGTGTTCTCACTAACATGTTAATTCCACTCACCTCTTTATAATGCCTTGGTTTGAAATTTTAAATCTGTTTTAGTGTTCTCACTAACAATATATTGATGCCTCATTAATTTATGAAATCTATGCCTCATCTGTGTGTGTAATCTAAGTAGAATCCAGGTGTGTTTCTTAGTGTGTGTGTGTGTGTGTGAAATATAGAATCTATGTACTATTTTTTGAAATCGGTAATTTTCATTGCAGGGAGAGGGTGAGCATTGAAGGTAAGACCATGTGTAGAATCTATGTACTATTTTTGAAATCTTCAATTTTCATTGTAGGGATAGAATGACCATTAAAGGCTAGGACCACATGTTCTGCCCTATGGTGCAACATTACCCGCTTCAGAAGAGGAGGTATGAGGCCACTGATAAGAGGTTGGATGTCCAAACCATAGGAATATACATGCTGAACATGTACCTGTACGTTTTATTAGATGGATGAATCAATATTGGCTGACATTTTTCAACTAGCAGGTAAAGGGAAAATCCTCCCAAGAAAAAAAGGTACATTTGTAAAGACCCGTAAATTTCAAGGAAATTTTTTTCTTAATTTTCTTTGGAATTTTACAAGAACGCAGTTTCTGACGGCACCTGATTCCGAGGCCCGGTGTGCCCGGAATCATTTTCCGAAGTTTGGCTCGGGTACATTCAGTGAACGAACGAGCGGGTTTTTCTAACTTTTGAACCGATGCTCAGAATCGAATTCTGAGGGCACCGATGGAATTGCAGCACCGGTACTTGCTTAGAAACACCTCTTCTAGAGTTGTGTTTGCTTGGGTGTGGTTTTTAATTTTTGGGCTTTAAGTTAAGAAATAAAATAAAGTGGTGCGACAACTTTATTTTTACTTCACTTAAGCCACGTAAAAGCCACTTAAAGCTGCTTAAGCTAAGTTAAAGCGGATAGGGTACAAATCAAAATATCCTACCCTCTTGGTAGGATATTTGTGAGGTGGGGCCCGCATGAGCCCCACCGTTTCTCTTCCGCTAAGTAACGCACCCGTGAAAACCCTTTTTAAATAAAGTCAACTAGAGCGTTTTCTTAAACAAATAAACGCTCCTATTAATTGGGTGGTTTATTCATTGAAATTAATTTTATGAATTAATGGGTCGTTTCTTAGGTTGTTTTTCGTTTGCTAGCATATAATAAAATAAGACCAACACTTTTCTTCTTGAGTGTTGTTCGTTGAGAGGATTTGACAGAAACCTTAAGTCCTTCATCCTCCTTCGCGAAGAACGCGAAGAACACGAAGAACGCAAAGAATGCAAAATACGCCGGCCTTCAACAAAAGGCAAAGAAGAATGCCGAACCCTCTGAGATCGACGACGCGACGTCGTGTCCCGCGACGCCAACGATTCTCCTCCTGCGACGTTCTTCTGCGACGTTCTTTCTTCTGCGACAAATCTTCGAACATCCGTTTGAGGTAGGAGTTTACGAATATTTTAAATTCCTTTGTGGTTTTTATACTTGACATGGATTTAATTCGTGAAAATTAAATCCGTGTGTTTTCTTTACCCCTCGGAGATCGTCGACGCGACGCCGTATACCGCGACGACGCGACGCCCTTCCGCGACGCGACGATCCTCTTCTTCCGCGACGATCAATTCCGCAAAGAACACACGTTCGACGACTATGGCGATGTAGGGATTTTATTTGAAATTAATATTTTATTCCTGTAGTTGTTTCCTTCTAAAACAAAGAGCTCAGGATCAAAGTGAAATTTTAATTTATTAAAATTATATCTTGTTGTGTATCAAGTGTTGATCTTTTTTCCCGATTGTTATCACCTAACGCGGAGGGTGCGGGCCAAACAAACATGGCCGGACAACCCTCCGCAGTTCTTCGTTGATGTGTGAAACGGAGAACGACGACAAAACGGGCCGCAGAGGCGGTCTGTTGATTCCGCAGTGAAGAACGGGACCCGGGAGGAGCTACGGCGTAGACGGAAGTGGAATCGGATCAACGGAGTAACTCCGGTGGCCCGCGTAATCCACCGGCGGCGCGGGTATCCGGCGCGGTGGCGCCGGCGGCCGAAGGCGGTGGCGCCCCGGCGCGCCGCCGGACGGAGCCGCCGCGGCTGAAGCCGCTGCGGCGGCGGCCGACCAGACCCGCGACCGCGCGGGTCCGGCGACACGTGGGACGCGGCAAAGCCACGTCCGCCAACCAAGCGCGGCCCCACGCGGGGCCGCGGCACCTCATCCCGCGGGGGCAGCGCGCCCCGCGGTTCCTCCGCTCGGCTGCTCGGCCGAGCCGAGCAGGGCCGACCCGCCGGGCCGGGTCCCGCCCAGGTCGGGCCGGGCCGCCTGGCCGGTCCGGGTCGTGCCCAACCGGGTCGAAACCGAACACGGGTCGGGTCGACCCAGGGGGGGGTTGGGCCGGGTCGGTCCGGGCCCAGACCCCCTGTTTTCGGACCTTTCTGGTCTTTTTCTCATAACATAAGATACGGGCCTCTGAACGACGCGCCGTTAGTGGAGATACGATCCTTGGATCGATACGGTCGTTTCGGTATATCACACTCAAGGTTTCGGAATACTTTGGGTTCGGCCGGGTTGGTTCGTACACGAAACCAACCGGGCCCTCGGAGCGGAAACGCTCATATCTTGAGCTTCGGACGTCCGATTGATGTGTCGTTGACTTTGTTGAATTCCTCTAAGCGAGACGGATCTTTTGGCATACTCCGCCCAAGGTTTGGACGCAGGTGGAGTACGGTCGGGTTGGTTTTGCCTTAAAAACCAACCGGGCCCCTGGGACGAAAAAGCCAACAACTCTCAGATCGGGCGTCTGATTGATGCGTCGTCTGCGACGTTGAGTTCCTGTTGACGATACGGAACTTTTGGATACATCAAATTTGGACTATGTGTTAGTTGATGTATCAGCCTCTCGGATCGTGGAGCGGACCCTTCCGAACGAGCTTGTTGTGTGCGGAAACCCTAGAGCTGGTTGCGACTGCTACTGTGACGACGACGACTGTGCAGAGATCCTCAGTGGATTCAACGGCGACGACTACAGCACTCAGCGATCCTTTGTGGGTCAGTGCTACCGATCCTGTGTGGGTCCGATCCTGTGTGGGTCAGCGCTCAGCGGTCCTGTGTGGGCCAGTGCCTACAGGTCCTGTGTGGGCTCGATCCTGTGTGGGTCTTTGCGGGGGTTAGTTACCAATCGATCCTTTGTGGGTCAGATCCTTTGTGGGTCATTGCGGGGTTTAATACCTATCAATCCTTTGTGGGTCCGATGACTTAGATGGATCAGTGATCATCTCTATCGTCATTTGAAGAAGTATACCTGTGTGAGCTGAAACCATGTTTTGCTTTCCTTTGTGGATTGTGTTGTGCTATCCTATGTGGATTTATGTTTTGCTTTCCTTAGTGGATTGTGTTGTGCTATCCTGTGTGGATTTACGTTTTGCTTTCCTGTGTGGACTGGGTTGTACTTGAGCTCGGATGTTGGAGCCGAGCGAGAGTTGATGACTTAGGTATATGTATGGGTATATACCTAAGCCGTGTCGGATGTTACTTCTTGATTGTATCTTTCCTTTTTGGATTATCCTTTGTGGATTCTGGGAGACCTTCGGGGGTCTCGGGGTCCCTACTGAGTAGCTTATACTCACCCCTGCACGAGCTATTCCCGCACTATGTTGTGTTGGTTGCAGATGACGGACAGCACTGATCGTGGTGGAAGCTTGCGGAGAAGGACGGTACCTGGAGGTGGACCACTGGGCGGGGTGTACTCGGAGCGGACAGCTGGACCGAGGAGCTATGGAGGCTATCTGTACCCACCCTTCAGGTGGGGCTTCCATAGGACGGCTCGACGTTGCGGATTTTTCTTTCAGTTGCTGTTTTTCCCCTTTCAGTTGTACTTTACAGTTGGGCTTGTATTTCCGGCCCCCTTTACTTTTCCACACTTATTGTTGTACCAGCTTCTACTTAGTGTTTACTTTTTCCGCTTTCTTACTCTGTGGTTCTTATTTACTTTACCAAGGCAATGCCTTCCCTTTTTACCGGGATTTACGCCTTGGTGCTAGTCGCCAGCCCCTGGCCTATGGAAGGCGGGCTTGGGGTAGTCACAGCACGGGCCCCGAGGATGGGTCATGACAAATTGGTATCAGAGGAGTTTGGTTCTACCATGGACTCTGATCTTCTTCTATGTGTAGCAATAGTGTTAAGCGTATTGAGTGTGGTTATCAGTCCAGGGAGCCCAGTGTTGGTGCAGTGGCCGACATATCCGTACACCAGGACCCTGACTTCTGATTTCTGACTTAATGCCCGAAAACATTGATTGCATGTGTGTTACAAGTTTTCTTTGTGATTACTTTGTATCAGCTCACCAGGTATATGGTTCTGACCATGGCGCACCTGTTTCCTTTTCAGGATGGCCCCACGACGGCAGCCAGCTAGGGTTCCGAGAGTCGTACGTAACGACAGCCCGCTGAGCGACAAGGCTTCGGTACAGGGCCCTTTGACAGCTGAGGCACCGGCGGTACCTCTACCCGCCGAGCCACCGATGCTTCCATCCCCAGCTGCTGACGATGCACGTCGCCTTAGTGCACTGCATGAGTTCCAGCGCCAGCGATCGCCCAGGTTCCGCGGGGAGACGGACCCCCAGGCAGCCAAGGACTGGCTGGAGGCAGTTGTTTGAGTTTTTAGGCTAGTGAGGACACCAGCAGACCTCATGGTGATCCTCGCAGCGAGCCTACTGCACGCAGATGCGGGCCAATGGTGGAGCTTGATGCTCCAGGTGTACGATGAGGCATCACTCCTCTGGACAGACTTTGAGGGCCTCTTCCGCTTAGAGTTCATCCTGGCCACCCTCTATGCGGTGCGCATCCAGGAGCTTCTTCAACTGCGGCAGGGCAGCTTGACGGTCGCCCAGTACTCGGCGAGATTTACTGATCTCTCTCGCTACTCGACAGACATGGTACGGGACCCATTCTTCCGAGCCCGGACCTTTGAGCAGGGATTGAGACATGAGATCAGGGCATCACTGATCTCCCTCACCATTCCGACTCAGGCAGGAGTACTGGAGCGGGCCCTTTTGATCGAGAGCTTTCTTGCTGAGACTTCTCCAGCGGCGAGACCTACCGCGGGGCGGCACGTAGCAGAGTCTTCTGCAGCAGGCAGCCGACGGATGACTCAGGGGTCCAAGCAGACCAGACCCTCACGCAGATGACCTCAGGACACTGGCTCAGCAGTGCGGGGCACACAGCATGGAGCCAGTCTTTCGAGAGGCAGGCAGTGCTATACATGCGGAGGGCAGGGCCACATGGCTCGTGACTGCCCGACCCACCGTGCCGAGGAGCAGCAGACGGTTGAGGGTCCACCTAGGCAAAGGTAGAGGGTCGACCGTGGTGGTCCGCAGGGAGGGGGAGGACGAGGCAGAGTAGCTGGCCGAGCAGCAGGTGGTGGGAGACGCTTTGAGGCTCTACCACCACTACCACTAGGAGGTCCACCCCGACCACAGGGAGCTGGTGGGTAGAGACAGGCACAGCTCCAGGCAGTGGAGGCCTACGACCACGGCGCGCCCGAGATGATTCGAGATATGATCTGTGTCTATTCCATCATTGCTACAGTTCTTATAGACACAGGAGCGAGTCACTCTTTCATAGCTGCTGCCCTTGTTTGGAGCTCGTAGATTCCGACAGAGCCGTTGGCTCGATCCTTATGGCTAGAGACTCCTACGGGAGAAGACTCAAAGATTACGCACTTGTGCCGGCAATGTGAGATTACTCTAGGAGGCGAGAGCTTCGGCTGGGATCTTCTTGTAGCAGCGTCGAGGCCTTACGACGTCATCTTGGGCATGGATTGGTTATCTACAGTCCATGCACATATTGACTGTATTAGGTGCAAGGTGCGATGTGTACACACTGATGGGAGCAGGTTCACCTACACTGGCGAGAAGGGAGCCTTCGCAGCACAGGATGGACTTCTGCAGAGGAGAGGACAGACCATCACTCGTCAGTTGGCTAGCCTAATCCTAGGAGCAGTTGACGTGCAGAGTCCTAGTTTCCCTGCAGTGGTGGATCAGTACACAGACGTCTTTCCCGACGACGTTCCAGGGCTACCTCCTCGCAGAGAGGTAGACTTTTATATTGACCTGTACCCCGGGACATCCCCGATATCGACTCCAGCATATCGGATGGCCCCCGCTGAGCTTTGAGAGCTATGGGTACAGTTAGAGGACTTGCAGGGAAAGGGATTCATCCAACCCAGCATTTCACCCTGGGCTTCCCCGATTTTGTTCGCCAAGAAGGCAGATGGGAGCTTGCGACTTTGTGTCGACTATCGTCGCCTGAACCAGGTGACAGTGAGGAACAAGTATCCTCTACTGAGGATTGATGACCTCTTCTATCAGCTCAAGGTAGCACGGTGGTTCTTGAAGATAGACCTCAGGTCAGGCTATCATCAGCTCAGAGTTCGAGACGAGGACGTGCAGAAGATGACTTTCAGATGTCGTTATGGACACTATGAGTTCTTGGTTATGCCTTTTGGCATAACCAATTCTCCAGCGGTGTTCATGGGCCTCATGAACAGGATCTTTCAACCATACCTCGATCAATTTGTCGTGGTCTTTATCGACGACATTTTGATATACTCGACGACTGAGGAGGAGCACGCCTACCACTTACGGGTTGTACTAGACACACTCCGAGAGCACTAGCTTTATAGAAGGCTCTCGAAGTGTCAGTTCTGGATACGTGAGGTCCACTTCTTGGGGCACGTCATCTCTGAGGTGGGAGTTGCGGTGGATCCTGCGAAGATCGAGGCAGTGCTAGCTTGGGAGCTGCCCAGGAGCGTGAAGGAGGTGCGGAGTTTCTTGGGACTAGTTGGATACTACCGGAGATTTGTTCCAGACTTCTCCAGAGTTTCAACACCACTCTCAGCTTTGACGAAGAAGGGGAAACCCTTTGTGTGGTCAGACAGATGTCAGTAGAGCTTCCAGGAGCTGAGACAGAGATTGATCAGCGCACCTATCTTGAGGTTGCCTGAGGAGGGAGTAGGGTACGTAGTCTACAGCGATGCATCAGGGACCAGACTCAGATGTGTCCTGATGCAGGAGCGGGCAGTGATCGCCTATGGATCACTTTAGTTGAGGCCGCATGAGCAAAACTACGCTACCCATGACCTGGAGTTAGCAGCAGTGGTCTTTTCTCTGAAGACATGGAGACACTATCTGATGGGCGAGCGCTTTACAGTCTTTTCTGACCATCAGATTCTAAGGTACATCTTCTCTCAGAAGGACCTGAACTTGAGACAGCGGCGATGGCTCGAGTTCCTCCAGGACTATGACTTTGAGATAGTCTATACTCCTGGGAAGGGGAAAGTAGTAGCCGATGCTCTCAGCAAGAGGACGGGCATTCAGTTACTCGAGGAGGCGACAGAGCAGCTAGCCTCTTTGCAGATATCCTTCATAGATAGAGATGGAGCAGCCTTCCTTCAGTCTCTCACAATCACTCCTCCACTACTGCAGTGAGTCAGAGAGGCACAGCATGGGGACGCTGACTGTGAGACGCAGCGTGCATAGATATCCTCAGGACAGGCACCTGATGGCTTCTCCTTTGGAGCAGAGCACGACATCCTTTTTAGAGGACGTACCTTGGTACCAGTTGCTTTATGAGAGGAGTTTCTGAGAGAGTTTCACACTTCTCCTTTGGCGGTACATCCTGGAGTGGAGAAGATGTACCAGGACCTCAGACGACAGCACTGGTGGCCGGGCATGAAGAAGGTTGTGGCAGAGTTCGTTTCATGATGCCTCACCTGCCAGCAGGTGAAGGCAAAGCATCAGGTACCAGTAGGCTGGGTACAGCCCTTAGAGGTCCCGAAGTGGAAGTGGGACGGGATATCTATGGACTTCGTGACTCGACTTCCACGCACTTCCAGAGGTCACGACTCCATTTGGGTGATTGTCGACCGACTCACCAAGTCGGCTCACTTCTTACCCATCAGAGAGCAGGGCTCAGTGGAGAGCTTGGGGAATCTCTACGTTCGGGATATTGTACGGCTTCATGGTGTGCCATCATCTATCGTCTCCGATTGAGATGCTCGCTTTACATCCCGACTTTGGAAGGGGTTTCAGGAGGTGTTCGGGACTCAGCTACGTCTAAGCACCGCCTTTCACCCTCAGACAGATGGTCAGAAGGAGAGGACTATTCAGACTCTCAAGGACATGCTCCGCGCATGTTTCCTCGACTTTGGTCACAGCTGGGAGGACCACCTACCCTTGGTGGAGTTCGCGTACAACAACAGCTACCACTCCGCCATCAGGATGGCACCATACGAGGCGTTGTACGGCAGACCTTGCAGATATCCTTTGTGCTGGACAGACCATGGGGAGTCAGCACTTGTGGGACCAGAGATGGTTCGGGCCACAACAGAGAAGGTCCAGTTCATCCAGGAGCGGATGAGGATAGCTCAGAGACGGCAGAAGTCTTATGCTTATAGGAGGTGGAGGCCACTATAGTTTGAGGATGGCGACCACGTCTTCTTGTGTGTCTCACCTCGACGTGGATTACGGAGATTTGGCCGAGGCGGCAAGTTGTCTCCACGCTTCATCAGACCATTCCAGGTCCTCAGCAGGATTGGTGAGGTGGCTTATCGCCTGGCTCTACCACCTCAGTTGCACCGGATGCACGACGTCTTCCACGTATCCCAGCTGAGGAGATACGTGCACGACCCGACACACATCATTGACCATGGGGAGCTGGACGTTGATGATGGGGAGACTTTTGCGGAGGTCCTGGTGGAGATCTAGGATTGACAGGAGCGGGTACTACATGGATGGTCGATTCCTCTAGTGCGCATTAGATGGAAGCATGGGAACCTCCAGGAGAGCACTTGGGAGCGGGAGGCACAGATGCGTGCTCAGTACCCACATTTGTTTCCCTAGTTTATGATGTATCTTTACGGGGATGTAAATCCCTGAGGTAGGAGTAATGTAAAGACCCGTAAATTTCAAGGAAATTTTTTTCTTAATTTTCTTTGGAATTTTACAAGAATGCAGTTTCTGACGGCACCTGATTCTGAGGCCCGGTGTGCCCAGAATCATTTTCCGAAGTTTGGCTCGGGTACGTTCAGTGAACGAACGAGTGGGTTTTTCTAACTTTTGAACCGGTGCTCAGAATCGAATTCTGAGGGCACCTATGGAATCGCAGCACCGGTACTTTCTTAGAAACGCCTCTTCCGGAGTTGCATTTACTCAGGTGTGGTTTTTAATTTTTGGGCTTTAAGTTAAGAAATAAAATAAAGTGGTGCGATAACTTTATTTTTATTTCACTTAATCCACTTAAAAGCCAATTAAAGCTACTTAAGCTAAGTTAAAGCGGATATGGTACAATTCAAAATATCCTACCCTCTTGGTAGGATATTTTTGAGGTGGGGCCCGCACGAGCCCCCCCATTTCTCTTCCACTAAGTACCGCACCCGCGAAAAACCTTTTTAAATAAAGTCAACTGGAGCATTTTCTTAAACAAATAAATGCCCCTATTAATTGGGCGGTTTATTCGTTGAAATTAATTCTATGAATTAATGGGTCGTTTCTTAGGTTGTTTTTCGTTTGTTGGCATATAATAAAATAATACCAACACTTTTCTTCTTGAGTGTTGTTCGTTGAGAGGATTTGACAGAAACCTTAAGTCCTTCATCCTCCTTTACGAAGAACGTGAATAACACGAAGAACGCGAAGAATGCGAAGAATGAGAAAAAAACGGCCTTCAATGAAAGGCGACGAAGAACGCCTAACCCTCGGAGATCAACGACGCGACGCCGTGTCCCGCGACGCCAACGATTCTCCTCCTGCGACGTTCTTCTGCGACGTTCCTTCTTCCGTGACAAATATTCGAACATCCGTTTGAGGTAGGAGTTTACGAATATTTTAAATTCCTTTGTGGTTTTTATACTTGACATGGATTTAATTCGTATAAATTAAATCCGTGTATTTTCATTACCCCTCGGAGATCGTCGACGCGACGCCGTATACCACGACAACGCGAAGCCCTTCCGTGATGCGACGATCCTCTTCTTCCGCGACGATCAATTCCGCGAAGAACGCACGTTCGACGACTACGGCGACGTAGGGATTTTAATTGAAATTAATATTTTATTCCTGTAGTTGTTTCCTTCTAAAACAAAGAGCCCGGGATCAAAGTGCAATTTTAATTTATTAAAATTGTATCTTGTTGTGTATCAAGTGTTGATCTTTTTTTCCTGATTGTTATCACCTAACGCGGAGGGTGCAGGCCAAACAAACATGGCCCGACAACCCTCCGCAGTTCTTCGTTGATGTGCGAAATAGCGGACGATGACAAAACGGGCCGCAGAGGCAGTTTGTTGATCCCGCAGTGAAGAACGGGACCCGGAAGGAGCTACGGCGCAAACGGAAGTGGAATCGGACCACCGGAGCAACTCCTGCGGCCCGCGGAATCCACCGGCGGTGTGGGTCGCCGGTGCGGCGGCGGCGGCCGACCAAACCCGTGACCGCGCGGGTCCAGCGACACATGGGACGCGGCCAAGCCACGTCTGCCGACAAAGCGCGGCCCCACACGGGGCCGCGGCACCTCATCCCACGGGGGCAGCGCGCCCCGCGGTTCATCCGCTCGGCCGCTCGGACGAGCCGAGCCTGGCCGGGCCAGGTCGCGCCCAACTGGGTTGGACCCGAACCCGGGTCGGGTTGACCCGGTTCGGGCCGACCCAGGGGGGTTGGGCCGGGTCGGTCCGGTCCCAGACCCCCTGTTTCCGGACCTTTCCTGTCTTTTGCTCATAACTTGAGCTATGGGCCTCCGAACGATGCGCCGTCAGCGGCGATGCGATCCTTGGATCGAGACGGTCGTTTCGGTATATCACACTCAAGGTTTCAGAATACTTTGGGTTCATCCGGGTTGGTTCGTACACGAAACCAACCAGGCCCTCGGAGCGGAAACGCTCATATCTTGAGCTTCGGACGTCCGATTGATGTGCCATTGACTTTGTTGAATTACTCTAAGTGAGACGGATCTTTTGGCATACTCCGCCCGAGGTTTAGACGTAGGTGGAGTACAGTCGGGTTGGTTTTGCCTTAAAAACCAACCGGGACCCTGGGACAAAAAAACCAATAACTCTCAGACCTGGCGTCCGATTGACGCGTCGTCTGCGACGTTGAGTTCCTGTTGACGATACGGAACTTTTGGATTCATCAACTCTGGACTATGTTTCAGTTGATGTATCATCCTCTCGGCTCGTGGAGCGGACCCTCCCGAACGAGCTTGCTGTGTGCGGGAACCCTAGAGCTGGCTGTGACTGCTACTGTGACGACGACTACGACTGTGCAGAGATCCTCAGTGGATTCGACGGCGACGACTACAGCACTCAGCGATCCTTTGTGGGTCAGTGCTACCGATCCTTTGTGGGTCCAATCCTGTGTGGGTCAGCACTCAGCGGTCCTGTGTGGGCCAGCGCCTACAGGTCCTGTGTGGGCTCGATCCTTTGTGGGTCTTTTCGGGGGTTAGTTACCTATCGATCCTTTGTGGGTCAGATCCTTTGTGGGTCATTGTGGGGGTTAGTACCTATCGATCCTTTGTGGGTCCAACGACTTAGATGGATCAGTGATCATCTCTATCGTCATTTGAAGAAGTATACCTGTGTGAGCTGAAACCCTGTTTTGCTTTCCTTTGTGGATTGTGTTGTGCTATCCTGTGTGGATTTAAGTTTTTCTTTCCTTAGTGGATTGTGTTGTGCTATCTTGTGTGGATTTACGTTTTGCTTTCCTGTGTGGACTGGGTTGTACTTGAGCTCGGATGTTGGAGCCGAGCGAGAGTTGATGACTTAGGTATATGTATGGGCATATACCTAAGCCGTGTCGGATGTTACTTCGTGATTGTATCTTTCCTTTGTGGATTATCCTTTGTGGACTCTGGGAGACCTTCGGGGGTCTCGGGGTCCCTACTGAGTAGCTTATACTCACCCCTGCACGGGCTATGCCCGCACTACGTTGTGTTGGTTGCAGACGATGGACAGCGCTGATCGTGGTGGAAGCTTGCGGAGCAGGACGGTACCTGGAGGTGGACCACTGGGCGGGGTGTACTCGGAGCGGACAGCTGGACCGAGGAGCTGTGGAGGCTCTCTGTACCCACCCTTCAGGTGGGGCTTCCAGAGGACGGCTCGACGCTGCGGCTTTTTCTTTCAGTTGTTGTTTTTCCCCTTTTAGTTGTACTTTACAGTTGGGCTTGTATTTCCGGCCCCCTTTACTTTTCTTCACTTACTGTGGTACTAGCTTCTACTTAGTGTTTACTTTTTCCGCTTGCTTACTCTGTGGTGCTTGTTTACTTTACAAAGGCAATGCCTTCCCTTTTTACCAGGATTTACGCCTTGATGCTAGTCGCCAGCCCCTGGCCTATGGAAGGCGGGCTTGGGGTAGTCACGGCACGGGTCCCGAGGATGGGTCGTGACAACATTCACCTCTTTTTCTCCTAATTAATCAATTACCCAGCTATAAAGAACCATTGAAAGGGTGAAATGTGCACTAGTTAAATATGATTAGAGTGATTAGAAATTATTCTACAATTATTGGGTAGAGGGAATATTCTTAGACTAGTGTATATTTTTATTTGGTAAAAATACTATGTGAATTTATGTCTATGTAATCTATCAACTCACCTATTTTTTATCTGGGTTTCTTAGTCTTTCACTTTGCAAACACAGTCTTACTTTTACCTAGATTGCACCCATGGGCTATGTGTGAAATTTGGAATCTATTTTAAAGTTATCATTTCATTATCTTTTGAATTTGGTATCTATTTTAGTGTTCTCGTCATCATTAGTGATAGGTCATGTGAATAAGATAGTGATGTGTAGTAGAGTGGGCATTCATATTCGAGTTCCATGGGATCATCTAGGTTCGTTCAATAATGAGTGATGTGACACCTCCTTATAAGTCTTCTTGTCTTTTCCTTGATTTCTAGGTTCTTTTTTGGCATTCTAATGGCAAGGTGTATAGGTACTAATCATTTTATTTGAGGGTGGGTAGCCCATGTATCTTGTATAATCTAAACGGTAGGTTTCATCCTCCTCAACCCATGACATTTTAGTTTTTTTGAATTTCCTTAATTGTTTTATGGAGGTGGCTTTGGATCATGGTTTGATATTCTGATGTGTTTTTCCTACTGTTAATTTATTCACAGTTTTGATGTAGTCACATTTTTGTGCACATTTATTTAAAAATAATTAAATAGTTTCTTTTAATAATTAATCAATTTGGTTGATGGAATTAGAATGGAAATTATAAGAATATAAATCAATATGATAGAATGAAACTGAGTACGTAAAACAGACTTGCTAATAATAGGATTCAAGAGAACAAAGTAGCAGTAGAGGAAGGTCCCCCTAGGGGGTATAAAAGAGGTTTTTCATTACAAATAATATAGGGGAATTAAATTTAGATCCTTATAATCTAGATGGAAAACTCTAGTATCTTACCATGAAACATCTTTAACAATTTGATTGATAGGGATCTATGTATGTCGTGCTCCTGAGTATGCATGGGATGGCCAATTGTACAGATTTGGTGTCATGTTCTTGTAGATGATTGCTGGAAGGTGGGTTATTGATATTGTTAGGTCCACTGACTAGAAAAATCTGATATCATGGGTACTTTTCAAGTTTTTATTTCGAACCTAATTCCAAGTCTATATTTTTGCTAAATAAAATGTTGTATTTTAATTTTTATTTTCTTTTATAGGTATTACCTTTGTTGAAAGTTAAAAGGAAGTTTAAAAAAATGCAGGAAGTTCAACACAAATGTTTATTCCATGTTTTGTAGGTACTGCCTTTATCCCTATCGTGTAAGCATATTTTTGTCACTTGTTTTTGTACCTCCCTTAATTACATATGAGGTCTTTGCTCATTTATTTGTGGATAGACTAGATATGTCCTAGTTGGGGCTTAGACTAGAGCTGACATGGATGGGATAGACCTAGAGTTGGAATGGATGGGGCTAGAGCTGGATGGGATGGCATAGATTGGAGCTATCATGGATGGGGATAGAGTTTTCATGGATAGTCTGAGGCTGGAGCTGACATGGATGGGTTGGAGCTGTTAGTGCTAGAGTCGTTGACGATGATGTGTTGGAGATGTTGTGGTGGTTGATCCTTTTTAAGGGGATCCACTGGGGGTAGGTTTGTCCATAATTGTGGAATAATCCTGGTGGGGATCCAAGAGGTTTTGTTTGTAATTAATTTCATTATTAATATAATTAATTATTATCCAATTTTGGACATGTGTTAAAACAATCTTTGATTTAATAATTAAAACATATGTATTATATATGATAAATTAATAAATATAATATGAAATTTTACTGGCAATAAAAATTTATAATTTTTATTTAAATTTAATTTATAAAAAAATAATATATATTTGTAATATTATTACCAACGGATAAATTTATCACCAGAAATTTTTGTTAAACAATTTAAACAACATATATATTATCTTTTGGTATTATTATAATTGCAACAGGACTATTTTATCTATCATAAAAACATTTAGCGATAGAGTTTTTACCAACAGTTTAGTGATAGGGACATATATGTTGGTAAAATGTTTTACCAACAAAAAATGAATTTTTACCAACATATATGTTCCTATTGGAAAAAAGTAAAATATTTTGTAGTGATGGGTCAACTTTGGTTCCTAAAGGACACCAGCCTGACACTACCTGCTTCGGACCATGCTGGGAAAACCTCATAACATATTTCAATATAAGCATATATGTATAAGTTTATGTGTGTGTATTTATATATATACCCTATATACTTAGTGACATATATATCCATATATGTACAAACACAGTGTTATCCAGGACCCGAGGAATAACTCAGGAATCCATGTCTAGTCACTAACTTCTCATAAATTAGTAAGGGACTCAATTCCTAATAATCACTAGTGTATGAGATGCCATGCATGAGTGTCATGTCAGTAGGGTCATCATTCTTGAGTATCATATTAGTAAGGATTTCATGCTTGAGTCGTATATCAGTGGGGATGTCATGCCATAGTTTCATATTAGCAGGGATGTCATGCCCTAGTATCATTGGAGTAGGATGTTATGATCAAATTTCATATCAGTAGGGTTATATTGATTGAGTACCAAAAGTGTATGGGATACCATTCCCATGTATCACGTCATAAAGGAATCCATGCTCAAGCATCATAAACCAAAAGGGTCACCATTCCCAATTATCATAACTCATAAGGGTCACCATTCCCATTTATCATAATTCATAAGGGTCACCATACCCATTTATCATAATCCATAAGGGTTATCAAGACTATTTATCATAATAGTAATAAACATTAAAAGGGTTAATTAAGATCTAGAAGATGATTTATAGCTCATTATCATTCCACTTTAACAAGGGTGTGGCCATTGTTCTATTAAAACACATGATGTGGTCATACCACTCACTTTTCATTAAATTAATTACATTCAATTCATCTTAATACCAATACAAATCCACTTATTATGTGGTTTGGTCACATAATCATTTACAATATCTTGGGGAAATTCCATTAGCACACCTCAAGGGGTGACATCAGTTGATGGTATCTGGAAGTGTCATTTGGTTCCAAAATAGGGCAACCAATTAAAGGTAGATTAATTTTTCGGGAAACGCTTGGTAAAACTAGTGTGAGGAACAACATAAAAATTTATAAATATTAATAATTTTATGTAAAATCCATGTACCACCTACCTTATTCCTATAGAGGAGAACTCCTCTAGTATGGGCCTTTGGTCTAGTCCAAATCGGAAGAAAACAACGAAACATACAGATTCCCTGAAAATAGGGCATATGTGTTCACACCAAAATAGTGCTTAAAGTGGTGAGATAAATGAATAGATTAAGGTAATGGATCAAAGATATTACTGATAGTGATCCAACATGATAGACAATATCACAAACAGAGACCGGATGAAGGAATGGCTCCAAAGCCTAGGTTAGGCATAGAGAAAGCTTGAAATGGGAGAGGTGGAACTGTGCATGGGAGAGAAAAGAAAAATAGTTGATGTTTTTTAAAATAAATAAGGGTAAATGGTAAATTCTACATTTTTTAATCAGTTTTATGGTTTGGTTGTGTGTTTAGACAAACCATGCACCAACAGTGGGCACCCCCATTGTCTAGGGGGCACACACTGCATGGCTTACAGCGCATAGTTAGAAAAAACTGTCCATGGCCCATTGCCACCCTCTATAAAATCACCACACAACCCAATACACCATTTAATATTTTAGAAAAAACATGTGACACCCTTCTAGGGTTGTACTGTTTGAGGTTCATGGTTATCACTAAATGTGTGCCTCTCTTATTTTCTCCAAAAACCAGTGATCCAAGTTTTGAAAAAATCCCGGATGATTCCAAACCCTTCCTTATACCATAGGGAACATTTATAAGGATGAAATAATGGGTTTAAAATGAAAATAAATGGACTCATTCCTAATATATAAGTTGTGTTATTACACAAGTTTAGCTGAATCACCCTAGGAGGGGGTGAATCATGGTGCACACCGATTAAAACTTTTCTCTTCTTTGGTCACCTAGTCCATATAGATCTTGTTCCCTTATTGGAAGGTAATTTTTAAATATCTCATTAACTATTTATTGATAAAATATAATAATAAATAAAAATAAAAAATTAAAGCATGAAAAAAATACAAGTATTTTACTTGGTTTGGCACTAAGGGATAATATGAGGAGCATACATACAGTGGTGTTTCAAGGTACCTAAATCTACTATAATAATGTTTGGTGGATATGTTTTTTGAGTTCACAGTCACTCCAAGCGAAAATGAACTACCCTTATAAGGTTCTGGAAAGGATCACTACCTATCCAAGGGTTACTACCTATTTTCTCCCCTTTTACACTACTTTGGTGATAACAACAATCAGTTTATAGATGTGAGGGTCTATCCACATTCATCATGTGGATTTTCTTGCATCGTTGCTCTATATTTGATACTCATTTAAAGCCTATGTATTCTAATATTCTAATAATATATGTTCTAATGATATCAACACCTATATATGAGGGTTGTTCCTTTGTCTCCCCCAAAACACAACATCAACAAATCTTCGTTGGATGAGGATAATTCCAAACTGGAATTATCTTGTTGCACTTTATCCTCTTCTTCAACTAGATATAGCAACGGAAATATTCATTATTTTCTCTCAAGAATTATATATTTAATGAATCAAATATGTAAATGTAATTACTATTTGTTTCTCTTATTATTCCTTTATGTCGGATGTATCCATATTTTCCTCTTCAGATATTCAATAGCTTCTTCTCCTTGTTCTAAAATTGTAACAAGTTATTTTTATATACTTAAATGAATACAACCCTATGATATAAAGGTTGGAGTTAATTATCCTTATTAAATCTCTATATAATAATTCCAAGTGTACCAAATAATTAGTGTGGTCAAGAACAGTCATTTAAATCCAAGACATCCTCCTGTAATCTCAACCTAAATCTCTTTGTTTTAAACTTAACTGAAACTGTCAAATAACTATTTTTATCTTCTCTATAGTGTACTCTTCTCATTTATCAGCCAAATCATAGTGTGTTATCATTCTTAATGTAATGTAACTTAACAAAATTCCATATCCATAAAAACCATTAAATATATTCGATTAAAATCATTTAATATTACCATGTAACCCTATTTAATCCTGATAGGTTCTTCTCTATCATGGCATGACAATCTTTCAAAAAATACAGACCTATAAATAGGAAGTATCATTGAACCTCACATATTAATCTTCAATATATGTATATTATTCATATTATGTGAGAATTATTAATATTATTTTACAATTTATACAAAAATTCTTAATCCACATATGGCTTGTGATGTGATATTAATTCCACAATGCTCATAATGGTGTGCCCCATTTTGCATTGGCTTTTGTAATCCCAAAACAATATCTCATAATATGTGGCCTATATCATCTCCATGTTTCACAATAACCATGTATTTTTCTATGGTGTTCCCTTTATCATCTTCCCATTTCATATTCACTACAGTCTTCCCAATTCCTAGAGAAACACCTTTCATGGTGCTTCAACATATCCTAGTATTCCATGGTTTTTAGGTTGAACTAACAATCATATTATATGATACAAAAAGTATCATTATCCATTTATGGCCACTTTATAAATCATATTTTACAATTTATAAATACCAATACATATTAGATACTCCCATTTAGTTAATTTTATGCATTTTATACCTTTAGTGCATTCTGCTGCTTCCTTGAAAATCTTACGCATGAAACTCAAATTTCTTACATATCAATTAAAAAATATTACATATCACTATGAATGGTTCCATTTTAAAAATTTAAACACTATAAAGGATATTATTTAAAAAAATATTAAATATCCTCAATATTGTTTTACCATTTCTAATTCTTACCAATCTTGAAGATATTATGTATCAGATCAAATGATATTACCTATACAAGGAAACTCTATACCTTTTATAATTTTTTTCCCCAAAAAATATACAAAAATCCTAAAAAAATATATTATATATTGATATATCCTCATTCCATTCTCATTTTCTTATATTATTCTTCTAGGATGACTTCCATAACTTCCAAGTACATTTGTTAGACTTTTTTTAAAACACAGCTTCAAGAATTATAACTTCCAAACATATTTACATCCAGACCAACTTATTGTTATTTCAATATACACAAAATACTTCTCACATATTTATTCTGGTCATTTTTTGATCATATAATGATCATTTTTAGTGGAATAAAACACAAAATTAGGCTAGTCTATCTTCAAGAAATCAACATGTAATAAAAAAACATAAAAAAAGAGCATACCTATAACATGTGTGTAGCATCCTACATCTTTATTTCTTATACAATAATGATTGAGGAAGATCATATGGAGTATAAAACAAAGATATCCTACCTCCAAGGTTGGAATGCCAACCACTGGATCACGGTCTCAATTGAAGCACTCACATATTCTCAAAGGGGTGTTAACACCTTCATAAAGAGTGATGAATGATCTATGGGAAGAAGAAATATTTTACAAGATTTTTATGAAATTAATGATCTATAAAATCATATAGTGAATGTATTCAATCAACACTAACCAAAAAGGAGAACTATTTATCCTTTTATAGGTGATATATGACACTTTTACACAGATGAAGAATGTGTCTATAATACTTGGGTATTATATAATAATACCCATGACATGATCCTTGTTAATAAATTAATTCAATGATCTTATTTTAAATATTTTAATCCATATGAAACTATGAGTGGAAATATGTGGTAGTTGCATTCTTAGTATGCATTAAAATTGAATACGTTGTGTTTGTCGACCACAATATGAAAATGCACCACTATAGAGTAGTGGTTCCTATTTTAGTGCAGTACCAAAAATCTCCCACTTTCACTAAAATCTCATAGTTCCAAACTTCATAGCTCTTTGAGAATCTATCTTAACTCTTTTGGATGTGGTTTTATCAAGATCTCTTTATTTTTAACAAATAATTTGGCCAAAACAGTATCCTTATCCAAGGCCCTAACTATATAACCCTATGGTCCATAGTAGTATTGAAAACAATTATGAAATATATATTTGATAGATATAATCAAAGAGTGGGAGGCATCTATAAAATCACTAGTGTTACTTAAGCTACTAAGGGGTCTGGTGTGATCTTTATTAAACATACTCATATCTATATATGAACATGCCCACTACTACATGTATCATATTCATTATATGTATACCAATATGACCCCTTTTTCCCATGACATCAAGTGACCGATTAACATGGAACATGTTGCCCTAGTATTGGTCATCTCACATTTTCTTGATTCTCCAAAGTAGACTGACCAAGTTTATGAATACATCACATGTCATTTATCTAACATATGGTCATTTCACATGTTCCTCATCTAAATAGCTAAGCACATAATATGTGACCTAACTAAGAATGGACATGAATTTTATATTTCTAATTCAACCAAGGTATAAATGCCTTAACTTTTCATATAAGAGGGAAATCCCAACTTGGTTTCACTCCAACCGATGACATGATCAGTAACATACCCAACCACCTCCTCATTAGATAAGTTCATATTTTGACTTTTTTAAGTAGGAAATCAAAGTATGAAGGTTTTAATACTAGTTATATATAAAACCTCAAGTAATAATGATTTATAATAATAATAAAACCCTAAATATATTGATGACTATATGATATTCCATGAGATATACTTTATCTAGTAAATCCAAGTAATGAGTATCTACTTATTTCCTCATGAATCTATTCTTTGTATATATTATAAAATCCTATAAAGCGAGTATAATAATCTATTCAAGTTAACCTTTACATTTTACCATATCCCATTATGATCCATGATGATCATCGGTTATAGAAAACTTAAATTTTTTGTATGTTAAGTAGATTTATCATACGACTATTCATTTAAAATAAATTACAGCATGCATAAATGAATGATAAATTAGGATTTCCTTTATTAGAACTACATGATAGATTTATAAAAATTACATAAATATCTTAAGTATTTAATACCTAGATACATACCATGAACCTCATGTTGTTGTTTCACTAATGGATTCATCAATGGATCTATTTCATTATCCCCTATAGCCACCCAACTAATATTTACATCACCCCTCTCAATGATCTATCATGTGAGATTGTACTTTCAAAGGCTTTTTTCCTTTGGTGAGACTAGGGTTCATTTACTTGGGATATTTATCCATTGTTTTCATGGTAAAGCTCAATGTATCCCTTTATTCTAGGAACCACCTCAAGTTTTGTGGTGAAATTATTGATCCAAAAAGATTCCATTGCAGCATCTGATGTAGAGAAGTAATATGCCTCTATTGTTGAGCCTCTTATAGTGTATTATTTAGAACTCCCCCAATTAATATATCCACCATTAAAAATAAATTTTAATCCATATTGAGATTTAAAATTATATTTTTCATATTGGAAGATAGAATCTATTTAACCTTTTATAAAAATATCATTTTCTCCTCCATAGACTAATAAAATATCTTTATTCCTTCTCAAGTACTAAATTGTGTTCTTAATAGAAATACAATGACTTTCACCAGGATTGGATTGGTATAAACTCATAATTTTAAGGTTAGATGTGAAATTTGGATGAGTACACAACATTTCATACATGATATATCCTTTTGGAGGATGCATAAGAAATTATATCCATTATTCCTAACTCTTTATAAGGATATTGAATCTTCTTAAGATTTGTGCCATGTAATACTAGTAAATAGACCTTTTTGAGTTTATCGTGATAAAACTTTTTAGCACTTTACCAATATATGTGTCCTAACTAGGTCTAATAATACTTTTATATATATCTATATAGATATTTATAGCTAGTATGTAGGTAGATTCAACCATTTATTTCATCAAGAATAATTTACCCAGCCACATATTCATGGAGTGAAGAGCTAGGATATCATTTCTGATAAGAATTAAGTCATATACATACAATATTAGAAAAACTACTATGTTCCCAATAATATTATTGTATACACAAGAATAATCTAGGTTTTTTATGAAATAAAACTCTTTTATTACATCTTCAAACAAGATATTCCAACTCTAGGAATCTTGCTTCAGTCCATACATGGATTGTAGAAACTTTCATACCTTAGTAGTATCATTTGGAAATTCAAAACCTTTGAGTTTTATTATATACACATACTAGAATAAATTTAAAATAAGGAAATAAATTTTTACATCCATATGATATATCTCATAACCAAAATGAGATGTTAAAGTATGAAAATATGAATAGATTTTATCATCACAATTGGAGGAAAGGTTTCTTCATAGTCAATACCATGATTTTTTTGTAACATTTAGTCACTATGCTAACTTTATAGGTATACATTATAAAATCCATGTAATTTTTCTTATGAAAACCCACATGCACATATGGGTCTTAACCCTTTAGTTTCATATACCATATTCCAAACTTGGTTAGTGTACATGTATTCCATCTCAGATTCCATGTATTTTAACCATTTATTAGAATTAGAAAACTCAATGGATTTGTAGATAAAAGTATATTAACTTATAAATGTTACTCTATCATCATTAGCCATGAAAAATATACATATATCAAGTTCTTGAATAATCCCACCTAACCTTTAGTTTTCTTATGTAAAACACACTTTCACCATATGGTTCTTACCCCTTCAGATGCATCCACCATGTTCCAAACTTGGTTAGTATACATGAACTCCATCTCAGATTCCATGTATTTTAACTATTTATTAGAATCAAAACTCTCAATGTATTCATGGTAAGAATTAGGTTCATTACCTATGAAAATTACTCCATCATCATTATACATGAGAAATCCATATCTATTAGGTTCCTAAAGAATCCTACCAGACCTTCTAGGTTCTTGTATAACTTGATTAGGATCTTCTTCAACAAATGTTTGTGAAATAGACTCAATATCCATATCAGGAACACTTTATTTTTGTCGGTCTTGGAATTATATAAGCTCAAATTTCCTCCCAATTATTCCTCAATTGATAAATTCCTTCTCAATTAATATATAAAATAATGTCAAAAACACTTTGTTCCCAGAAAGGTTATAGAAATAATATCTCATTGTTTCTTTGGGATAAACAATAAATAAATAACTATATAATTTGGGAATATGTTTTTCAGTGTCCAATCATCCTATGAGTGATTCACAACCCCAAATCCACATAAAATACATTTTGGATGTTTTTTAATCCATATCTCATGTGGATTATTTATGACTACTTTAGATGGAATGTGATTTAGTAAGAATACAATGATCTCTAGAGCATAACCCTAGAATGAAATTGTAAGTCCACATAGACTCATAATTGACTAAACCATGTATAAAAACATAAAATTACTCCTTTGAGACACACAATTCCATTATGGTGTTCCAGGTGGAGTGATTTATGAAAAAATTCCATAATATATGGATTCCTGACTTAAGTATTCACCACCCTAATATGATTGAAGAATCTTAATAATTTTCCAAGTTTATTTTATACTTTACTTTGAAAATATTAGAACTTTTAAAAAGTTCCATACTTGTGTTTCATTAGATAAAATAACCCTACTAACTAAAGTCATCAGTAAAGGTAATTATGTACCTAAAACCACTAAGTTTTTATGTACCCATTAGTCTATACACATCATTATGTATGAGATCTAATAGTCCACTAGACCTTTCAAATTTTTAATTAAAATGTGACTTTTTAATTTTTCCTAATAAACATGATTTGCATGTATCAAATGATTCATAATAAAATGAGTCTATCTATCCATATTTATGAAGACTTTGAGTGTGTTTCTTATATATATATCTATGGTTAAAATACCTAATTTAAGTGGGATTAGAATCAACCCTAACCTTATTATTTTGAATGTTATAAATATGATTATCCAAATCTAGAATTTATAAACCATTTACCATATTACCAATGACACAAAACATTTCATTCTTATATATATAACAACACTAATTTTTAATATTAAATGAAAATATTGTCTTTTCAAAAAAATATATAGAAATCAAATTTCTATTTATGGTAAGAACATAATAATAGTTATTCAATTATAGGATTAATCAATTTGTTAGAGTCTAATTATAAGTGTTGACTTCTAATGAAACAACACTTTCTATATTACCTCCATAAAGACATACTTCACCCTTAATCAATTCCATCCCACATCTAAGTCTTTATTAGTTAGCACAAATGTGTGATTCACACCCAGTTTCTAACACCCATGAATTAGAGTTAGTGAAATTAAACTTTATAGAATTTACATTTAGGGGGTCTGAATGGTTATCCAAGAACACTTCTAAATGATAGATACCAATTTTGATTTTTTTATAGCTCATACATATTAATGATCCCAATTTGATTTCCATAAATAATGTTATAATATATAACTAGGAAATATAGATGGGTGAGTATCATGTTTTATATATTTTAATCAATGAATTTAAATGATATTTCTCACACTAAATTTGATAATCCTATGCATAATATTCATTTAATTAGATAAGAATAATATTTCACAAAATAATGAGTCTACTTTAGTGTTACTTTAACAACTTATTTATTTATGTAGGGAATTATCCCAATCATAATAGTTTTGATTCTTGGAAAGTTTAGTGGATAAATATTTATCCAAATCCATCATATAGATAAACTCTACATCATTTCTCTGGTATCCTTCCTAAGGGTTTCCTAGCTAAGTATCTCTCAAATAAAATTCCAAGAAAAATATAACAAAGGATATTCCAGGAACACATTTCTTTAGAAAAACATACCCAAGTATGATCTAGTGTCACCCCTTACTTTATTTCATTAAAAAAGATAATCTAGAAGCATACCATTTTAGTATAACCTACCTAGTTGAATGATCAATGTCTTGAAAATTGTCACATTTAAAGTAATATCACACTTATTATTTGATGAGTTTTTTTCTTTTAAAGTATAACCAATTTAATGTACATCATATTTATATTAAATTCATAACTATTTCATCTCATGTAATATTTATATTCTAGTGTTTTATTCATTTTTGTGTATGCATGCTTCTAATGATTTTTTTTAATCCTTATTCCATACACTAAATTAATGTGTTTTCACCATATTAATGTGTAACTCTTTACACAATCCATAGTATGTGTTATCCAACCAAATATAGAATACAAAAATATTCATACTCATCCAAATTAATCATATGCATAAGGTACATGAACTCTTCATGTAAGTGTTTATAACTATATGATATTGATGGTCTCTACATGAGTAATCTTGGAGCGATAGTTTTTCAACCCCTCAACTTTCTAGAAAAAGGCATAATCCTCAAGGTCGGTGGGTAGTCTAACCCAAATTCCCTCTCCTCGAGGATAATTTACTCAAGAAAGAGTTTAATTTCTGATAATTATAAAACCAAATATGTAAAATCTATGACCAACAACTAAATTAAATTACAAACTGAGTTCAAGGTAGATGAAAACTAAATCTTATAAAGTAATACCTAGAATGTAATAGATAAATCTATCTCTTAGAAGTAATTTATCACATAAAATTTTCATACACAACATACATAATATATAAAATTTTATATCTATAAATAAAGAATTTATTGACTCTTAAATAAATGAACATTTAACAAATTTAACATGAGAATGATTTATGAATGATTCATAAATAAAATCTTACTATAAAAATTTTATAATTAAGCTAAATATTATGGATATTCTATGATCATTGACATAAACATTTTTATATCTTATGTCAATATGAACTCCTTAATATTTTCTATTATATGGTATTATATATAATTTGGTAAAAGGTATTTTAAATATTTAATATTTTAGAGTATTCTCATTAATAAATATTTCATAAATAATTATTTAATTAATTATAAACACTTTTATAATTATTTAATTTATAAAATCTTTATAAATTAAAATACTCTAAAAATACCTTTTATTATTTATAAATATTTTTTAAACCATATGTGAAAATCAAAAAAATTAATTTTTTCAAAACATCTATTTACCCTTATGCACAAACCATTTCTATTATGAGGGTGGAAAAGTGACCTTTATGTAGAACATTTATGCATAAGGTTAACCTTTAAATTTTAACAGTGCATAAGGGTAGATAATACTAACCATTACACAACATTTTCTACTTAAAGGTAAACCATTATTACCTTTTCACAAGCTATGAGGGATTCTATATAAAGATATCTTATACAATGATGTTCTTTATACAAAAACTCTACATAAATGTGAAATGAAATTAACTTTACATATCCACATATACATCAGGGTACTTGAGGTGAACCATTATGTCTAATCTATGTAAGGGTAATATAAGATTGTTTTTATGTATAGAAACATGTATAGGTAATTTCATATGCATTTTATGATTTCTCTATTCTTTAAAACTAGTGATTAAACACAATGAATCCTTAAAGAACTTATGATCTGATACGACTAATGGATTTTATTTTATTATCTCATGATCATTGGTAGTGGAAGAAAACCCAAAATCATGTTGATTTATCTTCAAGAAATCAACATGTAAGAAAAATGTAAAAATAGAGCATACATGTAACTTGTGTTAAGTAGACTCCATATTCCTTTATTGTAAGATAATTCTTAAGTAACATCATAAGTAGTAGTAGGAAAATATAGATTACCTTTTATGGGGGGACACGAACTTCTAGATCCTGATCTCAATTGGAGGACTCCCCTACTCCTACAGGGGTGATGGCATCTTTATTAAGGTTGATGGATGAGATACAGGATAAAGAAATATTTTACAATATTTTCATGAAATTGGTGATCTTCAGTAGAATTTAATGAATTCATTTTGTCTACAAAATCTAATAAGGATAATCATTTCTCCTTTTATAGGTGATATTCGACACTTCTTCATAAATGAAGAATGTGTCTGTAATACTTGGGTATTATCTAATAATACCAATTATATGTTCCTTTTTGATAAATGTATCCAATGATCTAAATGAAATTTTTTTAACCTAGATGAAACCATGAGATAAAAGATATGGTGGGAGCATGCATCATATGCATGAAAATATAAGATGTTGAGTTTGTCGACCATAATATGCACATGTGCCACTATAGTGTGGCGGTGCCTATTTTAGTGCACTTCCAACAATTTCATGCACATAACTCCTAGTTCTTTTAACAAATCTTCCTATTCCAAGATTATTTCACATAAATTCTAGAACAAAATATTACTCAAACTCTGAATTCATTTCTATCATTCTTATGCAATCAAAAAATTCAACACTTATTTTTATCAAAACCAACACACAACCTCTTCATTGAAAATTTTTCAAAATTTGGATTTTTTTTCAATGCTACTATAAATCCTCATTCAAATTTTAACTATAGATTATTCAAAAAATTATATATAGATTTATGATTTATTCTTCTCAGCCCCCTGTTAATAAAATGAAAAGGGCTTTATAATATAGATTTTTATTTTCATTATCCCCCTATATCTCTGAATTCCATAGGGGTATCTTCCTAGCTATAACCCCACTTCATCCATATAATAATTTCTCAATAAAGGTCTTACTGGAGAAATATGGTTCTCCTCA
Source organism: Viscum album (assembly GCA_963277665.1). Classification (NCBI taxonomy): domain Eukaryota; kingdom Viridiplantae; phylum Streptophyta; class Magnoliopsida; order Santalales; family Viscaceae; genus Viscum; species Viscum album. The sequence continues at coordinate 1,073,560,328 of OY728157.1, read as the reverse complement.
ACCTCTAAAAACATGATTTAGATAGTTTGTTCTCCCCATTTTTCATGAAATCCAATTCTAGACCACTTAAAACCACTAGTTGACATTAAAAAATCTTGTATCTATCAACCATTTGAATTTTTAACTTAAAAACATTAGTCTATTTTAACCACTTCCAAATCATCCTGAAATATTGAGCTTTAGACTCCATTAACCACCTTCAGACCACTAGGCTCTTTCAAACATTTTTTTATTGAACCTTTTTAACTTTTAGAAACTATTGGAATTCAAAATATTTCACTTCATCTATGATATTACTTGTTTGGTAAAAAAATTCCATATTTTTTACCATTCAAGCTCTAAAACATTTCCTCTCTTCAACTATATTCTACTTAAACATTTTCAGTAAGTGAATTTACCACTCAATAATGAGTCGTTGATGAATTTTATAATCCTATTAAGTGGAACATAGTGTAGGAAACAAGAGTTCAATCCAAAAACTTAAAATATATGCACATCACTCCCTTAATTATATAAAAACTAGTAGCTTGAGTTTTAAGTCATTCTAAAAAAACACCACATGATCTCAATTATGCTTACACAAAATCTCCAGTTGATAACATTAAAGTACAAAGTGTGTGAGTAATATGACATTTTATATCAATGTATACCTATTGTTTGTGATAATCATGTGATACCACTTGATATCCATTAACCTTATTTTCATAACAACTTTCCTCTTCTTCTAGATAGGGATAAACATACTTTGAGTCCTCATCACCAACTCTCCCTAAATTCCTTCAGATCTTTACACCAAAAATTAAGATAATATTTAATTATGGGTATAATTTTTTGGTTATGAAACTTTCTTTCCAACCACTTTTGGTATCTTTAAAAATAAACAATTGATTCCATATTTGTTAGTAATTAAAAAATTTACAATAATTAAAAAAATGTTTTTGATTTTTCTTTGATCTATCTTATTCATCTTTTAGTGGTCTGATATCACTAGAGATGTGGCCTAATATCACTTTTTGATCACCAAAGATGGATCTATACCACTATAGATTCTAATTAGGATCTTCATAATTTGAGTTTCATTATCACGGTATGAAAACTTCATATTCAACTTTAAATTCCAAATTGGTTGATCGACACCAATTATTGAGTTAGATCAGGGAATTCAGACAATTTAAGTATTTTTTATAATCTTGATACCACTAGGAACTTGTAATAACTCTGACTCCTCTAGTTACATTTATCTCATTTTAGCATAATAAAAACATCTTTCAGAGGATACACACCCCATGAATCAATTCTCTCCCCCAAGTCTGCATCACTCAAAATATCAGTTAAAAACATTCAAATAAATGGGAAGATGGGTACTTCCTGGTATCCTCAGGTTGAGGAATGTGGATGTTCTTGGTGAACTAACACTTTTTTCACACTTACTTTCAAGACTTTTTAGTGGTTTTCTTGAATTACTGCTTGTGAAAATTTCATTATGGATTATCTCTCTGAGATTCCTTATCTTCCTTATCTTGGACTTCATTTTTTTAGACTAATACCACCTATTAAAGTTTATTCTAATGATTTATTTTTATTACATGATTCAACATGAATATTTTTCTAAGGAGGTATCTCCCACCAATATTCACTTATTACATTATGGTATATTTATTAAAAGCACTAAGTTATTCTTCATGTCTATCTTCTTCAATTATCATAAGAGTCACCTAGGACTTTTTCATCCTTGGTGAGTCTTTCTTTAAGTGAACGTACTTATTTCTCATAGTAGTGAATATTACTTCTTTTTCTTATATATCTTATATCATTATTTATATGAAGGATGTTTTTATTATATCATCATTGGTTCCTGGTACACCCCTTATTATACTCCTTTACTTTTCTCCAAGGTAGTATACCTATTTTCCAGTTTAACTGATTTTCTCTTAGTGAAAACTATATTCCCATGTGTCATAAGAATGGATTATTTCCTTATAAATTATTTTTCTCATTTCCTAATGTATTTTATTTCCATATTATTATAGTTAAAAAAATAAATCATCTTCTGATAAAATAATACATCATACAGTTATGACTAAGTTGAGATTTTAATTCAATAGTTTTTCTTCAACCTTTGAGCCCTTAGGATTCTAGACACATAGTCTTAATGTGTCTCAATATTCCATGAAAATAGCATTTCATAATTATATTCCTTTGAGAGACTTATCTTCCAAGTTTATAGGATGCCTTCCTTTTATTCACTGGTTCTAGATTTATAACTTTGTATACTCCACTTATTGAGGATATCATGGAGGGAATCTCTTGATTCTCTTTTTTTCATTTGAGGATCTGAGATTTGATTCAATATCATTGATCTTTTAATCGTTACCATACCATTGGGTAGACATATTATTCAACCTTTTTATAGATTATTTTCCCTGGTTTTATCCTTTATTAAAATTTTGTTTTTAGAGGGATAATAGTTAATTTGAATGAATAAAAAATAAAAAATTTAGTTCTAAATCACCTTTGTGAGAATTTGGGAAATCTCACAAGGCATTACCTGGGGTTATGTAACACCTCGAGCTTCCACAATACGCTTCTCATTCAATAATGCAATAGCTTGTATTGTACGCAACTTCGAGTTCTAAAACACCGCGACTAATCAAAGTAGCCGTTATGAATAGTAATAACCACTTTTTAAAATTATATAAATTTTATATTTCAAAATGGACTTCATTTTTGGATTCTGAATATCAAAATTATCCTATGTTGAATTTTTGGTATTTTTCTGAGAACTTCTAATTTTTATGAATAGTGAAAAATACTTAAAAACAACTTTTTTAATAAAAATAATTTATAGTGATAAATTATACTATTTAGTGGTTTTAAAGTATAATTAGAATATATTTTTACCATTTTATCCAATGGTGGTCATTACAATTAATTTAACATTGAAATTGGACATAAACAATTGCCAATCTTTTGATATAAATTGTTTCTTAAAAACACGCTATTTGCTGTGACAGCGGGAATTAATTATAAAATTAATTAATGCAACTTATATGTTTTGAATTTTCTAAAATAGGAATCATTTTTGAATTCGGAATATCAATTATAGCTTAGGGTGAAATTTTGGCATTGTTCTGAAAAACTTCAATTTTTGATGAATAGTGAAACCACTAAGTGGTAGTTAAATAACTGATTTTTCGTTTAAATGAAATATTACCACTTCTGTGATTTGATTTTCAAAAATCCGACATACATGGTTGTCATTAAGAAGTAAAATGTGGTTCAATGAGATTAAAATAATTTTTGGTGAATAGTAACTTTTAAGTTCTTAATCGCGATTAGAGGTAATTAGTGTAGTTTAAGGTAAAAATAATGTTTTAATAATATGAGATGATATTGACACATGTCATACCCTCATTGGATGTGCCATGGACGACCAAGAAAATCCATGGGTCAACTTGGGGACCCCATGGAGCCACTTTAGTTAGAAAATGACATAAATACCTTTTATTTAATGTTAAAGTAAAAAATGACACAAACATGAAACGTTTTACTAAAACAATTTTTACATGGGGTTATACAAGTCATATTTTTGACTATAAATAGTAATTGGAAAGCTAAAAAGATTTCCTACATCATAGTATTTTTTTATAATTTTTAGACATTAGGTAAATTAAATTATTTATGACACCATGATGATGCAGCGATGACCTCATTATTTAACGATTTAAATAAAATAAAAAGATAATGTAAAATACAAGGCTTACACTTGTCCAAAGACTATTGGATGGGTAGATTTCTAACCCTTATCACCTTATCCGCGAATTATATAAGTGTGGGACCTTTAGAATCTGAAAAGCATTGTATAATAATGTAAAAGTTTCTTACATTCCAAGAGTGTCCCTCCTCTCCTCTTATAAAAGGACCCCACCTCTACCACCTCATTCACACTTCCAAGCCATTTTTCTCAGCCAACCTCTGCCCAAATACTCTCCCATCTTCCCCCTCTTACTCCTAGAAGCCTCACTTTGGGCAGAACGCTTCCCAAGGAAGCCTTTGGCTCAAATCAAAAAGAGTTACCCGATTTTGAGGTAATGTCTTCTCTAATGTTGTTTTGTTTTATTTTTCTTCTCCAACCCCCTAAACTCTTTTTATTCATTTATTTTGTAACAAAAACAGTATCCTCAATATACTAGTATGTTTTTATAATAAGTATTCGAGCTACACTTACACACACTTACATCTAATGGTTAAAGAGCATACTGTTTCTGTGGATGGCGAATTTCTGCCTCACGAAATGATGATTGTTCAAATTATTTAACACCTATAATGGTGGCCATTTTGATGACACTATTTTCATATATGATATATATAATATGTTTATGTTTTACTTATGCTTTTTTATTTCTCATTTATGGCATACTTTATGATTTCCATTATGGGTAAACGCGATAATTTCATTTTAGGAAGTACGGACTACCGCCCCCTCAAAGTGATTTGAATCGTTAATGCCATGTGTGGGATGTATAAAGGATGGAGTAAATGGTATTATACACTATATTATACTGGAATTATATTATACATTTATATCATTATGATTTCATTCCATTAAATATGAAATAGAAATGAAAGTAGCGTTCATGCGTACGTACGGCTTACCGTCTCCATGAACGGTGCATTTCATTTCTTACCTCTAAATGTTACGTAATATTATAAATGAATGTATATACTGGATATATATGATATATATGACATCTAAATCATGAATATAATTCTGGAGATAATGGATATTCTACCACATAAACCACTTGTAATTATAAGAAGTTTATTGTTGACTCAAGTACCAAAGATCGACAAAACGACCGTTATTAACTTAAATAATTACATAATGTTCATATCATTGTAATAAGTGATATAAAAAGGATAATGAAATTGAAAATGGTTCTTAATAAGTTATATATTAACTCTAGTTTATTATTCAGGAGGTTAAAGAACGGTTGAGTCAAGTCAGACACGAGGTAAGGGAATTTCTTAACCCAACTTCCATTCTTTGGGTCAATCTCCTACTTTCAAATTATGTCATGATATTATTATGTCCTATTTTGTATTTTTACTTTATTTATGTGTACCTATAGTGAATACACATAATAGATCTATTTTATTTTAAAAATGATCTTTTTAAGGACTTCGTCTCAATCTCCTTTCATTGAGGCATATTTGGTTTTATACACAACTTTCTTTTATACGGTGTATAAAACCCTTTGACTTTTACGTTTATTCAAAAGGAATATTTTTTATATGAAGTGTTTTACTAAACGAAAAAAATGGAATGTTTTTCTTTCCGTACTTATGCGGCGACAAAGACTTCTCCGCCGCCATGACCATTATTTGAGTTTTGGCTTCCTCTACAAGCCATCACTTTTTTTATGAACAATAAATACAAAGTTTTAACTTTCTTTTATTTTGGTATTCAAAATGGTTTTGAAATCATTTTTATTATATCAATGTGTTGTATTGATATCTTGTGATTGAAATGTGGAAATGTTATGTTTCCTTTATGCATGTTTTATGTGATACGATTATGTTATGGTTTATGATATGTTTAAACCTATTCATATGAGGAATGCATTGGACTTAATAAGTGATGGGTGGAGCCCGCTATAGCTCCTCGATGCATCGGCAGGTCTCATGAGAGAAACTAGTGTCTTGAAACGAGGCCTTGACAAAATCTTATTTGTGGTCTTGGCACGAGGCCTTGGATACGTGGTTATGATAGTCTGGCATTATGCATTCCATCATTATGAAAGTGGTTATTGATATTGCATGTGATTATTCGACCAGTAGAATATGCATGTGAAGAAGTAAATGGCATTATCTCATTTTAATTTTTCCGTATTATGTTGATGTTCAAGTTTAAAATGCTTTTGTTTTAGTTATACATTTCCTTAAATGTTTATGTTTATTTATGAAAGCTTCCGCAATATTGTTATCCTTACTGAGCATCTGAGCTCACCCCTTTCAATGTTTTAATATTTTCCAGGATGTGAAGAAGTATTTTATAAATGACCTGCAGGGATAGTCAGAAGAGTATATGAGTGTGGACTATGAAGACATTGTTATTAGTTTTTCACCTTATGATGTAATGTAACATTTATGAATGTATCTAGTGTTTCCAAGGATACTAAACTAATTGGTCTTTCGAGACTTGATCTTTTGTGATCATGCCAATGTTACGAAGTAATGCACCGACTATGGGTAGCTAGGGTCGGGGCGTTACAGTTGGTATCAGAGGCAGTTTAGTACTAACCTTGGAAGCTAGATTTAGATAAACTCTGATTAGAGAACATAGCCCGAAGATAGACTTTGAGGATTAGTATAGAAGAACTTCCTAGAATTTTGGTATTGTAGAGATTTTGTGAGTTTTCCGAGCAATACATCCCTGTATGGATACGAGCAGGTAGAGGCGGCGCTGGCACAGATGTACCTAGGGGTAAAACCCGAAAACACCGCTTTGAGCTAGACTCGAACGGGAACTGGTGCACGACAACGGGCCTTGCTGCACTCTTGGTTACGACACTCCCGGGGGATATGCTTAGGATAATTCTCATTTTCTTTACAAACCACTATGAAGGGTTATGAGTATATAATTCCTCAAAGAAAACTTTTTTTATGATTATGGATTATATCCATAAATAGTTAAATTAGTGTTAAGTGTTTTACAAGTATGGAATTGTGTATTTTGATTCATAAACTAATCTAGTTTATGCCATTGTATAGAAATGGCGCCTAGTGGAAGGAATGGAAACCGTATCAATGCACGAACTCTGTGTACGGATTTCCCTCCTGCTCAAGATAATTATTGTGGATCTGGAGATACAACTGGTGCTGATCAACTTATTACCATACTGGGACAACTCACTCAAGTTATGAATAATAACCTTACTCGTATGGATCACCCTGATCCACAATGTGGAGGATCAATGTTAGACCGCTTCATGAGGCAACAACCGCCAACATTTAATGGGGGTACAAATACATTAGTAGCTGAGCAATGGATAAACTCCTTAGAGAAAATATTCCATGCATTGGGGAGTAGCGAAAGGGAGAAGGTTGTCATGGTAGTTTACCGCCTCACTGGAGATGCCGATCAGTGGTGGTCGCTGATTCAAAACACAAATGGAGATGATGACGTATCGAATATGGAATGGAGGGAGTTCAAAGAGATTTTCCTAGAAAAATACTATTCTCGTGACCATCGAGCAGATATGGAAAGACAATTTTTGAGTCTGAGACAAAAGGAGGATGAGAATGTCGCAAAGTATGAAGCCAACTTTACAAGGTTAGCGAGGCATGCTGCAGATTATATACGTAACCCAAGAAGTAAGATTGATCGTTTCTTTGATGGGTTAAAAACATTTCTCCGTCGAGCATTAGTCTCACAAACCTTCTCGTCATATGAAGATATTGTCTCGTGTTCTATCAAGACAGAAAAGGAATTCTCTAAGTCTTATGACAACAAAGTAATGAAAGAGAAGAAGAGAATGGTGGAACAAGAGACAGATAAATGGAAAAAGGGAAAGAATGATTTTCCATTATGTGATAATTGTGGGAAGAATCACCCTGGTACTTGCCTAAAAGGAATGGGAGTTTGTTATAAATGTGGGAAAAAAGGTCACCAGGCGCGTGATTGCAAGGGAAAGAAAGAGGCTATCAATGTTGAATTCTACAATTGTAGGAAAATAGCGCATTATGAAAATGAATGTCCTAAGCGTCAGGGAAACTTACCTCAGAAAAGGCCAAGGGATCAAGGACAATCTTATGCTGTTACTACAGTTAAAGCAGAATAACTAATGTATTGGTGCTTTTGGACTCATGGATTATATTCTGGTTATTAGAATAATGTGATATATATATAAGGATTGTACTTCAGTACTTGTTGATTTCAGTAAGGTTTTAATATGATGAAGGTAATTATATTTTTAGTATGTGACAATAAGAGAAACTTTACTTTGTTTAGGGAATCTAATGTGACAATTGATTTTGGAATTTAAGGACCCTTTAGAGAAAGTCTGGACAGAGGTATTTTGGATAACTATAAAGGTTGGAATGGATTAAGTTGATATTTGGATAGTATTGTTTAAGGTTAAAACATTTCTGAAGATTATTTTTGGAATATTATAATACTATAGTTTTAAGAAAAAGACAACCTACAGGGTGGGGCATAACTCGTCGCGTCGGACAAAGCTGCAGGAATCGAACCCACAACCATAGTGCGACAAGCCTTTATCACCTACCACTAGCCTACAGGAAGTCCATGGCTATTACAAAATAGTTTTACTAATCTAAATGGTATGTGTTAATATTTGGAACCTTATACAATTAGGATAAATAGAATATTTTTGAGTTCTATTATCTTTTTGAGTGAAAGATGAGTTTGTGGTAGAAATTAGTTGAAGGTTGAAACTCTACTTGTCAAGCATAAATATATATATACACCTATATCTTATTCTATGAATAAATTAATTCTTAAACTTTATTAAAGGGATATTAAAACAAAAAAATGTGGTATCCTAATACCTTATGTCTTGTTGAACTGATGATATTTTTAATCAACATAGACTGAAGGCTTTAAGGCCCTCAATTTGACAGTTGATTGTGATTGATGACCTCAATCACTCCCTACAAATATTTACGTTTTTCCTCTAATTATATGGCTCTAATTTCCACCAATGTTCTCTTAATTGAGATCATAATTGGGTAGTGACTTTTTCATTTCCCTTTCCATCTTATTAAGGCTAACTTTTATTAATCTTATTTCCGATGTGGGTTTTCCACAAAGGTATTTTCTATTTTCAACCTTTTATTTTCCAAGAAAAATTTCAAATTGCGAGGATGCAATTTATTGAAGGAGGGGAGAATGTAACACCCCGAGCTTCCACAATACGCTTCTCATTCAATAATGCAATAGCTTGCATTGTACGCAACTTCGAGTTCTAAAACACCGCGACTAATCAAAGTAGCCGTTATGAATAGTAATAACCACTTTTTAAAATTATAGAAATTTTATATTTCAAAATGGACTTCATTTTTGGATTCGTAATATCGAAATTAGCCTATGTTGAATTTTTGGTATTTTTCTGAGAACTTCTAATTTTTATGAATAGTGAAAAATACTTAAAAACAAATTTTTTAATAAAAATAATTTATAGTGATAAATTATGCTATTTAGTGGTTTTAAAGTATAATTAGAATATATTTTTACCATTTTATCAAATGGTGGTCATTAGAATTAATTTAACATTGAAATTGGACATAAACAATTGCCAATCTTTTGATATAAATTGTTTCTTAAAAACATGATATTTGTTGTGACAGCGGGAATTAATTATAAAATTAATTAATGCAACTTATATGTTTGTAATTTTGTAAAATAGGCATCATTTTTTAATTCGGAATATCAATTATAGCTTAGGGTGAAATTTTGGCATTGTTCTGAAAAACTTCAATTTTTGATGAATAGTGAAACCACTAAGTGGTAGTTAAATAACTGATTTTTCGTTTAAATGAAATATTACCACTTCTGTGATTTGATTTTCAAAAATCCGACATACATGGTTTTCATTAAGAAGTAAAATGTGGTTCAATTAGATTAAAATAATTTTTGGTGAATAGTAACTTTTAAGTTCTTAATCGCGATTAGAGATAATTAGTGTAGTTTAAGGTAAAAATAATGTTTTAATAATATGAGATGAGCTTGACACATGTCCTACCCTCATTGGATGTGCCATGGACGACCAATAAAATCCATGGGTCAACTTGGGGACCCCATGGAGCCACTTTAGTTAGAAAATGACATAAATACCTTTTATTTAATGTTAAAGTAAAAAATGAAACAAACATGAAATTTTTTACTAAAACAATTTTTACATGGGGTTATAAAAGTCATATTTTTTACTATAAATAGTCATTGGAAATATAAAAAGATTTTCTACATCATAGTATTTTTTTTATAATTTTTAGACATTAGGTAAATTAAATTATTTATGACACCATGATGATGCAGCGATGACCTCATTATTTAACGATTTAAATAAAATAAAAAGATAATGTAAAATCCAAGGATTACACTTGTCCAAAGACTATTGGATGGGTAGATTTCGAACCCTTATCACATTAGCCACGAATTATATAAGTTTTGGACCTTTATAATCCTAAAAGCATTGTATAATAATGTAAAATTTTCTTACATTCCAAGAGTGCCCCTCCTCTCCTCTTATAAAAGGCCCCCACCTCTACCACCTCATTCACACGTTCAAGCCATTTGTCTCGGCCAAAATCTGCCCAAATACTCTCCCAACTTCCCCCTCTTACTCCTAGAAGCCTCACTTTGGGCAGAACTCTTCCCAAGGAAGCCTTTGGCTCAAATCAAAAAGAGTTACCCGATTTTGAGGTAATGTCTTCTCTAATGTTGTTTTGTTTTATTTTTCTTCTACAAACCCCTAAACTCTTTTTATTAATTTCTTTTGTAACAACACCAGTATCCTCAATATACTAGGATGTTTTTATAAGAAGTATTCGAGCTACACTTACACACACCTACATCTAATGGTTAAAGAACATACTGTTTCTGTGGATGGCGAATTTCTGCCTCACGAAACGATGATTGTTCAAATTCTTTTAACACCTATAATGGTGGACATTTTGATGACAAAATTTTCATATATGATATATATAATATGTTTATGTTTTACTTATGCTTCTTTATTTCTCATTTATTTCATACTTTATGATTTCCATTATGGGTAAACGCGATAATTTCATTTTAGGAAGTGCGGACTACCGCCCCCTCAAAGTGATTTGAATCGTTAATGCCATATGTCGGATGTATAAAGGATGGAGTAAATGGTATTATACACTATATTATACTGGAATTATATTATACATTTATATCATTATGATTTAATTCCATTAAATACGAAATAGAAATGAAAGTAGCGTTCATGCGTACGTACGGCTTACCGTCTCCATGAACGGTGCATTTCATTTCTTACCTCTAAATGTTACGTAATATTATAAATTAATGTATATACTGGATATATATGATATATATTACATCTAAATCATGAATATAATTCTGTATATAATGGATATTCTACCACATAAACAACTTTTAATTATAATAAGTTTATTGTTGACTCAAGTACCAAAGATCGACAAAACGACCGTTATTAACTTAAATAATTACATAATGTTCATATCATTGTAATAAGTGATATAAAAAGGATAATGAAATTGAAAATGGTTCTTAATAAGGTATATATTAACTCTAGTTTATTATTCAGGAGGTTGAAGAACGGTTGAGTCAAGTCAGACACGAGGTAAGGGAATTTCTTAACCCAACTTTCATTCTTTGGGTTAATCTCCTACTTTCAAATTATGTCATGATATTATTATGTCCTATTTTGTATTTTTACTTTCTTTATGTGTACCTATATTGAATAAACATAATATATCTATTTTATTTTAAAAAAGATCTTTTTAAGGACTTCGTCTCAATCTCCTTTCATTGAGGCATATTTCGTTTTATACACAACTTTCTTTTATACGGTGTATAAACCCCTTTGACTTTTACGTTTATTCAAAAGGAATATTTTTTATACGAAGTGTTTTACTAAACGACAAAAAGGGAATGTTTTTCTTTCCGTACTTATGCGGCGACAATGACTTCTTCGCCGCCGTGACCATTATTTGAGTTTTGGCTTCCTCTACAAGCCATCACTTTTATTTATGAAAAATAAATACAAAGTTTTAACTTTCTTTTATTTTGGTATTGAAAATGGTTTTGAAAGCATTTTTATTATATCAATGTGTTGTATTGATATCTTGTGATTGAAATGTGGAAATGTTATGTTTCCTTTATGCATGTTTTATGTGATACGATTATGTTATGGTTTATGATATGTTTAAACCTATTCATATGAGGAATGCATTGGACTTAATAAGTGACGGGTGGAGCCCGATATAGCTCCTCGATGCATCGGCAGGTCTCATGAGACAAACTAGTGTCTTGGCACGAGGCCTTGAAAAAATATTATTTGTGTTCTTGGCACGAGGCATTGGCTACGTGGTTATGATAGTCTGGAATTATGCATTCAATCATTATGAAAGTGGTTATTGATATTGCATGTGATTATTTGACCAGTAGAATATCCATGTGAAGAAGTAAATGGCATTATCTCATTTTACTTTTTCCATATTATGTTGATGTTCAAGTTTAAAAGGCTTTTGTTTTAGTTATACATTGCCTTAAATGTTTATGTTTATTTATGAAAGCTTCCGCAATATTGTTATCCTTACTGAGCATCTGAGCTCACCCCTTTCAATGTTTTAATATTTTCCAGGATGTGAAGAAGTATTTTATGAATGACCTGCAGGGATAGTCAGAAGAGGATATGAGTGTGGACTATGAAGACATTGTTATTAGTTTTTCACCTTATGATGTAATGTAACATTTATGAATGTATCTAGTGTTTCCAAGGCTACTAAACTAATCGGTCTTTAGAGACTTGATCTTTTGTGATCATGCCAATGTTACGAAGTAATGCACCGACTCTGGGTAGCTGGGGCCGGGGCGTTACAGGTTATTAAACACAAAAATACATCAAAAAATCATTTAAGACAAGGCTGAGATAATTATAACCAGTCACTCTATATAATCCCCATTGTAAAGTAGTTACCTTGATTTTTAGGAATTGCTTGATGATTTCGTCAAAGTGGTGGGCTAACTTGTCCCACATTTGGATGTACTCCTCAATATTGATCTTATTTCCATTTAATTCTTTCACCAAAATGTAGTCTTGTATATTTATCAATACCCTTTAATGCCCACTAATTTCAAAATGGATCATTCTTTCATATATTCAGTTAACCTCCTCCATTGTATATTTTATATAGAAGGATCCTTTGGGAATTTCTTCCTATATATTGCGCAAGTTCCTTAAGTAGATAACTTTAATCCTTTATATTTGCACCCATTTTTATTATATATACATTTAAGCACACATTTACTCTATTTATCCTTTTATTCTATATAACCAAATCTTTTATATATCTGGATTTACTTGATTAATGGTTTCTTAGTGATGCACCTTCTCTAATAGGGATTGGACCTCATGTTGGTTTCTGAAAGATAATTCTGTAGAATTAAAACTTGTTATCTTTTTCATTTATTACATGAAATCGTCATCCTCTCCAAATTCCATGAGGAAATATAAAATTCATAATTTTTATGTGTCTTCCAAAACAATGTTAGAATCTGATTTAGTAATAATATTGAGATTTTTAATCTTGATTGGAGTTTCAATCTTCTCAGGAGTCTTATTATTATTATTATTATTCTTAATTCAATTTAACATAAGGAAGTATTCACTAGATTTTGATAATGATACCTCATTCTTTTTTACATACATTGTCTTCCCATAATTAATTTCCAGAGACTTATGTAAAGAACTAGAATTTCCATGTAATTTTTTTTTAATATATGGGAATTTTAAGAGTCTTTGAAAATTGACGGCGCGTGATTCTAAGGCCCGGAGTGCCCGGAATGAATTTATGAACTTTTTTTTGAGTACGTTCAGTAAATGTGTGAGCGGGTTTTTCTAACTTTTGAACCGATGCTCAGAATTGAAATCTGAGGACATCATTGAACTCACAGCTCCAGTATTTGCTTAAGTATACTTTCACCTCGATGGCAGTTGGTCGAGGGTGAAAGTTAATTTTTGGGTTTTTTGTGGAAATAATAAAATAAAATAAACTTTCTTTTTATTTTATTTTATTTTTCTTTAGGATATCTCCATGTGGAAGTTGAGAAGTGGGGACCACCAGACCTTAAACTCCCATGAGAGGTTATGGTGGTGGATACCACCCAAGCCTAACCTCCCATGAGAAGTTATGGTGGTGGGGACCACCTGAGGCCTAAACCTATTGAACTCCCCTCTCAATGAGGGAGAAACTCTCAAATCCATATTTAATGTGGAGGATCCTCTTGAGCTTCCTCCAAATTAATTTTTCCAACTCGATTAATTATTTAATTAGTCTATTTTGAATTTATACCAATGAAGTTAATAGCCAACATAATCTACTATGTTGGATACTTGGAATTTTTGGTGGAATTGGGAGAGGAGAGAGCTTTGGTAGAAATAAAGTTCTCTAACGAAGAACTTCACCTCCCAACTAAGAATGCTCCACCAAATAAGAATGCCGACCTCGACTTCGACCTTCTTCCTCGGGACTTCTTCTGACGTGGGATGTCTTCTTCTTTGATGACTCGACGTCCGTACTTCCTTCTCGTGCCAACATCAATGAACAACCCGAGGTAGGGGTTTATTTGTGTATGAATACTTTTCCCATGTTCTTCCCTTGAATTATTTTTTGGGATTGGGAATAAATCATTATGGGAGGATGTAAAGCTTGATGTACTTATTCAAGTTCTTGTTGATCTATATGCCACCACCCTAACGTGGAGGGTACGGGCCTAACAAACATGGCCTGACCCCTCCATAAATCTTGTGATGATTTGTGGTGTTGGACGCGATGAAGGCGATGGTGCAACAACACCGCCCTGCGACCACTACCGCCTCGTGACCTCCACGCCCTTGCGGCATCCCCGCGGTCGAGCTGCTCCACGGCACCCACGGCCACCATGCCCGATGGCTCCACCGCCCATGGCCCCATCGCACTGCCCATAGCCACAGCCATCCGGGCCAAGTTGTCACCGCCGACCGGGCCGAGCTGTCGTCCGACGAGCCGCCACCACCATCCGTCGAGCCACCGCTGCCGACCGGGCCAAGCCGCCGCCGCTGACCGGGTCGAGCCATAGTCGTCGTCCGCTGAGCCGCCGTCGTCACTCCGGTTGAACCAACCATGGTCGAGCCACTCTGGCTGAGCCACCCACGGCCGACCTTCTCGGGTTGAGCCACCCACGGCCCCGAGCCACTCCGGCCGACCCGCCCGTAGACCCATGCCGCTCTGGACGAACCGCCTCGCGGCCTCTACCCTCCTAGATAAGCCACCCCGACTGAGTCACCTTGTGGCCTCGCTCCCTCCGCGGTTGAACCCCCACACCCATCGCGGCCTACCAGACCACACAGTGGGTCGGTCCAGGTCGACCCGAACCAGATTGGCCCAGGCTGGTTCAGACCGAACCTGGGTCATCCCAGGCCGGGTAAGACCAGACCCGGGCCCACTACGACCCAATTACTTTATTTTGTCCATAAATTTGGCAACGGACGTCCGTTTGACGAACCATCAGTGGTGCTGGAAATCTTGGAGCAAGATGGCCCCTTTGAGTATACCCCACTAGAGTTTTGTATTAAGATTGGGAATGGTCATGTTGGATCGAGCACGAATCCAACCGGGCCCCCAGGACTTAAAGACTAATAACTCACAGACCGAGTGTCTGATTGACGCGTCATCTGTTGCGTTGAGACCCTTATGACATGGCAGACCTTTGAGATACTTCTTCGTGGGACTTCTTGGTAGTTGTAGTATTAACCAGCATCTTGTGGAGCGGATCCTCTCGGAGACGAGCAAGCATAGTGCGGGAACCTAGTAGCTAGCTGAGACTTGACGACTACTGACCTTTTCAACTCGGAGTGACTTGAAAGGCCCAGTGGGGAGAACCTTTGTGTGACACAGCATACCCACAGTGGGGAGCACCTCTGTGTGACACGGTAGACCCATGGTACTTGACAGGAGGAGTACCTCAGCAAGTCACGAGGGGGAGCGCCTCTGTGTGACGCGACAGACCCATGGTGGGGAGCGCCTCTATGTGACGTGACAGACCCACAGTACTCGATAGGAGGAGTACCTCAACAGTACAAGGTTTGTGGGAAGCGCCTCTGTGTGACGCGGCAGGCCCACTATACTCGATAGAGGAGGGGATCTTCAGCAGCCGAGGTGTTCGACGATGTGACTGGGGATGTTACTTGTTACTACCACAAGAATAAATCCTAGTGTGATCTGAGTCAGAACCTATGTGTTTCATCATGTTTGAGATAGGTTTACTTGATAACTTAGGTATATATATGGGTATATACCTAAGTAGGGTTGTCACTAGTTTACTTGCGTTGTGGTTTATCCTTTTTGGATTTTGTGAGACCTTGAAGGTCTTGGGGTCCCTACTGAGTATCGTTATACTCACCCCTGCACAGGTTATTCTTGCACTTTATTGTGTTTGGTACAGACGACGGACAGTGTTGATCGAGCCTGTGGGTACCAGAACTGGACGGTGCTTGGAGGTGGACCTTCAGACGACGATTCGGTACACGGAGGAGATGGGCAGACGTAGAGTGCTAAGGAGGCGATCTGTACCTACCCTTCAGGTAGGATCCTTGGCGGGTGTTCACAGGAGGTATTCCAGTTTACTTGTACTTTCAATTTACTTGTACTTGTACCTTTACTATTGGGCTTGTATTACGGCCCCTTACTTTTAGCACTCTTTTGTTATACAGTTTACTTGTTGTTCATATCTTGTTGTGTGCTTGGTTGTGTGTGTTTACAGGTTATAAAGGCAATACCTTCCCAGTTTTAGCAATTACGCCTTTCGGTGCTAGTCGCCAGCCCCTAGCCTATGGAAGGCAGGCTTGGGGTAGTCATAACATGGGCCCCGGGGGACGGTTCGTGATAAATTGGTATCAGATGAGTTGGTTCTACCGTAGAACATAGGACTCAGATCTTTCTTTTTAATGGAAATAGTGTTAAGTATAGTGAGTGTGGTTATCAGTTTAGGGAATCTAGTGTTGGTGCGGTGGCCGACGTATCCATACACTAGGATCCTGACTTCTAATTTCTGACTCAGTGCATAGAGACACTGATTGCATGTGTGTTTTGAAGAGTCTTCTTTGTGAACTATTTGAGTCAGCTCACCAGGTATAACTTTTTGACTGTAGCGCACCTGTTTCATTTCAGGATGCCTCTACGCAAACAGACAGCTAGGGTTCTGAGAGTAGTACGCACTGATAGCCCACCGAGCGACTAGGCTTCGGTGTAGGGCCCTCTTACTATGTCGGCACCTTCGGGTGGTGTACCAGCAACACCACCACCAGGTGGGTAGCAGTTACCACCAACCGCACTGGCAGATGGTGCATGCCGATTGAGCGTGTTTCATGAGTTCCAGCAGCATAGGCCTCCAAAGTTTCAAGGCGAGAAAGTTTCCCACGCAGCTGAGGGCTAGATGGAGGTGATTTCTAGAGTTTTCCACCTAGTTGAGACACCAGTAGTGCAGATGGTGATCTTAGCTACTATACTTTTTCAGTAAGTGACCATGAGGATGGTCTGCATAGTGATGAGGCTTCGGTACATGGATCGTTTCCCAAGATGGTACCTTCGGGTAGTGTGTCAGCTATAGCACTACCTGTTGGTCAGTAATTACAAATGATGGTACCGGTGGAGGACACATGTAGGCTTAGTGCCTTAAACGTGTTTCAGCATCAGATACCCCTCAGGTTCCAAGGCGAGCCCGAACCATGGGCGGCTGAGGACTGGCTTGAGGAGGTGGATGAGAGTTCCCTAGAGCTTCTACAGCTTCGACAGGACGACATGTCAGTAGCTGAGTGTTCATCGAGGCATACTGACTATCCCATGTACTCGATGAATACAGTACATATAGTTCTTCAGATCTCAGACCTCTGAGCGAGGTGTCTTTGGGGACATCCGAGCTATCACTATTCCTCTGTACATTCCTACTTATGTTAGGGTGCTAGAGAGTACCTAGTGGTTGAATGTTATTTGGCTGAGCAGATATAGCCAGTGAATGTTAGTAGTGGGAAAACAGGAAATTGGCGCTAGTCTCAGAGACTTGGGAATGTAAAAATGTTTCAGGAAGAAGAAGTGATAGGGACAGATTGATCTGCAGGGCTGCAGATGTGGAAGAATAGCTAGGGGACAAGCTTGAGGTGGTGTACATTTCGACATGTTACAACCACCCCCCCCCCCCATTGTGGTTCCCATCAGGCTCAGGGAGCTAGAGGATAGGGGAAGAGAGTAGCTGCATGCAGTCAAGGAGTGCGACCAAAGGGATCTAGGAATGATTCGAGGTACGGTCTATGTCTACTACTAGTTATCGTATCAATAGACATAGGTAGAAATCATTCCTTCCTTCCAAGAATCTTGTCCAGGACCTAGAGTTTCCAGTTAAACTTTTGAATTGACCCTCAAGTTTGGAGATACATTTGGGAGGATACTCGATAATCACACTTATGTCAACGGTGTGATCTGACCCTTGAGGCGAGAGTTTCGGTTGGAACCTCTTGGTGACAGCGTCGAGGCCTTACGACGTTAGTTTGGGTATGGACTGGACATCCACAGTTCATTCTCAGATTGAATGTATTTGGAAAAAAGGTTGTAGTTTACCTACAACATTGGAATGGGTTTTCCTTGGTCAGAGAAAAAAGAAACCCGAGAAGCACAGGATAAACTCATGCATAAGAGTTTTGAGTTTTCAGTTCCAAACAAGAGTGGTAGAGCATGGGGACATCTTTTCCAAAGATGTTTCCAGGAATACCTCCCTGAAGGGAGAGGTACATCTTCTTTGGATAGGTACTACTGGAGATTTGTACCTGACTTCTCCAGGGTAGCGACACCTTTATCAGCATTGACGAAGAATGGGTAACCCTTCATTTGTTCAGAGAGATGCCAATGGAGTTTTCAGGAGCAGAGGTAGAGGCTAACTAGTGCACCCATCTTGAGGCTACTGGAGGAGGGCGTAGGGTACGTAGTCTATTGCGATGCATCAGGGATTGGGCTCGGATGTTTCCTGATGTAGGAGCGAGCAGTGATCGCATATGGTTCTTGATAGCTGAGATAACATGAGTAGAACTATGCTACCCATGACCTGGAATTAGTAGCAGTGGTCTTCACCTTGAAGATGTGGAGACATTACTTGATGGGTGATCATTTTATAGTCTAGTCAGATCAAAAGAGTCTCAGGTATATCTTATCTCAGAAGGACCTTTAACCTGAGACAGCGACATTGGATTGAGTTCCTCCAGGACTATGACTTCGAGATAGTCTATACTCTTAGGAAGGGGAACATTGTAGCAGATTCACTCAGTAGGAGATCTGGTATACAGCTACTAGGTGAGGCGATGGATCAGCTGACCACTTTGTATATATCCTTTGTGGATTGGGATGGAGCATCTTTTCTTCAGTCTCTTACATTCACTCCCCCTCTTCTTCAGCGAGTCAGGGAGGCGCAGTGCGGGGACGCTGACTACAAGACTCGATGTGCTCAAATATCCACAGGACAAGCACCTGATGGATTTTCTGAAGGTGGGGAGCACGTCATTATCTTCAGAGGACATAGCATGGTACCGGTGTCTCTTTGGGAGGAAGTGTTAAGAGAGTTCCACACATACCCTCTAGCGGTACATCCAGGAGTGGCAAATATGTACCAGGATCTCCAGCGAAAACACCGGTGGCCAGGAATGGAGAAATCAATAGCAGATTTTGTCTCTCGATGCCTCACTTGTCAGCAAGTGAAGGTGGAGCATTAGGTACCAGCAGGCCTGGTTCATCCTTTAGAGGTCCCATAGAGGAAGTGGGATGGGATATCCATGGACTCCGTGATAGGAATTCCATATACATACAGGGGACATGACTCTATCTGGGCGATCGTCGACCGACTCACCAAGTCGGCCCACTTCCTACTGATCAGAGAGCAGGGTCCAGTAGAGAGTAGGGTTCAGTAGAGAGCTTGGGATGCCTCTATGTGAAAGAGATTGTGAGACTACATGGAGTAGCCTCTACGATTGTCTCTAATCAAATGCACGATTTACTTCCCAACTATGGAAGGGGTTGCAGGAGGCTTTCAGGACGCAGCTTCGTTTGAGCACCGCCTTCCATCCTCAGATGAATGGTCAGATTGAGCGGACCATTCAGACCCGCGAGGACATTTTTCATGCTTATGTCCTTGACTTTGGTTGAATCTGGGAGGATCACTTGCCTTTAGTGGAGTTTTCATACAACAACAACTATCACTCCACCATTGCGATGGCACCATTTGAGGCGTTGTGCGGGTGACCTCACAGATCACCCTTGTGATGGACTGACCCAGGGGAGTCATCACTAGTGGGATCAGAGATGGTACGGGATACCATAGAGAAGGTGCAGATCATCTAGGAATGGATGAAGACTGTACAGAGTAGGTATAAGTCGTATGCTGACAGGAGATGAAAACCTCTATAGTTCAAGGATGTCAACCACATCTTTCTACGAGTCTCAACTCGATGAGGTTTGTGGAGATTTGGCCGAGGCGGAAAGTTATCTCCAAGGTTCTTCGGACCTTTTTAGGTCCTCAACAGAGTTGGTGATGTGGAATACCGTTTAGCTCTTCCACATCAGTTGCACCAGGTGCATGATGTCTTCCACATATCCCAGCTGAAGAGATACGTGCATGACCCTTCTCACATCATCAACCATGGTAAGCTGGACGTCGATGATGGGGCGCCTTTTATGGAGGTTCCAGTAGATATTAAGGATCGACAGGATCGGGTCCTATGTGGGTGGTCGATACCTCTGGTGCACGTTCGCTGGCAGTATGGGAACCTCTAGGAGAGAACATGGTAGCGGGAGGCTCAGATGCATGCTCAGTACCCCCACTTGTTCCATTAGTTTGAATTGTGGATTATGGGAACGTAAATCCCTGAGCTGGGGAGAATGTAAAGACCCAGAATTTCCATGTTAATTTTTTTTAAAATATATGGGAATTTTACAAGTCTGAAAAAATTGACGGTGCATGATTCTGAGGCCCGGAGTGCCCGGAATGAATTTATGAACTTTTGTTCTGATACGTTCAGTAAATGTGCGAGCAGGTTTTTCCAACTTTTGAACAGGTGCTCGAAATTGAAATCTGAGGACATCGTTGAACTCGCAGCATTGGTATTAACTTAAGGAGACTTTCACTTCGATGATAGTTGGTCGAGGGTGAAAGTTAATTTTTGGGTTTTTTGTGGAAATAATAAAATAAAATAAACTTTATTTTTATTTTATTTTATTTTTATTTAGGATATCTCCATGTGGAAGTTGAGAAGTGGGTAACAGCAGACCTTAACCTCCCATGAGAGGTTATGGTGGTGGGGACCACCCAAGCCTAACCTCCCATGAGAGTTTATGGTGGTGGGGACCACCCGAGGCCTAAACCTCTTGAACTCCCCTCTTAATGAGGGAGAAACTCTCAACTCCCTCTTTAATGTGGAGGAGCCTCTTGAGCTTCCTCCACATTAATTTTTCCAACTCGATAAATTGTTTAATTAGTCTATTTTTAATTTATGCCAATGAACTTAATAGCCAACATAATCTATTATGTTGGATACTTGGAATTTTTGGTGGAATTGGGAGAGGAGAGATCTTTGGGAGAAATAAAGTTCTCCAATGATGAACTTCACCTCCCAATGAAGAATGCTCCACCAACGAAGAACGTCGACCTCAACTTCAACTTTCTTCCTCGGGACTTCTTCCGATGTGGGACATCTTCATCTCTGACGAATTGATGTCCGTACTTCCTTCTCATGCAAACGTCAATGAGAAACCCGAGGTATGGGTTTATTTTTGTATGAATACTTTTCCCATGTTCCTCCCTTGAATTCTCTTTCGAAATTGGGAATAAATTGTTGCGGGAGGTTATAAAGCTTGACATTCTTCTTTATGTTCTTGTTGAGCCATATGCTACCACCCTAACACAGAGGGTATGGGCCAAACAAACAAGGATTGACCCCGCTGAAAATCTTGTGATGATTTGTGGTGTCGAACGTGATGAAATCAACGGTGCAACGACACCGCCCTATGGCCACTGCCGCCTCGTGACCTCCACGCCTTCGCGGAACCCCTGCGGTCGAGCCGCTCTGTGGAACCCACAACCACCGCACCCCGTGGCTCTGCCACCCGCGGCCGTGTGTCCCACGACTGTCATCGTCTGGTCTGAGCCACTGTCATCGTCCGTTGAGTCGTTTTCGCCGTCCGCCAAGTCGTCGTCTGCCGAGCCACCGCCGCCATCCGTCGAGCCTCCTCTGCCACTCCGGTCGAGCCACCCGCAGTTGAGCCGCTCCGGCTGAGCTGCTCTGGCCGAGCCACCCGTAGCCCCGAGCCGCTCCGGCCAAACCGCCAACGGCCCCAAGCCGCTCCGACCAATCTGCCATGCGGCCTCTGCCCTCCTGGCCAATCTGCCCCGGTTGAGTCGCCCTACGGCCTCGTGCCATCTGCGGCCGAACCCCCGTGGAACCTCGCGGCCTGCCGAACCGCCCAGTAGGTCAAGCCGGACCTAGTGGGCCGGGCCGGACCCAACGGGTTGGGCCGCACTATGGTCTGGGTCGACCCGAACCAGGTCTTCCCAGGCTGGGTCGGGCCGGGTCGGACTGGACCCGGGCCCACTACGGCCCAATTACTTTCTTTCGGCCATAACTTTGGCATTGGACATCTGTTTGATGAACTCTCAGTGGTGCTGGAAATCTTTTAGCGAGATAGCCCCTTTGAGTATACCCCACTAGAGTTTTGGATTAATATGGGGAACAGTCAGGTTGGATCGAGCACGAATCCAACTGGGCCCCCGAGACTTAAAGGCTAATAACTCACAGATCGGGTGTCTGATTGACACGTCATTTATTGTGTTGAGACCACTATGACTTGGCGGACCTTTAAGATTCTTCTTTGTGGGACTTCATGGAAGTTGGAGTATCAACCAGTAGCTTGTAGAGCAGATCCTCCCGGAGACAAGCGAGCATAGTACGGGAACCTAGTAGCTTGCTGAGACTTGACGACTGCTGATCGTTTCGAACCAGAGTGACTTGATAGGCCCAGTGGGGATCGCCTCTATGTGATGCAGTAGACCCATGGTGGAGAGTGCCTCTGTGTGACGTGGAAGACCCACAGTACTCGATAGGAGGAGTACCTCAGCAAGTCACGAGGGGGAGTGCCTTTGTGTGACATGGAAGACCCACGGTGGGGAGCACCTTTGTGTGACACGGCAGACCCATGGTACTCAACAGGAGTAGTACCTTAGCAGTCCAAGGTTTGTGGGAAGCGCCTATGTGTGACGCGGCAGGCCCACTATACTCGATAGAGGAGGGGATCTCCAGCAGCCGAAGTGTTCGACGATGCTACTAGGGATGTTACTTATTACTACCCCTAGAATAAATCCTGGTGTGAGCTGAGTCAGAACCTCTATGTTTCTTTAGGTTTAAGATGGGTTTACTTGATAACTTAGGTATATGTATGGGCATATACCGAAGTAGGGTTGTCACTGGTTTACTTATGTTGTGGTTTATCCTTTGTGGATTTTGTGAGACCTTAAGGGTCTCAGGGTCCCTACTGAGTATCGTTATACTCACCCCTGCACAGGCTATGCCCGCACTTCATTGTGTTTGGTGTAGATTATGGATAGTGTTGATTGAGGTTGAGGGTGCCAGGATTGGACAGTGCTTGGAGGTGGACCATAAGACGATGATCTGGTACACGGAGGATCGGTCGGACGTGGAGTGCTGATGAGGCAATATGTACCTACCCTTTAGGAAGGATCCTTGGCGGGTATTCATAGGAGATGTTCCAATTTACTTATACTTTCAGTTTACTTGTACTTGTACCTTTATTATTGGGCTTGTATTCTAGCCCCTTAATTTCATCACTCTTTTTTATATAGTTTACTTGTTGTTCTTATCTTGTTGTGTGCTTGGTTGCCTGTATTTACAGGTTATAAAGAAAATGTCTTCCCAGTTTTAGGGATTACGCCTTTCGGTGATAGTCTTCAGCCCCTGGCCTATGAAATGCGGGCTTGGGGTAGTCACAGCACGGGCCCTGGGGGACAGGTCGTGAAAACTTACACATCTCGAATTTAGTAGCTCAATGAGAGGTGTTATTTTATACCTCATTGGACAAATATTTATTTAAGCTACTTTATGTCTTTACATCAATAATTATTTCACTATACTTTTTCAAATAATCTTCAAAAATGATGTACTACAAGAACACCTTTACATATGCCTATAGGAACATAAAAATCTCCATTTTACAACCCTCATAGTTGGTTACTAAGAATAATATAGGCATCATCATTGAATCCATGTTCATAACAAATCCAAAACAGATTTAGTGATTTGAATTCAGCTCAAAACCTTTTGGATTTGATACCACTTATTAGGACTAGGTTGACCTAAATAATGTGAAGATAATAGTAAATCAAGGTTCAAGTTGATTAAAAATTTTATTTCTTTTTGTCCTCCTAGGCCATACAGATCACGTTCCCTCGTCAGAAGTGACTTATTCAATCTCTCATTCACTCATTGCCTATCACGCTGAATAATAAATATGAATGTAGAAAGTAAAGCATGCACAGAATATAGGGATTTTACTTTCTTCACCATTATGGTATAATCAAAGGATCATCCACATGTAAGTTCACTTGTGTACCTAAATCCACTATACTCACATTGGTGGATGCATATTTTTAGTTCATAGTCACTCCATACAAAGACACATTGCACTTACAATGTTCTAAAAAGGTTCACTACTAATCCACTTATTCTAATATTATAATACTACAAGGCCTAATGATATCAATAACTCAATGTGAGGGTTTAGTATTTATCTTACACAAAATACAGTGGCATAAACTCTTATTTTGATGAAGATAATTCCAAACTAGAATTATCTTATTGTACTCTATCCTCTTCTTCATCCATATATAGAAATGGAACTATTCCTTCTTTTCTCTCACGCCTTCTCTATTTAATGAACTAAATGTGACAATAGAATTCCTATTTTTGGATATTCTTATTCATTTTTTCTAGATGTATCAGTATTTATTTCTTCATGTATTTAATATTTTCCTCTCGTTATTCTAGATTTTCTATAATAAATTTTTATAGACTTCCATGCATCCAAACCTATGATATAAAGGTTGGGATTAATTCCCCTTCTTCAAGATATCCATGATCATACTAGGTGTACCACAAAATTAGTGCGGTCAAGAACATGCAATTAAATTTTATTCAACCTCCTAAAATATAAATCCAAATCTCCTCATTTTAAACTAAACTAAAATTGTAAGGTAGCTATTATTATATTCTCAATGGTGTGTTATCATCCAGCGCGATGTGATCTTATCTTTTATTAGACCAACCAAGATGTGTTATCATTGTTAATGGAATGGTACTTAACAAAATTTTAGAACAAAAAATACATTAAATATATTCTATTTAACTTGATGAATATCATGGTGAGACCCGCATTCAATAAAAACATTTTCTTCTTCATCGTGGTGTAACAATACTCCATGGCATGGTGACCTCTAAATAGAAAGTAACATTGAACCTCATCTAAGACTATTCACAATGTGGATATTCTTCATATGGTGTGAGAATAATCAATTTTATTTAATGATTGATAAAGTAATTTTTAATCCATGGCTGACCAATGATCTAACACTACTTCCATAATGTTCCTGATGTTGTACCTAGTTTTGTATGAGGATTTTTTAATCCCAACATGGTATCCATTATGGTGTGTTCTACATCATATACATGTTTCAAAGCCACCATGGATTCTTCTAAAACATGGAAATCATCATATTACCACTTCATGGCTACCATGATCTTCACAAAACCTAGTGAAACAACTTACATGTCATTTTAACATCTCCAAATATTCCATGATATATTGGTTTAACTGATAATCATATTATATGATACACTAGATATGATAATATTTTTTTGACCACTTTATCAATCATTTTTTATGATTGATAGATACATTTACATATTAGCTAATCCTATAAAGTTAGTTTTATGCATTCCATACCTTTTTCACATTCTGTAGATTCCCAAAAAATCTGATGCATGCAGCTAAAATTTCTCACATATCAATTTAAACATTTTACATATTACTATGAATGCTTACCTTATCTACATTTTGATACTATAAAGGAAATTATGTATTAACCAAATATATTATGTTATTATTATAAGATTTTTTCTATTTCAGGTTCTCACCAATTTGGAAGATATTACATATTAGATCAAAGGATCTTATGTGTACAAGGAAACCTCATGCCTTTGATAATTTTTTTTGCTTCCTAAAAAAACTTATGAAAATCCCAAACAATATCTTACATATTTAGAGATCCCCATCCATTTTCCATTTTCTTGGATTATTATTCTAGGAAAACTTATTGAACTTCTAAATACATACTTCAGAAATATTTTTGAAAACTTATTTTAAACTTAGCTTCTAAATATATTAACATCCAAACCAAATTCTCGTTCTTTCAATGTACAACAAATCCTTCTCACATATTCAGGTATCATAACTCTATTTTCTTTAAAAAAATCATCCTATATAAAGATAATTTCATATAACTTTTAGAACAACATATTACTAAAACTAAAAAGTCATGTTTGTCACTGTTATGCATTCAACAATTTCAACACTTATATTTACAAAAAATCCAATACACAAACTCCTAGTTGAAAACGTACACATGAGAAATAAGTTGGGTAAAAGTGAGTCCCCTTTTTGAAGTACCATCATCAGTGTCACACAACCATGAACCTCGCCTTTAATAATGAATGAAACTCAAAAAAATGTAATACATTCTATAATGAGAGCAATAAACCAAGGAGAAACCCAAAATTGCCTCATAACCTACTCTAAAAAATCCCAATCCACTCGATCACACACCTCTCTCGTATATAACATTATAGATAACCTCCCATTATCCTTTCCTATTAACTTATTAAAATAATGAAAGTATTTAAATTTTATAACAAATTTATAAAAAAATTGGAATCCCTGAAGGAAATAACTTTTTCATAGAGAAATTATCTTTGAGACAAATATTCTAAGATGATTTTTAATAGCCTTTGTATAGATTTTATAGAATATATAGTGTAAACAGATTGGCCAAAAATCCCCAACTTGCATGAGGTTCTTACATTTTTTTTAAGGTTTTCATTGGCATGGTATCCCCTATAAAATTTCTAAGACCCACTTAACTAGTTATTGGTATATGAATGAATTAGATAAATCATATTATTTACAAAAACATAATCAACAGCCGGATATGATGAATTAGACTAAATTTGATTCATAGAAGAAATTAGGAAAGAAAGGAATGTAGAGATATAACATGATTCTGCATTTTTTGGAACTATTTTCATGGGGATAACACCAACCCTAACTTATTTAAACTGAATAAAAAATATAAACAAGATACAATGACTCAAAAATTAGTAGATACCAAAGAAACTATCTAAGGAATGAGCCTGAATAAACCTGGTGGAAGTGATCAAACTCATCACTAGGAATTACCCTCGCATATTCCTAGATGTATGTGTGTTATAAAAACTAGAATAAAAGGATACATTGAAAGATAAATTAGAAACTAAAGAATATAAAAACAAAACCCATTATAGATCCAAATATCTACACCAAGATATCAAAAATGGATCAAACTTTTATCTTCCTCCTTCAAAACCTTTATTCTTGTACTATCCTACTCTGAAGGATCTGGAAATGTCCACCAATATCCACTAAAGATCTATACTGAGATCTGTAGTAGTAAATAACTGACTTCCCTTTAGTGTACCATAGGAAAATCTGAACAGTCACGTCATCTATTAGATCTCAATAAATCTATCATTGAATCCCCAAAACCGTAAAAGTTTGAGGGATCTACGCAACATGCAAGGTGTTAGAATGGAAATCATATGTACGAGATTCACAACACATGGACATAACAAATGAAACATGCCATTTGAATCACTAACTACATAATAGAGAATAGGGGAACATGGAATTATAGGATTGGAGGCTAGGTCAAAACATAGATCGCCCTACATATATATGAAAAATAAAACACACTAAAGAAAAAAAATTGAACACCAAGGAACAATACATATAAATTTTAAAATATCTATATTTGTAATATAATATATTCATAAAAATTGATGTTCTCACCACCTAGGCCATGAAACTGGGACAATAATCATAATTTATAAATAATTCCTAAACTTTGATAATTAAACAAACATAACCAAACTATCGGTCAGGTTATTGGAAGTGTGTATCTTGGTGACACACACCACCCCAGTTTCAATGACTTACCAAACCAAATCTATCCTTATATCCATGTTCTTTGACCTACCATGTAAAACATGATTTTTGGATAAATGTAAGTAAGACTAACTATCACAATACACTTCTATATTATTTGAAGATAAATATAGTTCATTCATCAAACCCTTTAACCAAATTTCTTCCTTAATTGATTCGGTTAAGGATATATATTCGGCCTTAGCGGTATATAATGATCCAATATATTAAATGTTACATTTCTAGTAAATAGGACTACCACAATCAAGAAAGATAAAACCAATGGTAGACTTCTATGTATCAACATTTTCATCATATTCAAAATCCACAAACCTAATAATATCATTATCATAAATATTTTAATTTCCAAAAATAGATACATAGGTCATAGTACATAGATACATACCTTAGTATTGAATTAATGCATGCTAATGGGGATTTCTAGGTTTGTCTATATACCCACATAAGTCACAAACAGCAAAATAAATGTCTAAAATAGAGAAAATCATAGCATATATAAGGTTACTTACTATGTTATCATAAGGTATTTTACTCAAAAAAGATAAATCATACGCAAAAAAATAGGTCATTATGACAAGGATAGCTTAAAGTAATGTCCTAGAGTCACATTAAATGATTTAAAATGCTCAAATAGATACTTCTTCAATACCTTATTTACATAGATGGATTAGGATATATAAAGAACCCCAGTCTTTATAACCCTAAAAATTTTCATGCCTAATATTTTCTTAGCATAACTCAAGTATTTCATTTCAAATACAGTGTTCAATTGGATTTTAACATGATTTATCAATCTCGTGTTCATATACATAAGAAGCATATCATAAAAATATAATAATAGACAAATGAATTGATTCTTAATATATTTAAGGTGAACATATGATTCATATTTACTTATATCAAAATCATTTTGAATAATGAAGGAATAAAACTATTTATACAATTACCTTGATGACTTTTTAAGTCTATATATAGATTTTTGAAAATGGAAAACTTGATTATATTTAAAATACATTGAAAACCCTTTAGGGAGTTTCATATAAAAAATTTCATCTAGATTTCCATGTAAAAATGTAGTTTTCACATCTAACTATTTAATATGAAAATCATTTATAATATCAAGATCGTGAAATAATCTAATTGATGAATTTTTAACAGCATGATAAATCTTTCACTATAGTCAATTCCCTCATACTAAATGAAACATTTAGCTATAAGTCTAGATTTTAACATAATTTTCATTTCTCTAGTGTCATCTTTCTTCTTTTTAAAAATTCATTTACAACATATAATTCTCTCCCATTGGGGTTTATTTACAACTCTCTTGGTATGATTTATAATAATAAAGTCCATATCATTTTTTATAGCATCTAAACACTATAAAGTTTCATTATTTTTCATAGTTTATTTAAAGGTTTGTGGCTCATTATTATTTAAATTTAGATAAACATTAAATGTAAGGCAGACACATTAGCATGGGTAAATCAGGTAGGGGACTTAGTGGTCCTTCTAGTCCTATCTCAAATCAACTGATATTTACTAAGGAAATTCTCTCCCTCTACCTCAGACTCAGACTCAGAATTAGATTTAGGGTCAGGATCACTATGAACCAGTAGGGGAGGAATGGTGGAGGCAATTTTAGGGTTAAACTACACTATGGGTCATGAAGGAACCTCAACTACTATTGATTTGGGTGTACTAGTATCATCAGAATATATAGTTTTATTTATCAGAGAAGCTACCTCATGGAAGAAAACATCATGAATTATACTCCACTTTAGAAAACTCGTGATTATCTACCCAAATCCTATAACCCGTAACACCCGGAGGATAACCCACAAAACACAGTTTATCACATTTGGTTCTAAGTTATTAGTCCTACTGTGGGAATAATAAGTACAACCAAATAATCTAAGGTATCCTAGATTATGTGGAGATCCATATGATATTTCCTTAATAGTTTTGAAAATAATGGCACTAGATGGGTAGTGATTAATCTGGTAAATAGACACAATGGTGGCTTTTTCCTAGGAATATCAAGACAAACCCACGTGTGAGAGAATCATTCACACCCTCTCTAGGATAGTATTATTACTTCTATAATAAAGGAAATTATATTATGAGGTCTCTACAACTACTTGGTGTCTAAATACACCTTATAACTCATAGAATTCCACAAATTCATTAGATAAGTATTCAAACCCATTATTTGTTCTAAGGGATTTCAAATTACTTCCTACTTGGTTCTCAATGTTTGATTTCCAAGTCTTGAACATTTCAAATGTATCAAACTTATTATTCATTATGAACATCTATAATTTCCGTGAATATTCATTTATAAAGGTTACAAAGTAATTTCCTCCACCATGGGAGGCAACCTTAGAAGGTCACCATTTTTTTGAATGGATATACTCAAGGGGGCCTTGTCTTTATATACTAATGGCTTAAAACTAACCTATTTGGACTTTCCAAACACAAAATATTAACAAAAGTGGATATGACTTGGGTATATACCACTCAATAACCTTTTTTTACTAATTCAATTCAATCCTTTGGTACAAACATGTCTGAGACATCTATACTAGATCATAGTGTTATCAAACACAGGGGCATGGGAGACATTCAACTACTTCATGTGAGTCCTACACTATAAGTCGTACAATCCATTCATAATAGTTCCTCTGATAATGGTGAGGGATCCCTTAGTCATCCAAATTCTACCAGAATCAGATATAAAGGTGTAACCATTTTGGTTTAGCAATCCTAGGGAAATTAGGTTTATTTTCAATTTGGGTACACACCTAACTTTTTACAGAGTTCTCACTAACCCATCACGTAGCTCTATTAAAATAGAACCTTTACCCATGATAAAAAAACTCCTATTATTTCCTAGGTACACCTCACCACACTCAGCCTCACATAGATTAGAGAAGTAATTCCTCTTGGGGAACATATGAAATGATCATCCTGAATCTCGGACCCACTCTTCACTCATTGTATTTGAACACACATTAAAAACATCACCAATATCAAATTATTTCTCCACCAATAATGAATAATCATTAGTTCCCTTAGAAATATTTCATTCAGTACAATTCCTTTTTAGTATATCTCAGTTTATTAAATATAAAATACTTAATCACTCTACCCTTTAAATTGGACTAACTCATAGATATATTGTTTCCTCTATTATTTCCTATCTTCTTAAGTATACCCCTCAAAATCAATCCCTTGGCCACTTCCTTCACAAGCCCTTTATTTTAAATTTCCCTGGATAACAAGGTAGATTTAACCACTTCTAATATAATATATTCCTTACAATACATCATCAAGAACTTTACAAAACTATAGGAATCACCCGATGATGTTAATAGGATAATTTTTTATGTATTTGTCTTTAATATTGACATCAATAATAGATATTTCTAACACAATTTTATTAAATTCAATGATATGGGTCCTAAATATAGTTCTCGGGTGCATTCAAAAGTTATAAAATGACATTTTCTTATATAGTAGACCAACCATAGTTTTTTTCAAATATAGTTTATTGATCTTATAACATATTTGAGTATAAGTAGACTCATAATTGATTTTATGAAGAACTTTATCACCTAAATACAAGAGTGTGAGACTAAAAGATTTCCAAAGGACATCGGTAGACACATCAACTTTAGTAATAATGGATTTCCCATTAGAGAACATGGTGGTTACTTTTTGTTTAGGTCTAGAAAAATCATCAATAAGTTCATTATGGTTAAGAATCACATTTATTTTAAACTTCCAAATATTAAAATAATTACCCCCATTAAACTTATCTATTTCAGACTTTCTAGAACCCATCATTCTAGTTTAGACGGCTCTGATACCAATTATTGGGGAATGTGTTATCATGGAAATCCCTATGAAATTTATAAGACCCACTAAACTAGTTATTGGATTATGAATGAATTATATAAATCATTTTATTTAAAAAAAATACAATCAACAGCTGTATATGATGAATTAAACAGAACGTGGTTCAAGGAAGAAATCATGAAAGAAATTAACGCAGATAAATAATGTGCTTCAGTCTATGTTGGACCTATGTCCATGATAAGAACACCACCCCCTAACTTATTTATTAAAAAAGAAAAATAGAAACCTGATATAAAGACTCAAAAGAACTAAAAAATAAATAAAATATCAGAGTAATGATCCTTGATAAACTAGGTGTCAGTGATAACACCTGTTATGAGGATTTACCCTCTCAACTTCTTGGACGGATGCATTCTACACACACTGCCATAGAAAGATACATCAAAATATGGAAGAAAAAACTAAATAATAGAAAATAAAAGTCCATAAAGATCCAAATATCTACATAATTTTCTTAAATATGGCTCAAAAAATATAACACCCAGATATTATATGAAATATTTTTTTTCAAATAAATTTAATTTCTTTGATGGCTTGTACTATATGCAACATCGAGTTTTAGGGAACCACAATATACTATTAATATTATTATTTAAACCTTACTATTATAACCTAACCATTAAATTGGTGAGTATAAATAAGACTAAATAAATTATGGAAATTATATGGTTTACACATGAATATAATAAATCCATTTGTTATAAATAGATTATAAATGGAAATAAAAACTATTTGAAAGTAAAAGAAATATTTTTCTAAAAAACTGTTTCTATGTGCATGAAGTGTTTTATATAAATAAAATAAATTAGTCATAATTGGTGAATTATTTTAATTAAATTTAAATATTATATATTCTATGAAATTTTTTATAATTCATCTTATATTTTTACTAATCATGGGATAATAATAAATCTAGTTTTATGTTTAAAAATGTATTTTTCTAAAAGTGGTTTCATCACCTTCTGTGAACTTATATTAAAATTATTTTTTATCAATTTTATTTGAAAAAATTAGCTTAATTTTATAAATAAACATTTCAAAATTATATTAGAGTTAATTTTTTATAATTTTCTAAAAATATTAATTTTTCAATGAATAGTGAAAACACTGATTTTTATTGAAAACTCCCTTCTTATTTAAGGAATTTATAGCGTTCCATTATTTTTAAGATGATTTTAGAAGTAAAATTAGTTTAATTTTATTATTATTAATCCAATTTTTTCACTAGAATTGATTCTATGTTAAATTTTGATATAAAACCTTTTTATTATTATGAAATCCTTTTCATTGGAAAATCACTTTTTATTCGCCTTTATAAGTTTAATTTTAAATTAAATTATGAAAATTTGGTGAATTGAATTTTATAAAATAGATTCCATATTTTTTATAATAATAATTAATATTATATAATAATTCCAACTTAATTTTTTTGCATAATTAATAATAAAAATAGTAAAAAAATTAATTATTGTGGTTGAGGTTAAAACAGGTTTACCGACAGGTTAACCCAAAATATGAGGGTAATTTTTTCAATAAAACTTTTCTAAATACTATTTTATAGACATATTTAAACATTATAAAATATAAAATTAATATATATAGTAATTTGGAATCATTTTTTTCATGAATTAATTTATTAATTTGGATTTTTTTGGGAAATTTCTAAGTAGTTTCCATGTGGGTTCCTTTCCCCACATATAAAAGGAAATCTCATATCCTCTCCTATTCACATTCCAATATCCTTTTGTTTTAAAAAATTATTACCCAAATAACTTTCTTACTTCCCTTAACACATCCTAGAGTCATTATTTTTATTAGAAAACCATCCTAATAATTATTTTGGTGCTAACTTAAGGATGTTCTCTGAAGAATGTGTATCATTCTTAACCAAGCATTTTTATTTTATTTATTCTTTCACCTCATTAAAATATTATTCAACTATACTGATATAATAAAATCATTATATCTCATATATTTATATTTTATTATGTTTGTTTCATAATCTACATCCATCTCCTCTTCCATAAAATGGGAATTGAAACCATCGATCATGTGTATGGCAGACTATCGCCTCCCAAACCGATGTAATTTGTTTTCCATTACCACCTATCATGGTGGGAGATAATAATGGATTAAATGTTTATATATTATATTTATGAAATATTTATACTCCTATAATTGTAATATCAAATATACCTTCTTACCTTCAATTCTTTTGGAAAACGATAACGTCGCTCGTTCGTCCGTGAGGACTAGTACCTCTATAAAGCTATGTGATTTGTTTTTCATTTTATTTTGATATGGATATTAATAAATATATATTTAATGAATATATATTATTTATATAACATAAAATTTATTATTTAATGTTTAATTAATATTTATCTTTATTCTATTCTATCCATCAAAAAATAAAAAAAGTATTCATATGTGCGTACGACATACCATCTCTATGAATGGTGTAATTCATTTTTCTATCACTAACTTTATAGATGAATATAAGTATGTATATAATGAATTTATATAATATTTTTATAATTATTAACATTATTTATATTTTTTAAAGATAATCAAAGTACAAGGACCAAAACTATCAAACCAAAAACAAACATGAAAAACGAAGGAGTTTTCACCCGAAACAATGATTTTAATAAATAATTTTTAGTAAACGGGTTGTAAAGGTTATAAGTGAATCATATGTGGAATGATACATATGAAAATTGTTCTTAAATATATTTTTAATAAACCTATATTTATTATACAGGATCTTTGAACATGTATGAAGGAAGTTGAAACTTGAGGTAAGGGATTTCTAGTCTCCCTTTTATTTCTTGGATACATATATCATATTCACCACCCATTTATTTTATTTTTTGTGTATATACTAACCCTTTTAAATTTTATATCATATATATTTCTTATAATTAAATTTAAAATTTTATTATATTTTATTCTTTAATGGTTCTTATGAATTAAATGTTTCTAAAGTGGTAAGTGATTCTCATCTCACTTTTATTTCTATGGGACACATGTCATATTCATGACTTGTTTCTTTTGTGTGGTGTATATACTTCCCATGAATGTATTTTATGATTATTATTATGAAAATTATTGGATATAAATATCCATATAGTATTATTTCTTTCATGTAGCCTATGATTCAAAATTTACCAAATTGGTAAGGGTTTTATGTTACAATCTCATAGTTTTTGGGATTGTTTATGATTATTCTTCTGATAATGAAATGTTGTAATATATATCTAAATAAACTCATTATATTTATTATAATATAGTTATTTATGTATAATACATGTTTTAATTTCATTTTACTTTCTTTAAGAACAAAATATATCAAAATAATATTTTAACGAAAATTGATATTATTTCTCTCTTCAGTCGAAAATTAATTATCTTCCAGGTGCATGTTTTCTAAAAATATTTTCAGAAATGTTTTTAATATTATACTATGATTTTTTAAATTCATTTTTACCCTTTTTTAACTTTATAAAAATAATTAAAAGGAATCTTCTTGTCTCTTTCTAAAATGAGGTACTTTTGACTTTTTACTAAAAATGTGAAAGGAATATTTGTTTTGACATGTGAGTCATGAATAGAATTTTCTTCCATCATGATCACACAATTATTTAAATATTACTTTACAAGTTTCTAAGGTTGTTTTCAAATAAAATATTTTCTTTAATATTTGGAAAAAAAATTGGATTTTAAATAAGTTATTTCAAATTATAAATGATATTTTCTCCAAGAAATGTTCCAGGTGTTATTTTAAAATCATTTTCCATATAAGATAGCATCCTTTTATGTTACTTAAGATTTATTAGGGATATAATACAATTATACCATTCTTATTATTTCTATTTATGGTATATTTTCATGATGAAAATCTGTTTATAAAACTGATTCCTTTTCCATAGGTTATGCTTTGATGAAATGATGAAATTTTTATAAAACTAATTTATTTTCATGGGTTATGATATGATGTGTGTTTTATGATATTATAGAACACATATGTATGGTTTTAATTATATTATTAGTGGTATTGTAATTATATATCCCTCCAATGCATTTGGTAAATATGGATAAATCATGAATAAATATTTTATACGTGAACCTGATTTTATGTTCACAGTTTCATATGAGGGATTGGTTTTAATGTCCATAAGATTAAACATTGACCTTGTTTTAATGCTCATAATTTCATGAATGGACCTGAATTTTATGTCTATAATATTATTCATGGACCCAGTTTTCATGTACATAAGTTTATCTGAGGTCCTAACTTCATGTCCTTAACTTAATGAGTGGAAATATTTCTATATATACATGTTCACAATGTTATAAGCTTATGTTTTTTAAAATTCATATGTTTATGTTATACTCTCATAGATTATTTTATTTTGTTTATTTATGATTCATATATTATGAACTTCTAATATTTATGTTATGACTCAAAATTATGATCTTTTTTATATAGGGTATGGTTTTCAAATGTTAAGATCATGTTCTCATACCCTTATGATCATGTCATTCTTATGTGATCATTGATATCACTCTTATTTAACCTTACTGAGCATCTGATCTCACGCTTTCTTATGTTTCCTTTCCTTGAGTTATGAATAAAGGTTTTAAGTAAGTTATTTCTAAGAAGAGTATTGTATGGGAAGATATTTATGGGAGATATTGAAGATATTTTAATAAATAAGAAGATTTAGTATCTAATATCCAAAGTCACTAAACCTTTATGGTCCTCGAGTGTGTATTTGGTAGATGTATTGAGTATTAATCTTAATAAATGTAATATTTATGTATGAAAAGTGTGGGTTGATTTATTAGGTATCATATAACATATTTAGTTAACCTTTTGAACTAGTATGATAAAACTTTTGTGAGAACCCTAGGGATAAGTCCAAGGATAAGTCAATGTATAGGAAAATATCATGGATTTTGGTGATTTATAGAGAGAGTGGCTTCCAAAAAATTACATCCATGTCTAGATACTACGATTGGATGTGGCTCTGGAATAGTTTTACCTATATGTAATAACTCTGAAAAGGTGAATTGGGATTTGACTCAATCATCTCCTGGTGTATGATAATGGTCCTTGTTTCACACCTCGTTTGATACTCCTGGGGGATATGTTTTGGAAATTTGCAAACACTTTACGAACTATCATGAACTATTTGAATATATGATTACCATGAATGATATAGGTTAAACCTAACATTTCATATATTGAAAATAATTTATCATAATTTAAACATCTTATAAATTATTTTTCATGATTATGTGGTTTCCTATTATGGTTACCAGTACTCATATTATGTTTTTTGGTTTTATTCAATGGTTTGAAACATAAGGAACAATGTTAACATTTAATATTATGGATAATGTGATGATTATAAACCAAATGGAATGATGAATAGGGTGAAAGATATTGTGATTATGTCTAATCAGTTATCATGATATATGATTAACAACTTTCAACTTAATTAACTCTCAGACTCACCAAAGAAGAGAAGGATAGATTTCACTGAGAGTTTGGGTGGTTAATACTATAGAGGAAAGAATATTCAACTTTCTATATGTCAATAATGTGGGAAGAATCACTCAAATTAATGTCTTAGAAAAATGGGAAAATGTTTTTTGTTTGTAAATGAAGGATATTGAGCAATGAATTGTTGAGGAGTTCAATATCTTATGTGTGAAGAACATGGACACTATCCAAGTCAATGCCCACTTTTAAAGGTTAACTACTAGACCAAGGAAGAACCTATTAAAGTGGTGAAGTAATTATGTATTAGTATTCAATAATTATTTAGTATATTTTTTTTGACAATTTTATTTTGGTTATAAGAATCATGAAATATCTAAGGAATGTGATAATTTTGGAAACATATAGGTCTTCATGTAATTTTAACTTAAGAGTTATAGATACCATCATGGGTTTATGAGTTTAACATTGATCATAAATTCAAGGTCTTAGAAACCTAATTTTAGGTTTCATGTGATGGCATTTTAATATGATTAATGATATTTTTGTAGTTTTTTTATTAGTATAAGATATACGAAATCCTTAGGTTCAACACCAAGTATAATTTAATGAAGAATTATATTTTAATAAGATTAAAGGTATTGATAAACTTTATTTTTTAAATGATATTTGATTATTAAGGTTATTTTTAAGTATGTTCAACATATATATGGGGATGTTATAAGAATTATATTAATATAGTTTTAGTAAAAAGTTCAAGTTGTCACATCTGAAAAGGCCACGGGGATTGAACCTACAACCAAAGGGTGATAAGGGTGCAACACCTACCACTGACCTACATGATTTCTTGGTTAGTATGAAATTTATTTTCTAAAATTATGTGATAGATAAATATTCCGTTGTTTATGGGAACATATATTTTATCATAGAGATAACTATGGGATTAAAAAGTGATTTTGGTGATTAATATTATTTCTGGAAAAGTTCACTAATTTGGGAACCTTATATGATTAAGATAAATAGATAATTATGGAATTTTATTAGAATTATTTTTTGGAAGAATATAAGGTTTTAATGTATATTTATAGTGATTAAGGTTATTCATGGAATTTATTATAATATCTTAGAGATTTTATGATTTGGAAATATATATTTTTGGTATGAGACATTAAGAGTTATTGATGTTATTTTGAGGTAAATATTAAATTTATCTTTGAATAGTATGTGATTAAAAAATTCTAATATTTAGGTTTCAGTACTAGTTTGGAATATTTTTGATGAATTTTAAGATTAGTTATTTATTAAATGATCTGAGTTAAACTTTCAGAGTTATTGTTGAAGTTTTAAAACCTAATTCTTTGTACTTATCCATATTATATAACTTATGTTAACCATTTTGGTTTCAGAAAATATCTAAATATAGGAGGAATAACTTTCTATCCTTGTATGGATCTTATGATCCATTGAAATTAAATTTTAGTGCTTCATGCATGAAAGAAAAAAAATCATCTTGAATATTCATTTCTTGGAGTAAGACATAAAGTGGAAATTTATCAAATCACAACAAAAGGATGTGATTGTACATATGAAATAGAATGAAATAAAGTAAGTATATTTCATCATGGTAATTCCTCAACTTTAGGAAAAGTGTGTTGAAATAAAAAAAAGTATACATTTACCCTCATTTTTTATAAATTAATGGTCTTTTCACCCATCACAGATCTATGGATTTGTGGTTGTTAACATTCTCCTGGCCATGTTCTATATCACTCTCTATTAGTATTTGGGAATTAATTTTCTCTTACATGTACATATTTTCACTTCCCCCTAATGGTCTCTGGTTTTTAAACCTATTTATGTGTTATTGCAGATGACCTTTGTAATTTAGTTTCCCTCTTTTCAAGAAGACGTTTATTAACCCTTTTTATAATATGGGTTTTCCACAAAGGAATTTTCAAATTTCAATCCCACTGAGAACAGGTTAAAATTATAAGGATGAAATTTATTAAATAGGGAGAATATAGAACCTTGAGATTTTAGGAAATATTTCTTTCAAATAAATTTAATTTTCTTAATAGATTTTGTTATATGCAACGCTGAGTTTTATTGAACCACAATATAATATAAATATTATTATTTAAACCTGAACATTATAACCTAACCAATAAATTGGTGGGTATGAATAGAAAAAACTAAATTATGAAAATTATATGGTTTACTGATGAATAAAATAAATTCATTTGTTATCAACTTATTATAAATGGAAATAATAATCATTTGAAAGTAAAATAAATGTTTTTATGGAAAACTATTTTTATGCACATGAAGTATTTATATCTAAATAAAATAAAAAATTTAATATTTTTGAATTATTTTAATGAAATTTATATATGATATATTCAATAAAATCACTACTGGAAATGAAAGTTATACCAACTGTTGAAAACCATTGGTATAGGGTGGAGAACCGTTGGTATAAATTATACCAACGGTTCTAGAAACCGTAGCCAAGTAAGCCGTGACAATAGACATATACCAACGATTTGAGATAAATCGTTGGTATATGTGAAGAAATCTACTCTATACCAACGGTTTTATTTAAATATTTGGTATAGAGTTCTTATACAACACATATTCCAATGGTTTCAAAACCGTTGGCATATCTTTTTTTCCAACGGTTCTGTAGGAACCATTGGGAAATAGTCTTCCATTCACCCTTATACCAATGGTTTAAACCATTGGTAAAGGTTTTTTACCAACATTTCTGAACGAACCGTTGGAAAAAAAATACATATAGAACCTATACCAATAGTTTTAAACCGTTGGTATAGGCTTTGTTGTATAATTCACACAGCAGCCTGCTCTGTGTGCTATTGTGTGAATTTTACAGTAGTAAATGCAGAATACAATACAATACATAATAAGGATACATAATTAAAAACTAATAATTATAAGGATACATAATTTAATAATCAATTATGAATATAATACATTAAAAACTAAATACGTAATTATATGTGATACATAGTTAATAATACATACAAAATTTCATTTTTTATAAAACATACATGATTGAATTCAGAAATTAGAAGCTAATTACCCAAAATAAGAAAATGAATAAATTAATTCATCCAAACAAAAATATAATTTCCCATGGTTTGTGGCGGGTGTCTTTGAACTTAGTGATGATGATAATAGGTGTGTATCAATGAGCTTGTGTGACTTAGGGAAAATAGTTATCCTTGGCGTATTAAATGTCATGTGTTTTAGAATAGGGGTAGGAGTTCCTCACATGAGAAGTGGATTGTGTGAGGCTGGACCATGGATCATTGTGCTAAAGTATCAACACAATCTGAATACGTTTGGTCGGTTTTCCATATGCCAATTGTTTTTACTTAAAATGATATTCATTTTAAACAAAAGAGAGACAGTTAGAGTGATATCAGACACACCATGCCTCGGATTGAGGTGGGTTGACTCGTACACATCACATATGACACATGGATCGTTGTCCTAAAGTATCAATACAATCTGAATGCGTTTGGTTGGTTTTTTGTATGCCAGTTGTTGTTTTCACTTAAAATGTTGTCCATTTCAAATAAAAGTGAGACACTTTGAGTGGTACCGGACACACCGGGCCTCGGATTGAGGCTCAGTTGACTCATACACATCATAAATGACCCATGGATTATTTTTCTAAAGTATCAACACAATCTGAATAACTTTGTTTGGTTTTTCGTATGTCAGTTGTTTTTACTTAAAATAGTGTCCATTTTAAACAAAAGAGAGACACTTAGAGTGATACCGGCCACACTATGCCTCTTATTGAGGCAGGGTTGACTCTTACACATCACAAATGACCAATGGATCGTTGTCCTAATGTATCAACACAATCCAAATGTGTTTGGTCAGTTTTTCGTATGCCAGTTTTTGATTTTATTTAAAATGTTGATCATTTCAAATAAAGGTGGGACACTTTGAGTGGTATCGGCCACACTGCGCCTTGGATTGAGGCGGGGTTGACTCTTATACATGAAAAATGACTCATGGATCGTTTTCATAAAGTATCAATAGAATCCAAATACGTTTGGTCCATTTTCTGTATGCCATTTGTTGTTTTCACTTAAAATGATGTCCATTTTAAACAAAAGAGAGACATTTAGAGTGGTACCACCTACACCATGCCTCGAATTGATACGGGCTTGACTCATACATGTCAAAAATGTCTCATGTATCATTTTCCTAAAGTATAAACACAATAAAAATGCATTTGGTTGGTTTTCCGTATGCCATTTGTTGTTTTCACTTAAAATGTTGTCCATTTCAAATAAAAGTGAGACACTTTGAGTGGTACCGGCCACACCGAGCCTCGGATTGATGCGGGTTTGAGTATTACATATCACATATGACCAATGGATCATTTTCCTAAATTATAAAAACAATTCAAATACGTTTGGTTTCTGTATTCCAGTTGTTTTTACTTAAAACAGTGTCCATTTTAAACAAAAGAGAGACACTTTGAGTGATATCGGCCACACCATGGCTCAAATTGAGGTGAAGTTGACTCATACACGTCACATATGACTCACGTATTTTTTTCCTAAAGTATCAACACAATCTGAATGTGTTTGGTTGGTTTTCCGTATGCCAGTTGTTTTTTTCACTTAAAATGATGTCCATTTAAAAAAAGAGACATTTAGAGTGGTACCGGCCACACCGTGCCTCGGATTGATGAGGGGTTGACTCTTACACTTCAAAAATTTCTCATGGATCGTTTTCCTAAAGTATCAACACAATCCAAATGTGTTTGGTTGGTTTTTCGTATGCCAATTGTTGTTTTCACTTAAAATTATGTCCATTTTAAACAAAAGAGAGACATTTAGAGTGGTACCCGGCCACACTGTGCCTCGGATTTATGCAGGGTTGACTCCTACACGTTAAAAATTTCCCATGGATCATTTTCCTAAAGTATCAACACAATCTGAATATGTTTGGTCGGTTTTCCGTATGCCAGTTTCTTTTACTTAAAACTTTGTCCATTTTAAACAAAAGAGAGACACTTAGAGTGGTACCGGCCACACTATGCCTCAGATTGATGCGGAGTTAACTTGTACATGTCATAAATATCCCATGGATTGT
Organism: Viscum album; assembly: GCA_963277665.1. Taxonomy (NCBI): domain Eukaryota; kingdom Viridiplantae; phylum Streptophyta; class Magnoliopsida; order Santalales; family Viscaceae; genus Viscum; species Viscum album. The sequence goes on along the minus strand of OY728157.1, from coordinate 1,073,517,607 downwards.
TTTCCTAAAGTATCAACATAATTTGAATATGTTCGGTTAGTTTTCCGAATGCCAGTTGTTGTTTTCACTTAAAATGTTGATCATTTCAAATAAAGGTTAGACACTTTGAGTGGTACCGGCTACACCGTGCCTTAGATTTATGCGGGGTTGACTCCTACATGTCACAAATGTCCCATGGATCGTTGTGCTAAAGTATCAATAGAATATGAATACGTTTGGTTTGTTTTCTGTATGTCAGTTGTTGTTTTCACTTAAAATGTTGTCCATTTCAAATAAAAGTGAGACACTTTGAGTGGTATCGGCCACATCGTGCCTCGGATTGAGGTAGGTTTGAGTCGTACACATCACATATGACTCATGGATCATTTTACTAAAGTATTAACACAATCCAAATATGTTTGGTTAGTTTTCTATATGCCAGTTGTTTTTACTTAAAAGGGTGTCCATTTTAAACAAAAGAGAGACACTTTCAGTGATACGGGCCACATCGTGCCTCGGATTGAGGTAGGGTTGACTTTTACACGCCATATATGACTCATGGATCGTTTTCAAAAAGTATCAACAAAATCCGAATGCATTTGGTCGGTTTTCTGTATGACAGTTAGGCAAATCATGCAACAATAGTGATAATATCTTATACTAAAACTATAGACATTGTGCATGATGTGCATCCCCTAGTGCATGGTTATGTAAAATCATGCACATTTCTTATAATATATAGCCCTATATGGTTGGGAGATACCTTGTGGGATGGACTTAAATTTTTTACTAACCATGAGGCATAGTGTTTTTCTATGCCGACTGGGGTTCTGAGCTCCAAACAAGCCCTAAAAGCCCCATAAACCATTATAACATCATTAGGATTCCATATTTGGCCAAAAATAAAGAGTTATACTGAATTCAAAAATATCCATACCAGAGTGAAAAATCAGGTTCTTATAGTCTTCCCATTTAAAGGAACTCATCCTGAATGTCACCTTCAATGGGTGGTAAAAATTTATTTGAGAACAATTATGTCTGAGGGGGTTGTCCGGGGTCTAGGGGAGCTGTTGGGGGGATATCTGGGGGATGTTCGGGGTCCAGGGAGGAGGGTGGGGGTGCTGTCCGGGGGGCTGTCTGAGGGACTGTCAGGGGGGTGTTCGGGGGGCTGTTAGGGGTCCAGGGCAGAGGGTGGGGGTGCTGTCCGGGGAGCTCTTCGAGGGGCTGTCCAGGGGGCTGTCTGGGGGATTGTTTGGGGTTCAGGGAGGAGGTTGGGAGGGTTGTGATGGGTTTGTGAAAGGTTTTCTAGGCTTTGAAGTAGAATTACACATCCATATTAAATCAAAAATCAAATTTCATAAATATCAGACAAAAATGTAATGGATCAATCTGCCCCTGATCACCATCACCATCACAACTGTCATCATCAGCCTCATCCTCACCACCATATTTGTCTTCATCGTTATCCTTAACATCTTCCCCATTCTCATCCTTGGTCCCATCCTCGCCCTCGTCCTCATCCTCATCCTCTCCCTTGATCTCACCTTCATCCTCGCCCTCGATCCTGGCATCATCATCATCCCCAACATCTTCCTCTTCAGTATCCTCATCATCACCAGGAATATCATCATCTCGACCGCCACTAGAAATTATGCCTAGTTCATTGGATAATGCACCCATAAACGACATATATGTCTAACAATCCATGTTGGCCTCTGGTGGAAGTGATGAAGATAAAGCTTTGATCGGTTTCATAAATTATTTCTCCCTCGTTTGACCCTGTTCTTCCAACTCTGTGACCCTTTTATCAGACTGTCTTGCATGCTCCTTGACCCGTTCCAACTCAGTGGTACTAGAATGGATACCTGGAGAGGACCAATACCTCATCAGGACTATATTCTTACCAGGTCGGCAGTGTACTTGACCAGAGTGCTCATCTCCCAAAACCATATATAAATGATCATTTGGCCCAAAATTTTCAGGCTCCTGGGAATCAAGGGCCTCTAAAGAAGCCTGTTAAAAATATTAATAGATTATAAAATTTCAAAATAGATATTAAACTTTTAAATAAACAAATTAAAACTTACAATATTTTCTTGTGTCGGTTCATTAACCGCAGTTCCATCTTTTTTCCTTCTACTCGAGCAAAACAATTTTGCTCGAGGGAGATGTCCTTCAATATTCAATTTGTGCTTCTATAATGAAATTGAAATAATATAAAGTTCAAGTATAATAATATTTTCAATATTCAATAAATCACATAATTTAAGTAGGAAACAATAAAAAGGGAAATTCCTAAATAAAAATTATAAACAACTATATCGTACTAGCTGCCTCTCATGATCTGACATAGTAGTGTGCCCCAAAGTGTGGAGGTATTGCTTTGAATCAATGTTTTTTTTTGTTTTTTTCAGAAGATTCCAAAATAATGTTTAATAATAAATAATATAATATTAATGAAAAATATGAAAACTGTCATTTAAATACCTCAAATGGGATTAATACCTTAAATTTGGCAGTCGCCCAATGGGTAATCATTTGGAGATATTGCTCTATTGGGCAGTTATCCATGATAGGTACTATCTCCAACTCTGTTCTCACTCTATCACACCATCCAACATACAACTCAAGATTATAATCTCTCCAAAGCTCTCCTAGCTCTTTTAAACATGCTGGTCGTACACCCTCGTCATCAGGGAATTTAAACTGAAGCAGACACCCAATAGATTAATTCATATAAATACAAAAAATAATAATAAATTAAATCTAATATATTTTTTACCCATATTTGTGCCCACGCATTATCCTTGACTTCGTGTGGCAGATGTCTCCAAGAGAGAGGGATGACTGGAATGATGTCGGAGTATTTGGCTAGCGTCGCCAAAAAACATTGACATTGCTGCCGATGTTTATTAATCATATGTCCATCATCATTGTATTAAACCATAAACTATGTATGGTAGTTACATATCACACACAAGTGAGTATGCCCCCTCCCCCGCCTCCTATCAGTAGATGAATCTGTTATTAAATAAAAAAATCAGTATAAGTTATAATAAAAATAAATTTTGGTATAAAAATTTGTTAGATTTATATAAATATACTTGTGGTAGTCAGATCAATGGGTGTCACTGGATGTGCAGAAGCTGAAGGAATATCCTGTATAGGTGGAGTGTCCCTCAGTATATGCTCCTCAGCCACATACTGTGTCGAAGCAGGAGTCGAAGAAGGTGGAATATAATAGCTCATAGATAATGAACCAGAAGCAAAAGATGATGACACAGACGTCTGACCAACTGGTAGTGTAAAAATTGGTGGCCTAAATATCCCGTGTGTCCCGAAAGACACACCAGCAACAAAATGGGGCATAGAAGATACGTCTGTGGTAGTGGCATAGTCCAATCGGGTACGACCAGTGGATCGTCTAACTATCACACCACGAGCCCTCGTACCACCGGCCTCAGTACCGGGACCACCATAGGATCGTCTAACTCTAACACCACCCCCCCTCCTACCACCAGCCTCTGTACTGTGAGAAATATCAGGCTCCTCATCGGATATCTCTTGTCTAGGGGGTGAATCCATAAAAAAAATTAACACAAAAGTAAACACATTATATTACAAGTTATTGAAATATATATATTTGAAATAAAATACTCACAATAGGGATGAGTGGAGGAACACCCATTTGTGTCATGTGACGATTATTTTTTGTCATCTTTTTTTGCCGCATCTCTTCAATGGGTGTCATTTCCTGCAATGAAAACAAATATGGAAGTAATTAGAAACAGATAACTAATGTGTAACCCAAAAAACAAAATATAGAAAAACCATTCTGATAAAAAAACATAAAGAAACAGAATATTTATGTTGGTTTGAAGGTAAGTACTAGGATACACACTCTAAATGATGTAGGTGAAACATGTAGGTGAGAACACGACTGTATGATTCTATATATTTCCCACCACAACTTCAGGTTCACAATCAACTCTGACAATTGAGCTATTGGAGTCATCATAAGTAAAAAACGGATTGCTTCCAATTGTAATAAGGATAGTGTCAACTTCATCATCACCGTCATCAAAAACATGTCTGGGATTTAATTCAATAATTACACTGAATTTAGGATGACAATGATCTTTGACATAAAAAACTTGTTTCACCATTGATTCTAATACATATGGTTCATCGGTTGCAAGAGTGCGAGTCATGTCAATAACTCAAAATCCACAATCATCAATAAAGGTGCCTTACCTCGTCATTGAATCAAACCATTGACATTTCATCATCGTGACTTGACCATGCGAGTAATAATCCAAAATTATTATTTTCTCCACGACTCCATAATAAGATACATTTTCAGAACGAGGTCTATTATCTGATGAACTGCCATAATAGTCTGTTGTGGCAGTTAGCATAACACCATCATGTTGTGTTATCATGTTCCTTAATCATTCAGTGATAATAAATTTGTATCCATTGATCACAAGTGATTCACAAGCACGAACCATGGTATTAGGACCAAAATCCAAAGCTCTTATTTCCTTAGAAACAGAGTCTGCAGGAAAACTTGATACCTGAAATATAAAAAAATAGTAAACTTAATTAAATATTATTTTTATTTAGTTATTACAGAAATATTTTTACCTTCAATTTCAATCAAGAAAAAAATCATTTTCTATGAAAAGTCGCTTTCCTTCTCAAAGACAAAGAACGATGCTTTCTATATATCAATTATTTATGTTCCCTATAGATAAAAATATTAATATTTTAAAAATATTTCAAATTATAAGAGATAAGATAAGAGATACATGTACAATTTACTTACTTGATATACTCATCAAACAAATCACAATTGAACAACACTGTGCGATGTGTCATCTCTCTCTCTTCAAGGATTAATGTCGTCAATGTATATGATCCCAGAATTCCTCCTGTCTAAGGAAGTGATGGAAAATTGGGTTCAATTTGATCATATTGTTCTTCTTCATTTCTCATTCATCTACTTATTCTCGTAGTAAGATCAGACAAATACATTGAGCAGAAATCCAAACATTCTTGAGCCAAGTAACCATTCACAATAGAACCTTCGGGATAATTCATGTTCCGAACATATGATTTCAATGTGTGCATGTTTCTTTCAGTTGGATACATCCAACAGAAAGCAATGGGTCCTCCAAGAAGTGTTTCGGTCAGAAGATAGATAGTCAGATGCAACATGCATGTAAAAACTGATGGAGGGAATATTTTCTCTAACTCACACAAAATTAATGGTGTCTCTGCCAACAGTTTTTGCAAAAAGAATTTGGAGAACTTCTTAGCACAAAGATCTATAAACAAATATCACAACCGAATAACTGAGACTCTTACATTATTGGAAAATAGATGATGGATTGCTATTGGAATCAACTCATGCAAAAGGACTTGATAATCATGAGTCTTGAAAGATTTCATCTTCAACTCTTTTCTGTTGAACCGTTTTGATATATTGATTGAATATCCATCAGGAACTTTAATAGTCTCTAGAACTTCCAGAAATTGATTTTTTTCAGCAGGTGTCATCACATAAGAAGCACATGAAACTTGCCATTTATTTTCACTGATACAGATAGGATGCAATTCTGGTATGATCCCCCAATATACCAAGTCATGCTGAGATCATAAATCATCTTTTTTATTCCCCTTGACATTTAAAAGAATAGAAAGCAACATTTTACATATATTCTTTCCAATGTGCATTACGTCTAAGTAATGACGTAACAAGTTGGTTGACCAATACGACAACTCAAAGGATATACTCTTCTTCTTCCAATTGTAAAAGGTATCATTGGAAGCATTTTTCCTCTTTCTAGATTTCATTACACCCTTCCCAAATGAATAACTGAAATCTTTCAATTCATTAAGCACATCAGTTCCAAACATACACTGAGGTGGATCATCAGTCTACATGGTATTGTCAAATCTTCGACGATTGTTTCTATATGGATGGTTCATTGGAAAGAATCATCGATGCCCTATAAAACTAAAACTAAGATGATATTTCAGTCTTCTTGATCGAGTATTCTTCATACAGATAGGACATGACAATTTTCCTTTTTTTCTCCATCCAGACATCATTGCATAAGTAAGAAAATCATTGATCATCCACATAAGCGCATCATGCATTTGAAATATGTCTTTCAAACATGCATCATATGTGGGCACACCCACATCCCAAAAAAGTTTCAACTCTTTTATTAAAGGTTGCATGTATACATCTATATCATTGTTGGGATCATAAGGGCCAGATATCAGTATACTCAAGAAAGTGTAAGGCTTTTTAATACACAACCGTGGCGGGAGGTTATAAATGTGTATGAAAATCGGCCATGTACTGTGCAAAGTAAGTATCTACCCAAATGGATTAAAACCAACACATTAAAGACCCAGTCTCACATTACACACGTTGGCTACAAATTCAGGATATCGAGCATCAAATCTCTTCCATGAAAATCCATCTATAGGGTGAACCAACTCTTCAGTATTCTTTTTTCTCTCAGTGTCATTTCATCGCATTTTTACTGATATTTCATCAGACATGAAAAGGTTCTGTAATCTGGGGATCAATGGAAAGTGTCACGTTACTTTTTGTGGCACACGAGATGGTGTTCCATCATCTTTTGGCTTCCATCAGGAGGTTCCACATTTGATATAATCATTTCTTTCAGTAGTTTCCTCCCAAAATAAGTTGCAATCATTCGGGCAAGTATGAATTTTTTTTTGAGAATCCAAGTCCATCAATTAACTTCCATGCCATATAGTGGTTTGAGGGAATATCTGCATCTTCTGAAAGTAAGTCCTTCAAGAAGGTAAGAATGTAATCGATTGCAGTATTTGAAATCCCATACATATTTTTCCCATGAAACAATCGGATTAAAAATTCCAACTTTTTCATTTTACCACATTGCCGATATACTAGAGTCATCACAATATCATTCAATTTTTTCACCCTATCAACATCATCATTTTCATTGGACGCATCATGTGTGCTTGTATAAAAAATCTTGTTGGATGGACATCCTTTCCTTCTCATGATGCCGAATAAATGTAAATAGATCATATATCAAACTCTCCAATTCAGTCCTATCATTTGGATCATCAACATTTTGAGATTCCATTTTTTCTCTATTGTGATACCACACATAATAGTTTTTTTGGAAACCATATTTGGTTATATGATAGCTAACTGCTTCACGACTCAACCAAGGTCTTCCAACACAATTAGAACATGGGTAGTGTATGTGACCACTATCTGAAGCCTTGTCAAATGAAAAATCTAAAGAGTTGTTCAAATTATTTTGAAAATCAGTTGAAATACGATCAGTTTCGTACATCCAACTTCTATCCATTATGTAAAAAAATTGCAATAATTCATTTAAAAGCAATTCAATAATATTTAAGTTCAATCAAAAAAATATTTAGGTAAATGAAAATTGTTTACTTTATATAAAATCATAACTGAAACATTACTCTATATGAGAATCATATTAAGAAACACAACAAAATAAAGTGTATATAAGAAAATAAGATACATAATTTCTAATTCCTGTATTCAAGGATTTCCCAGTAAGATATTGTAAGTGGATCAAGGAATACATAATCCTTAAGGGACTTGTTTCGAGTACATGAGTTTTATACTTTAACTTCTTCAGGGAGATTGGGATGAGGAGTAGGATGAGGATCACATCAAAAGTAGTTATGGCCTTATCAAGTTTCACCTTAACCATGGATTAAAGGATCCTAGGTTTGGGGCCATAGATCATAGGTTGGTAGGGTGTATTCATTGAATCACGTCCCAATTGATTTTGGAGATGTAACTTCAATAGTTATAGGTATGAATTTGATTAGAAACACCTATAAAAAGGATATCCAAGAATTGTGATGTCCCAAACAAGGATGCCACTCATTAGTGACCTGAACCCAGATGGCCACATGGCCTCAATCACATCTACCAAAATTCCAAATGTTATTGACTAATAGTGAGAGCCTTTGGTGTGTCTGGGGGACACTATTCCCTCATTACCTAAGTTGCAAAATTTTAATATTATCAGTTAAAAATTGGAAGAAATATAACAATGGTAAAATATTGTAAATTGATGAAAATAACCAAATCAGTAATACCAACTAATAACAAAATCATAAACCGAATGATGGTAATGTATGTCATGTATCAAGAAGAAAAACATAGTTACAACTAGTAGGAATTATTACTATACAAGAGGCTCAATAAATTCTAAAATTTTACCTAGCTTCTTGAGCTACAACCCAATCATCTGCTACATGCTTCATCCTATGTCATGTGAGTAGTTATGCATCTGTAAAATGGTGATTCCCCTTATCTAAACATATAATCATGTAGTTTATCCGGGTACCCAATGGCATCTCGAACAATGTGTGAGATAAAATTCATATAGGTGACCAACGAGAGGTCTATAACTATCCAGTATATTTATATAAAATTTTAATATAATGATACGATAAATTAAAGTGACAACTAAAAAATCTAAAAGGGTTTTCTATGGTTCCGGAGAAAAAATCTAAAAGGGTTTTCTAGGTTAAATCAAAAAAAATAGATACACATCAAAATCAAAATTTAAAACTGAAATATTAGATAGGTAAAAATAAAAATAAGGTACCACTTAAGAAAATACCTAATTTTGGATGGTTTGGATGAAGATTCAGCATCTTGGATGGGGGAAGTCGAGATTCCAACCGTTCGGATGGAGGAACCGAGATGAACCTGATGCAGTCTGAATGGGGGAGAGGTGCTCTGATCACGCAGGGCTATGTCAAATTAGGGTTCTGTTCGAATGGGGGAGAGGAGAAGGCTTGCATGGTGTAATTGGGGAAAACCTTTACCAACAGTTTTCAAGAACCATTGGTAAAGTGGTGAATTTAGACCCCCTTTAGCAACGGTTCACTAGAACTGTTGGTAAAGGGTGGTAAAACTCTTTTTTACCAATTGTTTAAGTAAACCATTCGTATATAAGTGTTGGGAAAAACCCCTATTATAGTAGTGAATGTTTTATCATTCATCTAATATTTTTACTAATCATGGGATAAGAATAAATCCAGTTTTATGTTTAAAATGTATAATTCAAAAAGCGATTTGTTTTCCTTCTGCACACTTATTTTAAAAATAATTTTTTCCAATTTTAGAAAATGAATTTTAAAAAATAAAATTAGTTTTTTAAATAAAAATTTCAAAATTATCTTACGGTTATTTTTTTTGAGAATTTTCTGAAAAGATAAATTTTTTAATGAGTAATGAAAAATATTGATTTTTATTGAATGTTGCCTTTTCAATTAGAAAATTTATAGAATTAAATTTTGCTTTAATATTGTTTTAAAGGTAAAATTAGTTAAATTTTATTATTATTAATCAAATTTAGGTCATTTGAATAAATTATATTTTTAATTTTTATATAAAAACTTTTTATACATATAAAATCATTTTCTTTGGAAAACCGCTTTTTCATCATGTTTGTGGGTTTAAATTTAAATTAAATTCTACCAATTTTGTCAATTAAATTTTGTAAAATGGATTAAATATTTGGGATCAGAATAATTAATATTCTCTAATTATTCCAAATTAATTTTTGTTCATAATGAATAGTAAAAAACATTGAAAGTTTAATTATTGTGATTATGGTCAAAACGGATTTACCGGGGGTTAAACCAAAAGATAAGGGTAATTTCTCCAATAATACTTGTATAAATACAATTTTATATTAATATTTAAAGCTTAAAATATATAAAATTATAATATATTATCATTTTGAAGTATTTGTCTTGGGAATTACTTTATCAATTTAGATTCTTTTGGGAAATTTCCAAGTAGTTTCTAAGTGGGTGTCTTTCCCTGCTTATAAAATGAAATATCTTCTCCTCTCCTCTCCAAACTCCAAGATTCTTTTGGTTTAGAAAACACCTAGCCAAATAAATTACTTAATTACCTTCCCACATCCTAGATTCCATATTTTTATTAGAAAACCATCCTAAGAAGTATTTGGTTGTTAACCTAAGGAGGTTGTCGGAAGAAGAGGTGTCGTTCTTAACTGAGCATTTTTATTTTATTTCCTCTTCCACATCCTTAAAATATTCTTCAACTATTATGATATAATAAAATCATTATCTCACATATACTAAGATATTATTATTTTAGTTTCATAACCTACATTCATCTCCTCTTACATAAAATGGGAAATGAAGTTATCGGTCATGTGTGAGGCAGAGTACCGCCTCCCAAATCGATGCAATTCATTTTATATCATTACATCTCATGGTTGGATATAATGATATATTTAATGTTTATATATTATATTTATGAAATATTTATACTATTTTAATTATAATATCACATCTACCTTCTTACATTCAAATCTGTTGGAAAATGATAATGTCACTCATGTGTATGTGTGGGCTACTACCTCCACGAAGTGATGTGATTCATTTTTTCCTTTTATTTTACATGGATAGTAATAAGGATATATTTAATGAATATATATTATATACATTAAATAAATATTATTCTTTAAATTTTAATTAATATTTAACTTTATTATATTCTATCTATCTAAAAATTAAAATATTGTTCATGTGTACATACAACCTACCATCTGACCATACCACGATTCACTATGTAATTTTCACCCTTACACCACTCTTCTAAACTTGTTTTATATTGAAAATTATAAAAATAATGACAAGTTTAATTCCATGTTTTAATCATTTATTTTTTTTTTATCACTTTTAAAAAGGGAAATGTTACTTGTTTTGATGATTTCATTGCAGGAGGAGGTGATTTGGAGGGCCCATGATGATGTCCAAGAAAAATGGGCCAAACTGCGCAGGATCCAAGCACACCAGTGGATTAATCCGCACACTAATACTATAAAGTGCATTCAATTGGGCTGAAATTTTATGGGATGGTCCAAAATTTATTGGGATACATTTCATATGAATGAACCAAAGACTAATTCTTCCATCTGTTGTCCCAACCGACCTGATCTATCCAGCACACCAAATCTTCATGGAGTCAAAAGTGGTGTGTTGTGATCTGTCCATATCTCGTGCTATAGGTGTCCAAATTATGAAAAACCTTTGGTGGAGACATATAATAGTTGGGGATACAACTTTTTTATTTTCTTTAAATCGAGATAAGGCTGTCTGGAGGTTTAAACACCTATGACAATTGGTTTTAAGAATTTTGTGTGCTCAAAACCACCTTCCCATTTTCCTATAAAATGGAACCTTGGGATCCTCATTTAAAAGTTTGACCAGGAGGAAAATCTCTAGTAATTTGGAGATGCAGAAGAGTCCTCTCATCATATAAGGAGTTCTATAGTCCCCTATCCTCATAGGGTAATCAATGATGAAGGAGGAGTTCCAGCTGAGCTTCCTCCTCCTCCCGATGTCGAGCTAAATGGTGAACGGTCATTTCGAGGGAGCTACACACACTTGGGAGGGACTTTCAGAACTTGTTCTTCTAATGGTTTATGTAATTTGTGTTCTAAATATTTCACTTATTTATTATCTTGAAATTCTTCTTCTCTGATTGCATTTCTATTGTTAGAATTAAGTGAAACACTTTTTATTTCAACACCGATTGAGTTGAGATTTCAAGTGGGAATCTTGGGTTGTTCTGATTGGACAAGACAAGATTCCTATTTATCTCACACAAACATAAGATTTAATTATACTTTGGTAGCCTTTATTATCTATTATTTATACTTAAACCTTGACAACAATATTTTTGTGTTGAGGGTTGGTTCTTTGAGCATCATTTAAAAGGCAAGAGGGAGGTTGAGATCTTGACAACCCTCAACCAAAGGATTCAATTAAACCATGTGTATTTTCAGAATGATGAACTCACCAAGATGTGTAGTGAACTTGAAATGATATTCTTCTCTAATAATTATTAATACACCACTTTTATTTATCAACTATTAAACTCTTTAAATCAATTCATTTTCTTTAAACTGTTTTAAAATCACCCCCTTTTTAGTACTTCTAATTAAAAATGCACACTCTAAACCCACAAACGATCCTCAAGATATGATCTAGGGTCTTCCCTAGACTATAAATCAACCTTAAAAACATATTCAATTTGATGTGTCACGACAGCGCGGTCAAATTTTGGCGCCGTTTTCGGGGAGCGCTTTGGTTTTTAGTGCGTGTTTTTGAAAATATTTTTGTAAAATTTTGTAAATATTTATCTATTTTATATTATAAATCTGCCTATATTTTGGTATTCTGGTCTATTTTTTGTTTAGGTTTGGTGCATGACGCGTTTTAATCCGGGATATTTACCTCCTTTTGAACCCGAACCAGATAGGATCTTATGTCAGTGACCCCGAGACGCACAAGAGAACCCATCGAAGGAGGACACACACTCTTCTTGATCCTTCCTCATCTTCTTCTAGAGCCAATATAAAAACTGAAATAAACTTGCATAATATGGCTGAAAACAATCGAACATTGAAATAACTAACCTCACCTGATGTTGATATACTACCCACCTATATTCAAATACAAGGCGAGGCACCCAATTTTAAACTGAAATCCGGTCTAATTCACTTATTGCCAAGATTCCATGGAATTCTTAGAGAGGATCCACACAAGAACTTAAAATAATTTTATACTGTGTGTTCTATATTAAAATCTGCAAATGTAGATGAAGAACAAGTAAATCTTAGAGCATTCCCATTTTCATTAAAGGACACTAAAAAAAATTGGTTATATTATGTTAATTCCCCAATAAGAGGTTGGAGAGACATGAAACTCCTTTTTCTTGAAAAATATTTCCTAGCCTCTCAAACTGAAACAATAAGTAAAGAAATTTGTGGGATATGATGATCTCAAGGGGAAACATTACATGAATATTGGGAATGATTTAAAAGGTTATGTTCAAGTTTCCCACACCACCAAATAAGCGATCAACTTTTAATTCAGTATTTTTATGAAGGTTTAATACCTATTGATCGAAATATGATTGATGTTGTTGCAGGTGGTGCGCTAGTTGATAAGACCCCAATTGCTGCAAGAACCTTGATTGAGAACATGGAAAAAAACACCCAGTGATTTGGTTCAAGGTCCAATGTACCTATTCAAGGTGTCCATGAGGTGAAAAGTACTGAATTCGATAAGAAGGTGGACACAAAGTTCGAAGAGGTAAGTACCCTTCTTCGACAACTTGCTCTTTCCCAAGAGAAATCTAAATCTCCTCCTCCCATCCATTGTGGTATATTATCTTCTGATAACCACTACTCTGACCAATGTCCTCAATTGAGAGAAACTTTGGAGAGTTGTGAGGAAATATTTCTAGGTCGCCCCTATAACCAAACCTTTAGGAAAGGACCTTACTATCCATTCAACTCTGGGTGGAAGGAAAACCAAGCCTATAGGCAAGGGGGGTATTTAAACCAACCTCAACAACAATGGAACCAACCAAGGCAGAGTAGTCATCCACCACCACCACCCAGAAATCCTCAACCACCCCAAAGGCCTTTCCAAAAAACTCCTACAAAACCTGATCCTAGCCTAGAAGATATGATGAAACAAATGGATGCCAACAATATTCAATTCCAACAAACCACTCAGGTAGCCATAAAAGACCTCAAACCCCAATTAGGCCAACTAGCTAACTCAGTGGGTGAAATTCAAAGTCATGGGTCAGGTAAACTTCCCTCTCAACTAGTAGTTAACCCTAGGGATAAAGGAATGTTAGTGGAATCACCCTTAGAAGTGGAAAAAAACTAGAAAGTAAAATGAATCCTCTATTAGAGTCATCCCCTCCTGAGGAAACCTCCATCAAAACCATTAAGAATGTTCCAAATGTTGAAGGACCTTGTCCTAAGAGAAGCCCTTCCAAAGGAAAGAGTGTGTATATTAATGAGTCACAGATCCCAACCATTCCCCTCCCATTTTATCAAAGGGCCACCCAACCAATAAAACAAAAGGAAACTAAACTTGATAAGGAAATATTGGAAATTTTCAAGAAAGTGCAGGTTAACATCCCATTGATTGATGTTGTGAAGCAAATTCTATGGTACGCCAAGTTTCTAAAGGAGATGTGTACACACCGAAGGAGACTTCGTGGATATGAGAAGGTGAGATTAGGGAGGGATGTTTCAGCATTTATAGAGCCAGCAATTCCCACCAAGTGCAAGGATCCTGGAACATTCTCAATTCCATGCACCATAGGGGAGTATTCTTTTTCTAATGTTATGATTGATTTAGGTGCCTCTATTAATGTGATGCCTCACTCCATCTAATCTTCATTGTAGGTTGGTGAACTGAAGCCCACTGGAATTGTTGTTCAACTGGATAACCGGAGTACCACACACCCCTCTGGTGTGTTGGAGGATGTTCTTGTGAGGGTTAAAATTTTAATTTTTCCTGCTAACTTTTATGTTCTTAAAATAGAAGATGATAGGATGAATGGACATGACCCAATTATATTGGGGAGACCTTTCCTGAAAACCACCAAAACCATAATTAATGTCCATAATGGTATATTATCTATGGAATTTGTTGGTGACATAGTCCATTTCAACATCCTTGATTCCATGAAGCACCCCTTAGAAGAACATTCCTCTCTCTCTGTTAATTCAATTGATGTACTCCCTACCCCTGAAAAAACAAATTTTCTTTCCCTCGATCCCCTTTCTGAGTTTTCTTCATTGATAGAAATTCTAGGAAATGATTCATGCATTGATTGTTGTAGTAGTCTAGAAAAGTATCATGCATGTTCATTGATTAATGATTTCTTTAACACTGAGGATCCACTGACCATCGATGATACTTCTATGCTTGTAAAAGCTCATTCCTCATCTAAGGATGATACCATTGAGCAGTTAGATGAGATCAGTGAACTCTCACTTTCACACACACTCCCATTAATCTAAAATCCACTTGAATTGGAACTAAAACAACTACCTCAAGATTTAAAATATCCATATTTTGAGAATAGAAACAAGTTTCCCATCATCATTGTTAGTTCACTCCCTCCTGAGAATGAATTAAGACTGCTTGAACTTTTGAGGGAGTATAAAAAATCTTTGGGATGGACACTTGATGACATTCCTAGTATTAGCCCATCAATTTTTACACATCATATTTTATTAAATGATGAGGCTAAACCAGTGAGGCAGCCACAACGTCGACTGAACCCAAACCTCCTAGAAGTTGTGAAAAATGAGGTCACAAAATTATTGGTTGCTGGAATCATTTACCCCATCTCTGACAGCCAATGGGTCAGCCCCATTCAAGTAGTTCCTAAAAATACTAGCCTTACAGTAATCAAAAATGAAAATAATGAATTGGTTCCAACTCGTGTGTAGAATATTTGGTGTGTCTGTATAGACTATCGCCGACTAAATCAACACACTAGGAAGGACCATTTCCCTTTGTCATTCATTGATCAAATTCTAGAGAGGATATCCGGTAAGTCCCACTACTATTTCCTTGATGGGTATTCTGGATACTTGCAGATCCATATTTCCCTTGAGGTTCAGGAAAAGACAACCTTCACTTGCCCCTTTGGCACATTTGCATATAGGAGGATTCCTTTTGGTCTGTGCAATGCTCCGGGTACTTTCCAACGATGCATGGTTAGTATTTTTTTGGATTACCTGGAGAATTTCATGGAAGTATTCATGGATGGTTTCACTATTTATGGATCCTCTTTTTTGAATGTTTGAGTATCCTTCCTTCAGTCCTACGTCGTTGTATTGAAATGAATCTCGTATTAAATTATGAGAAATGCCATTTCATGGTGCGACAAGGTATAGTTTTGGGACATATAATTTCTGGGGATGGTATACAAGTAGATAAATCAAAATTGGATTTAATTTCTTCCCTACCATTCCCCAAAAAAGTATAGGATGTGAGGTCTTTCCTTGTTCATGCTGGATTTTACCGTCATTTCATTCGTGAC
The DNA here is from genome assembly GCA_963277665.1 of Viscum album. NCBI lineage: Eukaryota > Viridiplantae > Streptophyta > Magnoliopsida > Santalales > Viscaceae > Viscum > Viscum album. The sequence continues at coordinate 1,073,501,649 of OY728157.1, read as the reverse complement.
TTTAGTAAGATTGTACTTCCACTATCCCGGTTACTCCAAAAAGAAAAAGAATTTGTTTTTGATAATAAATGTGAGGAATATTTTAATAATTTAAAATGGATTCTCTCGTCACCCCCGGTAATCCAACCACCTTGGTGGGATTTACCATTTGAGCTCATGTGTCATTCCTCTAACTATGCAGTTGGGGCAGTTTTTTCACAAAGGGTTGACCGAGCTCCACATGTCATAGCCTATGCCTCGCGTACTTTAGACTCTACCTAAGAAAAATACACTACAACTGAAAATGAATTCCTTTCCATTGTGTTTTCCTTGGAAAAATTCAGATCATACCTTTTGGGGTCCAAAGTCATTATATTCTCAGACCATGCAGCCCTCTGGTATCTCCTTAAGAAACCGGAAGCCAAACCACGTCTCATTCGTTGGATTCTCCTCCTTCAAGAATTCAATATGAAAATTAGAGATAAAAAAGGAACAGAGAATGCGGTGGATGACTATATCAGTAGGATCCTCCCATCCTCAGAAATTGACTCATCCCCCTGTATTTCCATTAATGACATGTTTCCTGATGAGCAATTGTATCAAGTGCAAGATGTTATTCCTTGGTATGCCAAAATTGTAAATTATTTGGTAGCATCTTTCATTCCTACTAATTTCAACAAAAACCAAGTCTGTCATCTAAAAAATGAGTCTCGTTGGTACATTTGGGATGACCCCTACCTTTGGAGCACCTGTAGTGATCAATTCCTTAGGCGTTCTGTTCCCGATAGTGAGTTTCAGTCTATCCTTAGATTTTGTCACACTCTTGCTTGTGTGGGCCACTTTGGTCCCCAACGGACTGCTCAAAAAATTACTGATTCTGGTATCATTTGGCCAACACTTTTTCAGGATGCCCACGATTTTTGTAAATATTTTCCTAATTTTCAAAGAATGGGTAATGTCTCTAAAATAAATGAAATTCCACAACAACCATTTCTCTTTCATGATATTTTTGATTTTTGGGGCATTGACTTTATGGGTCCATTTCCCAATTCCTTTGGCAACTTGTACATTCTTCTAGCAGTTGATTACGTGTCAAAATGGGTAGAGGCATGAGCTACAAGGACTGATGATTCTAAGGTAGTTGTATAATTTTTGAGAACCCAAATCTTCTGTAGGTTTTGATAACCTAGGTTCATCATTAGTGACCAAGGTTCTCATTTCTATAATCGAACAATGCAATCACTTTTGCATAGGTATGGGGTCAGACATCGAGTGTCTATTACGTATCACCCACAGACCAATGGTCAAGCTGAGGTGTCAATTAGAGAAGTAAAACAGATTCTTGAAAAAATGGTTCAACCCAATAGAAAGGATTGGAGTCTTCGACTTGATGATTCATTATGGGCCTACCATACTGCTTTCAAAACTCTCATTGGAATGTCACCCTATCATCTTGTGTTTGGAAAGAGTTGTCACCTACCTGTTGAGATTGAGCACCGGGCCTATTGGGCCATCAAAAAATTCAATTCTAATCTTTCTGGTGTGGGTACCCAATGGAAGCTACAGATTCAGGAGTTGGAGGAAATGAGAAGAGATGCATATGAAATCTCCAAAATTTATAAGGAGTGAACCAAGGCTTCCCACGACTATCTTATACTTCATCTTCAGTTCCACTTTGGGTAGAAGGTCCTCCTTTATAATGCAAGGCTTAAGTTTCACCCAGGTAAGCTTCATTCCCGCCGGTTTGGCCCATACACTATTATTAATGTATCTTCATTTGGTGTTGTTCAGGTTCAAAATGAAGAAACTAGGCAAACCTTCACTATCAATGGGCAGCGACTGAAGCACTTACATGAAGCCCTTCTAGAGTTCTCAATGGAGGAACTCCATGTTCAAGAAGAAACATACCAGTGAAACACACCAGGTTTTATCCTTCCTTCTCACATTCTCAAATCTTATAGTGAGGGAACTGCACATTCTAGGTGTGGGGGGATGGGTATATTCCTAGGTTAGTTAGGAATTTTCATTTTCGTTCTTATTTCTTCTCTTTTTCTCCTTCTTTATGTTATTTTTACTTTTCCCCATATTTTTGAGTTCATTAGGCTTTCCATTGTCCTTTTTTTCTTCTCTTTTTTTCCTTCTTTATGGTATTTTCATTTTTCCCCCATCAAAAAAAATTCAAAGTTCCATGATTCGGTGACCATAATGGGGGGAAAGTAAAAATACCATAAAGAATGGTGAAAAAGAATTTTTGTATGAAGTTAACATCAGTGAGTAATTTTTAGTGAATTGGTTTTTTGTCAATGATATAAATGGTTGTATCACTGTGAAACATTTGAGATGATTGATGCCCCTTATGTGAGTAGTTTTTAAGAAACCTGTGTCACTAATATCTCCACACATTTTTGCACCAAACCACAAAGTGTGAATATTTCATACTTAATATAAGGTAAATATACATTAGGTTAATATTTTTCAGCTTTAAATAATATTTCCATACGTTCATTCCTTATCCGATATGTTTCATTACTATACCAGATTGACTTATGCGTGTGTACCTAATGTCCGACTATTGTACGCCCTCAAAAAAATTGGGTTGTGTCTTGGGCAGGTCAAAAACCACTCCTCCTCAACCTTTGATCTTGTTATAACTATTGCAATTAGTTTTGTGATGAGATCAAAAAAGAGTTGAGAGATGAGTGTGAGATTTTTTCAAAATGCAACTTCTAAAAAACAAAAATGAATAAATTAGGGGAGTGATGAAATGTGCAACATATGGGGATATCTAGGTCGGGAGCTTATGGTTTGACTTCTGGAAATTCTTAAGTGAGTGGGTCTTGAAATATGATTGCAAAGGATGTAGGGTAGGTTCAGTGGATAAAATCATTTAAGCTGAAAAATGTTAAAATAACCTATATTTATTGGATATTAAGTGGAAAGAATAGCATGGAATGGTTTTTACACAAACACATGGAGAGTTAGTTTCATGGTTGACTTCTGAATTCCTTGCTCAATTTGGTATCATTAATCTTTTTTTTTTGAATTTCACTATGATATGATTTATGAGACATCTTTTTCTATTTTCACTAGGAAGAACTCCTTGGTGTGGTTCGTGAATTGATCACATTACGTTAATTAAAATTTCCTCAAATGTTAAATCTTCATTGGGAATATATATGTGCATCATTTTATTTGGATATGTGACTTTTCCCAGGAGTGCAAATGTTTAGGTGTGGGGGTGTGACCGTACCACGATTCACTGTGTAATTTTCACCCTTACACCACTGTGCTAAACTTGTTTTATATTTAAAATTATAAAAATAATGAAAAGTTTAATTCCATGTTTGAATCATTTATTTTGTGTTTATCACTTTTAAAAAGGTAAATGTTACTTTTTTTTATGATTCTATTGCAGGATGAGGTGATTTGGAGGGCCCATGATGATGTCCAAGAAAAATGGGCCAAACTACGCAGGATCCAAGCACACCAGTGGATTAATCCACACACTTATACTATACTGTGCATCCAATTGGGATGAAATTTTGTGTGATAGTCCAAAATTGATTGGGATACATTTCATATGAAGGAACTAAAGACTAATTAGGTCATCTGGTGACCCCACCAACCGGATCTATCCAGCACACCAAATCTGCACAGAGTCAAAAGTGGTGTGTTGTGATTTTTCCATATCTTGTGCTATATGTGTTAAAATTATGCCAAACTTTCATTGGAGACATAAAAGAGGTGGGGATACAACTTTTTTATTTTCTCCAAATATAGATATGGCTGTATGGAGGTCTAAACACCTGTGACAAGTGGTTTTAAGAATTCTATGTGCTCAAAACCACCTTCCCATTTTCCTATAAAATGGAACATTAGGATTCTCATTTGCAAGTTCGGCCAGGAGGAAAATATATGGTACTTTGGAGACCTAGAATATTCCTCTCATAATACAAGGAGTTCTGGAGGTCCCTATCCTCATAGGGTAATCAAGGATGAAGGTGAAGTTCTGCCTGAGCTTCCTCCTCCTCCCGATGTCGAGCTAAACGGTGAACGGTCATTTTGAGGGAGCTACACACACATGGGATGGAGTTCCAGCACTTGTTCTTCTACTGGTTTTGTTTATTTTTTGTGCTAAATATTTCACTTATTTATTATCTTTAAATTATTCTTCTCTGATTGCATTTCTATTGTTAGAATTAAGTGAAACACTTTTTATTTCAACACCGATTGGGTTGAGATTTCAAGTGGGAATCTTGGGTTGTTCCGATTGGACAAGACAAGAGTCCTATTTATCTCACACATACATAATATTTAAGTATTCTTTGGTAGCCTTTATTATTTATGCTTTATACCCAAACCTTGACAACACGATTGTTGTGTCAAGGGGTGGTTCTTTGAGCATAATTTAAAAGGCAAGAGGGAGGTGGAGATCTTGACAACCCTCAACCAAAGGATTCCATTAAACCATGTGTATTTTCAGAATGATGAACTCAACAAGATGTGTAGTGAACTTGAAATGATATTCTTCTCTCATAATTATTAATACACCACTTTTATTTATCAACTATTAAACTCTTTAAATCAAGTCATTTTCTTTAAATTGTTTTAAAACCACCCCCTCTTTTAGTACTTCTAATTAAAAACGCACACTTTAAACCCAAAAACTCTCCTCAAGAGACAATATAGGGTCTTCCCTAGACTATAAATCAACCTTAAAAACATATTCAATTTGACGTGTCACGACAGCGCGGTCACCATCTCCATGAATGGTGTAATTAATTTTTATATATCTACCTTTATAGATGAATTAAAATATGTATTTAATGAATTTATATTATATTTATGTCATTATTAACATTCTTGATATTATGGAACCATAATAAAAGTACAAGGACCAAAACTACCGAACCAAAACATATATGAAAAATGAAGCAGTTATCACCGAAAATAGTGATTTTAATAAATAATTATTAATAAATGGGTGGTAAAAGGTTATAAGTGAATAATATATGGTATTATATATATGACTATGGTTATTAAATATATATATATATATAATAAACTATTATTTGTTATACATGAGTTTTAAACATGTACAAAGGGAGTCGATACTTGAGGTAAGGGATTTTTATTCTCTCTTTTATTTCTGGGAGACATACGCCATATTCACCACTCATTTATTTTTTGTGGTGTATATACTAACAATTTCATATTTTATATAATGAATATATTTATTTTCATAAAATTTAAAGTTTCTTTTTATGTTATCCTTTAATGGGTATTACGATTCAAATGTTTCCAAAGTGGTAAGGGATTCTCATCTCAATTTTATTTTTGTGGAACACATGTCATATTCACCATTTTTTCTTTTGTGTGGTGTATATACTTCCCAGGAATGTATATTATGATAAATTAATTTCAAATTTATTGGATATAAATACCCGTATAAGATTATTTCTTTCATGAATATTATGATTCAAAATTTACCAAATTGGTTAGGTTTTTATGTTACAATCTCATTATTTTCGGTATTATTTATGAGTATGCTTATCATGATGAAATATTATGATATATCTCTCAATAAACTCATGAATTTTATTCTCGTATAGTTATTTATTGAGAATGACTTTTTTTCCTTTCATTATCCACTCTTTAATATCAAAAGAGACCGAAAGAATGTTTTAAAGATAATCGACTTTATTTATCTCTTCAGTTGAAAATCCTTTATCTTCTATATACATGTTTTCTAAAAATGTTTTTACTATTATCCTATGATTTTTAAAATTAATTTTTACCAATGTTTGAATTTATAAAAAATAGTTTAAAATTAATCTTCTTATCTCTTTCTGAAATAATGTACTTTTTACTTTTTACCAAAAATGTGAAAGGAATCTTTATTTTGATGTGTATGGAATGAACTGAATTTCCCACCATCATTACCACTTGATTATATAAAGATTAATATACAAGTTTACATTTTTATTTTAAAATAAAATATTTTCTTTAATATTTGGGAAATTTTTAGATTTTAAATAAGTGGTTTCAAAGTGGAAAGGATATTTTCATCAAGAAATGTTCCAAGTGATATTTTAAAATGATTTTACATCTAAGATGACATACTTTGATGTTACTTAATATGTATTGGGGATATAAACCAATTATACCATTATTATTATTTTTATGGATGTTTTATGTTCATTATGACAAGATGTTTATGAAACCCACTCCTTTTACATGGTTTATGATATGACGAAATGTTGAAATGTTTATGGAACCCATTTCTTTTCAAGGTTTATGATATGATGTATTTTTTATTATCTTGTGGCACACATATGTGTACATCCAATGTTTTGGGTAAGGATGGATAACTCATGAGTCAATATGTTATGCATAAACCTAATTTTATGTTCACAATTTCATGTGAGGACCTAGTTTTCATGTCCATAAGATTAAGCGTGGACCTAGTTTTCATGTTCATAAATTCATGTGTGGACCTAAATTTTAAGTTTATAATATTACGCATGAAACTAGTTTTCATGCCCATAATTTTATGCAAGGACCTAACTTTATGTCCTTGAATTAATGATTGGACATGTTTTTATATATACATGTTCACAATGTTATAAGCTTATGTTTTGCCACATTTCTATGTTTATGCTATGTTATCATGGCTTATGTTCTTTGATTTATTTATGATTCATGTCTTATGAACCATAAAGATTTATGTATTGAATCAAGATTATGATCTTTTTTATATAGGGTGTAGTTTTCAAATGTTAAGATTATGTTCTCATGCCCTTATGCTCATGTTATTCCTATGTGATAATTGATATCTCCCTTTTTTACCCTTACTGAGCATCTGAGGTCACCCTTTCTTATGTTTCCTTTCCCCATGTTATAAATAAATGTTTTAATTAGGGTATTTATATGAAGAGTACTATGTGGGAAGATATTTATGAAATATGTTGAAGATCTTTAAAGAAACATGAATATTGGGTGTCCAGTATCCAAAGACACTAATCCTTTACAGTCCTCAGGCATATATTTGTGAGATGTATTGAATATTCATCTAAAAAGATATAATATTTATGTATGAAAAGTTTGGGCCACTATAAAAACTGCTCTTACTAATTTGAAACCTTATCACTTGTATCATCCAACTCTGAAATATATTTGAATATCTACCACTCTCCATTGGATCTCTATACCAAGACCAAAAGCAGAAAATAATTTTCTTCCCTTTAAGGTGTTGTAAGAAAATATAAGATAGTAACCTCCTTTAATAGATTTCAATAAATCTTTAGGAGAATCCCCAACCCTTCGAGAGGTCAAGAGATCAATGCAAGAGACGAGGTTTTAGCATGGTAGGTGTAGGCGTAGGATGCACAACACATGGATCATTTATAGGAAACACATCATTTGAATCATTAACCACATAACATCGCATAGGTTCATGTGGTAGTATGATAATAGAGGCTAGGGAAAAAATATATCACACTACATATGTGATATGAAGAAGAAACACCAAAAAATCATAATTCATGCACCAGGAAGCCATTAGATCAAAATGATCAATAAATCTCAATTCCCCGTGATATAAAAAACTGAGATTCGACTACAAGGTAAGTTTAAAATAATAATAATATTATATGGAAAATTTAAACTATAATATTGAATAAACTCAAAAATACCATGAAATAAATCCATGCAGCAGCCGTAAGGTATTGCAAACAAAAATCAAGTAAACTATTTAATTATAAACCAAAAAATGCAATAACAATACATGAAAACTAAAAAATTTATAAATAAAGACAATATTAGTTTTGATAATACTATTATGTAAAATAGTTCAGTTAATAAAACCTAGATCCATAATAGAAACATCCATACCAAAAATATGCAAAAAAATGAATGAAAATAATAATAAGATACTCTATCAAGTCTAGAGGCATTTCCCCAATCAATTTAAAATAACACCTCTTTAACCTCCTCCATCATGAAGAGATAATCCATAAAAGAAATAATTTCCATTAAAATCTTATCTTATAGGAAATTCATCTATTCCATGCCTCCCACTTAATTACATGATGATAAAAAATGATCAAAGTGAGCAACAACCATACTTTCATTTCTGAAGATTACATTCACCCAAAAACATGTCTCATCTTCTAACCCCTAGATAAAATAGTATTGTTTTATTTGAGATACCTTATCATGGAAAATTTAAGAATTAAAATCTACCTACTTTAATAAGAAAACATTTCCCCACTACCTCTAATTAATTTCTTCACACTCTAACAAATTTTGGAACTCCCCTATTAGGCCATGCTCTGCTACTCACTTTATCTCTTCCTAGTACCAGGGATTAGTAGACTTTTATTTCTCCAGATTTATAGAAATTATCTTCTATAAATTCCCAACTTATGTTAGAATATAATATTTTATATTTCTAGGGATGTTCAAACACGTTATCTGAAGGATGAGGTTATTGGGGTTAAAAACCAAACCCCGGTTATTAAATGTTAGGGGTCAACCTGAGAACAATATCAAGGATGGGAAGGATAAGAATCGATTTATGAATTTTTAGTCCTATAAATGTGGAATGATTGGTCATATTAATATATTCTACCTAGAGAACAAACCTAGGTATATCAAGGTCTAGAAAAATTTGGTATGCCTTGATTTAGATAGTTTTTATGTATTATAGTATGTTTAGCAGCCCTTGGAGTAGAGTTGGGTGCAGCTCTAGGTTTTATTTATTCTCTGATCCTAGGACTGGATCTGCATATGATTTGCAAAGGGACAAGTTAGAAGTAAGGTTCTAGTTTGGACTGTTTGGGTTGGTTTATATCCAAGTGGATATTCTCTCTTGTCATATTATGATGATTGATTGCAATGTGTTTTATATTACCTTACTACTTGAATTTGTAAGATTTTTATTTTATTTGAGCTTTAATTTTATTAATTTAATTATCAAGGAAGGTTTTTCTTTTTTCTTAAGATCGGTTATAGGGTTTCATGTTTCCTTGGTTCTTTTAATGTCTTCAAATCAGGTGGAGACTTAGTTAATGGTTGGTAAGCGCTATTTTAAATACTACTTCTTATAATTGATTTTTTGTTTCCAATAACATTGTGGTAGTATATTGAAGTATATGAGAGGGTATGGGAAAAAAATTCCACTATGGCCCATATTAAGGGAATAATTTTACTAGGATTATTATGTTAGTGTTGTGGTTTTTTTTTAATGAAAATTTCCCAAACCAATTGATAGGTTAGGATAATGTAGCTTTTAAGAACAGTGCCTGATTATCATACATTTTATTTATAAGGTAGAGATTTATCAAAATTATCTTGTTTTTTTAAATAAAATAGTTTTATTTTTTTTATTACATATTGATTTGCATGCTTCTATTTTTTCCCATTAAAGATAAATTTTTATGGTTTTATTATTCATTTGTATTGTTTTATTTATTGGATAGTTTATTTTCTTGGATGGGCATGTTCATTTGGCCTTTATTTTTTGGTCTTGGGGTGTTGGGTGTTTGGTTGGCCTACTGGTTCTTGTGGACTAATTGGACACCTCTTAGGATGATCTATGGCCATTGATTAAGCTGATCAGATGACTGTGCTAGTAGAATTTTGTGTTTCTTCTTTGTTATTATTTACTTCCATGATTTTTCATGATATAATTGCTTGGTTAGACACCCTTTTTGGGTTGTTCCATTTGTTACACCAACTTAACTTTGGTTTTTCTCCCTGCACACTCCATTGTACATGTGTCATATGGTTTTCTTGAGGGTTATGAGCTAACTAATTCACTATTATTACGGTACCCATTCATTACCTCTTGAGGGACTCAATGGCATTAAAACTTCCAATTTTAGATATAATAGAGATATTTCGAGAGAAGTGAGGATCCATAGATCCTTTTTATATCCTCTGCCATTATTATTTATTTAAATCTCCCTTTAGATGGATCTCAGAGGTGGACTATGAAAATGAAATGACTACTTTCAATATTGATAGTATTGATCATCATTACGATTATTAGTTCTGAGTTAGTGGGGTAGGCCCAGTTATGTAAGTGTATTTGTCTTTGTTATTTGGTTATGTTCTATTTCCTTGTATTTTTTCAGTTATTCTAGGGTTTTGTGAGTGTTTTCATCTATTTCATGAGTTTATGTTACCATCCTTGAGATCGTTTTCATTGCTGGCTCCTAGAATTATAAGCACTCTGTTCTCAGATATCTTTCATGGTTCTGTTTGTTTATTTTCTTTATTTCTTATTCATCTATACTTGTGATCATACAAATCTATTTCTTTAAAATAATAAAACTCGATGGGGTTTTATCATATATATAGGACCAATGTGGTATGAAGCATGTAAATATCTATGTTCTTTATCTTTTCAAACTTTTTTTTATCATTGTATGCTTCTGTTTCCATTTCATAACTTTCAGTTTTTGGTTTCCTCTTCTTCTTGAAATGAATCACTAAAAATAAACCTGTTTTTCTAATTTAGGGTGTTAACAGTGTTTGAATGATCCTTTATCCACCCCAAAATAATCCAAGCATGAAACTTCCCAATTGGTTCCCCATAGAAGTTCCTTTGGTTCTTCATTTCTTAAATTCCATTAGTTGTAGCATATGGGAATTTTCTTTCCTTCACCTTTGTGAATTGTATGTTTTATTTATATTTTTTGTGGAAAAAACATTAGATACAGGAGAATGAAGTCCTGGGTGGTTTAGTTAAAAGGATAGATTAATACATATTTAATTTTCATTGTGAGAATAAGTAACATGGTGATACCTCTCAAACGGGATGTTGGATGAAAATTATATCACAATAGTATTGCTTGAGATATGAGGTTTTATCTAGGGGTAGTGAAATTGGAAATTGGATTTGATCTTTATCAAGGCCTAAATTTATCTTTAAATAATAAATAACCTATCTTCAAACATCACATTCAATTTTAACATGCTCTAATGAGAATATATTATGATAATACTAGAGTGGTGATGGTCCCCTCTAAGTAGTAATTCCAGACCCTCTCGTCTTTACCCCAATTAGAAACCATTAATTTAGTGTGTGAAATCATTTGTAAAAATATCAATCAATGATTTATTATTTTTATTTTTTATATTTTAATAAATTATTTAATGTTAATAAAATACATCGATGTTCCTAGATGATCAAATTATGTTCAGCCACTATTACTTATTATTATTCAACCCATTTCTCAATGGTGTAAGTGGAGGCATGACCACCCAGGGATCATGCCAATGATGTGATGGGAGGCCAGTTATTAAACACCATTCAAACCCTCTTTCCTTTCTATATATTCCTATTATATGAAATACAGATAGTATTACAATGGTGTTGGCTCATATTACCTTTGAGTGAAGGATTAGATCTCCTATGAAATAGGTAGTGAGTCGTGTGTGGAAATGAAGAGGCTAATATCATATTAACATAAGGTCAATAAATAATTAAAGAATTAAATGGTGTGACTTGTGTGGAATAGGAGGAATAAATTAGGGGCTAAGGTGTCATAGGGGAATGGGTTGGTTGGAGAGAAAAACCCTATTAATTTTTTATTTAGCCAGGGGAAACAGGACCCGCCACTATATGGTGATAGATTTAGGGGAGATATAATAGTGGTTTTAAATAACTGGTGTCCTTTTCACTATGTATAGGTCATAAGGCATAGACTATCCTTGCTTGATGGTTACCTTGAAGCCTATACAAATTAATAGTTGGGTTACAATGGAGGGTTGGATCCTCCCCCGACCTAACCCAGAATATAGGGCATGTTCATGAACAGTACGTGTATAGGCCATAAACCTCCTATAAAACACATTAGCACCACATGGAATACCTAGAGGCCATAATATTCCCTGAAATATGTAGGTGTAGTGGCTGATTTATCCTTTTCTATAAATTTTATAACTTATTAGTCGACCTAGAGCTCTAAGGTATCATTGTAGGGTACAATAAAGTTGGATATGCATCATGTAATAGTCAGTTATTATCTTTCATGTCCATATTGTGTTATCTCATTCTAATATTCTCTAACCTTTGTGGGTTTATCTTATCGAATATAGGGTGTTACTTGTTGATAGCTATCTTGTTCATAGATGTGGGGTCATGATGATCCTTTTCTAAGCGTTAGGTCTATCTCCACCATTTAGTGAGGGTTAAAGCATTATTTACAAGACTAAGATGATAAATATTCTTTAACCACGATCTAGGGTAGTTTCTATCCCCATTGTGCTTAGTTAAAATCTTTCTTATAGAGTGGATGGCAGTTCCTACTGAGTTAGGAGAGACTACCCGTAGTATGGATATGTTTCTTTCATTCTAATGATAAATACCTCATGTGTTTGTGAGGATAGATTAGTCCTTAAGTGATAAAGGATTGACTAGAGTTTGATACTTTCATTTACATCTGGTTCATACTCTCACTAAATAGATGATGATTCCTGCATTGATATCCCTACATTACATAGTGAGCCGTTATTGGATGCTTTCTTCCTCCAAATCATGATGAGATGTTCTACCATTGTTGGAGTTTGAGATCTTGTCCAATATGAAGTATTATTTTAGGATATTAGATCCTCCATAGGGAAGCATGTTCATATCTAAGTATGATTTGGGTCATGTGGACCTCCTAAGGTGTTTCCTAGACATGTTTCCTAGTGGGATTGTTTGAGATCAAAAGTATCAGTGAAGACTTGAGGGGAATATTTATCGATATATGGGTATTTTTTCACCCAAAAACACCTATTCCAGAGTCCCTCAAGCGAGCATTAGAGTATCCTTTTTGAAGATGCAAAATTAATGTGGTATCAGATTAGCGCTTCACCTAAAAAACTAGATAAGTGTCATGGATGGACCTTCATGTGAAATATAACATTGAGATCATAGACCTACTTATTTTAGGATTAGTTTCCTACGGATATGTTATTTAATAGAAGAGTGGGTGCTGCAAGAGAAGTTAGAGATGGATGAAGCATTAGTCTACTCTGAAAATAAATACCCTTGGTTATCTCTTATCACACATAGGGTGGTGAAAATTAGAACCATGATATTATGAATGGGATGGACTACTATGATCTAAAAACAAAGGATGTGGTTCAGAGTACAATTTTTTTCCTCTCTTCATGGACCCATATACTAGATAGAGCATGTGTCAGTCATTCTTTCTACATCAGATGTTTAACAGTTAGTGATTCTAGAGGAACCCCTTATTAGAACCTTTTTAGAAAGAGAGTTTTCAATGATGGTGAATATCTTTTACTCACCCATTATACTAAATTAAGTTCATCCTAAGGGGATAAAAAGGTATTTCATAATATTCACTTTATGGGAGATATAGTATCTAATGGTGCCTACATCGATATGTATTAGCTACCCATTCCAGTACAGTGTAGTGAAGTGATGTTGAGTAAACGAGGTGTGTTCCCCCTTCAATATGTGAATGATATCCCCCCAAGTGTGTTGAGCATATCCCACCCTCAAAAAAATTATTATCTACCCATCAGAACGTAATCATGGATTCATGCACTATGTGTGTGGGTGAAAATTATATTTATGTGAGTGTAGATAAATGCATGAATGATTTTCAAGGCATAACCATGGTTTTACATTGATGGGAGACTGATTTATGTATTGGTTTTCATTTATGATATGGTTCCCAAGTGTTGTTGAGTGGAATGATGAATACCCTTTTGGCATTTATAGAGCATGTGGGATGAATCCTTGTTTTGGTTTAAGGGGGAGTCCATTAGGCATGCAATTAATTTCCTTGGTATTATCATGGGGGTATAATCTATATAGTTACCTCTCATAGTGTGAGATCTGGATTCATGAAGTAGCATTAGCCTTCATGAATTTGAAACTATGGTGGATGAGGAGAGAAAAGTGGAACATTAATGTCATAGTGGTTAATGCTTCTAGTATATGGCTCAGTGTATGGGTGATGGGGGAGGCACATGAGAAACTATATTTGGATTAATTGATTCCTATATGGATAATGAGATTTTTCTCGCCTTTGATCAATGATGGTGGCCCTGCAGTCACTTCGGAAGTGGCGTAGTGGTGCAAGGTTGAGGACTATAGCCACGGTGTTCGGTGAGGTACTCGGTTCCATTTTTAGGAACTTGATCTTGGGGAAATTTTCACCTACCATTCTCTACTCACCTTTCTAGGTCACCTGATGTCTCATCGGGAGGGAAAAAGGGTGTAGACCACCAAGATGATGGATTTTTGTGTTGAACCATCACTGATCAGACTGTTACCCATGGGACGCTCTACTATCTCGGCTGGCAATGGATCCTTCCAAGCTGGGGATTCTCCGAATGACATCTTCGTGGGGAGGTGGGTTTCTGGGTGTGGAGGGTTCGAAAAGGCCACTCTTGGAGATTCCCTTTCTAAGAAAAGATAAAATGATGTTGGGCCCACAATCTTCTCTTATTTGTGTGAGCCATGTAGTTTTGATGTTGACTTAGTGGTCCTATGTGACTGAGAATCTTGGGCGATGGACTTGAAGGGTTCTCCAAAATGTGGGGACCATGTCATCCACTCCCCTAGTGGATAGTGGTTTTCTAGTTATGTTCATATTTAATGTCATGGTGGACATCCTGAGTGAGGACTCCCATAGTGGATTTCTACCTTTAGTACAGTATGTCTAATAGATCCTTTAGAGATGTTCCTATCACATGGAAAATATTTTTATACAGAGGATGAGAATATTTTATCAAGTAGTTTTTTTTATTTCTCTTGATTAGTGGGTGTTATCCTAAGGTTTGAAGCTGAAAAACAAAGGTCATCTGAACGGTCAGGAATGTCTGCTTCAAGTTCTAGTGGATTGGGCCACCTAATTGGAATATATGTGATGTTGAGCAGTTTGAGGATTTTTATGTTGTTTCTTGATGTTCACATTGGTATATTTTATTAAGGATTCATGACAACATAGACAAACTATCTCCGATTGTGGATGAAAACCCATTGGGTATCAGGATGTGGATAGATGATTCTCATAGATGTTTATGAAGAATTTAAGAAAAAAGGCCCAAGTTAAATTTGTGCTTCAATATAGATACATTAGTGTCTATAACTTTTGGTTAGGAGATAATGGATAATTTTATGTGGCTTCAAAGGATCATGTTGTCTTGCAACTCTTTTGGCATTAGTGCGAGACTTTTGGGAAGTGCTAAGTGGTAGAGAGCAGTGTAGATGGGTTATGTGAATAAAAAAACACTAAGAACACTCTTTGAATAAAATCATTTTTTGCTTAAAAACTACACTTCTTGAAAACCTGCTTTTTCGTCGCGCCTGTGGGTTTTATTTTAAATCTAATTTTGAAATTATTTGAATTAAATTTGGAATAATGGATTAAATATTTGTAATAATAAGGTCCAAATTATTTTTTAAGGTCATTTTCATTTTTAGGCATAAAAATTTTGACTTGGTAAAAAAATATTTACCACAGTACATGTAAAATAATGAAACGGGTTAAAGTTAAAAGGTAAAAGCTTAAAATACCTAAAAAATAAAACATTAAATGAGTTTTTGATCTATTTATTGACCATAAATATTATTTAAAACATTAATTATCCATATAATTTTTTGGAATTAATTCCACCAAATCTGGTGATATATTTGAAAATGAATAGTCCTCTAGATTACTTTATTTGTTGTTTGTAAAAATAGGGGAAACAATCATGAAAAGGCTTCAAAGAAGAAATTAAAAATTCAAAAACAAGAATAATCGATTGTGTATTAAGAAAACCACAAATAAACAAAATATATTCTTCAAATCCTACAATAAATTATGACCAAACTATAAATAAGAAATTACAAATTAAAAAATATGACAAATGAATGGTGCATTTACAAAACTACCTATACCATAAATATTTGCTTCAAAGTCTATGATAAATGAAGTTCTGATGTTATATTTTTCTGGCTTTATTTTCCTTTGAAACTCTTCTTTTCTCACTAAAAACCCTAAAAAATGCATACCAAAAAAACAGTTGGTAAACATTGGTTTTGTGAAGGCTTCCCCAATGGTTTGAAGAAACCATTAGGAAAGCCAAAAAAAAATTAATTTTTCCCAACGGTTTTTAGAAACCGTTGGGAAAGGTCCCCTCAAATACACCCGCTTCCAGAGGCCCCCGTATCACGGGCACAACACAGAAGTTCCCCAATTTCTAGAAGTCGCGGCGCCGAGTGAACCCTAACCCGATTTCTTTCATCTGATCGGCTGCAACTCCGCCATCCAGGTTAGATTCTTTAAACCTCTTCCCAAATACAAGCCCTCTTCCTCCGATTTCCACATTTATTTCAATATCTCGAAAGATCGCGTCATTTTTTACTATTTTATGGATTTTCAAAAAAAATTAAGATTCACAATATTTGATAGTGAATCAATGACTAATATTTGGAAATTGATGTTTTTAACAAATTTCTTTGAGTTTTGTATAAGTAAATGTTGAGTTTGAGTAGTTTATTAAATAAAACCATAACGTGGCATTCATTGTTTTGACCTTCATTTAAGGTATGATTAAATTCTTCTATAGGATTCATTGAATGAGATCGTATATAACAAGTGAACATTTTACCCATTCATTGTGTAGTCCTATATTTAGGTAGGTAAGGATACTGAAATTATCATCATGATATAGCCATATGGTTGATAATATTTTTTATTATGGTCCTATATCGGTAGATTTATCAACCTAATAACATAAAATTATTTCTAATTATATATGAATATTTTCAACATATAGGTGTCATTGTGATACCATTCATACCATGTGGGAGTTCTTTTTTCTAAAATGACACCAATGATTTATGGGTCCTCATGTTATAAATTGAAACTACATAAGGGTTATAGCTTCAGGGAATTCATTGATTTTGTGAGTTATACATTCCTAGGGAATGGTTGAAAACATAGAAGGTTACATGAACATTATTATTAATCATTGATTGATGAATCAAGAAGTCATTAGCTAGATTAATATTCATAAGAGTTAATCAAACTCTAGAGAAAATTACTTGTATGGGATATTATATACTTGGATTCATAGGGATGATGATCCAATAGAATGTACTAATTGGTGTGAAACTATGATAGTGAAATATAGAGCTAGAACACATTTGTTCATGTGGCACCTATCATGTTGTTAAACTATTGAAATGAATTATATTTGTTTGGTAGAATTTTTTTATATGTGAGATGTAAAATGACATTCATGGGTTATTTATAATTTATAACGGCCTAAATGTATAGATAATACATAGTTTTTCTGGTATAGGGGGGATTACATTGCAAAAGGACCATGTCATTTAACACCAATAATTAATTTATTTTTTAGATAATATTACTATTTCCAATGAAGTGTGTGACTGTGACTAGAGAGATCATCACAAATACATCTATTGTAAATCTATTTTAACATAATTTCAAGTTGTTTCATTCTCCTCTATATTCATTTTGGTGCCTGGTAAATGTTTTTTTTTGCTACATCTGCAACTCATCTTCAATAGTGGATTGAGTGTGCGCCTTGGGATGAGTTATCCTCCCTAGTAAATGAAGAACAAGTCACTTATAATATAAGAAATGTTCTATAGAATGTTTACTAATGAATCCTTTCATATTGAGGGATCATAACAAAAAAAAATCAAAAGAATATGGTTAAAACATTTTATTATAGCTCATGATGATATCAGTTAGGAATCCTATTCATTCAGACAATGCTGATGATAAAACCTGTTTATAGGTTTCCATTGATCCCCGAAAATATTCTAAGGATTTGATTGTGTGATAGAACCATAGGTAATAATACTTCTGAGGAATTTCATGACTATAAATTAAGTATAATGTTTTAATATCAAGATACTTAAAAATTAAAAAGAATTCAATAATTAGGATTGAAATTCCTAATTTATCTAGATTTATCATAGGGTTCTGTGGTAGTAGGAAATATTGTTTGGTTAATGCTGACATGCCGGTAGGAGAATCTATGCTATTTCAAAAGAACGCATCTATTAAAGGTTTGACAATACCCCTTAGATAGCTTGTGCCCCCCTAGACAGCCCCCCCACCCTTGTTGAAAGCCCGCCCACCCCACCCCCGGACACCCGCCCACCACCCCCCAGACACCCCCATCCCCTCGGACGCCCCCACCCCCTGGAAATCCCCCCCCCACCCCCTTGACACCCTCGACCCCACTGGATAGCGCCACCACCCTCATGGACAGCCCGACCACCCCCTGTGGATAGCCCGCCCACCCCCCTAGACAGCCCGCCCACCCCCCTGGACACCCCCGACCCCAGTTTACAACGATCCATGGGTCATTTGTGATGTTTACAAGTCATCCTCGCCTCAATCCGAGGCACGGTGTGGCCGGTATCACTCGAAGTGTCTCATTTTTATTTGAAATGGACAGGATTTTAAGTGAAAACAACAACTGACAGATGGAAAACTGACCAAACGCATTCAGATTCTATTGAGACTTTAGGAAAATGATCCATGGGTCATATTTGACGTGTATGAGTCAACTCTGCCTCAATCTGAGGGCCAGTGTGGCCGGTACCACTCAAAGTGTCTTTCTTTTGTTTAAAACGGGTGCGCTTTTAAGTAAAAAAATGACATATGGAAAACCAACCAAACGCATTTGGATTGTGTTGATACTTTATGAAAACGATCCATGGGTCATTTGTGATGTGTACGAGTAAACCTCTCCTCAATCCGAGGCGTGGTGTGGCCGACACCACTCAAAGTGTTTCTCTTTTGTTTAAAATGGACAACAGTTTAAGTAAAAACAACAACTGACATATGGAAAACAGACCAAACGCATTCGGATTCTATTGATACTTTAGGAAAAGTATCCATGGGTCATTTTTGATGTGTATGAGTCAACCTCACCTCAATCTGAGGCACGGTGTGACTAGAACCACTCAAATTGTCTTTCTTTTGTTTAAAATGGATACGCTTTTAAGTAAAAACAACTGGCATACAGAAAACCAATCAAATGCATTTGGATTGTGTTTATACTTTATTAAAATGATCCATGGGTCATTTTTGATGTGTACGAGTCAACACCGCCTCAATCTGAGGCGTGGTGTGGCCGGCACCACTCAAAGTGTCTCTCTTTTGTTTCAAAAGGACATCATTTTAAGTGAATACAACAACTGACATACGGAAAACCGACCAAACGCATTCGGATTTTGTTGAAACTTTAGGTTAACGATTCATGGGTCATATGTGATGTGTACAAGTCAACCCCACCTCAATTAGAGAGTCGGTGTGGCCGGCACCACTCAAATTGTTTCTCTTTTTTTTTAAATCGACAAGATTTTAAGTAAAAACAACAACTGGCATACTTAAAACTGACCAAACGCATTTTTATTGTTTTGATATTTTAGGAAAACGATACATGGGTCATTTTTGACTTGTAAGATTCATCCCTGCCTCAATCCGATGGCTGGTGTGGCTGGCACCACTCAAAGTGTCTTTCTTTTGTTTAAAATGGATACGCTTTTAAGTAAAAACAACAACTGGCATACTTAAAACTTAACAAACACATTTGGATTGTTTTGATATTTTAGGAAAATTATCCATGGGTAATTTGTGACATGTAAGAGTCAACCTCGCCTCAATCCAAGGTGCGGTGTGGCCAGCACCACTCAAAGTGTATTTCTTTTGTTTAAAATGGATACGCTTTTAAGTAAAAACAACAACTGGCATACTTAAAACTGACCAAACGCATTTGGATTGTTTTGATATTTTAGGACAATGATCCATGGGTTATTTTTGATGTGTAAAAGTCAACATCACCTCAATCTGAGGTGCAGTGTGGCCGACACCACTCAAAGTGTCTTTCTTTTGTTTAAAATGGATACGCTTTTAAGTAAAAACAAAAAATGGCATACTTAAAACCGACCAAAGGAATTTTAATTCTATTGAAACTTTAGTAAAATGATCCATGAGTCATTTTTGACATTTAAGAGTCAACCTAGCCTCAATCCGAGGTGCGGTGTGGCTGGTATCACTCAAAGCGTCTCATTTTTATTTGAAATGGACAGGATTTTAAGTGAAAACAACAACTGACATACGAAAAACCAACCAAACGCATTCAGATTCTATTGAGACTTTAGAAAAATTATCCATGGGTCATATGTGACATGTACAAGTCAACTACGCCTCAATATGAGCTCCGGTGTGGCCGGTACCACTCAAAGTTTGTTTCTTTTGTTTAAAACAGATGCGCTTTTAAGTAAAAAAACGACATACATAAAACCAACCAAACACATTTGGATTGTGTTGATACTTTATAAAAATGATCTATGGGTAATTTGTGACGTGTATGATTCAACACCACATCAATCCAAGGCGCGGTGTGGCCGACACCACTCAAAGTGTCTCTCTTTTGTTTAAAATGGACAACAGTTTAAGTAAAAACAACAACTGACATACGGAAAATGGACCAAACGCATTCGTATTCTGTTGATACTTTAGGAAAAGGATCTATGGGTCATTTTTTAGGTGTATTAGTCAAACCCACCTTAATATGAGGCATGGTGTAGCTGGTACCACTCAAAGTGTCTTTCTTTTGTTTAAAATGGATACGCTTTTAAGTAAAAACAATCGGCATACGGGAAACCAACCAAACGCATTCTGATTGTGTTGATACTTTAGGAAAATGATCCATGGGTCATCTGTGACGTGTACGAGTCAACCTCGCCTCAATCTGAGCCATGGTGTGGACGGCACCACTCAAAGTCTCTCTTTTGTTTCAAAATGACATCATTTTAAGTGAATACAACTGAAATTTACACTCATCAACGATAGTCGCAAACTCTTTTTCATGAGTTGGGTAGTTTCACTCATGGGGTCATAAGTGATGAGACTCCTAAGAAAATACCTTTTCACCATATGTTATAAAAAATACAATTTCAATTCAAAATTCATCACAAATCATTACATACCCAAATCTAGGATCAGAAAAAAAAAATGGGATTTGAGCCAATTTCAAACTCTTATTCAACTCTAATGGGTATTTCTCAGACTATTCTGCCTATTAGAATTTGATGGGGAGATGGGGGGGTTGTGCTGGTTGGGGGGTTGTGTAGGGGTGAGATGAATTACTACTAGATGATTTTTGTCCTATGAAGATTGAAATAGGGTATTGTAGTACATGACATGGTTGGAAGAGTTTGATGGTTTTATGTGTTTTTTTTGTGTGCTATTTTAGGTGTTTTTTATACTGTTTTAAGTCTATGTGGTTTTTGTGATATTTTTTATGCAGGTGTATAGTGGAGGGGCTACTGGAGGGCTGTTGTGCAGCTACTAGAGGGCTGTTGTGCAGCAGTTCTGGAAAAACACAATACCAATGGTTTTAAACCATTAGTATAAGAGTTCTGGAATTCTGGAAAAACACAATACCAACAGTTTAGAACCGTTGGTATAAGAGTTCTGGAAAAACACAATACCAATGGTATTAAATCGTTGGTATAATAATTCTCGAAAAACACAATACCAATGGTTCTAAACCGTTGGTATACATTGAGAGAAATTTAAAAAAACAATATATACCAACGGTTTCTGAAAACCGTTGGTATATATGTTATGCAAACATATACCAACTATTATCTTGCAATCATTGGTATATCAATAAATACAGTGGGATATACCGACAGTTTAGATCAAACCGTTGGTATAGGGCTTTCCTCACGGCTTACTACCCTGCGGTTTGGAAAACCATTGGTATAGGCTATACAAACGGTTTTCCAGCCTATACCAATAGTTCAGAACCGTTGGTATAACCTTCTTTTCTAGTAGTGATTATGATAATACTAGAGTGGCGATGGTCCCCTCTAAGTAGTAATTCTAGACCCTCTCATCTTTACTCCAATTATAAACCATTAATTTAGTGTGTGAAATCATTTGTAAAAATATCAATCAAAGATTTATTATTTTTATTTTTTATATTTTAATAAATTATTTAATGTTAATAAAATACATCAATGTTCCTAGATGATCAAATTATGTTCAACCACTATTCCTTATTATTATTTAACCCATTGCTCAATGGTGGAAGTGGAGGCATGACCACCCAGGGATCATGCCAATGATGTGATGGGAGGTCAGTTATTAAACACCATTCAAACCCTATTTCCTTTATATATATTCCTATTATACGAAATCTAGATAGTATTACAATGGTGTTGGCTCATATTACCTTTGAGTGAAGGATTAGAGCTCCTATGAAATAGGCAGTGAGTCGTGTGTGGTAATGAGGAGGCTAATATCATATTAACATAAGGTGACTCAATAATTAGGGAATTCAATGGTGTGACTTGTGTGGAATATGAGGAAGAAAGTAGGGGCTAAGGTGTCATAGGGGAAGGGTTTGGTTGGAGAGAAAAACCCTATTAATTTTTTATTTATCCAGGGGAAACAGGACCCGCCACTATATGGTGATAGATTTAGGGGAGATAAAATAGTGGTTTTAAATAACTGGTGTCCTTTTCACTATGCATAGGTCATAGGGCATGGACTATCCTTACTTTATGGTTACCTGGAAGCCTATCCAAATTAATAGTTGGGTTACAATGGAGGGTTGGATCCTCCCCGACCTAACCCGGAATATTGGGCATGTTCATGAACATTACGTGTATAGGCCATACACCTCCTATAAAACACATTAGCACCACATGGAATACCTAGAGGCCGTAATATTCCCTGAAATATGTAGGTGCAGTGGCTGATTTATCCTTTTCTATAAATTTTATAACTTATTAGTCAACCTATCGCTCTAAGGTATCATTGTAGGGTACAATAAAGTTGGATATGCATCATGTAATAGTCAGTTATGATCTTTCATGTCCATATTATTTTATCTCATTCTAATATTCTCTAACCTTTGTGGGTTTATCTTATCGAATATAGGGTGTTACTTGTTGATAGCTATCTTGTTCATAGAGGTGGGGTCATGATGATATTTTTCTAAACATTATGTCTATGTCCACCATTTAGTGAGTGTTAAAGCACCATTTACAAGACTAAGATGATAAATATTCTTTAACCACGATCTAGGGTAGTTTCTATCCCCAGTGTGCTTAGTTAAAATATTTCTTATAGAGCGGATGGTAGTTCCTACTAAGTTATGAGAGACTACCCGTAGGATGGATATGTTTCTTTCATTCTAATCATAGATACCTCATGTGTTTTTGAGGATAGATTAGTCCTTAAGTGATAAAGGATTGACAAGAGTTTGATACTTTCATTTACATCTGGTTCAGACTCTCACTAAATAGATGATGATTCCTGCATTGATATCCCTACATTACATAGTGAGCCGTTATTGGATGCTTTTTTCCTCCAAATCATGATGAGATGTTCTACCATTGTTGGAGTTTGAGATCTTGTCCAATATGAAGTATTATTTTAGGATATTAGAACCTCTATAGGGAGGCATGTTCATATCTAAGTATGATTTGGGTCATGTAGACCTCCTAAGGTGTTTCTTGGACATGTTTCCTAGTGGGATTGTTTGAGATCAACAGTATCAGTGAAGACTTTAGAGGAATATTTATCAATATATGGGTATTTTTTTCACCCAAAACCACCTATGCCAGAGTCCCTCAAGCAAGCATTAGAGTATACTTTTTGAAGATGAAAACTTAATGTGGGATCAGATTAGCGCTTCACCTAAAAAACTAGATAAGTGTCATGGATGGACCTCCATGTGAAATATAACATTGAGATCATAGACCTACTTATTTTAGGATTAGTTTCCTACCGAGATGTTATTTAATAGAAGAGTGGGTGGTGCAAGAGAAGTTAGAGATGGATGAAGCATTAGTCCACTCTGAAAATCACTACCCTTGGTTATCTCTTATCACACATAGGGTGATGAAAATTAGAACCATGATATTATGAATGGGATGGACTACTATGATCTAAAAACAAAGGATGTGGTTCAGAGTACAATTTTTTTCCTCTCTTCAAGGACCCATATACTAGATAGAGCACGTGTCAGTCATTCTTTCTACATCAGATGTTTAACAGTTAGTGATTCTAGTGGAACCCCTTATTATAACCTTTTTAGAAAGAGAGTTTTCACTAATGGTGAATATCTTTTACTCACCCATTATACTGAATTAAGTTCATCCTAAGGGGATAAAAAGGTCTTTCATAAAATTCTCTTTATGGGAGATATAGTATCTAATGGTGCCTACATCGATATGTATTAGCTACCAATTCCAGTACAGCGTAGTGAAGTGATGTTGAGTAAATGAGGTGTGTTCCCCCTTCAATATGTGAGTGAGATCCCCCCAAGTGTGTTGAGCATATCCCACCCTCAAAAAAAATTATTATCTACCCATCAGAACGTAATCATGGATTCATGCACTATGTGTGTGGGTGAAAATTCTATTTATGTGAGTGTATATAAATGCATGAATGATTTTCAAGGCATAACCATGGTTTTACATTGATGGGAGACTAATTTATGTATTGGTTTTCATTTATGATATGGTTCCCAAGTGTTGTTGAGTGGAATGATGAATACCCTCTTGGCATTTATAGAGCATGTGGGATGAATCCTTGTTTTGGTTTAAGGGGGAGTCCATTAGGCATTCAATTAATTTCCTTGGTATTATCATGGGGGTATAATCTATGTAGTTACCTCTCATAGTGTGATATCTGGATTCATGAAGTAGCATTAGCCTTCATGAATTTGAAACTGTGGTGGATGAGGAGAGAAAAGTGGAACATTAATGTCATAGTGGTTAATGCTTCTAGTATATGGCTCAGTGTATGGGTTATGGGGGAGGCACATGAGAAACTATATTTGGATTAATTGATTTCTATATGGATAATGATATTTCCCTCACCTTTGATCAATGATGGTGGCCCCACAGCCACTTCGGAAGTGGAGTAGTGGTGCAAGGTTGAGGACTATAGCCACGGTGTTCGGTGAGGTACTCGGTTCAATTTTTAGGAACTTGATCTTGGGGAAATTTTCACCTACCATTATATGCTCACCTTTCTAGGTCACCCAATGTCTCATCGGGAGGGAAAAGGGTGTAGACCACCAAGCTGACGGATTTTTGTGTCGAACCATCACTGATTAGACTATTACCCCATGAGACGCTCTACTATCTCGGCTGGCAATGGATCATTCCAAGCTGGGGATTCTCCAAATGACCTCTTCGTGGGGAGGTTGGTTTCTGGGTGTGGAGGGTTCGAAAAGGCCACTCTTGGAGATTCCCTTTCTAAGAAAAGAGAAAATGATGTCGACCCCACACTCTTCTCTTATTTGAGTGAGCCATGTAGTTGTGATGTTGACTTAGTGGTCCTATGTGACTGAGAATCTAGGGTGATGGACTTGAAGGTTTCTCCTAAATGTGGGGACCACGTCATCCACTCCCCCAGTGGATAGTGGTTTTCCAGTTATGTTCATATTTAATGTCATGGTGGACATCCTGAGTGAGGACTCCCATAGTGGATTTCTAACTTTAGTGTGGTATGTCTAATAGATCCTTTGGAGATGTTCCTATCACATGGAAACTCTTTTTATACAGAGGATGAGAATATTTTATCAAGTAGTTTTTTTTATTTCTCTTGATTAGTGGGTGTTATCCTAAGGTTTGAAGCTGAAAAACAAAGGTCATCTGAACGTTCAGGAATGTCAGCTTCAAGTTCTAGTGGATTGGGCCACCTAATTGGAATATATGTGATTTTGAGCAGTTTGAGGAGTTTTATGTTGTTTCTTGATGTTCTCATTGGTATATTTTATTAAGGATTCATGACAACATAGACAAACTATCTCCGATTGTGGATGAAAACCCATTGGGTATCAGGATGTGGATAGATGATTCTCATAGGTGTTTATGAAGAATTTAAGCAAAAAGGCCCAAGTTAAATTTGTGCTTCAATATAGATACATTAGTGTCTATACCTTTTGGTTAGGAGATAATGGATAATTTTATGTGGCTTCAAAGGATCATGTTGTCTTGCAACTCTTTTGGCATTAGTGCGAGACTTTTGGGAAGTGCTAAGTGGTAGAGAGCAGTGTAGATGGGTTATGTGAATAAAAAAAACACTAAGAACACTCTTTCAAGGTTGGAATTTTGGAACACCCCTATATTTTATGGTATGTGTCTTTTTAAATAAATTTAATCTCTTCAATAACTTACTTTTCAAGGAACACCGAGCTTAAGAAAACTACAAAATACTATTATATTAACACAACTGTTATAACCTAACCATCAAATTAAAGGGAATGAATAGTATTAACCACATTATGAAATATATAATTTTATGACTCATTTTTAATATATTAATTTATTCTTAGGAAATAAATACATAATTTTTAGTAAAATCATTTTGTTCTTCAAATATATGTTTTCTTCAAAGATATATTTTTATTGATTTCTAAGAGAAAATAAAAATAATTTATTTTAGAAAATTTCTTTTATAAAATGAAAATCATTTTTTGATTCAGAATGTCAAAATTATCTTAAGATGAATTTTTGAGAATCTTCTGAAAAGATTAATTTTTCAGTGAATAGTGAAAATACCAATTTTTGGTAAAAATGTCATTTATTTTCAATAAATTAAGAAATTTAAAATTCTCATTAAGTTTGTAATATGTTTTAAAGTAATGTAAGTATTATTTAGTTATATTTCATCCATTTAAATTATTTTGAACCTACTTTATATTGTATTTTAGAATAAGTTTATTTTTGGGTTTAAAAACAGGATTTTTCTGAAAACTATTTTAAAGTACATAATGTTTCTCCTTTTTAAGTAATTAAAATAATCCCTAATGGGGAATGTTTTAAATTAAATTTATAGATTATATATCATTAAATATTATGTTAGTTTCATACAATGATAATTATTATTTATAGAGTTAATATAAAATCATTTTTTGCTTAAAAACTACACTTCTTGAAAACCTGCTCTTTCGTCATGCTTGTGGGTTTTATTTTAAATCTAATTTTGAAATTATTTGAATTAAATTTGGAATAATGGATTAAATATTTGTAATAATAAGGTCCAAATTATTTTTTAAGGTCATTTTCATTTTTAGGCATAAAAATTTTGACTTGGTAAAAAAATATTTACCACAGTACATGTAAAATAATGAAACGGGTTAAAGTTAAAAGGTAAAAGCTTAAAATACCTAAAAAATAAAACATTAAATGAGTTTTTGATCTGTTTATTGACCATAAACAGTCTTTAAAACATTAATTATCAATATAATTTGTTGGAATTAATTCCACCAAATCTGGTGATATATTTGAAAATGAATAGTCCTCTAGATTACTTTATTTGTTGTTTGTAAAAATAGGGGAAACAATCATGAAAATGCTTCAAAGAAGAAATTAAAAATTCAAAAACAAGAATAATCAACTGTGTATTAAGAAAACCCCAAATAAACAAAATATATTCTTCAAATCCTACAATAAATTATGACCAAACTATAAATAAGAAATTACAAATTAAAAAATATGACAAATGAATGGTGCATTTACAAAACTATCTATACCATAAATATTTGCTTCAAAGTCTATGATAAATGAAGTTCTGATGTTATATTTTTCTGACTTTATTTTCCGTTGAAACTCATCTTTTCTCACTAAAAACCCTAAAAAATGCATACCAAAAAGAAAAAACACCTCAATCAACTCAAATCACATAAAAAATCCCCCCACCCATACTAGATGAGAAAACGCCATTGACTAACCTATAGTGAACCTCTGGAACTATAATATGTCCATTACACAAGTAACAACCAGAGAACACCCAAATATGGATACAAAGAAATATAATTTCATATCTATGCATTCCTACTTTAAGAGATTAATGTAAAATATGACATGATATCATACCACAAACATGAAAATAAAGAAATATAAAATGTAAAATCTTTCATTATAGAAAGTCTAGGAAAAACCTAATGTGCTTACCTTAAACTTATTCTTACCAAGGAGCTCCAACAATAAAAAATAGTACTATGGGAGGGAAAAAATAATAGATACATTCAATTATGAAATAAAGTTATGCAAGATAAGTCTATTGAAAACTCCATTAAAATAAATATATATTCATAGATATGCATATAGAGAGATTTTGTACACAAGTTAAGTGGATGATGTTGGGATAATTGGAAATTAATTAAATGGTTTTAATATTTGTTCATTTATATTGAAATTCCTCATAACCATTGATGAAATCTCAACATATGAAGTATAAAATATTTATTAATATGCTATGATGGCAGTTCACTGATGGTGGAAGCTTGTTATACACATGTATTTGTTGTACCATAGGTAAACTTGTGTGAGTGTTGTATGGAAATCATAACTGAATGATTGTAGGATTTACATATGACCAGCATGGACTCTTTATTTGGAAAATAAAAATTGGTAGTTTTCTATGTTGAATAAAATGAAAAGGGGATAACTTATGTAATAAGGTGGAATATTAAAAGTGGAGTTTTTATATAGACTTCATAGTCTGTACTGGAGGATAAGAACTCTAAATTCGTGTGTAGAGAAAAATAGAACATGGTAATTATAGTACGGAAATCCTTACAGCAAAAAGAAGTTAAGTTTTTACCAACGGTGACATTGCCACAATACTGGTTTGGAAGAAATCATACACCGTGAATTAGTGATCACATTGGATACAACAATATATCAGCACTCACAACTAGTGGTGTATCATATTATATGAATTTACATGTAGAATTGTAATAGTTTATTAGCATAGGTGGCAGTACCATGGAAGAGAATACCTTCAGATTCGTGTGTAGAGAAAAATATAGAAGATGGTCATCGGAGTATGGAAAGGCATACACTATAGAGAAGTCAGCGTGTTACCTATGATAAAAATTTACATAATGCTGGTTTGAAAGAAATAATACATTTTGAATTAGTGATCTCCTTGGATACAACAATATATCAACACTAACAACTATCAATGTATCATAGTTTATTAGCACAGGTGGAAATAATATATCAGCACTTACATCTTAAGAAGCAGGTGGAAGTATCTCAAATTTCTTATATCCATAACTTAAACCAATATTCTCCAAGTGACTTCCCTTTCATCAATGGGTTGCTATGTGTCATAGGTAGTTGGGATATTATGTGGTCCACTATTTGGTATTCCTCACTATGTTCCCATGTGTGGAATGAGATGGAGTGATAGGGCTAGAGGCTTTAATGGGCTTGGTTTGGATGTATGGTAGGAGATTTAGAGAGGTGGACATGCTTGGTTTTGAAATGTAGGTCTGGGTGGGGCAAGAAAGAGTGGATATGGAAAAGGATTTGATGTTGGTGGGTAATGGAAGTGGAGGTGGGATGGAAGGAAATCAGGTTGCGGTTTAAAATTTGGTTTTGAATTCGGTCGCATCGTGGAACCGCGTTAGTAAATGCCATTTGTCTCTTTGTCCCATAAACTGTCACCATCGGACCGGTGGGGCGTGTGGCCACTCTATAAGAACACCTCCTGCTTCCCTCTCTGCTCTGTCTCCGGCGATCATTACACTCCCACTCTCTGTTTCCTTTCCTCCATCATCTCTATCCGCTCTGTCTCGCTTCCCTCCATCCTCCCCTCTCTGTTTTCCCTTTTTTGCAGTCGGAGCTCCGGCCCATGGAGATCCCTTTCACTCCCGAGTCAACAGAGAAAGAGAAGCTGCTTCTCCCTCCCAGGAGAGGTGGAGTCAAAAAACGGATCTTCAGAGCCGCGGCGGATTCACTGGCTTCCGCACCATCCAATCTCGGTGCGGTGCAGGGGATCTCCGGAAGGGATCCCGCTCCCGGAAGCGGCAGGGGAAGCGCCGGCGCCGGCGCCAAACTCACGGTCTCTGCTTCATTTCGTTCATCATCTGAACCAGTTCGCACCTTCGACCCTCCTTCCTGCTGTCTCTGTTTTCTTTCTTATTATATTTTACAGTGGGAGCTCCGGTGCAGGCGGTGGAGTCGGCTGAGAAAGAGAAGTGCCCCACCCCTCCGAGGAGAGAACGACTCAAAACGCGGATTTTCAAAGCGGCGGCGGATTCAGTGACGTCCGCCGCTTCCAAGGTCGGAGCGTCGCTGGGGATCGCCGGAAGGGATGCACGCAGCACCGGAGGAGGAGGAGACGGCGGCTCCTCCGAATCTCTCTAGCTCCTTCCCACTTCAGCCAAGCACTCCAACGGCGACTATGGCGAGAATTCCGGCCACCCTGAACTTCGGGGAGGTTCTCCGATTACAAATGATGATGCAAAGGAGAGGAAGGGATCCGGGGTTCTTAAATAAACAGGGTCGCCATATATGTCTGTACTTGTGTCAGTTTTTTCAGGGATTCATATGAATTCAGGTTTCATTTGCCCACATGCTGCAATTCTTTATTTTATTCCGACTTATTACAACGTGAGTCGATTTTTAAAAATAAAAAAGGCTGATTCCCAACCCAAGTCCACTAATTCCATAAATACATTAATTAATTACTTATTACACTATGTTAGAATTTAAATTCATGTAGTGAGGTATCTATTTTGAATGCTCTTAAATGTGGTTTACCATGTTTCATATTTAAAATGCAAAAGATGATAAATGATTTGTTGATAAACAATATCATGATTTTATAATAAAACTCCTCCAACGATGGTGTGTTGTCTTCAAGCTAAAAAGTAGTGGTTAAACCTTGCTTGTTTAACTTGTCATATTTTTAATTCTTATCCCTTGATGTTATGATGAAATACGGCATGTTTATGACATGGCCCTAATGACATTAGAAACACTGAGTTTTCCCCTTTAAAATGATTAAAGAACCAAAGCATCGTCTAAGTGTTTGGTCCAGTTTTTAGATTGGAATTACCCAAGTAGGTAATTGCCCTTTTTCATGGATACTTGGAACCCTATAAATACAATTGACATGTTTTTGATAAAAGGGAATGAGTTGAGTTAAATGAATGGTTAATGCTTAATGATTGACCCTCAAAATAAGTTACCAAATTGTTTTCAAATGTTTTGAATACTAATAACACCTTGGGTGACACGTGGGTACCCAAGTAGGAATGTCATGATGGACTCAATGAGTTTTCATGCTCATACCTTGGGTGATACATGGATTCCCGTGTAGGAATTCCATGGACGGACCCGGGTTCATGAGACAAGGATTGGTTCCACGTTTGTGGCAACGCTTACCCTGTTAAGGGAAGGTAGCGGTGTGGAACTTGGCTTTTGAAAATGCTTGAATGGATTTTACTAAATGGTTGCAATGCTACTTGACCTTTCCACACTAATGGAAGGCAAGGCTTGAACCAATAAATAAACGGTTGCAATGCTACTTGACCTCTCCACACTAATGGAAAACAAGACGTGAACCAATAAACAAATTGTTGCAATGCTACTTGACCTCTCCACACTAATGAAAGACAAGGCTTGAACCAATAAACAAATGGTTGCAATGATGCTTGACTATTCCACACTAATGGATGGCAAGGCTTGGACCAAAGTGAATCATTTCATGACTTCTTTGTTAAATAGGAATGGTTAGACTCGAGCTTGTCATGGTTTCTGGTCGGAGAATACCATGAGCACTCGTGTACCCCATTCCAAATCCAAGGACGGGTTGCTAAGGTTCAGACTCGCCTAGATCTCGTTCCTTGTATTATCTTTGAATGCCTGGTATACTACCGTTGGGTCCCCATGTAGTACGACATGATGCCTTAGATACACTCCTTAGATCCAGCATTGACAAGTAGGGGCCTTGGATATACTCCTAGGACCCAATCCTTGTTTAGCCTCGTTTTACCTTGGATGCACTCCTAAGACTCGGTAGATGCCTTATTGTGGAATGTCTTGGATTACGCTCTTTGGATTACACTCTTACCCCTTAGCTAGACTCAGATACTACTAAGTTATCTTTCCATGAGTCTACGTTACCTTGGTTATTACCCTAGAACTCCCTCGCTAAATATCTTTGTCAAGTTGCCTAGTTACGTCTTGGGACCTTCACTACTTATATTATCACGAGGTTGTTGCCTTGGTGATTCCCTTGGAACTTCATTACTAAATACCATCATAGGATGCCTTGGATACACTCCTTGGGTCCAACATTGACAAGTAAGTGCCATGGTTAAAGCCCACCGGGCCCGGTCATTGCTTAGCCCCATTTTACCTTGGAGGAAAATCCTTGGACTCAGTAGGCTACCTATTCAAAAGTGACTTATAAATAAACCGGTAGTATTCTATTAATGAACTAAATACATGTCCAGATACCAACTGAGGGATGAAGCAGATACTTTGTTATTTAGTTATAATATACGGCTTATTTATTTATGCATGCATGCACCCTATTTTATTTATATTACACTGTCGGGATTGGGTTAGACACCGGTGGTGCCGGCCTACTAAGATTTATATCTCACACCCTACTCGGGCCGCCATTGCACTGGGGTACCTGAGTAGATCTTTCTTTTTCATAGGGTATCGTACCTTGTTTGTTTTTGTTTACCTGTACCTGAGAGTTAGGAGCAAAGGACTGAGCTGGAGCTCAGGATGCTTGTGGAGATCGCCTTTGGGATTTTTGTTCTTTTCTTACTTGAGTCCTATATTGTATTGTATTGAAAAGCATGGTGTACTATTTACTGATTTCCGTAATGTATCAATACCATGTCATGCATTCATATTTTGTAAAACTGGCATTGTCCACTTTTGTTCATTTATATGAAATTTGTCTTCCGCTGTTTTATTTATTCTATTTCTGCTTCCGCTGTTGATTCTTATTTACTCTTTAATGCCAATGCGCAACTCTGATAAGAGGGTATAGTCTCCTCACTAACTATCCTTACACCCTCACTGCTAGTCGGCAGCCTCTGGCATACGGAGAGGTGTGCCTGAGGTCATGTGGCGACCGGTCCGGCCACCGTCTTAGTGGTGAGATGGGTCGGGACGTTACAAAGTGGTATTAGTGGATGGTTTTTCCTTTTGTCTTACTATTTTCGGTTGGTAGATAGGAGACTAGGAAAGTGTCGGTGCTTAGCTAATAGTCGTGCTTGGGACGGATCACCCCATGTACGGGGAATGACCAAGTGGCCAGGGGTGGGATTGCTGTTTATGTTGTTCGTTGTTACTATTGACATGATTTCACCTAGAGTGATTGGTGTACATTCTGATTCTTATGATTTATGGAATTATGAATATTACCCTTGGCTTGTTATGGAAAGTACGAAACATATATGCATCATATTAGGCACTTATAAATTCACATGTCATGCATATGTGTCATTCCATGTAGTTGCATCAGTAGGTTGTCTACTATGTATAATTATGTGCCTTATAAATATGTCATGCTTAGATTTATACCTATTTAGGTAATACATTATCATGTCTTCTATGATTACTGCTTGTCATAGCATGCTCTTGTGATTAAATTTCCATGTTTCTATGATTTGAGCTTGTTGTTCTGTGTTAGCTGCTTGTAGTGACATGCTAGATTACTTTGATATATGTAAATAGTTGCATGGGATGAGTTATTGGTTGCAGTTATGATGGGAGACAGTTTTCTATTTTAAGGTGTATGAGCACCTTATAACTGGGAAAAGGTAACCTCTGTAATTGAACCATTATAAAATGGTTGCTAAATTCATTTTCTAAAGTAAGTAGTTTTTTACTAAAGGGGGAAAATTTCCAAACTGTAAGGTGTATGGGCGCTTTTCAGGTTAGTATATGGACCCATATAATTTGGACCGTTATGTTTGACCATGTTAAATTCTAAATTAACATTGGTATCGATTAAGGGGAGCCAACTTTCAATCCATGAAGTGTATGGGCACTTCATGAATTGGGAAATGGAAACTCATATTAAATGAAATGGCACAATGCTTTGTGAAATGCTTATAAATGTGAAAGATGTTTAGTGTTGATCTGAAATCAAAATGGTTAGCTTTTAAAATGCAACTGGACCCATGTAGGTTAGTTGGGGAAAGTTTCTAAGAGATGACCCATTTGGCTGTTTAAAATTTTAATGATTTTTGGAAACTGCTATTGGGTTGCATGATAATGAACCCGGGTTGGTTAAAATGGGATCCTAGTAGGTTTCCTTATCTTCTTAAAAGAAATTTATTTTGATAATTTTTCTAAAAATGATGGGATGTCAACTAACGTGAAATGTTTTAAAAAGGAATTTTTATAAAACTTGCATGTTTTTCCCTGGGGTGTTAGATAAAAATCAAGTACCTTGTAATTAGTTTTGAAAATGGTACTTTTATGTTTTGATTAAATCTGTTGATGATTAAAGGTAAAATGTGATTACATATAAGAAGCTTGTAAATGGAACCTATAGTGGTTTCCACGGTTTAAAACCCTCGTGTAAGGGTAGTTCAAACTTCTCTTTGAGTTTCCTTGAAATGAAAGTGTGAGTACTTTCCATAAGCGTTCTTTTACATATCAATGGCATCATGATTGGCTTTTTAGCCTGGTGACTTTTAATTGACGTGACCTGATGTCAGGGTTGAAACTTTTTCTTTGTAAGGGGCTAACTCGTGGTAGGTAGCACCCTCAGAACTTAAATGCCTTGCTAGTGCAGTTACTTTTCTCACTCTTGGTGTCGTTGTCCCAAGTAGGAATTTCAGTTTTAGAGTGACACCCTTGTTCAGATAGGCGGTCATGTCTTTCTTGACCTTGAGATGAGTTTTAGCATCGAGTAATGCTCGTTTTCAGTTGGTTAGACATGCCTTGGACCTGGATGGCCGCTTCATAGGTAGTCTGACCCCTCCTTCTTCTTTGTGATGGATGACTTGCTATAGCATTGTCTAGTAAATTGGTCGTATGAGGCAATATGACTCTAAAATAAATCATCGTGTACTATTGAGTATGGTCTCGGGTCATCTCCAAATATAGTTACTTGAGCGTTAAATAATAAGTTTCATTCCAATACATGGGATGGTTTTCAAAAGACTCGGGTGTTTTGACACGCCGATCTCATGGTTATAATCTAGCACGCTTTTGAGCGGTTAGTTTTCCTTCCTTCTGCGGGTAGGACACAACTAAGGTGGGTAGTGTTGTTTTGAACCTAGTAAATGTGTCCTTCCATGTAGAAGGAGCACAACCTAAGGGGACCATTAAGAATTGGTCAGGTTTCTAGAATGCCTTTGAGGCTTTCTGGTGTTGTTTAAGTTGGTGCTTTCTCGATAGCATGAATTTGTTTTGGTTTGACTATTTTACCTTCCAGATTCTGGGTGTGTTTGACTGGAAACCCTATCTTAAATCCCCTTAGTGTACTCTTTTTAAGAGACAATCATGCCCATTATCTTGACATCGTCCTTGATACACTAAGAGAGCGTTGGTCTTATGACACACTAAATATTTAAAGTTGTTGATCTTGCTAGATGATCCTTGTCAGTGTTGCACACTTAAGCATGGTTATCATCAAGGCTTGGTAAGTCCTGAGTGATTCCTGGGTTACCAAGTAGGAACACCTTGTTTGTGAAGGTTCCAGGCGCAGCGGAAGCATGGTTGGGTTGGCACCCAATTTTGATTTTTACCATGATCAATGATTATTCTGGGATCAATACGACAATGAACTCCAGTCTCCACGGAATATAATCAAAGATTTAGATAAAGAAGAAATAGGCATGAAACCTTTAGAGAGGATCTTTCACATCATGTTTATAATTAATTTAATTAATTTCATAAATAAAAATAATACATTTTTCTTTGGTATTTTTCTTCATTGATGATGTTGATTGTCCGGATTGACCCTTCTAGATTATATCATTGCACTTTTAAGGATCTAAACTAGAATCCCTCTAGTGATGATCCACACATGCTCCGATGGCCTCCGATCGACACTGCTCATTCTCCGGGTGCTAGCGTGACAAAGCAAGTATCTTGTGTCGGTCGTTCTTGATCGCTTGTTCTTTGGCCTTGAAGAAAGTATCTTGTTCTTGAGAGGGGAGAGAAGAGGATTCGAGAGAGAAATTGTTTGGCTCAACAATTCTCAATTCACCAGGCATGTGGTGTGGTGTATGGCACAATAGGGGTACTTGCCTATTTATATACATGGAATTTTAGTTACAATATTTAATTGCATGGAAACAATTAAATACATTCATGAACTTAGAGAAAACCCATGAATTTAATAATAATACCGTGTCATTGTTTATAGTGCGCCAACTTGCACAAAATGGAATTATAAATAAAATTCCACATCACAAAATAATAGCAGCGTTATTTTAATTTCTTCCAACTAGTTAAATAATTATTTACCATCTTGCAAATAATTATTTTACTACCGGACCGACCTTGTTCTGCTCAAACTCTACTTCCATTTATTGAATACCTGAATAAATAAATAAATAATTTATTCTCTTAAATAAATATTTTATTTAAAAACTAGTAAATAAATATTTATTAAATGTTCAATAAAATAAATAAATATATTTTATTTAATTTATGCAATCATTTCAACTTGAATAAAATTATTCCACGGTCTTGAGAATAGTATTTATTTCATCAATTAAATTCAAATATAATTTAACCGAGACCACCAAAAACACTTAGTGTGTGACCCTCTAGGATTCTTTCTCGTTGGCATTAGGCTGGATTGCCTAAAGTCAAAGAGTAATGCCTAGTAATGGGTTAAGGCACCCAAGAGAAAGAACGTAAAGATTAAATAATGATATCCACATATGAACGCTCATTGTGTAATATAATCTCTTTGTCACAATATATCATCAAGCAGGTTTCATGATTGTGTCATCAACTTTTATGCTTGATACGCCATTCTTTGACTACCTGAAATAAACTCATTGTTACACCATGGCCATGGAATTTCACGCGACGGTTCTATTTAAATCAAAGGGCCGAGATATCAACTTCCATTAATGGAAGGGAAAAATCCTTCCTCAACTTATCCATTAATAACATGCCACTTATGACGCACCCAACATACCCTACTTCCCACCAACTGTCTGCATGACGTTTTTCGTCAGTAAATGAAAGTGTGTAAGTCATGACACGTATTAATGACAATCTTAAAGTCTAAAGATCATTACACATGCTCATAGATAGAAATATCTGATGACACCAAAACATGCGAAATTCCTACTTGCGGGTTTGTTCTCATAATCTCCTATCTTGGAGATTACCAAGTACGAACATCATGAGAGGAAGTCTCATATACTTACGAGTACTCGCACCTGACGGTTTTCATGCTATGTGTCCCATCATAGCATGTCATCCAAATGAAAAACTATATTTAATAATATTGTTATAGCATTTCAAGGTTCTCATCATAGAGGGGAACTGCCATGACCTTATCAATGCAACAAATACTCTAGGAAATTATTAAACCATATTAATGTAGAACAATGAACAATATGTAATAATACATTAAATATCCATGTAATCAAAGTAAAACCAGTTGGTTCTAGGACACCAACTCTTACAAACTCCCACTTAGACTAGAGCCAACTGCCTATGACTTTCAGTCCGCTAGACCTCACATGATGATCATGTTTCTGATGATTCAAGGCTTTAGTCAAGGGGTCTACCGCGTTTTCTACCATAGAAATACTGCTCACTGCAACTTCACCTCTTTGAGAAAAATCCCTCAAGAGATGATACTTCCAAAGTATGTGCTTCATCTGCTGATCTGACCTTGGCTCTTTTGCGATCGCCACTGCTGTAGTATTATCACAGTAAAGTGTGATGGGATATTTACTGCTAGGTATCACATCTAGCTCCTGGATGAAGATTCAAATCCAAACTGCTTCTTTAGCTTCCTCAGAAGCTGCGATATACTTGGACTCTACTGTAGAATCTGCGACCACACTCTGCTTTGAGCTCTTCCAGCTCATTGTACCTCCATTCAAAGTGAAGATGTATCCCGTTTGTGACTTCATGTCATCTTGATCAGTCTGGAAACTAGCATCTGTATATCCTCTGATGACTAGTTCCTCATCTCCTCCATAAACCAGGAACATTTCCTTAGTACACCTCATATACTTTAGGATAGTCTTGACTACCATCCAATGGCAGTCACCTGGGTCAGCTTGATATCTGCCTACCGCACTCAATGCATAGGCGACATCCAGCCTAGTACATAGCATGACATACATGACTGACCCAATCGTTGATGTGTATAGAGTCCTTGCCATTATCTTTCTTTCCTCATGTGTCTGAGGAAACATTTTCTTGGAAAGATTAATGCCATGTGACACTGGAAACAATCCTCTATTAGATTGTTCCATACCGAATCTCTTCAGTATCTTATCAATGTATGTACTTTGACTTAGGCCTTACAATCTCTTGGATCTATCACGATGTATCTTGATCCCAAGAATATATGTTATCTCACCCAAGTCTTTCATGGAGAAGCATTTATTCAACCATGCCTTAACAGACTGTAAGACTAGTATCTCATTTCCAATAAGTAATATGTCATCAATATATACTATTAGAAAAATGACTGTACTCCCACTAAACTGTTTGTAGACACAAGGCTCACATTCATTCTTGATAAAACCAAATTATTTTATGGCTTCATCAAAACGAATGTTCCATGACCTGGATGCTTGCTTTAATCCATAAATGGATTTCTGCAACTTACATACCTTATTGGCATCCTTTGGAGTCACAAACCCTTTAGGTTTTGTCATGTAGACATCTTCCGGAAGGTTACCATTAAGGAATTCTATTTTGAAATCCATTTTCCAAATATTATAGTCATGGTAAGCCATAATAGCAAGTATAATTTGGATATATTTCATCATTGCAACTGGTGACAAGGTTTCATCATAGTTAAATCCTTGACACTATTTAAAACCTTTTGCAAACAGCCGTGCCTTATAGGTACTGACTTGTCCATCCATGTCCAGTTTCTTCTTGAATACCCATTTTCAACCAACATGATTTATATCAACCGGAGGATATACCAAAATCCAGACTTGGTTTTGGTACATGGAATCCATTTCAAAATTCATGTCTTCTTGCCACTTGGAAACGCCTGTGCCACTTACTGCTTCCTTGTAGGTTAGAGGATCATCATTATCAACTAATAAGGAGTCACCATCCTTGGTAACTAAAAAACTGTATCGTTCCAGTTCTCTAACCTCTCTTGTACTCCTACACAGTACTTGTGTCTTTGGAAAAGATTCTTCTTCCATGGGGATTTGTGGAATATGTTCTTGTACCAACTCTTGTGTACCTTGAGCCTTGACTTCATTGAAGTCTATCTCGCTCTCACTATCTCATTTAGAAATGTTCTCCCTCTCAAAGAATATGTCATGTATTGCCACTATAACATTTTTATCTAAGGGGTTGTATAGGTAATATCCCCTTATTTCCTTGGGGTATCCTATAAAGGTACACTTTTTGCTTCGGGGTGCGAGTTTGTTACCCGAAGAGGCTTTAACAAACGCTTTGCTACCGCACACATGTAAATTCGATAACATGGCTTTTCTTTCACTCCAGAACTCGTATGGAATACAATTTATCGATTTAGTTGGTACTTGGTTTATTATGTGTGTCATTGTTTGTAACACATATCCCCAAAATGATAATGGAAGACTTGCATGACTCATCATCAATCCCACCATGTACAATATGGTGTGGTTTTTCCTTTCGCTCACACCATTCCACTGGGCCGTGTTTAGAGGAGTGAGTTGGGATAGGATCCAAAACTCCTATAAGTAATCAATGATGTCTTGATTAATATATTCTCCACCTCCGTCTGAGCAATGTTTCTTAATATTCTTACCAAGATGGTTCTCAACTTCATTCTTTTATTCTTTGAACTTATCAAAAGAATCTGACTTATACCTCATTAAGTAGATATATCCATATCTACTAAAATCATCAGTAAAAGTTATGAAGTACGAGTACCCTCCACTTGCTTCAATTGGAAATGGTCCACACACATCGGTATGAACCAATTCAAGAAGTTCTTTAGCCATTTCACCTTTCCCACTAAATAGAGATTTGGTCATTTTTCCTTGTAAACATGAATGACATACACCAAGTGGTTTTAGTTCGAAAGAATCTAAATATCCATCTTGATGTAACTTTGACAAGCGTTCCTTGTTTACATGACCTGGCCGGTGGTGCCAAAGTTGGGTGTGGTTTGAGTCATGTGAAGTATCTTTGTTATCGATTTCCATTACTTGGTTTGCATAATATAACATGTAAATTCCATTGTATAAATGTTCCCTACCATAACAAATGATATCTTTGTAAAAGAAGCAACATTCATTTCCAAACTTGAAAACAAATCCATTTGTATCTAATATGGATACATAAATAATGTTTTTAGTAATAGAAGGAACATAATAACAACCCTTTAACACCAAGATCGTCCCAGTTGGCAACGTGAGGTGGTAGTCCCCAATAGTTATAGCAGCAAGTCTGGCTCCGTTGGCTGCTCATATATCTACCTCCCCTTGATCAATCTTCCTGAATCTACTTGGTTCCTGTATTTGGATACATATGTGAGCACCACAAGGTGTATCTAATACCCAATTTGTAGAAATAGATAGATTGCATTCGATAACAAACGCACCTGAAGCTTCCCCTTGCTTCTTAGGCTGGGTACATTTCTTCTTTCAGTGTCCCTTCTTTCCAAATGTGAAATAAACAGCCTCTTGTTCCCTTTCCTCCCCTTTGATCTTCCATTTCTTGGAAGGTCATGAAGAAGCTTTGGGCTTAAAGCTCTTCGCCTTCCCTTTCCTCTTTTTCACCATAAGGACAGAAGGCTTTTTGCGCTTCATATCTTTGTCCACTTGGCGAATGAGGATAAGAAGATCAGATAGAGACTTCTCAATGTTTTTTATATTGAAATTGACAACAAAGTTAGAGAAGATCTGAAGGAGTGATGTGAGAATGATATCAGTGCCCATTTCATTGGGGAGTTTAAACCCTAGAACCTCCAGGCGCTCAATGTAGCCAATAAACTTGACTACATGAGGCCCAGCTGGGGCACCTTCTCTAAGTTTACTCTGAAAGAGTGCCTTAGAGATCTCAAACCTTTCCCATCTTGCTCTCTCCTGGTAAAGACCACATAGGTGCTCGATCATGCTATAATCATCCATGTTTTCATGAGACTTCATGAGCTCACTAGATATTAATGATAGCATCAAACATTGAACATTGACCACATCGTTCATATGTTTCTCATAGACCAGGAAATCCTCATCACTCGCCTCTTTGGTAGGTGGATCAGGTAATGCTGACTCCAACACATAAGACTTTCGTTCATGTCGTAGGATAACCCAAAAGAATCTAAACCATTCCTGGAAGTTACTACGGGTGAGGATTTTGTCTTTATCTAGAATTGATCATAGGGATAGTGTGGTTGATGAGTTTTTCATTTTTATTCTACAATTAAAAGAACAGATCATTAGTACTTTCTTGATTACATTTTATAAGAAATAATAAATTTTATTAAGTCTCCCACTAATTTATCAAGTCCCAATACCCATCATCATTGAACTCAGAATGTCTAGTTACCATGGAATTCTAGTGGAAAGGATCCATATTCCCCTTCACATAACCCCAAAAGGGTTGGTCAAGCTATTATAAGGTATTTAGGTAGGTAGGTCTTTGCCAACTGCGAGTTTGTAGCTCCTTGATATATTGAGTGGACTCCCCAATCCCGAAATCATGACTTTGGATTTCCTTAACTCTTACCTCCAATATTGCACCAAGTCTAGCAAAGGATACTCTTCTTGATGTAATATGGTTAAGTCAACCCAAAACCTTTCATAAGGTATTCCTTTATAAAAGTAAGTGTCCCAACAAGGGTTGGTCAAAAACATAGTTTTATTGAGTTTTTCCCTTAATCAAGTAACAGAAGGCTTGTTCTAAATTAGTATTTTATTTGAGGGATTTTTATCTCTTATGCGTGAATTACTTATTATCATTATCACATGATTATCAATATTAAGTGGAACTTACTTAAGTGATTAACCATGTCTTGATAATATTTATGCATAAGTCTGGTTTATTTTAGTTCTATATTGCATGCTTGTTTTAATTCATTAATTATGTGATCGTGACAACAAATCCATAATGATAAACCATGAAACTGACAGAAATAAAATAAAGTAAATGGAATGATCATGAGATTTACTAATGGTTAGTTTATGTAGCGGTTGATAAACTAACCCTAACCTAGGGGAGAAACACCTTGAACCTTTTGGGTTCATGTTTACAGCTTCCACGTGTCCACCTCTGTATCTCCTGGGATTGGTTTTCTCTCAGATCCAGCTTGAACCACCTCCACTATCTTGGGAGTTCCATTCATTAAAAATTCCTTTTTTAACTCACTTGTAGGTGAGGGGTAAAAATGGGTTTTACATAAAAGAAACTTTGGGCATGCATTCCCTACATATTAATGAGGAGAAGGCTCGCAAGCCAAGAAATTTAATTTAAATAAATAAATTAAAAGAAACCATCCACATACAAAGGTCTTGGTCTATCTCATGATCATCCATACATGCAACGATGTTTATGCATAAATAAAATTATAATTCAATTATTTAATCATTCTCGTTTAAGATAAATCATGCTCAAATCAATTAATTATCATCTTTAATTAATCAATCCTTTTATCTTAAATCCTTTTCTAAATTTCCTTGAGATTCTCATCCATCATAATTTTAAACAAATAAATTCATTTAAAATTATCTTTGTACGTAACTTG
Source organism: Viscum album (assembly GCA_963277665.1). Taxonomy (NCBI): domain Eukaryota; kingdom Viridiplantae; phylum Streptophyta; class Magnoliopsida; order Santalales; family Viscaceae; genus Viscum; species Viscum album. Next base: position 1,073,458,945 of record OY728157.1, on the reverse strand, counting down.
TACCTTGGAGGCAACCCAGTGAATTCCTATTCTTAACTACCCAATGAGTAGAAATGAACATTACGCAGATGTTAAATTAAACACATATATATAAAACACCTATCACCTGTTGTGCATCATCTTTACACTCACACAATGGTACACGTCTCAAGGGTTTGTATAATAATAAATTTTAATAAATCTTAATAATTTGGATGAGTACAAGGTGTGTAGTTCTGACTACATGATGTATAATTTTGTTCACCATCCATCCAAAGTACACGCCCGGGGACATGACGTGTTTATATACTTTGGAAATTTTCAGAATACACAGCATGTTCAGTGGGACACACACCATGTAATATCCGCGTTACATAGTTTCCAGCCGGGTAAGCCATGTACGGGGTACACGGCCCAACCCCAACCCGAAGGGACTACACACCGTGTTTCATGGGCCACACGACATGTAATCTAGAAACTGTGTAACACCTATTCCTGGTCAACACACAGAGTCTTAAAGACTTAGATATGATCCATTTACACGGGATGATTTGGTGGACCAATCTAATGCACTGAACCTAGACTACATGGCATGTACTTTCGAATACACTTCATGTATTCTGGTGTTGTACAGCCAGGAACGTTTGGCACCTACGGATGAGATCCTATGTTTTATTTTAATTAAAAAATTAAAAGAAAAAGTCATTTTTGTATGGTGAATGAGAAATGAGAGAGGAGGAACAAATCTCGAGATTCATATTTGTAGAAAGATTAATCTTGAATTGAAACAACTAAATTATTAAATGTGTAATTCATCAACGAAATATTTAAATAATTATAAACTATGATGTAACCACTTTAATACCACTTGAAGGTTCCGGGCGCAGTGGAAGCGTGGTTGGGTCGGCACCCAATTTTGATTTTTACCATGATCAATGATTATTTCGAGATCAATACAATGATGAATTCCAGTCTCCACATAATATAATCAATGATTTAGATAAAGAAGAAATATGCCTAAAACCTTTTGAGAGGATCTTTCACATCATGTTTATAATTAATTTAATTAATTTCATAAAGAAAAATAATACCGGTTTGGGTATTTTTCTTTGTTGATGATGTTGACCGTCCGGATTGACCCTTCCAGATTATCTCATTTCACTTTTAAGGATCCAAACTAGAATCCCTATAGCGGTGATCCACATGTGCTCTGATGACCTCTGATGAACACTGCTTATTCTCCGGGTGCTAGTGCGATGAAGCGAGTGTCTTGTGTCGGTCGTTCTTGATCATTTTTTCTTCAGCCTTGAAGAACATCTCTCATTCTTGAGAGGGGAGAGAAGAGGATTTGAGAGAGAAATTGTTTGGCTCAACAATTCTCAATTCACCAGGCGTGTGGTGTGGTGTATGGCACAATAGGGGTACTTGCCTATTTATATACATGGAATTTCAGTTACAATATTTAATTGCATGGAAACAATTAAATACATTCATGAACTTAGAGAAAACTCATGAATTTAATAATAATACCACGTCATTATTTATAGTGCGCTAACTTGCGCAAAATAGAATTATAAATAAAATTCCACGTCACAAAATAATAGCAGCGTTATTTTAATTTGTGCCAACTATTTAAATAATTATTTAATGTCTTGCAAATAATTATTTACTACCAGACCGTTATTGGTCCGCTCGAACTCCACTTCCATTTATTGAACAACCAAATAAATAAATAAATAATTTATTCTCTTAAATAAATATTTTATTTACAAACTAGTAAATAAATATTTATTAAATGTTCAATAAAATAAATAAATAAATTTAATTTAATTTATGCGATCATTTTAAATTGAATACAATTATTCCACGGTCTTGAGAATAATATTTATTTAATTAATTAAATTCAAATAGAATTTAACCGAGACCACAAAAAACACTTAATGTGTGACCCTTTAGGATTCTTTCTCGTTGGAATTAGGTGGGCTTGCCTAATGTCTAAGAGTACTATCTAGCAACAGGTCAAGGAACCCAATTGAAAGAATGTAAAGTCACAACAATGACATCCACATATGAACACTCACTGTGTAATATAATCCCTTTATCACAATATCTCATCAAGCAGGTTTCATGATTGTGTCATCAACTTTTATGTTTGATACGTCGTTATTTGACTACCTGAAATAAACTCGTCGTTACACCATGGCCATAGAATTTTACACGACGGTTCAATTTCAATCAAAGGGTTGAGATATCAACTTTCATAAATGGAAGGGACAAATCCTTCCTTGACTTATCCATTAATAACATGTCACTCGTGACGCACCCAATGTACCCTACTTCCCGCCAACTGTCTGCGTGACAGTTCATGTCAGTAAATCAAAGTGCATAAGTCATGACATGTATTAATAATAATCTTAAAGTCTAAGGATTATTACACACACTCGTATATAGAAATATCCAATGACACCAAAATATGCATAATTCCTACTAGAGGGTCTGTTCTCATAATCTTCTATCTTGGAGATTACTAAGTGTGAAATTCATGAGAGGAAGTATCATCGACTTATGAGTACTCGCACCTGATGGTCTACATGCTATGCATCTCATCATAGCATTTCATCCAACCATATAACTATATTTAATAATATTGTTATAGAATTTCAAGGTTCTCATCATAGAGGGGAACTGCCATATTAATGCAACAAATACTCTAGGACATTATTACATTATAGTCATGCAGAACAATGAACAATATGTAATAATACATTAAATATCCATGTAATCAAATTAAAACCAGTTGGTTCTAGGACACCAACTCTTATAGTTTGGACTCATGGACTCCATTCATTTCTTTTAGTTTGAACTGACTGTCTAAGATAGACTTATTTGAGATACAACGGCGAAGTGGCTCGACTTTTTCTCTCTTCCTTTAGTAAAATGTTTAAAGTTGTAAGGATCCATTTTAAATCACGTTTCTAGGTGAAGGAAAATGTAGTTTTAGGATAGGTAGTGTCTTATGAGAGAGATTGTTCAACCAGTTATGTTAGTCTGATCAGAATTTGACCATTTCCTTTTGATGAAATCATGCCAAGAGTGTCTTCATAATGCTTATAGTTGTTCCTTTTACAAAAATTTCAATGGTGGAAGTATCATGGATTGGAATTTTCCCCTTCTTAAGTTAAGACCTATGGTGTGGAGAACCATTGGTTGAATGTCTATCGAGATGATGATGTGACCTGTCTCTATCTGAACGGGCTCAAGTAATCTTTGTTTGTGTGTTTAATTGGAACTTTGGGCATTGACTCGAGTTTTAATATCTTTGTGTCGCTTCTTTAAGTGAATGCTTAAGGTGCATTGGGCGTTGGTAACAAAATGCAATCATTTAAACAAAACTTCATGACTTGTGTAGGTTGGGTGATGTTTACGTTGTTCCCAAAGGCTTCTTAGGGATGAGAAGTTTTTAAGGTGGGTAGATTATAGAAACCTATGTTTTGAACTGGACTAAAATACGGATGTTTTTGAACTTTTTCGTTTACTAAACCAGTTGTTTTTAAAATCGAGCTTTGGAACTAAATTCCAAGAGTTAGATCATTCCTAACTGATATTTTTGCGCATGGTTGAAGGCCTGAGGAGTCTCTCGAGTGGCTCGAGAAGTTTTGGGGGTGTCAGACCTGAAAAAATTCATGTTTTTAAAGACATTATAGGGTGCATAGTTTGCAAACAGCCTGTTAAACCGTTCAACCCACAGTAGGTAACCATGTGGCTCTGTTTTAAAAGGCACAGTAGCTTTCGCACAACCTGTGCACGGTTTCCTAAACTGTGCGCCTAGGCCGTGCAGGGTGTGTCTTGAAGGTAGTGGGGTACCGCATGATTGGTGCATAGTTTTCCAAACCGTGCGACTTAACCATGCGTGACACCCTATTTTGGGTTTTTAATTATTTTAAAATTCAATTAAATTTAAAACCTAAACTAAACACTCTCCTCACCTCATCCTCTGCTCGACCCGTAGTGTATAGCACCCACAAAGGGGTTATCCCTTCAACGCACCTCCTCGGCCTCCTCTCCTCTTCGATCTCCATCCGGTTTCCTTCATTTTTCTTGGCCGATCCATCATGGTGAGTCCTCTCCTCCCTTCTCCTCCTTGTTTCTGGTTTCACTTCAACCTAATCGGTGCTCGGTGAGGTGCGACTGCACATAGGGTTTAGGTATAACCAGGATTTTTGGTTTTCCCATGTTCTAGGGTCATTTGAAAGGTCTCTCAGGGCCCTGGGGTTTGTGTTCTGACAACCAGTTCTGAAGGTGAGGTGGTTCCAATCGTTTTGACCCATCGGTTTTGCTTTTGGGTAAGTTTTCTCCTTATTTACTTGATAATTTTGGGGATTTTGGTGTTTATAAGTCCCCAACATGTTTCTTGTAATGCGTTGATCTTCATCATGTGGTTTCAATTCGTTTTGGTTCGTCACCGATGTAGATGGCTTGGTTCCACCCCAGGGTAGGGTCCCTTTCCAAGTCCTCTAATTCTATAAATGCATTAATTAATTACTTATTGGACTTAGTTAGAATTTAAATTAATGCAGTGAAGTATCTATTTTGAATGCTCTTAAATGTGATTTATCATGTTTCATATTTAAAATGCTAAAGACAATAAATGATTTATTGATAAACAATATCATGATTTTATAATAAAACCCCTCCAATGGAAGTGCGCTGCCTTCAAGCTAAAAATTAGTGGTTAAACCTTCCTTGATTGACTTTTCATGTTTTTAATTCTTATGCCTTGATGTTATGTTGAAATACGACATGTTCAGGAGATGGTCATAATGGCATTAGAAACACTGAGTTTTCCCTTTTAAAATGATTAAATAACCAAAGCACCATCTAAGTGTTTGGTCGAGTTTTTAGATTGGAATTACCCAAGTAGTTAATTAACCTTTTCAGGGATACTTGGAGACCTATAAATGAAAATAACACGTTTTTTATAAAATGGAATGAGTCGAGTTAAATGAATGGTTAATTCTTAATGATTGACCCTCAAAATAAGTTACCAAATTGTTTTCAAATGTTTTGAATACTAATAACACCTTGGGTGACACATGGGTTCCCAAGTAGGAATGCCATGATGGAATCAATGGGTTTTCATGATCATACCTTGGGTGATACATGGATTCCCATGTAGGAATTCCATGGACGGACTCGTGTTCATGAGAAAAGGATTGGTTCCACGTCCATGAAAACCCTTACCATGTTAAGGGAAGGTAGCGATGTGGACCTTTACTTTTGAAAATGCCTTAATGGATTTTACTAAATGGTTGCAATGCTACTTGACCTTTACACACTAATGGAAGGATAGGATTGAACCAATAAATAAATGGTTGCAATACTACTTGACCTCTCTTCACTAATGGAAGGCAAGTCTTGAACCAATAAACAAAAGTTGAAATGCTACTTGACCTCTCCACACTAATAAAAGGAAAGGCTTGAACCAATAAACAAATGGTTGCAATTATACTTGACTATTACACACTAATGGATGGAAAGGATTATACTGAAGTGAATCATTTCATTACTTCTTTATTAAATAGGAATGGTTAGACTAGAGCTTTTTGTGGTTTTTGATTGGAGAATACCATGAGCACTCGTATGCCCCATTCCAAATTCAAGGACGGGTTGCTAAGGTTCCGACCCACCTAGATATTATTCCTTGACTTATATTTAGATGCCTAGTATACTACCGTTGGGTCCCCATATAGTAATAAAGGATGCCTTGGATACACTCCTTGGATCCAATATTGACAAGTAGGTGCCTTGGATACACTCCTTGGACTCAGTCCTTGCTTAGCCCCGTTTTACCTTGGATGCACTCATTAGACTCGGTAGGCATATTATTGTGAAATTACTTGGATTACGCTCCTTGTATTACACTCTTACCCCTTAGATAGACTCAGATACTACTGAGTTAGCTTTCCATGAGTCTATGTTACCTTGGTTATTACCCTGGAACTCCCTCACTGGATATCTTTGTCAGGTTTCTTAGTTACGTCTTGGGACCTTCACTACTTATACTATCACGAGGTTGTTGCATTAGTGATTACGTTGAAACTTTATTACTAAATATTGTCATAGGATTCCTTGGATACACTCCTTGGGTCCATCATTGACAAGTAGGTTCCATGGTTAAAGCCCATCGGGCCCGGTCATTGCTTAGCCCCATTTTACCTTGGAGGAAACTCCTTGGACTCGGTAGGTGACCTATTCACACGTGACTTATAAATAAACTGGTAATATTCAATTAATGAACTGAATATATGTCCAAACACCAGCCAAGGGCTGAAGCAAGTACTTTTTTATTTAGTTATAATGCACTGCTTATTTATTTATGCATGCTTGCACCATGTTTAATTTATATTACATTGTCGGGATTGTGTTACACGTCAGTGGTGTCAGAATACTGAGATTTATATCTCACACCCTACTCAGGACACCATTGCACTGGGGTACTCGAGTATACCTTTCTTGTTCATAGTGCCTCAGACCTTGCTTGTTGTTGTTTACCTGTACCCAGGAGTTAGGAGCAAAGGATTGAGCTAGAGCTCAGGACACTCGTGCAGATCGCCTTTGGTCTTTTTGTTCTTTTCTTACTTGAGTCCTATATTGTATTGTATTGAAAAGCATGGTGTACTGTTTACTACTTTCCATAATGCATCAATACCATGTCATGCATTCATCTATTATAAAACTAGAGTTGGCCACTTTTGTTCATTTATATGAAATCTGTCTTCTGCTGCTTTATTTATACTATTACTACTGTCATGACCCGACCTCGGGGCCCGTGCCGTGACTACCCCAAGCCCGCTTTCCATAGGCTAGGGGCTGGCGACTAGCACCAAAGGCATAAATCCCAAAAAAGGGAGGCATTGCCTTTATGAAATGAAAGCACGCACAAAGAGAGTACAAGAAGAAGCTACACAAAGTAAGCAGTAAAACAAACTTTCTGAAAGTACAAGGGGCTGGAAATACAAGCCCAAAAGAAAAGTACAGCTACAACTGAAAGTAAAGTACAACTCAAAGGACAAAAGCTGAAAGGTGACAAGCAGCTCTTGGATCATCCTCTGGGTTCCTACCTAAAGGGTAGGTACAGATGTCCTTCTCAGTACTCCATGTCTGTCCGTCTCCTCTAGGTACCGACTCGTCGTGAAGTCCACCTCCGGGTACCGTCTCATCATCACGTCCACCTCCGGGTACCGTCCCGTCATCACGTCCACCTCCGGGTACCGTCTAGCTCTACAAGCCTCAACTTGATCAGCGCTGTCCATCGTCTGCATCCAACCCAAAGAAGTGAGGGTATAGCCCATGCAGGGGTGAGTATACGATACTCAGTAAGGACCCTAAGACCCCCGAAGGTCTCCCTAAATCCACAAAGGATAAACCACAAAGAAAAGATACAATCACAAAGTATCATCCAACACTACTTAGGTATATGCCCATACATATACCTAAGTTATCAAATCCATTTCAGGTCCAACTCATGAGCTCAAGTATAATCCAGTCCACTCAGGAAAGTAAAACATAATCCACATAGGAAAGCATAATCCAATCCACATAGGATAACAAGTCAATCACATTGAAGATAAAGATTGAAAGTCAAGACTTAGCTCAAACCAGGATTTAAACATGATGTCGAAACCATAGCTACTGGGGAACTCCTCCTCTATCGAGTACAGTGGGTCTGCCACTACAACCAAGTGCTTCCCACTAACCTTGAACTGCTATAGTACTCCACCTGTCGAGTACTGTGAGTCTGCTGCTACAACCAAGCACTTTCCACCATGGGTCTGCCACTACAACCAAGCGCTCCACCTCATAGCCTACAGAGGTACTCCTTCTGTTGAGTATCGTGGGTCTTCCGATACAACCAAGCGCTCCTTCGTCGTAGGTCTACCGCTACAACCATGCGCTCTCCACTGGGCTATCCGAAACACTCCGAGTTGATCGATCAGCCGTCGTCAAGTCTCATCCAGCTCTAGGGTTCCTGCACACAACACGCTCATTTCTGGGAGGGTTCGCTCCATGATCCAAGGGGGTCGATACATAAACTGACATGTAGTCTGGATTTTATGTATCCCAAAGTTCCGTCTCGACAAAAGAAACTCAACGCGACAGACGACGCGTCAATCGGACGCCCGGTCTGAGAGTTATTGGCTTTTTCGTTCTAGGGGCCCGGTTGGTTTTTAAGTCAAAACCAACCCGACCGTACTCCAACTACGTCCAAACCTCCAGCGGAGTAATCCAAAAGGTCCGTCTCACTAAGAGGAATCCAACAAAGTCGACGACATGTCAATCGGACATCTGGAGCTCAAGTTATAGGCATTTCTGCTCCGAGGGCCCGCTTGGTTTTGTGTTCGAACCAACCCGGTCATACCCAAAGTTCTCCTAAACCTTGAGTTTAATATACCTAAATGACCGTCTTGATCCAAGGATCGCATCTCAAATTACAGTGTGTCGATCGGAGGTCTGTAGCCCAAGTTACGAGCATTTTAACAAACCTGTCCGTTTTTAGAGGTTTTTGGGCCCGGACCGACCCGGCCCAAGACCCCATGGGTCGGCCCAAACTAGGTCAACCCAACCCAGGTTCGGCTCCAGCCCACTAGGGCGCAACCCGGCCCGGCCCAGCCAGCGCGGACGGTCCGTGCGGTGCGGCGCCCGTGTGCGGAGCGCACGCGGAAGGGGCGGCGGGGTTACAACCCCCCCGGTTGAACGAACCGGCGTGGCTTAATGCCATGCCGCCCAATCCGGAACGGCTTCGGCCGTTCCGGTTCTCCCTCCACTACCGCGGCTCAGCCGCGGTGGTTTGCTCTGGCAGCGCGCCACCGCCCTCGGTCGCCGGCGCCGCCGCCTTCTGCGGACCACCGAACGCGCTCCGGTGGTCCGTTTCGTCTACCATCTTCGCCAGCGGTCCTCCCGGGACCCAATCTTCACTGCGACGGCTTTCAAACGTCATTGCGGTCCTGTCTAACAATTTCCATCAATCCACGCACCAACAACAATTTGCGGAGGGTTTTTAGGCCGTGTTGGTTCGGCCCGCGCCCTCCGAGTTAGGTGTTATCAAATGGCAAAAATTTAAATAGGATTTTAAATAGAACAAGCATTCAATTTTACTTAAATTAAATTGAATCAAAATTATACCACAACCTCTTAAATGAGTTGTAGCATACTAATGTTCCCATTCCGCAATTAAAAAGAAACACTCATAGATCAACTCAATGTTGAGTTGTTCTGTGTTCTTTGTTTAGAAGGAAACAACCATGGGAAAGAATATTGTTCTAAAAAAAATCCCCTACCTCAATGAAGTCATCGAACGAGGGTCGTCACGGGAAGAAGACGTCGCAGAAGACGGCGTCACGGAACGAGGCTCCGTAAGCGTCGTCGGTGTTCGCCCGATGAAGGATGCGGCGTGTCGTCGTTCTCCGAAGGAGGCATCTCTCACCGGCTGTGGAGAGGAGAGGAGATGGCATGACGATTCCCTTGCGGTGATAGAGTTCTTCGTCGTAGACTCGGCGTTCTTCCCATTCTTCGACGAGGAAGAAGATGTTCTTCAGAGCGCAAGAGTTCTCTTCCTTGTCCCACACAACGAATCCGCCAATGATAAAATAAGACATTGTCTTATTTTATTCACACACACACAAGACAACATTAATTTGAAAATCAAATGATCTCATTCAATTAATTGACTTAATTGAAGAGCGTTTAATAGTCAAATTCATTTTGAGGGTTGACTTGACATTAAATTTGGGGTGTGGGTGAGTTACAAATTAAAGGGGGGTTGCCAACTTAATGGGAGGTTTGAGGAAATTGAAAAGGTGGGTCTTGTGTGGGTCCCACCTCACTAATATCCTATCAAGATGAGTTAGGATTTAGTGGGTCCCACATCAACTTCCATACGTAGGTTATAATTACACAGAGAAGAAATAAAATTTGCAGCACGTATTTTATTTCATTTTTTAATTAAACCACTTTATTTTTAACATCACCTCCCAAGAAAATGCAACTCCAGAGAAAGTGTTCCTAAGAAATTACCGGCGCTGCGGTTCCATCGGTGCCCTTGGTTTTCGATTCTGAGTATCGGTTCAAAAGTTAGGAAAACCCGCTCGTTCGTTCACTGAACGTACCCGAGCTAAACTTCAGAAAATGATTCCGGGCACACCGGGCCTCGGAATCAGGTGCCGTCAGAAACTGCGTACTCGTAAAATTACAAAGTAAATTAAGAAAAAAATTTCCCTTGAAATTTACGGGTCTTTACATTACTCTCAACTCAGGGATTTATGTCCCCGTAAAGATACAACACAAACTAGGGAAACAAGTGAGGGTACTGAGCACGCATCTGAGCCTCCCGCTCCCAAGTGCTCTCCTGGAGGTTCTCGTGCTGCCATATGATGTGCACTAGAAGAATCGACCATCCACGTAGGACCTGCTCCTGTCGATCCTCGATCTCCATCGGGACCTCCGCAAAAGTCACCCCATCGTCAAAGATATGAGTCTGGTCACGCACGTATCTCCTCAGCTGAGATATGTGGAAGTTGTCGTGCACCTGGTGCAACTTAGTTGGATGGGTCAAGCGGTAAACCACCTCACCTACCCTGTTGAGGACCTAGAAGGGTCCGATGAAGCGCGGAGATATCTTGTCGCCCCGACCAAATCTCTGTAATCCACGTCGATGTGAGACCCATATGAAAACGTGGTCGCCATCCTCGAACTCTGGTGGTCCCCGCCTCTTGTCAGCAAAATACATTTGTCGGCTCTTAGCTGTCCTCATCCGCTCTTGGATGACCTGGACCTTCTCTGGTCCTAAAAGAGCTGCTAAGATTTCTTCTTTTCCGATAAGAGAAATCTGGTCTCATCCTCAGGATGAACCACATTCTTTGCCTAATACAGTCAATCCCGACATGGATGATACTAATCCATACCAAGGATGAAGTCATAAGGCCTCGATGCTACCAAGATATCCAACCATTACTCTCACCTCCAAGGGTTGAGTCACACTGTCGGCATCAGTGTGTGGTCACTGGGTGTCCTCCAGTAGGTATCTCAAAAGTGAGGGTCAAGTCAACGGTTTTTAAACCAGAACCTCTTAGTACACAAAAAGAGAGGAAGCAAACGTCACAAGGAAAAGTGTCTTTTATTATTGCAGCTCAAGTACAAAGACACACAACAAAGACAACAAGGAAACTAGAAACACCAAGATCAATGGTCCCATGACTGGAACTAGTCCCGCTCCTGTCCATCTGCTCCCAGAGCTCCATGGTCGTAAGCCTCAGCTGCCTGAAGCTGAGCTCTCCCATGTCCACCTGTTCCCTGCGGTCGGGGTGGACCTCCTGGTGGTGGTGGTGGAAACACCTCGAAGCGTCGTCCACCTCCAGCTGCATGGCCAGCTCCCCTGCCTCGGTCTCCTATTCCTTGCGGTCCGCCTCGATCGAAACTCTGCCTCTACCTGGGAGGTCCTTCGTTTATCTGCTGATCATCTGTATGGCGGGTCGGACAGTCACATGCCATGTGACCAACCCCGCCGCAGGAGTAACACTGTCCGCTCATGGTAAGTCGTTCTCCACCCCGGGTGCCTCGCACACACGATCCTGTGTCATGCAGTCAACCACCTATAGGTCTGGTCCTCTTGGACCTCTGCGTCATCTGTCTACTTCATGCTACAGAAGACTCTGCCGCATGCCGACTAGTGGTGGGTCCTGCTGCAGGAGACTGCTCAGTAAGGAAACTCTCCACTAAGAGGGCTCGCTCCAACACCCCTGTCTGCGTCGGGATGCTGTGAGAAACAAATGAAGCTCTGATCTCTCTCCTGAGCCCCTGCTCGAAGGTTCGGGCCCTGAAGAATGGGTCCCGTACCATGTTCATGGAATAGTGTGAGAGATCGGTAAATCTTGCTGAGTACTGGGCTACCGTCATGCCGCTCTGCCGCAGCTGTAGTAGCTCCTGAATGCGCACCGCACGGAATGTGGCTGGGACGAACTCTGAGTGGAAGAGACTCTCAAAGTCCGTCTAGAGGAGAGATGCCTCATCGTATACCTGGAACATCAGGCTCCACCATCTGTCTGTTGCTGCCTGAAATAAGGCAGGCATCAAGGATCACAATAAATTCTATTGGCGTCCCTACCAATCTAAAAACTCGAACAACAGCCTCTAGCCAATCCTCAGATGCCTGAGGGTCCATCTCCCCATGGAACCTGGGTGGTCTCTGACGCTGGAACTCGTGCAGTGCACTAAGGCGACGTGCACTCTCAATGGCTGGGGCTAGTGGCATCGGTGGCTCGGCGGGTAGAGGTACCGCTGATGCCTCTGCTAAAAAAGGGCCTTGCACCGAGGCCTCGTCACTCGGTGGGCTGTCATCTCGCACAAAGCTCAGAACCCTAGATGGCTGCTGTCATGGGGCCATCCTAAAAAAGGGACAGGTGCGCCATGGTCAAAATAGTATACCTGGTGAGCTGACACAAAGTAATCACAAGAAAACTTTTGAAACACACATGCAATCAATGTTTTCGTGCATTGAGTTGGAAATCAGAAGTCAGGGTCCTGGTATATGGATACGTCGGTCACTGCACCAACACTGGACTCCCGGAACTGATAACCACACTCAATACCCTTAACACTATTGCTTCACACAGAAGAAAGATCAGAGTCCTGAGTTCTACGGTAGAACCGAACTCCTCTGATACCAATTTGTCACGACCCGACCTCAGGGCCTGTGCTGTGACTACCCCAAGCCCGCCTTCCATAGGCCAGGGGCTGGCGACTAGAACCAAAGGCGTAAATCTCAACAAAAAGGGGAGGAATTGCCTTTATAAAATGAAATCACACACAAAAAGAGTACAAGAAGAAGCTACACTAAGTAGGCATTAAAACAAACGTGCTGAAAGTACAAGGGTCCAGAAATACAAGCCCAAAAGAAAAGTACAACTACAACTGAAAGTAAAGTATAACTCACAGGACAACAGCTGAAAGGTGACAAGAAGCTCCTGGATCGTCCTCCGGGTTCCTACCTGAAGGGTAGGTACAAATGTCCTCCTCAGTACTCCACGTCTGTCCGTCTCCTCCGGGTACCGACTCGTCGTGAAGTCCACCTCCGGGTACCGTCTCGTCGTCACGTCCACCTCTGGGTACCGTCTAACTCTACAAGCCTCAACTTGATCAGCGTTGTTCGTCGTCTGCATCCAACACAATGAAGTGCGGGCATAGCCCGTGCATGGGGTGAGTATACGATACTCAGTAGGGACCCCGAGACCCTCGAAGGTCTCCTTGAATCCACAAAGGATAAACCACAAAGAAAAGATACAATCACGAAGTATCATCCAACACTACTTAGGTATATGCCCATACATATACCTAAGTCATGAAATCCAGTTCAGCTCCAACTCACGAGCTCAAGTATAATCCAGTCCACTCAGGAAAGTAAAACATAATCCACATAGGAAATCATAATCCAATCCACACAGGATAACAAGTCAATCACATCGAAGATAAAGATTGAAATTCAAGACTCAACTCAAACCAGGATTTAAACATGATGTCAAAACCATAGCTGCTGGGGAACTCCTCCTCTATCGAGTACAGTGGGTCTGCCGCTACAACCAAGCGCTTCCCACTAACCTTGGACTACTATAGTACTCCACTTGTCGAGTACTGTGGGCCTGCTGCTATAACCAAGCGCTTCCCAATATGGGTCGACCGCTACAACCAAGCGCTCCCCCTCATAGCTTATAGAGGTACTCCTTCTGTTGAGTACCATGGGTCTGCCGCTACAACCAAACGCTCCCCACTGGGCTATCCGAAACACTCCAAGTCGATCGATCAGCCGTCGTCAAGTCTCAGCCAGCTCTAGGGTTCCTGCACAAAACACACTCATTTTCAGGAGGGTCCGCTCCACGATCCAAGGGGGTCGATACTTGAACTTACACATAGTCTGGAGTTGATGTATCCCAAAGTTTCTTCTTGACAAAAGAAACTCAACGCGACAGATGGTGCGTCAATCGGACGCCCGGTCTGAGAGTTATTGACTTTTTCGTTCCAGGGGCCCGGTCGGTTCTTAAGTCAAAACCAACCCGACCATACTCCAACTGCATCAAAACCTCAAGCGGAGTAATCCAAAAGGTCCTTCTCACTAAGAGGAATCCAACAAAGTCGACGGCACGTCAATCGGACGTCCGGAGCTCAAGTTATAGGCATTTCCGCTCTGAGGGCCCTCTTGGTTTCGTGTTCGAACCAACCAGGACATACCAAAAGTTCTCAGAAACCTTGAGTGTAATATACCAAAACGACCATCTCGATCCAAGGATCGCATCTAAACTGACGGTGCGTCGATCGGAGGTCTGTAGCCTACGTTACAGGCATTTTAACGAACCTGTCCGTTTTTAGGGGGTTTTGGGCCCGGACCGACCCGGCCCAAGACCCCCTGGGTTGGCCCGAACTGGGTCGACCCGACCCGGGTCCGGGTCTGGCCCACTAGGGTACGACCCAGCCCGGCTGGCGTGGCCCGGCCCGTGCGGTGCGGCGTCCGCATGCGGAGCGCACGCGGAAGGGCGGGTTACACCCCCCGGTTGAACGAACCGGCGCGGCTTAATGTCGCGCCACCCAATCCGGAACGGCTTCGGCCGTTCCGATTCTCCCTCCACCGCTGCGGCTCAACCGCGGCGGTTTGCTCCGGCGGCGTGTTGCCATCGCCTTCTTCGAACCACCGGACGCGCTCCGGTGGTCCGTTTCGCCTGCCGTCTTCGCCAGCGGTCCTCCTGGGACCCGATCTTCACTGCGACGGCTTTCAAAGGTCGGTGCTGTCCCGTCTCACCATCGTGGTCAATCCACACACCAACAAAAATCTGCAGAGGGTTGTTGGGCCATGTTGGTTCGGCCCGTGCCCTCCGCGTTAGGTGTTATCAAATGGAAAAAAATTAAATAGGATTTTAAATAGAACAAACATTCAATTTTACTTAAATAAAATTGAATCAAAATTATACCACAATCTCTTAAATGAGTTGTAGCATACTAATGTTCCCATTCCGCAATTAAAAAGAAACACTCACAGATCAACTCAATGTTGAGTTGTTCCGTGTTCTTTGTTTAGAAGGAAACAAACATGGGAAAGAATATCATTCTAAAAAAAATCCCATACCTCAACGAAGTCGTCGAACAAGGGTCGTCGCGGGAAGAAGACGTCGCGAAAGACGGCGTCATGGAACGAGGCTCCGTAAGTGTCGTCGGTGTTTGCCCGATGAAGGATGTGGAACGTCGTCGTTCTTCGAAGGAGGCTTCTCTCACCGGCTGCGGAGAGGAGAGGAGACGGCACGGTGATTCCCTTGCGGTGATGGAGTTCTTCATCGTAGACTCGACATTCTTCGCGTTCTTCGACGAGGAAGAAGATGTTCTTCAGAGCGCAAGATTTCTCTTCCTTTTCCCACACAATGAATCCTCCAATGATAAAATAAGACCTTGTCTTATTTTATTCACACACACACGTCAACATTAATTTGAAAATCAAATGATCTCATTCAATTAATTGACTTAATTGAAGAGCATTTAATAATAAAATTAATTTTGAGGGCTGACTTGACATTAAATTTGGGGTGTGGGTGAGTTACAAATTAAAGGGGGTTTACCAACTTAATGGGAGGTTTGAGAAAATTGAAAAGGTGGGGCTCGTGTGGGTCCCACCTCACTAATATCCTATCAAGAGGAGTTAGGATTTAGTGGGTCCCACCTCAACTTCCATACGTAGGTTATAATTACACAGAGAAGAAATAAAATTTGCAGCTCGTATTTTATTTCATTCTTTAATTAAACCACTTTATTTTTAACATCACCCCCCGAGCAAACGCAACTCTAGAGAAAGTGTTCCTAAGAAATTATCGGCGCTGCGGTTCTATCGGTGCCCTCGGTTTTTGATTCCGAGTACCGATTCAAATGTTAGGAAAACCTGCTCCTTCGTTCACTGAACATACCCGAGATAAACTTTGGAAAATTATTCCATGCACACCGGGCCTTGGAATCAGGTTCCTTCAGAAACTGCATACTCGTAAAATTCCAAAGTAAATTAAGAAAAAAAATTCCCTTGAAATTTACGGGTCTTTACAACTACTTCCACTTTTTATTGTTATTTACTTTGTAATACCAATGCGCAACTCTGATTAGAGGGTATAGTCTCCCCACTGACTATCCTTACACCCTCGCTACTAGTCGGAAGCCTCTGGTGTATGGGGAGGTGCACCTGAGGTCATGTGGCGACCGGTATGACCACCATCTTAGTGGTGAGCTGGGTCGGGACATTACAGTTATTCTTCTAGTACCCTGTCATGCCTTCAGTTTATGTGATTAGGTATATACAAAAAAAAATTAAATATAAATTAATAAATTAAATTAGTATATAAAATAAAAATTCAATGAAAATGAAAAGTGAGGACGATGAGTTGGGACTTTTCTTTTTTATTTTTAAAAAGAAAAAAATGTTGTAATAAGTTGGAATAAAATAAACAAGTGCACTTGTACTTAATTGGAATAAATTCCCTACATGTCATTATACTATATGAATCCATAGAAAACTAAAAAATGTATAGATATATACGAGGAACTAGTTAATTTACAAACCCCGAATCCATTCCTCCCCTCTGCATCATCATTTCTAATCGGAGAAGCTCCTCGAAGATTAGGGTGACCCAAATTCTAGCCATAGTCACCAGGGGAGTGTTGGGATGAAGTGGGAAGGAGCTAGGAGGAGCCACCATCTCTTCCACCTTTGGTGTTGTGTGCATCCCTTTTGGTTATCCCCAACGACACTCTGACCTTAGAAGTGATAGAAGTCATTGAATCCACCGTTGCTTTGAAAATATGCATCTTGACTCACCCTATTATGAATTTTAATTTCTTGTTTTTTATTTTTAATTAAAATTGTTTTATTAATATTCCTATTTTAATATTTTTTCCATTGCTGGCATACATGAACTACCTAAACCCCTTTCTATTTGGTGATTTCAATTAGACCATCATCCACCATCCACCTATTCTGTTCTACCCCTACATGCTCCTTTTAGTCCAATAGGGGGTTCCTCTTATCTACGATCGATGGGAGGCTCACGGTGGTAGGGAAGAGCAACTCGGATTTGGCACTTCTTTAGATCTAGACATGGAGGCTTTGAGGCGGTCTTCTCTAGCAGTGCAATGGAGATTTCTTCATCAACGATCAGATTCTTCATTCAATGGTGCTCAGATCAAAACTTCAGACCACTCAATTTGGGGATTTTTACTAGATAAGAGTACCAAATTAGATAGATACAGAGAGAAGGGTCTCTGTATAGGGTTTTCTTGGTTCATAGCCAGTGAGGCAAAGGGGGTTGTGTGAGACTACTCGGGGATTCCCTCCTTATGGGTTCCCAGGTCACCAGTAGAGGTGATGTTGTTCCACCATGGGAGATCATAGAGGGAGAACTAAGATCTCATCTCCCTGGTACAGTGTTACTTCTTTATTGAGAACAATTTTTCACAACAGATCCATTCCAATGTTTTCTTGTTCATGGGATCTGGAACTATTCAGCTGAGGCGGACCATCGATATCTTTGTGGATAGAATCTTTGTTGAGTTCATGCCAGCTTTGCATTGTTTTACATGATGGTGTATCATGAGGATGTGTTGGTTCTCATTCTTGAAGTAGGGGATAAATAATATGGTTCTTTTTGTGTGGAATGATGATTATTTGGCAATGCTGGTGCATCTGGATGGATAGGTTGAACCTTGAAAACAACGATATATCTGATTCAAGCGACTCCTATGTAGAAATTGTGGTCTTTTATAGCAGCGGCTGGATAACCACAGAGGACACTCTGGACAATAGTGTTAATCACGAGGAAGATAGTCTTGGAGGGTTCAACCAGGGCTATGATGGCATGAAGGGCTCGACCAGGTAAATTTGAACCCCTAGTAAGGGGGGTCTCATCCCGGTTCTTATGTTTTTCAATTGTTTTTTCTTCCTTGTATGTGATTCTATATTAATTAGAATTCATTGTAATTCCTTTTCTTCATAGTAAAAGAACCCTTGATGATTCTTCTCTATGCACGTAGGCCATTGGCCAAAGCACGTTACATTGTTGTGTCCTTCTACTGCTTTCCATTTATTTATTTTGTCGACATGTAAATTGATGAACACTAGCTTCTTATTTAATTAATTATGGTTTGAATTTATTTGATAATGAAGTTGTTTGAGCAGTCAGATTTGTATTTTCTTGCTATTGTTACTTTTTCAACATGTTGGAATTGTATACGAATTAGTTTATGTTTGTTAGATTATTTTTTATAAGACCAGAATAATAAACATTCATTTTAGATTTTGTATTTTGGGATTATGCGAACCGATTTTATACCCAATGGATCTTGGCTAGTCGAATGGGGACTGCCTTGCATAGTGCAGCCTCCCAAAACATCTCATCGGATGGGTGGGGCACTTCTCTTTCTCCCCCAACTCCACCGCCTCCACTAGATCTCCCACTCTAAAATATAATAAGAAATAAAATATAGATTGTGAGAAGGAGGTTCGAAGGAGAGAACTAGTTTAGATGATGAAACGTGGAGAGTAATTTTTGATGTGGCATATTATCTAAGCCTTATTTATATTTTCTGAAATAATCAAAATAATCCTTCATCCCATTTTAGTACAAATCAAATGTTTATATGCAGGTATAAATAATATATTCAAATAAATAAATAAATAATATATAATTTCAATATTATGCGTATATATTATTAGGAATATTAACATTGGATAAATATTGATATGATTAAATATTATTAAAAGTATATTAATAAATATGTACATATAAATTAATATAATAAATTTTTTATTTATGTTCTATGTATATGTGTATACATATATGTAATTTTTATTGCAAATTTCCATTAAAAATTTGAATAGAAAATTTTCAGTGTCAATTTCATTGTAAATTTCAATTATAAATTTTCAATATAAATTTATAGTGAAATTATAAACAATATTTTTGTTTTTATATATATAAATTTTCAATATAGATTTCCAGTGTTAATTTTCAATGAATATTTTCATTTTTTATTCATTTATTAACACACACACACATTATTATTTTAAGTGAAAATTTTAATTGAAATTTTCCTGTGGAAATTTGTACATGAAATTTCAAATAAGATTATAATAAAAAATAACTGAAAATGTTCACTAGAAATTTAAGTGGAGGTTTGAACTATAATTTTCTAGTGAAAATTTGCATTGAAAGTTTCCAATGAAAATTTCTAGTGAAATTTTACATTTTTAGGTATTAATATATTTTCATTGTAATTTTAAGTGGAACTTCAAAGTGGAATTTATGATTGAAATTTTTATTGGAAATTTCTAGTGAAAATCTATACTAAAAATTTCAATGGAAATTTTCACTAAACATTTAAATTGAAATTTTCACTAAATTTTTCTTATATGTTATCATAATGATATTCTAAAGATGATTAATTTAATTTAATAATGTGTCGCGACCTTTTTTTAAGTGCGTGTGAAGAAATATATCCCACTCAAACTCATTTAAAGGAATATATATATATATACTAGAATCCTGGGATGTTACAATCAGGGTGGGGCATGCTGAGGCGACACTACAAGCATTGAATTTTCCATGTGCGTAAAGCTGGATGCATTGGGTTGAATTTATGTTGGAAAGATCAAATCTTAGTGGCACCTCATTTTGGGAGAAACACAGTATCAACACGGATGGTGGAACCAATTTTGACATTAGTGCTGGTTGACTTTAGCAATATCTTAACTCATATAGGAACATTGTGACCATGAGACAGGTGTGTCTATGCCTTTGATCAAATTTCTTGATGGATTATCACTTTGATAATAAAATTTAGTCTTTTGGAACTTTTTCAACACCTATTACTATCACAGTCAAAATTATCATGGCCTAATGCTCTATGACATAAACACCACATATACAACGTAATGTCTTGGATTATAGTGTGTAAAGTTCAACTACCACAAATAACTCCACACTAAGTTTTCACAGCTCTAAACTACATTATGGACCTATCCCTAAGACTCTACAAAGTAAAATATTCATGGAAAGATAAGTCAGGGTGTGGTGGAAGCACCTACATAAGAGTAAAACTCTTCTTCTAAATCAACCCCTTCATGCTGCAATGACTAGGGTTGCAGCTTGGTGTGTTTGTGCAAGAGTAAAACTCTTCTTATTCTCTACTCTATTGTGGCGTGATACATAGTTTTCACATCGTGATTTGCTTCAACTCAATAATTCTTCATTCCTTTTCATCCCAATCAACTCCAATTCATCTCCAACTCAACTATGAGCATATTTTCAATAAATACAATATGAAATCACTACAAAAATTGAAATAATGGTTTTAAGAGACAAGTATTAGCATGCTCACAATATAGAAGTTTTATGAATATCACATCATATAATAGATTAGTGTTTTTTATAATTATTCAACCACAAGTGTAAAGATCAATAATTCAATGACCGTATCTCAATTGAGATCAACTCAAAACTCCCCTGTTGTTAATTCACTTCATACGATATAAATTAAATTCATACAAATAACCATATAGATAACCTTAGAAATGCATATTTTTATTTGAAAATTTTACTTAGTATTATTTAAATATTTCATCCATGAACTTATAATCATGTTTGTCAAAACATATAGTAAAGAATAAATGTACTTATTAGTTCAACACTTTGTAAATTTTCACCAACATACCTAGTTGTTCTTAGAACTCTTAATAAGGTAATGCATGAGTTATATGCCTCCACTTTATGTGATTAGGTATATACACTTGTATAGAGACCCTATTTTTTACTTATAATACTTTGAAGTATTTTTATATATATTTATAGAGCTAAGAACTGATACAATATGTGATTCAGAGGCCCGGTGTGCCCATCATTAATTTAATAAAAATATTAAATAAATTTTATATTGTGCATGCTCAATACCTCAAAGAAAATGGGATAAATCCTAAAAGGTAGACCAGGTCAGAAATATAAGGCCATGGTTGAGTTCATAATGTGATACTTACCCTAGTAGAGACTTAAAATAGGTTAGTGCAGGACGTTCGGACCCCTCGCTTGTTGGCAGTACATTCAATGAGTTAATTAATTATTAAATTAATTAATTAATTCATTTTTTGAACTATATATAAAATATATAAATGTATTTTCATGGATAAATTTATAGGGTTAGTCTCATAAACCTGGAATTCACCCATGATGCTCTCCTCCCTCTACCATTGGAAAATATCCTCAAACAATGACAGAACTTTATATCAAAGCAGATCAGGATGCAGCGAAAGGAGTAACATCTCCCAAATCATTAGTAGGTGCTTTCTTCATTAATGATCGATCCGTAATCAATGTAGGACTCATAAATTGGTGTTTTTATGCCCTTTATTAAATTAAATTGAGCATATAAATATTCGTTCTTCGATCTGTGTCTTTTTTCAGCCCTTGCATGTGCCTATGTTTTGACATATTGATTTAATTCTGTTGTTATCTGACCCTGGGATTACTGTTCCTAATTGTTGTCCAAGAACATTTGGACAATGATGTTTAAACCTTTCTTGTGATGTATTTCTCCCCAATATTCTTCATGATCTTCACCAGTTGGATCTCCCCAGATTTGGTTCAACTTTGTTGGGAGGTACCGAGCCTGATTGGACCCCCAGATTCACGGTGGATTGATGGAATTGGATCAGATCAATGAATCTATCTTAGATCTAGTAATCTTATATGATGAGAATGATTATTTTGGTGATTAAAGATCACGAAATCACTGGTATAATTGTTAGTGATGTGTGGAACGAACAAAAAAACCCAATTAAGAATGATGTCTGATTTTCAGCGAACAACAGATAGAAATGCTATATCCAGTCCAGATTCACATGTTTTGGATGTTTTGGGGGATAGATCTATGAAAAATCAAGGAAAATGACAATATCTACCACATGGATTATAGATCATACTTTTTTTTAAAATCCATACTACATGCCATGTAGCCCCCTCAGTAGTGGTGGCTAGGGTTTCAGAACAATTAAGGATGAAACAACATGTAATATCACTTACACTCTATGTATCCTTTCTTGGTTGGATAAAACGTGTGATGGACCACATGGAAGGGACTCTGTGTAGGAGTACATGGACATGACTTGATGTAACGCCTCGACCCCAGTTACCCAGAGTCAGTGAATTATTATGTAACATTGGCATGATCACAAAAGATTAAGTCTCGAAAGACCGATTAGTTTAGTAGCCTTGGAAACACTAGATACATTCATAAATGTTACATTACATCATAAAGTGAAAAATCACAATAACATAGTCTCCATAGTCCACACTCATATCCCATTCATACTATCCTCGTAGGTCAGTCATAAAATATTTCTTCACATCTTGGGAAAATAAAACATATAAAGGGGTGAGCTCAGATGCTCAGTAAGGATAACAATATAGCAGAAACTTTCATAAATAAACATAAACATTTAAGGAAATGTGTAACTAAAACAAAAGCATTTTAAACTTGAACTTCAGCATAATATGGAAAAATAAAATGAAGTAATGCCATTTACTTATTCACATGGATATTCTAATAGTCGAATAATCACATGCAATATCAATAACCACTTTCATAATGATGGAATGCATAATGTCAGACTATCATAACCATGTAGCCAAGGCCTCTTGCCAAGACTACAAATAAGATTTTGTCAAGGCCTTGTTCCAAGACACTAGTTTGTCTTATGAGGCCTACCGATGCATCGATGAGCTATAGCGGGCTCCACCCGTCACTTATTAAGTCCAATGCATTCCTCATATGAACAGGTTTAAACATATCATAAACCATAACATAATTGTATCACATAAAACATGCATAAATGAAACATAACATTTCCACATTTCAACCACAAGATATCAATACAACACATTGATATAATAAACACATTATCAAAACCATTTTCAATACCAAAATAAAAGAAAAGTAAAACTTGGTATTTATTTTTCATTTAAAAAAAGTTATGACTTGTAGAGGAAGCTGAAACTCAAATAATGGTCACGGCGGCAGAGAAGTCATTTTCGCCGCATACGTACGACAAAAAAACATTCCTTTTTTTCATTTAGTAAAACGATTCATATAAAAATATTCCTTTTGAATAAAATTAAAAGTCAAAGGGGTTTATACACAGTATAAAATAAAGTTGTGTATAAAACAAATATGCCTCAATGAAAGGAGATTGAGACGAAGTCCCTTACCTCGTGTCCAACTTGACTCGATCATTCTTTAATCTCCTGAATAATAAACTAGAGTTAATTTATACTTGCTTAATAACCTTTTCAAGTTCATTATTCCTTTTATATCACTTATTACCATGTTATGAACATTATGTAATTATTTAAGTTAATAACGGTCATTTTGTCGATCTTTGGTACTTGAGTCAAAAATAAACTTCTTATAATTACAAGTTGTTCATGTGGTAAAATATCCATTATATCCAGAATTATATTCATGATCTAGATATCATATATATCATATATATACAGTATATAAATGCATTTATATTATTACATAATATTTAGAGGTAAGAAATGAAATGCACCGTTCATGGAGACGGTAAGTCGTACGTACGCATGAATGATACTTTCATTTCTATTTAATATTTAATGGAATTAAATCATAATGATATAAAGGTATATTATAATTCCAGTATAATATCATATATAATATCATTTACTCTATCCTTTATACATCCCACATATGGTATTAACGATTCAAATCTCTTTGAGGGGCGGTAGTCCGCACTTCCTAAAATGAAATTATCATGTTTACCCATAATGTAAATCATAAAGGTATGCCATAAATGAAAAATAAATAAGCATAGGGAAAACATAAACATAATATATATCATATATAAATATAGTTACATCTTAATGGCCACCATGAGAGGTGTTAAAAGAATATTGAACAATCATCGTTTCGTGAGGCAGTAATTCTCCACCCACAGAAACAGTATGTTCTTTAACCATTAGACGAAGGTGTGTGTAAGTGAAAATCAAATACTTCTCATAAAAACATCCTAGTATATTTAAGATACTATTTTTGTTACAAAAGAAAGTAATAAAAAGAGTTTAAGGGGTTGGAGAAGCAAAATAAAACAAAAGAACATAAGATAATACATTACCTTAAAATCGGGTAACTCTTTTTGATTTGATCCAAAGAAATCCTTTGAAAGACTTATTCCCAAAGTGAGGCTTCTAGGAGTAAGAGAGGGAAGTTGAGGGAGTATTTGGGCAGAGGTTGGCCGAGCCAAATGTCTTTGAAGGTGTGAATAAGGTGGTAGTGGTGGGGGCCTTTTATAAGAGGAGAGAAGGGGCACTCTTGGAAAGTCAAGAAATGTTACTTTATTATATAATGAGTTTCAGATTTTAAAGGTCCCACAATGATATATTTTTAGGATAAGGTGATAAGGGTTTGAAATCCACCCATACAATAGGTTTTAGAAAAGTGTAAGTCTTAGATTTTACCTTATCTTTTCATTTTATTTAAATTGTTCATTAATGAGGTAATCACTACATCATCATAGTGTCATAAATAAATTTATTTATTTAATGTCTAAAAATTATAAAAACAATTACCATGATTTAGGAAATATTTTTATATTTCCAATGAATATTTATAGTCTAAAATTTAACTTATATAACCCCGTGTAATAATTGTTTTAGTAAAACAACACATGTTTGTGACAATTTTATTTTTATTTTAAATAAAAGGTTATTAATGTCATTTTCTTACCCAAGTGACTCCATGGGGTCCCCAAGTGGACCCATGGATTGTCTTGGTCGTCCATGACTCATCCAATAAGGGTAGGATAAGTGTAAAGGTAATTTCATAATATTATAACATTATATTTAACTTAAATTACACTAATTACCTTTAATCGCGATTAATAAAACTTAAATGTTACTATTCACCAAAAATTATTTTCATCCCATTGAACCAAATTTTACTTAATAATGACAACCATGTATGTCGTATTTTTGAAATTCAATTCACAGAAGTGGTAAAGATTCATTTAAATGAAAAATTTGTTTTTTAACTACCACTTAGTGGTTTCACTATTCATCAAAAATTGAAGTTTTTTAGAAAAATACCAAAAATAAACCCTAAGATATATTTGATATTCCTAATTCAAAAATGATGTATATTTTACAAAATTCAAAACATATAAGTTTAATTAATTAATTTAATAATTAATTCCTGTTGTCACAACAAATAGCGTGTTTTTAAGAAACAATATATATCAAAAGATCGACAATTGTTTATGTCCAATTTCAAAGTGAAATTAATTCTAATGACCATAATTGGATAAAATGGTTAAAATATATTCTAATTATACTTTAAAACCACTCAATTGTATAATTTATCACTATAAATTATTTTTATTAAAAAAGTTGTTTTTAAGTATTTTTCACTATTCATTGAAAATTGGAAGTTCTCAGAAAAATAACAAAAATTAAACATAGGCTAATTTCGATATTCCGAATCTAAATATGAAGTATATTTTGAAATATAAAATTTATATAATTTCAAAAAGTGGGTATTACTATTCATAACGACTACTTTGATTGGTCGCGGTGTGTTAGAATCTCGAACTTGCGTACAATGCAAGCTATTGCATTATTGAAAGAGAAGTGTATCGTGAAATATTGGGGTGTTACACTTGAGTAAATGGGTGTTATCCTGTATAAAGACACACACTATGTATCCAAGTACACAAACATGAGGTTTGGTACACAGACATGCCCAACGAACACGATCTCGGTTAGCTTGGACACGCCATGTAGTCCACCTACACAACATATACTACTAAATGAGATGGAGTTGTGTGTCAAAAAAGGACACATCTAGGTGATGGAGTAGTACCACGTGTCATGTGGGTCCCCTCACATGTCGTGTACCCCTAGTTCCTTTTTAAGGAAACTTCAAACCTTCGCATCTCCTTCATTTGAACTCGGATTTTGGCATGTGAGTAGTCTATCATATGTTTTTTTCCACATAGAATGTGATGGTTCCTATGGTTGTTTATTTTGAGGTACAATGTGAAATGTTATAGGTATGAAACTTGACTAGATGACAATTGGTGATGGCAGTGATTAGATAAGATCACCAGAGACCTTTCCAGGTGGTACCCTCCAGCAGGGCTAGGCAGTAGAGATCCCTGATGATTTTTTCGATTTACCCTCTAGTAGTACTGGTAAGTGGAGTTTTTTGATGTTCTGGTTGGTACCCTCCAACAAATATGGAGAGTGGAGTTCCCTGATGATCTTTCCGAGTTACCCTTCAGTAGAGTTGGGTAGTAGATTTCCTTGATGTTCTGGGTGGTACTCTCATGTAGAGCTGGGCAGTGGAGTTCCCCGATGAACTTTCCAGAGTGGTACCCTTTAGCCGGACTGGGTAGTGGAGTTACTTGGTGAATTTCATAATGGACCCCCTCCCCCTCGATGCACTAGAGCATGGGTCATCTACTTCAAGTTTGTGCCCACTCGGCTATGTGATATAGTGATAAGGCATGGTTAGACTTGTATGGTTACTTCTGGAAAGATGCATGAGATACTGGGCAATAATGATGGACCTTTTTGGAATTTTTGGCTACTCTTCTTCTTAGGATGAGCTGTGAGATGGAGATCCCATTACTCTCTCATTTGGGTTTCTTTGACTGAGTATATAAACATACATACATATATATATATATATATATATATATATATATATCCTTCTTCTATATCCACTAATTGGATTTGGTTACTCTCCTTCCAAGAAAGGCAAAGACACACAAGGTATTCCACATGCTTTCCATGTTTAGATTATCATGGATTGGATGAGTCTACTCTTCAGCTATAGGTGGAAAAGACTCAATGGGTAGTTCATCTACTCACTATTTTTATCCCCTTATGTTTGGACGATCTTACTTTCTCTATTTGATGGGTTGAGCTATACTCTTTCACTGTACCTTGTGCTATATATTGTCTTTCTCTTCCTATTTTATCTCTTATTATCCCCCTTCATCTTTTGGGGTGTCCTACTGGGTATGTATATACTCACCCCTATATGGGATTTTCCCACACGTGTCATGTCTTATGGCGACGACAGACAGGTCAAACATGACTACAGATAAGCTTAGGGATAATGGGTTCTTAGAACACATACAATGGTCATATCTTAGGATTCATGAGATGTGATCTCTTAGTTGTTTAATTTTACATTTTATATCAGGTTAGGACACATTTCTGGTTGGGTGTGTATTTTTTCCATTTACTTTTCAGTTTACAATTCCATACTTTTGTACTGACTAGAAGTTCATGTATGCTTGGTTTACTTTATAGAAGTGTTGTATCTTTTCCTCATTACCTCTTCAACTTTTTATTGAGTTGGTTGTATGTGTGCATATAGGTACTTAGGCAAAGGGCTCCCCAAGTTTAGCCATTCCTTTGGCACTTGTCGCCACCCCCTGACCTATGGAGGTGGGCTTGGGGTAGTTTTGGCTCGAGCACCAGCTTGGGTTGGTTCATAAAAGATTGGTATCAAAGTAAGTTCATTCCTTGGGAAAAAACTTAGATATATCCCCTTAAGAGGATTTTGTTGGCTTTAGGGAAACAATGTTGAAGTTTCTTGAGTGATGCTCTCATGATAGGGAATCTAGTGATGGTACGACGGATGACGTATCCATTCACCAAGACCTTGACTACCTGCTTGTCGACTCAGCATACTGAGACATTTGTTATAGGGATAAATGGTACATGTATCATATAGGATTGAATCTTTAACTATATTTCATGAGTGAGATCTCCATTATTGTTATATATATATATATATGCTTATCTAACCGCGTTACTCCTTGATAGCTTTCAGTATGCCTCTGTGATGAAAGTCGGTCAGGATACCAGCTCTCCTTTATGATCCTATGAGTGAGGAGGCCTTAGTTCAGGGTCCATCCTATGATCCCTTTCTTCCAGGAAGGCAGGTAGCAACACCTCTCCCTATCGAGAAGTAGATCATTCCAACAGAGTAGACTAAGGATGCGCATAGGCTTAGCGTGCTCTGCAAGTTCCAACATCAGAGACTGATTAGGTTCTATGGAGAGATATATCCCCAAGCAGTAGAGGATTTTCTAGAGTTGGGGGTCCATATCATTAGGCTTGTTCTGACCTTGACGGACTAGGTGGTTGCATTGGTAGATATCCTTTTCCATGAGCCTTGTTACAAAGATGCATGATGAGTCGATACTCCCATGGTTTGACTTCCAGCAGTTGTTTTGTAAGGATTAATACCCCTATTTATTGTGATTAGTTTGGATCTAGGAGCTTCTAGGGATGAATAATGGAGGGATGATGGTGGATGAGTATGCGGTGAGGTTCACAAACCTTACTTGGTACTCTCTTGACATGATCCGAGATGGGTACTTCCAAGTGAGAAATATTGATCATGGTCTCTATAGAGAGATTCTTTCTAGTATAGTTCCCTTATTCATCCCCACCTATGCTTGTGTGTTGGAGCAAGCACTGGTGATAGATAGATCTCTATTAGGGGTATTCAAGATAGTCGAAGCTGCCAGTGGGCGTCACAGAACTGAGTCGTCTGCAGCAGCTAGTAGGCACCAATCAGTGGGATCTCAGTGTAGGAAACCCTTTCATGAGAAGTCTTGGGAATATGGTTGTGTGGTGCAGGGACAGTGCATATCACTAGGGAAGACCAAGGAGGGCCAATTATTTTCTTGTGATGGGAAAGGTCACGTAGTGCATAACTACCCGACCATACATGCTGAGCAGCATAGACATAGAGATGAAGGACCGCCACAGAAGAGGCAGTACCATGATGAGGGATCCCCCAGGTGAGGATAGGGTGGTCCCCAGGGAGGCATAGCTAGAAGAGGATAAGGAGGAGTTTTAGGTGGTAGATAATGTTATGAGATCCTTCCACCACCACCACAAGGTGGACCATATCGGGTTTAGGGAGCTGGCAGCTGAGGTTTCAGACAACTACAGGCTTTGGATGTCTATGATCCCACAACACATGAGATGATAAGAGGTAAGATCTTTGTTTTTTGTACTCTTTCTTCAGTGTTAGTAGACATAGGTGAAAATAATTCCTTTATCTCTATACTCCTAGTGTGAGAGTCAGAGATTTCAATTGAGGTACTATCCCAGCAGCTTCGTCTTGAGTTTCTTACAGGAGACTCTTCTTTTATATCTTTCATCTGTCAGTAGTTAGAGCTATCACTTGGAGGAGATATGTTCATGTGGGATCTTTTGGTCGTCACGATGGAATCCTATGACATCATATTGGGAATGGATTGATTGTCCATGGTTTGAGCTTGGATCAAATATCACTGTAGATAAGTCAGATGCCTACATGATGATGGGATGAGATTATCTTTTTTTGGTGAGAGGGATCTCATGGAAGGGCAAGTGGGTTTTGTGAATAAGAGGCTTCATCCCATTAGCCATCAGTTTGAGAGTGTGTCCCTTGATGCAGTAGGCTCCTCAAGAATCTAGATTCCTTTAGTTGTGGAGGATTACATGGACATATTATTGATGCATAGGAATTTGTCACAGATCCCCAATCAAAATATTATTTACCTAATCATGCAATATAGTGCACTCCCAGGGGCAGTATCGAGGAGGCAACTTACACAACACCGAAATTCTATTATCAC
Source organism: Viscum album (assembly GCA_963277665.1). NCBI lineage: Eukaryota > Viridiplantae > Streptophyta > Magnoliopsida > Santalales > Viscaceae > Viscum > Viscum album. Next base: position 1,073,429,181 of record OY728157.1, on the reverse strand, counting down.
GATTTATTTTCTAACTAATATATAACATAAATATGAGTTTGAAAGATGCATAAAATATTAATATATATATATATATATGAAATGTGAACAAAATTATGTTAAAAATAAATAAAGGAGACATTCGTTCCTAGGGGATCATCATGATTGATATCATTATTTATTAAAATATTTTCAATATCAATTCAATGTAGTGATCAAGATCTATCACACTACACCCTCTCATTAAAAATGTTATTACCCCAACACCAAGATCTCTGTATGTAGGAAAATAATCTCCCTAAAGCAGGATAGGATATCTTTTTTTCCAACCATCTCTACCCAAGCCATACTACATCATATGCATGACTTAGATAGTGAAGGGAAGGATAAATGTTGAATAAGAAGAAGAACTCAGTGATAGAGAAAATGGGGAAATAACACACCATAATAAATTTAACTGCCACAAAAATTATCAGAATTAAATAAATAGATTTGAATTTAAGTATAATTAAACTCAATCAGCCACTATTCTCCCCCTCGAACAAACATCGAGGTTAGTTCCCCATTCTCATGGAGTTAGAAGAGAATACGGTGAGAGAAACACATAAAAGTAAAAATGAAATAATGAGGTATGAAGAAGAAGAATAATATAAATTAAAACTTTAAAAATATAGTACATCAGAAAAGAAAATATAAACCTACACAAAATGGCCACTACTTTTCCAACCCTTTGGAATGAAGATGAAGTATATTTATATAGGCAAAGGGAGTGAAAATTTGGCTCCAAAAATCTTCTCTGAAATTTTCCGCTTGGTAGGCCTCATAAATTATCACATTTGTGAATTTTTTATTCTTGAAATTTGTTTAGTTGTTTCTCCTATGTCATCTCACTAAATTTCAGATTTATTAGCCACTTAATGAAGGATTTATAGCCAATTCACACAGAATATTTAATTCTGCCAGACAGACTGTTCTTATTCCAATGCGCTGAGTTCCAACACATTAATGACCTTAAAAATGAAATACTCATGGGAGAACATCTTAATAAAAGTTATTTATCCAGATGTCTTATATATCCATGTAAAATATCAACTCATTTAGTTTTAAAATTTATGATATATGGTCCCAACAATAAAATTATCCAGTTATGTACACAATTTTTGAGTCCTGACTTGTGAGCTGGATTTGAGCTTTCAAATGATGGATTGAGCTTTGGGTCCAGAAGGATAAAATGAATCCCATAGAAAATAGGAACTTATAAAATAATTATTTTTCAATTTAGATGAATGTATAAAATTTTATGGCCTAAACATTGAAATAAATTATAACAATTCAAATCCAAAATAAGTCATTTTATCAATTAAGCCCAAAAATGCTCCTAAAACATAAAATGTGACAACTACCCTTACAGTAACACATTGGTGGGATTATAAAAAATGAAATTAATAATAAATTAATTTAAAATATTTGTTCTATCAATTACACCATACTTAAACATTGCACTCCTGGGCAATCATCTTATACAAAGGTCAAAACAAACTTCCCAAAGCATAAATGACAACGCTACTCAATTATCATATTAAGAAAAATACCATGCCTCATACATGGATAAAAATTTAGAACTCCTCAACAATAATTTGAATCCATTAAATTTTATGTTAATCCTCACATTCATGTCGTACCTACCTCCCCAGAATAATATTTCTCTCTTCACTCAAGGATATTTAATGTGGAGTTTTTCTCATTCTCAAGAACACGTGTGATCTCCATAGGCTTACTATCCTCCTAATATATACAATTCACAGAGTCAAAAATGTGTCAATAATAAGGTATTTTTCATGGGTTGTTCTAAGTCTGAGGGTTATCAGGTTTAAAATGTAAAAACATTTGAGGCAGAATGAGGAGGGTTAAGCTCTAAAGTGAAGTAAATGCATGAAAACAATTTTTCTCACGAATGGTGTGCTCCTTAATCATCTAAAAAATTAATCACCTCCAAACACATATTACTTTGGTATGTTAATACTTGGAATTTCATCATTAATGAATTTCATCCCTATTTTTTCCAATTGTTTCATTATTTTAGCTTGAATGCAGATCTGGATTTCTCTTCAGAATCAAGTTTTTTAGGAAAAGAGAGGCAGCTTTTGATCATAAAAAAGTGGTGAACACCCGACCCATATGTGTAATGATATTTTTTTTACACACATACATCTTTCCATCATGAAATTTCTTCCACCCAAGCATCAATAAATATGGAAACACTTTCAATTTAGCTCAAACAGATTCTTCAGGAAAGCAAAACACAACCCATCTTCTCCCTCCCCCACATTTGAGTTCAAAAATAATCATGAATTTAATTTATAGAGTAGGTTGGAAAGGGATAAATGGCTTGTAATGTGGCTGCCTAATATGGTATTTTATGCCTATTAGGGGCTTAATGAAGGTTAAATGAAAAGGTAGTCCAAAATAAGAGTTCAATGCAAAAGGGATTTCAAAGTGATGCCTCAATCATACTTGACACATTCCATGAACTCTAACTGCTTTGAAAAAGAGAAAAATAGAAAGTTTTGGATCACACAAAATTTTTTAAGACTCTGAAGAAAAATAGAAATGTAAGAATATTTCAAATAGGTTTATAAACGTCTCGGGTTGGGTAAGATTTTCAATTTGGATAGTACTAGTGCACATGAGTTTCAAAATCAATCAAACTTCATCAAATTAAAAGATCGAAAATCAAGAAACAAAATCCATTCAACAGACATTTAAATCATTAAATACTCAAATAAATCAATGTTCCAAAAATACCAATATGGTTTAAATTTTACAAAGCACTCAATTCAGCTCAAGATTCCTAAAAAACACAGCAAAAATGAAAAAGGAAAACAAGACAATTTCAAAAAAAAAATATGAAAAATAAAATTAAAGCGCACAAAAAATTCGTAAAAACATGTTGAAATCCCTCCCACATACGTATTACATTTACTACCCCTTTTAGTTAACATAAGATCAAGAAACATTTCACATAGAATTTATATTGGGAAGTAAATAAAATAAAGAAAAGGAAAGATACAACCTGATTTATTTTTCAGTGGTAGCCTCAAGTTAGGATCCTAGTTGCTACCGCTTTAAAACTACAAGAAATAAATGAAAATACATAAGAAAAAAAAAGAAATAGAAATATAATAGAAAAGGTATAATTCTTGTTTTGACCCCCCAAGTGGGTGTTAGATTTTTACTGCCCCTAGTCAGGCAGTTGCAGCAGATTATCCCCAATGAGAAGGTGGGTGTGGTTTCTTTGAGATAAAAAACAACATGTGACTTTTCTCGGTGTCCATGAGTAAGCATTGAGATTTGATAACCAAAAAGAATATAAGAAAATTACCAACCCCTAATAAATAAGAAATATATAATTTGAGGTCCATTGTGGGAGGGAAAAGAAAATAGGGGTGCTATCTATGAACTTTTATGGTGTCCTCCTCCAAATGGTATGAAAGTTATTATAGAGGAGGCAGTCTCACCACATGATTCAATATCACTTCTTCTTCAATCACCACCACTTGTGTGATATCTTCTTTAACATACAATGTATTCTCTATTTGTGATGTATTAGAAATTTCAAGAAAGGGAATGTCAGAAAACAATTTAGCTTGAATAAGATTAAAACATGATGAATAAATAAAGAAATATTCCCTTTCAAGTATGTCAGCTAGGAAATTGATTTATTTAAGTAGGACCACTGGAAAGTCCATCTCATCAGGTGAATTTTCTTCATCATATTCCAAAGAAATTGAGAGGTCAAAATTTGTTGATTTTTCAATATCCATGATAGGAAGATCAAGTTTCAGGTTATCTTCAACAAAGTGATTCTAGGATTATTCCAAAAAATGTTGATCTCCCATAAGCGCATCAGCTGGAATGTGTACTTCAAGGACCTCATCAAGAAATTTTTCTATACGGGATGATATGATTAAATACTTTAGTAACTCCTTATCACCTACCTCAGGTTCTTTGATATAAAAAATGATCGGTGAAATCTCTTCCACCACTTGTTTTGGTTTGGGTTTAGTTCTAGCTTGAGTTTCTCTTGGTATGCATGTACGTATTCAACAATCAACATTATTTGGCTCTCCAATTTTTCCACTACATCACTAATCCTTTGATTCTTAGTATAAAGATCATTGTAAACATCTTTCAGCTCCTGATATTTTTTAGTCAATGCAGAATAATCACCATTGAAATACATCATGAAAAAAATAGTTTTTTGAAATTTATGATTTTTTTTATTTTTCATGAAAAATGGTGTGTGAAAGTGTTGTGCATCCCCAGAAATGGCGCCAATTTGATGCACAAAATTTTTTCACAGATACTTGATCAAAATATTATTTACCTAAGCATGAAATATAGTGTACTCTTAGGGTCGGTCTCAAGGAGGAAACTTACACAACACCAAAATTCTATTATCATGATTAATTTTCTAACTAATATATAATATAAAGATGAGTTTAAAATATGAATAAAATATGAATATATATATATATATATATATTCAATGGGAAAAAATTGATGTTAAAAAGAAATAAAGGATACATTCGTTCTTGGGGGAACATAATGGTTGATATCATTGTTTATTAAAATATTCTCAATATCAATTCAATATAGTGATCAAGATCTATCACACTACACCCTCTCATTTGAAATGTTACTACCCCAACACCGAGATCTCTGCATGTGGGGAAAAACTCTTCCTAAATCCTTCTAGGGTATCTCTTTGTATACCATCACTACCCAAGTCTTACTCCATCGTATGCATGACTTAGATAGTGAATGGAATGATAAATGTTGAATGAAAAGAAGAACTCGGTGATAGAGAAAATGGGGCAATCGCATGCCATAATAAATTTAACCACCACAAAAACTCTAAGAATTAAATAAATAGATTTAAATTTAAGAATAATTAAACTCAATAAACCACCATTCTCTCCCTCGAACAAACATCGAGGTTAGTTCCCCATTCTCATAGAGTTAGAAAAGAATACGGTGGGATAAACACATAAAAGTAAAAATGAAAGAATGAGGTATGAATAAGAAGACTAATATAAATTAAAACTTTAAAAATATAATACACCAGAAAATAAAATATAAACCTACCCAAAATGCACACTACTTTTCCAACCCTTTATAATGAAGATGAAGTACATTTTTATAGGCAATGGGAGTAAATATTTGGCTCCAAAAATCTTCTCTGAAATTTTCTATGTGGTAGGCCTTTTAAATGATCACATTTATAAATTTGTTCTTATTAAAAGTTGTTGAGTTGTTTCTCATATGTCGGATCACGAAATTTCAGATTTATTGGCCACATAATGAAGGATTTATGTCCAATTCACACAGAATATTTAATTCTGCCAGACAGATTGTTCTTATTCCAATGCGTTGAGTTCCAACGCATTAATGACCTTGAAAATGAAAGAATCATGTGCAACCATATTAATAAAATTTCTTCCTCCGGATTTCTTATTTATCCATGTAAAATACAAGCTCATTTAGTTTGGAAATTTATGAGATATGGTCCCAACAATAAAATTATCCAGTTATGTGCACAGTTTTTGAGTCCTGACTTGTGAGCTGGATTTGAGCCTCCAAATGATGGATTGAACTTTAGATCCAGAAGGATAAAATGAATCCCATCGAACATAAGAACCTATAAACGAATAATTTTTCAATTTGTATTAGTGGAAAAAAAATTTATGGACTAATCATTGAAATAAATTAAAATAGTTCAAATCCAAAATAAGCCATTTTAGCAATTAAGCCCAATAATGCTCCTAAAACATAAAATGTGAAAACTTCACTTAAATTAAAACATTGGTGGGATTTAAAACAATTAAATTAAGAATAAAATAATTGAAAATATTTGTTATATCACTTCCATGAGGATGTTATAGGACTGCCTCTAAGATGAGATATGGAGTTTTGCATTGACTTACATCCTGACACCACACTGATATCTTCTATGACATATCGAATAAACCTTAAGGAGCTTTGAGAGTTGTATTTGTAGTAGGAGGAACTTAGAGATAAAGGTTTAATCATACCTAGGGTGTCACCCTAGGAAGTTATGGTGTTGTTATTGAAAAATATAGACAGGATCTTACAGCTTTGCATAGATTATCATCACCTAAACCAGGACATGATAAGAACAAGTACCTATTACTGAGAATTGTCAACCTCTTTGACCAGTTGTGAGGTGTGATATGGTTCTCAAAGATCGATCTCAGGTCCAGCTACCACTATTTGAGGGTTCACAATCTTGATATTCCAAAGTTATTCTTATGATGTCACTATGGAAACTATGAGTTCCTAGTTATTCCCTTTGGTGTGATGAATTCCCCTATTGTGTTTATGGATTTGATGAACCGTATCTTCTAATCATACTTGGACCAGTTTTTTGTTGTCTTCATCAACAAAATACTCATTTACTCTATGGAAGATGAGGAGCATGCATAGCACTTGAGGATAGTCCTAGAATTTCTTCGAGAGCACCGACTTTATAGAAATCTCTCGAAGTACCAGTTCAAGATTCATGAGGTTCAATTTATGGGACATATCATTTATAGGCATGGTTAACCATTGATCTAGTACATATTGATGTAGTGCTTTCTTAGGATCCACCCAAGAATTTGTTAGAGGTGTAGAGTTTTTTTGGCTTGGTGGGGTACTATAGGAGGTTCGTGGATGACTTATCCATAATTATATCCCCTTTGACCACACTGACGTAGAAAGGGAAACTGTTTACCTAGTATGAGTAGTGGTAGAAGACCTTTAAGAAGTTGAGACTTAGAATAATGATTTCTCCAGTGTCAAGACTACCAGAGGAAGGCGTTGAGTTCATAGTATATTTCAATGCCTAAGGAGCTGGGATTGGCTGCATGTTGATGCAGTGATAGAAATTTATCACATACGATTCAAGTAGTTGAGACCCCATGAATAGAACTACGTGACTCATGACCTAGAACTGAAAATGGTAGTTTTATACATGAGGATATAGAGGCACTACCTTCTGGGAGAGCACTTTGTGGTTTACTCAGACCACCAGAGTTTTAGGTACATCTTCACACAGAGAGATCTGAACTTGAGACAACGATGCTAGTTGGAGTTCTTATAGGAATATGAATTCAAGATAGTCTATACTCTAGGGAAGGAAAATTTTATAGTAGATTCCCTTAGCATGAATTCCTAGTCTTTCTTAGTATAGGAGGCTTTAAAGCAGTTGGACTCTTTGCAGCTGACCCTAGTGGAGTAGGAGGATACAAATTTTCGATAGTCGATGATGTCGACTCCTTCGCTCCTTGAGCATGTGAGAGAGTCATAGTTGGGAGATATTGACTATAAGGTCTTATGTGATCAGATATCCATAAACAACTCACTAGATGGATATTATGAAGAAGGTAATCACATCATCTTGTTATAGGGGTGGAAGGTAGTTCCAGTCATGTTGCGGGAGGATGTGATGTTGGAGTTCCACACTTCCCATGTAGTTGTACTTCTCGGTGTGGGGAATATGCATAGAGACCTTAAATGGAAGTTTTGGTGGCCCAACATGAGATGAAGTGCAGCTGAGTTTGTCTCTTGGTGCCTCACTTGTCAGCTGGTGAAAGTTGAGGACCAAGTTTCAGAGGGTTTTTTATAGCCTCTTGAGATCCCAGAGTGGAAATGGGATTGCGTATTCATGGAATTTTTCATAGGGATTCCACGCATAGTGAAAATTCATGACACCATCTGGGTGATAGTTGACCGAATAATGAATTTTTCATGATTACTTAAGGAGTGGATTTCAGTGGAGAGTTTGGGGTAGTTGTATGTATGGGTGATTGTTCACCTTCATGGGGTTCCCTCGATAATTGTCTCTAATTATGAAACGTGTTTTATGTCACAATTTTGGAGAGACCTAGAGGTGGAATTCGGGACCCAGATGTGGATGAGTACAACCTTTCACCCCCAGACCAATGGGAATTCTGAGCACACTATCCAGGTGTTGGAGGATATGCTGAGGGATTTCATTTTAGATTTTGGCTGGATATGGGAGGATGGATTTACCTTGGTGGAGTTTGTGTACAACAACAACTACCACTCTATCATTGACATGACACCTTTTGAAGCCCAATATGGGAGACACTATAGATCACCCTCGTGCTAGATAGAGATTAGTGAGTTATCTCTTGTGGGTCCAAAGATAGTGCATGTGATGACAGATAAGGTCCTAGTCATCCATGTGTGGATGAGGAAGGCCCGGAGCATACATAAATCTTATACTGATCATCGTTGTAGGCCCTTGGAGTTTGAGCGGGGAGACCAATTTTTCCTAAGAGGTTCCCCACGATGAGGATTGTGGAGGTTAGACCGGGGAGACAAGCTATCCCTAAGGTTCATTGGGCCATTTGAGACTGTACAGAGGGTTGGATAGGTTGCTTACCACCTCTCCCTACCCCCAACAATGTAGCAGGTGCACGATGTCTTCCATGTGTCACAGCTGAGGTGATACATGCATGAATTCACACACATCAATGACTAGGGTGAGCTGGGCATCAAGGATGGAGCCACCTTTACAGAGCATCTAGTGAAGATCGAGGATCGGTAGGAGCGGACCCTATGTGGATGGACCACCCCCTTGGTCTACGTGTTATGGAATCATGAGAATGTGCAGGGGATTTCCTAGGAGTCATAGATCTAAATGCAGTATCCTAAGTTGTTTTTCCAAGTTTTTTCTTTTTTAGTGATGAAAATATTGAAGAAGAGAATGACGTGGAGATACAGTTTTTTCTTTGTAAGACTTTTAAATATTTCTACATATATTTCCAGAGCTAAGCACCAAGACGACGTGTAATTTAGAGACCCTGTGTTCCCAAAATTAATTTTATAAAAATATTAAATATATTTTATATGGAACGTGCATGATACCTCAAAGAAAATGGGATAACTCCTAAACATAAATCAAAATCAGAAATCTAAGACCTCGGTTGAGTCTGAAACACAGTGTTTACCCTAGGTGTGATCTAAAATAGGTCGGTGCATGATGTTCAGACTCCTCACTCATTGGCGGTACATTTAGTGAGTTAATTAATAATTTAATTAATTAATTAATCTTTTTTTTGACCTAGCTGGAAAATATATAAATGTAATGTCATGGAGAAATTACTAATCTTAGTCTCATAATCCTATAATTCTCCCAAAATGCTCTCCTCCTTCCATCATTGGAAAATATTCTTGAACGATGATGAAACTTTTGATCATAACAGATCAGGACGCAACGAATGCAGAAACATCTCCCAAATCATTGGAGGATGTGTTCTTCATCAACGATTAATCTGTAATCAAGGTAAGACTTTTCAATTAATTTTTTATTCCCTTGATTAAATTTAATAAAGCAGATCGATCTTTGTTCTTCGATCGACATCCTTTTTCATTTGTTTTATGTGCTCGAGTTTTGATATATTGATTTAATTCGGTTGTTATCTAACCTTGAGATCCTTGTTCTTAATCGTTGTCCAAGAATGTTTGATCAATGATTTTTAAACCTTTTTTATGGTTCCTTTCTCCTAAATATTATTCGCGTTCTCTATCGGTTGGATCCCGACGATCCCATTTTGACTTTGTCGGTAGGTACTGAGCCCAATAAGACCCTCAAATTCACGGTGGATCGACAGAATAGTCTCAGATCAATAAATGGAGCTTAGATATGGGAATCTTTCAAGATGAGGATGATCATTTTGGTGATTTAACATCAATAAATTTCTGGTAGAATTATTGGCGGCATGAATAATGAATGAAAAAAACCCCAAAGAAGAACGATGGCCAATTTCCAGTAAACGGTGGCCAAAAACACTAGATTTGATCTATATCCACAAGTTTCAGATGTTTTTGGGGCGATATATATGGAAAATCAAGGTGAAATGGCCAGATCTACCATGTAGATCACGTATATGACTTTTTGCAAAAAACATGACTATACGTTGTGTTTAAGGATGAACACAGGGTGTATATCCCCCTCAGCAGTGGAGACAAAGGTTTCAAAAAAATTAAGGATGGTGCGACATGTAACATCACCTACACACTGTGCATCCTTCCCTGATTGGATAAACTGTATGTGGACAAAATGAATAGGACTCCATGTAGGAGTACATAGACACGACTTGATTACACGGGCTGTATCCCATGTGAAGCCACATGTCGTTTAATGAAGTACACATACACAGGGTTCGATACATGAACATGACTAGTGGACATGGTATCAATCTTAATTATCCTAGAAATGCCACGTATTCCACCAACACGGTGTGTACTACTACATGCACTATAAAAAAGTGACATTTACCAATAGACAATTATCGACAGGTAATATATCTATTGGTAAAAATGATTAATTCCAACAGATATTAAATTATGTTGATATTAAATATAGGTACCAAAAAATATTTTTACCAACAGATGTATCTATTTATATTAGTAGTTCAATACCAACAAACCTTTTACCAATTTTTAAATCTGTTGTCTTATCATAATAATACAAATAATTGATTTACTGATAAATGAATCTGTTGTTATTAGTTATTGTTTCCAATAAATATTTTACCATTAAAATGATTCGTTGCCAATAAATTATTCAATAATATCAAATATTTTACCAAAAATTGAATATATATATTACCCATTACAGTCATATAATTTTAATAATAAAAATATATAATTAATTACAATATACATAATTTAGTAATATTTATTGGTAATATATATAAATAGATACATACATACATAATCCTTGTATAATATAATTTTTTATATAAATTCATATCTTTTTTCATTATATATATATGTGTGTGTGTGTAAATAAATATATATATATGCAAAAAAACTAAAAAAGAAAAAAAAACTCTTATGTTCCCTAAAATAACTCCCCCCAATTGTCATTCCCCGTGACCCCCTCCTCCAGCCCTAACTCTTTGTTCCCCATGACCGGTGTTCCTCACAACTAGTGTTCCTCATATACCTCCTCGCATTAACCCCTTCACTATTCCAAGTTGGCGTTCCTCATGGTCGGCGTTCCTCACGACCATCGATCCTTGTGGACCTCCTTGCAGGAACCCCTTCACTGTTCCTAGTAGGCTTTCACTGTTGACATATTCACAATTTCATGGCTGGTGTCATCCTCAAATATCATCGTACGAACCCCCTCCCTATTCCCGACCAACATCCACATGCAAAATCCCCTTATCGGAATCACCCTTCAGTAGGATACCCAATATCCCCATGTCGACATTAGTTGTTCACTAATTCTCTCTCGCATCTCACTTCTCTACTTTGGTTCCCCAATCACCCACCACTGATATTTTTAGTATCTAATTTTATTTTGGTTCTTCATGTTTATAAGTTTATTTCGTCTTCCTATTAGGAATACATCCTATATTGATCTGGTATTTTCGTCCTTGCCATGTTTTTTTGCTCCATTTTGGTACTCTGTACTGGGAATGGTTTCTTAGGTTTATTTATTTTGATGCATTGATTTTTCATAGCTATACTTTAGGTGTTTGTTGTATTGCCTCGGGTAGAGTTACCATCATTTTTTCAATTCCCAGTGCTACAATGTTTTGGTTGGTTTTGTATTTCATAGTTAAAATCTATCTTAAATACATAGAAACACTTTGCATGGAATCTGGGGGACCATAGTTTAGTCACCATAGTACCCGTATATGAAAATATTGATTTAGTAATGCTTATTTTGATTGAATTATGCATTAAATATCCATACTTCACATATTAAATGATTTTTTGGTTTAATTGTAGGGAGGCATGTAATACTTGTTAGTACTTTCATGTTATTTTGTATTAATATGATTGAAATTAGGTTTATCACAGCAAAGTCGTAGTTTTATTATGACTAAAAATTCAGGTCAACATTTAAGAATATTATCTTACTCATGGGGATACATACAATTTATACTTTTAATTTTCCATTGATGATTATTATTTTACTGATAAAATGATTTTTTTCACTCATTAAAATATCTTGATATAAAGAACTATATTTCTTATTGAATATTCGTATCAGCCCATTTTTAGTGTTCTATATTTTCTTTTAATATAGAAAATTACTTCATCATTCCATATTCATTTAAATCACAAAAAAATAATGTTCTTTTCTATATTGGTTGATTTCTAACTCAAGGATATACTAACATTTTTAAGATGTAGTTCAACTGTGAAATTTTATGTGTGATTCCCTATGTATTATAAAATATGACTTTAAGGAAAAAACATGTTTTTCATGTTTATTTTTTATATAATTTAACTATGGTCATGAATTAATAGTTGTTGAGGAGATAAAAATGGATGTAGGGAGGCTGACTAAAATTGGTGGGTTAGAGAAGGCTTCCACCCGATGCTTTGGGAATCCACTAAACTCTTGTGAGAGAAACAATAGTTTTAACCTACATGTCTCTAATTAAAAGGATAATATAATCCAATTAAATCTTAAATGCATATTAGTATTTCCCTGGGACCTCACTCAGTTTCTGATTTCAAACCCAACACTCACCTTATTAAGAGGTATTTTTCTCTTTCAGATCCCTCATCTCATATTTTAGTCTTCTTTCTTCTTTTCCTTATACCATATGAATGTTATACTCTTCTCTTTTGACTCCCTCAATGATCTAACCTCCCAATACTCTATTTAGTGTCAGAATCAAATGATATTAAGTGAATTGATTTATCCATTTTAATCAAATTTTAACAAACAATATACTAAATAGAAATTGATCTATGATAAGTAATCATGTAGAGTATTGATGTAGGTGGTAAACAATAATCATTGATAGAGCCCAGGTTGATCATATCACTGAGTGGGGGTGTATCAGTGGTATATTTGGAAAAATGTTCTTTTAATATTCAGCCTCTATGGATCGTTAAAGCCATGTTCATCTCTTTCTTATTTAACTCAACCTCACCCGATTGTAGTGGAATATAAATAGAATAGAAAAAAAAAATCATTTTCTAGGTTTTAGGTTAAATACTACTCCATGTTATGATTGTTCAGTCTCTCTAATCATAGATTCTATGATATAGGTGAAGGTGGTTACACTCGGGATCGTCCTAGTCCAATCTATTTAGAGCCCCACTAAGCTCCTACTATTGAATTCCCTATGAGATACAACAGCTTCACACTACCCCACTACAATGTTATGAACCAAAATAAGGAATGATCACCCACTGCCCCGAGTTCCTCCTATGCTAGATTTTTTATATATCCCTCCATGAACAAACTAGATCAACTGGTATACCCCTATATAGTATCATACTTATTTATGAAAGCCAAAGAATAGATCCTCTAGTTTTTCAACTCCCTCCAGATCTTCAGCAATATAGCTCTTCCTTATGAAAAGGAATACCCGAGCATATAGGTTTTCTTCACTAGTTTAATAGCACAAGAATTTAGTATGTTCTTATTTAATATTTGATAATTTGTTGTACCAAGTTCTCATTTCTCAATAATCGATGTTGTATATTTCTATAACAAGACAATACTTAAGCAGAACACTGAAGAAGGTAATCATCCAGACTACAAGGGTTAAACAAATGCACATTGAAACAAAAAATAACACTTGGACATCAAACAAAACAAATTACACACAAAAATTCATAATTTGGTAGAAAGACCCAACATTTCTAGAAAAAAATAAGGATAAACAAACAAACTCCTGGACAATACATAGAGAATATCAAGACACTTGGAAAAGAAGCATAAACAAAATTACCGGTAACAAAGGAGGAAAATAGTGTTGTTCATTTGCAGGTATCCTTGCGAGATGGCCAGTTCTTGTATAACCCATGTCCCTTCCCTCTAAGCCCACTAGATTCCTTCCCTACTGATGTCAATAGATGCATATATCTATGCTAATGGATGGATTGCAAATCAAGTTTAGTTGTGGATCATTTCTAAATGTATTGCGGGAAAGATCCAAAAGGATTATCTTGTATTACTTGTAAGTGGAATCCTCATTAACCCAGCAATATTTTAGAACCCTAATGCCTCCCAGCTTCCAACCAACCTATTCCTCATCCACAGATCTATTACTATGTTGAAATTTCAATTGGTTGATTCCATGGTTAGTGGGTTTTCCATATACAATACTCTTTGGGACAGTCCTCTTATGCCTGCAACTCCTAACACGAACATGATATAAATTTATAAACATAAAGATGCAATATAGGAAGAAATTTATATTGTCTTCCTGTTAAGAATAAATTCTATAAATTCCTAACACGAACAAGATTCAGTTTATATCATGTTCATGTTAGGAATAAATTCTATAAATCCATATTGTATGCCTATACCAGTATGGATACATTCTATAAAGCCCTGAAATTACAATATATACAAAACATCAAAAAATTAAAATAGCATCAAATTTATCTACACCTATACAATTTGCAGATGCAATATAGGAATACCATTATGTAATGCACTACATGCATTACATTGATAATTATAGAGCATGTCCCTGTTGAAGATACACTATTCTTTTTACCTACACCAGTATATTATACAACATAATGTTATAAATATTTTTACTTCAAAATATTCGATTATTGATCTATTAAATATTATGCCATCATAATTATATATAATTTTCATGTTTTATAACATGTTATTGTATAGGAAAGGGATGTAGTAAGAAATTAAATCACACTCATAATCTATAGGATCCGAAAATCAAGATGTACAAAACTCACAAATATCTTTCTGCTTTCCCTGCTTCTTAAGGTTTCATTGCTTCTTTTTTTTGAACTTTTATTGCTTTGTTTTTACCATCTCCTGCAAAATCATTTGTGTGGTTTTTGTTCACCAGGAATCCCAATCTAGAATTAGTAGAGAAAATATAATGGGTGTTATTCCTCCACAACCAATCCCTGTGGTTTTTTCCTTTCATGTTTGATTGAAATCTCAAACCCCATATTGGTTCTTTATTCTCAAGTGATCAAATATAAGTGGATCAACATCAAAGGTTCAAGGCATAACTGATTTTTTTTGGAAATGTCACAAATTTTCTTCACTAGGATCTTCAATATAATACTAATTATAATACTAATTACAAGTGTTTTACTTCAAAATGCATGTGGTATTTTAAAATTGATAATTTTTTTTTCGTTTCATTTCATTTCCAAAAAAATAAAAGTTTTTACGACATGTGTTTTTTTGAATTACAGGCTTGTGAGAAAATATGGCACAATAAAGAACCTATGATTATTGAGACATAGTTATTTTATTTTATTATTATTATTTTTTGTATTTTTTCATTATTCATAGTTATTTTTTTCACCTATTAAGCATGTAATACTTTCTACATTTTCAAACTGATGTTTTTTCTATTTACAGTGACAGATGCATCACTTGGGTAGTCATTTTTTTTTTGGCATTTTTCATTGTAATTTCCTACACATGTTAATTATTTCATAATTTTTAAATTTTCAAACCCATTTTTTAATGTTGTTTGTAGTGGAAGATCCATCATATGGGCATGATTTTTTTAGCATGATAATTGAATATCAATGAGATGTGGTTACATGGTAATGATATATTGTTTTAATTGACTTTGACATATTATGTTTTTCTATGCATTATGATTTTCGGATAGGATTGAATAAGTTCCTCAATGAAAGGTATTTTTTGTGTTAATTTTTATGGACAACCAACACCATGTTGTATTTTTTTTCATTGAATATGTTTATCATTTTATGTTTATCATTTTATGGTTGTTGAATTTTGTGTTAATTTATTGGTCATGATATTCTTGAGCTAGTCATTATTAGTGTATTTTCTTTTGGACCTTTGATTGTCCACTTGAAGGAACTTATTATGGAACTCCTATGTTCTATATTGATAGCTGAAGATTATTGGAGATGCATGGCATATGCTTTGTTGAACTGACAGGTCATTGAATATTTTATTTTTCTTACAGTGTTTTCAATATTAGAGTCATGTTCAGATTCATCATACACTAAAAATGATTTCCAGAGGACCCTTTTTTTGTTTATTTTGTTAATTATGCAATCTATGGAGTGCAATATTGCTTCACTTTGATCATAAGATCTTTTCTTCAATGCCTTTCAGTGAGCTTTTTGGACTGAGGTTCTCCACCTAATGTGTGTTGGATTTTTGCGGTGTCATTTTAGCATGCAGTGTTTTTTTAGTAGTTCTATCACTTGTGATGCTTTATATCCATCCCAACTAAGATGGAAAATCCATGGAGTTGATGATATATTTTTTGATTTGGTTGATGCATCTCAGCGCGTTTGGTTTTTTCAGAGAAACAGATATGTGGAACAAGTGGCCTGAGTTTTTTGCATGGTTAGCTGAAGTGAAATGGGTCAATCTTAAAAGCCTACCCAACTAGTAGAAAATCATATGTTCAAGTATTTTATGGAGTATCAAAACAAAAATACTTTTACTACTGGATCAGTAATGATTTTGGGTAGGTTTGATGCAATATGAGCTTTAGTATGTGATTTTTTTGTAATCTAAAGATGTATCTCACTCAATTACCAGATTTTGTAAGATCCTTACACCTCGTGCATGTATTGTAACATTTTTTTTCTTTAATAAATTTATTTTTGGGAATGAATTGGGTGACAAATTTATATCATAGTTTGTTTAAAAAAAATATGGTAAAAGGGTTTGTTTTGTGTTTTAATCTTAGTTATTATGAGCTTCCACTTGTTTGTTTATTTGTTTCATTGAACATGCACTAGATCTACCTAATTTACTATTTGAGTACCACTTTGTGTAAGTTCTATCCTTTTCTGAAATCTTTGAGATGTCAACAGGGATAATAAAAAATGATCACTATGAAAATAAATTTTGTACACTTCCATTTATTTATATTTTAGTTTCAATTTATTCATAAGGAGTTCTAGGGGTTGCATAATGAGTTTTGGGGCTTGGTTCTATAAGGGTTTACAAACTACAGTAGAGGTGATGGTGGGTGGGCAGTGAATCAGGATGAATTTCTACTGAGTTCATGGTACGAGGAAGTAAGCATATGGGGGTGGCCATTACAAGCAGCAAAATTGCTTGTGACCGAATTCTCTTCTTAATCGTTCACTATTTTTTCTGGCAGAGTTACAGGGTGGCCCAATGGGGAGTTCATGTTTTTGTCACGAAAGGTGAAAAATTCATGGATGAAACGAAAGTGGAGGTCTTTTATGGTGTGATTGGATCCAAGAACATGGATTCTGGAGTACAGGAATGACTGGGTGTTGTAGGGACTGAGCTTTTTCTTAATGGTCACTAAGTGTTTGAAGTTCTTTGGGTCAAGGCTGGTCAATCTAGTCACCAAGGAAAGGCAACAAATGTGGTAAACCAACGCCCCCTATGAGCATCCCTATAGTGTAAGTGTTGCACCAAACCATAATTTCTGTTCTCCAACCTGATCATTTTGTATCTCCTATTCCTCAAGGTGTTGTAGAACTTGGATTAGTTTCATTTTCAAAATCATATTATATCTAGTTGATTGTAAAGATGACATGATTTGATGTTTCTTTTGATTGTTTGTGACGATATTAGAGATTAAGGGTGTGGCATAATAGATACTTGAGTTTTCTCATTGGTATTGGAGTTGGCTCGATTTGGTTCGTGTTGGTACTGGACCTAGCTCATTTTTGCACACTATTTTGTTGTGTGTGGTGGAGATCTTGGAGCCGAAGGCTGTGGTATAACAATTAATTAAGGTTTCTCATTGGCACTGGAGTTGGATCAATGGTCCTAGGGTGTAACGTTCTGGTGCCAGAAGCCACCCAGAGGCGCCCCGTACCCAATTGGTCACATGGCCTCAAGCGAATTTCCCCAAATGCCAGAGGCTGCCGACTAGCAGCAAGGGCCTTGGGTGTGATAGTGGGGAAACTATGCCCTCATTGGTAGAGTACACAGTGGAAGTAAACAAGAAGACAAATAGCGGAAGCAGTAAATATCCAAGAACAATAAACAACGGAAGACTAAAACAATAAACAGATGGAGTACACATGTATATATGAAATGATGCACGATAAATATGTTTAGGAAAGCAGCCAAACAAGTCATAATGCTGAATACAATACTAAACCAAAGTACAAGGAAAAGTAAACAGATAAGCAACTCCTCATCATCGAAAGCCTCGGCTTGGTCCCATGCTCTCCTACTCCAAAGAAATCAAGTACCAGAAGTCAAAGGGTGTTTTCCCTTGTCTATACCTGCAACAACATAGTCTGTTTGGGCCCAAAAACATGACCCAAACAGGGTGTGAGACTAAATCCCAGTAGGAAACCACCCGAAGATCTGTGTCTAACAGTCAGTGAGTATATGGCAAGTAATAGTACAAACAACAGTAAACAGTAGCAACAATAGTAGGCAGTAATCAGTAAGTAATAAACAGGATGATATACATTAGTGATCAATCCACAGAATAACAAGTAGTGGTGAAGCACAACTAACACAAACAGGAAACCCTCTGGGAAGTACTCGCAGTCATCCCCTATGGTCCTATCCAAGAAGTACCACAACCCTCTGGGCAGTGCACTCAGCCTAACCCCTCTGGTTTGGTCATACGAAATTATAAGACTCTTTGGGGAAGCTCACTCAGTCAAGTCCCTTTATAGTCTAGGGTAGTCAGGGACTCTCTGAGGGAGATCACGTAGTCTAACCCTCTTGGACCCATGGTCTAGAGACTCTTTGAGGAAGCTCACACGGTCAATCCTCCTATAGCCTCAATTATACCATAGACTCTCTGAGGAAGCTCACTCAGTCAATTCCTCCTCTAGCCTGGGAAGGTTTTTAAAGACATTCAAACAAGGTAAATACTCTTTGAGGAAGCTCACTCGGTCTACCCTCCCGTAGTCTATAAAAACTAAGACTCTCGGGGAAGCTCACTCGGTCTATCCCCTATAGTCTATAATGTCCAAGACTCTCTGAAGAAGCTCACTCGGTCTATCCCTGTATAGTCTATAATATCTAAGAATCTCTGGGAAGCTCACTCGGTCTACCCTCCCATAGTCTATAAAAACTAAGACTCTCTGGGAAGCTCACTCGGTCTATCCCCTGTAGTCTATAATATCCAAGACTCTCTGAGGAATCTCACTACGTTTATCCCTGTATAGTCTATAATATCTAAGACTCTCTGGGAAGCTCACTCGGTCTATCCCTTATAGTATATAGCACCAGGTTCTCACGGTCCCATGCCAATCAGTGCATATTAATGCTATAAGGCCAGAGTAAACCTATAGAGCTACTTGGATAACAAAAGTACACCTATATATCTACTTGGCTAAATGGTCTACAGAGCAACAAGCATGTTAACAACATCATTTCTTCCTACGATCACAAGGCATGGAAACAGGTACAAAGACCAAAGGCTAAAGATACCCAAAGGTTGCAATAAGAACAAAGCATGGGAAAAACATCCAAGCATGACAAATATCCACAAACATAATCAATTTACCTCTACACAAGCATTCAAGCAAGGCAGGAAATAACCACAAGGGAAAAAAGGTAAACACGCAATACCCCGTCCACATGTATTGGTTTAATTTGCACATAAAACTCAAAGACATCGAAAGGTAAGGCACAAACCACCTACCTCGATCCTAGGAGATTGATATACTTGAACCACGAGGCTTGATTATCCTCAGAACGGTGTAGATCTACAAAAATTAACAAAACGACCAACCCATGATAACTTAATAAAAAGGAGGAATTAGAAATCTAGGCTCTAGGAGAAGGAAGAACTCACCGCTGCGGTTCCAATGCAATCGACGACAGTCGATTCAGAGAACGGATGGAGGCTCAGGGGATCGGAGAAGATCTGCGGCCGTATGGGTCGCTCTCGGTCGAAGGCGCTGGAGAAGAAGACAGTTATGTTGCTTAGGCGTGACCCCGATCCATTTAATGGGAAAAAAAGAAAATACATGGCGTGTACTTATTGATTACACGACATGTAATCTACTTTTCCATACTCCGTTTTAAGAAGCCTTCACTTAACCCCTACACACCATGTGTGTGACCCAGACATGGCCAGCACACGGTCTGGTGCGGCAAGGGAGTACACGGCGTGTACTTCAAAAATTTCCAGAAACTCCTCTTTTCTCAAAAACTCCAGAAAAAAGAAAGACATACCTGAAAACGAAGATCCGGGTTCTTAAAAACTTCCCCCCTTAAAGAAATTTGTCCCCGAATTTCCCTAGCGAGGCGTAGAAGAAGAAACCCCGAATATCTCCAGCCAGTGCGATTGTACATCGGTCTCCCTCTCCCAAGTCTCGTCCTGCACTCGCCCATGCTTCCATAGCACCCGTACTAGAGGAACAGACTGACCTCAAAGAACCTTCATACTGCGATCGACAATCTGGATGGGATGCTCCTCAAACGACGCATTCGCTTCAAGCTCAACCTCATCAGGTTGAAAGACATGAGATGGGTATGAAAAGTAACGTCGGAGCTGGGAAATGTGGAAGACGTCGTGGATAGCCCGGTACCTCTGTGTTAACTGCAACCGATAGGCAACCGACCCAACTCTCTCCAACAACTCAAATGGACCGACGTACCACGGTGAAAGCTTACCCTATCTCTGAATCCTCTTGTGTCCTAACCTCGGTGCGACATGCAGGAAAACCTGATCCCCAACCTCAAACTCCAGAGGTCGTCTCCGCTGATCAGCATAAGACTTCTGTCGAGACTGTGTTGTATCCATCCTCTTCCGAATCAACTCTATTTTCTCTGAGGACTCCTGATCAAGACGAGGTCCCAGCAAAGCTGTCTCTCCTGCCTCCAACTAGCATAAGGGTGATCGGCATGGCCTACTGTCAAAGCCTTGTAAGGCGCCATCTGAATAGTCGCTTGGAAACTATTGTTATAGGCAAACTCCACCAGAGGAATATGCTTCTCCCAAGAACCACCAAAGTCTAGAATGCAAGCTCAGAGCATATCCTCAAGCACCCAGATCATACGCTCGGACTGGCCATCAGTCTAGGGATGGTATGTTGTACTCAAAAGTACCTGTGTACCCAAAGCCTTCTAAAGTCCTTGTCAGAACCGGGAAGTAAAGCGCGCATCCCTGTCTGAAACAATGGAGCGTGGAACTCCATGTTGATGTAAAATCTCTTAGATGTACAACCGTCCCATCTCATCAACACTAAAGGTCTCCTTGATCGGCAAGAAGTGATCAACCTTTGTAATCCTGTCGACGACAACCCAAACAGCATCACTCCCTCGAGGTGACCTCAGTAACCCGGTCATGAAGTCCATTGCGACATCCTTCCACTTCCACTCGGGAATGGGTAACTACTGTTAAAGCCCTGCTGGTCGCTGATGTTCTGCTTTCACCTGCTGGCAAGTAGAACATCTCATGACAAAACCAGCAACTTCTCTCTTCATACCTGGCCACCAATACTGGTGGTGTAGATCACGATACATCTTGGTGATGCCAGGATGAACTGCCCAAACTGAGGAATGAAAATCCCGTATCAACTCCCCACGTATGTCTGCTGGAACCCATATGCGTCCTTGGAAACGCAAGATCTCATCCTCATCCACTGTCCACCCAGGAAGATGGTCCTCTCCTGACACACTCTCCCGCAGGACTAAGCCTTCTGAGTCTGATAGCTACCTCATCCATACCCGATCAAGAAGAGAAGAGGTAACAGCTATAGAAGATAGGAAAGTTTGTCTCTGTCTGTCGTGCACCTCCAGATACATCTCAGAGAACAGAGCCATAAGCTTCCACTCACTGCTAGCCTCCTAAACTTCCTGAATCTGAGTTCTCCTACTCAATGCATATGCCACTACGTTTCCCTTTCCCAGTGTATATGCAAGCTTGAAGTTGAAAGACTGAAGATACTCGACCCACCTGCGCTGTCTCAAATTCAGATCACGCTAAGTGAAGATATACTTGAGTATCTTGTGGTCGGTGAAAACCACAAAGTGCTCTCCCAGAAGGTAGTGTCTCCAATAGCGTAAGGCATGAAAAACAGACGCCAACTCCAGATCATGTGTCGGGTAGTTTCTCTCATGTGGCCTCAACTGCTAAGACCCGTAAGCAACGACCCCATCTCCCTACATAAACACAGCTCCCTGCCCGATACCTGAAGCATCACAGTAAATAGTATAGCCCTTTCCCAGCTCTGGCAAGACCAGTATCGGTGCTGACGTGAACTTCCCCTTCAGCTCCTGAAAGGCTGACTCACAAGAATCTGACCATAAAAATTTCACCCCCTTCTTGGTCAGACCTGTCAGCGGTGCTGCTAAGCGTGAAAAGTCTTGTATGAAATTCCTGTAGTATCCAGCCAGCCCTAGAAAACTCCACACCTCAAAGAATTTCTTCGGATGCTCCTAGGAAACTACAGCTCTCACATTATCTAGGTCCACTGATACTTCTGTCTCTGAGATAACATGACCCGAAAAGTGAATCTGATCCATCCAAAAGTGGCATTTCGAGAGCTTAGCATATAACTGATGCTCTCTCAGTGTACTCAAAATGATATCAAGATGTGTGGCATGGTCATGTCGAGTGTGAGAGTACACCAAGATGTCATCCACGAAAACCAGCACAAAGGAGTCTAAGTACGGATGGAACACTCGGTTCATCATTACCATGAAAATTGTTGGCGTGTTCGTGAGACCGAACGACATGATTGTATACTCGTATAGACCATACCTGCTCTTAAAGGCTATAAGAGGTATATTTGATGGTTTAATGTGCAACTGATGATAACCGAACCAAAAATCGATTTTCAAGAACACCCGAGCTCCTTGAAGCTGATCAAAGAGGTCATCGATCCTTGGCAAGGGATATAGGTTCTTGACCGTCAATTGGTTCAGCTTCTGATAATCCAAACAAATTTGAAGGGTGCCATCTTCTTTCTTCGCAAACAGGATAGTCGAACCCCAAGGAGAAGTACTGGGTCAGATGAAACCCTTTTCCTGTAACTCCTCCAACTGCTTCTTGAGCTCCTGCAACTCTGGTGTAGCCATACTATAAGGAGGAATGTACACTGGTGTCGCTCCTGGCACAAGCTCAATCGAGAATTCTACCTCATGCTCTAGATGCAAACCTGAAAATTTCTCTAGAAAGATATCCTTGAAATGATCCACCACTAGAGGAAAGTCTAACTGTGAAGTCCCCTGGCTATCTAGATAAAGACTAGCAATCTGGGCTGTAACTCCTCCTAGCCCATGATGCTCTGGTCCAGATCTACCCGCCTGGACATCCCACTCACCTCTATGAAAAAAAGATCCACCCTCTGGTGACACAAAACTCACCCTACAGCGATAGAAATCGACGACTGCCTGGAAGGGAACCAACCAGTCCATCCCGAGAATGACGTCATAGCTCATCATCTCTAGGACATAGAGGTCCCATAAGAAATGACACCCTGTAACCTTAAGAGGACACTCTCTACACTGACGTACGCTAGATTTCCTCATTCCCAACGGCATGTCAAGAGTCAACAAGTTGGTAGGAGAAAAGATACAGAGCCCAAGGCTCTCCACAACAGCAACAGAGATAAAACTATGCGAAGCACCAGTATTGAAAAGGGCTGAAGATAAAACTGAGGCTACTAAGATTGTACCTCAAACTGTAGAAGGGTCGGGATCCTGCTCCTGATAGGTCTACTCCACGGCGAAGGTCTGGACTATACCGTGGCCCTATGCCCCTGGCTAACCACTCTGAGTTGACCCACTCTGCTATCGCTGGTAACCTGGTGACTGACCACCACGACCGCGACCTCCACCTCGGCCCGAACGGCCGGAAGAACTCCAGTTCCCAGACTGGTGAGAAACTGGCGAAGCATATCCTAAACATGATGTCATAGAAGAACCCCTACCACTAGTTGAAAGTGAGAAGATCTAACAGAAGTGCTGAAGATGAACCATCTTGCCGCAGGATCGACACTTCATTGAGTATCTCTGGCACTGAGGCCTAGTATGCCCACTCCTACCGCACTGGTAGCATACAACCTGGCTGCCAGAAGATACATCCCGCCTACCCTGATCTCCTCGAGAAGACTTTATGAGGCACTTCCTACTATCTATGGGAGGAACACTAGCTCTGGATGTCGAACCGCCCTGGCTCACAACTCCATAATGCCTCAGGTTGCACTCAGTGATCAACACTTGGTTGACGATAGAGGATATCGAAGTCAACCTGAAGATATTCACCTGGGAACGGATCTCTGGCATGAGACCATCCTCAAACTTCCTAGAAAGGAACAACTCATCACCTGATAGCATCGGCGTGAAGCACTACAGCTCGGTAAAGCGGGACGAGTACTCCATAACAGAAAGAGTACCCTGCTGCAGACTCATAAACTCTCGGGCTCAGTCGGGCCTCAAGGTCTCTGGGTAAAAGTAGTCATAGAAGGTGCGGAGAAACTCATCCCAAGACATACTATGTTGGCACCCTGACTATGAGATCACCTCCCACCACCTCTTGGCGGTGTCACAGAGCATATAGGTGGCCAACTTTACCCTTTTCTCTGGGGGTATCTCCATATGCTCAAAGATCGTTAGTGTGGCCTCTAACCACGACTCTGCAGCCCGTGGTCCTCCATCCCCTGAGAAAGTAGGAGGATGATGTTGCTGAAAGAACCACGTCAATTCGTCCATCGATGGGGTAGGAGGCGGTGCTCCCTGAAAAGTCTGCATTATCCTCAGGAAGTCCTCCCTGAACTGCGCATCAGTGCCTACGACGGGTATGACTGCTGGTGCCAAGGTAGGCACAACAGGAGGATCTGCAGGAGGTCCCTGATTAGCCATATCTGGTGCCTGATCACCGTCTGGAAACTGACGTACAACCGGAGGACATCTCGGAGGAATAACTCTGAAAAGATCAAATGCACACCTTGGATCAGGATCATCAAGGACTTAGAACACAAGAGTACAAAACGGGAACCAGAGAAGGAAACATTCAAGTTTATAAAAAACAACTACATGACGTGTATAAAAACTAAACAACGTGTTCAGTTAAAACAAAGACATGGGCATGTACTCCTACCACCTCTGGTCGTGTAACACCCCAACTACACGATGTGTTATCCCCACACACAGTGTGTACTTGAACTCTATTCCCCTGCGCGAGTCTCTTTACACGGCTAACCCACACGGTCCTCTTAACCCTATACTACATGGCATGTTCACTAAGGACACGGTGTGTACTAGAAAAGGTTTCGAAAACCCGTGTTGTTAGTTACATGGCCGACTACACGGCTGACCCTTACACGGCGTGTTCCGAACAAACATGGTGCGTATAGGAGAAGATAACACTGACCTGTGTTGTTCATGACACGGCCGGGTATCTGGAACAAGACTACACGAAATATTCTTTACCAACACGGTGTGTCCTACTCGAGCTTCCCTGGCCCATGTTGTTAGTGACACGGTCGGGTACACGACTCTATACTACACGGTGTGCACCTACCGTACATGGTGTGTTCCTAAAGACATTCCCTCAACACCGTGTTCCTGCTCACACAGTCAGTGACACGGTCTAAAACTGAACGGCGTGTAGTCATAAAGTACACGCCATGTATTCTGGGTTTTTCCGGGCACTTGCTCAGAAACTGAACTGAAGCCCAGAAACACAGAAAACAAGGCATGAAGGTGCCAAATTTTGATCCGTGAGGGCCCATACTCCCCACGAACCAAATCTTTGCATCTAAAGCAGTCATATATAAGAAAGAACAGGTCAATGATTCACTAATTACAAATAGTCCTTTATCAAACAATAGAGATTCTATCAAAGCATCTATCATAACAGCATGCATAATCTACACAAGTTCTATCACAACAACATGCAATCGCTAAAGCATCTGAGATGGCATGGAAAGAATGCATGACCTGTGATTTCTAACAAGTGCCTATATGATGC
The DNA here is from genome assembly GCA_963277665.1 of Viscum album. Lineage (NCBI taxonomy): Eukaryota > Viridiplantae > Streptophyta > Magnoliopsida > Santalales > Viscaceae > Viscum > Viscum album. The sequence goes on along the minus strand of OY728157.1, from coordinate 1,073,403,262 downwards.
ATGAGATGGCATACCCTCATCTCATCGGGTTGCGACAGAAATAGAACCATGATAGCAACAACAATAACAACACAAGCCATGTGAATCAATCTAGTTAAAATCATATCAACTGTAAAATCTAAACCAGAAAACTGCAATAACGAGGTAGTATGGTTTTTCCCTATACACGGGTTAGATACTCTCAGGCACAACTTATTACCAAGTACCAAATCCGTCCTATCCCTGGATAAAGGCTCCAAACAGTAAATCAAGAGAAAAGAATTCCTCTGATACCACTTTGTAACGTCCCAGTTCCGGAAGCCACCCATAGGTGCCTTATACCCAGTTGGTCACATGGCCTCAAGTGAATTTCCCCAAACACCAGAGGCTACCGACTAGCAGCTAGGGCCTTGGGTGTGATAGTGGGGAAACTATGCCCCCATTGGAAGAGTACACAATGGAAGTAAACAAACAGACAAATAGCGAAAGTAGTAAATATCCAAGAACAATAAACAGCAGAAGACTAAAACAATAAACAGCTGGAGCACACATGTATATATGAAATGATGCATGATACATATGTCTAGGAAAGAAGCCAAACAAGTCACAATGCTGAATACAATACTAAACCAAAGTACAAGGAAAAGTAAACAGATAAGCAACTCCTCAGCATCGCAAGCCTCAGCTTGGTCCCATTCTCTCCTGCTCCAAAGAAATCAAGTACCAAAAGTTGAAGAGCGCTTGCCCTTGTCTATACCTACAACAACATAGTCTTTTTGGACCCAAAAACATTACCCAAACAGAGTGTGAGACTAAATACCAGTAGGAAACCACCCGAAGATCTGTACCTAACAGTCAGTGAGTATATGGCAGGTAATAGTACAAACAGTAGTAAAGTAGCAGCAATAGCAGGCAGTAATCAGTAAGTAGTAAACATGATGATATACAACAGTGATCAATCCACAAAACAATAAGTAGCGGTGAAGCACAGCTAACACAAACAGGAAAACCTCTGGGAAGTACTCGCAGCCATCCCCTCAGGTCCTATCCAAGAAGTACCACAACCCTCTGGGCAGTGCACTCAGCCTAACCCCTCTGGTTTGGTCATACGAAATTATAAGACTCTCTGGGGAAGCTCACTCGGTCAATTCCCCTTATAGTCTAGGGTCGTCATTGACTCTCTGAGGGAGATCACACGGTCTAACCCTCTTGGCCCCAAGGTCTAGAGACTCTCTGAGGAACCTCACTTGGTCAATCCTCCTATAGCCTCAGGTATACCACAGACTCTTTGAGTAAGCTCACTCGGTCAATTCCTCCTCTTGCCTGGGAAGGTTTTTAAAGACATTCAAACAAGGTAAAGACTCTATGAGGAAGCTCACTCGGTCTACCCTCCTATAATATATAAAAACTAAGACTCTCTGGGAAGCTCACTCGGTCTATCCCCTGTAGTCTATAATGTCCAAGACTCTCTGAGGAAGCTCACTTGGTCTATCCCTGTATGGTCTATAATATCTAAGACTCTCTGGGAAGCTCACTCGATCTATCCCTTATAGTCTATAGCACCGGGTTCTCACGGTCCCGTGCCAGTCAGTGCATATTAATGATATAAGGCCAGAGTAAACCTATAGAGCTACTTGGCTAACCAAAGTACACCTATAGAGCTACTTGGCTAAATGGTCTACAGAGCAACAAGCATGTTAACAACATCACTCCGTCCTATGATCACAAGGCATGGAAACAGGTACAATGGCCAAAGGCTAAAGAGACCCAAAGGCTGCAACAAGAACAAAGCATGGGAAAAACATCCAAGAACGACAAATATCCACAAACATGATCAATTTACCTCTAAAAAAGCATGCAAACAAGGCAGGAAATAACCACAAGGGCAAAAAGGTAAACACGTAATACCCCATCCACGTGTATTGGTGGAATTTGCACATAAAACTCAAAGACATCAAAAGGTAAGGCACAAACCACCTACCTCGATCCTAGGAGATCGATATACTTGAATCACGAGGCTTGATTCTCCTCATAACGGCTTAGATCTGCGAAAACGCACAAAACTCTCAACCCACGATAACTTAAGAAAAAGGAGGAATTGGAAATCAAGGCTCTAGGAGAAGGAAGAACTCACCTCTACGGTTCCAATGCAATTGACAACGGTCGATTCGGAGAACGGACGGAGGATCGGGGGCTCATAGAAGATCTGCGGTCGTACGGGTCGCTCTCGGTCGAAGGCGCTGGAGAAGAAGATAGTTTTATCGCTTAGGCACGACCCCTGTCCATTTAATAAAAAAAATAAAATACACGGTGTGTACTTCTTGAGTACACGGCGTGTAATCTACTTTTCTGTACTCCACTTTAAGCGGCCTCCACTTCACCCCTACACACCATGTGTGTGGCCCGGACACAGCCAACACACGGCCTGGCGCGGTAAGGGAGTACACGACGTGTACTCATAAAGTACACAACATGTAATTCATAAATTTCCAGAAACTCCTCTTTTCTCAAAAACTCCATGATAAAGAAAGACATACCTGAAAACGAAGATCCGGGTTCTTACATAGGACATGGATGGGTCGTTGGTGCTAGAGCTAGCTCGCTGGTACTGGGGCATGAATGGGTCGCGGGTACTTGGTGGGGTGGGGTGGGGTGGGGGATGGATCCTGTTGGTGGATGGATCTGGTGTTTTTTGTATTTCACTTTGTATTAAATTTCATTATTAATACAATTAATTTTTTTTCTATGTTTCAACATTCGTGTAAACTGTTTTCAGTTTCATAATTAAAATAATTGAATTATATATGATAAATTAATAAATATAGTATGAAATTTTACTAGCAATAAAAAATTATAATTTTTATTCAAATGTAATTTATTAATAGATATTATATGTTGGTAATATTATTATCAATAGAAAAATTTGTCATAAGAATCTGTTTCTAAACACTTTAACCTACATATATATTATCTGTTGGTATCATTATAATTGTAACAAAATTATTTTATCTGTCGAAAAAACATTCAACGACATAGTTTTTACCGACAATTTAGTGACAGAGACATATGTGCTGGTAAAATGCTTTACTAACAGAAAATGTACTTTTACCAACAGATATGTCATTATTGGAAAAATATAAATATTTTGTTGTGATGGAATAGAGTTGTGTTCTGGCCATGGAAATGACTAGGCGATGGAGCGGGACCACACGTCATGTGGGTCTCCTCACACACTATGTACCCCTAGTTTCTTTTTAAGGAACCTTCAACCCTCCGTATCTCCTTCGTTTGAACTCGTATCTTACCTCACGAGTATCCTATTTTGAGTGTTTTTCCATGTAAAATGTGATGGTTCCTCCATTTGTGTCTTTCGAGGTATGATGTGAAATGTTCTAGATATGACGCTTGACTAGGCGAAACTCAACAACAGCAGTGATCAGGTGGGATCACCAGAGACCTTTCCGGGAGGCACCCTCTCCTGCAGGGCTGGACATTGGAGTTCTTTGATGACCTTTCCCGAGTAGTACCCTCCAATAGGACTGGGCAGTGGAGTTCCTCGGTGACTTTTAGAGTGGACCCCCCCCCCCAACGCATTGGGGTGCGGGTCCTCTACTTCGAGTCTGTTCCTAGTCGATTGTGTGGCATAGTGATGAGGTGTAGTTAGAGTTGTGTGGTTACTTTTGGACATATGAATTAGATGATGAGAAACAATGATAGACCTTTTTGGAACTGTTGGCTACTCTTCTTCTTGGGATGAGTTCTGAGATGTAGATCTCCTTACTCTCTTGTTTGAGTTTCTTTGATTGAGTGTGTGTATGTGTGCGTGTATATCCTTCTTTGGTATCCACTACTTGGATTTGGCTATTATCCTTACAGGAGAGGAAAAGACACATGGAGTATGACATGTTCTTTCCGTGTTTAGTTTTTTATGGTTTGGATGAGTCTACTCTCCTGCTATAGTTGGCGAAGACTTGATGGATAGTTTATCTACTCACTGAGTTTAATCCCTTTTGTTTGGATGCGCTTAGTTTCAATTTTTGTTGGGTTGAACTGTACTTTCAGTGTATCTTGTGATATCTAATGTCCTTCTCTTCCTATTGTATCTCTTACTACTCTCTCTTCAGCTTTTGGGGTTCCCTACTGAGTATTTATATACTCACCCTTATTTGGGTTTTGTCCACACTTATGGACAGGTCAACCGTAACTACAGATGAGCTTAGGGATACTGGGTGCTTGGACCACATATGGTGGTCGTAGCTTGGGATTCCGGAGCTGGACTCAATCAGTTGTTTAATTTTTCCGTTTTTTCAGGTTGAGATACATTTTTGATTGGGCATGCATTTTTATCTTTTACTTTTTAGTTTACACTTCTGTACTTTTGTACTGACTAAAGATTTATGCATGTTTGGTTTACTTTATAGCAGTGTTGCATCTTTTCCTTTTTCTCTCTGCACTTTTGCATCGAGTTATCTATGTGTGTGTATACAGATACACAGACAAAGCCCTCCCCGAGTTTAGTCATGACTTCGAAGCTTGTCATCACCCCTTGACCTATGGAAGAAGTTTTTTAGTAGTTGTGGTTTGAGTTCCAGCTTGGATTAGGTACTAACAACTTGACAATTAAGGAAATACTAATTAATGAATAAAAAACTACTGTATATTATACAAATTCAGGGGAAGTAAAAAGTGAGGGTGACCAGTTGGGAATTTGTCTTTTTTTTTAAATCGACACACACTTTGAAACAAGTCGAAGTAAAATAAACAATTGAAGCATGTGGGAAAATGAAACCCTAACACTGTGTTTGGTGAGATTTTAGTAAAAGAAAAGAAATTATTTGATATTTTATAAAAGAAAAGAAAAGAAAAGAAAAGATTGTGATTTCTCTCCTTGCGTTTGGATCAATAACTTAGTAAAAGAAAAGAAATGATTTGGATTTCTCTCCATCTTGTTTGGTGAATATTTTCAAAAGAAAAGAAAAGAAATTCTATTGTGATACATGTAGAAAATAGGGATAAAATTGGAATTTTAAAATTTTAACAACCCTCCACCATCATTTCTCTCCAAATCATCCCAATTTTGGGGTGATTTAAAAACAATAGCAGGGGAGAAATCTATTTCTCTCCATTTCTCCCCTTATCATTTCTATCCCCTTAAAATTATCTCGCCAAACATGAGAAACCAATTTCTCTTCTTAATATAATTTCTTTTATTTCTGTATCATCCCTGCCAAACTAGCCCTAAATTCATATGAAACCCTACAGACATAAGTCGATGCAGTTGAAGAACACCAGATCCCTTCCTCATTCCATCATTATCTCTAATCGGAGAAGCCCCCTTAAGGTAAGGCTTGCCGGAATTGTCTCCATAGTCTCCGGTGGAGTCCTTGGATGAATCGGGAAGGAGGTAGGAGGATTTTGAGGAGCCACCACCTCTGGTACTTCTCGCATCCCTTCCGGCGATCCCCACCACCTCTACAGCCTCGGAAGCGGCAGATGTCACTGAATTCTCCGCAGCTCTGAAAATCCATTTTGTGACTCGTCCTGTCTTCGGAGAGGAATCCACTTCACTTCCTCCACCGATGCCAGAGAGTTAGTGATTCCCCACACCTGCACCTCACCACCTCTGCCTCCTCCCCTCCCCCATCCCCCATCCCCCATCCCCTCCTACTACCTGTCCCCTCCCCCTGATTTCCTCCCCAGCCTCAACCCGGACTCCCCCACCCCCAACTCTCCTCCCTTCAACCCTATCTCGGCATCCCTTCCCCGAGGTCATCATTCCAACCTCCTCCTACTACACCACCTTTTCCTCGGTCTCTACCTCCTCCAACACCTCTGACTTGGTCTCTGCCTCCGCCATCGCCTCCGCCTCCACCCCCTCTGCCTAGGTCTCCACCTCCTACTACCCCTCCACCTCTGCCGCCGCCTCCGCCTCCACCTCCTCCACCTCCCCCTCCGTCGCCTATCAATCCTTCCTCCTCCCATTCCGGTTTCACTACAACACCACCTGTCAACCCCCTGTGCCTCGGTCTTCGCCCCTATCAGGTATCCATGGGCTCCTTTTTCCTTCATTTAAAAAAAAATTAGTTTCATATACTTTTCAACTGGATGTCTCGATCTGCTCTACAACATTCAATTGTTAACAATATTATTTCTTAGAAGATTTAAAACTTCATGAATGAACTAAATTATCTCAGGGTCATGTTGCAAGGTAGTTCTAGGCTTAGCGTATCTTTGTTTGAACCCCAACAATGAGATTTTTTCGGGACCAAATCACCCTTGTGGTTCTTCTTTTTGATTTATCTAAACAACTGTGGTAGATGGGTGTATATATGTTTTGCTCATTTTAGAAGATGTGATTTTTATCACACGAATTCGGTATCTACGAATGTACTCTAGCTACAGGAAATCAAGGTGCACCTTTTGTTCCATGGCTTCTCCTCCTTTCTGGCCCCTCTCCTTTAATTAGTTTTTTTCATGTTGCTTGATTTTTTGGTCTTGAAACTATACTCATCACTTATTCTAGATTTTGATATGTTGTCGATCCATTGAAACTTTTGGTTTAGTTTTTTTTCATTTTTTCATTTTAGATGTTTCATGGGATTTGATAATTTAGCTAAAACTTGTGTGGTATATACTTTTCGATCTTCACCCTTGTCTATAAAATTAATTCATATCTGCAATGGTTTTGGTTATATCATTGCATGAGTTTGATTCATATATTTTGTTGGATGCTTATATATTCTGATCTGGTTGTAGGTACAAGCTTATGATTGAGGATATCATGGTAGAGCATGTTATTAAGGTAATATAGCATGACAAAATTTAAACAATAGGGGATTCATTAAATGTTTGTGATTAATTTATATATTTTTAATGATTATTCAATCAATAATAATTAAACCTTATGGATTTTAATATCCTTTAATTAGCTTGATAGTTTTTATTGATAATGATATCATGATTTGTTCTTCTAAATTGTTTAATTGTACACATGTATAGGTTCCTCTAAAGAAATGATGTCTGACATTGATTTTTAGCCAAAATACAATTAGGTTCTCTCTTTAGTGAAACACGTGTGATGTCATTAAATTTAATCAAATGCGTTTTATTACATGTCCTAAAGAAGTAATTATTTATTTGAATAGGGTGTGTTTCATTTTTCACATTCTCTTTCCAATTTCTCTTGACTTAGACTAAAACATCCCTGAAAAGCTTACGGTAAGTAGTAATTTCTTAGTTATTCGATTTATTCCCTCACATGTGTTCATCCTAATGCTAATTTCTACACAAATGAATTCAATAATAAATCACTGCAGTCAATTTACCCAATGGTATGAAAACATGTTCTTAAAACTTTAATATTTTTTCACATCTCTATAATATTTTATCTATTTACATTTATTCAGTTTTTATGAACATTTTAACTTAAACATATATTCTACTTTATTCCCACAAACATTTGTATTATTATTCATTTTCAAATATATAGTTATTTTGTTTTTGTAGTTATTGTTTCCTATCTACTATTCACTGTGCCTCCCACAACACGTGGGTCCTTTATAGCATTCCTCCTACATGTCCACCTCTTCGAGATTGATTCCCTTCCTATTATTACCTCCAAAAATATATGCTTCACAATCCCATTTCCTATGCATAGTCTGATTCCCTCGCGCATTGCATCCTCCCATCCATTTCCACATATTCCACTTCACTTTTATCTTGCTTGCTCATTTTGTTTTGCTGATTTTTTTCCTAATCATTTTCCTTGCCATTACATCTAGTAAGCCATTAATTATGAAGTTTTGAGGTGGTATCATTGTTCCCATTACGGGCATAGATCTAGTTTTCCATGATATTTGAAAGAAGGTTCATTATTTATTAGATGAAATTCATTTTAGCTAATCCAGTTAATATAAAAATTTAGGTATTTTTTCATTTGAACGCACATTCCATGGTCCATTATTTTTAGTTATTGATTTGGTACCATGCTTGTCTTTTGAACTGACATTCAATGGTCTAGAACATGAATTGGGTGATCAGTACAAATGCTTTTGTTTGTGTTCTTTATTTCCATGGTGTGCCTAAAGTTTCGATATTAAAACATTACACACCATTATTATGGCCCTGTTACTATGTTATGATTATTGTATGAACTCATAAATTTCTTTTTTAGATAGTTATTAATAAATATTGATTATCAATAAACTAGGTGAAGTTAAAATTGAATATTTGGGTTTGTAGGTTTCTTTCTTTTACATTTTATAGGTCTATACCAAATATTTGGGTTTACAAGAGCATTCGCTTTACATTTTAGAACTCTGCTTGCATGTAATTTTTTATGCAACATAGTATTTCATTTTTCCTAATATACACCACTTTCATTTATTTTTTACAAAGTCCTTCATTTTAGTTATATTTTGTCAATTTCCATTTTCATTCTATTTTCAATATTATGCAACATCATATTTCATTTTTCCTATCTTATTTATTTTATTTCCCTTAATGGATACTACTTTATTTCAAATGCTAGGGCTGCCACTGCAACCTAGGCTGTAACATTGTAAAAGGTAACTTTTATGTATATTGCTACAACTTATTTTTCAGGAACCTTTCTCTTATATGCATTGCTTGATTATACACTCTCTATTTTTCCATGATAGATATTCTTATAAGGAAATGACCAGGTTTTTGAGATTTGATTAGAAAATTGGTGTCTCCAAACTTAAGCAGTTGATGAGTTTTGACCATTACTAGGTATTAACCCTATAATATAAAACTGAATACATATTTTTAATAACAATTTTTTATTGTATATTTATTTATATACAATATATTATTTTATTTGATATATAAAATTCCATTCTATCATAGATTATACAAAAATTGACGTCTTCCTAATTTAAACAAACTCAGCATCCATAACATCAAGAGTCACCATTAACTAAAATAATATTTGAACATATATTTTTCATAACTACTCTACTAGAGTAGAAGGTTTGATTTTTTTTCAATGATGTTATCTTATTGTGATTTAATATTAATCACTTTAATAATACCTATTATTAATAATTATTTATTCAATGTATAACATTTTTAACATAAGATCCCTTTTTAATTTACTTATTTCTTAGTGAGCATTAATTTCCTATTTTAGTTTGTATTTTTTTAATAAAACACATGTGATATTCATTTAATTTTTTTGTGGTCTAATATTCCCTTAAAATCAATTATTGAGATTTTTTTGAACAATTCAACACACACCATGACAAATATGTCACAAACAACTGCAAATCAAAAAACCACTGTACAAGGAAGCTAGGAAACAAATGATTCTGAAATTGAAAAATAAAGTCAACAATGTCATAGGTTTGGCCTTATGTATTTTCTCACTTCAAATAAATTATATAAATTAACTACAATATAAAATAAGAGTGTTTCAAATATATAAAAATATTTTTATATGGTTACTCCTTTATTTCAAGTTCTTTTATTCACCACAGTTTGAAAAATACAGAAAACCAAATAGACAATGCTTTTCACTTATACCTAATGCCTAATATTCACAAAAACATGTGAACTGTATCACACTTGACATTTCCAAAAGTTAAGATAAATGGTTCATTACTTTCTTATATGGTTACTATTACATTTTTTTGACTTTTTATGTAATGTCTCGGAACTTTTATGAATTATTTTTAAATATTATATAGAATTATTTTGAGACTAGACCTTTCGACGACATGCGATTCTGAGGCCCAGAGTGCCCGGAATAAATGTTTGAAATAAATTAAAATTTTAAAATTTTAAATAGTGTGTGAGAGAGATTTTCCTGAAAAAGTGGAATAACTTTTAAACAACTGCTCGAATTAGAAATATGAGGGCACCTTTGTGTTCAGAGTAGTGACTTTACCTTAGGTGAGACCTAACGTCGATCGACGCGGGTCAGCTGCAAGAGTTGGTTTCAAGACGTTTTTAATGGAAATAAAATAAAATAATAATTTATTTTATTTCGTTTCCTTTTTGCGCAGCGACCAAGTTACCTCCTCTTTAAATACCTGCTTATGACGAGTTCGCAGGGTTAGCCGCATAACCTTGCGAATTGAGGGAGAGGCTCTTGGAGCTCTGGTGGAGAACCCGTCGACGAACGACGATGCGTGGATCGTTGCGCTGTAAGATCGAATCCTGACCGACGATTGATCTCCCTCTTCATCGACAACCGAGGTAGGGGTTTGTTATTTTGATTCCTCTTTCCCTGTTTTTGGATTTAAACGATGAACGTAGATCAATTGCGAACATGTTGATCCGCGGATCGTGTGTTCTTGCGGGAGGGTGTTATTTTTTGTTTCTTTCGGGGTATGATTCGAGAATTATAATTGTGATAATTGTTGGATTATCATTTTGATTCGCCCAGTTTAATCCTTCTAAAAGGATCGGATCAACGCCGTGACGAACGACGACGAAGGTTCGTTCCTCGATTTGCTTTTGGATTTATTTCCCCTTTTCTTTCGTGCGTTCTTCGCGTTCTTCGTGGGATGACGAACAACGGATCGTTGCACGTTCGTTTTGCGATGCAACGACCCCAAATTTGAGATCCGACATCATGACGACCTAGCGGAGGTGCGGCAGCGACGGCGGCAGACGAATCAACACGGTTCGGGAATTGGCGTTCTTCAATCGTTCTTTGCGTGGATGATCAAAACATGTTTTCATGGCCGAAGGCCTAAAACTGACAGAATCGACTTCGTGATGTGCGGGCGACCTAAACTCTGGAGTTTTGTTGCGATCAGATGGTCGAATCGGTGATCAGAACATCACCGAGGCGCGACGAAGCAGGTTCGCGATTCTAGAAAATTCCAGAATACACGGTGTGTAATTCTGAAGAACATGCCGTGTAGTACCGGTGACGGTGGATAGGGTTTCGGGGGTCAGACAGGTATCACACGGCATGTGACCCTGGTCACACAGTGTGGTGGACCTTCCTCGAAGCTCGGTGTGTATCTAGGGAAATACATGGACACGGGATGGAGTACACGGCCGTGTACTTCACCACACGACCAGACCAGGCTGGCTACACGGGTTACCCCGTGTACCTGTTACACGGGGTGGCAAACACATGATAAAGTCGTGTACGGGCACACGACCGCGTACACAGAGTCGACCCTAGTTACTCGGACACGGCGTGTGATCTGTACTACACGCCGTGTACTGACCTTCCTACACGAATAGCCTTACGACACGAGCCGTAGTACACGGACAATACCCGGGGTCAGAAGACACGACGTGTGACTTTTCTACACGACGTGTACTTTTTAGTACAAGGCTTGATCTTCTTTTCCACTGTATCTTGGACATGTTTCGTTTGGGTTAGTGCCCCTTTTTCTCATTCCCCTGAAGGTCAGAAATTGTTTCCTACGACAGGAGTATGATCCCTTTAGTAAGTCTTGGACATGTTTCGTTTGGGTTAATGCCCCTTTTTCTCGTTCCCCTGAAGGTCAGGAATCGTTTCCTATGATAGGAGTATGATCCCTTCAGCAAGTCTTTCCACGATAGAGTCAGGTACCCCTCCGAGAGTCCTGAAGCGAGATCCTCTATCCATTCTTAACCCTAGGTAGAGTCAAGTGTTGACGTGACCACTTCTAGAGGGTGCCGATCCTCTACCTAGGAGGTGAATTTCGGATGAGTCGCGGTATCCGCCAAGGCCCTGATAGTGATTCTCATCTATGTATCGTGATCTTTCCCCACTCAGGAGTGTGTTCTCTCGGAATGAGTGTATCTATCTCTCTTGTCTTTTCCCGACAGATAGTACTTCTCGGATGGACGTCATCAGAGCTATCAGTCCCATGGAGTGAGTTCTCGAAGATGAATGTTTCGTAGAATCCTCGAACCAAATCCCTAGCGGGGGTATGCAGTTGCGTGACTTGTCTCTAGACTGCGGGTCTGAGTTTTGAGTATATCTGAATTTTTTTCTCCTATTATATGTTCAGTAGACATATACTGTGTAGAGATGATTGTGCCTTTATTTTGTGTATTGCTTTCTGGTTTTCGGGGTCCTCTACTGAGTATTGTTATACTCACCCCTGCACGGGCTTTTCCCACACATGTCGCGTCTTGTGCAGACGAGCAAACTTTTGATAGAGTCCAGGGAGGATCAGGACAGGACCGAGCTTTCTGAGTTCCCTACATGACGAGGTGTTCCGATGACTATGATCAACAGTCCCAATACCTCTTTGTGTTTACAGGTTGGACTTTTTAGTTTTCAGACTCTTGTTTTGGTGGGCTTGTATTCTGACCCAGTTTACTTTTAGTACTTTACTTTCCGTCATACTCTGTTGGTTGGGTTTAGTTTTATGCATGCATTCTGTTCCTCAGTAGTTATTTTACATTTCAGTATTTGTGGGCTTGGATATGTGTGCATGTGTACAGGTACTTAAGCAATGCCTCAATGTTAGTAATATGCCTACTCGGTGCTAGTCCCCATCCCCTGGCCTATTGGAGGCGGGTTTGGGGAGTCATGACGCTAGCCCCACTGGGACGAGTCATAACAGAGTGATATCAGAGGTGGTCGATTCTACCTTAGGACCAAGAGTCTGTGAGATTGGTTTGGGGCAACAGTGTTCAGTGTTTTGAGCTCGGCTTTCAGGCCAGAGACTCCAGTGTTGGTGCGGGAGGCCGACGTATCCATACACCAAGACTCTGATAACCTGCTTTTCGACTCAATACATGAAAACACTGGTTACAGGGAAATTAGAGATCGGTACATGCATCATATAGGAGTGGGTTGTGTTTTCCATGTCCTTATGTCAGCTATCCAGATATACTCGTTGACTATGGTACATCATGTTTCTTTACAGAATGCCTTCGCGACGTATACCTGCTAGGATTCAGTAGCACGATCATGAGGTTGACCCCCTCAGTGACGAGGCTTCCATACATGGACCAGTTCCCCAGGAATTGCCTCCAGGTAGTGCACCTACTATACCACCGCCAGTGGAGCAGCCTGTGGTACCTGTAGTACCGACCGACGAGGGGTGTAGGCTGAGCGTGCTCCATGAGTTCCAGATACAGAGACCCCTTAGGTTCTGAGGTGAACCCGACCCTCAGGCGGCTGAGGACTAGTTTGAGGTGGTGACCAGAGTTTTCCGTCTAGTGGGGACACCAGCATACCAGATGGTGATCCTAGGAGCGAACCTTCTTTAGGGTTCGACGAGACGATGGTGGAGTCTGACCACACAGACTCACGATGAGGAGACTCTTTCATGGAAGAAGTTTGAGCGACTCTTTAGGGAGGAGTTATCTTCGGTTACACTAAGAGAAGTGCGCATACATGAGCTTCTTCAACTCCAGTAGGGTAATTTAACGGTAGCTGACTATTCAGCGAGGTTCACCAACCTCACCAGGTACTCGATGGATATGGTCAGAGATTAGTACTTCAGAGCTCGGACCTTCGAGCGTGGTCTACTGAGGGACATCTGATCTAGTGTTATGCCTCTATGCATTTCGACATATGACGGAGTGCTCAAGCGGGCCTTGGTGATCGAGAGCTTCTTGGCAGAGCAGAGACAGCCGACGGTAGTCAGCAATAGGCAAAAAAGGTCTCCGACGGTAGGGAGCCGACGTTAGGCACAGAGATCAGGACGTGGGAAACGTCATAGGAGGACCCAGGACAGGGGATCGACAACCCAGGGCTCTCAGGATGGATCTAGTCAGCTTAGGGAGAGGCGATGCTACTCGTGTGATGGTAGGGGACATCTTGCTAGGGATTGTCTGACCCGTCGAGTTACTGATAGGGAATCGGTGGATGGACCACCAAGGTAGAGGTAGAGAACAGAGCAGACAGACCCGTCGGGCGACAGATGTGGCAGAGGAGCAGAGAGAGCTACAGGTGGTGGCAGACTCTTTGATTTACTTCCACCACTACTCCTAGGAGGTCCGCACCAGGCTTAGGGAGTTGGGGGACAGAGGTGGGGACAACTGCATGCAGTCGAGGCGTATGACCCCGAGGCTCTAGGGATGATCCAAGTTACGATTTGTGTTTTTTCTACCTTAGATTCCGTACTTATAGACATAGGTGCCAGTCATTCCTTTATCGCCACATGTCTTTTGCGAAACCTTGAGATTCCAGTAGAGCTGTTGACTCGATCCTTACGCTTGGAGACACCTACGGGAGGAGACTCGACCATCACGCACCCCTTTCATCACAGTGTGATCTTACCCTTGGAGGTGGGAGTTTCGGTTGGAACCTCTTGGTGGTAGCATCAAGTCCTTATGCCGTCATTCTCTGTATGGATTGGTTATCTTCATTCCATGCCCAGATTGACTGTTTTAGGCGAAGGGTGCGGTGTATCCGCAGTGATGGGACGAGGTTTTCCTTTGTCGTAGAAAAGGAGACCCAGGCCGCATAGAATGGGCTCATGCACAGGAAGGCACAACCGATCACTCATGATATGGATGACCTTACCCTCAGAGAAGTAGATGTTGTGAGCTTCCAGTTCCCAGCAGTGGTGGTGGAGTATGAGGATGTCTTCCCTGAAGATGTTCCAGGACTACCTCCCCACAAGGAGATCGACTTCTGTATCGACCTGCACCCCGGGACGACATCTATTTCCTCATCAGCATATCGGATGGCTCCTGTAGATCTTCGCGAGCTGAGGGTGCAGTTTGAAGATTTGCAGAGAAAGAGTTTTGTGAGACCCAGTGTTTCACCCTGGGCGTCCCTAGTCTTATTTGCCAAGAAGGCAGATGAGAGTTTGAGGTTGTGCGTAGATTACCGGCACCTGAATCAGGTAACGATGAAGAACAAGTATCCACTACCAAGGATTGATGACCTCTTCAACCAGATGAGAGGGTCACAATGGTTTTTGAAGGTTGAACTTCAGTCAAGTTATCACCAACTATGAGTACAGGATACAGATATACCGAAGATGACTTTTAGATGCCGCTATGGTCACTATGAGTACTCGGTGATGCCTTTCGGTGTGACAAACTCCCCTGTAGTGTTCACGGGACTGATGAAATAGATCTTCCAACCGTACTTAGACCAGTTCGTAGTGGTCTTCATTGACGACGTCTTTCTGTACTCGGTGTCAGAGGAGGAGAACGCGAGACACCTGCGGATGGTTCTAGACGTGCTCCGGGAGCACCAGCTTTATGGGAAGCTCTCAAAGTGCTAGTTCTGGATTCAGGAGGTCCAATTTCTGGGACATGTCATCTCAGTAGATGGTGTAGCTGTGGACCCAGCCAAGGTGGAGACAGTGTTAGCATGAGAGCCACCTCGAAGCTTGATAGAGGTGTGAAGCTTCCTTGGGTTGGCAGGGTATTATCAGATTCATTCCTGATTTCTCCCAAATATTAGCACCAATGATAGCCTTGACTAGGAAGGGGAAACCCTTCATGTGTATGGAGAAGTTCCAGCAGACTTTCGAGCAGTTGAGGCAGAGTTTGAAGAGCGCCCCGATCTTGAGATTACTGGAGGAGGGTGTTGAGTACGTAGTTTTCTGCAACGCATCGGGGACCAAACATGGTTGTGTCTTGATGTAGAGACAGACAGTGATTGATTATGGTTCACGCCATCTTAGGACACATGAGCAGAACTATGTGACCTATGATCTCGAGTTAGCGGCAGTAGTATTCGCATTGAATATGTGGCGACACTACCTTATGGGTGATTGATTCATCGTCTACTCTGACCACAAGAGCTTCAAGTACATCTTCTCACAGAAGGATTTGAATCTGAGATAGAGGCATTGGCTAGAGTGTCTCTAGGACTATGATTTAGAGATCATATATACTCCTCGAAAGGAGAACAAGGTGGCGGATTCTCTGAGCCAGAGGTTGAGCTCCCAACTGTTGAGTGAGGCGAAAGATCAGTTAGCCACATTGCAGTTATCCTTTGTGGATAGAGAGGATAAAAATTACCTTCAGTCGATTATTGTCACCTCTCCACTCTTACATCGATTTAGGGGGGCAAAAATTGTGGATTTCGACTGTGAGACTTTACGTGATCAGTTATCCATAGGTCATGCTTCGGATGGATATT
Source organism: Viscum album (assembly GCA_963277665.1). Lineage (NCBI taxonomy): Eukaryota > Viridiplantae > Streptophyta > Magnoliopsida > Santalales > Viscaceae > Viscum > Viscum album. The sequence goes on along the minus strand of OY728157.1, from coordinate 1,073,387,247 downwards.
CACAAGGTGGGGAGCACATACTTCTTTTCAGAAGACGCACTGTTGTACCAGTGTATTTGCAGGAATAGGTCCTGAGGGAGTTTGATACATCCCCTTTGGCGGTACATCCTGGAGTGGAAATGATGTACCAATATCTCTGACAACAAATCTGGTGGTCAGGCATGAAGAATGCAGTAGCAAAGTTCGTTTCTCGATGCCTTGCATTCCAGTAGGTGAAGGTTGAGCACTAGGTTCCAACGAGATTAGCTCACCCCTGGAAGTTCCAGAGTGGAAGTGGGATGAAATATCGATGGACTTCGTGACGGGCTTACCACGAACGTCCAAGGGGCATGATTCCATCTGGGTGATCGTTGACCAACTCACAAAGTCGGCCCACTTCCTATCAGGGAGCAGAGTTCCATAGAGAGCTTGGGACACCTCTACATGCAAGAGACAACTTGGATTCATGGTGTCCCTTCGACAATAGTCTCGGATCGAGACACCCGCTTCACATCACGGTTGTGGAAGGGATCACAGGAGGCTTTTGGGACTCAGCTACGCTTGAGCACGACATTCCATCCCCAGACCGATGGTCAGACGGAGAGGACCATTCAAGTTCTGGAGGATATGTTGCGGGCCTGTATCTTGGACTGTGGTTGCAGTTGGGAGGATCACCTACCATTGGTAGAGTTTGCGTATAATAATAGTTACCACTCCATCATTGGTATGGCTCCGTTCGAGTATTTGTATGGAAGACCCTGCCGGTCACCGCTTTGCTGGAACGACCTCGGAGAGTCAGCACTCATGAGTCCAAAGTTGGTGCGAGCTACCAACGAGAAGGTGCTGATCATCTGGGAGTGGATGAAGACTGCACATAACTGGTAGAAGTCTTATGCTGAAGGACGATAGAGACCTCTGGAGTTCGAGGAGGGAGACCACGTCTTTCTTCGGGTCTCACCTCGATGAGGGTTACAGAGGTTTGACCGAGGCGAAAAGCTATCTATGAGGTTCATTGGACCTTTTCAGATACTGCGTAGAGTTGGCGAGGTGGCGTACCACCTAGCTCTACCGCCGCAGTTGCACCGGGTACACAATGTCTTCCACGTGTCGCAGCTGAGGAGGTACGTGCATGACGCATCGCACGTCATCGACTGGGGCGAGCTAGACATCGAGGATGAAGCGACCTTTGTTGAGTACCCGGTGGAGATCGAGGATCGATAGGAGAGGATCCTCTGTGGGTGATCAATTCCCTTGGTGGGCATTTGGTGGCAGCACGAGAATCTTTAGGAGAGCACGTGGGAGCGGGAGACTCAGATTCGTGTCCAGTACCCACATCTTTTTTAGTAGCCCTTGTTTTGGCTTTTCGGGGATGAAAAAACCCAAGGTGGGGAGAATGTAATGTCTCAGATTTTTCGTGTATTATTTTTAAATATTATATGGAATTATTTCGAGACCATACCTTTGAACGGCGTGTGATTCTGAGGCCCGGAGTGCTCGGAATAAATGTTTGAAATAGATTAAAATTTAAAACAGCATGCATGAGCGGTTTTCTTGAAAAAGTGGAATAACTTTTAAATGAGTGCCCGAATCAAGAAATCCGAGGGCACCGTTGCATTCAGAGCAACGACTTTACCTTAGGCGGGGCCTAACACCGATCAACGCGGGTCAGTTGCAAGAGTTGGTTTCAGGACGTTTTTAAGGGAAATAAAATAAAATAATAATTTATTTCATTTCATTTCTTTTTTGCATAGTGACCAAGTTCCCTCTTTAAATACCTGCTTATGGTTAGTTAGCAGGGTTAGCCGCATAAACCTGTGAATTGAGGGAGAGGCTCTTTGAGCTCTGGAGGGGAACCCGTCGACAAACGACGATGCGCGGATCATTGCACAGCATGATCGAATCCCGACCGACGACCGATATCCCTCTTTGTTTACAACCGAGGTAGGGATTTGTTATTTCAATTCATATTTCCCCATTTTTGGATTTAAACGACGAACGTAGATCAACCGCAAACAGGTTGATCCGCGGATCGTGCGTTCTTGCGGGAGGGTGTTATTTTCCGTTTCTTTCGGGGTTTGATTCAGGAATTATAATTGTGATAATTGTTGGATTATCGTTTTGATTCGACCTGTTTAATCCTTCTAACAGGAGCATATCAACGCCGTGACGAACGACGGTGGAGGTTCGTTTCTCAATTTTCTTTTGGATTTCATTCCCTTTTTCTTTCATTCGTTCTTCACGTTCTTTGTGGGGTGACGAACAACAGATCATTACGCGTCCGTTTTGCGACGCAAAAATCCAAAATTTGAGATCCGACATCATGGAGATCTAGCAGAGGTGCGATGGCGACGACGATGGACGAATCAACACGGTTCGGGAATTGGCGTTCTTTGACCGTTCTTTGCGCGGATTATCAAAATGCGTTTTTAGGGCCGATCGGAGGCCCGAAACTGACAGAATGACTTCGTGATGTGCGGGAGACCTAAACTCTGGAGTTTTGTTGCGATTAGACAGCTAGATCGATGATCAGAACCTCACCGAGGTGCGGTGAAGCAGGTCCGCGATTCTAGAAAATTCCAGAATACACGACGTGTAATTCCGAAGAACACGCCGTTTAGTACTGGCCGTGGAGGCTAGGGTTTTGGGAGTCAGACAGGTGTCACACGATGTGGTGGACCTTCTCTAAAGATCGGCGTGTATCTAGGGTGATACACAAACACGAGATGGAGTACATGGCTGTGTACTCTACCACATGGCCAGACCAGGCCGACTACACGGGTTACCCCGTGTACCGGTTACACGGGGTGGCGAACACAAGATAAAGCCATGTATGGGAACACGACCGCGTACACAGAGTCGACCCCAGTTACTCAAACACGGCGTGTGATCTGTATTACACGTCGTGTACTGACCTTCCTACACAACCAACCTTGCGACACAGGCCGTAGTACACGGGCAGTAACCGGTGTCAGAAGACACGACATGTGACTTTTCTACAGACCATGTACTTTTCAATACATGACTTGATCTTCTTGTCCACCGTATCTTGGACATGTCTCGTTTGGGTTAGTGCCCCATTTTCTCATTCCCCTGAAGGTCAGGAATTGTTTCATACTACTGAAGTATGATCCCTTTAGCAAAACATTTTGCGATAGAGTCAGGTATCTCTCCGAGAGGCCCGGAGCGAGATCCTCTATCCATTCTTGACTCTAGGTAGAGTCAGGTATCGACATGACCACTTCCATAGGGCGCCGATCCTCTACCTTGCAGGTGAATTCCGGATGAGTCACGGTATCCGCCAAGGCCTTGGTAGTAATCCTCATCTGTGTATCATGATTTTTCCCTACTCAAGAGTGTGTTATCCCGGAATGAGTGTATCTATATCTCGTGTTTTTACCGATAGACAATACTTCTCGGACGGACGTCATCAGAGCTATCAGACCCATGGAGTGAGTTCTCCCGGATGAGTGCTTTGTGGAATCTTCGAATTGAATCCCTAGTGGGGGTATGCGGTTGCGTGGCTTGTCTCTAGACTGTGGGTCTGAGTTTTGAGTATATCTGAATTTTGTTCTCCTATTATATGTTCAGTAGACATATACTGTGTAGAGCTGATTGTGCCTTTCTTTTGTGTATTTCTTTGTGGTTTTCGGGGTCCTATACTGAGTATTGTTATACTCACCCCTACACGGGCTTTGCCTGCACGTGTCGTGTCTTGTGAAGACGAGCAGCCTTTTGATAGAGTTCAGGGAAGACCAAGATAGGACTGAGCTTTCTGAGTTCCCTATAGGCCAAGGTGTTCCTACAGCTACGAGCAGCAGTCCCAGTACCTCTGTGTTTGCAGGTTGAATTTTTTAGTTTTCAGACTCTTGTTTTGATGGACTTGTATTCTAGCCCAGTTTACTTTCAGTACTCTACTTTCCGTCATACTCTATTGGTTGAGTTTAGTTCTATGCATGCATTCTGTTCCTCAGTAGTTATTTTAAATTTTAGTATTTGTGGGCTTAGAGATGTGTGCGTGTGTACAGGTACATAGCCAATGCCTCCCATGTTTGTAATATGCCTACTCTGTGCTAGTCACTAACCCCTGGCCTATTGGAGGTGGGATTGGTAAGTCGCGGTGCGGGCCCCACTGGGACGGGTCGTGACATTTTATCATATCACTAAAATATATGCACTATATATTTTAAAATCATATATTCATTATCTACATTTTTTTTCATTTACAACTATACTATTTCCTTTTTGGTCATTTGTTTGGTTTATAGAATTTCTAGGTTTTCCCCCTCCTACAAACTTCTCAATTAATTAATACTTTTATTTTAACTACAGGTATTTTCATGCCTCTTCAGTGATAGAAACATCCCAATTTGGGAATGCATTAATCAATGAAATTTATAAGTTTTTCCTCCCACATGGATTTTTTAAATTATAAGGAATCAATATGTCATGAAAGGAGATGGATTTTTCTACCAGTTCTCCTTTAATGAAAAATTCTATTTGTTTACCGAAGGTATGTATTTTACTTATTTCATTTAAAGATTAACTTAATTTATATCTTTTTTTAATGTATCAAATGTGAATTGTAGTTTTTCATTTTCAAACGGCAGATTACTATGAAAATTCAGCTTTACTACACATAAAGTTTTTACCATAATACTACCTATGATGTCACTCTAGTACTCTAGAGAAGAGTATCCAAGGATCAATATAACCATTTGGTAGATATTAAAATGTAGGAATTGTTGCATTTATGTGATTTAGCAGGGCATGAAATCTTGACATGGGTGCATTCATTTTTTTGTTCTATTTTTCAATTAAGTGACTTTTTCTAAGTGGGGATTCTTTTAAAAGTTATAGGTATTTGATTTTTTTGATTTACTTATATTATGTGTTAGATTTGGGGGGCTAAATTATTTTTAGTTCTATTTTATTATTGTTAGGGTATGTCAATTCCCGACTGTTTAGTACATTACATATAAGTTCACTTTATTCATTGTCTTAAATTGCGATCTTATGACAATTAAATATTTGGATCCTGTAAAGTGGGTTACGACTATTGAGGATAGTGTATAGTATCCCATATGAGGTCAAACCATTTATCTGGGTGACTATTTTAGTGAAATCAAATTATTAAGTTTTTATTATTATTCCATTTTCTACTAAATATTATTAAAAAAGAGTCCACGCCATATTTGATCAATGATATCATTCATCCCCTCTATATCATTCAAGCATTGCAGTCTTTCAGTTTGAATATTCTCTTGAATTTAGTTCTATATTTTTTACTATATTGCAACACATGCTTATGCTTTCATTGCAGTATTTTATTGCAACACATGCTTATGCTTATGCTTTCATTCAGCCCCTCTATATCATTCATCCCCTCTATATCATGCTTATGCGTATATTTTTCAAGCATTGCAGTCTTCCAGTTTACTTAATGTGATGTTATTAAAATATAGTTGCAACACATGCTTATGCTTTCATTGTCTAATTTTTTTATTCATTCTTTTCTATATTTTTTTAAATCTAGGACCATGTGATGTGTATGTTTTGTTTAAATATTGTGATGTTATTAAAATGGAGGTGCAACACATTCTTATGCTTTCATCGTGTAATTTTGTTATTCATGATTATTTAGATTCTATTAAATCTAAGGCCTACACTGTTGTTATGGACGGTTCTACTTTTCCAATCAGTCTTCTATCTCTTCCTGTATTTAGATATTTCAATAATATATTTGTTGTGTTGAAAAACTGGGTTTTCTTATGTTTTTTTCTACACCTATTTGGTTTTTTTGACATGAAAGGTAGTGTCTAAAGGTGCATTTTGACCCAGTGAAGAATGCTGGACACACATGAATATCGTGTCTCAAATGGTGTCTTACATCCAAAAAAAATTCAATAATGTTGTGTTCTTGTAAATTTTTTCCAATGTTGTTCACAACTCCATTGAAGAGTTTTCCAAATGATTTTGACAATCATTAAATCAAAAAATTACATTTCTATTTAATTTCAAGTGATTTATTTTTCACATATCTAATACTAGAGTTGGCATAAAAATATATTTATTAGTTTTTTTTTTCATTTTAGGAATAAGAATTTACATTTCTATTTAATTTCACAGTTTTCTCAATTATCTATATTTAGTGATCAAGTTCCCATTCAATTGTCTGGGCTCCATTCCTCTACTAATGTCTCAAAATATGCATCTTTATACTTAGATTACCCACAATCTACTCTACCACCCTCTACTATATCAGTATTTTCCTTATCTTCAATTGAAGAAACATGATCTATAATTCAGAGTTAAATTACATTTTTAATTCATCACAACTTCCTTATTTAGACTATTTTACTCCCTGAACATTTTTTGCTACAGTTGAAATAAATTATTTGAATAAATGTAATTATGCATGGGAAAACTCTTTCAACAATATGAATTCATGGAAAATAAATGAAATGTGTTTCTAAATGTATATGGGTAATTTCATTAGTTGGGAAAACTGAGGAAAAATAGTATACACACAGTATTCAGAGTTAAATTATAGTTTCTAAATGTATACATGTAACTTTATAACATTTACACGTATAACTAAAATAATATACATAGAGTATACTATTTTTTGATCACAGGTTGGGATGACGACCTTTGTGTATACTATGTGTATACAAAAATTATACTATTTTTCCATGAAGAAGCTTTTAATTTGATCATGATAAATCACATAAATGCGTTGAGGCAAAATAGTATACACATAGTATGCATATGGGTAACTTCAACAGTTGGAAAGTAAATTAAATGTGTCTCTAAGCCGAGATAGGAAAAATCTTTCAACAATATACATTCCTGGCCGACATTTCTCCCACTCATAAATGGAATTCATCATTTTCCAAGAGTATGCATATTGTTGAAAACTCTTTCAACAATATTCTTTAATTTTATTTACACCATCTTTTACATTCAAATTAAAAGATTGCTTTTTATCCTTGCAAACCTTAATTTCTTTATTAACTAATAATTTCTCTTCAATTTCTTTATCTTTCTATATTTCATTTTTCTATAAGTTTTTGGTTTAAGGTGGAGATCTCATTATACAATATTATTAATAAATAGAAAATATCAGTGTTAGTTACAAAATATTATTAATAATTTTCAAATTTGAGGAAATTACAAAAATTTGTAAAAGAAAAAAATATGAAATACTAGCAATTGTTAAAAATTAGTAATATTTATTATAAATTCAGTTATAAATAATAAATAATTAGTATTACTTAAAAAATAATTTTATCAACTAGTAAAAATTAAAAAATATTTGTAATAAACACTAATTTTTTTATGAAACCTTGAAAAAAATAAAACAAAATAATAACTATTATAAATTCACAATAATTCATATAAATTTTGTATTAATTCAAATAATTTGTATTAATAATTATTATAAATTTTGTATTATATATATATAATACTAATAAAATATTGAAAATGACACCCTCGCATGTGATGTTACCAAATACCTGACATTCACAAATGTTATGTCGCACCTAGCGTAAACCCAGTATCCCTGATCTAATGGTGGTCTCATATTTCTGATGTGATACACCATTATAAAGATACTTATTTTTTATAAAAAAATTATAATAAATATATTAAATGAGATTACAATCGTGCGTGATGTTACCAAACTCTCAATGCACAAAAATGATATGTCACGTCTAGGGTAAACACCACACCCTAGACTTAACGGTGGTCTCTGATTTTTCATATAATACACATTTTGAAAGATACATTAATTTTTATAAGAAATTATATTAAAAATATTAAATGAATTACCCTCATGTGTAATGTAACAAAACACCCGACACACACAAATATAATGTCACGTTTAGGGTAAATCCAACATCTCAAACCTAATGGTGATCTTTGATTTTTCATACGATACATAGTTTGGTAGATACTTAATTTTTTTTATAAAAATTTGTAATAAAAATATTAAACGAATTACCGTCACATTCCATGTAACCAAACACCCGACACACACAAATGTTATGTCACGCCTAGGGTGAACTCAATATCTCCGATCTAATGATGGTCTCAGATTTCTAATATGAGACTCCATTACAAATATAATTCATTTTTTTGTAAAAAATTATAATAAAAATATTAAATGGAATTACCATCGTGCCTGATGTTACTAAAGTCTCAACCCACACAATCGTTATGTCACACATAGGGTAAACCCCACATCCCGTATATAATAGTGGTCTCAAATTTCTCATATGAGACACCATTTGAGAGATATTATATTATTTTTAAAAAATAGCGTGCGTCTGATATAATATATTTAATATTTTTATTCTATATGCACTGAGCCTCTACGAGCCCTGTAATCCTATACTAACCCAACACCTCACTCTGATCATATTTCATAGAATATTTCAAAGTGTTAAAATTTAATAATAATTTGAAATTAGTCAAAATGATTAGTAATAATTATTCTTATTTATATTGTTTTTTAGATAACTATGGACACAAGAAGTATACGCCAGTTTAAATTAAGCGATTGTGATTGGTTAAATCATTGTAAAAATCTCAAAGGATATAGTATAAATCCTATCAACATTGAAGGCATCGAAACATTTATATCATTTTCATAATCAAATTCAGATTTTGTTTATAAAGAAACAATTAAATTTTAATTTTAGAAATGTGATCTCTAGAGATTTGAAACATTGGACAATGTTGGACTTCATCTATTACGTTTTGGTTTTCGGAAAGATTATATTTTTTGGTATTAACTTGGTGAGCATAATTTATTAGAAAATAAAAATTATTTGGTTTTAGATCCATCATTTAAAAATTTAGTACAGGTGGCTATTGGTCCATCTATCTAGGAAGTAACAACTCAGAATGATATTCCAAATCCTGAATCAAAACCTTCTCAGTTTTACAATTTGTTGAAATCTTCTGAGGATGCCTTATATCCGGGATACAAGTTGAGAAAACTTGAAGCTGTTACAAAATTTAAGGCTATTTAATCAAATTTGGAAATGTTAAATAGTTGTTTTGATCATATATTATTATTGGTTAAATCATTATTTCCTAACATAAATACACGACCTGCAAGTTTCTATGAAAGTAAGTGATTGATCCTTAATTCGAGTCTTAGTTTTAGAAGATTTATGTGTGTTCAAATAGCTTCATATTATATTATGGTGATTATGAATCATTATTTAATTGTCCAACATGTTGAGAATCAAGGTATAAAGAGGAACAATAAGGAAATTCTAGATTTCGTATCAAAAAGTTGAGGTATTTTCTAATTATAACTCATTTACAGTGTTTATTTATGTCTCACAACACAGCTTCATTGATGACATGACATAAATCAAACATTTATATCAGTAATAAATTAAATCATCCATATAACAATGATTCAGGGAAACAATTTGATCAGATGCAACCTTATTTTGATTCAGAACCTCATAACATACGGTTGAGTTTTTTCTACTGATGGTTTTTTTCCATTTGGCACTTATGGTAGTCAATAATCTTGTTGGCCTATTTTTATTAATCCATACAACTTAACTCCTTGGATGCTGATGAATAAACCATACATATATTAGGTTCCCTTAATTTTAGGACATCTAAATAATATTATTAATATTTTTTTGAAGCCACTAACTGATGAGTTAATTTCATTATAGAACAACAATGTGACTATATTTGATATAGCTATAGATCATAATTTTACACTAAAGGTTGAATTAATATGGATGATTAGTGACTTCCCATCATATGTTATTATCTTTTTAAGGGTTGGTGTCCTCAGAACCAACTGTTTTGTACTTTGATTACATGAATGTTCACTTATTATATATTGTTCATTGTTCTGCATGACTATAATATAATAATGTCCTGGAATATTTGTTGCATTAATAAGGTCATAGCAGATCCCCGCTATGATGAGAACCTTAAAATGCTATAACAATATTCTTAAATAAAGTTCTGCGGTTGGATGACATACTACGACAGGAAACATAGTATACAGACCGTCATGTGCGAGTACTCGTAAGAAGACGAGACTCTCTCTCATGGAGTTCGCACTTGGTAATCTCTAAGATGGGAGATTATGAGAACAGACCTGCCGGTAGTAATTCCTCATGTCTTGGTGTCATCGGATATTGCTATCTGCGAGCGTGTGTAATGGTTCTTAGACTAGAAGATTATCATTAACTCATGTCATGAATCGCGAACTTAGATTTACTGACGAAAACCGTCACACATACATTTGGAAGAAAGTAGGGTACGTTGGGTGCGTCACGAGTGACATGTTGTTAATGGATAAGTTGATGAAGGATTTGTCCCTTCTATTTATGGAAGTTGATATCTCGGACCTTTGATTGAAATAGAACTGTCGCATTAAATTCCATGGCAATGGTGTAAACGACGAGTTTATTTCAGGTAGTCAAAGAATGAAGAATCAAACATATAGGTTTATGACACTGCCATGAAACCTGCTTGAAGAGATATTAGACAAAGGGATTAAATTACACAGTAAGCGTTCGTATGAGGTGATACGTCAATGCGGCGTCAACTTCTTTCTCTTGGTCGCCTTGACCCGTTGCTAGACAGTAATCTTGGACTTTAGGCAAGCCCGCCTAATGCTAATGAGAAAGAGGCCTAGAGGGTCACACACTAAGTGTATCCAAGTATCTCAAGTTGAATTAAGATTATTCCCGTACGTGGTTTAATAATTATTCAAGGAAGCTTAATTTGTTTTAAATGATGGAGGAAAAATAAAATAAAAAAAGTACATGCCGTGTATTATTAAATGTACGCGCCGTGTAGTTTTATTTTGGAAATGAAATGAATAAATGGAAACATGATATACACACCGTGTATATTTAATGTACACGCCGTGTAGTTTTCAATGAAAAACAAGTACACGCTGTGTACTTATTATTACACGCCATGTAATTTTTCTAGTCGGGATTTTGAAAATATAATATCATTTTATTAAATGATATTTATTATAATCAGCGTGAGCGCATGTCAAGGAATTAATTATTCGACATGTGGGTTTTCAATAAGATTTAATGAAATAAATGAAACGCGTAACACGTTTATTTATTGTCATAAATCTACAACCTCAAACTCGATTATAAATATCCTCACAACCCCAACTCTTTTCCTACACAAGAGAATCGTTGTGCACAACATCTCTGGAGAATTATTTCAAGGCCGAAAGAACATCTTTCTCCAAGAACACTCTCAAGACCGAGAGAGATCCTCTTCCATCGGATCAAGACTATCTAAGGCGGACAACGCAAACAAAGGCTTCTCCACACTAGCACACGGAGAATCCTTTGGTGACGTCCAGAGATACGAGGTACATGTGTGGATCACCGCTAGAGGGAGTCTACACTTGGCTTCTGTGACGTAATGACGGATCACATCGACAACGTGATCAAGAACATCAATGAAGAAAGAACACCCAAAAGGTATTTATTTATAATTAATTAAATTAATTATAATCAACCTATAACAATCCTTGTTTGTGGTTCCGGGACAAACCATCTTCTTTGTCTTTTTCTGTGATTCGATCTGTGGAGACTAGCGTTTATCGTCATATTGATCCCAAATTGATCATTACTAATGACAAAAATCCAAGTGGGCACATCCACCCATGCGCTTCCGCTGCACCCGGAATCTTCAAATGGTATCAGAGCGAGGTTACAACGTTGATTATAGTTATTTAATTTTCATTGATAATTTACGCATTTATATTTGATTCAATTCGAAATATATCATTCTATTTATCTGAATAAACAAGATCTATTATTCCTCCTTCATTACTTGATTCATATCACAGAAATGACCTTTTAATTTTAATTTTGATTAAAATAAAAAACGAGGAATTCATCCGGAAGAGTCGCTCTTTCTGTCTGTACAACACGGGATTACACAACGTGTAATTAAAACTACACGCCATTTACTTAGGTTCAATGAACCGGCACTGGTCTGCCAAACCACGCCATGTGAATTGATTATACATAAGTATTAATCACGCCATGTTGACCAGAATTGAACAACGCGTGGGAACCGGAATACACGGCGTGTATGTTGGAACAACACGCTGTGTAGTCCGATTCGGTACAGGTGAAACCGTGTACAAGGAGAAGCCGTGTTCCGCGTACACAGGATTTCCAAGTCGGTTACCGCGTAACAAGGAAGTACATACCGTGTATGATTCATCTACACGCCGTGTACTCCAAAATTTCCAAAGTAGAGAAAACACACCAAAGCCCCGACGTGTACTTTGGAAACAAGGTGAAAAGAAATACACGTCGTTTAAATATAAACTACATGCCGTGTACTTTCCAGAAATGGAATTTCACCAGGTTTCCTCCAATGTACAAAGACCCGTACAAGGAATATGGATGAGAAGAATTTCAAGGAAATTCAGAAAGGAATTTAAGATAAAGAATTAATTAATTATAAGATCATAATTAATTGAATTCGAGCACGGCTTATCTTAAATGAAATAGAGATTAAAAGAATTTGAATTCTAAATATGCGTAAATGTCGTTACATGCTGTGGATGATCATGATCTAGACCAAAGACCCTTTTTATGTGTATGGTTTCATTTAAATTTATTTAATTTAAATTTTTTGGCCTGCGAGCCTTCTTCCAATAAAATATAGGGCCTGTGTGCCCATGGTTTCTTTAATGTAAACCCATGTAATGGAGGATCTCCCAAGCCAGAGGAGACGGTTCAAATCCCGAAGCTGAGGCAAAACCGACGCAAGAAGATACAATGGTGGACAGGTGGGAGCTGCAAGACACGAACCAATAGGTTCAAGGTGTTTTCCCTAGGTCAGGGTTAGCTTATCAAACCCACTAGATAAGCTAACCAATAGAAGCTCATGATCATGCCATCTTATTTTATTTCTGTCTGATTGTATGGTTTATTTATTATGTATGTGTTGTCGCGATCACATAATTAATAAAATGAAAAAGCATGCAAAGATGGAATAAAATAAAAACCGGACTATGCGTAAACATTATCAGAACATGGTTAATCACTTAAGCAAGTATCACTTAATATTAACAAGCATGTGATAATGCAAAACTACGCATAAAGACTAAAATACCTCAATACCATATTAAGTCAGAGCATGCCTTTCATTACCTGATTAAGGGAAAGACTCAATAAAACTATGTGTTTGACCAACCCTTGTTGGGACACTTAATTTTATAAAGGAATCCCTTATGAAAGGTTTCAGGTTGACTTAACCATATTACATCAAAGGAAGTAGCCCTTTCTAGATTTGATGTAATATTGGAGGCAAGAGTTGAGGAAATCCAATTTAGGATTTCAGGATTGGGGAGTCCACTCAACAGATCAAGGAACTATAAGCTCACAGTTGGCAAATACCTACCTACCTAAATACCTTCAAATAGCTTGACCAACCCTTTTTGGGGTTATGCGAAGGGAAATATGGATCCTTGACACTAGAATGTCAAAGCAACTGGACATTCCGAGTTCAATGGTGAGGGCCATTGGGACTTGATAAAATACTGGGAGAATTAATTAATTAATTCATTATTTCTCATAAATTATAATCAAGAAAGTACGGATAAATCTGATCTTTTAAATTGTAGAATCAAGATGACAAACTCATCAACCACATTTTCTCTGCGATCAATACTGGATAAAGACAATATCCTCATCGGTAGTAACTTTCTGGAATGGTTTAGGCGCCTTCGGGTTATCCTATGCCATGAACGAAAGTTTTACGTGCTGGAGTCCTCACTTCCTGATTCCCCTACCCCAAGGGCGAGTGATGAAGATTTCCTAGTCTATGATCAACATTTGAACGATGCACTCGACGTTCAATGTTTGATGTTATCATCAATGTCTAGTGAGCTCATGAAGTCTCATGAAGACATGGATGCCTATATCATGCTCGAGCATCTCCGTGGTCTATACTAGGAGAGAGCAAGACAGGAAAGGTTTGAGATCTCCAAGGCTCTATTTCAGAGCAAGCTTGGAAAGGGTGCCCCATCCAGGCCTCATGTAGTCATGCTCATTGGATACATTGAGCGCTTGGAGGTTCTAGGGTTTAAACTCCCCAAAGAATTGAGTACCGATCTCATTCTTGCATCACTCCCCCAGAGCTTCTCAAACTTTGTTGTGAACTTCAATATGAACAACATTGAGAAGTCTCTGTTTGATCTTCTCATCCTCATTCGCCAAGTGGACACTAACATGAAGCGTGAAAATCCTTCTGTCCTCATGGTGAATAAAAGGAAAGAGAAGGCAAAGAGCTTTAATCCCAAAGCTTCTTCAAGGACTTCCAAGAAAAGGAAGATCAAAGGGGAGGCAAAGGAACATGATGCTGTTTGTTTTGCATGTGGCAAGAAGGGCCACTGGAAGAAAAACTACACCCAGCCAAGGAAGCAAGGGGAAGCTTCAGGTGCGTTTGTTATCGAATGAAATCTATCTGTTTCTACTAATTGGGTATTATATACTGCTTGATGTGCTCACATCTGTATCCAAATATAGGAACCAAGTAGATTGAGGAATATTTATCGAGGGGAGGTAGATCTACGAGCAGCCAACGGAGCCAGACTTGCAGATGTAGCTGTCGGGGACTACCACCTCACATTGCCTACGGGGATGGTCTTGGTTTTGAAAGGATTTTATTATGTACCCTCTGTAACCAAAAACATTATTTCAGTATCCAGATTAGATACTTATGGATTCATCTTCAAGTTTGGAAGTGGATGTTGCTATTTTTATAAAGATAGCATTTGTTTTGGTAGGGCACATTTATATAATGGACTTTATGTGTTAGAATACACAAACCAAGTAATAACAATCAATAATAAAGTTAATTTACATGACTCATACCACACCCAACTTTGGCATCACTGGCTAGGTCATGTCAATGAGAAACGTTTGACAAAATTACATCAAGATGGGTATTTAGATTCTTTCGAACTAAAACCACTTGGTGTATGTCACGAGTTTCTACAAGGTAAGATGACCAAAGCCCCATTTAGTGGGAAAGGTGAAAGAGCTAAAGAGCTTCTAGAATTAGTTCACACAGATGTGTGTGAACCATTTACAGTTGAAGCAAGGGGTGGGTTCTCGTACTTCATAACTTTTACTGATGATTTTAGTAGATATGGATATATCTATTTAATGAGGTATAAGTCATATTCTTTTGATCGGTTCAAAGAATACAAGAATGAAGTTGAGAACCAGCTTGGTAAGAAGATTAAGAAACTCTGCTCAGATAGAGGATGAGAATATCTTAATCATGACTTTATTAATTTCTTACGGGAGTTTGGGATTCTATCTCAACTCACTCCTCCTTACACACCGCAGTGGAATGGTGTAAGTGAAAGGAGGAACCACACCCTGTTGGACATGGTGAGATCAATGATGAGTCATGCGAGCCTTCCACTATCCTTTTGGGGATATGAATTACAAACAACATCACACATACTAAACCAAGTACCAAATAAATCAATAAATGGTATTCCATACGAGTTATGGAGTGGACGCAAAGCCATGTTATCAAATTTACATGTGTGGGGTTGTGAAGCATTTGTTAAGGCCTCTTCAGGTAACAAACTCGCGCCCCGAGTCACAAAGTGTATCTTTATAGGATATCCCAAGGAAACAAGGGGATATTACCTATACAACCCCTTAGACAAAAAGGTTACAGTGGTAAGACATGCCATATTCCTTGAGAGGGATCACATATCCAAAAGAGATAGTGGGAGAGAGATAGACTTTGATGAAGTCGAGGCTCAAGATACACATGAGTTGGTACAAGAATAGATTCCACAAAGCCCCGTGGAAGAACAATCTGTTCCAGAGACACAAGAACTGTGTAGGAGCACGAGAGAGGTGAGAGAACTAGAACGATATGGTTTTCTTTTCACCGAGGATGGTGACTCATTATTGGTTGACAATAATTATCATCTTACCTACAAGGAAGCAGTTGAAGGCACAGACGTTGCCAAGTGAAATGAATCCATGAATTATGAAATGGATTCCATGTACCAAAACCAAGTCTGGATTTTGGTAGATCCTCTAGTTTATGTAAAGCCTATTGGTAATAAATGGGTATTCAAGAAGAAACTGGACACGGAGGGGCAAGTCAGCACCTATAAGGCATGACTGGTTACAAAAGGTTTTAGACAACGTCAAGGAATTGACTATGATGAAACCTTTTCACCGGTTGCGATGCTGAAATCCATCAGAATCCTATTGGCCATTGCTACTTACCATGACTATGAAATTTGGAAAATGGATGTCAAAACAAATTTTCTTAACAGGAACCTCCAGGAAGATGTCTACATGACACAACCTGAAGGGTTTGTGACTCCAAAGGATGACAACAAGGTATGTAAGTTGCAGAAATCCATTTATGGATTAAAGCAATCATCAAGGTCATGGAACATTCATTTTGATGAAGTTGTTACAGAATTTGGCTTTGTTAAGAACGAATGTGATCCTTGTGTCTAAAAAAGGTTTAGTGGAAGTGCAGTTTCTTTCCTAATAGTATATGTTGATGACATATTGCTAATTAGAAACAAAGTACATTTCTTACAATCAGTTAAGGCATGGTTGCATAAATGCTTCTCCATGAAAGACTTGGGCGAGGCGGCATACATTCTTGGGATCAAGATCCATCGTGATAGATCGAAGAGAATTCTGGGTCTGAGTCAAAGTACATACATTGACAAGATACTGAAGAGATTCAGTATGAAACAGTCTAATAGGGGATTGTTGTCAGTGTCACATGACATTCATCTTTCCAAGAAAATGTGTCCTCAGACACATGAGGAAAGAAAGAGGATGAAAAGGATCCCTTACGCATCCACGATTGGGTCCGTCATGTATGCTATGCTATGTACGAGGCTAGATGTTGCTTACGCATTAAGTGCAGTAGACAGATATCAAGTTGATCTAGGAGACCACCATTGGATGGAAGTCAAGACTATCCTTAAGTATCTGAGGCATACTAAGGATATGTTCCTAGTTTATGGAGGAGATGAGGAACTAGTCATCAGAGGACATGTAGATGCTAGTTTCCAGAATGATCAAGATGACATGAAGTCGCAGACTGGATACATATTCAGTTTGAATGGAGGTGCAGTGAGCTGGAAGAGCTCAAAACAAAGTGTGGTGGAAGATTCTACAGTAGAGTCTGAGTATATCGCAGCTTCTGAGGCAGCTAAAGAAGCAGTATGGATGCGAAGCTTCATCCAAGAGCTGGATGTTGTACCGAGCAGTAAAGATCCTATCACACTCTATTATGATAATACTGCAGTGGTGACACTTGCAAAAGAGCCAAGGTCACATCAGCGGACAAAGCACATACTTCGGAAGTATCATCTCTTGAGGGATTTTTCTCAGAGAGGTGAAGTTGTAGTGAGCAGTATTTCCATGGAAGACAACGTGGCGGACCCATTGACTAAAGCCTTGACTCAACAGAAACATGATCATCATGTGAGGTCTAGTGGACGAAAAGTCGTAGGCAGTTGGCTCTAGTCCAAGTAGAAGTTTGTAAGGGTTGGTGTCCTCAGAACCAACTGTTTTGTACTTTGATTACATGAATGTTCACTTATTATATATTGTTCATTGTTCGGCATGACTATAATATAATAATGTCCTGGAATATTTGTTCCATTAATAAGGTCATAGCAGATCCCCGCTATGATGAGAACCTTGAAATGCTATAACAATATTCTTAAATAAAGTTCTGCATTTGGATGACATACTATGATAGGACACACAGTATATAGACCGTCGTGTGCAAGTACTCGTAAGAAGATGAGACTCTCTCTCATGGAGTTCGCACTTGGTAATCTCTAAGATGGGAGATTATGAGAAAATACCCGCCAGTAGTAATTACGCATGTCTTGGTGTCATCGGATATTGCTATCTGCGAACGTGTGTAATGGTCATTAGACTAGAAGATTATCATTAACTCATGTCATGACTTGCGCACTTAGATTTACTAACGAAAACCATCACACAGACATTTAGTGGAAAGTAGGGTACGTTGGGTGCATCACGAGTGACATGTTGTTAATGGAGAAGTCGATGAAGGATTTTTCACTTCTATTTATGGAAGTTGATATCTCGGCCCTTTGATTGAAATAGAACCGTCGCATTAAATTCCATGGCCATGGTGTAAACGACGAGTTTATTTCAGGTATTCAAAGAACGACGGATCAAGCATATAGGTTTATGACACTGCCATGAAACCTTCTTGATGAGATATTAGAAAAAGGGATTAAATTACACAGTAAGCGTTCGTATGAGGTGATACGTCAATACAGCATCAACTTCTTTCTCTTGGGTGCCGTGACCCATTTTTAGACAGTAATCTTGGACTTTAGGCAAGCCCGCCTAATGCCAACGAGAAAGAGGCCTAGAGGGTCACACACTAAGTGTATCCAAGTATCTCAAGTTGAATAAAGATTATTCCCGTACATGGTTTAATAATTATTCAAGGAATCCTAAGTTGTTTTAAATGATGGAGGAAAAATTAAATAAAACAAGTACACGCCGTGTATTATTAAATGTATGCACTGTGTAGTTTTATTTTGGAAAGGAAATTAATAAATGAAAACAAGATATACACGCCGTGTACATTTAATGTACACGCCGTGTAGTTTTCAATGAAAAACAAGTACATGCCGTGTATTTATTATTACACGCTGTGTAGTTTTTCCAATCGGGATTTTGAGGATATAATATCGTTTTATTAAATGATATTTATTATAATAAGTGTGAGCGCATGTCAAGGAATTAATTATTCGACATGGGGGGTTTCAATAAGAGTTGATGAAATAAATGAAATGCGTAACGCGTTTTTTTATTTTCATAACTCTACAACCTCAAACTTGATTATAAATATCCTCACAACCCCAACTCTTTTCCTACATAAGAGAATTGTTGTGCACAACATATCTGGAGAATTATTTCAAGGCCGAAAGAACCTCTTCCTCCAAGAACACTCTCAAGACTGAGAGAGATCCTCTTCCATCAGATCAAGACAATCTAAGGCAGACAACGCAACCAAAGGCTTCTCCATGCTAGCACCCGGAGAATCCTTTGGCGACGTCCAGAGATACGAGGTACACATGTGGATCACCGCTAGAGGGAGTATACACTTGGCTTCTGTGACGCAACGATGTATCACATCGACAACGTGATCAAGAACATCAATGAAGAAAGAACACCCAAAAGGTATTTCTTTATAATTAATTAAATTAATTATAATCAACCTGTAACGATCCTTGTTTGTGGTTCCAGGAAAAACCATCTTCTTTGTCTTTTTTTGTGATTCAATCCATGGAGACTGGCATTTATCATCGTATTGATCCTGAATTGATCATTTCTAATGACAAAAAGCCAAGTGGGCACATCCACCCACGCGCTTCTGCTATGCCCAAAACCTTCAATCTTGATGAATCACATATAGTCTAAAATCATGTCCATACTGCATGGATGAGAACAAAGTGTTTATGCATGGTAATGAGAAAAATACTAGTTTTGTTGTCTTCCATCGAAGATTTCTTCCTACGGACCACCTTCTTCAAAGGAACGAAAATAATTTTATAAAAGATTGAATTGAAAGAGACAGACCTCCAACAACGCTCTTAAGTATTTAGGTAAAATCTATCATCTCTACATTACCTCATGTTACTTTTGTAACAACCCTAAATGAACAAAAAAATAAATGGTTTTGGGAAAGATCATAATTGGATAAAGTGGAGTATTTTTTAAGACCTTTCATATTGGTCTGATTTGTTGGTTCGTCACATGTTAGATGTAATGCATATTAAGAATATTTTTTTTGATTACAAATTTTATACCATTTTGGACACACCGGATAAGACCCAATATAATGTAAAGTTATGGTTAGAACTTTCCTAGATTTTCAGACATCCTGAACATAAATTATTTGAAGATGAAAGATCACAAAATTTAATGAATCCAAAAGAATATTATACACTTTCTAAAAAAATTCATATATTATTTTTTGAATGGATTATAGATTTGAGGTTACCAAACGATTGTGCTTCTAATTTGTCTCACTGCATTAGAAATAGGAATATTACTAGTTTAAAGTCACGAATTCCATGTCATAATAGAAATATTATTACTTGTTGGTATTAGAGGGCTGTTTAATTATTTAATTTGGGATGTGTTGACCAAAATATCATATATATTCTGATATATTTTTATAGAAAAATAAGATTATGACGCATTGAGTATGCTAAAAAAGGATATTGTTTTAATTTTATTTAAATTGGAGAAAATAATCCCTCCCGGCTTCTTTGACTCAAATTTCAAATTTCAAATTTCTACTCTTATTAGTTTCAATTGAAATATACTTCAAAACATAATCAGATGGGTCATAATGAGATGCAAGTTGATAATGTTACAAACAATCTATTGTCATTTTTTAATTTGAATGAGATTGGTTTTAGTGGTTATTGTGATCAATAGATTTCTAATGAATAACTCCACAGAGCTTATACATATGTTCTTATGAATTGTGAAGAAATGAAGCAATTTGTGTATTAAGTAATACCTTATTATTATTTTTAAATATTTATAAAAGATACCTTTATTTAGATTAATTTTTTTGTAGACTATATGATGAACATATAAAAAAATAATATATACAAATTACATATTCTACTCTTGAAGAACGTCATCAACAAAATTTTTTTATATTGGTTTCAAATATTGATAAGTTAATTTAATTTAAATGGAAAAATAAATCAATTTTGTAGCGATATCTATTATTAATAATTTTTATTGTTTGCGGGTAACACAAAATGAAAATAAAATTGATATTAGATTATGTGTGCTCAAAAAACCTCAATCGAAATTGGTAAAATCTTATAATGGGTTTGTGGTTAATGGATTTTGATTCCATACATGCATATATGACGACTCAAAGAAATCAATGAATAGTAGTGTTTGTTTAGAAGGACATCATCATAAAGAAAGTGAAGTTGATTTTTATGGTATGCTAGATGAAATAATTGAGTTATGTTATCCGAGAAGAAATTATGTTATAATGTTTAAATTTCATTATTTTGATACTGATTGAAGGTTACAAGTTTATCCACGACATAAAGTTGTTGAAATTAAATTTAATAGTCTTCTTGCATAAAATAAACCATTTATGTTGGCACATCAAGAAATGAAGTTTATTATGACAATTACTATAATGTTTTAAAAGATTTGAATAACTGATGGAGTGTGATAAAAATGAAATCACATGGAAATCAGTTTTCTGAAAATGAAAATGGTTCCATATAAATGTAGCATACTGAAAATTTTCAAGAAACATACCAAAATATAAATTTTACCTGATGATACATAAGTATTGATGATGAAACTCCCCAATTAAGGGATAATGCTATAGATAATGTTGATGTAGTAATAAGGTATGATGAAACTAAAAGTTGTATGGAAGTTGATGATGTTGAAGATAAGGATGAAAAAATTGTTCTCAATGAAAATGATGAATAAGATGACAATTGATTTATTATATTTAGGTATTAATTAGTTTTTTTTATATTTTATATTTGTATTGAAAATTTTTTATAGGTAAGATTTTTTTATCAGATGGATGGACTCGATGGTATCTTCTATTCCTTCCCTAATGCTATTAATTATTAGTTTTTTATATTTTATATTCGTATTAACATTTATTAATAGGTAAGAATACCATATTCTACATTATACTTATTAGTTTTTTATATTTGATATCGATATTAAAAAATATTTATAGGTTAAATTATTATTTTGTGGCATTTATTTATAGGTAATTATTATATTATGATATTTATTAGTTTTTTATATTTGATATTTTTATTAATAATTCGTTATAGGTAAGATTATTATATTCTAGAATTTATTAGTTTTTTATATTTTATATTTGTATTAACAATTTATTAGAGGTAAGAATATTTGTTTCAGATGACTGGAGATACTCCTGATGATCTATTTCTTCCTCCCACTAATGCTAGACTTCCTGCTGATGAGCCCAATTCATCTGATTTATAGGATACTGTGCTTATTCAGAGGGGGAACTGTCCTGCTTAATTGATGATTCTGGATCCTGTTCTAGAGAGATGACCATCTGATGATTTAGATCCTTGTTTATGGAGGTATGTTTAATTATTTATGATATTTTTTATATTAAATTTGTGTATCAATTTTGGTAATAATTTTTTGATTATTTGTTTTTATGTGCATAGTTTTTCGCATTTAGCTATTTGGAAGGCTAGTGAAATTCTAAGAAATTATTTTTAAGAGATTTAATGAAGAAATTACTCTCTCTTAAAGGTTGGAAAACTTCTCCCAAGCATCCTGGAGGCGATCCAAAGGCTTCTATTGGCGAATCGAAGCCGGATCCTTGAGGTATGTGATTGTTCTCCTTCGTTCTTGATCGTTTTTTTAGATCTACTTAGATCTACTTCTCATCTTCTCTCGGATTCCAAGATCTACACCCGTTATGGGTAGATCTATGTGTGTGGATGCCAAGTATGATGAGTTTTGGTATTGGTTGTGTTAGGATAAGTTATCTAAGGAGGGTTTTTGGAGAATCGACCTGGTGTTCTTGAGCATTCTTCGCCCGTTGCTTGGTTTCGCCTAATTTGTTGAGGTAGGTGGCTTCACTCTCGATTCCTCTTTCTTAGAACTTGAAGGCTTAGTTCAAATTGATTAAATTTCTTGGTTTTAATTGTGAAATTGTGGTTCAAATCATGTTATAAATCTTCTTTAGTGATGATTTATGGGTTTTGGCGGAATTGTGGGAATTGAAAGAATGGTTTGTGCAAAGTTGTTTGGTTTTAATTGTGAAATTGTGGTGCAAAGCATGTTATAAATTTTCTTTAGTGATGATTTATGGGTTTTGGAGGAATTGTGGGAATTGAAAGAATGGTTTGTGCAAAGTGTTTTGGTTTCTTGATTTTAAAATGGTGATTTTTAAATATGGCTTTGTTGGATTTGGAAAATGGTTTGCGGGAAAAAAGGTTTTCAATAAAAGTGTTGTTTTATTGAAATGGTTTTTCCATGGTTGGAATGGTGTGGTTTTTGGTCATACTTGGTGTGTGTGTTCATATTGCATTTACGAGGCTTGGTTGAAATATGATGTTGTGCTCAGTGCCAAAAGTGTAATGACACATGGGGAATAATTACCTTGTGACGACTTGGTAGATCGATGAGAAACCGATCATGATTATCGAACTGTCATAACAATGTATGCATAGTTGATTTCACGGCTTGTGAAATGGTTGGTTGGGTGGATTTATGAAATGGAATGAATGTGCCAAAATGGAAATGTGAATTTTATTGGAAACTTTGCTTGGTTGCTTTTCCTGAGAAAGATGGTTTTTGTTGGAAAAATGGTTTTTGTTGGAAAATGGATTTGACATGGAACTTGTTATATCATGAACTGTTTTGGAATTGTTTTATATAAATTGTTTTATATAAATGTTCTAACATGTTTTATCCTAGAGGCATGGGTTGGGAAGTCATCGGGGAAAACCTACTGAGTTTCATTACTCACCCCCTGCTTTGGCACGTTGGTGCTTTTGCAGATGTCATATACCAGGATGTTGGCAAAGGTAAAGTGTCACATGTTTATAGAACCACTTCATGATACTTGGGCTGGTTCGTGATGTTGGAGCTTGGAGCTAGTTGATCATGGAGTTAGGTTTTCATCTTGTAGTCTTTTAGTATGTCTTTCCACTATTTACTCTGTTTTAGTGTTAGTTTCCACTGTGGTACTCTTAGTTGGTTTATGATAAAATAAATGGTTGAGTTGTCCTAGTTTTTATCATGCATCATTTAGTTGATTATTTTGGTTATGGTTGTTAGTTATGTGGTATGTTCTAAAAGGTAAATCATCCCTCATTTGTTTTGAAACCCTTCTACATTTATTGCCAGCCTTTGGCACCTTGGGGATGTCACTTAAGGCCAAGTAATGACTCATTGCACTCTCAAGCCAATGAGAATAAGCGGGTCATTACAAATGGTATCAGCTTGTTCGGTCCTTGCCTAAGAAGTGGTCATCGATGTTCTTGGTCTTGGAGTTGAAATTCCTTCTTGTCTATTTCTTGGGTGGTCATCTTAGACAGAAGTAGGATTGTCGGAACTTGAAAATTATAGTATAAAAGGATGTAGATAACCCGTTTATGCTTGAACTTCAAGTTACCAGGGTGTTGGGTACATAAGTGTTTTGTATACACTTCTAGAATGTTGGAAATCTCATTGTCACGAGTTTAGCCAATGAGATGAGCATGACATGCATTGTAGAGGAATGACTTCCCACTAGGATTGCATATCTCATTGTGAGGAATGAGTAAGGATTTGGTGTAAGTTGCCAATTTTTGAAAAATATAGAAATTGTTTTCAACTGAAAGACAACAGGGTATTTGGTGTATTTTGAAAATGGGTTGATTTTCAAAAAGTTTGTTGAATGTTTTCAAAAATGGTTGAACATGGAAAAATTTTGTTTTGAGAACAATGTTGTGATAGAATTTGAAATACTAAGCCTTCAGTTGCTAGGAAGTGAGACTAACGGCGTATGTTCCTTGTATAAAAGATGACACCTGTTAAGCGTCATAGAAACCAAACGGAAGAGGCTGTAGAGAATGTGGTCGCACCCGAGCCACATGTGAACCAGCAGCTAGTACAAAGTATAGTTCAATCGTTTTAGGCTGTGGACACAGGGAATCAGAGGGATGAGTCAAGGCATGTAGACCATTTTTTCCAGTTCCAGAAGCAGAACCCACCCATCTTTCGAGGTGATTCTGAACCATAAAGGGTGGAGGTGTGACTGATTAGGATGAATCGTATCTTCGACTTCATCGGCACACCAACAGAATTGAATGTAAAGTTAGCGACGTATATGCTGGAGGATCTTGCATGGCAGTGGTGGGAGCTGGTGGTGCAGGCTAAGGTGGATCAAGGCCTGGGCTGGGAGGAATTTGAGGAATTGTTTAATAAACAATTCTATCCTCACACATTCAAGATCCAGAGGACAACTGACTTTTTCAGCCTGAAGTAGGAGAATCTCTCTATCACGGAGTATGCGGCTAAATTCATGAATTTAGTGCGCTTTGCACTGGAAGTTGCTACAAGTGCGTCACTGAAGGAACGCATCTTTGAATCAGGGTTGCGACAGGAGATTCGTTCGAAGATAGCTGTGCTCTGTATTACAGATTATACAGAGATGGTAAACAGAGCAACAATAGATGAAAGAGACATCTCAAGAGTTATGGGAGGAGGAAGTATGATGATACCCACTGGAACGGGTGAGAAATCTAATGCTGGGAACAAGCGGAAGAGGGACACCTACTTCCAAGGTGGGAGCACAAATTAGAATCAGACGGCTGGATCAGTGAATCTTCCTCCACAACCCATAATGAAAGCTGGGTGTTTTCAATGTGGCGCGATTGATCACATGAAATGAGAATGTACAACACCACCGAGAGCATGCCACAATTGCAACAAGATGTGACATCTTTAGTGATATTGTCGCAGTGCTCCACGGTTGGGTGTTCGTGAAACTTCTTAGGTGTCACAAGCATCTTATGCTTCGACAGGGCATGGACAACAAAATCAGTCTCGCCAGCAAAACAGAGCTAGCTATGGTGATTCCAAGAATACCATGACTCCTCAGGAAGGGCAATCTCAACAAGGCAATAAGGAGCAAAGTGCAGTAACAAAGCAATTGTATAGAGCAGAACAAGTGATTGTGGATGACCAGTCTGGACTGTCTACGGTGAGAGGTATGATTCTTTTGAATTCTACCCTCATGAAAGTGTTGTTCAATACCGGTGCATCACATTCTTTTCTTGCTTCTCGTATTGCTGATTTGTTGAACTTAAAACTTGAAATGATGCCTCCTATGATAAAACTTCAAACTCCTCTCGGTGAAAGAAAATGTAGAGCCTTCATGTGTAGAGCATGTTCTATAACTATTGATGGAGCTGAGTTGAAATGAGATTTCTCTGTGCTAGAGATGGATGTCTATGATATAATCCTGGGTATGGATTGGTTGATAGAGTTCAGGGCTCACATCGACTGTTATAGAAGAACAGTCAGTTTCGTGACTGAGGATGGCGTCGAGCATCTCTTTAGAGAAGAAAGAGTGGCGAAGGCAGGTGCAACAGGCTTGTTGGCACCAGTAGTGGCAAAGATCTCTTACCAGTTGGCTATGTTAAACTTAGAATCGATGGACGAGATCCCGAATAATAGTTTTCCAGTAGTCTTGGATCAATTTCCTGATGTTTTTCCTGAAAACTTCTTAGGGTTACCACCAGTGAGAGAAGTGGAGTTTACGATTGATCTCCTTCCGGGGAACAGTCCTATCTCACTTCCATATTATAGGATGACACCAACAGAGTTAAAGGAATTGAAAGTGCAGTTGGAAGAACTGGAAAGAAAAGGTTTTATTCGGCCAAACATGTCTCTGTGGGCAACACCAGTTTTTTTTGTAAAGAAAGTAGATGAAACTTTGAGGCTATGTGTGGATTATCGTAAACTTAACCAATTTACAATAAAGAATAGATATCCACTTCCATGCATTGATGACCTGTTTGATCAATTGATGGGATCTCAGTGGTTCTCCAAGATTGACTTGCGGTCAGGATATCACCAGTTACAAGTTCGGAAGGAGGATATTCCAAAGACAGCCTTCATAAGCAGATATGACCACTACGAATATGTAGTCATGCCTTTTGGTCTTACGAATGCACCAACAGTCTTTATGGCATTGATGAATTAGATATTTCAGCAATATCTAGATTCTTTTTTTGTGGTGTTTGTGGATGACATATTGGTGTATTCAAGAACAAGGGTTGAGCATAAGAAACACTTGGTGATAATGTTGCAAATATTGAGGGACCATCAGTTGTATGCCAAATTATCAAAGTGCGATTTTTGAATACAAGAGGTACGCTTTCTAGGCCATGTTGTTTCTGAGAAAGGTGTTTCAGTGGATCCAGAAAAGATACAAGCTATTATTTCTTGGCAACCGCCGAAGAATGTCTTTGAAATAAAAAGTTTTCTTGTTCTAGCTGGTTATTACTGACGCTTTGTGCGTGAATTCTCACGACTAGATTCACCTATGACAACATTGAGAAAGAAGAACTGTGTATTTCAATGGACTGAGGAATGTCAGAGATCTTTTCAAGAGTTGAAACTTTGCCTTACATCAGCACCCATCTTGATCTTTCCTGAATCAGGACAAGGGTATGTGGTGTATTGCGATGATTCAGGAACAGGGTTGGGATGTGTTCTAATGCAAGGAGACCATGTTGTTGCTTATGGTTCAAGGTAGTTGAGGGTTCATGAGAAGAATTACCCAACACACGATTTGGAATTAGTTGTAGTTGTCCATGCCTTGAAGATTTGGCGTCATTATCTCTTTGGCGAGAAGTTTACTATATTTACAGATCACAAAAGTTTGAAACACATTTTCTTACAGCGAGATTTGAATATGAGGAAGAGGATATGGATGAAGTATCTTCAAATGTTCGACTTTGACTTGATGTATACACCAGGTAAGGGCTATTCGGTGGCTGATGCATTAAGTAGAAAGTCGTATGCTCAGTTGGCGAAAGAAGCTTCAGACGAATGGCAGTTGATGTTGGTCTTAGCCGACATGCATGTGGAATGTGAAGACTGAGGTCATGTTGCGGTTTTATTTCTAGTTGCGCTTGTTCCTAATTTGGTGGAGATAGTAAAGGAGGCACATGCATCCGATGTAGACTGTGTTGCAATGAGTTCAAAACTCAATGGTGGGGAGACCATTGAGGGATGAAAGCTGGATGAGAGTTCAGTTTTGCGGTTTCGAGATCATATGGTTATACCTTTAACTGCTTAGGAACAATTCCTTCATGCTTACCACCATTCCATATGGGATACACATCCGGGTACACAAAAGATGTATAAGGCGCTGAAGGCGCAGTTTTTGTGGAGAGGCATAAAAAGGAGGGTGGCTGAGTTCATCTCATGGTTCTTAACTTTTCAGCAGGTTAAAGTAGAGCATCAGAGACCAGACGGTATGTTACATTATTTACCTATCTCTGTGTGGAAATGATATCAGATAACAATGGATTTTGTTACAAGTCTTCCAAGAATGGTCCGGAAACACGATGCCATTTGGGTGATAGTGGATCGTCTAACCAAGTCGGCCCATTTTATCTCTATTCGTGAAACTCATACGGTGGAAGATCTTTCAAAAATCTATATCCGAGAAGTGGTAAAGAGACATGGCATACCAGTTTCAATCGTGTCTGACAAAGATCTGAGGTTCACATCTCGTTTCTGGCGATCCTTACAGAAATCCCTGGGAACTCAGTTGAATATGAGTATGGTGTATCATCCTCAAACGGATGGACAATCTGAAAGGATGATATAGACGTTGGAAGACATGCTGCAGGCTTGTGTAATGGATTTTGGTGGCTCATGGGATGAGCATATACCCTTAGTGGAGTTCTCATACAATAACGGTTATCAGGCCTCGATACACATGCCTCTGTTTGAAGCACTGTATTAGCGTCCTTGTCGTTCTCCACTATGCTAGGTGGAAACAGGTGAGACTTCACTAGTTGGGCCGAGCCTTGTCCAAGAAACGACGGAGAAGATTCAGTTGATTAGAAAGAGGATGGAGACGTCTTAGAGTCGTCAGAAATCTTATGCAGATCACCGTCAAAGACCGTTGTCGTTCGTAGTAGGTGATCATGTCTTTTTGAGAATCTCTATAAGGCTTGGACATCGTCGTTTTGGGAAGCGGGGAAAATTATCTCCTCGATATATAGGCCCTTTTGAGATACTGGAACGGGTTGGAGAGGTGGCATATCGGTTGGCATTACCACCATGGTTTAGTTCAGTGCACAATGTGTTCCATGTATCTCAGTTGAAGAAGTATCAGCCCGATCCTGACCATGTGATCAGATGGGACCACGTTGACCTAGAACCGGATGCTTCGTTGGTACATATCTCGGTGCGGATTGTGGATAGACAGGATAAAGTCTTGTATGAAAAAAGCATCGGTCTAGCGTGGGTTTTGTGGCAACATGGTCAGATTCAGGAAGAGACTTGGGAACGCGAGAAATAAATGAGAGAGCAGTGGGCATAACTCTTTCAGACAAGCTATGGTTTTCTACTTTCCGGGGACAGAAAGACCAATGGTGGGGAGAATGTAGTACCCCCGGTTTCTGGTATGTAACCTTTACTTGATGCTTTTCTTGGTTTTAAAAAATAAGGGTGACGTATGAGAGAGTCGGGAGATCCTAGATTGATGTTTTAAGCAAAGGGGAATGCGCACGGTCGGTGCACGATTAGGGGAAACCGTGCGATGAGGCCATGCGAGAAGGGTGGCTGAGGCAGTTTCTAATGCATGGTTAGTGCACGGTTTATCAAACCGTGCGGACTAACCATGCAGGCACTTAAATTAGATCCTTAAATTGTGGATCTAACTCGTTTTTGCCTCTAATTATTTCATTAAAGCTCTTAAGCGGCCATAATTTTGGATTAATCTCCCTTGAAGGTTGGAAAACTTCTCCCAAGCATTCCTGAGGTGATCCGAAGGCTTCTCTTGGCGAATCGAAGCTGAATCCTTGAGGTATGTGATCGTTGTCCTTCGTTCTTGATCATTTTCTTAGATCTACTTAGATCTACTTCTCATCTTCTCTCGGCTTCCTAGATCTACACTCGTTATGGGAAGATCTATGTGTATGGATGCTAAGTATGATGAGTTTTGGTCTTGGTTGTGTTAGGATAAGAGATCTAAGGAGGGTTTTGGAGAATCGACCCGGTGTTCTTGAGCGTTCTTCGCCCGTTGCTTGGTTTCACCTAATTTGTTGAGGTAGGTGGCTTCACTCTCGATTCCTCTTTCTTAGAACTTGAAGGATTAGTTAAATTGATTAAATTTCTTGGTTTTAATTGTGAAATTGTGGTGCAAAGCATGTTATAAATCTTATTTAGTGATGATTTATGGGTTTTGGAGGAATTGTGAGAATTGAAAGAATGGTTTGTGCAAAGTGTTTTGGTTTCTTGATTTTAAAATGGTTATTTTTAAATATGGCTTTGTTGGATTTGGAAAATGGTTTGTGGGAAAAAGGTTTTCAATAAAAGTGTTGTTTTATTGAAATGGTTTTGGCATGGTTGGAATGGTGTGGTTTTTGGGCATACATGGCGTGTGTGTTCATATTGCATTTACGAGGCTTGGTTGAAATATGACGTTGTGCTCGATGCCAAAAGTGTAATGGCACATGAGGAATAATTACCTTGTGACGACTTTGTAGATTGACGAGAAACCACTCATGAGTATGGAACTGTCATAACGATGCATGCATAGTTGATTTCACGGGTTGTGAAATGGTTGGTTGGGTGGATTTGTGAAATGGAATGAATGTGCCTAAATGAAAATGTGAATTTGATTGGAAACTTTGCTTGGATGCTTTTCTTGAGAAAGATGGTTTTTTTTGGAAAATGGCTTTGACACGGAACTTGTTATATCGTGAACTGTTTTGGAATTGTTTTATATAAATTGTTTTATATAAATGTGCTAACATGTTTTATCCTAGAGGCATGGGTTGGGAAGTTATTGGGGAAAACCTACTGAGTTTCATTACTCACCCCCTGCTTTGGCACGCTGGTGATTTTGAAGATGTCATATACCGGGATGTTGGAAAAGGTAAAGTGTCACATGTTTATAGCACCACTTCGTGATACTTGGGTTGGTTCGTGATGTTGGAGCTTGAAGCTGGTGGAACATGGAGTTGGGTTGTCATCTTGTAATATTTTAGTTTTTCTTTCCGCTATTTACTCTGTTTTAGTGTTGGTTTCCGCTGTGGTACTCTTAGTTGGTTTATGATAAAATAAATGGTTTAGTTGTCTTAGTTTTTATCATGCATCATTTAGTTGATCAGTTTGGTTACAGTTGTTAGTTCTGTGGTATGTTCTAAAAGGGTAAATCTTCCCCCATTTGTTTTGAAACCCTTCTTCATTTATTTCTAGCCTTTGGAACCCTGGGGATGTCGCTTAAGGCCAAGTAATGAATCGTTGCACTCTCAAGCCAATGAGAATAAGCGGGTCATTACAATGGTAGCGGCCAAAGGTTTGTCTGAAACCATGCGACCCTCTATGAGAAACCTTATGGTGAAATTTGCGTGTAATAGGAGGCCACATGATTTGTGTGAAACCATGCATGTAGAGACACACGACCATGTAAGGATCTATAGATGAGCAGATGATGTGCGCATAGGCTATGCATGGTTTGTATAACCTTTCACTTAGCTGCATGCTTAATGTCATTTAGGCAGTGGGTGTCCACTGTTAAGTGCACAATTGGTACATAGTTTGGGAAAACCATTCGAGACAACTGTGTAGGGTTAGGGATCCTAAGAAGTGGGAGTAGCATGGTTGGTGCATAGTTTGGCCAACCGTGAGGCCAAACAATGTGATCTAGTTTTGGGGGTGAAATTTCTATTTTCCCTTAATGATCCTCAAATCCCTAATTTATCTTTTCCTCCTCCCTTTCCAACTGGTGGCTCCTCCCTTCTCCCATGTTGAGCTCTCATCCTCCCTAACCTAGGAATAATGGTAACTCCCTTATCTGAATTCAAATTCGAGCACCATCAGTCTCTATGGACTCCTCTTGGACTTCCCTTGATGGCGTCCCACAATAGAGGCTTCGGTGGAATGCCCTTGATAGTGACACCACTTTCATCAGTGACTTGGGCTGGTGATTCAGGTGGTGGTGAATGGATCTGGTGCTGCTTCAAAATTTGTTCCTGATCTGAATCATCTTTGGTTCATCGGTGAGGGTGTGAGATCTCAAACGGTGTGGTGTGGTCCGTAGGTTTATCCTGGTCTTTGGTGGTATAAATCTATTTCTAGAATAGATCTGGTTGGTTTCTACGCTTGCAGACTTAGGTCCGACGACAATCTTAGGGTGTAGGGGCATTGGAAAACTTCTCGGTGGGATGAAACTTTGGTGGTCGGCCTCAAGGTGGGAAGTGACATTGTAGACCAGTGGATATGGTGCGATAAGGACCTAGGGTGTGTCAGGTCTCCTGTGTTGTTGGTGGATTTGGGTTTTTCCACTAGGTTATTTTCCATTTTTAGGTCTTCAGGCATGGGTCTCTTGGTCACTTCTGTGGGACTGGTGTGATATTCGATCTCTAGCCTTCAATCATGTAATGGGTTCTCTTACTTGGGGCTTTCGGGCCACTATAATGAGTTCTGTACTGGGTTTTTTAGTGGGTTGATCCCTTTGGGCCTACAAGCGTGTAATGGGTTTTCCCTTACCCATTTCAAAATGGGGGTTTATGTTGTCTTTTTTCTCTTTTAATAAAGGGTCTTTCACCCAACCCTTCTAATAACTTATCATGGTGCTAGATCTTTTTCCCTATTTTTAGGGCGTATGTCTGTTTATTAGATTTATTCCAAACCAAACAAAATCAATGATTAATATTAGATGAGTGAAGCATCCATGGTATAAGGTAGGTGGTCTATAGATTTTCCCCTAAATTTCCATTGAATTATAAATGTTTCCATTGTTCTTCACTCTATCCTTTGCTGTGTGTATCCCTAAAATGAGTTTCTTCTTTTTAAATTGGCATGCACACCTTGTATTACTCCTATTGAGCCTTGTTTAGTAATTTGAGGATGTCAACCACAATCAAAGACACCTCTTGGGTGTGCTGACTTTAATTTACCCTTTATAACTAATTGAATAAATTCCCTAAACTCCTTCTAACAGTTCAACTTGTACTAATAATGGAATTTCCCCTTGTAGGCATTTGTAAAATTGATAATTTCACCTCCCAAGTTACATGTTGAAACTATGTGTTTGTTTTTCCATGTTTTCTAGTTTTTCTAAAATTCTTGTTTAAAGTGAATTGAGTTATGAATCTTTTATTTGATGCTTGATTATACTCAATGAATTGTTTGATAAACAATGACATGTTTTTTATAATAAAACCCCTCAGATGGGGTGTGTTGTCTTCTAAATTAAAAAGTGGTGATTTTCTATTTATGTCATGCTTGTTTTATGGATTTTAGTTTCCCATATTCTTTCATGAAAATGTTAGATATATGTCATGTTTAGTATATGGACTCTTTTTTTTTATTCCTAAATGTATTCTCTTCTTTTATATAAATTTTTATTAAACCAAATCACCTCCTAAGTTCTTGTCTCAACATATTAAACGAGTCGCTATGTTTCAATAGATCAAATGGAATGAATTAAACAGAATGGATTGTCAGGATATAATTCCTTCCTTTAATGATTTAAATGGTACGATTGAAATTCCTTGAATGAATTATATGATTTAATTGAAATGAATTATAAAGGGTGGAAAGGCTACACTGATCGTTACATGCTTAGTTCATGTTTTAATTAAAATGTGATTCCCTTGTTTATATTGGGCATGTGGACTACCTTAAGAGGCAATTCCTTATTATTATTATCATATGATTATGCCTTATACATAGGATTTGGATGATGGAAAGGGTTATGTTGAGCATAACGATATCACACTCTCTTACATCAGGTGTTTATCATGACGTCTTACACCATTGAAACTATGTGGAAGATGGGCATGATATACCACGTCCCTTTTTAAGCATTGACATGAAAGATAAATCACTATTGTTTGGGTGTTAGCATGAATACACACTCACCATCTATAGTGATGAGCATAATGTCTCCCAGTCATTACGATATGTAGGGAATGAACCCTTTTTCTTGAGCTTATAGTCTTGTTCAGACTGGTTATGGATGACTGAGTTACACCCCGATCCATCCAACACATAATATTCTAGGTATATGTCCACTTACATCTGTACGTACTTGATTCATATAGGTGGATTCAATATATAACTAAACTATATATATGTTATTACTATATATATAGTTTCTGATCAAACACTTATTCTAGACATGAGACAAAGTAGGTAGAGTTGGCCAGGTGTCCCACTGAAACCTTAGATGACTGATATTTATTTATTTAACACTACTTATTATTCTGTTTACCTGTTCGCTGCCTTACTTTATATTCATGGACTAGATTTAGTTATAGACACCTTGGGTGGTAACCTATTGAGATTTATATCTCACACCCATCTCGGGCTGCCATCGCACTAGGGGTACCCAAGTAGATCTCATTTTCATTATACTATGGATTATTGCTTGTGATTTTATTCTTGTACCTAGGATTTATGAGAAAGGAACTGAGATGGAGCTCATGATGCTCGTGGAGATCACCCATGGGGCTTTTATCTCATTTCTTTATCCATGTACTACCCTATATCATTTTACTTGCTGTATTTCTACTATTTTAGTTATGTATCATCATATGTAGATGCATGAATTGCTATATATTGGCATTGTCCATTTATATTCACTTTATATTATTCTTTCGCTACTCTGTTTTTGATTTATTACTGCTTCTATTCTTAATTTTTATTTGTTATACTGTTTTACTACTTTGATATGAGGGTATAGTATCCCCACTATCACCTCCCAAGATTCTCACTGCTAGTTGACAACCACTAGTATACAGGGAGAAATGTTTATGGTCATGTGACCCACCGGTCTAGATATCAGTTTAGTGGTCATTCGGGTAGGGATGTTACAAAGTGGTATCAAAGCCATTATTTTCCTTTGTCTTACTTTTTTGGGCTGGTAGATAAGAGACTAGAAATCCGTCGATGCTTGGTAAAGAGCCATTCCTAGGATTAATCAACCCACGTATAGGGAAAAGTCTAAGTGGTCAGGTATGGGATTACTGTTCATATTGTTTTTTTATTAAAATTGATTTTGATTTCACCTTGAGTGAGTGGAATAATTTTCACTACTTATTAATTTATGAAATGTTTGGTATTTTCACTTGAACTTGTACAATAAGGAAGTAGCATTACATGCATCATTATAGGAACATATAAATTCACATGCCATGCATATGCTATGCCATGTAGTTGCATTTGTAGCTTGCCTTCTGATTCTGATTGTGTTCCTTGAGTGTTATGCCATGCTTTTATTATCTTTAGAATGCCTGCTTATATAATATGGTTAGGCGATTATATGCCATGTTGCCTATTTATTTGGCATTTCTTTCCCATGTATTTTTCTTTTGA
The DNA here is from genome assembly GCA_963277665.1 of Viscum album. Lineage (NCBI taxonomy): Eukaryota > Viridiplantae > Streptophyta > Magnoliopsida > Santalales > Viscaceae > Viscum > Viscum album. The sequence continues at coordinate 1,073,352,043 of OY728157.1, read as the reverse complement.
ACTTGTTAGCATATTTCTCTATGTTTATTGCCTGTGATAATATCCATTTTTTGTTTTGATATACATGTGGTTGCATGGGTTTAATTTATTGGTTGCAACTAAATGGGAACCAATTTTAAGTTGTAAGGTGTATGGGAAAAGGTAACCAATGCATTAGAACTATCTTTTGATCTTTGTATATATATCTATAGTTCATTGTTAAAATGTTAACATTGCTTAAGTTCAAAATTTTAAAGTAAATTGGTTGCTATTAATGGGATCCAAATTACAATATGTTAAGTGTTTGGGATATTTATATATTGGAAGAGGGAAACCCATATAATCAAACCATTATATATAACCTTTTGATATATTTTTAAATGGTTATAAATGAAAAAACTGTTTAAAAATTTAAATTGATTGATGATTTCCACTATTAAGGCTTGTACCTTTATTACTCGGGCATCATGACCTATACGATTAACTTTCTAAATGCACAACTGGACCCAAGTAGGTCAGTTGGGACATTCATCTTGTGAGATAACTCTCTACATTTGTTTTGAAACTTTGAAAATTAATCAATTGCTATTGGGTTGCATTATGATGAACCCAAGTCAGCTTAGATGGACCCTCGTAGTCCGTCTTATCTTTTACCAAGTGATTTGTTTTATAACTAGTACTTGATTTTCCAAGTTAAATATTTTATGTATATAAATATTGAATGTGAATCAATGTGATGAATTGAAAATGGATCCTTAAGTGGTATCCTTAGTTTAAAACCCCATGTAATGTTAGTTTAAATTTCTTTTTGAGTTTCCTTGGAATGGAAATGTGAAAATTTTACATAGGCCCTTTTCCTTTTTATAAATGGATTAAATAATAGGCGTAGGGCCTAGTGAAATTCATTTTATGTGACCTAGTGATAGGTTCAAAACTTATGCTTTTGTAAGGGGCTATCCCGAGGTCGGTAGCACCCTTAGAGCTTAAATGCCTTACTAAAAGTTATGAGTTTTTAACGTATAGTTCCATTCGAGTGTCATTTTTCCTAGTATGACTCTTAACTTCTAAATGATAACGTTGTTTGGATGGGTGGTCATGGAATCGTTGACCTTTTTTATGGGTGTGAGCATCGATTAATGCTTGGTTTCAGCAGGTTAGACATGCCTTTGGCATGGTCAGGTGCTTAGTAGGCCATGTGAACCTCTCTTCTTCCTCAATAATGGAGAAATTAATACTTATTCATCCTGGTTAATGGTCGTATGGGGAAATACGACTCAGGGTTAAATATCAAGTAAGAACCACCTGATACTCAGATACGTAGGGAGGAAAACCTATAGATAGTATCAAGGATGTGCCATCTTGCTTCAATAATCTCAAGGTAGTGTGTGTTCATATACATGTAACCCGTTGAGTTTCTTAATGATATAATGAACCAGTTGAGTTCAGTGGAATCATTGAGCCTTGAGCTATTGAGTGTTTTCTCAATTCATCTCCAGAGTAGTGTGACCTGGGTGTTAAAGTAATCAAATTCTTCCCAATTCTTGGGATGACATTCCAAGCAGATCAATTTTTGTGAAATGACAGTCATGTTGATTTTGGATTTCATAAAAAATGATATGGTGTTTATGATCATGACTTGAAGAAGTGACATCCGTACGTTTAAGGTGATTCTGATCTAGTGTGCTTATGAACAACTAGTCTATCTCTCCTTTCGATGGCTAGGACATTCCTAAGATGGTGACCATCATGTTAGTTCTTGTGAATAAATGTCCTTCCGGGTAGAAGGAACACAAATAAGGAGGGCCATTTTGAAAATAGCCAAAGTGGTTTTCAAATTACCTTGAGGATTGCAAGTTTTAAATCATGTCGGTGCTTACTTGGAAGCCTGAAATTGACATGGTTGGCCATGTATACAATCCTTTATAAACACCATTGGTCATGGATAGACTTTAGTGGTTAAGCTTGAGCAATCACATGATGCCTCAGGTGGTAAAGGCTTGTGATTGGATAATTATGGTGTATTGGTAGGTGGAGCTGAGCTTCTTCTAAGAAGAAGACCAGTAGTGGTTTTACTGTTCTTCTTTATGGTGTCTGGGTATGGTTGGTTGGAAACCATACTGAGCACTTCATCTTGAGGTAGTATAATTTTCCCAAACCTTTATGGTAATCTTTGATATCCTCTTAGTGCACTCTTGCGTTGTGATGATCATGTACCCTACTTTGACGTCATCCTTGATACACTAAGAGAGTGTCAGTTATACAGTGAGATAAAAGTTCCAAATGACCTTCTATTTTAATGAATAGGATTTAACGGAGTTTTCCACTGAATACATGGTTTTTGTTGAGGCATGGTTAGTCCTTAGTGATACCTAGGTTCCCATGTAGGAACACCTCTGAGGGACTCTTGGAAACCAGTCGTTTCCTTTGACTTGAATGCCAAAAAAATTCCACTCTAGGCTCATTCAATTATATGATGTGAACATTTTGGCCTTGTACCAACATATTACTTATAAACATGGAGTGTTTCCTACCTTGGTTCAGTTCTTTGTACTCTAGTTTAATGAATATGAGTTTATCCCTGACTTTTTTTTTGATCGCGAAGGTGTTTTTGAAAGGGGTGATGATTACAATGGGATGGATATAGGTTACACCCTTATTTTTACTACTTCATGAATGTTTTAATGGTATGTTTATGGAATTATATAGAAACATCATTGGAATTTAGGTGTAGACTTTGGTGAATGTGCTCATGGTGAACGCGAGATGACTTGGAAGAAGGCATTGTGGTTCAGTTCGTAATACACCAACTCTCAAAGATGACTGTTTTTGAGATAATTTAGTCAGAGTGTCTTGATATGTTATCTTTATTGTTTGATGTATATGGTCGAATAAAAAATCTTTTTGAGGACATCATCAGGTCAAGGTGGGTGTTGTGTAAAGGTCAGTTGTGAATTTCAAGGAAATATTTTGTAGATAGTTTTAGTTATGTTGATAAAGATCCAACCATTTATTTATCATGAGGTCCCTAATATGACATAATAGGTAATCTGGTTTTCCCAGTTGATGAAATCATTCCAAGAGCATCATTATAACTCTTAGGGGTGTGACTTTTAGGCAATTCCTATGGTGGAGGTACTGTAGCTCGGAATTGAACCCTTTTAATGTTACAACCTATGGTGGGGAGAACCATCGACCATATGATTAAAGAGATGAAGAAAAGATCATGTATCTAGATAAATAGGCTTAGGTAAGCACCGTTATGGTGTTGCAATTGAAAAAACATCACTCGATCAGGTTTTGATGTCTTAAGTTTTGTATGCTTGAGTAATGCTTGGAGGTGACTTGGGAGTTTGGAAATGCAACATGACCATTTGAATGATACTTCATGACCCAAGAAGGTCGGGTGATGTTTTAATTATTTTCCCTAAGTATTATCAGAGATGATAAGTTCTAAGGTGGAGAGGTTGTAATGAACCATTTTTCGAGCCAAGGTAAAATTCCAAGGGATTTTGAATTTTGGCATTTGGTGGATGGTCCATTCTTTGAACCGAGATTCATAATGTAATTATGATAGTTTTAATGCTTAGATGAGTTTTTTTAGACTTGGTAAAAGGACCTAGGGGTAACTCGAGTGTTCAATTGAGTTTTGGGAGTGTCAGAACCCAAAAAATCCAAAACAGGAAAAAACAGTAGAGGCACACAGTTTGTCTGAAACTGTGTGGATTTCCAAGAGAAACCAAAAACTCCAAAACATGAAAAAATAGTAGAGGCACATGGTTTGTCTAAAACCGTGTGGTTGTCCAAGAGAAACCATGTGGGGAACTTTGTGTGAAGTAGGAGGCCACATGATTTTCCTAAAACTGTGTGTGTAGAGTCACATAACCATGCAAGGATATGTTTATGAGTAGATGAGGAGAGCACAAGATACACCCGGTTTGTCTAACCGTGAACCTAACCGTATGCTCAGTGCCACTTAGGTAGTGGGTGTGCACTGTTCAACATATGGTTGGCGCACAGTTAGGGAAAACCATGAAAGAAAATCGTGCAAGGTTAGGGTTCCTATGTAGTGGGAGACACACAATTGGTGCATGGTTTGGAAAACTGTGTGAAAAAACAGTGTGTCCCAGTTTTGGGGGTGAAATGTCTATTTTTCCCTTAATGATCCTTGATTCCATAATTTCTCTTTTCCTACTCCCTTTTCAGTGGGTAGCTCTTCCCTTCTCCCATGTTGATATCTCCTCCTCCCTAACATAGGAATGGTGGTAACTACCTCTTCTGAAGTCATATTCGAGCGTTGTTGGTCTCTATGGACTCCTATTAGTAAGCTTTACATTCCTTTTTTAATATTTTTCTATTTAGTTTCCTCTCAACCAAGTTATCACAATGAAAGCTATTTTCCCCTATTTTCAAGGTAAATTTCCATTTATTAGATTTATTCCAAACCAAACCAGACCAAATAAAAGATTGATATTGGATGATTGAAGTGTCTATGGTATAAGGTTGGTGGTATATTGTTGTTTCCCTAAATATCCATTAAATTAAGAATGTTTCCATTATGCTATTCACTAAAATTTTCCATGCATCACCCTAAAATGAGATTTTCCTTTTTAAATTTCAATACACACCTTGTATTACTACTGTTGAGCCTTGTTCAGTAACTTGAGGATGTCAAACACAATCACGGACACACCTTGGGTGTTCCGACTTTAATTGAACCTTTATTACTAATTTAATAAATACTCGAAACACCTTCTAAGAGTTTGACTTGGATTAATAGTGGAACTTCCCCTTATAGTCATTTTTACAATTAGTAATGGAACCTCCTAAGTTCCATGTTGAAACTATGTGTTTGTTTTTCCATGTTTGGTAGTTTTTCTCAAGTGCTTTCTTAAAGTGAATTGAGTTATGAATCTTGTATTAGATTCTTCATTATACACAGTGAATTGTTTGATAAATTTTTTTATGTTTTTATAATAAAACCCTTCACATGAGGTGTGTTGTCTTCTAAATTACAAAGTGGTAATTTTTTATTTATATCATAATTGTTTTATGAATTTAAGTTTTCCCTATGCCTTCTTTCAAATGTTAGATATAAGGAATTTTTAGTTCATAACCTCTTCTGTTATTCCTAAATGAACTTTCCATCCTTTGATAAAAATGTTTATTAAACCAAAGCACCTCCTAAGTGCTTGCCCCGACATATTAAACGAGTTTCTATGTTTTAATAGATAAAATTGAATGAATTAAATGGAATGGATTGTCATGATGGAATGCCTTAAAAGAGTGTTTTAAATGGTATGATTGAAATTAATTAAATGAATTAAATTATTTAATCGAAATGAATTGTAAAGGGTGGTAATGCCACACCGATCATTGCATACTTAGTCATGATTTAATTAAAATGTGATTCCCTTGTTTATATTGGTCTTGTGGATTACCTTAAGAGGTAATGAATTATTATTGTATTATATGATTTTGACTTATACATATGATATAGATGATGGTAAGGGTTCATTTGATCATGAAGTGATTATGCTCCCTTATATTAGGTGTTGAGAATGACACCTCAAACCATTGTCACTATGTGGATGAAAGATATGACGCACCACATCCCTTGTTGATTGTTGACATGACGTCACACTCACTGTTGTTCGAGTGTTGGAATGATGACACACTCACCATATTGAGTGAAAATAATGACGTCTCCCACTAATTATGAGATGTAGGGCATGTACCCTTTTGCTTGAGCTTATAGGCTTATTAAAACTAGTTATTGATGACTCAGTTATGCCATGGTCCAACCAGCACCTAGTATTCTAGGTATATAGACACTTACATCCATATGTACTTGGTTCATATAGTTGGATGAAATATATAACTAAAGTATATATATATATTATTACTATATATATATATATATATATTTCTTGATCAGACACTCATTTCAACCATGAGTCGAAGCTGGTAGAGTTGGCCAGGTGTCCTACCAGATCCTGAGTTGAATAGTATTTATTTATTTAGCACTGCTTATAATTCTATTTAGCTATGCACTGCCTTAATTTATATTCACAGACTGGATTTAGTTGTATACACCATGGGTGGTAACATATTGGGATTTATATCTCACACCCAACTTGGGCTTCCATTACATTGGGGTACCTGAGTAGATCTCATGTTCAGAGGACCATGTATTATTGCTTGTGTTGTTATGCTTGTACCTGAGAGTTAGGATCAAGGGACTAAGCTAGAGCTCATGATGCTCATAGAGATCTCCCATGGGGATTTTATCTATTTTCTTTATCCATGTACTATCCTTCATTATGTTCCTTACTGTATGTCTACTGTTTTAGTTATGTATCATCATCTGGACATGCATGCATTATTGTATATTGGCGTTGTACATTTATATTCAGCTTAAATTATTCTTCCTCTGCTTTGTCTTTCATTTATTATTTCTTATGCTTTTGATTCTTATTTATTATACCACTGTAATACTCTGATATGAGGGTATAGTCTCCCCACTATCACCTCCTGATACCCTCACTGCTAGTCGACAACCTCTAGCATACAGGGAGGTACGCTTGAGGCCATGTGTCCCACCAGTCTGGATACTAGTTTAGTGGTTAGTCGGGACAAGATGTTATAGATATATTGTGATCCTACTAGATAGGAGAGACTTTTAAGAGGTGGTCATCATTTGGACATCAGATCCAAAGGAAGAAAGAGGTCACACATGGGGTCAAAAGTCATATATTTGGCATACATCGAGGAAATATTGTAAGTGATATTATTTATTAATATATATATATACTTTAACTATAACATGTTTGTTATATTATAGAGGCCAATACTGACCCATATATTAAAATGTTTGAATTTTATTAGAAGATATATACTGATCCCCATATAGGAGAAGTTGTAGGAGACCGACAGTGCTATATTATGATAAGTAATTTATTAAAAAAATTTAGGGATATTAATTTTATTGTTATTAAAATTTGTAATTTGATTTGAAGGAAATGTATGAGGATGTGACTTATTATTCATGGGATTGTCAAGCTGAGAGTGAACAAGATACCACTGGTGATTCGGGTTTTGATGAGGGGGCTTGGATACATGCGGCTTTTCATGGTTTTGAGAAAGGTATGATGATTTGTATTGGTTCCCAACTGAAATCTATGAGTTATTATGGTACTTCTACAATGTCATCAGTGAGATCGAAGGGAGCCCATGTAGAGCCATCGTCAATGCTTTCATTTGCTGCATAGTATGATGATATGTCAAGAGTGTAGGATGAGATGATATAGCATATGCAGAAAGAGAGGGAGGAAGAGTGTGAGCAGTAGCGTCAAAGAGATGAGCATATGTTGAAGTATATGCGATGGCTTGCGCATGGAATTGGTATGGAGTTTTGTCCCCCTAATCCTTGAGTGATCCTCCTCCACCTCATGCAAGTTGATTACTTGGGAAGTTTTGTGACTATTTTGTAATTTTGGATGAAAAACATATTATGTTTCATATGATGTATTACTTTTATGTTCGTTTTAATTGTTTTAATTTTTTTTGATTTTTTTTGTAATTTTTTAATTTATTTATTTTTAATTATTTGTAATTTTTTAAATAGTTGTATTTTTTAAAAAAAAAAATTAATTTTTTTTAATTTTTTAATTATTTAGAATTTTATTATTAATTATTATTATTTTTAAATATTTTTAATTATATTTAAATATTTTTAATTATATTTAAATGTTTTTGTTTTTATTTTTTATTTTTTAATTATATTTATTTTTAAAAATTATTTCTAATTACTTTAAATTATTTAAATTTTATTTATTTATTTTTTTTAAAAAATATTAGTATTTACGAAAGACCGTCATAATTGACTTTTTTGAAAACAAAGATGAACACCATTTGTGACGGGCACCTAACCCATCATAATTAATTTTTATTTGGGATGAACCGTCACAAATACCTTCATTTGCGACGCTATTTATTGTAACACCGCATTAGTGGCGAACTTCCATCACAAATGGCATTTCACGACTAGTTTCTATCGCTAATGAGCCATTGTAAATATCTAAATATATAGTAGGTAAAGACCATTCCACCCTACCGTAGGATTTTTAATAACACAAAATAGAAACTAGTAGTACTTATTTTTGGTATTGGCGTCGATTTAAACCATCACTAATTGAGTGAAACTGCCTCGGGTTGGATGCCACCTGTCACAAAATTATTTTGTGATGGGTTTTTAAAACCAATGATAAAGTTGACATTGAATTCCAACTTGTGGAATTTTCACCCATTTAGTGGTTGTTTCTGAGAAGTTCCATTGAATGTTTTTTTGACGGTGGTTATTTTGTTTTTAGCGGCGATTTTGCCTCTTAAAACTATCAAGAGTTTCACAGTAATTTAAACCACCACTATATTTAATAATATATAACAAAAATTTAAACAATTATTAATTTTTTACCATATATATAAGCGGTTTAAACTGCCTCTAATTTTTTTACCATATATAGAAGTGGTTTAAGCCATCACTATATATCACTGCTAACAAAAAATAAAAGTTGTAGAGACTGCATCCCGAGAAAAAAAATAGTAACATGAAATTTATAACATAAATATACTCTTTGACACAAGTTCTATAATAATAAGCAGTGAGATAAGTATACAACCAACACCAACTATGAGTTCATATAATAAGATTCACTAATACATTCTTGAAAACCACATTTAAAAAACTTATATTATATTGGTAACACGTTAAGGAAAATAAATATAATAATTACCAATCCAAATATCTATCATACACATTATGTAAAATCATTTTAAATATTATGTAGATCAACCATGATCCAAGTAGAGATTGAAAAAAATTAAACATGATTATATTGTTATGTTAAAACACATATCAATATAACATAGACAATAATAAAAAAACATACTAATAATATATATTTTATTTTACATAATATTAATAAGAAATATTATGCATTATAAGAATGTATAAAGAGTGTAATAATATGAAACTAAGGAATTATCATGTTATATACATGTATCCTCAATCAAAGAAGTATTTATTTTATATAAAATAGATTATTAAAAGTTTTTATTAGATGAAAACATCAATTTTTGAATTAATATCACTCATCCAATTACTATTTCCGGTCCAAACACTGCAAAAATATGGAAGAGGAGGGTTCAACTACCTGAACTTATGTTTAACCTAATTCCATAGTCCAAAGGAAATAAATAACATCATTGTCTAAGTGACTAAACAACATAGGATAAGAAACATATAAAATTCAATCTTCTACCATAATAGAAAAAAAATAAAGATCAATTTCACATCTCCTTAACAACCCAAAAAATATATTTTCATAATAAGGAAGAAGGAAGAGTTTAGTTATTCTATCAATAATTTATTTACAAATCACCATCACCAAATCCAATGTTACCCCTCATAACTACTCGCTGAACTAATATTGGCACCATCTCTATCTCCGTTTCCACTCCCTACTACCGACACTTGTATGAAAATTTACTTGAAAATTAAATAGTGTTGTATATTTAAATTTAAACTTAAAACCAATAAAATTTTGTGTACTAATTGATTATGAAGTTTTGTGATTTACTTGCTCACTCAAACCATCCATCGATGCAATATCAGCAGGTACACATCCAATTTCCTTCTCATATAATTCAACCAATGCTTTTTGCAGTGCAATGACCTTTACATCTTGCATCTGTACATGAGCCCCCTGCCACTGGATTATGATCCCCTATTGCTGAATTGTTCTTTTCATTGTAGTAAAATTAATAAAAGAATCTCTAGGTAGAGAGTAACAACAACTAGGAGTAGATGATGCTGCAATCCATGGTGACCTGCCAAAGACCGCAGACGATGATGGTTAAAACCCATCCCATGCACGCGACCGAGATGCTCCTTCCCAAGGACTTGACCAACTGGGTCATCCTGGGAGACATAGAAGTATTTCTCATGATTGGTATCCCATATATATTTTTTTACCTATAAATAAAATATCAATCATATTTAAAGAAATACATATAAACAATGTGACAACTAACAATTAGTTATTACAATAAAAATGGAATTCATACCCCAAATTATTTGACAGAATCATTCACATAACTCCCATTATATTTCGTATAAACATCTAGTCAAAGTTCTATTTGGGAGAATTGGTTCCCTAAATTCTCTGGATACATAAAATAAAAATAAATAAAAAATTTAATATATGAAACTAATAATGTTATCTTATAAATATTTAAACTAATGAAAATATTACCATATTCGGTTTGTTTCTTGAAAAAATCTTTGAACTGATAGTGTGGGGGATTCTTTATTTAGCTTGACTTGATGCATTTTTTCATAAAATATCATAAAATATATAACATGTAATTTAATAGTAATGTATGCAATGTCATATCCTTATTATATTCACACACACACATATAAAATTAGATTAAAATAATAATATATTTTTCAATACCATATGCTTCTCATGGAGATGGTTATCAACAAACACCTTCCACTACTCTCTAGGTACCCCTTTAGGTACCTTATCATACTACTGTTGAGTGTTCAACACTGTATCATTGAATTAATTTCATAATATCCATTTAAAAATTTTCCATTTCTTACGCAAAATTTTTAATGTCCACTTTCACGCGATAAGATCAGCAATAGTAAAGTGGAATAACATTTGTACAAAGAGATTCATTTTTAAAATATTAGAAATTAATTAAATAATGACATTCAATTGAGCCATAATGTTTTAAAATCACCTTTATATGAGAATCAAATACTTCATTATTCCAATATTGAGGCATATACCTCCAATAGAATATGTAATCGGAAGGGTAATGGGATTATCCCCCAACTGACTTAGAATCTGACCAAATAATCCCACAACATTATCTACAAAACCCTATAATAATCAAATGGGACAACACTGATAGGGGGTATATGGAGGGTGTCTCAGATACTATAGGGAGGGATCCCAATGGATCATTGGGCGTCTGTGTGGTTGAGTGAATGTCAACTGAGAGTTTCTGGGATCAGTGAAACACTTCTTCCTTGACATTATTGTTATTTAAACAAGAAAAAATAAATTTAGAACATATATTTCACAAAATTCATGTAGAAAAAGAAATTTATAAATAATAAAAAATGCACAATACTGAAAAACATAATATACATAGGTATGATAATGAATTACAGCACATACAAACAAATATAACATTTACTTTTTCAAAATTAAAAAATTCATGCATAAAAATAAATTTAAATACGATAATAGTCCCACAATACTAGAAATGAATAACATATAACATAGGTAGTTGATAATTTAATGGATGACTACACATACAATCATTTTTTCTTGTAATCATATCATTATCCTCCTCCATCATTACTTCATATACTTCACCCACCCTTACAATAAAAATATTTTCAATATCATGATAGACAAATAAGTCGGCTTCTTTCTATTTATGAGATGCAATTTTAGTGGTCAAATATTCCACTTCATCACCCATATCATATAAGTCTCTTTGTTTTATGTAAAAAACTACAATCCACCCTTTATCTATGAAATCTTCCACATAATATACCATTTTCACTTGTGATGTGAAGATATACGAATCATGTAATTCAGAGTCACTAACATCCATCAAGTGAGAGAAGTTCACAGAAGTAAATTGTAAGGAAGCAATTTCAATAATCTTGGTAATATCGGTCCACTTGCATTTGAAAAAACCAATATAAAAATTTACATGGTAGTTTAATTCGATAATATCAATCAACATTCCATAGTACCCCAATTCAAAAACTATAAATATACCACTATTTTGTATTTTTAAACCCTCTTCTTGATCAAATGTACAAAATTTGAAGTTATTCACATTGTAATAATTGAAATATCTATCCTACTTTTGAGGACCTTGAGCCAGAAACTTCAAATCATCTAAAAAATTAGTGTTAGTATCGGTATTCATGATATAAAAAAATTAATATACATTATTATATTTACAAAATATACAATTCAACTTAATATCTATATTGATTGCAATATTTATGAACTTACGCGACATGCGAATCATTCTATAAGATCTTTATTAATAGATTTTGTTATATCTTTCTCATTTAATTTTCATCTTCTCATTAATCTCTTTGTTTGTATCTTAATCTCTTCAATAAATGGATCTACAATTTCACTATTCAGTATCACATATCTATGTGCTTGTAATAATTCCATTTCTATCAATGTAATATTTGAGATCCTCCCAACTGACTGGCTAGTAGTAGGAAAGATTTTTGATTTCTCGTGTAGTTGAGATTGAGTTGATATGTCATCAACATGTCAAAATCAATTGAATCATGTCACAATAACATCCTAGTATCTAAAAAAATGCAAGACACTCCTATTATAAATAGACTTCATAAATAGATCCTTCATGTTGAGCATTATTTTTCACATATGATTTTAAATGCATAAGGTATCTGTGAAATAAAATAAATAAAACATAATTATGCATTCAATGAAGTTCAAAAAATTATTTAATTAAGATTATAAACATATAAATAAAGTATCTACCAATTGGATACATCCATAGATAATGTACAATACCTTCTAATTTGGTTTCCTCGATCAAATGCACAGTGAAATACATCATGAAAATAAAAAATGACAGAGGAAAGGCCATATCCATTGCAAAAAGTATCAATAAAAATATATTTTGAATGTTTTCAAGCTCATTTTTTTGAAGATTTTTCTTACATATTTTTTTGAATAATGTAAAAAATTGGGATATAACTATAGTAACCTTTTTAGGTAACAATGTACACAATGTCAATTGCAGTAAATGCTGTAATAAAATGTGTAAATCAAGAATTTTCAATCCATGTAACATATGATGATTTAATTTGAGATAACTTGAGTTATTACTTTAATTCCCATCAGATACTTTCACATGTTTTAAAATTTCAAGTAATGTATCTTTATCCATATTTTCATTTCAAAAATTTTTAGAGCATAATTTCTATTCTCATCTAGCCATAGATCATGCTTTATATTCATTGTTTTTTAGTCCTTTAAAGCATTAATATGGTCCTTCAAATTTCCATTCTCATTAAGTAATGTGAAGATCAAATTGTCACAATAATTCTTCTCAGTATGAATAACATCAATATTATGACACAACAAATTAAATTCCCAATATAGAAGTTTTTTCTTCCATTGTTGTGTACTGATTTCAAATGATGATTCACTTTGAACTCATTTCCCACTATCATTCAAATGAAGTACCTTTCCAAATTTTGTTTCAACATTTACAATTTTTTCCAATATTTCATAACCTTCTAAAAACTTTAGAGGTGGTCTATGATCAATAGACCCATTGAATTTTTATTTTTTCAACTCAAATATATGAGATGCATAGAGAAATCTATGATGAAACAAGAAACACCATATTTTACGGAAAGGTTGTCATTCAGTGTCAAAATAAAAGTTAAAAATAGGAAAAGAAAAAATCATGTAATTTTTACATCATATAAGTTCCCAAGTCTAGGGAAGTCACTAATGGTCCACATTAGAGAAACATGCATTTTGAACATTTTTCTAGAAGATAGATCATTTTTCTTAACACCATTGATCCATAAATCCTATAATTATTCAATCAGAGGCTAAAAGTATACACCAATATCATTTACAAGAATTGTTTTTCAAGGAATAATCATTGAAATGATAAAATACATTTGTTACATACACATTCATAGAGGTATATTTTAAGGGATCAAAACAACTCGCCAAATGCTATAACTGGTACTTAAAGTCCAAAATGGGTTGAATATATTGAAAACTAATCCTAATCAAACATTCCTAAGATCAGATTAGAAATTTGGATGTAATGAATCAAATTTATTCCATTAATTTGAACCTCTTTTATTTCAAATTAACCTATCATTGTTATTATCTATTTTAACCTCTTGGAAGCTCATTTTATTGAATAAATCAGTGCTCAAACTTTCTGTAATGTTCGATTCTACATGACAAATCCGGTAAAAATATTGATTAGGGAATTACTATGACGACCCATACTTTACATACATTTCTATTAATTCAAAATTGAAGCACACTTATTACAACATATGACAAAACCATGAAAGGACCGTATAGGTATAGTGTCTTTAGAAACTGGAAAGCATAAACAACTGGTTCATAAAGCATCTACTTTGCCTCCCATTTATTTCATCATATCTAGAGTCCCTTTTTGTGATATCCTACTTAATAACCTTATTCCTGACCTGGGGAAATAAAACATACAAAAGGGTGAGCTCAAATTCTCAGTAAGGGTAAACAAAAGAAATATCAATCACATCATATACATAAGAACATAACTTTGTGAAATCTTAACCTGCAAAAGAGATCATAATTTCATAACATGGGACAAATCATAGTAGTGAAATGTAATCCCAATAACCCTAACATAAAACATGAAACTTTGTGGCATACACACATAATCATTGAGAATCATTTCTTATTAGTCAAGACTCATTGCCAAGACTATCTTAGTGGACAAAGTCCATTTCTGAACCGAGTTCACTCCTCGTTTCAGTCCTGTTTCACTGAACTGGTATAACCTGCCGTTCCAACCATGTCTATCTCATGAGATATAAAATCTTTACCCAATGCATTGGAGGGAGATATAGGTCCCACCCATCTCATAATGATACCATTCTTATGTGTGCCACAAAATCATAAACCATACATCATAGCATAACCCATGTAATGAAAATGGGAATCTTAAACATCGTGACATCATAAAACAAATCATATAAGATAAATGAATTCATAAAAATAATTCCATCACAACATAATCAAATCAATGTAATAATAGGGATAGAAACAGAACCCTTTATTATATTAGATGGAAAATAATTTTGATAAAACGCTTGAACTCCATTCTCGAGGAAAATATCATTTCTACTTCAAAAACACTTTTCCTTTCATAACATGTCATACAATTCTAAACTAAAAGAAGTTGATTAAAAATAAACTTGAAAACTTTTAGGGGAAGTTTCTTGGAAATAATGTTTTAAAAATCCATTCATGCCGTATAAGTTAAAAGAAAACATTCTTCTTGTACTTTTGTCGGAAAAGTCAAAAAGTACCTCGTACAAAAAACGACAAAAGATTCCTTTCATATCTTTTACTAAAAACTCACCGAAGGGTAAAATTAGATATAAAATATTGTAGAATGATGTAAATATTAAATATTGAGGAAACATGGATGTGGATGATAAAATGAACCCCAGTATATTCCAAACTATAAACAATCTCGAATAAAAATGAGATTGTGATATTTCCCTTACCTTAGGTCCGATTTGCTTCATAAGTGTCCGAACCTCTTGTATAATGATTTAAATAATGTTATTGAATTATTCCAGAATCATACGTATTTTTATGGTATCATAAATGGTCATATTCTTATCTTCTTATTAGTAATATTTCATTACTACTTGTTATTCGGGTGTTTATTACTTTTTGTTCTTATGTGTGTTTTGTCGAATAAATTCTTATTCTTCTCTTTATGTTATAGATACCTCATTTACATAATGTTATTAGTGTAATATATATCATATTCATTCATTAAATTCATTTATATATTCATTATTAAATGAATATCATGTAGAATGAGTCGCTTCACATCGTGGAGACGGTATTCCGTACGTACGCACGAGCTATGATATCGTTCCCATGATCGTGGAATTGTATTGGAGGGTATGTATACTATTTCAAAATCAATATAACCATACAATAATCATGTATAGTTTTATTTACACCATTATACCCATCCAAGTAAGGTGGTGGGGGAAAATATATTACACCACGGCGTGGAGACGGTATTCCGTACGTACGCACACGCGGTGATTTTGTTTTCCGTAGGATGGATAGATGGTGAAATATGGTTGTTTCATACTTATAATAAAATATCAGTATATGAGTGATACTGATGTTATTACTTCATAATTAAACAACTAAATAAGAATAAGAAATAAAGATGAAAGAATCGGTAACGGGCATTACCTCTTCTTTGAGGCGCTTCTTTGAGACCTCCTTTTAGGGCACTGTAATTGGTCTTTGAAGAATACCAGGACATCTAGGATGTATCTAGGGAAGTGGGGAGGAGAAAGTGGCAGGGGTTGTCCTAGCTTGAAGGCTCAAATTGGTGTGAGGAGGAGAGGGAGGAGGTACCCTTTTATATGGGAGGATAGGGGCACCTTTAGAAATATAAGAAATATTAGTTTATATTAAATCCCAACCCCACTTAAAAACTTTTAAAATTACTCATATCCGAATATCAGATGAGATAGGGTTGTAATCTCATCAACCAATAAAATTTAGACATGTTAGTAATTTATTTTAAACATTATCAACTTGATTTATCCTTATTTATCAATTTAATTTTATTTGTGGTAATAATATTCTAAATTTTAAATTATTATAAATAATTACATATGTGTTGTGAATTTTCCATAATTTGACCCTTTATGACATTTTCGACCATATAAATTTTAATTTATAAATTTTAAATATTTTTGTTATTTTTAAACAATTTTATAATATGTTATTTTTATAAAATAACAATAGTGTCAATTTTGACACTATTCATTTATTTGAATTTAAATAAAATATATACAGAAGATATGTTTGAACTAAAAGCTTTAATAGATCCATAAAATGTCATATGTATCTATAAAATTAGTGGAGCACATTAAATAGTTCATATAATATTTATTTTATTATTTTTAAAACCATTTATTTGATATTTTAATTATTAAAATAATTTCAACATCACTATTGTGTCATAATAAATGATAATTATTTAATACCTAAAAATTATAAATAAATTCCTATGATGTAGATAATTGTATTAGATTTCTAGAGACTATTCATGTTCAAAGTTTCATGAATTTTATCACTAAATTAAAATTATTATACTTATAAGATTTAAGAAAGTGACATGTTGTCACATTCTTTGGTTTTAATAATAATTAAATTGTTTTCATGGACAAAAGTCCATTAAATGAATCTAATCCGACCCTTAGGTGATATGGGTCGACTTTTAGTCATCCAATAAGATTTTGGCAGGTGTTAGGGTAATTTTATAATCTTATATTTACCCTTAATTACCAGATTTACCTTTAACTATGGTAAATAAAATTTACCGTAGTTACTATTCATAATGCCCAAAAATAAAAAGTAGCCTATTAACATAATTTGTACCCACTAATTATGAATATGGAATCCATTTTTCAAAATTCAAAACATATAAGTTGCAGTAATTAATTTAAAATAAATCCCGTTGTTAAGAAAATGGGTTTTAGAAGTTAAAACATTACCAAAGATTGAAATGTTTTTACCTATGAATTCAATGTGAAATCAATGCTAAAGACATACATTATATTAAATGGTAAAAATATATTCTATTTTTACTTTAAAACCATTCAATATTATAATTTATCCATATAAATTATCTCAATGAAAAAACAGTTGTTTTTAATTAAAAATTACCGTATTTTTACTATTCATCAAAATATGAAAGTTATCAGAAAAATATCAAAAATTTACCCAAAGTAAATTTTTATACCCTGATTCAAAATAAGAATTTTATTTTGTCAAATTTAACTTATAAACATGTCAAAAACTAGCTTTAATGTGGGTGAGCCATCAAAAGGTGACAAAATTGTATTTTTTGAAAAATACTTCTTTTATAAAAAAAACTGATTTTTCTTTTATAACTCATTCTAGAAAATGTATAAGTTGAATTAAAATGTTATAAAATTCAAAATTCAGTTAATACTATTCATAACGGCTAGTTTTAATAATATTTTAATAGCATATCGTTGTTTAGTGAAACTTGGTATTGCGTACGACACAAGCTATCAAGGAAGGCCGTAGTTGCGTGTAAAGCAAGGAAAGATAGTGTTGTGTGTAGTGAAAGATTCCTTTGATGATTTATATAACATAAAAACAAAATATTTCTTATAAAAGTCTCGAGTGTTACAATTACTTTACTATCAAGTGTTTTTAAACTTCATGTCTCTTAAACTATATTCTAAATTTATATTTAGGGAATTGACATCTTATTTTCCCATCAATAGGTCTATTTTAAACTAAAAAATAAAAAAACTCCTCCAAACCCTTACCATACCGTGGTGTGTTTCTCGATAATGTGATCCTACTTTTATCCATATATTAAAACGTGACTACGATTCATTAAATAAAATTTAAAAATATAAGAAACCACTGCTGAATGCTAAATTTTGTGTAATGAAAATACTCCATAAATACTAATTTAAAATACACTATTTAAAATATGGTTTTAAGTAATCTTTTGGAACAAAAAACCATGGGCTTACCTTTAAAACTACTTTTTATAAACCAAAAAGTTTTAACACACTACTTTTAAAACAAACCATTTCTAAATCATGAATTAATTTATTCTTAAAAAATATTTAAAGTAAACTCAACACACCTAGATAAATTTTTAAGCATATACATATCACTAAGTAGAAAAAAGATATATGGAATTGAAAAAAACACAACCTAAGTAGTTATAACAGGATTTATATAAATACTAAAATGGTCAAATTAAAAAAGTGAAATCAATCATGGATAGTATAATGTAAAATATAATTAATATAAAAACCATACAATCATTAATTTAAAACAGGTATCATGGGAGAAACATCCTAAGGTAACTAAGTCTAGGTGCATCTAGTAATTATATGGCACCCTAACAGTGGATTTAGAGTTATAACACATATCTAGTTATAGGGGGTGTCACATAATACTTCACTAGCATTGATAGTGTTAGAGGACCTCTTACTGTCTTGGTTAGCCTACCTAAGAACACTAGGGTTCTCATAATATTTAACAAACTAGAACAACTGATAACATAAAATATTTCATTAATCAGTAGATGAAAATGTCCATTTCCAAAACACATTTCAATCCATTTCCACTATCCAACTCAAATAATGTCACGAGAAACACTTTCCTTTTTTAAAACAATCCCTGACTAGAAAATTAAACTTTTATTAAAACTCTATTTAAAACATTTTAAAAATAAAATTATTTGTAAGTCCATTTTTAAATACAAACTAGGCCTTAATAATTCATTTTAAAAGTCCCTTTAGAAATTAATTTGGAAAAACAATTTCAAACATCCAATTTAAACTTTAAGATCCCTTTATCATTATACACATATGCATATATATATATATTAATATACATCTCCCAATGCACATATTCACATATTATCCAGTGAATATGTACATAAATATATATATGTAAGAACCCGATTCTTAGTTCTAAGGTACGAGCTTCTTCTTTTCTCTTTTCCTTAAGTGTTTTTGAGAAAATATGAAAAATGGGGAAAAATCCCAAAATTTGGAAGTACACACCGTGTATGTTTTCCACACGTAGTGTACTTCTGGCCGTGTGGGATGAGTACATGGGGTGTGTGGCCATGCCGGGGATGAGGGGTGTAGGAACCGACTACATGACATGTAGTGGTACTTTACATGCCGTGTAGTCAGTCGGCATGCGAATTGTAAGACAGTGGCCAGCTGTGCGATAGAACACGCCGTGTACTCAAGGAGACATGTTGTGTAGTCATGTCGGTAGGTGAACAGTGTCGTGCTGGCGGGAAGCCTCCAGAGGAATAGTTTAAAAATGGGAAGTACACGTTGTGTACTCATAAGTACACGCTGTGTACTTTGTTTTTTTCGTTTAAAATGGGCAGTAGCCTCCCCTATTCATAGGGAAGGTTTTGAACGGGAAGAGGGAGATCGGGAGAGGAGGCCGAGGCTTTGAAGATCTTGCCGAGCGCACGTCTGGAATCCGTTTCTGCCTCGGATGATCTCGTTGGAACCACGCGGGTAAGCCCTCCCTTCTCCTTAAGCAGTTCTTTCCAATTCTTCCCCTAACAGGAGTTATTTAAGTTTAAACAGAATTTATCCTACGTCAGATCTATGTCGTTCTTGGGCATTTCTAGAATTGACGTTCACGTATAACGATCATTGGCGTTAAAGGTAGGTGTCTTGGTGTTTATTTTCTAACTGCTTTGCGTTTTGTGTGTTTTTGAGCTATAAACCCATATTTGGGGTGTCGTGTGGCTGAGGCCGTGGCTATTTTTATACCTAGAATTGTATAGGTGATTAAATAAAGTTGTAAAACTGTTGTTTGTGATCAGTGCTTGGATCCAGGACAACCCCGGGGGTGCGTTCCTCTGTTTAGCCATTTGGCCAGGATACCCGAGGGTATGCCTTGTTTATTTTATGCCTTTAATGAAATTATTGTAGAATTTCCTTGAGAGGAATTGCCTGTTTACTGCTTGTTACATGTTGGGCTTGGCCTGGTTACCTGTTTAGCCTGAGGGCGGTGTTGTAATTATCCTGTGAGCATTGTACTACCTAGCCTGTGGGAAACTTCTTCTGTGCTTGTGAGCAGCTAATTCTGTGCATGTGGGCGACACTTCTTACGCCTGTGGGAAATATCCATATGCTTGTGGGCAGATTCTTGTGTTTGGATTCTCTTTACTTGAGGGTAGGAGTTTACGTGTCTGAGGACATTGGCTGTTTACTTAGAATAATCACTGTGGTGGTATTTTAAATTAAATGATTAATTGGATATTAAAATGGAAATATAACTGGTTAAGTTAGTTACTTTTCATTACTGATTACGCTATTGTATTTTACTACTACACACTGTTGTTGCATGCTTACACAAAGTTGGGCACGAGAATTTGGTGGGTGCCTGCTGGGATTTATTTCTTACACCCTGTTTGGGTCATGCTTTTCGGCCCAAACAGATTACGTTTCTGCAGGTTTGGATAAGGGCAAGGGTCCTTATACAGGTACTTGATTGCCACTGAGAAGTAGGGGAGCATGGGACCGAGCTTAGGCTCACGATGCTACTGGCTATTTCGTTTTTCTTTGTTGTACTCTGCAGTTGTATTGTATTGATTATGCAACATGTTTTGGCTTTTTTCATAGAATTGAGGCATGTTGCATCATTTTATATACTGGTTGGTTATATCTACTGCAATTGTTATTCCAGTTGTGTATGGTTTACTACTTCCGTTGTTGTTGTATGTTTATTTTATATTCTATTGCACTACACTTTGACAAATGAGGGCATAGTTTCCCCACTATCAGACCTGGGCCCTCGCTACTAGTCGGAAACCTCTGGTGTTTGGGGAAATGCGCTTGAGGTCATGTAGCGAACCAGGTTCGGGGCACCCATTAAGTGGCATCCGGAACCGGGATGTTACAAAGTGGTATCAAAGGGGTTATTTTATTTGACTTACTATTTGGAGCCTTAGTCAGGGATAGGACAGAACGATAGTTGGAAGTAAGCTGTGCCCGGGCATAGCTAACCCGTGTACATGGACAATCCAATTTACCTCGTATTGCAATTTTACTGATTTTACAATTTACAGTTGATATGATTTCACCGTTGGGTGACACACTTGGGATTGTGCTGTTGATATTTTATCCTTGGGTTCTATTTACTTGCAACCCGATGAGATGAGGGTATGCCATCTCATGCATCATTTAGGCACATGCTAGAAATCACATGTCATGCATAGTTCCATGCCATGTAGGTGTATTAGAAATTGCATGTTGTTGTGATTGTTATTGTGCTAGAAAAGCATGATGTTGTGATAGCTTCTTGATAAATACTTGCTATGTGATAGGGTATTTTTGTATAAACCTGTGGAAAGAATGGACACCAAACTTCGGTTTTTGGCGAGTATGGGCCCCCCATTTACCGGAATTTGGTGGATCATTGACTGTTTATTATGTTATAACACAGATAAGATGTAAAACTTTGATTCGTGGGGAGTATGGGCCCTCACAAATCGAAATTTGGCACTTAGGTGTTGTTTTACGGTATTTTCTAGGTTTAGGGGAAGTTTCTGAGGCATACTGTCTGAAAACCCAGTATAAATGCCGTGCATTACATAAACACACCGTGTATGTTCTTCTGTTCGGGAAGAAAAATAAACTTTTTGAGTACACGCCGTGTACCCTGAGTACACACCGTGTAGTCTCTACCTGTGTCACAAACCATGTGGGTGGTGACTGTAGAGACCCAAATCTTGACGTACATGGACATTACATTACTTTTGTAGAATACTTAATACAAAACGAAAACAGACACACAAGGACCGTAATAGTTTAGTGTCTTTGGAAACTCGGAAAATAATCTTCTAATCGTGGTGAAAGATCTTCAACATCTCCCATAAAGATCTTCCCCTTTTTGTTTTCTTACCTAAAACCTTTATTTAAATATTGGGGAAAAGAAAACATATAAAGGGTGAGCTCAAATTCTTAGTAAGGGTAAGTATAGAGAACATAAAACAATCCATAAACATTCAAATGCAAAAACTTGAACATAAAATATAAACATCAAAATCATGAGCAACGACATAAATCTTGGAAGTACACAAAGCATAGATCATGAAGGAATATTAGTCATGATAAACTACCATGGTAATAAAACATGTAATTGTGGCATCCATTAAGCACATGTTATGATTTCCATAGTAGCCAAGACATTTCTACCAAGACTATCTTAGTAGACAAAGTCCCATTCTGAATCGAGTTCACTCCTCGTTCCAGTCCTCTAACACTGAACCAGATTAACATACCGTTCCAGCCATGACTATCTCATGAGATATAAATCTTTACCCAATGCATTGGAGGGAGATATATTTCCCACCCATCTCATAATGAAATCATTCTTACTTGTGCCACAACATAAACATAAATCATTCATCATAACCCAAAGAATAAAAATAGGTTTCATAAACATCATAACATAATTCATATAAAACAAATGGATATCATTTCATCATAAGAAAACTGAAACCATGTAAACAATAGAGACATTATACTTGAAACATACACATATGAAATAATGTCATCTTAGATGGAAAATGGTTTTGATAAAACATTTGAAATGAATTCTTGGGGAAAATATATTTTCTTCTTCAAAATCAATTTCTTTTCACAAAACATCATGCAATTTTTAAAAGAAAGATATTTTGTTGAAAATAGTCATGAAATCTTGTAGAGTAATCTTCGTAAAAATGATACGTTATGTAACTATAAAAATCCATTCATTCCGTATAAGTTAAAAAAATATTCTTCTCGTACTTTTTCCAGAAAAGTCAAAAAGTACCTCGTAATGTAAACAAAAGAAAGATTCCTTACATACCATGTAATAAAAGTAAAAAATGGATAAAAATGACTTTAAACATACATCAAACCATTTTTAGAAAACAGGAACATGGATGATAAATATAACCCCAGTGAATACGTACGAATAAACAATCTCGGATAAAAACGAGATTGAAAAAGTTATCCCTTACCTTATGTCTGATATGCTTTGTATGTATCTAAAAATCATGTATAATGATTTAAATAATTTAATTGACTTATTAAAGAATCATATTCAATCTTATTATATCATATATGGATCAATTAGGTATTTATATTACCCGTTCATTTGTCAATTCCATGTTAAAGTAGCGTTTTGGGTAAAATTGTTTCATTTATCGTACGTGTTTGGACTTGTTGTTCTTGATATTATTATTACTTATATCATGATTTACTTACTTCCAAAATGTAAAACATGATTTATATATCATATATATTCAGTATATATATATATATAATAGATAGATAAATGAAATGAAACACACCATTCATGGAGACGGTAGGCCGTACGTACGCATGAACGCTGTTTTCCTTTCTTTATTGACTTGAATGGAAGTAAGTAGATGAAATATATAGATATATATGTATACATAAATCTAGTAGCTTCATTATGTCATATATTTCATTATTATTCATTATATATACTTTATAATCATTCTTGAATGGTTAATCATAGAAAATGAATCTCATCGCGTTCGTGGAGACGGTAGTCCGTACGTACGCACGAGCGATGATATCATTCCCATGATCATGGAATTGTATTTAAGTGTATGTATAATATTATATAATCAATATCACTTTACAATAACCATATATAGTTATTTATTTACACCATTATACCCATCCATGTAAGGTGGTGGTGGAAAAACTGATTACACCACGACGTTGAGACGGTATTCCGTACGTACGCACGCGTGGTGATTTCGTTTTCCGTAGGATGGATAGAAGGTGAAATAGGGTTGTTTCATATTCATAATAACATATCAGTATATGAGTGATACTGATGTTATTACTTTATAATGAAACAACTAAATAAGAAGGAGTTGAAGAAGAAAGAAACTTGAGAGAATCGAAAGAAGAGATTACCTCTTCTTTGACACACCTCCTTTAAGCCTTCTCTTAAGGAAGTAGAGTTGGTCTTTTGAGAATACCAAAACCTCCAGAATGTTTCTAGGGAAGTGGAGAATAGAAATTGGTAGGGTTTGGCCGAGCTTCAAGGATAAAAAGGGTGTGAAGAGAAGAGGGAAGGGGTGCCCTTTTTATAAGGGAGGAGAGGGGCACCGTTGGAAAACTTAAAATATTAATTTATAATAAAGTCATATTCGGTTTATAATAGCTCCAAATTGATTTATTTCAACGATAAAGTGGGGATGGGTCGAAATAATTTCAACCAATATAATTTAGACAAGTTTAGTTTTCTATTTTAATCTTATCATTTAGATTTAACTTTAAGTTAAATAATTTTACTTTTACAGTGTATTCTTGTTTTCTTACACTTTAAGGTTAATAAACTTACTATAATAAGAAAAACGAACCCCAAGTTGTTTATTATTAATATATATAACCTTATCTAAGTCATTTGGATGAACCTTAGATTTTTTGGAATAAAATAACAATTAATAATATAATATTTGTTTTAAAAACTATTTTATGTCAACTTTGACACTATTTGGTAATTGATTTTTTTGAAAATCATAAAAGAATAGTTAGTTCTAAAAAAGTTAATTAAATCTATACTAACATGTCATATTAACCTATAAAATTAGTGGAATTAATAAAAAGTCTCAAATTACATTTATTTGGGTAAAATTGTTTCATTTTTCGTACGTGTTTGGACTTGTTGTTCTTGGTATTATTATTACTTATATCATGATTTACTTAATTCCAGAATGTAAAACATGATTTATATATCATATATATTCAGTATATATATATATATATAATAGATAGATAAATGAAATGAAACACACTGTAACGACCCGAAATTTTTAAATAAATTTTGTTCCCTAATTTTATGTGTTATTGTTATACTCAACAAAAATGTTTTATTTGATAAACATGATTATAATTAAAATGAGATCAGTGGGTTTTGACTATTATATAACCATCGGTCAACATGACCGCTGTGAACAAAATGTTTTGATTATTGTCTCTAAATATAAGTAATCTTGGTTAATTATTATAGAAAGAAGATTCGATGGCCTCACCTAGTAGTCTTGGACCGATCGAAGCCCATCTAACAGAGCTTGGGAAGGAGGTAGCACCACTGGGCTTTGCTCTGGATCAAATCCAAGCCGAACTTCATCATGTGAAGCTGGAACGAAATCTCCTTCGTGAGAAGTTCAAACTGATATAAATTACTACTCGGGCAATGTTGACTGAGCCGCCCCAAGCTTCTATCACCCTAGCACACCTTACTCTTAGGTCCTATGCTGGTATTATAAGGGGTTATGTAACGAGACCATAACTACCTTGTGTAAATCTTGTTTTAAATAAAAATTGGGATTTCTTCTTATGATGAAGTTTATGAATTTTGAAATGACCGGATAAATATAGTATGCATATTTTTGATGAATTTTAGAAAAAGGATATTTTAAATATGTTTATGTAAACCCTAAATAATTAAAAATGTGTAATGATTTTCAAAAAATGGTCTTCTACAATTATGTTCGGTACTAAATTTAGAGTCTAATAAGATCAACTTGATTTTTGATGAATAGTAAATTATGAATAGTGATTTTATGATTAGGATTAGTAATATGACCAAATGGATTAGTAATCTCACTTAAAGAAAGTTTTAAAATAATATAGGCACCTTGATTAAGTAATGTGATTCAATAAAATAGTTAAATAACGGTTTCATTAATTATTATTCAAGTATTAGTTTTTTCGGGTGAATAGTATTTTTTAATTAAAAATTTAATTAAAAATAATTAGAAAATTATTTTATTTTTGAACTCAGAGCATCGATATTATGTTATGGTAATTTTTGGGGTTTTTTCTGAAAAAAATGAATTTTCGATGAATAGTGTTTTTATTTAAAAATTAAATTAAAAATATTTAGAAAATTATTTTTATAAAATGGATTTCATTTT
Source organism: Viscum album (assembly GCA_963277665.1). NCBI lineage: Eukaryota > Viridiplantae > Streptophyta > Magnoliopsida > Santalales > Viscaceae > Viscum > Viscum album. Next base: position 1,073,325,646 of record OY728157.1, on the reverse strand, counting down.
TGAAATCAGAGCATTGATATTTGGTTAATGTGAAATTTTGGGATTTTTCTGAGAAAGTTGAATTTTCAGTGAATAGTAAAAATACAGTTTTAGGGTTTCGGTATGTTTAATGACATCATAACGGTGTCATGATGATGTCATGAGATCTTTTGAGGGTTGGCCGGACAAGGGTGATGAATTATTGTTTTGGGGGCCCCATGTGGCCTAACTCCATGATAAATGACAAGGGAGATCACATGGGTTTGAGAAAAGCCCATGTGAGGTGTCCCTTGGCCATTAATGCCTTGTCCCCTCACTTTCCCTATAAATACCAAGCCCTCCTCTCATCCATTCGACTCCCCACTCATTCCCAACGAATTTATGGTCTCATTACCTCCCAAGGAGTCCTCCCAAGGTGCCCCCAAGCCCTCATGGTCCCAACCTTTGAGGTTTAAGAGTTACATTTTAAGGTAAGGGATCCGACCTCTCTCTTTCTTTTCGAGTAATCTCTTTTATGTCTTTTCTTTTATACTCCATGTTCTTATGTTGGAGGATGTTCTTTTATATTCATCATACTACCTATTTCATGTTCATATGATGAGAGACCCCCCCTTTCTCTCATCAATTCGTTTTAAGAATGTTTAAGTGGCGCCGTTAGGCTGCCGAATTTTTAAGGGATTCTCTCACCTTCCTCGTTTTCAAGTTCTATTTTCATTCAAGTCTTTCATGTTTCTTTGTATTATGTTGGGGCATGATCTCTAAATTTATCATACTGATCTTTTATGATCATATGATGAGAGACCCCATTTTATCTCTTCAATTCAATTTTTTTGAAGTTTTATGTGGCGCCGTTAGGCTGCCGAATTTTTTAAGGGATTCTCTCACCCTTCTCTTTTTCAAAGTTCTACTTTCATGTCAAGTCTTTCAAGTTAATTTCTATTATGTTGGGGTATGATCTCTATATCTATCATACTGGAATCTTATGTTCATATGCTGAGAGACCCCATTTGATCTCTTCAATTCAGTATTTTGATGTTTTAAGTAGCGCCGTTAGGCTGCTGAATTTTTAAGTGGTTCTTCACCCTTCTCGTTTTGAAGTTCTACTTTCATGTGAATTATTTCAAGTTCCTTTTTGTTATATTGGGGTATGATATCTATATCTATCATAATGGACTCTTATTTTCATATGATGAGAGACCCCATTTGATCGCTTCAATTCAGTATTTTGAAGTTTTAAGTGGCGCTGTTAGGCTGCCGAATTTTTAAGTGGTTCTTCACCCTTCTCGTTTTGAAGATCTACTTTCATGTCGATTCTTTCAAGTTCATTTTTGTTATGTTGGGGAATTATCTCTATATCTATCATACTTAACTCTTATGTTCACATGATGAGAGACCCTATTTGATCTTTTCAAATCATTTTTGTTGAAGTTTAAGTAACGCCGTTAGGCTGTCGAACTTTCATAAGAGAAATCTAATTTTTGTCTTCCTTCCATGTTTTTCATTTCAAATGGTATGTCCTTGAAATTTCATTACCATGATCATGTATCCTTCTTATTCTGTCCATATACTGTTTTATGGGTCATTTATGAATGTTTGACTCATTTTCCCTCTCTTTTTAATGTCTTCTAAAACCTCATAACATAGCCGTTATGCTGCAGAATTTCCATCTCAAAATGTCTCTCTCTTTTTCTAAAGTTCTTTTATATTATTAAGTGAATACTCAAAGCTCTTTCTTCTAAAGGGGTATTCACATATATACCAAAATGTTCTATTTTAAATTCTGGGATTTACATACATGAGACCCACCTTCCTTTTCTGTGGGTTTTAAAGTGACGTAAAGATCATGTCTTTAAAGCAGTTTTTAAAACGTTATGATTATGAAATGAAACCCATTTATTTTATGCTATGTGGGTTATTTATGAAATGTTTGATGATGATATATGTGGCTCACATGATAATAAAGGCAAATTTAAGGGTGCGCCCTGATAGCGCTCCAATGCATTGGGTAATGATGTAACCACTAGAGATTACAATTTTAACGATGCCTTGGTGAAAAACCTTGGTAATTTTTAACGACACCTTGGGGATGGACCTTGGTGAAACGAAACGATTGTCAATATTAAATGTTGCAGCCACATCTTCAAGTTATGAAAAAGTTTTATTTTTATTATGATATGCCTCATGATTTCATTTTCATGCATTAAAGTTCTTTTCATGACTTTATTGATGTACCTCAAGTTCATATGTAAAATGTTTCACTTGTTTCCCTTGCTGGGCCTTCTGCTCACCCTTCCTTTTGATGTATGTCCCCAGGTTATGAGATGCAGTAATGAGCCTAGGGTGAACATGAGGAGAAGCCTTTCAAGTGTTTAAGAAGAATGTTTTTTTTTGTTTCATGTTTTATGTTCCTTGTTTCCAAGACACTAAACCTTAAAGATCCTCAGTTTCGTGTAATGGAATAAAAAGTTATGTTATAAAAAGACGGGATGCTATAGTTGGTATCAAAGGATGGTTTAGTTATTTGTGGAAATTAGGATATGAAAACTCTAGGAGGAACCCTATAGAAAAGTTTAATATAGGAAATCTTCCTGGTATTTTGGTGAGTATTGAGTAAGGGGTTGCCAAGCAAATACATCCCTGTCTGGATACGAGCAGGTAGAGGTGGCTCTGGCACAGATGTACATAGGGGTAAAACCCGAAAACACCGCTTTGAGCTAGACTCGAACGGGAACTGGTACACGACAACGAGCCTTGATGCACTCTTGGTTACGACACTCCCGGGGGATATGCTTTGGTAAATTCATAAGCTTGGTATGAACCATTGTTAAAGGAACAAAGATAAAATAAAATAAAGGTTCACATAAGAATATATGATCATTCATAACCTAGATGGGAACCTAGGAGATCACAAGTTAGGGTATACCTTTCATATACAAGTTATCCTTATATGCTTTCAGTTCCTTTTCATGATTATTAGCTAAGTACTTAAACCCCTAATTATGCTTTCTCTTCTTAGTTAATGGTGAGAAATGTAAGAACATGTTCCGACAACCAATGTGATAGGAAATGCGACGATTTTCGTATTAATATGACAGGGATGATTAGGGGATTAAAATATGATTATTATTTTGGAAGACGTTCATTATTTTGGGAACCATATTTGATCAAGGTAAATAGATTACTACGGTATTTTCATTGAGGAGTAAGGTTGACTTATATTTTGAAGAATCGATGAATTTAAGGTGAACTTATAGTAATTTAGGTTACTTATGGGAATGACTAACCTATCTTGGGTAAAATATGTTTAGGTTAGCTACTTTTTTATAAGATGTTAGGAGTGGTTGATGTTGTCTGGAGATGAACAATGAAGTTGTTTTGGAAGACTATGTTATCAAATCCTTATCGTATTTGGGTTTCAATCTTAGTTTGGTTTGTTTTGAGGAATTTTAAGGACCGTTATTTATGGAATGGTCTATGATGAACTTTGGGTAGTACCATGGAACTTTGATGATTTAAAAGTAGTTTCCATTCCTATGGGATTCTTTCTTTTTGAAGAGTTTTTTTACCTTAACCTTTCTGTTTTTGGGATAATGTTTAAAGATAGAAGAAATAGATAGTTAATCTTTTGTAGATTATGTGATTCTATAGAAGATGATTCTTGTGCTTTTATGAGACCAAGTGTTTTTGAATTCTCATCATTTGGAGAAAAGATTAGTGTTGGTAGGGACTTGTTAAAGGATGAAACTCTACTTGAAGGTAGGTATATTTTCTTATGTTTTTGTTCTATGTGGTAAATGAAATCCTCAAAATTATGAAAAGAAACGTAAAACAAAAATGTTGTTGGTTTACGTTTCCTACTAGGTAATCAAAGACCGTTTACACACATCATAAGTTTGGGATTTTCTCATGGTTAACTTTCTCCTAATCATGTTCTCTATCACTCTCCCTCAGAACTTGACCCTTTGTTTTTTCCTCCATGTCCATGTTTTCCTACATGGAACCCTAGTGTGGGTTAACTCGGGTGACCATTGTACTTCCCTTTCTTTATTTTAAAGTAATAGTTTTACTGACTCCTTTTCCGATGTGGGACTTTCAATGAAATTTCAAAACCCAATTTTAAAATTTCGAGGACGCAATTTCTTAAGGGGGGAAGATTGTAACGACCCGAAATTTTTAAATAAATTTTGTTCCCTAATTTTATGTGTTATTGTTATACTCAACAAAAATGTTTTATTTGATAAACATGATTATAATTAAAATGAGATCAGTGGGTTTTGACTATTATATAACCATCGGTCAACATGACCGCTGTGAACAAAATGTTTTGATTATTGTCTCTAAATATAAGTAATCTTGGTTAATTATTATAGAAAGAAGATTCGATGGCCTCACCTAGTAGTCTTGGACCGATCGAAGCCCATCTAACAGAGCTTGGGAAGGAGGTAGAACCACTGGGCTTTGCTCTGGATCAAATCCAAGCCGAACTTCATCATGTGAAGCTGGAACGAAATCGCCTTCGTGAGAAGTTCAAACTGATAGAAATTACTACTCGGGCAATGTTGACTGAGCCGCCCCAAGCTTCTATCACCCTAGCACACCTTACTCTTAGGTCCTATGCTGGTATTATAAGGGGTTATGTAACGAGACCATAACTACCTTGTGTAATCCTTGTTTTAAATAAAAATTGGGATTTCTTCTTATGATGAAGTTTATGAATTTTGAAATGACCGGATAAATATAGTATGCATATTTTTGATGAATTTTAGAAAAAGGATATTTTAAATATGTTTATGTAAACCCTAAATAATTAAAAATGTGTAATGATTTTCAAAAAATGGTCTTCTACAATTATGTTCGGTAATAAATTTAGAGTCTAATAAGATCAACTTGATTTTTGATGAATAGTAAATTATGAATAGTGATTTTATGATTAGGATTAGTAATATGACCAAATGGATTAGTAATCTCACTTAAAGAAAGTTTTAAAATAATCTAGGCACCTTGATTAAGTAATGTGATTCAATAAAATAGTTAAATAACGGTTTCATTAATTATTATTCAAGTATTAGTTTTTTCGGGTGAATAGTATTTTTTAATTAAAAATTTAATTAAAAATAATTAGAAAATTATTTTATTTTTGAACTCAGAGCATCGATATTATGTTATGGTAATTTTTGGGGTTTTTTCTGAAAAAAATGAATTTTCGATGAATAGTGTTTTTATTTAAAAATTAAATTAAAAATATTTAGAAAATTATTTTTATAAAATGGATTTCATTTTTGAAATCATAGCATTGATATTTGGTTAATGTGAAATTTTGGGATTTTTCTGAGAAAGTTGAATTTTCAGTGAATAGTAAAAATACAGTTTTAGGGTTTCGGTATGTTTAATGACATCATAACGGTGTCATGATGATGTCATGAGATCTTTTGAGGGTTGGCCGGACAAGGGTGATGAATTATTGTTTTGGGGGCCCCATGTGGCCTAACTCCATGATAAATGACAAGGGAGAGCACATGGGTTTGAGAAAAGCCCATGTGAGGTGTCCCTTGGCCATTAATGCCTTGTCCCCTCACTTTCCCTATAAATACCAAGCCCTCCTCTCATCCATTCGACTCCCCACTCATTCCAAACGAATTTCTGGTCTCATTACCTCCCAAGGAGTCCTCCCAAGGTGCCCCCAAGCCCTCATGGTCCCAACCTTTGAGGTTTAAGAGTTACATTTTAAGGTAAGGGATCCGACCTCTCTCTTTCTTTTCGAGTAATCTCTTTTATGTCTTTTCTTTTATACTCCATGTTCTTATGTTGGAGGATGTTCTTTTATATTCATCCTACTACCTATTTCATTTTTATATGATGAGTGACCCCCCCTTGCTCTCATCAATTCGTTTTAAGAATGTTTAAGTGGCGCCGTTAGGCTGCCGAATTTTTAAGGGATTCTTTCACCTTCCTCGTTTTCAAGTTCTATTTTCATTCAAGTCTTTCATGTTTCTTTGTATTATGTTGGGGCATGATCTCTAAATTTATCATACTGATCTTTTATGATCATATGATGAGAGACCCCATTTTATCTCTTCAATTCAATTTTTTTGAAGTTTTATGTGGCGCCGTTAGGCTGCCGAATTTTTTAAGGGATTCTCTCACCCTTCTCTTTTTCAAAGTTCTACTTTCATGTCAAGTCTTTCAAGTTAATTTCTATTATGTTGGGGTATGATCTCTATATCTATCATACTGGACTCTTATGTTCATATGATGAGAGACCCCATTTGATCTCTTCAATTCAGTATTTTGATGTTTTAAGTAGCGCCGTTAGGCTGCTGAATTTTTAAGTGGTTCTTCACCCTTCTCGTTTTGAAGTTCTACTTTCATGTGAATTATTTCAAGTTCCTTTTTGTTATATTGGGGTATGATATCTATATCTATCATACTGGACTCTTATTTTCATATGATGAGAGACCCCATTTGATCGCTTCAATTCAGTATTTTGAAGTTTTAAGTGGCGCTGTTAGGCTGCCGAATTTTTAAGTGGTTCTTCACCCTTCTCGTTTTGAAGATCTACTTTCATGTCGATTCTTTCAAGTTCATTTTTGTTATGTTGGGGAATTATCTCTATATCTATCATACTGAACTCTTATGTTCACATGATGAGAGACCCTATTTGATCTTTTCAAATCATTTTTGTTGAAGTTTAAGTAACGCCGTTAGGCTGTCGAACTTTCATAAGAGAAATCTAATTTTTGTCTTCCTTCCATGTTTTTCATTTCAAATGGTATGTCCTTGAAATTTCATTACCATGATCATGTATCCTTCTTATTCTGTCCATATACTGTTTTATGGGTCATTTATGAATGTTTGACTCATTTTCCCTCTCTTTTTAATGTCTTCTAAAACCTCATAACATAGCCGTTATGCTGCAGAATTTCCATCTCAAAATGTCTCTCTCTTTTTCTAAAGTTCTTTTATATTATTAAGTGAATACTCAAAGCTCTTTCTTCTAAAGGGGTATTCACATATATACCAAAATGTTCTATTTTAAATTCTGGGATTTACATACATGAGACCCACCTTCCTTTTCTGTGGGTTTTAAAGTGACGTAAAGATCATGTCTTTAAAGCAGTTTTTAAAACGTTATGATTATGAAATGAAACCCATTTATTTTATGCTATGTGGGTTATTTATGAAATGTTTGATGATGATATATGTGGCTCACATGATAATAAAGGAAAATTTAAGTGTGCGCCCTGATAGCGCTCCAATGCATTGGGTAATGATGTAACCACTAGAGATTACAATTTTAACGATGCCTTGGTGAAAAACCTTGGTAATTTTTAACGACACCTTGGGGATGGACCTTGGTGAAACGAAACGATTGTCAATATTAAATGTTGCAGCCACATCTTCAAGTTATGAAAAAGTTTTATTTTTATTATGATATGCCTCATGATTTCATTTTCATGCATTAAAGTTCTTTTCATGACTTTATTGATGTACCTCAAGTTCATATGTAAAATGTTTCACTTGTTTCCCTTGCTGGGCCTTCTGCTCACCCTTCCTTTTGATGTATGTCCCCAGGTTATGAGATGCAGTAATGAGCCTAGGGTGAACATGAGGAGAAGCCTTTCAAGTGTTTAAGAAGAATGTTTTTTTTTGTTTCATGTTTTATGTTCCTTGTTTCCAAGACACTAAACCTTAAAGATCCTCAGTTCCGTGTAATGGAATGAAAAGTTATGTTATAAAAAGACGGGATGCTATACACACCATTCATGGAGACGTTAGGTCGTACGTACACATGAACGCTGTTTTCCTTTCTTTATTGACTTGAATGGAAGTAAGTAGATGACATATATATATATATATACGTATACATAAATCCAGTAGCTTCATTATGTCATATATTTCATTATTATTGATTATATATACTTTATAACTGTAACGACCCATACTTTACATACATTTTTATTACTTCAGAATTGAAACACACTTATTACAACATATAACAAAACCAGGAAAGGAACGTATAGGTATAGAGTCTTTAGAAACTGGGAAACATAAACAACTGGTTCATAAAGCATCTACTTTGCCTCCCACTTATTTCATCATATCTAGAGTCCCTTTTTGGAATATCCTACTTAATAACCTTATTCCTGACCTGGGGAAATAAAACTTACAAAAGGGTGATCTCAAATGCTCAGTAAGGGTAAACAAAATAAATATCAATCACATCATATACATAAGAACATAACTTTTGGAAATCTTAACCGGCAAAAGAAATCATAATTTCATTACATGGGATAAATCATAGTAGTGAAATGTAATCCAAATAATCATAACTTAAAACATGAAACTTGTGGCATACACCCATAATCATAGAGAATCATTTCTTATTAGTCAAGACGCATTGCCAAGACTATCTTAGTGGACAAAGTCCATTTCTGAACCGAGTTTACTCCTCGTTTCAGTCCTATTTCACTGAACCAGTTTAACCTGCCGGTCCAGCCATGTATATCTCATGAGATATAAAATCTTTACCCAATGCATTGGAGGGAGATATAGGTCCCACCCATCTCATAATGATACAATTCTTATGTGTGCCACAAAATCATAAACCATACATCATAGCATAACCCATGTAATAAAAATGGGAATCTTAAACATCGTGACATAATAAAACAACTCATATAAGATAAATGAATTCATAAAAATAATTCCATCACAACATAATCAAATCAATGTAATAATAGGGATAGAAACACAACCCTTTATTATCTTAGATGGAAAATAATTTTGATAAAACGCTTGAACTCCATTCTTGAGGAAAATATCCTTTCTACTTCAAAAACACTTTTCCTTTCATAAAATGTCATACAATTCTAAACTAAAAGAAGTTGATTAAAAATAAACTTGAAAACTTGTAGGAGAATTTTCTTGGAAATAATGTTTTAAAAATCCATTCATGCCGTATAAGTTAAAAAAACATTCTTCTCATACTTTTGTCGGAAAAGTCAAAAAGTACCTCGTACGAAAAACGACAAAAGATTCCTTTCATATCATTTACTAAAAACTCAACGAAGGGTAAAATTGGATATAAACTATTGTATAAGGATATAAATATTACATATTGAGGAAACATGGATGTGGATGATAAAATACACCCTAGTAAATTCCAAAGTATTACCAATCTCGGATAAAAATGAGATTGTGATATTTCCCTTACCTTAGGTCCAATTTGCTTCGTAAGTGTTCGAAACTCCTGTATAATGATTTAAATAATGTTATTGACTTATTACAGAATCATACTTATTATTATGATATCATATATGGTCATATTCTTAGCTTCTTATTAGTAATATTTCATTGTTACTTGTTATTTGAGTGTTTATTGCTTTTTGTTCTTATGCGTGTTTTGTCGAATAAATTATTATTCTTCTGTTATAGATACCTCATTTACAGAATGGTATTAGTGTAATATATATCATATTTATTCATTCAATTCATTTATATAATCATTATGCAATGTGGATCATGTAGAACGAGTCGCATCACATCGTAAAGACGGTATTCCGTACGTACGCACGAGCGATGATATCGTTCCCATGATCGTGGAATTGTATTGGAGTGTATGTATATTATTTTAGAATCAATATCACTTTACAATAATAATTTATAGTTATTATTTATACCATTATACCCATCCAAGTAAGGTGGTGGTGGAAAATAGATTACACCACGGCGTGGAGACGGTATTCCGTACCTTTGCACACGCGGTGATTTCATTTTCCGTAGGATGGATATATGGTGAAATAGGGTTGTTTCATACTTATAATAACATATCAGTATATGAGTGATAATGATGTTATTAATTTATAATGAAACAACTGAAGAAGAAGAAGTGGAAGAAGAAATAAAGTTGAAAGAATCGGTAACGGACATTACCTCTTCTTTGAAGCGCTTCTTTGAGACCTCCTTTTAGGGCACTAAAATTGGTCTTTAAAAAAGACCAGGACCTCTAGGATGTTTCTAGGAAAGTGGAGAGGAGAAACTGCCAGGGTTTGGCCGATCATGAATGCTCAAAGTGGTGTGAGGAAGAGGGGGAGGAGGTTCCCTTTTATAAGGGAGGAGAGGGGCACCTTTGGAAAAACTAAAAATATTATTTTATTATAAAGTCATATTCGGTTTTAAATAGATAAAAATTGATTTATTTAGATGATAAGGTGGGGATGGGTCTAAATACTCTCATAAAATAGAATTTAGACAAGTTTAGGTTCCTATTTTAACCTTATCATTTAGATTTAACTTTAAGTTATATAATTTTACTTTTACCGTGTCTTTTTGTGTTCTTACACTATAAGGTTAATAAACATACTATAACAAGCCAAACGAACCCCAAGATGTTTATTATTAATATATATATCCTTATCTAATTCATTTGGCTGAAACTTATATTTTTATGAATAAAATAACAATTAATAATATAATATTTGTTTTAAAAACTATTTTATGTCAAGTTTGACACTATTTCGTAATTGATTTTTGTGAAAATCATAATAGAATTATTAGTTATAAAAAAGTTAATTAAATCAATACTAACATGTCATATTAACCTATAAAATTATTGTAATTCATAAAAAGTCTCAAATTACATTTATTTGGGTATTTATAACATCAATTATGTCAATATTTCATTAATAAGATAATTACTGCATCATCTTTGTGTCATAAATAAATTAAATTATTTAATATCTAAAAATTAAAAATAAAATACAATTATGTATGAAATATTTTTATCTTTCTAATGAATATTTATAGTCGAATTTATCTTATGTATAACCCAATATTAATAATGATTTAGTTATTAAACTTTGATTTTAACTATTTTAACCCTTCTTTAAATAAATTGATAATAATTGTCCTAATCTAATCCAAGTGGGCCTAAATGGTCATATTTTATTCCTAAGGTTGTTTTTGGTCTAATTACACTTATCCAATATAATTAGGACATGTGTTAGGGTAAAAATAATATCATTTTTACTCTTAATTACCCTATTTACTTTTAACCGTGGTAAAAAAAAGTAAAAAGTTACTATTCACCAAAAATTATTTTCATCTCATTGAACCACATTTTACTTACTAACATCAACCGTGTCTCTTGGATTTTTGAAATTCCACTCACAGAAGCGGTAAAATTAAGTTTTATGTATATTTGCAAATTCTCCTAGGAGGTGGGTAAAAGACGTTGAAAAGTTCAATAAAATTTTTATATATCTAAAATTATTATAAAATGACTCCAATGAATTGCATTGAACTTATATAGGTATTATGTATCAATTTTGACCTAAAATAAATTTAATTAAAATAAATAATTATTTAAATAAAAAGTCGGTTTTTAAATAGTAACCAAGTGTTTTCACTATTCATCAACAATTGAAAGTTTTCAGAAAAATACCAAAATTTCACCCTAGGCTAATATCGATATTCCGAATCCAAAAATGAAGTCAATTTTGAAAAATAAAATCTAAAAAATTTCAAAAATTGGGTATTACTGTTTATTACGGCTAGTTTTAATAATATTTTAATAGCATATCGTTGTTTAGTGAAACTCGGTATTGCGTACGACGCAAGCTATCGAGGAAGGTCGCGATTGCGTGTAAATCAAGCCAAGCTAGTGTTGTGTGTAGTGAAAGATTCCTTAGATGATTTATATAACATAAAAACAAAATATTTCTCATAAAAGTCTCGGGTGTTAAATTCTACCCCCCTTAAAATGAATTTCTCCCTCGAAATTCATCACTTTGTAACAAACAGATGAGGATACCTCTCCGTCATCATATCCTCAAGCTCCCATGTAGTTTCTGCTAATTGGTGGTTCCTCCATAAAACTTTCACCAAGCGAGTGGTCTTGTTCTGTAGGAATTTTTCACTACGATCAAGAATCTCTATCGGCTGTTCTTCATAAGAAAGATCTTGTTTCAGCGGTACAACTTCTGAGCTGAGTACATGTGAAGGATCAGGTATGTACTTTCTCAGGAGAGATACATGAAACACATCGTGAACTGGAGAGAGATTTGGTGGAAGCGCCAATCGGTAAGCTACCTTCCCCACACGATCCAGTATTTTGAAAGGACCGATATATCTAGGGCTCAACTTTCCCTTCTTTCTAAATCTCATGACCCTCTTCCAGGGAGATATTCGTAAGAACACTTTATCACCCACTTAAAACTCTAAGTCTTTTCTTCGGTTGTCGGCATAACTTTTTTGTCAACTCTGAGCTGCTCTTATGTGTTGTTGAATAGATCTGACCTTTTCTGCCATCTCATCAACAAGATCAGGTCCTAATAGCTTTCTTTCCCCAACTTCATCCCAACAAGTTGGAGTCCTACATTTCTTTCCATAGAGAGCTTCATAAGGAGCCATCTGAATACTGGAGTGAAAGCTATTATTATAAGAAAATTCCACCAAAGGTAGGTTTTGATCCCAACCACCTTTGAAATCCATAGATCAAGCTCTCAACATATCTTCTAGAGTTTAAATTGTTCTCTCAGACTGACCATCTGTCTGAGGATGATAAGAAGTGCTGAAACTCAACTCTGTATCCAGAGTATGCTGAAGACTTTGCTAGAACTTTGAGGTAAACCTCGGATCCCGATCAGATATAATAGAAAGTGGTACTCCATGAAATCTTACCACTTCCTTTACATATATCCTGGCAAGCTGATCCAGAGAGAAATCCTCTCTAATAGCCATGAAGTTTGCAGACTTTGTAAGACGATCAACTATGACCTAGATAGTATTATTTCCTTTGGATGTTTTAGGAAGTCCTGTGACAAAGTCCATAGTGATGTTTTCCCATTTCCATTTGCGTATGGGTAATGGTTGTAACATCCCCTTAGACTTCTGTTTCTCAGCTTTAACTTGCTGACATACCAAGCATCGAGAGACATATTCAGCAACATCTCTTTTCATGCCATCCCACCAGAAGTACTCTTTCAGGTCCCTATACATCTTCGTGCTTCCAGGATGAATAGAGAATGAAGAACTATGAGCCTCATGCAACAGCTCCATTAATTAGGGGATGGGAGGAACACAAATCCGATTCCTGAACTTTATTATCCCATCACAATCAAGGTTGAATTCAGGAACATTTCTCACCTTCTTTTGTAACTCTACATCTTCTTTCTCTGCCTCTTTAATCTTCACATGTATAGATGGTTGAACATTCATTTGAGAAAGATAAGATTTTTCCCTTTCCATTATAATTCCAAGATCCATCCTTTGTAAATACATAAATATTGGATCTTTTGTGATCCTCATTATGGATAAACTGGCATGGTCTTGTCAACATAATGCATCTACCACCATGTCTGCTTTCCTAGGGTGGTAATGGATTGAGCAGTCCTAATCCTTAATCAGCTCCAACCATCTTCTTTGGTGCATATTCAGCTCCTTTTGTGTGAAAATATACTTTAAACTTTTATGATCAGTATAAATGTCACACCTTTCTCCATAAAGATAATTCCTCCAAATATTTAAGGCAAAGATTACCGCAGCTAACTCCAAATCATGAGTTGGGTAATTTTGCTCATGTATTTTCAACTGTCATGAGACATAAGCTATCACCATATCATTTTGCATAAGAACACACCACAATCCCTTCTTAGATGCATCACTGTAGATCACAAACCTTTCTCCACTACAAGGTAGTGTGAGCACAGGTGCACTGGATAACCTTCTTTTCAACTCCATGAAATTCTCTTCACATTCCTCCGTCCACATGAACTTAACTCCTTTTCGAGTCAACTTGGTGAGTGGATTAGATAATCGTGAAAAATATTTCATAAAACGTCGATAAAATCCATCCAAACCAAGAAAACTTCGGATCTCAGTTACTGTTGTTGGTCTCGACCATCATTCGATAACCTCTATTTTTGCTGGATCCATAGATATCCCCTCTTTTGAGATTATGTGACCAAAAAATGAAACTCTTTGAAGCCAAAATTCACATTTGATAAATTTGGCATAAAGCTTCTCCTTTCTCAGGGTCTTCAATATAATTCTCAAGTGATCTTCATGTTATTCCTTTCTCTTTGAGTATACAAGAATATCATCTATAAAGACTACCACAAACTGATCAAGATAGTCTCTAAAGACTCTATTCATCAGATCCATGAAGATAGCAGGGGAATTAGTAAGAACAAATGGAATCACTATAAATTCATAGTGTCCATACCTTGTACGGAAATCCGTCTTTGGTATATCCTCCCTTTTGACCCTTAATTGATGATACCCTGAACGAAGATCAATCTTGGAAAAGTATTGAGATCCGTGTAGTTGGTCAAATAAGTCATCAATGCGCGGGAGAGGATATTTGTTCTTGATAGTGATCTTGTTAAGTTCTCGATAATCAATGTAGAGTCTCATTGATCCATCTTTCTTCTTAACAAACAGAACAGGTGCTCCCCAAGGTGACGCACTAGGGCATATGAATCCCTTATCAAGATTCTCTTGGAGTTTCTTCTTCAATTCCTGCAACTCAATTGGGGCCATTCTAGAAGGTGTCTTTGAAATAGGAAAAGCACCCAGTACGAGTTCTATTGAAAACTCAACTTCATGATTTGGTGGAAGACCCGACAATTCCTCCGGAAAGACATCGTCAAACTCCCGTACAATGGAAATATTCTTAATCGTGAGTTTCTCACCAACCATTTTAGATAAATAACCTTCATTTAGTGGAATCAAGACCCATAAGATGGAAGAAATTTCCAATGGAAGGTTATGTTCATCCTTGCATCGATAGACGATCATAGATTGATCTGGAATATGAAATGTGACTTCCCTTCTTTGGAAATTGATATGAGCTCCATATAAAGAAAGCCAATCCATGCCAAGAATCACATCAAATTCCACTATAGGAAGGATCACAAGATTTGCAGGAAGCACTTTCCCACAAACTTCAATCGGAGAAGATTTATAAACTTTTTATGCGACTGTTGTTCCATTAGGGGTTGTCACAGCTAACTCAACATCTAATTGTTGAGGTAATACGGTGATATCCTTAGAAAATTTTTCAGAAATAAAGGAGTGGGTGGATCTAGAATCAAATAAAACATTTTCTACTTTAGAGTGGATGGTAAGTGTACCTTTCACAACTTCGTTATCGTACTCCACATCGCTGATAAAAATTGCATGTGACTTTCCATTGTCTTTAGCCTTAAGAGTTTGTTGACGTCGACCATCATCATCAACCCTTGGATTTGGCCATTGATTGGCATAATGCCCCATCTCCTTGCACTTGAAACATTGAAGTGTAGTAGGTTCATTCTGTGTATCCCTTCCTTTTGTTTGTATCATTAGACATCTTCTTCCCATCATTGTGGCATTCAAATGCCCGATGACCTTCCTTTCCACATTTGAAACATTTACTTGGACCTTTAAGAAAAGTCCCTCCATGTTTCTTTCCACACTTTGAGCATAAGGGAAAACTCATCTTCTTTTCAGTGTGCTCTTTAAATTTTCCTTTGAATTCCATTTTCCTCTTCTTATCAAACCCATATGACTGGTGGGTTACTCCAATCTCCATCTCGACTTTGAGAGCACATCGAACAATTTCCTCATAGCTATTGAAGTCCCTTATGGCTAACTCCCTTTGAAGACTTGGTTTTAAGCCACTAAAGAATTGATCGATCTTACTCTCAGGTTGGATAATAATACCCAAAACATACCTTGCAAGTCTTGTAAAATTTTCTTCATAGGTACCAATAGATTCATCATCCTTTTTCTTTAGTTCAAGAAACTCCTTCTCCATCTTTGTTCATAGAATACGAGGGAAGTACTTATCAAAAAATAAGTTCTTGAACTCGTCCCATTCCTTGGACTCAATTTCATCACTTTGCCTTGTATTCTTAATAAGATTCCACCATTGATCAGCATCACCTTCCAAACGATACACTGCTAAGATGACTTTTTCATGTTCAGAACATTGAAGAACTGAAAATATCTTTTCTGTAGTACTAATCCATTGTTCAGCAACTAATGGATCAGTAGACCCGCTGAATGAAGGTGGACGCTGTCTCATGAAGGATTCAACAGAATGTTGCTCCTTCCTTTGCTCGTTTGAAAGTCCAACATGATTCATATCTTGAGAAAGTTGTGTGATCATGGCTACAAGATTTTGCATTCCAGCTCCCATAACAGTTGGTTTCTCCGGAGGACAATCATTGCATTGCCCATTGCATTCCGCATTAACACGGTTCCTTCGGGTTCTATCCATTGACTAAAACCAAGAAGAATAGTGTGAGGAACACTAATTATAATAGGAAAACCACATAATCAAGAATAAAATTTCACACTTAAGGTCTTATCATAGGTTGTTCATGGACATTTTTTTAAAACACTAAGATCGTGTTCTATGCTTAGACTTATCCTTAGGATTCTTACTAAGGCTTTCACATCCTAGTTTCCAAAGGTTGACTATACCTTTCCTCTGATACCAACTGTAACGACCCATACTTTACATACATTGTTATTACTTCAGAATTGAATCACACTTATTACAACATATAACAAAACCAGGAAAGGACCATATAGGTATAGAGTCTTTAGAAACTGGGAAACATAAACAACTGGTTCATAAAGCATCTACTTTTCCTCCCACTTATTTCATCATATCTAGAGTCCCTTTTTGTCATATCCTACTTAATAACCTTCTCCCTGACCTGGGGAAATAAAACATACAAAAGGGTGAGCTCAAATGCTCACTAAGTTTAAACAAAATAAATATCAATCACATCATATACATAAGAACATAACTTTTGGAAATCTTAACCTGCAAAAGAAATCATAATTTCATAACATGGGATAAATCATAGTAGTGAAATGTAATCCCAATAATCATAACTTAAAACATGAAACTTTTTGGCATACACACATAATCATAGAGAATCATTTCTTATTATTCAAGACTCATTGCCAAGACTATCTTAGTGGACAAAGTCCATTTCTGAACCGAGTTCACTCCTCATTTCAGTCCTGTTTCACTGAACCGGTTTAACCTGCCATTCCAGACATGTCTATATAATGAGATATGAAATTTTTACCCAATGCATTGGAGGGAGATATAGGTCCCACCCATCTCATAATGATACCATTCTTATGTGTGCCACAAAATCATAAACCATACATCATATCATAACCCATGTAATAAAAATGGGATTCTTAAACATCGTGACATCATAAAACAATTCATATAAGATAAAGGAATTCATAAAAATAATTCCATCACAACATAATCAAATCAATGTAATAATAGGGATAGAAACAGAACCCTTTATTATCTTATATGGAAAATAATTTTGATAAAACACTTGAACTCCATTCTTGAGGAAAATATCTTTTCTACTTCAAAAACACTTTTCCTTTCTTAACATATCATACAATTATAAACTAAAAGAAGATTATTAAAAATTAAATTGAAAAATTTTAATGTAATATTCTTGGAAATAATGTTTTAAAAATCCATTCATGTCGTATGAGTTAAAATAAAATTCTTCTCGTACTTTTGTCGGAAAAGTCAAAAAGTACCTCGTACGAAAAAAGACAAAAGATTCCTTTCATATCTTTGACTAAAAACTCACCGAAGGGTAAAATTGGATATAAAATATTGTAGAAGGATATAAATATTACATATTGAGGAAACATGGATGAGGATGATAAAATACACCCCAGTAAATTCCAAAGTATAAACAATCTCAGATAAAAATGAGATTGTGATATTTCCCTTAACTTAGGTCCAATTTGCTTCGTAAGTGTCCGAACCTCCTGTATAATGATTTAAATAATGTTATTGACTTATTCCAGAATCATACTTATTATTATGATATCATATATGGTCATATTTTTAGCTTCTTATTAGTAATATTTCATTGTTACTTGTTATTCAGGTGTTTATTACTTTTTGTTCTTATGCATGTTTTGTCAAATAAATTCTTATTCTTCTATTATAGATACCTCATTTCCAGAATGGTATTAGTTTAATATATATCATATTCATTCATTCAATTCATTTATATAATCATTATGCAATGAAGATCATGTAGAACGAGTCGCATCACATCATGGAGATGGTATTTCGTACGTACGCACGAGCGATGATATCGTTCCCATGATCGTGGAATTGTATTGGAGTGTATGTATATTATTTCAGAATCAATATCACTTTACAATAATAATTTATAGTTATTATTTACACCATTATACCCATCCAAGTAAGGTGGTGGGGGAAAATAGATTACACCACGGCGTGGAGACGGTATTCCGTACGTACGCACGCACGGTGATTTCGTTTTCCGTAGGATGGATATATGGTGAAATAGGGTTGTTTCATACTTATAATAACATATCAGTATATGAGTGATACTTATGTAATTAATTTATAATGAAACAACTAAATAAGAAGAAGTGGAAGAAGAAATAAAGTTGAAATAATCGGTAACGAACATTACCTCTTCTTTAAAGCGCTTCTTTGAGACCTCCTTTTAGGGCACTAAAATTGGTCTTTTAAGAAGACCTGAACCTCTAGGATGTTTCTAGGGTAGTGTAGAGGAGAAAGTGTTAGGGGTTGGCTGAGCTTGAAGGCTCAAATTGGTGTGAGGAAGGGGGGGAGGAGGTGCCCTTTTATAAGGGAGGAGAGGGGCACCTTTGGAAAAACTAAAAATATTATTTTATTATAAAGTCATATTCGGTTTTAAATAGCTCCAAATTGATTTATTTCGAAGATAAGGTTGGTATGGGTTGAAATCCTCTCATCCAATAGAATTTGGACAAGTTTAGGTTCCTATTTTAACCTTATCATTTAGATTTAACTTTAAGTTAGATAATTTTACTTTTACCATATCTTTTTGTGTTCTTACACTATAAGGATAATAAACTTACTATAACAAGTCAAACGAACCCCAAGTTGTTTATTATTAATATATATAACCTTATATATGTAATTTGGCCGAAACTTAGATTTTTAAGAATAAAATAACAATTAATAATATAATATTTGTTATAAAAACTATTTTATGTCAATTTTGACAGTATTTATTAATTGATTTTTGTGAAAATCATAACAGAATGATTTGTTCTAAAAAGGTTACTTAAATCAATACTAACATGTCATATTAACCTAGAAAATTAGTGGAATTCATAAAATCTCTCAAATTACATTTATTTTGGTATTTATAACATCAATTATGTCAATATTTTATTAATAAGATAATTACTACATCATCTTTGTGTCATAAATAAATTAAATTATTTAATGTCTAAAAATTACAAATAAAATACCATTATGTATGAAATATTTTTATATTTCTAATTATTATTTATTGTCGAATTTATATTATGTATAACCCTATATTAAAAATGATTTCGTTATTAAACTTTGATTTTAACTATTTTAACACTTCTTTAAATAAATTGATAATAAATGTCCAAATCTAATCCAAGTGGGCCTAAATGGTCATATGTTATTCCTAAGGTTGTTTTTGGTCGAATTACACTTATCAAATAGAATTAGGACATGTGTTAGGGTAATAATAACATCATTTTTACACTTAATTACACTATTTACTTTTAACCGTGGTAAAAAAAGTAACAAGTTACTATTCACCAAAAATTATTTTCCTCTCATTGAACCACATTTTACTTACTGAAATCAACCGTGTTTCTTGGATTTTTGAAATTCCACTCACAGAAGCGGTAAAATTAAGTTTTATGTAAATTTGCAAATTCTCCTAGGAGTTGGATAAAAGACGGTGAAAAGTTCAATAAAATTTTTATATATCTAAAATTATTATAAAATGACTTCAATGAATTGCATTGAACTTATATAGTTATTATGTATCAATTTTGACCTAAAATAAATTTAATTAAAATAAATAATTATTGAAATAAAATGTCTGTTTTTAAATAGTAACCTAGTGTTTTCACTATTCATCAAAAATTGAAAGTTTTCAAAAAAATACCAAAATTTCACCCTAGGCTAATTTCGATATTCCGAATCTAAAAATAAAGTCAATTTTGAAAAATAAAATTTAAAAAATTTCAAACTGTGGGTATTACTATTCGTAACGGCTAGTTTTAATAATATTTTATTAGCATATTGTTGTTTAGTGAAACTCGATATTGCGTACGACGCAAGCTATCGAGGAAGGTCGCGATTGCGTGTAAAGAAAGCCAAGATAGTGTTGTGTGTAGTGAAATATTCCTTTGATGATTTATATAACATAAAAAAAATATTTCTCATAAAAGTCTCGGGTGTTACAATAATCATTCTTTAATGGTTAATCATGGAAAATGAATCTCATCACGTTCGTGGAGACGGTAGTCCGTATGTACGCACGACCGATGATATCATTCCCATGATCATGTAATTGTATTTAAGTGTAGGCATAATATTAAAGAATAAATATCACTTTAAAATAACCATATATAGTTATTTATTTACACCATTATACCTATCCATGTAAGGTGGTGGTGGAAAAACTGATTACACCACGACGTCGAGACGATATTCCGTACATACGCACGCATGGTGATTTCGTTTTCCATAGGATGGATAGAAGGTGAAATAGGGTTGTTTTATATTCATAATAACATATCAGTATATGAGTGATACTGATGTTATTACTTTATAATGAAACAATTAAATAAGAAGGAGTTGAAGAAGAAAGAAACTTGAGAGAATCGAAAGAAGAGATTACCTCTTCTTCGACGCACCTCCTTTAAGCCTTCTCTTAAGGAAGTAGAGTTGGTCTTTTTAGAAGAACCTCCAAAATGTTGCTAGGGAAGTGGAGAATAGAAATGGGAAGGGTCTGGCTGAGCTTCAAGGCTCAAAAGGGTGTGAAGAGAAGAGGGAAGGGGTGCCCTTTTTATAAGGGAGGAGAGGGGCACCTTTGGAAAACTTAAAATATTATTTTATAATAAAGTCATGTTCGTTTAATAATAGTTCAAAATTGATTTATTTAGAAGCTAAAGTGGGGATGGGTCTAAATAAACTCGACCAATAGAATTTAGACAAGTTTAGGTTTCTATTTTAACCTTATCATTTAGATTTAACTTTAAGTTAAATAATTTTACTTTTACCATGTCTTCTTGTTTTCGTACACTATAAGGTTAATAAACTTACTATAACAAGACAAACGAATCCCATGTTGTTTATTATTAATATATATAACCTTATCTAAGTTATTTGGCTAAACCTTATATTTTTAGGAATAAAATAACAATTAATAATATAATATTTTTTTAATAAACTATTTTATGTCAACTTTGACACTATTTGGTAATTGATTTTTGTGAAAATCATAACAAAATTATTTGTTCAAAATAAGTTAATTAAATCAATAATAACATGTCATATTAACCTATAAAATTAGTGTAATTCCTAAAAAGTCTAAAATTAAATTTATTTGGGTATTTATAACATTAATTATGTCAATATTTCATTAATAAGATAATTACTGCATCATCATTGTGTCATAAATAAATTAATTTATTTAATGTCTAAAAATCATAAATAAAATAAAATTATGTAGTAAATCTTTTTATCTTTCTAATGAATATTTATAGTCGAATTTATCTTATATATTACCCTATATTAAAAATGTTTTAGTTATTAATCTTTGATTTTAACTATTTTAACCCTTCTTTAAATAAATTAATAATAAATGTCCTAATCTAATCCAAGTGGGCCTAAATGGTCATATTTTATTCCTAAGGTTGTTTTTGGTCGAATTAAACTTATCCAATAGAATTAGGACATGTTTTAGGGTAATAATAATATCATTTTTAATCTTAATTACCCTATTTAATTTTAACCGTGGTAAAAAAAGTAAAAAGTTACTATTCACCAAAAATTATTTTCATCTCATTGAACCACATTTCAGTTTTTGATATTAACTGTGTCTCTCGGATTTTTGAAATTCAACTCACAGAAGTGGTAAAATTATGTTTTATGTGAATTTCCAAATTCTCCTAGGGGGTGGGTAAAAGACGGTGAAAAGTTCAATAAAATTTTTATATATCTAAAATTATTATAAAATGACTCCAATGAATTAAATTGAACTTATAATAATATCTCGTTTAGTGAAACTCGGTATTGCGTTCTACACACGCTATCGAGGAAGGTCCCGATTGCGTGTAATGTAAGCCAAGTTAGGGTTGCGTGTAGTGCAAAACTTCTTTGTTGTTGTGTATAACAGAATCCAACCATATTTCATTTATACATTGAATATATATATATATATACACACTCAATGTTTTGTATAAAATAATCAAAACATTTTTCATTTATACATTAAACAAAATCTATACTTAATGTTGCGTAAAATAATTTCCACAAAACGAACTTGAAATTGTGTGTAACACGAGCCAAGAATAGTGTTGTGTATATTGCAAGCTAATACGGTGTTGCATATAGCGCAAGATAAACTTGGTGTAGCGTACAACAAAAGACATCAAAGAAATTAAAAAGAATAATTCTCATAAAATCTCGGGTTGTTACATTCTACCCCCCTTAAAATGAATTTCTCCCTCGAAATTCGTTGGGGTTATAAATGGTTTTCTACTTGAAAGTTTATTTAATAGAAACCCACATTGTAAAAAGGAATACCAAAACTTATCTTTAAAAACTAAAGTATGAAACGTAACGGTTACCCAAATTAACTAATCATTAGGTTTCCACGTAGGATAAAATAGGTGAAAATATGGATATGGAAGAGAAATATGACCATCATGTTCGGATGGAGAGTGGTAGAGAACATGGCTATGAAAAAGCCAACAATCACAAAGCCATAAATTTGTGATGATCTAGGGTACCATCTGATTCATCGGATATAAGGGCACTAGGACAACATTTTTGGTTTTCAAGATCATTTCCCTAAAGTTGAAGAATTTGAATTAGAAGAAATACTTACTTTATTTTGGTAAAATCTCACCATTGTTCGTGCCTTGAACAATTTCCACTTCATCTCTTTAAGAAATGAAGTTGAATTTGTCTTTCGTGAAGTTTTAGCAGATCATGCGATAGAATGATTGGTCATTCCATCTGTCTCAAACAAAAGGTTAAAAAAAGTTATTAAAAATACATAAGTCTATATATAGCGAGATTAATCATATATGGTTCCTAAAATGGACTTATACTTCATATATCATACTTCTTAATATAATAAAACTGGTTTCTACTAAACAGGGACTTCCTATAGGCCAGTGGTAGGTGATAAAGGCCTATCGTACTTCAGTTGTGGGTTCGATTCCCACAGCCTTATCCGACGCGACAGGTTGTCGCCTGTCCTGCAGGTTGTCCTTTTTCTAAAACTACATTATTATAACTTTCCATCAATAATATTGAAAAAGTTCTAGCCTTAAAAAATACTAACTTATGTCCAACATAATCCATTCCAATCTTTAGGCTTATCCAAAATACTGCTGTCCAATCTCATATTATAGTGAAAACAATTACTAGAGAGTTCATATAACAAGCATGTTAATACCATCGTGGGTCCCCATATATCATAAGATATGTCTTGTTTGTCACATTCCAAACATTCGAAGGCCTTAATCATGTATTCTCTTGAAAAATGAATACCCATTGAACCTTAGTAAAAACATGAATGCAGTTAAAAGTTAACACTTTCCACATACCAAAATCCTCAAAATTCTATATACACAAACCATGATATCACTTAGTCCTTATATAAATCATGAGATCATGAATACTATCAAACATATTATTTCCTCCTTATCCATTCATTATGTGTATATCATCTTCACTCCAAAAATATATGAATAACCTTTCATGGTTACCAGTACCATTCAATATATACTTTCAAATACTTCAGAAAAAGAAATAGTGTAACAATCCTTAGATGTTTCTTTATTCCGTAGTACCATTAAATTACCTATACAACATAACTCTTGATAAAAATACAATCATTCCACTACATTATTAAACCATTGACCAAGCTTCAACACTTCTTTCATCTCATATATCATTTGTAGTCTCCTCATTATCATCCACATAAATACTACCCATATAACCATGCTGATTCTCTTCATGAGATTTCCCTTAGGGAATTGGTTTTCATAATGCCCATACATTATAAATTTAAAACATCTAATCATTGTTGATGTCATAGAAATACCATTATCCTTATCCATGGTGTTAACTGAACCTTGTCCTTTGCACTTACTGGATTTGTGTCCTTCTTTTCCGCACCCAAAGCATCTTCCAGTTCCTTTGAAACATTCTCCTTGATGCCTCTTCCCACATGATTTAC
Source organism: Viscum album (assembly GCA_963277665.1). Classification (NCBI taxonomy): domain Eukaryota; kingdom Viridiplantae; phylum Streptophyta; class Magnoliopsida; order Santalales; family Viscaceae; genus Viscum; species Viscum album. The sequence continues at coordinate 1,073,301,350 of OY728157.1, read as the reverse complement.
ATGAGGGAAATTGAACTTTCTTTCCTCTATGATCATCATGAAACTCCATCTTTCTCTTATTAGCTGAGTCAGGAAACTTACCAAAGTTGAGATTATTGATCATATTATGAGATTTATGATTAGGAATAATAATGATGTTTCGCCTTCCAAATCCCATTTCATTTTCTTGATCATAAATAATATCATTCCATTGTCCATCATATTCTTCATTAACATGAATCTTCTGGTGTCCAGCCATTTTCTAAAACCCAAAAAGAATTGTGTGAGAGGCATAAATCATACTAGAAAAACAACATAATCAAGGGGAGTAATTTCAATCTCTAACATCATAGGTTTAATCCTAGGTTATTCATGATCGTTATCATAGTTCTAGTACTATAACCTATACTTATACTTAACCTTAGGGACATCTCTAGAAATACCTTAGAAATATCTCTAGGGATCTCACTAAAGTTTTTGCATCCTAGTTTCCAAAGGTTAACTAAACCTTTCCTCTGATACCAACTGTAGAGACCCAAAGTTTGACTTACATGGACATTAAATTACTTTTGCGGAATACTTAATACATAACTAAAACAGACACACAAGGACCGTAATAGTTTAGTGTCTTTGGAAACTGAGAAAATAATCTTCTAATCGTGGTGAAAAATCTTCAACACCTCCCATAAAGATCTTCCCCTTTTTGTTTTCTTACTTAAAACCTTTATTTAAATCCTGGGGAAAAGAAAACATATAAAGGGTGAGCTCAAATGCTCAGTAAGGGTAAGTATAGAGAACATAAAACAATCCATAAACATTCAAATGAAAAAACTTGAACATAAAATCTAAACATCAAAATCATGAGCAACGACATAAATCTTGGAAGTACACAAAGCATAGATCATAAAGGAACATTAGTCATGATAAACTAGTATGGTAATAAAACATGTAATTGTGGCATACATTAATCACATGTTATTATTTCCATAGTAGCCAAGGCATTGCTTCTAAGACCATCTTAGTGGACAAAGTCCCATTCTGAATCGAGTTCACTCCTCGTTCCAGTCCTGTAACACTGAACCAGATTAACTTACCATTTCATCCATGTCTATCTCATGAGATATAAATCTTTACCCAATGCATTGTAGGGAGATAGAGGTCCCACCCATCTCATAATGAAATCATTCTTACTTGTTCCACAACATAAACATAAATCATTCATCATAACCCAAAGAATAAAAATGGGTTTCATAAACATCACAACATAATCCATATAAAACAAATGGATATCATTTCATCATAAGAAAAGTGAAACCATGTAAATCGTAGATACATTATACTAGAAACATACACATATGAAATAATGTCATCTTAGATGGAAAATGGTTTTGATAAAACATTTGAAATGAATTCTTGAGGAAAATATCCTTTCTTCTTCAAAATCAATTTCTTTTCACAAAACGTCATGCAATTTTTAAAAGAAAGAGATTTTGTTGAAAATAGTCATGAAATATAGTAGAGTAATCTTCATGAAAATGAGGCATTATGAAACTGAAAAAATCCGTTCATGCCGTATAAGTTAAAAAAAACATTCTTCTCGTACTTTTGCTGGAAAATTCAAAAAGTACCTCGTAACGTAAACAAAAGAAAGATTCCTTACATACCATGTAGTAAAAGTCAAAAATGGATAAAAAGGACATTAAACATACATGAAAACATTTTTATAAAATAGGAACATGGATGATAAATATAACCCCAGTGAATACGTACAAATAAATAATCTCAGATAAAAACGAGATTTGAAAAGTTATCCCTTACCTTATGTCCGATATGCTTCGTATGTATCCGAACATCCTGTATAATGATTTAAATAATATCATTGAATTATTAGAGAATCATATTAATTGTTATTATATCATATATGGTTCACTTAGGTATTTATATTACCCATTCATTTGTCAATTCCATGTTAAAGTAGCGGTTTGGGTAAAATTGTTTCATTTATCGTACGTGTTTAGACTTGTTTTCCTTGATATTATTATTACTTATATCATGATTTACTTACTTCCAGAATGTAAAACATGATTTATATATCATATATATTCAGTATATATATATATATATAATAGATAGATAAATGAAATGAAACACACCGTTCATGGAGACGGTAGGCCGTATGTACGCATGAACGCTGTTTTCCTTTCATTATTGACTTGAATGGAAGTAAGTAGATGATATATATATATACATATATATATATATATATATGTATAAATAAATACATTAGATTCATTATGTCATATATTTCATTATTATTCATTATATATACTGTATAATCATTATTGAATGGTTAATCATGGAAAATGAATCTCATCGCGTTCGTGGAGACGGTAGTCCGTACGTACGCACGAGCGATGATATCATTCCCATGATCATGAAATTGTATTGAAGTGTATGTATAATATTTCAGAATCAATATCACTTTACAATAACCATATATATCTATTTATTTACACCATTATACCCATCCGTGTAAGGTGGTGGTGGAAAAACTGATTACACCACGGTGTGAAGACGGTATTCCGTACGTACGCACGCGTGGTGATTTTGTTTTCCGTAGGATGGATAAAAGGTGAAATAGGGTTGTTTCATATTCATAATAACATATAATTATATGAGTGATACTGATGTTAGTACTTTATAATGAAACAACTAAATAATAAGGAGTTGAAGAAGAAAGAAACTTGAGAGAATCGAAAGAAGAGATTACCTCTTCTTCAACGCACCTCCTTTAAGCCTTCTCTTAAGGAAGTAGAGTTGGTCTTTTGAGAAGACCAGAACCTCCAGAATGTATCTAGGGAAGTTTAGAACAGAAATGGGCAGGGGTTGGCCGAGCTTCAAGGCTCAAAAGGGTGTGAAGAGAAGAGGGAAGGGGTGCCCTTTTTATAAGGGAGGAGAGGGGAACCCTTGGAAAACTTAAAATATTATTTTATGATAAAGTCATATTCGGTTTATAATAGATCAAAATTGATTTATTTATAATATAAAGTGGGGATTGGTCTAAATAATCTTAACCAATAGAATTTAGACAAGTTTAGGTTTCTATTTTAACCTTATCATTTAGATTTAACTTTAAGTTAAATAATTTTACTTTTACCATATCTTCTTGTTTTCTCACACTATAAGGTTAATAAAATTACTATAAGAATCCAAATGAACCCCAAGTTGTTTATTATTAATATATATAACCTTATCTAAGTCATTTGGTCGAACCTTAGATTTTTAGGAATAAAATAACAATTAATAATATAATATTTATTTTAAAAAACCATTTTATGTCAACTTTGACACTATTTGGTAATTGATTTTTGTGAAAATCATAACAGTATGATTAGTTTGAAAAAAGTTAATTAAATCAATAATATCATGTCATAGTAACCTATTAAATTAGTGTAATTCATAAAAAGTCTCAAATTAAATTTATTTGGGAATTTATAACATTAATTATGTCAATATTTCATTAATAAGAGAATTACTGCATCATCATTTTGTCATAAATAAATTAAATTATTTAATGTCTAAAAATCATAAATAAAATAAAATTATGTAGGAAATATTCTTAGCTTTCTAATTAATATTTATAGTCAAATTTATCTTATGTATAACCCTATATTAAAAATGTTTTAGTTATTAAACTTTGATTTTAACTATTTTAACCCTTCTTTAAATAAATTAATAATAAATGTCCTAATCTAATCCAAGTAGGCCTAAATGGTCATATTTTATTCCTAAGATTGTTTTTGGTCGAATTAAACTTATCCAATAGAATTAGGACATGTGTTAGGGTAATAATAATATCATTTTTACCCTTAATTATCCTATTTACTTTTAACCATGGTAAAAAAAGTAAAAAGTTACTATTCACCAAAAAAAATTTCATCACATTGAACCACATTTTAGTCCTTGATATTAACCGTGTTTCTTAGATTTTCAAAATTTCACTCACAGAAGTGGTAAAATTAAGTTTTATGTGAATTTCCAAATTCTCCTAGGAGGTCGGTAAAAGACGGTGAAACGTTCAATAAAATTTTTATATATCTAAAATTATTATAAAATGACTCCAATGAATTACATTGAACTTATATAGATGTTTTGTATCAATTTTGACCTAAAATAAATTTAAATAAAATAAATAATTTTTTAAATAAAAAGTCGGTTTTTAAATAGCAACCTAGTGTTTTCACTTTTCATCAAAAATTGAAAGTTTTCAGAAAAATACAAAAAATTCAGCCTAGGATAATTTTGATATTCTGAATCCAAAAATGAAGTCCATTTGAAAGAAAAAATTTATAAAATTTAAAAAAGTGGGTATTACTATTCATAACGGCTAGTTCATAATAATATTATAATAATATCTCGTTTAGTGAAACTCAGTATTGCGTACTACACACGCTATCGAGGAAGGTTGCGATTACGTGTAATGTAAGCCAAGTTAGGGTTGTGTATAGTGCAAGAATCCTTTGTTGTTGCATATAACAGAATCCAACCATATTTCATTTATACATTGAATATATATATATATACACACACACACTCAATGTTGCGTATAACATAATCAAAACTTTTTTCATTTATACATTAAACAAAATCTATACTTTATGTTTCGTAAAATAATTTCCAAAAAACGAACTTGAAATTGTGTGTAACACGAGCCAATAATAGTGTTGCGTATATTGCAAGCTAATACGGTGTTGCGTATAGCGCAAGATAAACTTGGTGTAGCTTACAAAAAAACACATGAAAGAAATTAAAAAGAATAATTCTCATATAATCTCGGGTTGTTACAGCGACACGGGGAAGGGAAGAGCTTGGGATGAACACGCCGTGTACCGGATGTACACGCCGTGTAGTGTTGACCCGGAGACCCGACCGTGTAACTAACAAACACGGGCCGGTGTAGTCATTTCTTGAACATGCCATGTCAATGAAGAACACGCCGTGTGGTGCGACCTGGGGACCCGATCGTGTAACTAACAACACGGGTCGGTTAAATCCTTTGTGTACACGCCATGTGTATATTGAACACGCCGTGTAGTCTTGTTCGGGGATAGACCGTGTGTACTTAGCCGTGTGGTGTCAAGCCGAGTAGTCGGCTGTTTCACAAGTGACACGAGAAGTTGGAAATAACACCATACATGCCGTGTAGATAATATACACGCAGTGTAGTTTTGTTCAAACGGGAACTGTGTGGCTTAGCCATGCAGAAGGACCGGGGCAGGAAAAGGGAAGTCAGGTACACGCCGTGTTGTCCGTATAGAAGCCGTGTAGTCTTGTTTTGCAAATTTTGAATGCCTTCTTCCTCCTATTCCCTTTTGGGTTTCTTCATTTTCGGTCTTTATAATCTTGAATCTAAGGCGTGTTTTTGAACTTGTAGTGTCATGCCGCCTAAACGACCACGCGTTGTTCGCCAGGAGAGCGGCAATGAGTATACTCCAGAGATGTTGGGCCATGGGCTACCGGTTAATCCTCCAGCAGAGCCAAATGCGGCACCAGCTGCTATACTGGACACAGGTGCGGAGGCAAAGTTCCGTGAAGGCTTATTACGGTTCATGCAGACCTTTCAGGGAGCACCACCAGCTGCCACATCTATGGCTGAGCTGATACGTATCTTTCAGCAGCAGCATCTGCCTACATTTTTAAGGGATGACAGACCACAGGCTACGGAGTCTTGGCTAGGATCGATGCAGACTATTTTCGAGCATCTTGAGACGCCTCCAGGGCGGAGGGTCAAGCTAACGACATATATACTGCGTGATTCCACCAATATGTGGTGGGATGTTACTACCCAGTCAGAGCATCACAGAGACATGGCATGAGAAGATTTTCAGGTAGTACTCCATGACTTCTTCTTCCCAGAGATGCTGAGGGCAGATAGAGATCGGGAGTTCATGAATATTTAGCAGGGCTCTATGTCGGTGATGGACTATTCTGCTCGCTTTACCGAGCTTCAGCGCTTTGCACCCGTGCTGGTGGGTGATGAGATGTTGAGAGCCCAACGTTTTGAGGATGGCATTTGGTATGACTCTTGAGCACTGGTGAATGTTTTCAGGCTGCCTTCAGTACACGCTATTGTAAATCAGGCGCTGATTATAGAGAGAAACCTGCGGGAATCTAGTGGTGTGGTCTAGGGCGGTTCAGCACCAGTTACTGGTACTATTTCTGCTGGCAAGAGGGAGAGAAAGATAGACTTCTCTCAGGGTGACAGTACTAGTCAGAAGAATGCTTCAGGTGGCCAGTTCATGTGATACCAATGTGGTAGAGAGGGGCACAAGAGGCCACAATGTCCACGAGACCCAGTGGAGTGCCGAGCTTGCGGCAGGATGGGTCATTTACAATGCTTTTGTAGGGCGTTTCCACTGATGGCTAGTGAGATGGGTTCTGTGTAGACTCCGCGTACGGGAGTAGGACCAACGGCTTCTTACTAGTTGGGGAACTGGAATATGTCAGGGCGTGCAGGCAGAGATGGTGGCCATGGCCGTGGTAGCCAGACACCAGGATCTCAGAGGCAGCAGGGCGGGACAACTCAGGGTATCCAGACTGTGTCGCAGGGCCGTGGCACTGGGCAGGCATATGCAGTGCAACAGACCCAGTAGGAGTAGGATCCCATACCTTCTATAGTCATAGGTACTATTCTAGCAGCTTATTTTTTATCTTCAGTACTTTTTGATACGGGTGCGACACATAGTTTTATATCTGTACCCGTTGTGGAGAGCCTTGGGCTCTGTGTTTCTACTTCTTCTGATATCATGACTCTAGACACTCTGTTGGGGATTAGAACGGCTGGTGTGCATCAGTGCAAGGAGTGCCCCCTTGAGGTTGGTGGGTGTCACTTCCTTTGGGACCTCTTTGTCTTAGAGATGACAGCTTATGAAGTCATTCTCGGGATGTACTGGTTGGTTCCCTTTCGAGCCTTTGTGGATTGCTATCTTCGCAGGGTGAGTTTCACGTCACCAGAGGGAGGAGAGTTTCTATACAAGGGCGAATGGGATGTTTAGGTGAGTCGAGTTGGACCAGAGTGTTGTGGGCGAGGTGGTGTCACAACCCAGATTGCGAGCTTATATCTGGATGACCAGGGGACTTGTTAGACGGATTTCCCTCCAGTGGTTTATCGTTTTAGGGATGTCTTCCCGGATGACTTTTCATGTCTTCCTCCATAGCGTGAGGTGGATTTCTCTATTGATCTTGTGCCAGGAGCAACACCGGTGTCCATTCCTCTTTATAGGATGGCTACGCCTGAGTTGCAGGAGATCAAGAGGCAGTTGAAGGAGTTATAGGAATGGGGTTTTATTCGACCCATTACTTCTCCGTGGGTTTCGCCGGTCCTTTTTGCGAAGAAGGCGAACAGTAACCTCAAACTCTGTGTGGATTATCGGAAGCTGAACCAGTTGACGGTTAAGAACCGATATCCCTTGCTGAGGATTGATGATCTTTTTGATCAACTTTGTGGAGCACGAGTGTTCTCGAAGATTGACTTGAGATCAGGATATCGTCAGTTGTGCGTTAGACCATTTGATATACCTCTCACAGCTTTCAGGAGCAGATATGGTCTATTCGAGTACTTGGTTATGCCATTCAGACTCACGAACTCGCCAACGGTTTTCATGGCTATGATGAATCATGTGTTCCATCCTTATCTGTAATCTTTTTGTGGTAGTATTCGTGGACGATATCTTGGTGTACTCTCACACTTGACACGACCATGCCACCCATCTTGAGATCGTATTGAGTACACTAAGAGAGCATCAACTATATGCTAAGATCTCAAAGTGCCACTTTTAGATGGACCAGATTCACTTCCTGGGTCATATCATCTCAGAGGCAGGAGTTGCAGTAGACCCAGAAAAGGTGAGGGCAGTAGTTTCCTGGGAGCATCCTAAGAACATGTTTGAGATACGGAGTTTCTTAGGGATGGCTGGTTACTACAGACGCTTTATACAGGACTTCTCCTGCTTAGCAGTGCCATTGACGGGTTTGACTAAGAAGGGTGTAAAGTTCGTTTGGTCGGGAGCTTGCGAGATATCCTTTCAGGACCTGAAAGGAAGGTTAACATCAGCACTGATCCTGATACTCCTAGATCAGGGGAAGAGCTATATAGTTTACTGTGATGAATCAGGTATTGGGTTGGGAGCAGTGTTGATGCAGGGCGATCAAGTTGTTGCGTACGGGTCTTGGCAGTTGAGGCCACATGAGAGGAATTACCCAACGCATGATCTCGAGTTGGCTGCAGTTGTTCATGCATTGTGCTGTTGGAGACACTATCTATTGGGAGAACATATTGTGGTTTTTACCGATAACAAAAGTCTCAAGTTTATCTTTACTCAGCGTGACTTGAATCTGAGGCAACGAAGGTGGGTTGAGTACCTTCTGTCCTTTGATTTTGAGCTTGCCTATACACCTGGTAAAGGTAATGCAGTAGCTGATGCATTGAGTAGGAAGACTTAGATACAGGCTATGCAGGAGGCCAGTGGTGAGTGGAAGCTTATGACCTTGTTCTCTGAGATGCATCTAGAGGTGCACGACAGTCAGGGGCAGACTTATCTTTCATCTTAAGATGTGACTTCTACCCTCCTGGATAGAGTAAGGATGAGACAACTATCTGTTTCAGAGGGCCTAGTTCTACATGAGTCAGTGGCAAGTGAGTACCCTCCTCCTGGTTGGACGATAGGCGATGATGAGGTATTGCATTTCCATGGATGAGTGTGGGTTCCAAGGGATATACGCGAGGTGCTGTTGCGGGATTTTCATGCTTCAGATTGGGTAGTTCATCCCGGGGTTACCAAGATGTAACAAGACTTGAGACGTCAGTACTGGTGGCCGGGTATGAAGAGAGATGTGACTAGTTTTGTTACAAGGTGTTCCACCTGTCTGCAGGTGAAGGCGGAGCATTAGAGACCAGCTGGACTGTTACAACAGTTACCCATTACAGAATGGAAATGGGATGATGTCGCGATGGAGTTCGTGACTGGGTTACCGAGGTCATCTCGAGGCAATGATGCCGTGTGGGTTGTTGTGGAAAAACTCACGAAGGTAGCTCACTTTTTTCCAATCAAGGAGACCTTTGATGTTGACGAGCTTGGGAAGTTGTATATCTGAGAGATTGTACGTCTTCATGGGGTCCCTCGTTCTATCTTTTCAGATAGGGACACCCATTTTACGTCTCGTTTCTGGCAGAGTTTTCAGAGGGCACTGGGTACACAGGTGCTTCTAAGCACAGCTTACCACCCTCAGACCGATGGCCAGTCAGAGCATACTATACAGGTGCTTGAGTACATGCTATGATCATGCGTCCTAGACTTTGTGGGATCTTGGGAGAAGTACATACCCCTGGTCGGGTTTTCCTATAATAATAGTTTTCAGGAAACTATTGAGATGGCACCATACGAGGATTTATATGGTAGGTCATGCCAATCAACTTTGTGCTGGTTAGAGGCAGGTGAGACAGCTTTGTTGGGACCACGTCTCATGCAGGATACTTCTGAGCAGGCCCAGTTGATTCAGAAGTTGATGGATACCGTGCAGTCTTGTCAGAAATATTATGCTAATCACCACAAACGACCTTTGGAGTTCGTGGTCAGGGATCAGGTTTTATTGCATGTTTCCCCGAGGTTGGGACACAAGAAGATCATAAGACATGGTAAACTTTCACCGAGGTATGTGGGGCCATATGAGATTCTGGAGAGACTCGGGCCGGTTGCCTATCGGTTGCGATTAACTCAGAGGTATCGAGCCATGCACGGCGTCTTCCATGTATCTCAGTTGCACCATTATCTTTCAGACCCATCTAACACCTTTCATCCAGAGGAGGATGAGCTTCATATGGATGCATCCTTTGAGGAGCATCCGATTCGTATCATTGATAAGAGCACGAAGGTTCTCCGAGGCCGGTCAGTTCCTCTCGTATGGGTGCTATGGAAGCATGGCCGAGTGCAGGACGAAACCTAGGATCGGGAGACCGATGTACGTGCTCAGTGGCCAGAGTTATTCATGACTTTATCTTCGCTACCCTTAGAAGGGAAATTTGGGGATGAATTACTTTAAGGGGGGAAGTTTGTAAGAACCCGATTCTTAGTTATGAGGTACGAGCTTCTTCTTTTTTCTTTTCCTTAATTGTTTTTGAGAAAATATGGAAAATGGGGAAAAATCAAAAAAATTCGAAGTATACCACATGTACTTTTTCCACACACTGTGTACTTCTGGCCGTGTGGGATGAGTACATGGGGAGTGTGGCCATGCCGGGGATCAAGGGTGTAGGAACAGACTACACGTCGTGTAGTGGTCCTTTACATGCCGTGTAGTCAGTCGGCAGGCGAATTGTAAGGCGGTGGCTAGCTGTGTGACAGAACACGCCATGTACTCAAGGAGACACGCCGTGTAGTCATGTCAGGAGGTGAACAGTGCCGCGCTGGCGGGAATCCGCCAGAGGAATAGTTTAAAAATGGGAAGTACACGCCATGTACTTTGTTTTTTTCGCTTAAAATGGGCAGTAGCCTCCCCTGTTCACAGGGAAGGATTAGAACGGGAAGAGGTAGCTCAAGAGAGGAGGCTGAAGCTTTGAACATCCGCCGAGCGCACGTCTGGAATCCATTTCCGCCTCGGACGATCTCGTTGGAACCACGCGGGTAAGTCCTCCCTTCTCCTTAAGCAGTTCTTGACAATTCTTCCCCTAACGGGAGTTATTTAAGTTTAAATGGAGTTTCTCCTACATCATATCTACGTCGTTCTTGGGCATTTCTGGAATCAAAGTTCACGTATAATGATCGTTGGCGTTAAATGTAGGTGTCTTTGTGTTTATTTTCCAACTGCTGTGTGTTTTGTGTGTTTTTGAGCTACAAACCCATATTTAGGGTGTCGTGTGACTGAGGTCATGGCTATTTTGATACCTATAATTGTATAAGTGATTAAATAAAGTTGTAAAACTATTTGTTGAGATCAGTTCTTGGATCCAGAACCACCCCGGGGGTGCGTTCCTCTGTTTAGCCGTTTGGCCAGGATACCCGAGGGTATGCCTTGTTTATTTTATGCTTTTAATGAAATGATTGTTGAATTTCCTTGAGAGGAATTGACTATTTACTGCTTGTTACATGTTGGGCTTGGCCCAGTTACCTGTTTAGCCTAAGGGTGGTGTTGTAATTAGCCTGTGGTCATTGTACTACCTAGCCTGTGGGAAACTTCTTCCGTGCCTGTGGGCAGCTAATTCTATGCCTGCGGGTGACACTTCTTACGCCCGTGGGCAATATTCGTATGCCTGTGGGCAGATTCTTGTGTTTGGATTCTCTTTACCTGAGGGTAGGAGTTTATGTGTCTGAGGACATTGGCTGTTTACTTATAATATTAACTGTGGTGGTATTTTAAATTAAATGATTAATTGGATATTAAAATGGCAATATAACTGGTTAAGTTAGTTACTTTTCAGTACTGCTTACGTTATTGCATTTTACTACTGCACACTGTTGTTGCATGCTTACACACAGTTGGGCACGGGCCTTTGGTGGGTGCCTATTGGGATTTATTTCTCACACCCTGTTTGGGTCAAGCTATTCAGCCCAAACAGATTACGTTTCTGCAGGTATGGATAAGGGCAAGGGTCCTTATACAGGTACTTGATTACTGCTGAGAAGTAGGGGAGCATGGGACCGGGATTAGGCTCGCGATGCTACCAGCTGTTTCGTTTTTCTTTGTTGTACTCTGCTATTCTATTGTATTGATTTTGCAGCATGTTCTGGCTGTTTTCATAGAATTGAGGCATGTTGCATCATTTTATATACTGGTTGGTTATATCTACTGCACTTTTTATTTCAGTTGTGTATGGTTTACTGCTTCCGCTGTTGCTGTATGTTTATTTTATATTCCGTTGCGCTACACTTTGACAAATGAGGACATAGTTTCCCCACTATCAGACGCGGGCCCTCGCTGCTAGTCGGCAGCCTCTGACATTTGGGGAAATGCGCTTGAGGTGATGTGGTGAACCGGGTTTGGGGCACCCGTTGAGTGGCACCCGGAACCGGGACATTACAATATAAATACACACACACTTGTATATATGTGTATAACACCAAAATCAACCTGAAACACCCACACATCAATCACAAGTGAATAAAATAAGGATAAAATAAGTAAACTCCATAAAATATCTCAAATAAGGAAGTCCCAACCAAATCTACCTGTTAAACTTATATATACCAATACATATAATCACATAAATAATTTTAGACAATAATAAAATTATCTACTTCTGTACAGAATCCCCCATAAAAATTTTATGGGAAAAAATATATGTAACACCTCGAGATTTTATGAAAAATATTCTTTTCAATTTTATTGATGTCTTGTGTTGTACGCTACACCAAAAAAAGCTTGCACTACACGCATCCCTAACTTGGCTTGCATTACACGCAATCACGACCTTCCTCGATAGCTTGCGTCGTACGCAATACCGAGTTTCACTAAACAAAGATATGTTATATAAACTATCAATTATGAACAATAATACCCAATTTTTAAAATTTTATAAATTTTATCTTTAGAAATGGACTTCATTTTTGTATTCAGAATATCGAAATTATCCTAGGGTGACTTTTTGGTATTTTTCTGAAAACATTCAATTTTTGATGAACAGTGAAAACACTGGGTTACTATTTAAAAACCTACTTTTTATTTAAATAATTATTTATTTTATTTAAATTTATTTTAGGTCAAAATTGATACATAAGACCTATATAAGTTCAATGTAATTCATTGAAGTCATTTTATAATAATTTTAGATATATAAAATTTTTATTGAACTTTTCACCGTCTTTTACCCACCTCCCAGGAGACTTTGGAAATTCACATAAAACATAATTTTACCACTTTGTTGAGTGGAATTTCAAAAATCAAAGAGACAAGGTTAATATCAAGGACTAAAATGTGGTTCAATGAGATGAAAATAATGTTCGGTGAATAGTAACATTTTACTTTTTTTTACCACGGTTAAAAGTAAATAGGGTAATTAAGGGTAAAAATGATATTATTATTACCCTAACACATGTCCTAATTCTATTGGATAAGTGTAATTCAACCAAAAACAACCTTAGGAATAACATATGACCATTTAGGCCCACTTGGATTAGATTAGGACATTTAATATTAATTTATTTAAAGAATAGTTAAAATAGTTAAAATCAAAGTTTAATAACTAAAACATTTTTAATATAGGGTTATACATAAGATAATTTCGACTTTAAATATTAATTAGAAATCTAAAAATATTTCCTACCTAATGGTATTTTATTTATAATTTTTAGACATTAAATAATTTAATTTATTTATGACACAATGATGATGCAGTAATTATCTTATTAATGAAATATTGACATAATTGATGTTATAAATACCCAAATAAATGTAATTTGAGACTTTTTATGAACTAAAATAATTTTCTAGGTTAATATGACATGTTTTTATTAATTTAATCAACTTTTTTAGAACTAATCATTCTGTTATAATTTTCACAAAAATCAATTACCAAATAGTGTCAAAATTGATATAAAATAGTTTTTAAAACAAATATTATATTATTAATGTTATTTTATTCTTAAAAATATAAGGTTAGGCCAAATGACTTATATAAGTTTATATATTTTAATAATAAACAACTTGGGGTTCTTTTGGATTGTTATAGTAAGTTTATTAACCTTATAGTGTAAGAAAACAAGAAGAAAAGGTAAAAGTAAAATTATTTAACTTAAAGTTAAATCTAAATGATAAGGTTAAAATAGAAAAATAAACTTGTCTAAATTCTATTGGATAAGAGTATTTCGACCCATCCCCACCTTAGCTTAGAAATAAATCAATTTGGAGCTATTATAAACCGAATATGACTTTATTATAAAATAATATTTTAAGTTTTTACAAAGGTGCCCCTCTCCCCCTTATAAAAAGGGCACCCCTTCCCTATTCTCTTCACACCCCTTTGAGCCTTTAAGCTCAGACAAACCCTGACTATTTCTCTTCTACACTTCCCTAGAAACATTTTGGAGGTTCTGTTAATCTCAAAAGACCAACTCTACTTCCATAAGAGGAATCTTAAAGGAGGTGTGTCGAAGAAGAGGTAATCTCTTCTTCCGATTCTCTCAAGTTTCTTTCTTATTAAACTTCTTCTTCTTTAGTTATCTAATTATAAAGTAATAAAATAAGTATTACTTATATACTGATATGTTATTGTAAATATGAAACAACCCTATTTCACCTTCTATCCATCCTACGGAAAACGAAATCACCGCGCGTGCATACGTACGGAATACCGTCTCCACGCCGTGGTGTAATCTGTTTTCGACCACCACCTTAATTGGATGGGTATAATGGTGTAAATATATAACTATATATGATTATTTTAATGTGATATTGATTCTGAAATATTATACATACACTTCAATACAACTCCACGATCATGGGAATGGTATCATCGCTTGTGCGTACGTACGGACTACCGTCTCCACGACGCAATGAGATTCATTCTCCATGTTATCCATTCATGAATGATTATAAAGTATATATAATAAGTAATAATGAAATATATGTCATAATAATACTTAATTTATGTATATATATATGTATGTCATCTACTTAATTCCATTCAATTCAATAAGGAAACGAAAACAACATACATGCATACGTACGACCTACCGTCTCCATGAACGGTGTATTTCATTCCATTTATCGATCTATCATTTATAAATATATATATATATATATTATATATATAATGTTTTTAATTATGGAATTAATTAAATTAGGATATAAGTAATAATATCAAGAACAACAAGTCCAAACACGTAGGATAAATAAAATGATTTTACCCAAAACGTCGCTTTAACATGGAATTTACAAAAGAACGGGTAATATAAAGTCATAAGTGAACCATTTATGACATCATAACAATGAATATGATTATGTAATAAGTAAATGACATTATTTAAATCATTATATAGGAGGTTTGGATACGTATGAAGCATATCAGACCTAAGGTAAGGGATAATTATTCCAATCTCATTCTTATCCGAGATTGTTTATTCGTAAGTATTTACTGGGGTTATGTTTATTATCCATGTCCATATGTTCTCAAAATGTTTTCATAAAATGTTTAATTTTCTTCCATGTATCTTTAAAGACATTTTTACCCTTTTTTTACTTTTACCACATCGTATTGAAGGAATATTTCTTTTGTTTACCATACGAGGTACTTTTTGACTTTTCCGACAAAAGTACGAGAAGAATTTTATTTTTAACTTATATGGCATGAATGAAGTTTTACGGTTTCATAACGCATCATTTTCATGAAGCTTTCTCTACAATATTTTATGATTATTTTCAACAAAATACTTTTCTTTTAAAATTTCATGGAATTTTGTGAATAGAAAATGATTTTGAATAAGAAAGGATATTTTCCTCAAGAATTCATTTCAAATGTTTTATCAAAACCATTTTCCATATAAGATGAAATTATTTCATATGTGTATGTTTAAAGTATAATGTCTCTATGATTTACATTATTTCACTTTTCTTATGATGAAATATCCATTTGTTTTATATGGATTATGTGATGATGGGATGATGTTTATGAATCCCATTTTTTTCATTTGGGTTATGATGAATGTTTTAAGTTTATTTTGTGGAACAAGTAAGAATGATTTCATTATGAGATGGGTGGGACCTATATATCCCTACAATGCATTGGGTAAAGATTTATATCTCATGATATAGACATGGTTGGAACGGTAAGTTAATCTGGTTTAGTGATACAGGACTGGAACGAGGAGTGAACTTGATTCAGAAAGGGACTTTGTCCACTAAGCTGGTCTTAGCGGTAATGCCTTGGCTACTATGGAAATCATAACAAGTGCTGAATGGTTTACATAATTACATGATTTATTCGCATGCTATTTTATCAAGATTGATGTTCCTTTATGATATATTCCTTATGTACTTCCATGATTTATGTCTTTGCTCAAGATTTTGATGTTTAGATTTTATGTTCAAGCTTTTTCATTCAAATGTTTATGGATTGTTTTATGTTCTCTATGATTACCCTTACTGAGCATTTGAGCTCACCCTTTATATGTTTTCTTTTCCCTAGGATTTAAAGAAAGGTTTTAGGTAAGAAAAAAAGGGGAAAATCTTTATGGGAGATGTTGAAGATCTTTCACCACGATTAGAAGATTATTTTCCGAGTTTCCAAAGACACTAAACTATTACGGTACTTGTGTGTCTATTTTCATTATGTATTAAGTATTCTGAAAAAGTAATGTAATGTCCATGTACGTCAAGCTTTGGGTCTCTACAGTTGGTATCAGAGGAAAGGTTTAGTTAACCTTTGGAAACTAGGATGCAAAAACTTTAGTGAGATCCCTAGAGATATTTATAAGGTATGTCTAGGGATGTTGCTAAGGTTAAGTATAAGTATAGGTTATATTCCTATAATTATGGTAAAGATATTAGAATTAAACCTAAGATGTTAGATATTGAAGGTAATCCCCCTTTATTATGTTGTTTTCATAGCATAATTTTTGCCTCTGACACTGTTCTTTTTGGGGTTTAGACGATGGCTGGAACCCAAAGGAACCATGTTGATCAATGTAATGGATAATGCAATGATTGTCCTCTCGAGCAACTAGATGTGATGCGAGATGGAGTGAAAAATCTTATTGCTATACTTACACAAGCTATGAATCATTCTGGATTTCCAAATGATCAGAGAAGGGAACAATATTCTATTGAGTCCTTCATGAGGCAACATCCACCGTCTTTTAATGGGTCATCTGATCCACTTATTGCTGAACAATGGATTAGTACCATTGAAAAGATATTTTCTATAATTCACTATTCAGAACATGAAAAAGTCATTTTAGATGTTTACTGTTTAGAAGGTGAAGCAGACCAGTGGTGGATTCTAATTAAGAATACAAGGCCCCAAGATGAAATTGAATCTATGGAATGGGACGAGTTGAAGAACTTGTTTTTCAGTAATTACATCCCTCATATTCTTCGAACAAAGATGGAAAAGGAGTTCCTTGATCTTAAGTAAAAGAATGATGAATATGTTGGTATATACGAGGCGAATTTTACAAGGCTTTCAATGTATGCATCTGGATTTATCATCCAACCCGAAAGTAAAGTTGATCGATTCTTCAGTGGCTTAAAACCAAGTCTTTGAAGGGAATTAGCTATAAGATACTTCAGTAGCTATGAAGAAATTGTGCGTTGTGCTATCAAGGTATAACTGGATGTTGGTGTTACATATCCATCTCATGGTTTTGAAAGAAATGAAAGATGGAGTTCAAGGAGAAATCTCAGAACAATGGTGAAAATAAGATGAATGTTTCTTTACGTTCAAAGTGTGGAAAATAGCATGGTGGAGATTGCCTAAAAGGTACTAGAAAATGTTTTAAGTGTGGAAAAGAAGGTCATCAAGCATCTGAGTGTCGATGTAATGTAAAAAGGGTTTCTAATGATGTGAATAAAGAAAAGACTACAGAGAACGCACCACCAACACTTCAATGCTTCAAGTGCAAGGAAATGGGGTATCATGCTAATCAATGCCCTAATCCAAGGGTTAATGATGATCAACATGAGAAACCTCTTAAGACAATGGATAAAGGGAAGTAACATGCGATCACTATTTGTGATTTTGAGTATGACAATGACGTTCTGTAATGATTAAGTGTTTATGTAATGGGATTTCAAATTAGTATCATGGAATCTCATTTATAGTATCGTGGAATTTTGAAATATTTGTGTATTGGTCCATTGTGGTTTTCTATAATAATATGGTACCGGTAACCATGAAAATTGATTCAAATATTTTGGAAAGCAGATGATATGCGCATAATGATGGGATAAGGAGAAAATGAATTTTTTGATAGTATTCATGAGCTCATGATTGATATAAGGACTAAGTGATATCATGGTTTGAGTATATATAATTTTGAGGATTTTGGTATGTGGAAAGTGTTAACTTTTAACTGCATTCATGTTTTCACTAAGGTTCAATGGGTATTCATTTTTCAAGAGAATACATGATTAAGGCCTTTGAATGTTTGGAATGTGACCAACAAGATATATCGTATGATATATGGGGGATAAATGATGGTATTCACGTACTTGTTATGTGACCTCTCAAGTAATCATTTTCTTTACACTATGAGATTGTACAGAAGTATTTTCGATAAGCTTAAAGGTTGAAATGGATTAAGTTGGACATTATATAGAATTGTTTAAGGGTAGAATTTTTTTCCGATATTATTTATGGAATGTTATAATAATGTAGTTTTAGAAAAAGGACAACCTGCAGGATGGGTGACAACCTGTCACATCGGACAAGGCTATAGGAATTGAACCCACAACTGAAGTGCGACAGGCCTTTATCACCTACCACTGGCCTACAAGAAGTCCCTGTTTTGTAGAAACCGGTTTTATTATATTAAGCAATATGATATATGAAGTATAAGTCCATTTTAGGAACCATATATGATTAATATCACTATAGATGGACTTATGTATTTTTGATAACTTTTTATAACATTTTGTTTAAGATAGATGGAATAACCCATCATTCTATCACATGATCTGCTAACACTTCACGAATGAAAAATTCAACTTCGTTTCTTTAAGAGATGAAGTGGAAATTGTCCAAAGAACGACCAACGGTGAGACTGTACCAAAATCAAGAAAGTATTTCTTATAATTCCAATTTCTTCAACTTTAGGGAAATGATCTTGAAGACCGAAAATGTTGTCCTAGTTCCCTTATATCCGATGAATCAGATGGTACCTTAGATCATCACAAATCTATGGCATTGTGATTGTTGGATTTTTCATAGCCATGTTCTCTACAACTCTCCATCAGAACATGATGGTTAGATTTCTCTCCCATATCCATATTTTCACATATGTTCTCCTATGTGGAAACCCAGTGATTAGTTAATTTGGGTAACTGTTAAGTTTCATACTTTAGTTTTTAAAGATTGGTTTTGGTATTCCTTTTTACGATGTGGGTTTCTATTAAAGAAACTTTCGAGTAGTAAACTTTCGAGTAGTAAACCATGTGAACCATTCATGAATGATTATAAAAATATATATAATAAGTAATAATGAAATATATGACATAATAATACTGGATTTATGTATATATATATGTATGTCATCTACTTAATTCCATTCAATTCATTAAGAAAACGAAAACAACGTTCATGCATACGTACGCCCTACCGTCTCCATGAACGGTGTATTTCATTCCATTTATCGATCTATCATATATATATATGTATATATATTATATATATATATATATATCATGTTTTACATTCTGGAATTAATTAAATCAGGATATAAGTAATAATAACAAGAACAACAAGTCCAAACACGTACGATAAATAAAACAATTTTACCCAAAACACTACTTTAACATGGAATTTACAAAAGAACGGGTAATATAAAGTTATAATTGAACCATTTATGACATAATAACAATGAATATGATTATTTAATAAGTCAATGACATTATTTAAATCATTATACAGGAGGGTTGGATACGTACGAAGCATATCGGACCTAAGGTAACGGATAATTATTCCAATCTCATTCTTATCCGAGATTGTTTACTCGTAAGTATTTACTGGGGTTATGTTTATTATCCATGTCCATATGTTCTCAAAATATTTTCATAAAATGTTTATTTTTCTTACAAGTATGTTTAAAGACATTTTTACCCTTTTTTTACTTTTACCACATCGTATGGAATGAATCTTTCGTTTGTTTACCATACGAGGTACTTTTTGACTTTTCCGACAAAAGTACGAGAAGAATTTTATTTTTAACTTATACGGCATGAACGAATTTTTACAGTTTCATAACGCCTCATTTTCATGAAGCTTACTCTACAATATTTTATGATTATTTTCAACAAAATACTTTTCTTTTAAAATTTCATGGAATTTTTTGAAAAGAAAATGATTTTGAAGAAGAAAGGATATTTTCATCAAGAATTCATTTCAAATGTTTTATCAAAACCATTTTCCATCTAAGATGACATTATTTCATATGTGTATGTTTAAAGTATAATGTCTCTATGATTTAAATGGTTTTAATTTTCTTATGATGAAATATCCATTTGTTTTATATGGATTATGTGATGATGGGATGATGTTTATGAATCCCATTTTTTTTCATTTGGGTTATGAAGAATGTTTTAAGTTTATTTTGTGGCACAAGTAAGAATGATTTCATTATGAGATGGGTGGGACCTATATCCCCCTCCAATGAATTGGGTAAAGATTTATATCTCATGAGATAGACATATCTGGAATGGTAAGTTAATCCGATTCAGTGATACAGGACTGGAACGAGGAGTGAACTCGATTCAGAAAGGGACTTTGTCGACTAAGATGGTCTTGGTAGCAATGCCTTGGCTACTATGGAAATCATAACAAGTGCTGAATGGTTTCCACAATTACATTATTTATTCCCATTCTATTTTATCAAGATTGATGTTCCTTTATGATATATTCCATACGTAATTCTAAGATTTATGTCTTTGCTCAATATTTTGATGTTTAGATTTTATGTTCATGATTTTTCATTCAAATGTTTATGGATTGTTTTATGTTCTCTATGCTTACCCTTACTGAGCATTTGAGCTCACCATTTATATGTTTTCTTTTCTCCAGGATTTAAAGAAAGGTTTTAGGTAGGAAAAAAGGTGGAATATCTTTATGGGAGATGTTGAAGATCTTTCACCACGATTAGAAGATTATTTTCTGAGTTTCCAAAGACAGTAAACTATTACGGTCCTTGTGTGTCTATTTTCATTATGTATTAAGAATCCTGAAAAAGTAATGTAATTTCCATGTACGTCAAGATTTGGGTCTCTAAAATATAGTTATTATTTAGGTTCAGACACATAATAAAGAAGAATATATAAAAACCCATTTATTAATAAATTATAATTTCTTAAGAACCTTGTTCAATAAATATATTTAAATTCATTAAACTCATTAACATGATTAATTTGAATAAAAAATAATTAATAAAACCCAGGCATACATGATATTCTAAATAAAAGAGAAATCATGGAAACACCTACATAGAACCAAGAATAGATTATGCAAAACCATTAAATACATAGATAGGAGGGTCCTGATAGGAGATCACACATCTTAAAAATTGAATCCATAAAGTGTTATAACTCCAAAACCACCTAGGGTTTAGCCCAAGGTACAATGCAATAAGATGGAAAGGAAAATACGAGAGAAGAGAAGAGAAGGAGGAAGAGGAAAAAAAACCCTAAGTTGGACTGATTCATTTTCAAATTGCAAGAGGAGAGAATGGGGAAGTGGTAAGGGGGATTGGGAAGTAGTAGGTCAATGAGGGGGAGCAGCAGCATAATGGTGATGGGGAAGGGATGGCAGTGAAGATTTAGGGGGGGGGGGTGATAGTGAGGGCTCAATCTTGGTGGGAGAAGTGGTTTTTTAAGAAAGGTAAATGATTTAGTGGTAGTTTATCACCCTTAATTTTTTCATTTTAGTGGCATTTTAAGTAACCACTGATAAAAATCTACCATCAAATTTTGATTTTGGTGTAGTGTTTTTCATATTGAGCTTCTATACCATGAAACCACTCTTATCTTTAGAGAGCGTTTTTATAGAGTTAAAAATTTCATGAATGATAATAGAAGTGTTGGAGATGAGACTCTTGGTAACAAAGACACTCTGATACAAAGAAAACACAGAAGGAATCCATGTTCAAAGCTGATTAACTAGGATTTTTGAAAAGATTTTTTAAATGACATTACATAAGCCGATGGGTCTGAAATCTGAAACCAAAGATGAATTTTTAATCTCAGGGATGAGGGTAACAATGGTTTCATTAGTGGAATGGAAATTTTCCTTACCCTCCCAAAGATACTTCATGAGCCTCAAAATATCGGATCTGATAATATGCTAAAACTTTTTGAAGAACAGGGCATGAAATCCATATGGACCTAGTGCCTTGGTTAAGTGGATATGTGGTTCACGCCCAAATTTACCCAAGAGAATAAGGGTAGAACGGTCCTTGTAGTGTAGCTTGGGTTGTCGATTCCACAGAGACCTAAGAAGTTACCTAAGATACACAACCTAAGGGATGGATTTTTGGCTATGAAGTGGCCAACTTGGATTGATTTTGGATGGGTTTTAAAGATATCTAAAATTTTTAAGTGGATTCAATTTAAAAGAAATGAGTTGATCCTAGGTTATCGCTCGGGGTGGATTGGACGTATTTTCTTTTTAATGATTTCAATTTCTTAAATTTGAGATGGGTTCATTTAAGGAGATAAAACAACATCATCACTTACTGGTTTAATGCCTACACTCTCTAATACTAATCACCTATACACATGAAGGATCAAAGTTTTGAGCACTTCAAGGTAAAGGATCGTATTAGTACTTGATGTGTGTGGCCTTAAATTCAACAAGGACGATGAAGTTTAAAAATCATCAAATAAAAATCCCAATTAAAAAAGTGATTATACATTAATTAGGTGATAAATAACATCCAATCCAGCCCCTTGCTACTCCCTTGGATCAACCCATAAGTGGGTTAGCCCTCCATTGATCCCATGGTTTCAATGGAAGCGGAAAGTAGACTCATGAGGGAGGAAATGGAGAAGTAAAGAAAACAACAAAAATAAAATGATCACTCCACCGTTGTGTGAATAATTTCACAAGGGTTGGTGTGAATAAATTCACACCTTGATCCAACGGTATCAAAGTGATATTAAGAACAACAGAATAAGATTATAATAAGAACTTTTATTAATAAACTAATGTGAATTGAACAATCTTACATGTGAAAGACAAAATTGAGGCGACAAAAATGCAGCATAACATTACAATTGAACGAAACATCCAAGATGATATGAAAAATATTCACCCCCATTCCCTTCACCAATAGCTCCTTATATAGGCATATTAGGAGACTTAGGTACATCCCCCAACAATTAATTCACCCCCCAACAATTAATAGAGTTAAATGGAGGGTGAATAATAAAAAGGAAATTGATGTTTCGAATTTGACCCGGAAAACTGTCCAGATTCGTCCACCATATTGATGTGTGAATTAGAAATTGAAGAAGGCCGAATCCGGAGGGGTTGTAGAAGAGTAATGTCTTCGTTAATGTTTCTTCTAGAAGCTCGAAATATTTCAGGACAGTTGGCTCATCCGTTTGGAAGTTATGGTCGAAATGGTGGGACGGATTTCTGTGCATTAATGACGAGTCCACCATTTAAATCTCAAATTCAGATCCCTTTATCATCATGAAAAAATCAGAATTAGCTCCGGCCACAGTTGAATAAAATTATCCTCATATTTTCATCTTTCTACTGTATAAATTTGAGCTTCATTGGGCTTGGTTTCTGGGCCCCACATTTGTTTGATGGGCCTTAGGCCCATTATGCTTTTTCCAGCAAGTTTCTGCCTTCAGGCGCAAAATTCTACATCTTCCTTTAGGATTCATCCATCGGACCTAAAAGATAAAATGTTCCAAACAAACTGATCAATCATATCCCAAAATTTCAAATTAAAATGATGAATATTGTAATTTCCACAAGCAAATTATTGAGTGGGACCAAATTGACATTTTAAGCATGAATTGCACAATGATGGGAAATGAAGTTCAATTTCTGAATTGGACTAAAATTGATGTTTATAAACTTTTAAACACATTAATATTAAGAACTTAACAATGAATATTAGCCACTTTATGTGACTAATCACACCCCCCAACTTGAGTTTTGCTAGTCCCGAGCAAAATAAATTACAAATATGAAATTGAAATCCCCTTTTCCAAAAACATTTTAAATACACATTACTCACCCAAATATCTAATACCAAAAAAAATTATGAAAACCCATCAAAATCATTTAAAACAAGCTAGGTCCATAAGCATATCCCAAGCCCAAGCCCATTCCTTTGTTCAAATTCATCGCCACATTTCATCCAATTCCAATTAAGCATGATAAAGTGTTGTGCATCATAAAAGATATGGGGCCCATTTTATTGTTCAAGGGGAAAAAATGGAAGCGCTAGGTGGGAATCACATTAAACCTTAAGATGAGTATCCATTTTTTTTAATTTTTTTTTAATTTTTTTTAACCACAATAGATATGAAAAGACTAACTCTGTGTAAGACAACTATGGAGTCACGATCCCCAAGTGCCGGACGCCACGCATTTTGTCAATTTCATGCTCTACAATAGAGATATAAATCCTAACTCTGGGCAAGACAACTATGGAGTCACGATCCCCAAGTGCCGGACGCCACGCATTTGGACAAAACATTGCTCTATGTGGTCTTTTTTTTGTTGTTTTTTTTGGATACTCAAATTAAAGTAAAAGTGACCCCAGAACCCTATGCTATAATGAAAGGGACCCAAGAACTCAAATTTACACCCACAATCCAAAAGACGTGAATTGTGGCATTTTTATTAAGAGGATGAAAATGTAAACTTTGAAAAATCACACCGGACAACCGCACTTTCCAGAACAATGCTCATGAACTTAAACTTGCATTAAAATCAGAATCAAGGCATGCAAAATTTATTTGATATCCAATTTTAGAGTTTGCAATGTGTCTTTATCATGTTTATGGTTAATGGAATTTTTTTTCATGCATGTTCTTATTCAAAATAAAAATCATTTTTTTATTCCCCCCCCAACTTAGAATAACACTATCCCCAGTGTTTAAAGAAAAAAAAACTTAGAAGGGGGTAGGAGAGGAGTTCAAAGATAAAATTGAGAATGAAAAACATGGAACAAATTCACCTGGTTTTTAAAGTTGAGGTTCATGATGCTCCAAATTACTCCTTTGATCTCTTTGGGGATGTAGGCACCTCCTTGATTGAACATGTATCACCCAAAATAGTTCCTGAACCATAAAAAGAAGGACAAAGAAGACAAAACAAACAACAAAATGATTTATTTAATTCCAAGTACCATCATTTTCATGTTTTTTTTTTAAAATCAAACTAATGATACATTGTCTTCTTTAAATTTCTGGGTAAGGTATTACTCAGGGATCACACCGCGTGACACGGATGAATACGGTGCTCCCCTTTCATACCCATTCATACTAATAAAAGAAGAACCGGTCAATAGTCTAATAATTTTTTTTAAACCTACAAAAACATAAATAAAATAAACTGATGAGACATTGTCTTCTTTAAATTTCTGGGTAAGGTATTACTCAGGGATCACACCGCGTGACACGGATGAATACGGTGCTCCCTTTTCATACCCATCCTTACTCATAAAAGAAGAAAAGGTCAACAGTCTATATATAAAAAAAGTAACAAAATTAAGCAGAAGGAAACAAAAGATGATTCCCAGTGATTGGAAACATGAAAACCACAGGTTGCCTCCCGTGCAGCGCTTTTGTTTAACGTCGTTAGCCTGACTTGTACCCTAAATCTATTAATTTTTCTCTGGTTCATATGTTGGCTCAGTTAACTCCTCCTTGGTTTCTTGTTTATTGAATGATTAAATGAATGGTTTTAACCTATGACCATTGACTTTGAAGACATGACCACTTGTGGGATCCTGAATCTCTATTGCCCCATGAGGGTACACATGATGCACTAGGTATGGACCAGACCATCTGGACCTTAGCTTTCCTGGGTGTAGATGAAGTTTTGAACTATACAAGAGCACAAATTTTCCCAGCTCAAAGTGTTTGGCTTTGAGATTCCTAGATTGGTAGGCTTGAACTTTAGATTTATTGATCCTTGAATTTTCATAAGCCTCCATCCTAAGTTCCTCGAGTTCATTAAGATCTAATTTCATTTTTGTTTCAGCCAAAGAAATGTCAAAGTTCATTTTTTTATTGCCCAAAAGGCCTTATGTTCAATTTCAACAGGTAAATGACATGCTTTTCCATAAACCAATCTATACGGTGACATGCCTAGGATAGTTTTGAAAGCAGTTCGATATGCCCAAAGGGCATCTAAGAGTTTCTCGGTCCAATCTTTCCTAGAGGGATTGACAGTTTTTTCAAGAATTTGTTTAATTTCTCTATTTTCCAACTCAGCTTGACCGTTGGTTTGAGGATGGTATGCAGTGGAAACTTTATGAGTAATACCATACTTAGACATGAGTGAAGCGAATGGGCGGTTGTAGAAATGGGTTCCACGATCACTGATTATAGCCCTAGGAATTCCAAATCGAGAAAATATATGCTCTTTCAAAAATCGGATCACAACATGGTGGTCATTGGACTTGGTGGGAATGGCTTCAACCCATTTTGAGACATAATCAATAGCTAAGAGGATGTAGAGGTATCCCTTAGAGTTTGGAAAAGGCCCCATGAAATCAATTCCCCAACAATCAAAGATTTCAACGACTAGAATGGGAGTGAGGGGAATTTGATTCCTTTTGGTAATGGATCCTAATTTCTGACACTGAGGACAACTTTTACAGAATTGGAAGGAATCCTTAGTAAGGTTCGGCCAGTAGAAACCACTTTGTAGGACCTTTGCAGTGGTTTTCGTTGTTGAAAAGTGGCCTCCACATGCCTCTCCATGACAAAATTTTAGAATGGACTCTTGCTCAGACTCAGGAATACATCTCCGGATGATTTGATCTGGATAGAACTTGAAGAGGTAAGGATCATCAAAAACATAGTGTTTTACATCAGAAAGGAATTTCCTCTTAGCTTGGGTCCCCATGAATTTTGGAATGTCACCTGTCACCAAATGGTTTGCTATGTCAGCATACCAAGGGCAATCACTCACTGAATAGAGGTGCTCATCGGGAAATGAATCAGACACAGAGAGGTGGTGTGAGTTGTCTTTGAATTCCATCCTAGAGAGGTGATCAGCTACAATATTTTCAACACCCTTTTTATCCTTAATGGTTAAATCGAACTCTTGAAGAAGAAGGACCCACCTAATCAATCTAGCCTTGGCATCTTGTTTTTGAAAAAGGTATTTTAGGGCTGAATGATCAGTGAAGACAATGATGGGTGATCCTAAGAGATAAGACCTGAATTTCTCTAAGGCAAAGACAACAGCAAGCAACTCTTTCTCAGTGGTGGTGTAGTTTATTTGTGCATCATTTAAAGATTTGCTTGCATAAGAAATGACATGTGGAGTTTTCTCACACCGTTGTCCTAAGACTGCTCCTACAGCGAAATCACTTGCATCACACATGAGCTCAAAAGGAAGTTTCCAATTTGGAGATTGCATGATAGGTGGAGATATAAGAGTTGACTTGAGTGTAGAGAACGATTCCTCACATCTTTCTGTCCATAAAAATGGAGCATCTTTTACCAATAGAGCACAAAGTGGTCGAGAAATAGAGCTGAAATTCCTAATGAACCTTCTATAAAAACCAGCATGTCCTAAGAAGGACCTCACTTCCTTAATAGTTTTAGGAGATGGAAGGTGACGAATGATGTCAACCTTAGCTTTATCAACTTCAATCCCTCTACCAGATACCAGATGACCTAGAACAAGTCCTTCCCTTACCATGAAATGGCATTTTTCCCAATTTAGTATGAGATTCTTATCCTCGCACCTTGACAAAACCTTTTCAACATTTATAAGGCATCCCTCAAAAGTATCCCCAAAGATGGAGAAGTCATCCATGAAGGCCTCTAAAAAATCCCCCACCATATCCGAGAATATTCCCATCATGCACCGCTGGAAGGTACCAGGGGCATTACATAACCCAAAGGGCATGCGTTTGAAGGAAAAAGTGCCAAATGGACAAGTGAAGGTTGTTTTTCCTTGATCCTCTAAGGAGACTTCGATTTGATTATACCCTGAGAATCCATCTAGGAAGCAATAGAATTGATGACCCGCCACTCGCTCGAGGACTTGATCAATAAAGGGTAAGGGGAAATGGTCTTTCTTGGTACAAGAGTTGAGCTTCCTATAGTCAATACAAACTCTCCATCCACTACTGACCCTTGTTGGAAGCATCTCTCCATCCTTGTTGGTTATTACTGTGATTCCAGCCTTCTTTGGAACCACATGTATTGGGCTAACCCACTCACTCTCAGCTATAGGATAGATGATGCCAGCTTTTAACAATTTCAAAAGTTCTTTTCTCACTACTTCCATGAGATTAGGATTGAGTCGCCTCTGAGGTTGACGACATGGCTTTGACTCAGATTCAAGAATAATTCTATGAGTCCCGATAAGTGGGCTAATCCCAGGGATATCAGATAGGGTCCATCCAATGGCTTTCTTGTGTCTCCTAAGAACATCTAGAAGCATCCTCTCATGATCGGCTTCAAGGGAGGAAGATATGACAACAGGAAAGGATTGATTGTCCCCTAAGTAAGCATACTTTAGTGATGAAGGTAAGACTTTAAATTCAAGATCAGATTGGTCATGACTTTCCAAGAATGGTTGAGACTTTGTATTGAACTTAGTTTCTTTGTTCAGATTTCTTGACAAAATTGGTTCCTTGTGAACAGAATTTTCATCCACTAAATTTTCCAGAGTAGTGTCATGAATGGCTATGGACTCAATGTTATTGATTTCAACCATGGTATCATTGATTGGTGATTCTAGAAATTCATCAATAGAGCTGTCTGAAAGGGATTCAATCCAAGGAGGAAAATTTCCCTCATGTGAATAAAGAAAATCAATCTCTTCTTGACTTAACCATCCTTCTGTAACTCCTTGATGTTCATTGAGTTCATTATCAACACTACCAATCCAATTAACCTCATGGATCTCTTCATCATCCCCAATTTGAGAGTTTGCATTGTAGATGTTCAAGTCTAAGCTCATGTTCCCAAAGGTGATGATCATGTTCCCATTTCGGACTCGGATTACAGAGTTGATTGTTGCAAGGAAGGGACGACCAAGTATGATTGGGGTTTTCTCCCTAGGACCTAAGCTTGGGTGATTGTCCAGAACAATGAAGTCAGCTGGGTAAATGAAATTTTCAACTTTTACCAAAACATCTTTTAAAATCCCCTTTGGAACTCGAACACTACGATCAGCAAGTTGGAGAGTGACAGATGTGGGTTGGAGTTCTTCGAGCCCTAACTAACAGTACATGGCATAAGGAATGAGGTTCACACTAGCACCTAGATCACACAAGGCTTTGACAAATTTGTTCTCTCCTAGTTCAACATTTATGTAAGGGCATCCTGGGTCTTTCATCTTAGGAGGAATGGTCCCTTGAATGGTGGTACTCACATTAGCAGCCAAAAGGACTTGGTTTTTATGTGAAAATTTTCTTTTAAAAGTGCACAAGTCCTTAAGATATTTTGAGTAGGAAGGTATGGTTTGGATGGCATCGAGAAGGGGAATGTTCAACTTGACTTGTGAGAAGATTTCCCTCAATGTTTCACTCAATTCAGGCTTGGTTTTCCCCCTCATGCGTTGAGGAAATGGTGCAGATTGTGGAGTCATTTGATGAAGTGTGGTTTCATTCACATTATTATCAGTTTCTTCAGTTTGATCTTGTATTTCATTTGAATTTTCATTAGATTTTGAAGATTCACATGGTTTCTGACTTATCTGTTCAGGTTTTTCAATTGATTTCCCACTTCTTAAAACTGTCACAGCCTTTAGTTGTTCGTGAGTTGTTTGAGTGAAACCTGTCTCTCCCCTTGATGTTTGTTTTGGAATGGCTTGTGTGGGCATGGGTGCCTTTCCAGTTTTTATGGTTTGAAGTTCTTGTTTAATGGATGAGAATTCTGAGTTCATTTTGTCCATTTTTTTGCACAGTTGTTCTAGTAGGCTTTGTGGAACATTTTGGGTTGGTGCTTGAGCTTGTGGGTTTATTCCAGGAGGATACTTTGGTTGTTGGATAGGTTGTTGATATTGGACATGAGGATTTTGGAATTGGATTGGTTGTGGTTGGAACTGATTATGAGGTTGAAAGTTTTGTTGAGGGTATGGGTTGATACATTGTTGTTGTGTTGGTTGTTGATTGTCCTTCCAACGAAAGCCCGGATGGTCGTTATACCTTGGATTGAAGGTGTTCGTGAATTGTGGCTTTTGAAAGTTCATTGCATTAACTTCTTCTGGTGGTCCTCCTAAAAGAACATCCTTGATGGAAGGAATGGTTGGACAATTATCAGTCTTGTGGTCATTCTTGTCACAAATTGTACAAACAAGCTCAACAGTTTGGGTTTTGTGGACCTTCCTAAGATCAATCTCCTCAACTTTCCTCGTGAGTGCAGCAAGTTTTGCTCTAAGGTTTTCTTCTTCTCCAAGATTGTACATTCCACCAGATTTGGGTGGCTTCTCATAGTATGGTGATGTTCCCCATGTTTGGTTTTGTTTAGCAATATTTTCTAGATACTCGTAAGCATCATTTGGGGCTTTGTTTTTGAAGGTTCCATTACACATCATATCAATGAATTGTTTGTTTTCGGGACCCAACCCTTCATAGAAAATTCTCACTTGTTCTGGGATTAAGAAACCATGGTGTGGTACCATGTTTAATGTGTCCTTGAACCTTTCCCATGTTTCGTAGAATGTTTCTCCCTCTCTTTCAAAAAATTTTTGTATGCTCTTTTTAAGTGCAATTGTTTTGTGATGGGGGAAGTATTTTTTATAAAATTCTCGTTGAAGTTGGTCCCAAGAGTGAATGGATGCTGGTCTCAAATTGTTTAACCAATTATTTGCTCGGTCCTTAAGGGAAAAAGGGAAAAGTCTCATTTTAGAAGATTCAATTTGATTTGGTGGGCACATGGTTTCGACAATGTCATTAAATTCTTTAACATGAAGGTAAGGCATCTCAGACTCCATCCCATGAAAGGTTGGAAGGTGGTTTAGGACATGGGGTTTGAAAACATATTGGGCATATCCTATGTTATCATGCCTAATGCATGAGGGTGCATTGGTCCAGGTTGGTGTGAGGTAGTCATTCATGGTCGGGTCTGCAACAATTCCCAAGTTAGGGTCCTGCCCGTTATTTTGGTTCCCTCCCCGGTTTATGATTTGGTTTTGTGGGAGATTCTCCATTGTATCGAACTCAACGTCTGAATTTGGAGTATTAGGAAGATTTGGATCTAAAGGAAATAGACCTCTTTTAGTGCTTGACTCCCCATCCCTAGGAGTATCCACCCTAACTAATCTGTTTGAGTTATCGCGGGTGTAGGCGGACATGCGCCAAAAGAAAAAAAAGCGAGAAAGGGAAAAGATAAGAGAATTGGGATGAGAATAGAAGAATGGGGGTAAGAAAAGAAGGTTTTTGGTCTAAGGAACTTACTTGGTCCCCGGCAACGGCGCCAAAATTTGGTTCACGCCCAAATTTACCCAAGAGAAGAAGGGTAGAACGGTCCTTGTAGTGTAGCTTGGGTTGTCGATTCCACAGAGACCTAAGAAGTTACCTAAGATACACAACCTAAGGGATGGATTTTTGGCTATGAAGTGGCCAACTTGGATTGATTTTGGATGGGTTTTAAAGATATCTAAAATTTTTAAGTGGATTCAATTTAAAAGAAATGAGTTGATCCTAGGTTATCGCTCGGGGTGGATTGGACGTATTTTCTTTTTAATGATTTCAATTTCTTAAATTTGAGATGGGTTCATTTAAGGAGATAAAACAACATCATCACTTACTGGTTTAATGCCTACACTCTCTAATACTAATCACCTATACACTTGAAGGATACAAGTTTTGAGCACTTCAAGGTAAAGGATCGTATTAGTACTTGATGTGTGTGGCCTTAAATTCAACAAGGACGATGAAGTTTAAAAATCATCAAATAAAAATCCCAATTAAAGAAGTGATTATACATTAATTAGGTGATAAATAACATCCAATCCAGCCCCTTGCTACTCCCTTGGATCAACCCATAAGTGGGTTAGCCCTCCATTGATCCCATGGTTTCAATGGAAGCGGAAAGTAGACTCATGAGGGAGGAAATGGAGAAGTAAAGAAAACAACAAAAATAAAATGATCACTCCACCGTTGTGTGAATAATTTCACAGGGGTTGGTGTGAATAAATTCACACCTTGATCCAACGGTATCAAAGTGATATTAAGAACAACAGAATAAGATTATAATAAGAACTTTTATTAATAAACTAATGTGAATTGAACAATCATACATGTGAAAGACAAAATTGAGGCGACAAAAATGCAGCATAACATTACAATTGAACGAAACATCCAAGATGATATGAAAAATATTCACCCCCATTACCTTCACCAATAGCTCCTTATATAGGCATATTAGGATCCTTAGGTACATCCCCCAACAATTAATTCACCCCCCCAACAATTAATAGAGTCAAATGGAGGGTGAATAATAAAAATGAAATTGATGTTTCGAATTTGACCCGGAAAACTGTCCAGATTCGTCTACCATATTGACGTGTGAATTAGAAATTGAAGAAGGCCGAATCCGGAGGGGTTGTAGAAGAGTAATGTCTTCGTTAATGTGTCTTCTAGAAGCTAGAAAAATTTCAGGACAGTTGGCTCATCTATTTGGAAGTTATGGTCGAAATGGTGGGACGGATTTCTGTGCATTAATGACGAGTCCACCATTTAAATCTCAACTTCAGATACCTTTATCATCGAGAAAACATCAGAATTAGCTCCGGCCACAGTTGAATAAAATGATCCTCATATTTTTATCTTTCTACTGTATAAATTTGAGCTTCATTGGGCTTGGTTTCTGGGCCCCACATTTGTTTGATGGGCCTTAGGCCCATTATGCTTTTTCCAGCAAGTTTCTGCCTTCAGGCGCAAAATTCTCCATCTTCCTTTGGGATTCATCCATCGGACCTAAAAGATAAAATGTTCCAAACAAACTGATCAATCATATCCCAAAATTTCAAATTAAAATGATGAATATTGTAATTTCCATAAGCAAATTATTGAGTGGGCCCAAATTGACATTTTAAGCATGAATTGCACAATGATGGGAAATGAAGTTCAATTTCTGAATTGGACTAAAATTGATGTTTATAAACTTTTAAACACATTAATATTAAGAACTTAACAATGAATATTATCCACTTTATGTGACTAATCAATATGTTTGAGTGCCATAAGAATTTAATCATCAGAGATAACCCACTTAAGTTGGTAGCTCATCTCCTACATGACTACATAGATAATTCAATACATAATATCCAATGAAATAGTAAACTCTCCTGCAGAATAGAGGTCCTAGAAAAAATGTAAAACATGATCATGAATATCATTCTCATTCAAAACAGACCTACTTCTATAATGAGTAAGGAAGGATATAAGATTCTTGCAACATCTAATAGATTCCATTTAGTGTATTAGGTAGTATTAAAATCGCCTTATTTAATATGGGAATCCAAAACATGAATTGACTAGTAAGTCACCTTGACTCTGAGGGATACATCAATTTTAGCTTCTAAGTCTAAGATTCTGTACAAAGTCACTGCCTAGGGGGGACTGAATAAAGGTCATTCATCTTTATTTTTATTTTATCACATTGGATGTATGGAAACTTAAAAAACTCCACTTATTGAACTTCTTGGCCACTTGTAATAAATTATTCATGACCTCAGAATCCCCCTTTTCCCCAGTCCACCCCGAATGGATAACTTCCTCACAATATTCCTTCCTTTCCTAAAAACTTTCAAATTGAAAGAGTTTCTCCTTTATAGGTCTTCCTCTATCAGAATAAACATTTATGAGGATAGGATAATTTTCATATGTAGTGGAGGGGGGATGTGAGACACCTAGAAAACTAAGAATAGACTAATCCAAGTGGAAGATCCCATGAACCTGTCAAGCCATTCCTCGATGCAGGTAGATAAAAATTTCCTATGGAAACAAGTGAAGTGGGTGACTGAGTAACCCAAGTCATAGAGATCCGAATTTTGGGATGCCTGTAGGAATTCATCCATTTAATTTTATGTTCTTCCAATTACCCCTCTCTTCTTATAATGATACATGATTTCATTAAAATATCCACATATGAGGGAAGGTCCCAACATGATCTCTCACAAATATCGAAGAAGCTCCCATGATATCCATTTCACATTCTGAGCAAGTCAACCATAGAAGCCTATAAGCGTCTACACAGGGGAATTTGGATGATAGAAAATAGCTACAATGTGATTTAGAGAGAATTTCCCAACTCTGAAGTCCACACGATCCTTCCAGAGATGGCAATAACCCCCTATGTGGCTTTGTTGGGCCATTGTAATAAATCCTTGAAATCCAATCTTTACATCCACACCGCACATATATTTGCTATCCAATATGGTTTCGGATGGGAAAACCATGTCAGGCCCACTTGTAGCACTCTCATGTTGGAGCATTTGAACTATGCATGGGGTTTTAATCCCATGACAGTTCTAGCATAATATTTTCATTGGGATAGGTAGGGATGAGTCATTCCATCCCCTACCTCTGAAATTTCAAGAAACGATCCATCACTCACCACTTTCCACCTTTTTGGGAGGTGCTCGGTCACCTGAGGTGTCTCCAAGATTTGTTTAGGTCTGTAGGGTTCCACAATAGGGGGTCTATACCCGAGTCCCCTCTAATTATACTTCTCCACCACTACCACAAAAACATTTTTTCCCAGCGCCACCCCTTTATCAGTGCTTTTTTTAAAAGCGCTGATAAAGGGTCGACTTCAAAAAAAAAATAAAAAAAAAATTAATATATAAATATATAAATATAGTTATATTGATATAAATGTAATATATAATTTTTAAATATATTTTAGATATGTATAAATGTACATTTACACTTAATATACTTAATATATAAGATATTTAGTGAAAATGACTTCTTAAAAAATTTAAAAAATATTTTTAATTAATAATTTTCTAATTATTATGGAGTAATAGTCATTTAATAACAATTTGAAGACTAAAAAAATTAAAAAAAATTAAAAAAAGATCCAAAATATGTTGAAAACGCAACTAAACTTCAAACGACCATAACTTTTGATCCGGGTGTCCGTTTGAACTGTACCGCATTTCAAATCGAAGCCTGCGACAAGCTCTACGTCGATTTAATTGGGAAAAACTCGGTCAAGGGTTTTTCAAGGCCAACAGACGCCCAGAAGACCTCCAAAACTGAGTTTTTAGTCGGGGTACCCTGATTTTTTAACATTTTGTGGATTTTCAGCCTCATTTAAGGGGGTATTATTGGCTTTTTTTGGTGCAGACTAAATTTATTCCAAGGTATTACATTCATATTGATATTATGTCTTTGAAATTTTATCGTTTTTTATAATTCACTGCTATTTATAATCAAATATATAACAATATATACATATTTTTTATACATTCACACATAAAAATTAATTATAAATCTAAATAATAAAATATATTTACATATAAAATATATTAGCTTTATCTAAATAATAACTAATATCAATTTTATTTAAAATAAAAATATATAAATATTTATATACCTATATATTAATCTAACTATATATATATATTAATCTAGCTATATATATATTTTAATATAACTACATATATATTAATATTACTATAAATATATATATTAATATCACTATAAATATATATATTAATATCACTATAAGTATATATATTCATATAACTATATATATATATATATATATTAATATAAATATATATTACTATACGAATATATATATATATAACTATATATATATTAATATAAATATATATTACTATACGAATAAATATAACTAAATTTTTATATATATATAAATAGATATATATATATTAATATAACTATATATATATATATATATTAATATAACTATATATATATTAATATAACTATATATATATATTAATATAACCATATATATATTAATATAACCATATATATATTAATATAACTATATATATATATTAATATAACTATATATACATATTAATATAACTATATATACATATTAATATAACTATATATACATATTAATATAACTATATATATATTAATATAACTATATATATATTAATATAACTATATATATATATTAATATAACTATATATATATATATATATTAATATAACTGTATATATATATTAATATAACTATATATATATTAATATAACTATATATATATATATATTAATATAACTATATATATATTAATATAACTATATATATTAATATAACTATATATATATTAATATAACTATATATATATTAATATCACTATATATATATTAATATAACTATATATATATTAATATAACTATATATATTTTAATATATTAATATAAATATACATTACTATATGAATAAATATAACTATATATATATATATATATATATATATATAAATAGAGATATCATGAAATGGTAAACAAATCAAAATAGAGTAGTGGTAAGGGCTTAGTCACGCAGGGGGGAGGTCTTGAGTTCAAAACCTGCTGGAGGCAAAGGCAGCGCATGGGGGTGGATGTGTGTGGCTAGTGGTGATAAAGGGTGGAGGGGGTGCGTGTGGGGTGCTGGAGGGGGTGGAAAGCGCTATTACAAGTGGGGCTCAAGCGCTATAAAAGGCCCCCCAGATTGGCATGATTTTTTTAATTTTTTGTAATTTTTTGTAATTTTTTAACTTTTATCAGCGCTAAAACGAAAGCGCTGATAAAGGAAGCGCTGATATAGGACCCCTTTATCAGCGCTAAAAAAAGCGCTGATAAGGGGGTACTTTTATCAGCGCTTTTTTTAGGGATGATAAATAGGGTCTTTATCAGCACTTTTTTGAGCGCTAATAAAGGGGACCCCCCATTTATCTTCGCCAGCTTTAACAACGCTTTTCTAGCGCTGTTAAAATCCATTTTTAGCACTGATAAAAGGCGTATTTGTAGTAGTGCACATCTAGTGTTTTTTAGCACCTAACGTCGACAACCCATGCATGTCCTCTCCTATATAATATTGAAGCATTGAATATTCGGATCATGGGGGAAGGACCAGGTCAGAAGGGTATGAAATTTTTTGTTTGGACTAGAGGGTGGTATAAAAGTACCCTCATAATATGGAAGAGAGAATACTAGTGAGATTATATTCCTCGTAGGGAATTTTTCTTGGATGTCAGATGTGTTCTTGAATTTTTGAGTGGTAGCTTGGGAGGCTGGTTTCTCCGCCTCCTATGGTTTCATATGATCATTGTAATCTATAAGAAAAACTAAAGTCCCCAGTATGATAATATAATATTAATTAGTGGTGTTATGTGCACTGAGGGTCTTAGCAAGTTTTTATATATCCCTATGCCTTTCTAACTCCAGAAAAAAGATATTCCATAGTTTTTTTTCATAGAGCCAAGGGCCATATTTAATAACAATACTACCATCACTATTCACTGTCTTTGAGATGAAATCCTTCACCGTGTGTCTGATGTGTGCACAAAAGAACTAGAAGATCTAATTTTTTTCATACTCAAACCCAATACATATTTTTGTACTTTCAATAAATAGAAAGGCACCCCTTATAAGTGGGTTATAGAAATCAATTGAGACCCTGATTTATGTAAATGAACCTAATAGAATAGGGTTTGATTGGCCCCACTCCATAAAATCAATGATGCTGACCCTGATCTCTCTCATAATGCACTCTGATCTGCCCCATAAAGGAATTACCATAATCCACACTTAGAAGGGTGAATTGGAGAAGGTCACATTCAGAGTGTCTTTGTCATTTTTTAGATACTCCATCAATATTAGATAGTTATCAGAAGACCAAGGTCTCCCAAGGAGAACCTTCTATTTTCCATTCTCATTGAAGAACTCAAAAACCAGTTTCACAGATCTGATTTCCCATATGGCCACTCCATCATCCAATAATCAGATGGATTTCAATGTATTCTTAAAAGATAGAAAATTGAAGGGCTGATCTGAGATGAATTTTCCAATGGTTAGGAGTTTCATACGATGTACCAAGGAGTCCCCATCCTTTATTGAAATGAAAGGCAATTTTTCCTTTTCCATAAGTGAAAGGCAACTATGTTGTTTCACGAACTCATTCAACATCGCACCACTCGACGGATTGAGCAATAATTAATTTCGGTGAGAAAAACCAGAATAATATCCAAAAGAAGAGACACCACCATGATCGATGGAACCATAAAACCTGATCACCATGGCACCATAAATTATACAAAAGAATGATCACTGTGA
This sequence comes from Viscum album, assembly GCA_963277665.1. Classification (NCBI taxonomy): domain Eukaryota; kingdom Viridiplantae; phylum Streptophyta; class Magnoliopsida; order Santalales; family Viscaceae; genus Viscum; species Viscum album. The sequence goes on along the minus strand of OY728157.1, from coordinate 1,073,263,206 downwards.
CACCAGAGAGCACAATTATACCAAGAATCCCATAAATTTATAGAAAATCATCATCAAAGGAGGACCCTTGTCAACTATCATGATCACAACAATGCCGAAAAAGCCTCACCGATCCTTGGAAACCCTAGGAATTTTCAAACCCTAGGAAACCATAGGAGTTCCATATCAACCAGTGGAGTGACTTATTGATTGGATTTATATTACACTACTATATAAAAGGATTTTATTTCCAAAAAAAAGACTATTAAAAAAACAAGAGTAACAATTATATTATTAATGATTATATCGTAAATTATATTATTAATTATTAATTATATTTTTAATTAATAAATTTATTATGAATTATGAATTACATTTTTCATTGATAATATATATAAATTATATATTTAATTATTGAATATACTAATGATATTATCAGTTATTAATTATGTTAATTACTTAAATAGTTTTTAATAATTATATCATTAAACAAAAATGAAATTTTTATATTTAAAACACACACTTATAATTATAACGGCCACATCGTGTGTTGGATTGATGTGTGGTCAATTATTACATACCAAAAATGAATTATAGATCGTTTTTCTAAAGTATCAAGACAATCTGTGCTCATTTACTTGTTTTTAACTATGGGACACACATTTTAAACTAAAATTACACTTTTATATTGAAAACATGCACATTGAGTCATACCGGCCACATCATATGTTGAATTGACATGTGGTAAATTCCTACACATAAAAAATTAATTTGGATCATTTTCCTAAAGTATCAAGACAATATGAGCTCATTTAATTAGTTTTGGCTATATGATGCAAATTTTAAACTAAAATGACAATTTTTATTGAAAACACGCAATTTGAGTCATACCAACCACATCATGTGTTAGATTGATGTGTGTTTGATTCCCACATATCAAAAATGAATTATGGATATGACATTTGTTTCTTAGTTTTGACTATGTGACACATGTTTTAATATTAAATGACAATTTTATCTTGAAAAAAAATACTTTGAGTCATACCGGCCACATTGTGAATTGGATTGATGTGCGGTCGATTCATATACCATAAATAAATTATGTATCATTTTTATAATGTTTCAAGACAACCCGAGATCATTTACTCAGTTTTACCTTTGTGATGCGTATTTTACACTAGAATGACACGTTGAAAACGTGCACTTGAAATCATACCGGCTACATTGTGCATCAGATTAATGTGCGGTCAATTCATACCTGCCAAAAATAAATTATGGATCATTTTTTAAATTTTCTAAGATAATTTTATCTCATTTTGTTAGTTTTAGTTATTTAATGTGTGTTTTATACTAAAATAACCCATTTATATTGAAAAAAAGATCTCGGAGTCACACAGAAAACATCATGTATCAAATTAATGTGCGGTCTATTTTTACATGTATTAAATAAATTATGGATCATTTTCATAAAGTTTAAAAAATACGAGTTTGGTTTCTCATTTTTTTCTATGTGATGCACGTTTTACACTAAAATGACAATTTTATTTTGAAAACATGCACTTGGAGTCATACTGATCACATCGTGTGTCATATTGAAATGTGTCCAATTTATACACACCAAAAAATAAATTATAGATCATTTTATTAATGTTTGAAAATAATCTGAGCTCATTTTCTCAATTTTTTCTATGTGATTCATGTTTTACACTAAAATGACACTTTTATATGGTAAACTCACACTTAGAGTCATACCAATCTCATTGTGTGTCAGATTGATGTGAATTAGATTAATAAATGTATTAAATAAATTTTGGATCACTTTTCAAAAGTTTGAAAACAATAAAAATTCATTTTCTCAGTTTTAGCTCTATAACAAATGTTTTAAACTAAAATGACACTTGTATTGAAAACACACACATTGAGTTATACATGACACATTGTGTGCTATTTTGATGAATGATTGATTCCTATACATCAAAAATGGATTATGAATCATTTTTCTAATGTTTCAAGAGAATATGAATCCATTTTTTTAGTTTTGGATCTGTGATGCATCTTTTAAACTAAAATGACACTTTTATTTTGAAAACACGAACTTTGAGTCATACTGGACACATCATGTATTGGATTGATGTGTGATAAATTTCTATATGTAACAAATGAATTATGGATAATTTTTATAAATTTTCAAGATAATATGAGCTTATTTACTCAGTTTTTCCTACATGACGTGCATTTTACACTAAAATGACACTTTTATATTGAAAAAATGTACTTGGATCCATACCAGTCACGCCGTGTGTCTAATTCACGCGTGGATGATTCCTACATGACAAAAATGAATTATAGACCATTAGACTAATGTTTCATGATGATAAGATCTCAGTTTATTAGTTTTGGTTATGTGATGTGAATTTTACACTAAAATGAAACTTTGATATTGAAAACATGCACTTGGAGTTATACCGACTACATCACGTGTCAGATTATTGTGAGGTCAATTCCTAAAGGTGTCAAATGAATTATGAAGCATTGTAATAATGTTTTAAAACAATATGATCTTGTTTTATTAGTTATGGATATATCATGTGTAACACCCTGAGATTTTATGAAATAATTTTTTCAAATAAATTCAATTTATTTAATAGCTTGCGTTACATGCAACATTGAATTTTAACGAACCACGATAAATTATTAATATTATTATTTAAACACGACCATTATTACATATCCATTAAACTTATAGGGATGAATATTTTTTTAATATTAAGTATAATGGTTTTATGTAAAGAAAATATATTGATAAAAAATAATTAATTTTTGGTAAATTCTTTATATGTTTTGAAAAGTCTATTTTCTCAAAAAAATGTTTTTTTATGAACAGATAATAAAATTAATTTTTGAAACTTTTAGAAAATTTATTGGAAAAAATAAGATTAATTTTCTAAATATAATTTTCATAATTTTATTGGGGCGAATTTTTTGTATTTTTCTGAAAAGTTGATTTTTTGATGAATAGTGAAAAATACCAGTTTTTATTGAAAAACACCTTTTCATTTAAAGAATGTATAAGGTTCATTTTTTTTAAAATTAGTTTAAAAGAAAAATTAGTTTAAAATTAAAATAAGTTTAATTATATATTTATTAATCCAATTTAGGTATTTATAATCAATTTCATATTGAATTTTTATATAAAAACTTTTTTAACTTTTGAACATTTTCTCTTTGGAAAACTATTTTCTTGCCGTGCCTGTGGAATTAGTTTTAAATTAAATATTGAAAATTATGTAAATTTAATTTTCAAAAATTGATTCTATATTTGGAATAATAATAATTTATATTATATAATAATTTAAAATTATTTTTTTTATCAAAATGAATATTAAAAATAGTTAAAAATCAATTACCATGGTTAATGTTAAAACGAATTTACCGGTGGTTAAACTAAAAAGATAAGAGGTAAAATGACCTAAAAACATTTAGAAAACCATTGTATGACCATATTTAGAAACTTATTATCCTATTTTATATTTTTATTTTATTGTGAGACACTTTTCCATGAAGGTAACCAATACAATAATTTAATTAATGAAAATGACAAAATGTCAGCTACTTGCCATTAAATTTAAATTATGTGTTCACATAGGAAAAAAAGTAAGCTGTAAATGAATATTAATATCCATTTTTACCATAATTAAATTAATTTCATGAGGTTAATTTATTTTTTATTTTTAGTAATTATATAGTTACTTTAAAATCATAAGCAACACCAACATAATAATTATTTTATTAATAGAAAATTAAAATAAATGATACTAAAGATATTTAAAGTAATATAAAATGAATGCATTATTATATTACATGATTTTTTTAAATAAATTTGAAATTTTAGGAAGGTTTTTAAAATAATATATATGAATTCCATCACTATTTTGATTACTTTAAAATCAAATTAATTAAATAGTGTCAAATTTGATAACAATTTCATTTTATAATAAATAATATTTTATTGAATTATTTAAAATTACTAAAAATAAGAAATTATGAAATGTAATTTTTAAATGTTAAAAAATATAAAATATTTTCCAATAATGGAACAATTTTTATTTTATAATAATTATATTGAATTTTAAATAGTAATAACTACGTTATCATGGTAAAGGGTAAAACTAAATTTTGCGCATTGCATGTGTTTGTGTTATAATTAATTTTCGACACAGATAAAATTTTTATTTTTAAAATTTGATTTGATATTTATAACTAGTGTGTATGAATTATCTAATTATTCTCATTTATCTCTAGTCATAAATGATAAATTACCTAGGTAAAAATACTAGTAACCGCAGTGAAAACTAAAATGGTAAAAGTTAGGAAACTTAAAATTTAAGGAACAAAACGTTTAAAACATGTGTTTTTTTGTGTTATGAAGGTTTTTATTGAACATATATTCACTCTAATCCTTTTATTATCATTTTGTAGTCACTTTAGGTGATATTTACTTCCCAATTTTGAATAAGTTTGGGTATTTACAAAAATAAAAATCCTCCTCAATTATAAAAGGCCATTTCTTCCCCTCACTTATTCACACATCCTAAGAAATTCAGATAGAAAAAAATAACCAGAATACCTCCAAAAAAATATGATGCATCTTCTAGATCTTTTGGTTATTCCAAAAGACTAACCCCAGGGCCCTTAATAAGTGTTCCAAAGGGGGTTGTTCTAAGCAAAGGTATTTGTCTTAACTAAACAATTTCTTTTTCATCTTCTATTACCATATTCATTCATTTCCGAATAATTAAAATATAATAACACCAGTATATAAAATATACTTAGATGTTATTATTTTTATTTGATAACGTATATCCATATCCTATTCAATGAAATGGGAAATGAAACAGTTGATCATGTGTACAGTGGACTGCTGATTCACAAACCGATGTAATTTGTTTTCCATGAATACCTATCAAAGATGGATATAATGATATATTTAACATATTTATATAATATTTATGACATAATTATACTTTTTAAATTAAAATATCACATATAACTTCTTACTTTCCACTCTGTGTAAATATGAAATGTCACTTGTGTGTACGGTAGACCACCGCCTCACGAAGTGACGTGATTCATTCTTCACTTACTCTTTACATAGAAGTCATTAAGGAAAATTTTAATGAAAATATGTGATATATATGAAATAAAAATTATTCTATAAGTATATTATTTATAGTTATTTCATTTTATCCATCAAGAAAATGAAAACATCGTTCATGCGTACGTACGACCTACCGTCTCCATGAATGGTGTATTTCATTTTATATTTATAAATTTTATGGATTACTATAAATACATATATACTAAATATATATAATATTTATATCATGTTTAAAATTATTTATATTATGTAACTATGATCAAATTAAGAGTACTAAAACTAAAAAATTAAAACATACACGAAAAACAAAGTAGTTATTGCCCAAAACGTGATTTTAACATGGAATTGTTAATAAATGGGTAAAAAAGGTAATAATTAAATGATAAATGATATGATATATATAATTATGTTTCCTTAATATATGTTTAATAAAATTATATTTATTATACATGAGGTTTGAACATGTATAAAGGAAGTCAAGACTTAAGGTAATGGATTTTTGTCTCAATTTGTTTTCCTTGGGACATACGTTATGTTATGCACCTATATTCTTTTATGAGCTACATATAAAACCAATTTGAAATGTTAAATCATGAATATAATTCTATTAATTATATTTAAAGTTTCTTTTTATGTTATTATTCGATGGGGATTATAATTTAAATGTTATCAAAGTGGTAAGAGTTTGATGTTACGATCTCATTGTTCACCGAGATTGTTTGTAATTATTATTTAAATGATGTAATATTGTGATAAAAATCTCAAGAAATTCATGAATTTTCTTATCATATAGTTATGTAATTATAATAATTATTTTACCTCTATTTTCCAATCTTTATGTACTCATGATTCCAAAATAATTTTATTAAAGAAAACCAAATTTATTTATCTTTTCAGTCAAAACCCCTTTTTTCCTTCCATATCCATGTTTTATAAAAATGTTTTAAATTTTCCTAATGTTACTTAGGGATTTTTTAAATTCATTTTTACCCGTATTTTAATTTTTATAATTTTTTTAAAAGGAATCTTCATGTCTTTTTCAAAATAATTCCCATTTTTATTTTAATAAAAATGTGAAAGGAATCCTTATTTTAATGTGTACAACATTTCCTATCATCATGACCAATCAATGTTTTAAATATTCCTTTATAAGTTTGAAAGGTTATTTTCAAAGAAAATTATTTTTAAAATGTTTTATGCTTTATTTTTTTTTCTAATTGGAAAGGATATTTTCCTCAAGAAATGTTTTAAATTAATTTTAAAGCTTCCTTTATAAGTTTTCAAGGTTATTTTAAAATAAATGGATTTTCTAAACATATTATGAATTTATAGTTTTAAAAAGTGATATTTTAAGAGAGGTTATTTTCCTCAAGAAATGTTTTAAATGATCTTTATAGATTCATTTATAAGTTTCCAAGGTTATTTTCAAATAAAAATATTTTTAAAATGTTTTATGTTTTAAAAAGTATTTTTTCAAAGCAGAAAGGATATTTTCCTCAAGAAATGTTATAAGTGATTTTAATTTCAAAATCATTTTACATCTAAGATGACATCCTTTAATGTTACTTATGATTTAATAGGTATATAATCCAATTATACCACTATTATTCTTTCTATAAATGGTTTATGTCTATGATGACAAAATTTTTCTGAAAACCATTCCTTTTCTATAGATTATTACATGATGAATTAACAAAATGATTATGAAAACCATATCTTTTCCATGGGTTATGCTATAATGAAATTTTTATGAAACCCATTTATTTTCATGGGTTTTTATATGAATAATGTTTTTTTATCTTCTAGCACACATATGTATGATTTTCATTATGTGATAGGTGGGACCTATATCTCCATTCAATGCATTGGGTAATGATTAATGTTATACAAGCTCAAAGGGGCATGTAAGGTTATCCCAATCTCTAAATACAGTACACGTGTGGTTATCTGTAACGTCCCTGACCTAGAAGCCACTAAACTGGTGCTCTGAGCCGGGTGGTTACATGACCTTAAGCATGCCTCCCCGTATGACAAAGGCTGCTGACTAGCAGCGGGGGTCTATGTGGTCAAGTGGGGATACTATACCCCTTTTTATCAGAGTAATCCACAACAGAAATGAACCAATAGCGGAAACAATAATAAAAAAAACAAGGAACATGTATAACAACCATTTCCAACAATCAAATATGTCATGTCATACTACAATTGCAAAAGTGGACAAAACCCCAAAATAAAGACAACAACCAAAATCCCCAAAATGGCCCCGACTCCAAGTCCAGATCCTCCACTAAGTGCTACCCATGTCCACTCAACTATCTAGCAAGGACCCTTGCCCTTCTTCAGACCTGCAAACATGAAGTCTGCTCGGGTACCCAATAGCGGCCTGAGGAGGGTGTGAGTACAACTAAGTAGGCCACCACCAACGGTGTCTACAAAACATCCAGTATGAACAGGTAGTGCATGAAAAAAGAATATGAATGATAATTTCCACGTAGTTAATTAATGTGCCATTAACAAGTTCATAGCCAAAGACATTTCCATTTCCATTACCATTCATTTGTTACCAATTCTCATCACTTACCATTTCATCACATCTCCATGGGTTAATCACATACATTATGTTACATGGGTATAAGGCCAACAATCACATGCAAGAGGGTAAAGACATCGTTATCCTATCTCACTAGGACTAACCCCCTCATTACAACCATAACCTCACCTCGAAGCCTCAGTCCGGGTGGATGCGACCATTAGGAAAATAGACCCTCATTCCCCTTTCCAAACTCGTGAATTTAGGGTGGAGTTTAGAACCTCAGTCTTCACTCAACCCGTGGGCGTAGATCCTCATGTAATACCCCACTTTAAGAAGCCATGTGCACATGCGTATATATAAGTAATCATCAAACATCCAAACCATTTCCCTTCGACAAAACTATTCACCACAACCCACATGGGAAACCACATCATGCCTTAACCCATTAACCCATTACCATTTCACATCATTTAACCATTCACCTGATTCCCAGGTGTTATGCCTATCTCACTAAGAATTCAAAATTATACCCATAATCTATCCCATTATGGTCTTTAATCAGTTTACTCATTAACCCATTTAACCCGTTCATCATTCCCATGAATCAACCATTTAACCCATTCCACTTTAAACCTAAGGTTATTTCCAAGTCTAGGGGAATCACCTAACTTCTATTCCAACTTCAACCAATCATTCCAACATATTTATCAAGGGCTCTACAATTCATTACAACAAGGTCACTTGTTTAATATCAATCCTGAAATCTGGGAAAAGCTAGCACATCCCATGGATGGCCCCAATTAGTTCAAGTCTATCCCAACACATCCCACAAGGATTTTGAGGGTTACCATTTTCTATTTTAAACACCATTATTACCAAACATGCCAAGGTTATCCAAAACATAACCAAAGGAAAGAAATAACACAACTAAACATGCAAAAATACCCAAATAAATATGGGATATCACTTGTAGACCACCTACCTCGAAACTGCGGTTAAACGCAATCTCAATAGAGTCCTTAGACCTCGATCCAAGCAAACTTTGGAGCTTTAACCTAAAACTCACCCAAAAGATAGGGTTTTAGAGCTTTAGAATGATAGAGAGAGAAGATACAAACCCTAAACCAAAAAGAGAACCAAGGATGGGATTAGCCTTACCCGGAGCTTCGATCCGCAACCAACAGAACCAAAAATGCCTTAGAATTGAAGGAGATCGGTCTCTTAGAGCCTTTGGGTGATTTGGTTTGTGCCTAGGGTGGAGAGGGAGGAAATGAGAGGAAATACCAAGTGGGGTTTTAAAGCACGGAGTGGAAAACTTGTAATTTTTCCCAACTTTAAGTGGACGCACGGTTTGGAAAACTGTGCGAAATCCGTTTGCATGACACTGTCTGGAGGAGGAGGGGTCGCATGATTTAGCCGCATGGTTTGGAAAACCGTGTGCAAACCGTGCGCATGCTTCTGTCCGGAGGAGGAAGGGTCGCACGGTTTAGCCTGGGCAGGCCGCACGGTTTTCCTGGCCATGCGCAGGTCGTGCGCCCTGGCCTGTCTTGCCCAGATTTCCTTTCTTCTGTGCCCTGAGCCCCCGAAACACCCCCAAGGCCTCTCACACTTTCAGGAAACATCCCTTGAAGCCCAAAACAAGGGATTCAACCAAAACATAATGAAAACATACCTTTCCAAAAACTAGGATCTTACAACCTCCCCACCTTATAATGGCTCGTGCTCGAGTCGAGCTTCCAAGCCTCATTGATCCACCGAAGAGAAGAGTTCGGGCCACTGAGCCCACATATCCAATTCCCGCTCTCATGTTTCCTCCTGAACTTTCCCATGCTGTCATAGTACTCGCACTAATGGCATAACCTTGCCTCGCAAGGCCTTTTCACTATGATCCACCACACGAACCGGATGCTCCTCAAAGAACACATTAGCCTCAAGCTCCACATCCTCAACATCAACCACGTGAGATGGGTTATGGTGATACCATCGAAGCTGCGACAAATGAAACACATCATGTATCCCACCATACTGCTGTGGAAGAGCCAATTGGTAAGCCACTGGTCCGATCCTCTCCACAATCTCAAAAGGTCCCACATACTTGGGCTCTAACTTACCCTGCTTTCGTATCCGACAGTGACTCAACCTTGGAGACACCCAAAGGAACACTTTATCACCCACCCCAAACTCAAGAGGTCTACGCCTCCGATCTGCATACGGCTTCTGCCTACTCTGAGCCGTAACCATCCACTTCCTGATCAACTTAACTCTCTCTGAAGTCTCCTACATGAGACTTGGTCCCAACAACTCAGATTCATCGGCCTCTAGACAACACAACGGAGATCAACATGGCCTCCCATAAAGTGCCTCAAACGGTGCAATCTTAATCGTAGCCTGAAAACTGTTGTTGTAGGAAAACTCAACCAGTGATAGGTGTCTCTCCCAAGAACCACCAAAGTCCAAGACACAAGCTATTAACATGTCTTCCAACACTTGGATTATACGCTCCGACTACCCGTCCGTCTGTGGGTGGAAAGTCATACTCAAAAACACCTGTGTACCAAGAACCTTCTGCAACCCTTGCCAGAAATGCGATGTGAAACACAGATCTTGGTCCAAAACTATTGTTCTCAAAACACCATGCAACCACACTATTTCTCGAACATACAACTCACCCAACTGGTCGACTGTATGGGTCTCCTGAATCGATAAGAAATGAGCCACTTTCATTAACCGATTCACAACCAACCATATTGCATCATTCTTTCACGGAATACTCGGAAGACCCACAACAAAATCCATTATCACATCATCCCACTTCCATTACAGAATGGGCAATGGATGTAAAAAACCACCTGGGCGTTGATGCTCGGCCTTCACCTACTGACAGGTAAGGCACCGTGCCACAAAGCCCGCAACTTCATTCTTCATCCTAGGCCACCAAAACTACTTTCGGAGATCACGATACATCTTGGTCAAACCAGGATGCACTTCCCACTTTGATGCATGGAACTCACACATAAACTCTTCCCGCACACACTATGGCACAACCACATGATTTCGAACATGAAAAACACCAATCCACACCGACGGCCCAACCAGAAGGTAGCTCCCCACCTTTAATCTTTTTCTTCATAATCAAACACCCAGGATCATCAAGTTGACATTCCTTAACCCGACTGAAAAGTGTCGACTCCATCGCTAAGGAAGCAAGAGTGACCTAACCACTCTCCTTCTGCACCTCCAGGTGCATTTCTACAAACAAATCCATCACCTTCCACTCAGTGCTGGACTCCTGAACCATCTCATTCCGAACCTTCCTGCTCAGAGCATCAGCAACACTATATCCATTTCCTGGCATGTACACCAACTCAAAGTCAAAATACTGTAGATATTCAACCCATATTCACTGCCGAAGATTCATATCCCACTGTGAGAAGATGTACATTAAACTCTTATGGTCGGTAAGCAAGGTAAACTGTTCTCCCAACAGATAATGCCTCCATCACTTCATGGCGTACACTACTACATACAACTCAAGGTCATGAGTGGGATAGTTCTTCTCTTGGGGTCTCAACTACCTTGACCCATAAGCCACAACCCGCTCATCCTGCATCAACACATCCCCAAGTCCGACTCTGAATGCATCACAAAACATGATGTACTTCTTACCCGGCTCAGGTAAGATCAAGATAGGTGCAGTAGTCAGCCACCTCTTCAACTCTTGGAAGGAATTATCACAAGAATCAGACCACTCGAACCTGATTCCATTCTTGGTCAAGCCCGAGAGTGGCGATGCCAAGTGAGAGAAATCCTGAATGAACCTTCGATCATAGTCGGCCAAACCCAAAAAACTCTGAACATTAGAAACACTCTTGGGCTGCTCCCAGGCTACAAATTCCTGCACTTTCTATGGATCCACTGAAACACCTGCCTCCGAGATGATGTGACCCAAAAAATGTACCTCACGTATCTAGAATTGACACTTGGATAGCTTGGCTTATAACCGGTTCTCTTTTCGCGTACCCAAGATGATGTCAAGATGTGGGCATGATCGTCATGAGTTTTTGAGTACACTAAGATATCTTTAATAAATACAACCAAAAACTGATCTAGATAGGGATGAAATATTTAGTTCATCAAAGCCATAAACACCGCCAGTGCATTGGTCAAGCCGAAAGGCATTACCACAAACTCAAACAACCCATACCGACTCTGGAAAGCTGTCCGCGGTATGTCAGAAGACCTCACCCTCAACTGGTGGTAACCTGACCTCAGATAAATCTTAGAAAACACTGATCCACCCCTAAACTGATCGAAAATGTCATCAATTCTAGGAAGAGGGTACCTGTTTTTCACTGTCATCTGATTCAACCTTTGATAGTCAACACACAGCCTCAATAACCCATCGACCTTCTTTGAAAAAAGCACGGGAGATCCCCAAGGAGACGTACTAGGCCGGATAAACCCCTTATGATCCAACTCTTCAAGCTGAACCCTCAGTTCATGGAGTTCTTCCAGTGCCATTCAGTATGGAAGAATAGAAACTGGCTATGCTCCCGAGAACAACTCGATCGTGAACTCAACATCCCTCTCAGGGGTAACCCCGAGAAATCCTTAGGAAACACATCCAGAAACCGATCCACCACAAGAGGTAAAATAGACTGCTCCCATCTTGCATTGTCATCAAGCATGAGGCATGCCACTCGAGCCGTGAGTCCACTAATCTGTTGATAAAACGGACCCGCACACCCTGCTCGAACATCCCATTTTCCATGGTAGACATAAGCGTCATCCTCAAGTGACCTGAATGATAATCTGCGATGGTAACAGTCTATGTGTTCCTGATACCACACTAACCAATCCATTCCCAGGATTAGGTCAAACCCTGACATCTCAAGAATGAAAAAGTCCCATAGAAAATGATACCCACTAACTTCCAAGGCACATCCCTTGCACTGCTTGATATCCTCAACCTGCACCCCCAACAGAGAGTCAATTGACATAACTCCACACACCCTCTCCACAGGTAAGCCCAACACTACCACAAGTTGAGAAGAGACAAAAGAGTGTGTGGAACCTATGTCAAACAACGCACTAGAAAAAAGTAGAAGCTACAAGGATCGTACCTCGAACAGTCGATGGTCCGGCCTCACCATCACCAGGCACAAACTAAACTGCCTGAAGCTGACCTACCCATCTACCCTGGGCTCCCACCTGAGTACTCTGTGTTACACTGCCATGTTGGTGTGAGTGATCTTTCCTTGGAGTTCCACATCCACCGCCCCTGCCAGTACGGCCCGTGGAGCTCCAACTTCCCGCCTGATATGGGGCAACTGGTCCCCTTACCGTACCCAGAACCTGCTTTTCACCATCATGCTCACCCGCCTGCCGAGGGTTCCTGTGGAACCTATACACATGCCCCATCCTACCGCATGAACGAAACTCAACTGGAGGTCGAGGACACTGACCACGCGTATACCCCGACCTACCGCCCTGATAGCAGAACACCTGATTTCCACTCTGAGAGGCTGACCCTCTCTTCCATCCAATTTTCACACTTCCTCCATGTTGTGAGCTCTCATGGCGTCGCTTTTGACCTTCGGTAGCTGCACCGCTCGTCTGTCCTACTGACACTACAAGCCCACTACCCAAAGATCCCTTTAGGTTTCCTTCCGAGATAAGTACCTGATCTACTACCTCTGTGAACCTATTCAAGAAGAAGATGTTTACTTGAGACCTGATCTCATGTCTCAGCACATCCTGAAAATGCCTTGCTACTGCTGCCTCATCCCCTGCTAACACTGGGACAAAGCATCTCAAATCAGTGAAGTGACTAGCATAGTCCATCACCGATAGCGATCCCCGAGTCAGACTCATAAACTCTTAAGCCCGCTCCTGTATTAAAGTCTCTGCGTATAAATGCTTCAGATACTTTTCTTGAAAAACCTTCCATGACATTCCCTCAGCCTGCTCAATTTGAGCCTGAATGTCCCACCAATTCCTAGCCTGGACTCGCAACATATAAGTGGCCAAATTTACTCACTTTTCAACAGGGGTCTCCAGATGGTCCAGTATTGTCTGGACAGACTCTGACCAAAACTCTGCTGCTTCTGGACTACCCTCTCTAGTGAAGGTCGGAGGGTGTTGCAGCTGGAACTCCCTAGTCTGCTCAAACATACTTGGTGCAACCCGCCCTGGGTCACGATCCATCATCTGCATAAGGCGAGCCAAGTTCTCTCGGAAATGGTCTTCTCTACCTTCATTGATCACCATATTTTCTTGTTCTTCTACCGGAGGAGTGTTCTCAGCAACACCCTCCCGTTTCCCAATTGGTAACCGACATCATGGTGGAATTTCTCTCCATTTCCTAGCACGATATTTAGCACGCATACCATAAAACTTTCACGACTTCATCAAAAGATCTTTACTAGCTACAACGACCTACTTGTTTTAATTCATTCTTCTCATTATTTATTGGTTTCATGAAATGTATGATGCACCCTACTTTCCTGCCTCACACACCCATCCCGTGCGTGTGCATAATCACAATGCATGTCACTTATCTCCCTAGGTGCCTACAATGATTAATGAATTCGAATCCTCATGTCGTTAAAGCCCCGATCCAAATATCATAAAACAGTCACATCAAACCACATGTGCATCACCCAATGGTGAAATATCCTCAACTGTAACATCACACAACCAAGAACAACATTTCCCACCCAGGGTGACTTAGATTTTCCTTCGTACATGGGTTAGCTACTCCCAAGCATGAGCTCATTACCGAGGCCTGACACATCTTAACCCTTGGATACCAATCCCAAATAACAAGACCTTAGAGAAGGAGAAGAAAGACCTCCTCTGATACCACTTTGTAATGTCCCCGACCCGGAAGCCACTAAACCGGTGCTCCGAGCCGGGTGGTTATATGACCTTAAGCGCCCCTCTCCATACGCCAAAGGCTGCCGACTAGCAGTGGGGGTCTATGTGGTCAAGTGGGGAGACTATACCCACTTTTTATCAGAGTAAGCCACAACAGAAATGAACCAATAGCGGAAACAATAATCAAAAAACAAGGAACGTGTATAACAACCATTTCCAACAATCAAATATGTCATGTCATACTAAAAGTGAAAAAGTGGACAAAACCCCAAAATAAAGACAACGGACAAAATCCCCAAAATGGACCCAACTCCAAGTCCGAATCCTCTACAAAGTGCTACCCATGTCCACTCAACTATCTAGCAAGGACCCTTGCCATTCTTCTAACCTGAAAACATGAAGTCTGCTCGGGTACCCAACGGAAGCCCGAGCAGGGTGTGAGTACAACTCAGTAGGCCACCACTAACGGTATCTACAAAACATCCAGTATGAACAGGTAGTGCATGCAAAAGGAATATGAATGATAATTTCCACATAGTTAATTAAGGTTCCATTAACAAGTTCAGAGCCAAATCCATTTCCATTTCCATTACCATTCATTTGTTACCAATTATTATCACTTACCATTTCATCACATCTACATGGGTTAGTCACATACATTATGTTACACGGGTCTAAGGCCAAAAATCACATACAAGAGGGTAAACACATCATTATCTTATCTCACTAGGACTAACCCCCTCATTGCAACCATAACCTCACCTCGAAGCCTCAGTCTGGGTGGATGCAACCGTTAGGAGAATAGACCCTCAGTCCCCTTTCATAACCCATGAATTTAGGGTGGAGTTTAGAACCTTAGTCTTCACTCGACCCGTGGGCGTAGATCCTCATGTCATACCCCACTCTATGAATCCATGTGAACATGCTTATATATAATTAACCATCAACCATCCAAACCATTTCCCTTAGGCAAACACTATTCACCACAACCCACATGGGAAACCACATCATGCCTTAACCCATTAACACATTACCATTTCACATAATTTAACCATTCAACCAATTCCCATGTGTTATGCCTATCTCACTAAGAATTAAAAATTAAACCGATAATCTATCCCATTATGGTCTTTAATAAGTTTACTCATTAACCCATTTAACCCGTTAATCATTCCCATGAATCAACCATTTAACCCATTCCACTTTAACCCTTAGGTTATTTTCAAGTCTAGGGGCATCACATAACTTCTATTCCATGTTCAACCAATCATGCCAACATATTTATCAAGGTCTCTACAATTCATTACAACAAGGTCACTTGTTTAATATCAATCCCGAAATCCGAGAAAAGCCGGCACATCCCATGGATGGACCCAATTAGGTCAAGTCTATCCCAACACATCCCACAGGGATCGTGAGGGTTCACATTTTCCATTTAGACACCATTATTACCAAACATTCCAAGGTTATCCAAAACATAACCAAAGGAAAGCAAGAACACAACTAAACATGCACAAATACCCAAATAACTATGGGATATCACTTGTAGACCACCTACCTCCAAACCACAGATGAACGCACTATAAATCGAGTCCTTAGACCTTGATCCAACCAACCTTTGGAGATTCAACCTAAAACTCACCCAAAAGTTAGGGTTTTAGAGCTTTGGAATGAGAGGGAGAGAGATAAAAACCCTAAACCAAAAAGAGAAGCAAGGATGTGATTAGCCTTACCCGGAGCTTAGATCCACAACCAACGACACAAAAAACATCTTAGAATCAAAGGATATCGGTCTCTTAGAGCCTTTGGGTGATTTAGTTCGTGCCTAGGGTGGAGAGGGAGGAAATGAGAGGAAATCCCGAGTGGAGTTTTAAAGCCCGGAGTGGCAAACTTGTAAATTTTCCCAACATTAAGTGGTCGTACGGTGTTTCCGCATGGTTTGGAAAACCGTGCGCAAACCGTGCACATTACACTATCTGAAGGAGGAGGGGTCACACGATTTAGCCACACGGTTTAGCAAACCATGCTCAAACCATGCACATGCTTCTGTCCAGAGAAGGAAGGGTCACACAGTTTAGCCTAGGCAGGCCGCACAGTTTGCCTGGCCGTGAACAGGCCGTGCGCCCTGGCCTGCCTTTCCCAGATTTCCTTTCTTCCGTGACCCGAGCCCTTGGAACACCCCCAAGTCCTCTCACACTTTTAGGAAACATCCCTTGAATCCTGAAACAAGGGATTCAACCAAAAAGATAACTAAAACATACCTTTCCAAAAACCGGGATCTTACATTATCCCAATCCACAAAAAGGGTACATGGGATGCTATCCCAAGCCCAAAGTAGGTATATGGGTGGTTAGCTAAATACTAAAATGATATAAATGTATTGGTGGATAACCTTGAAAAAATATTTTTTATGCTTACGTGTATACCACAAATCCATGTCTTATGAAAATTTTATGCTCTCATGGCTCATGTTCATTGATTCCATTATGATTAATGTATTATTAATTGCCAAGATTTATGCCATGACTCAAATTTATGATCTATTATATGTAGGTTATGGTTTTCAAATGTTATTATCATTTTTTCATACCCATATGCTCATGTTATAGTAAGATCTACATTTTTTACCATTACTGATCATATAAACACACCCTTTCTTATGTTTTCTATCCCCAGGATATGAAGAGAGGTATTATGTATGATATTTATAAGAAGTGCTATATTTATGAAAAAATTATCGGGATATAATGTATCTCACTTGTGGACCAATTGTTTGTGTGTCCAAGTTTCCAAAGGTAATAGAGTTAAATGATTCTGGCATGGATCGCTATGCAATGTAATGTAATGTAATGATTATTCATCTAATAAGATGTAATATTTATATATAATAAGTTTTGGTCTTTATAGTTGGTATCAGTGAAAGGTTTAGTTATCATTTAAAAAATAGGATAAGAAAACATTAGTGAGACCCCTATGAATATTTCTAAGGATAAGTCTAAGGATGAGTACACGTATAGGAAATTTTTTGGTAAAGGATTGAGATAGTGGTTTCCAAGAAATGGAATCCCTATCTGGATACTACAAGTGGATATGGATCTATCATAGTTGTACCTTAGGGGTTATAACTCTAAAAAGGGTATATTTATTTGGAATCGATTATCACCTAGTGCACAAAAATGGGTCTTCCTACACACATGGTTTGACACTCCCAGGGGATTTGATTTGAAAAACCACAAACTCTTTGCATAAAATCATGAAGGATTTGAATAATGACCATGAATGACCTTGTTTAAGCCTAGGGTGTCATAGATTAAACATAAGGTGTCATGATTTAGACATAATATAAGTGATTTTTCATGATGATGTGGTTTTCCACTATAAATACTATTTCTCACACTATGATTTTGTTGTTTTTTTAAATAGAGGAAACCAGAAGGAACTATGTTAATGATGAATGTGATAGAAAATATATTGATGATCAATCAAATGGTAAGATGATTTAAGTGAAGGATAATTTGATTATTCTTAATTATTTATCATGATATATGTTCAACAACTCACACCTTAACCAACTCTCAAAATCACCAAAAAAGAGAGGGATTGAGTTTTTTGAGAGTCCTAGTTGTGGAGGCCATGGAGAAAAGAAGATTCAGTTTCATATATGTCAATAATTTTGGAATTAGCACTCAAGGTAATTCCTAAAAGGAACAATAAGATGTTTTATGCATGGAAAATAAGGTCATAGATTAAGAGATTTTTGGAAAAATGAAAAGTTCAATTAATGTAATGGATAATAATGGTTTCCCTAAGTAATCTTCAATAGTTAAATGTTATAAATGTGGAATGTATGACATTATATAAAATTATGTCTTAGAGGGAAATCTCAAGAAGAGTATCACCAAGGTGGTATAAGTAAATGTTTTATTTTTGATTATGAAGAGACTACAAATGAAATGTGAAAAGAAAGAGGTATTAAAGAATAAGATGATAAAGCCTAGTTAATGGATTTAGAATGAAGTGTAATGATTAAAGTGTTTATTTATTGGAATTCAAGAATCATTATATATATATAAGGATTTTTTTATAGAATTTGTACATTAAGGTCTTATAAGAATATGTTAATTGGTACCAAAGACCTAGAAAAGGAATTTAATGACAAGGTGATATTTTATGGAAAAAACATGATTAAGGGAAGATAACCCTTATATGTTCTTAATGTTGATGAAATGGTGTTTATTTTGAATAAATATATGATTTAAATCGATAAATTAAATTAGATAGTATTGATTACCTTGGAACAAATTAATTATTTAATGATAAAGTGTTTTATGTTATCAATGATGTAGCTTAAAACATTTTTGGATTTACGGTATACATTCAATAATCTATGGTTTTATTTAAGTAATAAGAAGAGAGTTAATTTTTGAAATAATGCATGTTTTCATTATGCTTTTATGGTAATTCATGTTATTAACATGTTTAAAGAGAATATATGATCATGATATTCACATATTTGGTATGTGACATTAAGAGCTATTTAATGTTGTATGGGGGATTAATGATAAGTTAAATCTGTAAATTTGGTAAGCCCCTTTATAAATTATTGGATTTCAATATTGAATAGACATATTTTATAGAAGTCTTATGGTTAACCATTTTTGGAATGGATTAAGATGGACTATGGAAGTTTTAGAGATTAATGTATTATATCAATATTGGATAATTTGTGATGACTATTTTTTTCAAATATTTAGACTAATAGAGAATTAATTATCATTATTTTATTGATCTTATAATCTATTAAAAGTTAATTTTAGTGCTTTAATCATGCAATATTAATATTTAATATTAATTTCATGGATTAAGAGATGAAGTGGAAATTGATTAAAGCACAAAAAATATTAAATTGTGCTTACGATATAAAGGAAAGTTTATCCCGAGATATATTATCCACTTTTAGATTCTTGAACATATTGGGACCGTATCTTATCACTTAGAACTTCCATTGAACCTCTCTTAGGTTCACAGTGTGTTCCATGTATCTCTCATGGGGAAGTATATATCTGATCCATCAGATATATTGAACTCAGAGTTCATACAACTGAATAATGATCTTTATTATGTGGAATAACTGGTAGAGATTCTAGATCATGTAAATAAAGTTCTATGAAACAAGACCACTCACTTGGTCAATGTTTTGTAGTAAAACCACCAGTTTGAGGAAGCTACGTGTGAACCTAATGATATAATGAGATAAACATTTCCTCAGTTTGTACGAAAGTGATGAATTTTGAGGGATAAAATTATTTCATGTGAGGGGGGGGGGGGTAAAATATAACAACATGAGATTCTAGGAAATATTGTTTAAAAAAATGTAATTTCTCTGATAAATCACGTTACACGTAATACTAAGCTTTAACGAACCATGACAAACTATTAATATATTATTTAAACACAATAGTTATTACCTAAACATTAAACTTGGAAGAATTAATAATAATATCCAAAATTTAAATATTAAGTATAATGGTTTTATATAAAGAAAACATACTGATAGGAATACTTATTTTTTTAAAGTCTAAATGTTTTAAAAATATTATTTTCTTAAAAAAATATTTTTTATGAAAAAACAATAAAAGTAAGTATTGAAACTATAACATCCCAGGTAAATAAAGAATATGACATTTTCATATTTATTAATAGTTGTGAATTAAATATTAATTTTACTTTAAATGGGATGCTATGTTTGATGGAATACCTGATACGCAACAACAGGTTTCTCTAAAGTCTAATGTTGCACATAATGCTGATTCATACTGAAAAATAATTATATAATATTATTTTAAATGGTAGTTAATGCCTAGATGTTTTATTGGTGAGAATGAACAAAACTAACTAAAATATGATTATAAATGTTTTTTAAATGTTTTTACATTTATTCAATAAAATTTAGAGGCTTAAAATGTGAATGAATCCAATTTTAAGCACAAATAGTCTAATATTCTTTAAAAGGTCGATTTACTGCCTTTTGATGACGAACCCTTTTTAAATCTAGTTCTGCCTCTTTTATATGTTCTATTTAACAAAATAATTTTATTATTTAGAATCAGGACATCAAAATTTACTCTGGATGAAATTTTGGTATTTTTCTGATGATGTTAATTTTTTAATGAATAGTGAAAAATACTGTATTTTAATTCAAAACTATCTTCTCATTTAATTTATTTATATAGTTATATTATCCTTTTAATTGGTTTTAAATTGTAATTGTATTATATTTTTACCATTTAATCTAATTTTGGTCATTAGAAGTAATTTCACTCTGAAATTGGACATAAACAAGTGTCAATCTTTTGATAGTTATTATTTCTTAAAAACACGTTTTTTATTTTGACAACAGGAATTATTTTTAAATTAATTTATGAAACTTCTGTGTTTTGAATTTGGAAAAATTCATTCCATATTTGGAATCATGAGGTCTATATTGTGTAAATAGGCAACTCTTATTTTTATAAATTATGAATATTTACTTCAGTAAATATTTTATTTACCATGGTTAAAGGGTAAATCTGGTAAATAAGGGTAAACAAATATTATAATAATAATATTAAATTACCCCAAAACTTGTCCTAATCATATTTTTTGATTAATTTCCTACCCTGGGCATCCTTGGGTCGATTTTGGGACCCCATTAAGCCACTTAGGAATGATAATGACACTTTATATTAATTAATTAAAAGTAAAGACAAAAATGACAAAAACATATATCTTCTAGTAAATAAATTTTTACAAAGGGTTATATAAGTTATCACTTCAACTATAAATATTAATTTTAAAGATAAAAATATTTCCTACATCATGGTATTTTATTTATAATTTTTAGACATAAAATAAATAAAATTATTTATGACACAATAATGATGCAGTGTTTACCTCATTAATGAATGATTTAAATAAATAATATTATAAAAATTAAAACAATATCCAAAAACTATACAATTCTTATTGGATGATTTTATTTCTAACAATAGTCACCTTATATTCTACTTTAATAAGTTTTGGATCTTTATAAACTGAGAATCATTATATAATAAAATAATATTTTCAAACTTTCCTAAAGAGCCCCCCCTTATAAAAATCCATCACCTCTAACCCATTTCTCACACCATTCAAGCCACTTGGATCATCCAAACTCTACCCAATTAATCTTCCTACATCCCTCTATTACTACTAGAAGCTTTCCTTTAGTAATAAGGCAATTCAAGTAAACCTTTTGGTTCAAACCAAAGGAAGATAACCGATTTAAAGTAATGTCTTCTCTTAAGTTCTTTTTTTATTTTAATTCTACAACCCCATAAACTCTTTTTATTTACTTTATTTTATAAAAAAATAGTATCCTAAATATACTAGGTTTTTGTTATGAGAATTATTCGAACTACACTTACACACACCTCCATCTAATATGTAAAGAACATATTATTTCTGTGGACGAAGAACTATTGCCTCACGAAATGGTGATTGTTCAATCTTCTCCTACCACCTCTCATGGTTTCCATTATGATGAAAATTTATTTATATATATATATATTATATATTATGTTTATTTTTTCTCTATGCTTCTGTAATTTTTATTTACAAACATACCTTTATGTTTTCCAATATGTGTAAACACAATAATTTCATTTGAGGAAGTGCGGACTACCCCCCCTCAAGGTGATATGATTCATTCATAACGTACATGGAACACATAAAGGATGAAGTTAATGAAATTATGTAACATATATATCATATTATATTATACTATAATAAATATATATCTATTTATCATTCATTTTCCATTCATTTTAAAAATGGAAAAAATAAAAGTAGCATTCATGCGTATGTACGACTTACCATCTCCATGAATGGAGCTTTTCATTCCTTATATCAAAATGTTATGTACTATTATAAATACACATATATACTGCATATATATGATATATATGATATTTAAATCATGAATATGATTCTAGAGATAATATAATCTTAACCACTTGGACAATTTGTAATTATAATAAGTTCATTTTTGACTCATGTTTCAAACACTGACAAAATGTCTGATATGAACTCAAATAATTAACTAATTGTTATAGCAAGGTAATAAGTGATATAAAAGGAATAATAAAATTAAAATATATTATCAACCAATTAGAAATTAACTTAATTTTATTATTCAGGAAGAACAAGGAACATAGAAGACAAGTCGAACTTGAGGTAAGGGGTTTTCATCTCCCTTTTTATTCTTGTGAGATTCATGCTATATTTTCCACTATTTCCTTTTGTGTGGTGTATGTACTGACCATGATTTTATTATTTGTGTAATATAATTTAATTTATGGGTATTTACATATTCATTATATTATCCTTCTTTAATGTGGTGTATGTTTTGTAAGTTACCAAATCGGTAAGGAAACCTTTCACCGTACTCTTTTAGTCAAAAAATTCTTTTATGTCATGTATTTTAATTTCCATTTTATTATTTAGAGATATGTTCTTATATATCCTTATTTCTGTACATTTTATTTCCATGTGATGATAGACCCTTTTCTCTTTTATCAACTCATTTTTTGAATTTTAAAGTGACACTGTTAGGCTGTCAAATTTCTATAAGGGAACTTCTTAACCCAATTACAATTCTTTGGGTTAAACTTATACTTCTTGATTATGTCATGCTATGAATATGTGAATGAACTATGATTTTTTACACTTTATATCCACTTATATTGGGTTTATTCTTATTTTTCACACATAATTATGTCATTGATTTATCCTTAATCTAAGGATATGATCTTTGTAATGGACTTTGTCTCAATTTACATTCCATTGAGACTTATTTTTTGTTATATACCAATTCAGTTTTATATGGTGTATATAATTCACTTTGACATATTATATCATGAATCTCTTTATTTTCATGATATTATAAGAATTTCTTAATTTTATTATGTAATAATTTTTATTCAAGTATTTTCTCAAGTGGTAAAGGACTCTTTAACTAAAACATTGTTTCAAATATTTTAAAGATTTATTCTTCTAAATATTTCTCATTAATGTCCATGTTTTCAAAATGGTTTTAAGTATTTATTTTTATGTACATTAATGTTTTAAAATGTTATTTATTCAAAAGCATCAAAGTAGTATGGGACACTTTGATTCAAAAATCTCTTTATTAAATGTTTTAAATGGTTTTGAAAAAGCACTGATTATTTCAATATCTTGAAATAATATATATTTTGATTGGAATGTGGATATGTTATCTTTACTTTATTATTTTGTTACGTGTTATGATTATTTTATGGTTATTGGGAATTGTTTACGTATATGGGTGGTTCTATGATAAACCTAGGGTGGGTGAGCCCGAGATAACTCTCTAATGAATTGGGTAACGTGATAGAGGTAAAAGTTAATGTTTCTCCTAATATATTTAGGGGATATAATATGATGGGTATTCCAAATTTAACTCCCTATATAGCTGTGAAAGCTACAAGGTAAGTATGTTATGTATGCCATAAGTTACATTTATGATTTATCATTTCTCTGTGTTATTTATAAATATTATGATTTTATGAGGTATGTTATGATTGAAAAGTATGGTTTCATTGATTTGTATTTATTGATGGAATAATGTTTTCTTTCTTTATTTTATAACCCATACTGAGCTTTTTATGCTCATCCCATGTTTTGAAATATTTTTCCTAGGACTTAAAGATAAATATGGTCAAGGATGAGATCAAGGAAAAGTCATGTTATTTAAAACATGGAACTAAACATGATTATTTTCTTTTAATATTTTTTATCTTATGAAAAAATGGAAACCGAGTAGAAGTGTCTACTTTGTAATTTTTGATATATAATGTTAGAGTTATGGCCTAATTCTCTAAAACTCTAAACCTGAAATGATCCTCAATTTGAATTCTTGACTTAACTCAAAGATTATGTAATGTTTAAGGTTGGGGCCTTATAGAAACTTTTAGATAATGTATTTTAAAAAATAATCATTTTGTTTGAAATCTACATGTCAAAATTATATTAGGTTTATTTTTTGTAATTTTTCTGAAAAGTTGAATTTCTCAATGAATAGTGAAAAATACTCGTTTTTATTGAACACTGCATTTTAATTTAAAGAATGTATAATATTAATTTTGTTTTAAAATGGTTTTAGAAGTAAATGTTGTTAAATTATATTTTTATTAATTCAATTTATTTAATTTTAATCAATTTCATATTGAATTTTGATATAGTTTTTTAAAATTTTTAATTATTTTCTATTTCAAAAACCACTTCCTCGTCGTGTTTGTTGGTTTAATTTTAAATGAAAATTTTATAATTTTGTGAATAGAATTTGTTAAAATGTATTCCACATTTGGAATAATAATAATTTATATTATATAATAAGTTCAACTTAATTTCTAGTCAAAATGTATAGAAACAATTCTACAAAATTATTTACCACGTCTAAGGTAAAAATGAGTTTACCGGGGGGGGGTTGAACTAAAAAGTTAAGGGGTTAAATGACCTATAAAATTTTTCAAAACCACTATATGACTATATTTATACTTTTATTACCTTAAGTTATATTTTTATATGCTCATGAGACACATTTACATGAAAGTGACCAATGTAATAATTTAATTAAAGAAAAAGACAAAATGTCGCACACTAGCTTTTAAATTTCAATTATGTGTTCACATTGGGAAAAAAGAAATATATGAATTAATATTGATGGAAATTTTTATAAAAATGAAATTAATTTCATTGGGGTAATTTATTTTTAATTTTTAGTATTTATATAATTACTATAAATTCTTAAGCAACACCAACAAAGTAATTATTTAATTAATATAAAATTAAAATAAATGATACCAAAAATATTAAAAGTAATATAAATTGTATGAATTATTATATTAAATTAATTATATAAATAAATATTAAATTTTATGTAGGTATGAAAAGAATTTATTCAAATTCCATCATCATCTTGATAATTTTAAAATCAAATGAAATGAATAGTGTCAAAATTGACATTAATTTCATTTTATAATCAATAATATTTCATTAAATGATTTAAAATTCCTAAAAATACTATATTATTAGAGGTGATTTTTAAATTTTTAAAAATATAAAATATTTTCCAATAGTGGACCAATTTTTCTTTTATAATAATTATATTGAAATCTAATTAGTAAAACCTTCGTTACAATAATAATGGGTAAAATGAAGTTTTGTGCGTTACATGTGCTTGTGTTAAAATTTATTTTCCAAAAACATATAATTTTTATTTTTAAAATTGAATTTAATGTTTATAACCATTGGGTAAAAATTATCTAAATATTCTCATTTATCTCTAGACTTAAATGATAAATTACCTATGTAAAAGAACTCGTTACAGTAGTGAAAACTAAAATGGTAAAAGTAAGGAAACTTAGAAGTTAAGGAATAATGTTTTTAAAACATGTGTTTTTTTGTGTGATGGAGGTTTAATTGAACATATATTCCTTAAAATCATTTAATTATTAATTTTTGAGGCACTTTAGGTGAGTGTGACTTCCCATTATTGAATAAATTTGGGTATTTACAAAAATTCCACCTCTCCTCAATTATAAAAGACCACTTTTCCCAATCACTTATTCAGACCTGAAATGCCATTTAGATCAACCAAAATCTAAAAAAATATCTCTATAACATCCTTATCCATGTTTTAGAGCTATTGGTCATCCCAAAATATCTAACATAGGGTCCTTAATAAGAGATCCAAAGGGGGTTGTTCGAAGAAAAGGTAATTTTCTTTACTAATCACTTTCTTTTTTACTTATTCTATTACAACATCCATTCATTTATTAATAATTAAAATTTAATAAAAAAACTATATAAAATATAATGAGTTGTTATTATGTTTATTTAACAACCTATGTCCATATCTCCTTTCATCAAATGGGAAATGAAACCATCAATTGTGTGTACGATGGACTACCGCCTTGCGAACCGATGTAATTCATTTTCCATCACCACCTATCACAGATGGATATAATGATAGGTTTAACATATTTATATTCTATTTATAACCTAATTATACTTATTTATTTATAATATCACATATACCTTCTTACTTTACATTTCATGGAAACATGATAACATCATTCGTGTGTACCGCATACTACCACCTCATGAAGAGGTGTGATTCATTCTTCAATTACACTTTAAATGGAATGTAATAAGAATAGGTTTAATAAAAATATGTGATATATATGAAATAAAAATTATTCTTTAAGGGTGATATATTATTTACCACTATTTTTTTCATCCATCTAGAAAATAGAAACAACGTTTGTGCATATGTACAACCTACCGTCTCCATGAATGATGTATTTCTTTTTATATCTCCATCATTTATCTATTAATAGAAATAAATATATAATAAATATATATTATATTTATATCAAGTTTAAAATTATTTATATTATGTAACCATGATCAAATTAATATTACCCAAAAATAAAAAATAAAAATATATATGAAAACAAAGTAGTTATTGCCCGAAACATGATTTTAACATGGAATTATTAATAAAAAGGCGATAATAGATCATAAGTAAATAATATATGGTATGATATAGATAATTATAGTTATTTAATTTATTTATAATAAACTTTAATTTATTATATATGAGTACCAAATGTGTATGAAGAAAGTCTAGACTTAAGGTAAGACATTTTTGTCTCAATTTGTATTCTTTGGGACATATGTTATATTATGCACCTATATTATTTTATGATGTGTATATACAAACTATTTGACATGTTATATCATGAACACAACTCTATTAATTATATTTAATGTTTATTTTGATGTCATTATTTAATGAGGCTTACAATTCAAAAGTTACCAAACTAGTAAGGGTTTGATGTTATGATCTCATTATTCATTGTTATTATTTATGATTATTCTTTAGATTATGAAATATTATGATATATATATCAATAAACTAATTAATTTTATTATACTTTGTTTATGTCATGAGAATACATGTTTTACCTTCATTTTTCTCTTTTTATGTACTCATGATCCTAAAAAAATGTTTTTAAAGAAAACAAACTTTATTTCTCTCTTTGGTCAAAAATAATTTTTTATTCCATTTAATGTTTTGTAAAAATGTTTTAAAAATTATTTTAATGTTCATATATAATTTTTAAACCCATTTTTAACCTTTTTTATATTTTTAATAAATTATTTTAAAGTAATCTTCAAGAGGCTTTCAAAATAAGTCCCATTTGGAATTTACTTAAAATGTGAAAGGAATATTTGTTTTAACATGTATGACATTTACCACCACCATGACAACTCTATGATTTAAATATGACTTTATAAGTTTCAAATTTTATTTTCAAATAAAAGTATTTATAAATTGTTTTAGGTTTTAAAAAATCATTTTTAAATAGAAAAGGATATTTTCCTCCAGAAATGTTTTAAATGATTTTTACAACTTCCTTTATAAGTTTTCAAGGTTATTTTCAAATAAAAATGATTTTAGTAATATTTTATGAAATTATAATTTTGAAAAGATGATTTTAAATAAAGGTTATTTTACTCAAGAAATGTTTTAACTGATATTTTATTATTACTTTATTAGTTTCTAAATTAATTTTCAAAGAAAAGGATTTTGAAAATGATTTATGTTTTAAAAAGTTTTTTTCTCAAAGTGTAAAGGCTAATTTCCTAAATAAATGTTACAAATGATTTTAATTTCAAAATTATTTTCCATATAAGATGAAATTCTTTGATGGTACTTATGATTTACTAGGGATATGATCCAAGGATACCATTCTAATTCATTCTCTAAATGGGTTATGTCTATTATGACTAGATGTTTATGAAACCCAATACTTTTCCACATATTATTCCATGATGAATTAATGAAATGATTTTGAAACCCATATCTTTTCCACAGGTTATTCAATAATTAAATGTTTATGAAATCCATTTATTTTCATGGGTTCTTATATAAATATTGTTTTATGATCTTGTGACACACATATATATGATTTTAATTATGTGATGGGTGAGACCTATATCTCCCTCCAATAAATTAGGTAATGATTAATGTTATATAAGATAAAAGGGGTACATGGGAGGTTATCCCAATCTTGAAAGAGGGTAAATGGGTGGTTAGACTAATCCTGAAATAGGGTATATGGGAGGTTATCCCAAGCCTAAATCAGGTACATGGGTGGTTATCCAAAGACTAACATGTTATAAATGTCTTGCTGGATAGCCTTGACATAAGATTTTATATGCTTATGTGTATAAAAAAAAATATGTCTTATGATAATGTTATTATCTCATGGATCATGATCATTGATTCCATTATGATTCATGTCCTATGAACTACTAATATTTATTCCATGACTCATGTTTTGATCTATGACATGTATAGTATGCTTTTCAAATGTTATTCTCATGTTCTCATACCCATAAACTCATGTTATATTGATATCTACCTTGTTTACCTTTTTCAAGAATTTTAGATCACCCTTTATTATGTTTCCTTGCCCAAGGATATGAATAAAGTTATTATGTATGATATGTCTAAGAAGGGTGATATTTATGACGAACTTATTGAAAGATGATGTAACTCTTTTATGGACCAGTTGTTTATGTGTACATGTTTCCAAAATAGCCATAAAAAATTATTTTGGAATGGATCATTGTTATATGTAATTAATATTTATATACTAATATGTAATATTTATTTATGATAAGTTGGGGTCTTTATATGATTCACGTTTTAAACTAAAATGACACTTGTATTGAAAACATGCACTTTGAGTCATACTAGCCACATCGTGTGCTAGATTAATGTGCTGTCAATTCCTATAAATAAAAAATAGATTATAGATCATTTTCATAAATTTTAAAAATAATATGATCTCATTTTCTTAGTTTTGAAAATGTGACATAAGTTTTAAACTAAAATGACACTTAAATTGAAAACAATAACTTTGAGTCATACCATCCACATCATGTGCCTGATTGAAGTGAGGTCAAATCCTACAATCCAAAAGTGAATTATGGATCATTTTTTGAAAATTTCAAGACAATATGAGTCCATTTACATAGTTTTGGCTATGTGATGCTTGTTTTACACTAAAATGACACTTTTATATTGAAAATAATAACTTAGAGTCATACTAACCATATAATGTGTTGGATTGATGTATGGTTGATTCCTAGATGTCACAAATGAATTATGGATCATTTTTATAATTTTTAAAATAATATAATCTCATTATCTTAGTTTTTGATATTTAAAAAAAAATAACACTTTGATATTGAAAACACGTACTTTGAGTCATACTGTCCACATCGTGTTTCAGATTGACATGCTATCAATTTTTACTCACCAAAAATAAATTATGGATCAATTTCAAAAAGATTCAAAAAATATGAGCTTTCTCCTTAGTTTTGTCTATGTGACATGCATTTTTGTAACGCCCTGACCCCAGTTACCTAGATTCGGTGCATTTATACATAACATTGGCATGATCACAAGAAATATCAAATCTTGAAAGACCGATTCGTTTAGAAGCCTTGGTAACACTAGATATATTAATAAAGTTTAAATTACATTATAAAATGAAAACTACAACAATATAGTCTCCATATTCCACACTCTTATCCCCTAATATTATCGCTGCATGTCATTCATATATTACTTCCTCACATCCTGGGAAAAATAAAACATAGAAAAGGGGTGAGCTCAAATTCCCAGTAAGGATACCAATATAGCGGAAACTTTCATAAATAATAATAAACATTTAAGGCAATGTATAACTAAAACAAAAGCCTTTTAAACTTGAAATTCAACATAGTATGGCAAAAATAAAATGAAATAATTCCATTTACTTATTCACATGGATATTCTTCTAATCGAATAATCACATGCAATATTAATAACAACTTTCATAACGATGGAATGCATAATGCCAGACTATCATAACCACATAGCCAAGGACTCGTGCCAAGACTACAAATAATATTTTGTCAAGGCCTTGTGCCAAGACACTATTTTTTCTCATGATACCTACCGATGCATCGAGGAGCTATAGCAGGCTCCACCCATCAAATATTAAGTCCAATGCATTCCCATATGAAAAGGTTTAAACATAACATAAACATTCATATTAAAACTAGCATATGAAATGTAAATACTTCATACATAAACCATGAATGGTATAAAAATAACACATCCATAGTCAGACATATCACAAAACCATCAATACAATATAGAAGTTTTGTATCATAATAAATCAACTTCCAATAAGCGTAAAATCCATCAAAGGATGTTGACATAGATGAAATCAAAACTCTTTTTAGAGAAATTTTTCTTTCTATTTAGAAATCATTTAAGAGTCATATATTTATAAAATAAAACATTTTCATTGAAAATATTCTTATAATCTTGTAAGGGAATCTTTGACGATTTTATAACGGCAGAAAATAGCCTCACCTGCCGTATAAGTTAAAAAAACATTCTTACCTTAATTCTGTCGAAAAGGTTAAAAAGGACCTTGTTTGGAAAACGACCGAAATATTCCTTTATAAACCACTTATAAAAGTCAAGAAGGGTATAAATGACTTTAAAACATATTCTAGTAAATAGTAAAAAATGTTTCGAAATACATTTTTAAGAAACATGGATGTGGATGATAAAGAAATACCAGTAGATTATTACGTATAAACAACCTCGGATAATGAAGAGATCGCGAAATAAACCCTTACCTTGTACTTTTCCTTGGTTGAGGGTAGGTTAACATCCTATATAATGGTGAAATAATTGTTATTAAATTATACAATAATCATATACATTAATATGATGTCATATATGATCTTTTAACATTGATTTGTTAATAATATCTTAGAATTATCGTTGTTTCGGGTGTTAACTTACTCGTTTAATTTTATATGTTCT
The DNA here is from genome assembly GCA_963277665.1 of Viscum album. Taxonomy (NCBI): domain Eukaryota; kingdom Viridiplantae; phylum Streptophyta; class Magnoliopsida; order Santalales; family Viscaceae; genus Viscum; species Viscum album. The sequence continues at coordinate 1,073,231,652 of OY728157.1, read as the reverse complement.
GTTACATAAGCCATGTTTTTCATGGATAGGTTGTATATTATTCATATCCTGAATGATATAAAGACCTTAAACATTATTTTTAAATCATCAAATGATAATTATACTTGAATGGATACGATGGAGAATGAATCTCATCGCGTTTGTGGAGACGGTAGTCCGTACGTACGCACAAGCGACAATATCATTCTTTTGATATTAAAATAACATATAATTGGATGGTATATAATATATAAAGAATCATTATCATGTTATATTTATTATTTACATGAATTATAAATCATTATTATACCCATCCAAATAATAATATATGGAATAACAATTACACCACGACGTGAAGACGGTAAGCCGTACGTATGCACGTATGGTGACATGTCATTCAAAGGATGAATAGAATACTGAATATAGTTGTACCATATTTATAATAATATTACAGTATATATGAGATACTAGATTCATTATTTTATAATGGTAATAACAAAGATAGAAGAAGTTTAAGAAGAAACGAATTTGAAAAAGGGTGGTGAAAACATTACCTCTTCTTCGGGTTCTTCTTTTTGATTTGATCAAAAGGGCTCCTTAGGTTGGCTTTCTGACAAACTAAGGCCTCTCAGTTGTATTGAGGGAAGTTGAGAGAGTATTTGGGCAGGGTTTTTCTGAACTAAATGGATTTGATGGTGTGAATTAATGATAAGGAGGAGTGCCCTTTTATAAGAGGGGTGAGGGGCACCTTTGGAAAAGCTAGAAATATTATTTTATAATAAATTCATATTTGGTTTATAATGGCTCCAAAGTAGATTATTTTAAGTTTAAGGTGGGGATGAGTCAAAAACAACTCAACCAATAGAATTTAGACAGGTTTGGGTCATTATATTAACCTTATCCTTTAGTTTTAACTCTTAGTTAATTAGTTTGACACTTACCATGTCACTTTGTATTTTTTATATTATATAGTTAATAACCTTACTATATACCTCCAAGAGACCCCCAAGTGGTATATTAATGATACACCTATCATGATATAAGTCTCTTGGCCGAACATTATATTTTTAGGAATTTAATATAAATTAATAATATAATATTTGTTTTAAAAACTCTTTTATGTCAATTTTGACACTATTGGGTATTTTGTTTTTGATAAATTCATAACAGCATTATTACTTCGAACAAAATTTATATAATCAATCCTAATATGTCATATTAACCTATAAAATTAGTTTAATTTATAAAAAGTCTAAAATTATATTTATTTGGGTATTTATAATATTAATTATTTTAATTTTTCACTATTATGGTAATTACTGCATCATCATTGTGTCATAAATAAATTAAATTATTTATTGTCTAAAAATTATAAATAAAATATCACTATGTAGTAAATCTTTTTAGATTTCTAATTAATATTTATAATAGAAAATCCAACATATATAACCCTATGTAAATTTTTTTTCTAAAAGATATATGCTTATGTCATTTTTGTATTTATTTTAACTTAATTAATATAAAGTGTCATTATCACTTACAAGTGGCTCCATGGGGTCCAAAAATAGACCCAAAGATGCCCATGGTCGGACATGTATCAACCAATAAGGTTAGGACACGTTTTAGGGTAATTTAGTATTATTATAATATTATTTTGTTTAACCCTTATTTACCGGATTTACCCTTAACCATGGTAAATAAAATATTTACCGAAGTAATTATTCAAAATTCCTAAAAATAAAAGTTACCCATTTACACAATATGAACATCCTAATTCCAAATATGGAATTCATTTTTCCAAATTCAAAACACAGAAGTGGCATAAATTAATTTAAAATTAATTCCCGTTGTTAAAACAAAAAACGTGTTTTTAAAAGATAATAACTATCAAAAGATTGACACTTGTTTATGTCCGGTTTAATTGTCAAATTATGTACAATGAACAAAATTGTATTAAATGGTAAAAATATATTATAAATATACTTTAAAACCACTCAAATTCATAATCTATCAATATAAATTATTTCGATTAAAAAATTGTTTTTAATTAAAATTTAGTAATTTTCACTATTCATCAAAATATAAATGTTATCCGAAAAGTTCCAAAATTTCACCCTAGGCTGAATTCGATATTCCGAATCCAAAAACGAACTCCATTTTTAGAGATAAAATTTATAAAATTTTAAAAATTAGGAATTACTATTCATAACGGCTAGTTTGATTGGCTGTGGTGTGTTAGAACTCGATGTTTCGTACAACACACGCTATAGAATTATTCAAAGAGAAGCGTACCGTAGAAGCTTGGGGTGTTACATTCTCCCATACTTCAAATAATTTCATCCTCGAAATTTCTAGAATACTACCACATGAAAAGACTCGGGTGGTTCTTTATCATAAGTTCCTCGGGTTCCCAAGTTGCCTCTTCCATCTTATGGTTTCTCCACAAAACTTTTACCAGACGAATCATCTGGTTTCTCAATACTTATTCTCTCGTATCAAGAATCCTGACAAGATCTTCGCAATAAGATAGATCAGGTTGCAGTTCTAATTCCTCATAGGTGATTACATGCGTTGGGTCAGGCATGTATTTCCTCAACAGAGATATGTGGAACACATCGTGAACTTTGGAGAGACTTGGCGGCATTGCCAATCAGTAAGATACAACCCCAATTAATTCTAGAATTTTGAAAGGTTCGATGTACCTGGGACTCAATTTACATTTCTTACCAAAACGTATAACTCCCTTCCATGGAGATACCTTCAGGAAAACATGATCACCGACTTGAGATTCCAAATCCTTCCTTCGATTATCGGCATAGATCTTCTGCCTACTTTGAGCTGCTTTGATGTGATTTTGGATTACCTTCACCTTTTCCATTGTTTCCTCCACCAGTTCTGGACCTACAAGTTTTCTTTTACCAACGTCATCCCAACAGGTTGGTGTGCGACATCTCTTTCTGTATAACGCTTCATATGGTGCCATCTGAATACTCAAATGGAAGCTATTGTTATAGGAAAATTCTACCAATGGTAAATATTGATCCCACATACCCTGAAAGTCAAGTGAGCAAGATCTAAACATGTCTTATAAGGTTTTAATAGTCCGTTCTGATTTTTCATCTGTCTGAGGGTGGTAGGCAGTGCTCAAATGAAGTTCAGTATCCAGGGATTTCTAAAGACTCTTCCAGAATCTTGAAGTAAAACAGGGATCACGATCAGAAACAATTGATAGGGGTACTCCATGAAGTCTCACAACTTCAATAATATATAGTCTTGCTAGACGTTCCAGTGGTAGATCTTCTCTTATAGCAAGAAAATGTACTGACTTGGTAAGATGATCAACAATAACCCATATTTCATCGTTCCTTCTAGGAGTATTTGGTAGACCCATGATAAATTCCATCATAATATTGTCCCATTTCCACTCCGGTATGGGAAGAGGTTACATGACTCCTCCAGGTTGTTGCCTTCCAGCTTTCACTTATAGACAAACCATACATCTTGACACAAAATCAGCAATCTCCCTCTTCATGTTGTCCCACCAAAAATGTTCCTTAAATTCTCTATACATTTTGGTGCTCCCAGGGTGTATAGAGAAATTGGAACTATGAGCATCATCCAACAATTCCCTTTTTAGATCAGGTATATCGGGAATACAAAGCCTCTTCCCAAATTTCAAAATTCCATCTTCATACACAAAGTCTCTCAATCTCCCGTCATTCACAGCTTTAATCTTCTTTGGAAATTCTTCATCATCGTTCTGATAACTCTTAATCCTTTCTAGTAAAGATGGTTTGGAAACCATTTGAAAAAGAATTGATGGTTCAACTTCCATGATTATTCCCATGTTTATCTTCACTAGATCCAGGAAAATTGGATCCCTTTCAATTCTCATATTGTTCAAAACTCCATGATCTTTTCTGCTCAAAGCATCTTCCACCTTGTTTGCTTTCCCCGGGTGGTAGTGTATCGTACAATCACAATCCTTCAGTAATTAAAACCATCTCCTTTGCCTCATGTTGAGTTCTTTTTGTGAGAAAATATACTTCAAAATCTTGTGATCAATATAAATCTCACATTTTTCACCATAGAGGTAGTGCCTCCATATCTTCAAAGAAAAGATCACAGCTGCTAACTCGAGATCATGAGTAGGATAGTTTTTCTCATGAAATTTTAACTGTCGTGATGCATAAGAAATAGCCCTATCATTCTGCATAAGGACAAAACCAATTCCTTTCTTCGACGCATCTCTATAAATAACGAACCCATAATTCCCTGATGGTAGAGTCAATATAGGATCATTGAATAATATTTTATTCAGTTCTTTGAAACATTCTTCACACTCTTTTTTCCAATCAAATTTAACCCCTTTACGTGTGATCTTTGTTAATGGGTTAGCCAACCGGGCAAAATTCTGAACAAAACGTCGATAATAACCTTCTTAACCAATAAAACTACGTACCTCAGTTATACTCATCAGTGCTGGCCATTCTTGGATTGCCTTGGTCTTAGAAGGATCAACAGAGATTCCATCTTTAGAGACAATATGGCCAAGAAAAGAAATCTCCTGAAGCCAGAATTCACACTTGCTAAACTTCCCATATAATTCATGTCTTATCAGAGTCTTCAGGATAATGCGCAAGTGATTTTCATGATCATCGTAGCTTTTGGAGTATACCAAGATATCATCAATAAATACCACCACAAGTTCATCGAGATATTCCTTGAAAACTCTATTCATCAGATCCATGAATATAGAGGGTGCATTAGTCAATCCAAAAGGCATTACTGTAAACTCGTAATGCCTATACCTGGTTCGAAATTCTGTCTTCGGAATGTATTCCTTCTTCACACACAACTGATGGTATCCATATCGAAGGTCAATCTTTGAAAAGTATTGAGATCCATGCAGTTGGTCAAATAAATCATCAATGCGAGGTAGGGGATACTTGTTATTTATTGTTATAGCATTGATGTCCCTGTAGTCGATACATAGCCTCATAGATCCATCTTTATTTTTAACAAAAATAATAGGGGCTCCCCATGGAGAAACACTAGGGCGAATAAATCCCTTATTACTCAATTCCTCTAGTTCTTTCCTTAGTTCAACTAATTCTACAGTGGCCATTCTATAAGGGGTCTTCGATATAGGCCTTGATCCAGGAATTAAATCAATGGAAAACTCAACTTCTCATTATGGAGGATGTCCATGTAAATCTTCCGGAAACACATCTACATATTCTTTCACAATAGGTACATCCTCTATTTAAAAATTCCTTTCCTCACCCACTGTAATTTCATCCTCTTCCTCCCCAATAATTTAATTTAGTTGAGCTACTGGGGGTGGATCTAGATAAGAATTAGGTGGTGACAATTCTGCTCTAAAGATAAGGTGTTCCTTATCATCATCATCAAAAATCGTAACCTCCTTCTTCTTACAATAAATCTTCACATCATGGTACAAAAGCCAGTCTATACCAAGGATTATATCAAAATCAATAATAGGTATGATGATGAGATCAGTAGATAAAGAAAATTTATGTGATCTAATAGGGACTAATTCACAAAACTTTGTTGTAATGATACTTCCGTTAGGAGTTTTAAATGACAACTACCTTGTTAAATCAAATTGGAAATATCTAATTTTCTTAGAAAACTGGGAAGATATGAAACAATGCGATGATCCAAAATCAAATAATGCATTTTCTAAACTTGAGGAAACCATTAAATTACCTTCCACCATGTCTTTTGAAGCTTCTACCTCAGCAGTAGTGATAACAAAAGCTTGGCCTTGATCCCTTGGCCTTTTCTAAGGTAAATTCCCCTAACTCTTAGGACATTCATTTGCATAATGTCCTATCTCCCAGAAATTGCAGCACTGAACATCGGTAGCTTCCTTCTTCCCTTTGCAATCACAAGCTTGGTGGCCTTTTTCACCACACTTATAACAGACTCCCGTTCCTTTTAAGCAAGTACTGGGGTGTTTCTTCTCACATTTACTGCAGGATAGATATTCAAAATTTCCCTTCTTACCTTTATTTCCATTCCCAGATTGATCAGCAGATCTCTTCTTCTCTTGCATTGCTTTAAAGTCATAAGACTTAGAGAATTCCTTTTCATTCTTGATAACACATGAGACAATGTCTTCGTACGACGGGAAGGATTGTGAGACTAATGCTCTACGGAGAAATGGTTTTAACCCATCAAAGAAATGATCAATATTACTTCTTGGGTTACGTATATAATCTCCAGCATACCTTGCTAACCTTGTAATGTTAGCCTCATACTTTATGACATTCTCATCCTCTTTTGTCTCAGAATCAGAAACTGCCTTTCCATATCTGCTTGATGGTCACGGGGAAAGTATTTTTCTAAAAATAGATCTTTGAACTCCCTCCATTCCATATTTGATACTTCATCATCTTCCTTCATGTTTTGAATCAATGACCACCATTGATCAGCATCTCCAGTGAGGCAGTAAACTACCATGATAAAAGTTTCCCTTTCACTACTCCCCAAAGCCTGAAATATTTTCTCTAGGGAATTTATCCATTTTTCAGCTAATAAGGGATTTGTACTCCCATTGAATGTTGGTGGTTGTTTCCTCATGAATCGATCTAACATTGATCCTCCACGCTGCGGAATAGGGTGCTCCATACGGGAAAGGTTATTATTCATAACCTGAGTGAGTTGTCCTAGTATGGTGATTAGCTGATCGACACCAGTTGCATCACCAGCTCCACTATAATTATCTTGAGTAGGAGGTAAATCCCTACATGGAGTGCGTGCATTGATACGTTTTCCATTTCTTCCACTAGGCGCCATTTCTAAACAATGGCATAAACTAGATCAGTTTATGAATCAAAATACATAATTTCATACTTATAAAACACTTAACATAAATTGAACTATTTATGGATATAATCCATAATCATAAAAATGTTTTCTTTGAGGAAGTATATACTCATAAACCCTTTATAATGATTTGTAAAGAAAATGAGAGTTATCCTAAGCATATCCCCCGAGAGTGTCGTAACCAAGAGTACAGTAAGGCCCGTTGTCATGCACCAGTTCCCGTTCGAGTCTAGCTCAAAGCAGTTTTTTTGGGTTTTACCCCTAGGTACATCTTTTCCAGAGCCGCCTCTACCTACTCATATCCAGACATGGATGTATTGCTTGTAAAACTCACAAAATCTCTACAATACCAAAATTCTAGAGAGTTCTTCTATACTAATCCTCAAAGTCCATCTTAAATCTACGTGCACTAATTAGAGCTTATCTAAATCTAGATTCCAAGGTTTGTACTAAACTTCCTCTGATACCAATTGTAACGTCCTGACCCCAGTTACCTAGAGTCGGTGCATTATTACGTAACATTTTCATGATCACAAGAAAGATAAAATCTCGAAAGACCAATTCATTTAGTAGCCTTCGTTTAGTAACCTTGGAATATAGTCTCCATATTCCATACTCTTATCCCCTCATATTATCCCTACAGGTCATTCATATATTACTTCCTCACATCCTGGGAAAAATAAAACACAGAAAAGGGGTGAGCTCAAATGCCCAGTAAGGATAACAATATAGCAGAAATTTTCATAAATAAGAATAAACTTTTAAGAAAATGTATAACTAAAACAGAAGCCTTTTAGACTTGAACTTCAACATAGTATGGCAAAAATAAAATGAAATAATTCCATTTACTTATTCACATGGATATTCTACTAATCGAATAATCACATGCAATATTAATAACCACTTTCATAATGATGGAATGCATAATGCCAGACTATCATAACCACATAACCAAGGCCTCGTGCCAAGACTATAAATAAGATTTTGTCAAGGCCTTGTGCCAAGACACTAGTTTGTCTTATGAGACCTACCGATGCATCTAGGAGCTATAGTGGGCTCCACCCGTCACATTTTATGTCCAATGCATTCCCATATAAAAAGGTTTAAACAGAACATAATCATTTTTATTAAAACTAGCATACGAAATGTAAATACTTCATCCATAAACCATGAATGGTATAAAAATAACACATCAACATTCAAACATATCATAAAACCTTCAATACAATATAGAAGTTTTGTATCATAATAAATAAACTTCAAATAAGCATAAAATCCATCAAAGGATGTTGACATAGATGAAATCAAAACTCTTTTTAGAGAAATATCTCTTTCTATTTTGGAAATAATTTAAGAGTCATATATTTATAAAATAAAACATTTTCATTGAAAATATTCTTATAAGCTTGTAAGGGAAGCTTCGACAATTTTATAACGGCGGAAAATAGCCGCACCTGCCGTATAAGTTAAAAAAAATATTCTTACCTTAATTCTGTCAAAAAGGTTAAAAAGGACCTTGTTTGGAAAATGACGGAAAGATTCCTTTATAAACCACTTATAAAAGTCAAAAGGGTATAAACTAATTTAACCCATATTCTAGTAAAATAGTAAAAAATGTTTTGAAATTCATTTTTAATAAACATGGATGTGGATGATAAAGAAATCCCAGTAGATTATTACGTATAAACAACCTCGGATAATGAAGAGATTGCGAAATAAACCCTTAACTTGTACTTTTAGTTGGTTGAGGGTAGGTTAACCTCCTGTATAATGGTGAAATAATTGTTATTAAATTATACAAGAATCATATACATTAATATGATATCATATATGATCTTTTAACATTGATTTGTTAATAATATCTTAGAATTATCATTGTTTCGGGTGTTAACTTACTCATTTTCTTTTATATGTTTTGTTACGTAAGCCATGTTTGTCATGGATAGGTTGTATCTTATTCATATCCAGAGTGATATAAAGTCCTTAAACATTATTTTTAAATCATCAAATGATAATTATGCTTGAATGGACGCGATGGAGAATGAATCTCATCGCGTTCGTGGAGACGGTAGTCCGTACGTACGCACGAGCGACAATATCATTCTTTTGATATTAAAATAATATATAATTGGATGGTATATCATATATACAGAATCATTATCATGTTATATTTATTATTTACATGAATTATAAATCATTATTATACCCATCCAAATAATAATATATTGAATGACAATTACACCACGACGTGGAGACGGTAAGCCGTACGTACGCACGTATGATGACATGTCATTCAAAGGATGGATAGAATAATGAATATGGTTGTACCATATTTATAATAATATTACAGTATATAGGAGATACTTGATTCATTATTTTATAATGGTAATAACAAAGAAAGAATAATTTGAAGAAGAAATGAATTTGAAAAAGGGTGGTGAAAACATTACCTCTTCTTTGGGTTCTTCCTTTTGATTTGATTGAAAGAGCTCCTTAGGATGGCTTTCTGATCAAACTAAGGCCTCTAGGTTGTATTGAGGGAAGTTGAGAGAGTATTTGGGCAGGGTTTGGCCGAACCAAATGGCTTTGAAGGTTTGAATTAATGAGAAGGAGGAGTTCCCTTTTATAAGAGGGGTGATGGGCACCTTTGGAAAAGATAGAAATATTATTTTATAATAAATTCATATTCAGTTTATAATGGATCCAAAGTGGATTATTTAAAGGTTAAGGTGGGTATGGGTCGAAAATTACTCAACCAATAGAATTTAGACTGGTTTGGGTCATTATATTAACCTTATCTTTTAGTTTTAACTCTTAGTTAATTAGTTTGACACTTACCATGTCACTTTGTATTTTTATATTATATAGTTCATAAAATTACTATATACCTACAAGAGACCCCCAAGTGGTCCATTAATGATACAAATATCATGATATAAGTCTCTTGGACGAACCTTATATTTTTATGAATTTAATATAAATTAATAATATAATATTTGTTTTAAAAACTCTTTTATGTCAATTTTGACACTATTGGGTATTTTGTTTTTGATAAATTCATAACAACATTATTACTTCGAACCGAATTTATATAATCAATCCTAATATGTCATATTAACCTATAAAATTAGTGTAATTTATAAAAAGTCTCAAATTATATTCATTTAGGTATTTATAATATTAATTATTTTAATTTTTCACTATTATGGTAATTACTGCATCATCATTGTGTCATAAATAAATTAAATTATTTATTGTCTAAAAATTATAAATAAAATATCATTATGTATGAAATATTGTTATATTTCTAATGAATATTTATAATAGAAAATCCAACATATATAACCCTATGTAAAAAATGTTTTTCTAAAAGATATATGCTTATGTCATTTTTTGTATTTATTTTAACTTAATTAATATAAAGTGTCATTATCACTTACAAGTGGCTCCATGGGGTCCAAAAATAGACCCAAAGATGCCCATGGTTGGTCATGTGTTAACCAATAAGGTTAGGACACGTTTAAGGTAATTTAGTATTATTATAATATTATTTTTTAACCCTTATTTACCGGATTTACCCTTAACCATGGTAAATAAAATATTTACCGAATTATTAAAAATGACTAAAAATAAAAGTTACCTATTTACAAAATATGAACATCCTGATTACAAATATGGAATCCATTTTTTCCAAATTCAAAACATAGAAGTGACAGAAATTAATTTAAAATTAATTCCCATTGTTAAAACAAAAAGCATGGTTTTAAGAGATAATAACTATCAAAAGATTGACACTTGTTTATGTCCATTTTAATTGTAAAATTATGTACAATTACCGACATTGTATTAAATGGTAAAAATATATTCTAAATATACTTTAAAACTACTCAAATTCATAATCTATCAATATAAATTATTTTGATTAAAAAAATTGTTTTTAATTAAAATTTAGTAATTTTCACTATTCATCAAAATATAAATGTTATCCGAGATGTTCAAAAATTTCACCCTAGGATAAATTCGATATTCAGAATCCAAAAATGAAGTCCATTTTGAGAGATAAAATTTATAAAATTTAAAAACGTAGTAATTACTATTCATAACGGCTAGTTTGATTGGTTGTGGTGTGTTAGAACTCGATGTTGCGTACAACACACACGATCACATTATTCAAAGAGAAGCGTACCGTAGAAGCTTGGGGTGTTATAATTTTAAACTAAAATGATACTTTTATATTGAAGACATGAAATTTGAGTCATACATGCCACTTCATGTGTCAGATTGATGTACGGTCAATTCATTTACATCATAAATAAGTTATGGATTGTTTTTATAAATCTTGAAATAAATAAATCTTGTTTTCTCAGTTTTGGAAATGTGATGTGTGTTTTAAACTAAAATGAAACTTTTATTGTGAAAACTTGTACTTTGAGTCAAATAGGCCACACTATCTGTCATATTTACATGTGGTAGATTTCTACACATATCAAATAAATTACCAATTGTTTTCTTAAATTTTGAAACAATATGATCCTATTTTCTCAGTTTTGACAATATGACACATGTTTTAAATTAAATTACCTTCTAGTGACCAACCGATGACTAAACATTTTCAAATTCTAACCCTAGTTCAACTTCCATCATAATTAATTTGTCATTTCAAATTTGACCATTGGATTTATATATGGGTGAGGTATCTCTATTATTATTAACAATATATTTCATTATCATGTCTTTGTTTGAATAAAACATGAAATTAAAGGAATTCATCTTTTTTCTTCACCATTGAGGTGGAAGTGATTGTAATATAGCCCATACTATTTTTACAAATTCATCAAATGATAACAAGACAAAAAAAATGATGAGGCTAGGATCATGGAAGTATCTTCCCTAATAGTTGGTAATATGTCCTTATATTTGTGGGTAGAAGGATCTTTGACACCATTATCTTATGAAATTATCTTATATACAACCTTGAAGTCCAATATATCATGAGAATGAATAGATTTAGACATGTTACTAGCTCTATCAGAATCCATAGAGCACAATACTCAATGATACTTCTACTTGAGAAATAGATCAAATATTTTTTACTTTTCAGGTTCATCATCAAATAATTTTGTAGTTTCTACCAACTCATCCTAACTCCTATAGTAATGAAATTTATGAACAATTGAATTTTATTTTATGAAAAATATTATATAAATCATTAAGGTACTGATGTTACATTTCTCAAATATATCTATAAGGTTATAATCTATACTATATCATAGACATAATTGGTAGTCACCAAAACTTGATGTCTAAAAAAATTATAACACCTTGTACTCTTCCCACTCATATCTAAACAAATTTACTTTATCTTTTTAGTACCTATACTATTGTAACTCTTAATAGTACTGAGAAAATATAGACAAATAAATGATTAATAAATATTTTAAATGAAATTGTAATTACATTTGTCAATAACCTGTTTAGGGATACAAGTTTGTTAATAGTATATAATATCCTTTATAAATTTCAAAACATAATATCCACAATAATTGTAATAATTTTGCTTCAAACACTGCATAAATTTTTGTGAAATCACAAAATAAAATGTGTAATTTTATGTTTATCTTTAAAATATTGATTGAAGTGTATTAAAAATTTATAATAGACATCATTTGTGGTCGATTTTTTTGAAAATACATGTTTTAAATCCAAAAAATAAATAGTCAGGTTTTCCAAATTTATTGATTTTGGAATCTAGTAGTTCCTAAAAATAAAATAAAATAAGTAATAAAAAATGAAAAATATATTTTATATTATTATATTGTAGCATTTTATCCCTGCATTATAGACATCAAGAAGAGTATGTCTTCTATTATTCAGTTTTCAAACTCCGTGCTTAGTTCATATATTTTCTTTTCAATTTCATTAAATTCCAAATAAACTGTAACACCCCAAGTTTTTCTAAAAATAAATATAAATGCATGGAACTTTGTTTTAAGTAGATATTTATAACTAGCCTTTTAACATAATTTTTCCACTTCTATGTTTTGAATTTCAAGAAAATGTCATCTACAATTGTGTTGAGTATGTTATTTGGAGTCTATTGGAACCAACTTGTTTTTTAGTGAATAGTAACATACCCTAATGAATAGTAATATGAATAGTAATATGACCCTAATTAATAGTAAATTTTATTATTTTTTTTTCCTAAGGCTAGAAGACAATAACATCTTGGTTAATTTTTCGTTGTGATAAAGAACTAGTTGTAGAATTAGAACTGTTAATTTTTGAATTAAGTATGATTTTATTTAAATATTAAATTAATAATATTTAGAAAATTATTTTAAAAAAATGTAATTCATTTTTTAAATATACACGTCGATAAATGGTTAGGGTGAATTTTGGGGATTTTTCTGAAACATTTGATTTTTTGGTGAATAATAAAAAATACAGTTTTTAGTTTCGGTGTGTTAATGACATCATTAATGATATAATAATGATGTAATAAATATGGTCGACTTTTTTATAGTTAAATAAGGTGTGAGGTTTCACAAGTGGCTTATACCATGAGCAAATACCATGGGAAAGCCCATGGTTTTTCAAATACCACCCATGAGGTGTCCCTTGAAATTTATTAAAATAATCCCTCACGTTTCCTATAAATACCAACTCTTCCCTTCATTGAATTCATTCCAAATTTTCCCTCAACTAATATCTGGCCTCCTTACCTTCATAGTAGTCCTCCCAAGGTTTCGTCAAGCCCCCAAGGTCCCAACCTTCATGTTCTAAGGGTTACTCTACAAGGTAAGAAAATTCTCAATTTCTTTCTTTTTCCGTTCAAATTCTCTTTTATGTGGTATAATTTTCAAGTTTCCATACAATGTTATTATTTACTTCTTATTCTTGATCTTATCTAAATTATGATTCATTTCTTGATGGGTTAACCTTGTCCCCTCTCTTTTTAATATTTTCTAAAACCATGTTGCGTAGCCGTTAGGCTGCCGAATTTTTGTAAGCGATTTCACAATGTTTCTTTTATTTTGAGTTCCTTCCTTATTATTTCTTCATATCTCCTTACCCAAGAGGAATTAATTATCCATAAATAATTTATAATCTAGATTTTATCATGTTTATTAAAAATTACTCATCTCTATTCTTCTCTACTCCCAATTATTTAAAGAATAAAAAACATTGTCCGTTTGTGTCAAATTACCGACATCGTGGACGATGTGATTTCAAAATCCATTAATTAATTCAAGTCTGATCATGAAACCATTTATATAGTTGAACCAGGTTATAATACATGTTTTATGACTCACCCATGTTTATGGAGTTATTTTTTACTCTTGTTTCTAATTTATAAGACAAAAAGAGGTTGTTATTATCAAAGAACCACTAAAAGGATCTAAACGAACATCATTAATGTTATAACTTATGAATCATGTTCATGTAAAAATTCAAATGATAGATGGAATAATCTATGTTACTGGTTATATGAAAATACTACTCCATTCCAATTCTGGATTTTCACTTCCAATCGACAAGAATGTCCACCATGAACCAATCATAGAAATCATGTAACGAATTCAACCAAAAACAGTGCAAAGGAAAAAATACTAACAATTAAGGGTGAAAAGATGTTATTAAATGATCATATAAGATGTTATCAACATGAAAATGTTTATTTAAAATATTAATAACACTATTTTATCAATTATATAGGAGGTTTAAACAAGTTGGAAGTAATGAAAATCCGAGGTAAGGGAAATCTTAACCCGATTTCCATTCTTTGGGTTGACCTTATACTTCAATGTTATGTACTATTTAAATTGTTTGTGTGATGGGTTATGTTTATATTATGTTTTATTATGTTTATTTATAGTATATATACATACTAAATCCAACCCATTAAGTCTCTCTCAAATTGTATGATATTTATAAGGTGCTTTTCTTTAAAAATCCTCTTTTTAAAATTCAGTTTTACAAAATTACAAAGCAATGCTTTTATGGAATTATTCATGTTGTGTGATAATGTTTTGGTTCTTGGAAATTATTTATGATAAATTATGGGACCTATATTTCCCTCCAATGCATTTGGTATGAGTAAGTTGGAGGTCGGTCGTACGGTTACTCCTAGTGTAACTGCGATGGTTACACAAAGTAAGGTAGCTGTGAGAGTTACAAATTTTAAGGTAGCCAAGATGGTTACAAGATTATGTAAGTAATGAACCAAGATAAATTTATGATTATATTTATGTTCTCATGTTTGTGTGGATCTTGTGTAAATTTCATGTTACACAAAGTAAGTATATATGGGTGAAAATCATGTCTTTTGAAAATGTCTTCATACGTTATGAGTATTCATGGACTAATGTGATTTTTCCTTATTTTACATCCCTTACTGAGATTTTGTGCTCATCCCAAGTTTTTAAATGATTTTTTCACAGGTTAATGGATTTGTAATACAATTAAGGAAGACACGTTAAATGTTGAAGAATTGTCAAGGAGTCTTGTTTTAAGTTTTAATGTTTTATATTTTGAGAAAAAACAGAAACTGTTTTTATGGTATCCACTATGTAACAATGTGTAATGTTATGAATGTTTTGTCCTAATTCTCTAAATCTCTCAACTTGAAAATATCCTCAATGTAAAAGGAAGTGTTTTCTTAACTAAACTCAAGATTATGTATGTAATAAGGTTGGGTCCTTATATTTGTTATCAGAGGAGGGTTTAGATAACTTTAGGGGTTAGGGTGATGTTAATAGAATATCATAAATGATTTTCACTCTAGCTTAATTTGAAATGTTATAGCATTTAAAGATTACCATATTGATTTATCTAAGACATGTTTTTTCAGAATGGTTGTCTACAGAAGGAACATGGATGCTGAAGAGGAGAGGCACCGATAGAATGACATCCTTCCAGAACTACAACCCGGAATGGTAGGGATTGAAACTGAGCATTTTGTGACAGTAATGGATTAGATAATGTAGGAAATAAATGGTGGTGGCATCCATGAAAGAGAACCAATAGAGGTACCACAACAGAACATGAATTTGGTGGAACATTTTATGTGACAACATCCTCCCGCATTCAATGGATCTTCTGACCTAGTGGCAGGTGAATAATGGATCAAAGCCCTTGAAAAGATATTTGATGTTATGGGATGTTCAGAAAATCAAAAGGTAAGTCTTTCCATTTATTATATTGAAGGGGAAGCTAATCAATGGTGGTCAATGGTAAGGAATATCATGGGTAGAGAGTATTTTTATGCCTTAGAGTGGGATGAATTTAAAAGTCTTTTCCTTGAAAAATATTTTCCTAAGGTGGTGTGAATAAGAATGTAGAAGAAATGCCTTGAACTGAAATGGAAGGAGTAAGATTCAGTGGCTGTGTATGAAGCTAACTTCACCCGACTGGCGAGGTAGGGTCCAAATCTTATTCTGTATCTCGATAGAAAAATCAACCACTTTTACTCAGGATTGAAGCCAAGGTATCGAAGGGCATTGGCCTCTCGTGAATTCTAAAGTTATGAGAAACTTGTATGATGTGATGAGAGGGTAGAGATGGAGTTTGTTGATGATCATGTGCATTTTGGAAACAAAGATAAGAAGAGGTCCAGTTGGCAAGTAATGGGTAAGAATCAACCAAATAAATCTAATGGTATGAAAATCCAACTTCCAGTTTGTGAAAAGTATGGAAAG
This sequence comes from Viscum album, assembly GCA_963277665.1. NCBI lineage: Eukaryota > Viridiplantae > Streptophyta > Magnoliopsida > Santalales > Viscaceae > Viscum > Viscum album. The sequence goes on along the minus strand of OY728157.1, from coordinate 1,073,215,120 downwards.
AAGCACCCTGGGGAATGTCTTAGTAGAACTGGGAAGTGTTTTAAATGTGGTATGTTTGGACATATGTCCCGAGATTATAATGAAAATGATCCAAAAACTAATCCTTATAAGCAGACTGTAAAGTGTTTTAAATGTGGTGAAATGGGTCATTATGCAAATTCCTGCCCAAAGAGAGATATGAATGATGTAAAGAAGCCAGACTACAAGCAGAAAGGTGTAGTGAGATCCTTTGCGACTATGTCAGCAGATGTCAGGCCATCCAATGAAGTTGTATCAAGTACTTTGTTTGTTCACTCAGATTTTGCTCAAGTTTTTTTTGATACAGGGTCTACACATTCCTTCATCTCTGAGAAATTTTATTGGAAATTGGAAATATCACCTCAACAAATGAGACCCGAACTTGTTGTTAAAACACCAGGGGAAATGTTATAGCAAATAATAATTATAAGAATTTTTCTATTGTGGTATGTGGAAAGACTTTACCTAAAAACCTCGTTGTTTTACCCTTAGTCGAGTTTGATGTTATTTTGGGGATAGGCTGACTTTCTGATTATCATGTTAAGATTGACTATAGAGCTAAAGAAGTTGTTTTTCAGAAAGAGTTTTAGTTTGTATACAAGAATGAACCCATACAATTGATAACATATCAACAAGATGAGAAACTATTGAAAGATAGAAATGAAAGTTATCTTGCTCATATTGTTGAAAACAAGGTAACTATTCAAATTAATGATATTCCAGTGGTAAATGAATACCTTGATGTTTTTCCGGATGAGTAACCTGGTGTTATTACTGATCGAGAATTTGAATTCAAAATTGACTTAGTTCCTGATGCTAAGGCAATTTAAAAACCCCCATATTGTATGGCTCCAATAGAAATTCTTGAATTGAAAAATCAGTTGCAGGATTTTCTTGACAAAGGCTTCATTCATCCTAGCACTTCATCATGGGGAGCCCCTGTTTTGTTTTTTAAAAAGAAAGATGGTTCCATGAGACTTTTCATTGATTACAAAGATTTTAATAACATCACTATTAAAAACAAGTATCCTTTGCCTCATATTGATGACTTTTTTGATCAGCTCCAGGGAGCTCAGTACTTTTCCAAGATTGACTTGAGATCGAGATACCATCAGCTGAAGGTGAATGAGGATGACATCCTGAAAACATCCTTTCATACTAGATATGGGCATTATGAATTTTTTCTTATGCCGTTTGGATTAACTAATGAACCTGTTATATTCATGAATCTTATGAATAGAGTATTTCATGAGTTCTTGGATAAGTTTGTGGTTATATTTATTGATGACATTCTGGTTTTTTCTAAAAATAAAGAGGAGCATGAAAAACATCTAAGGGTTGTTTTGAAAACTTTAAAAGAAAAGAAACTATATGGAAAATTCAGAAAGTGTGATTTTTGTTTGCAACATATTTCTTTTCTTGGGAACATTGTAAATAAGGATGGAATAACAGTTGATCCTTCCAAAACAAAAGTAAGACCCACAAATGTTACAGAGATTTGTAGTTTTCGGGGCTTAGAAAGTTATTACCGATAGTTTGTTAAGATCTTTGCATGGTTATCTAGCCCGATAACTAAGTTAACATGGAAAGGGGTTAAGTTTGTTTGGACAGAGTAATGTGATGTTTGTTTTCAGGAACTGAAAAAGAGATTGGTGAATATTACAGTTTTGGCCTTACCTTCCCAAAATGGTGAGTTTTTCATCTACACTGATGCTTCTTTGAAGGTAATTGGTTGTGTTTTGATGCAGAATGATCAGGTAATTGCCTATACTTTGAGACAACTTAAACCTCCTGAGCTAAATTATCCCACACATGATTTGGAATTGGCAGCTGTGGTTTTTTCATTGAAAATATGGAGGCATCATCTATACGGAAACAAATACCAAATATATACTGACCATAAAATCTAAAGTATATATTCACTTAGAAAGAATTAAATATGAGGCAAAGAAGATGGCTAGAACTGATAAAGGAATATGACTGCATGATCAATTACCATCCTGGAAAAGTAAACAAAGTGACAGATGCCTTAAGTCAGAAACATCATGCATCATTAACCATGCTACATCTGGAACATGATACCTTGATTAATTATTTGATGAATTTTGGCTTAGAAGTTATTGGTGCAGGGAATAAATCTATTTTGTTTCAGGTTTCAGTGTAGTCTTCGTTGTCAGATAGAATTAAGCAAGTGCAGAAGGAAGACCGTGAGCTACAAAAAAAGGTAGAATTGGTTAAAATGGGTAAGTTTCTAGAATTCTATCTTGATAAATATTGTGTTTTAAGATTTGGAAAAAGGTTGTGTGTGCCTTTTGATTCCCAGTTGAAGAAATAATTATTGTGTGAAGCTCATCGTTCTCCATTTTCTATTCATCCTGGCAGTACTAAGATGTACAGAGACCTTCAGGAGTATTATTGGTGGGATGGAATGAAAAGAGATATTGATGATTTTACCATGAAATGTTTGACATGTCAACTGGTTAAAGAAGATCAGAAATTACCGAAGGGGATGCTTCATCCTTTGTCAGTGCCATATTGGAAATGGGAGAATGTATATATGGACTTTGTGGTGGGACTACCGAAGACTTCTCGAGGTAACAATGCTATTTGGGTTATTGTTGATCGACTAACAAAGTCTGAATATTTTATATCAATTCGAGATACAATGTCTTTGGATAAACTTTCTCGATTGTACCTCAAGGAGATTGTAAGGTTACATTGAGTTCCTCTTTCCATTGCATCTGACCGAGATCCCAGGTTCACTTCTAACTTTTGGAAGGGAATTCAAAAGTCGTTGGGCATAGAGTTAAATTTCAGTATAGCTTTTCATCCTCAATCAGATGGCCAGTCAGAATGAAAGATTCAAACTTTGGAGGATATGCTTTAAGCTTGTTCAATGGACTATCAGGGAAGTTGGGACCAACATATTTCATTAGTTTTGTTTTATTATAATAACATTTTTTATTCCAGTATTCAGATGGCACCTTTTGAGGCCTTGTATGGAAAGCAGTGTCAGACTCCAGCGTTTTGGGATGAAGTCAGTGAAAGAAAGTTGATGGGGCTAGAATTAGTTTAAGAAGTGGCTGAGAAAGTGAGGATGATCTAGCAGCATATGAAGACAGCTCAGAGCAGGCAGAAAAGTTATGCAAATAACAGAAGGAAAGACTTCTCTTTTGAGGTAGGTGACCATGTTTTCCTTAAAATCTCCCCTTGGAAAAGTGTTATTTGTTTTGGTAAGAAAATAAAAATAAGTCCATGGTTCATCGGTCCTTTTGAAATCTTGGAAAAAGTTGGAACAGTTGCATACTGCGTAGCTTTGCCTCCGAAATTGTTTCAGGTAGACAATGTTTTTCATGTTTCTATGTTGAGGAAGTATGTGACAAATTCATCACATGTCATGAGTCCAGATGTAGTTCAGCTGGAAGAGAACCTTTCTTATGAAGAGAAACCAGTTCATATTCTTGATCGAAGGGAACAGGTATTGCAGAATAAGGTAATCCACCAGGTAAAGGTTTTGTGGAGAAACCACATGGTTGAAGAAGCAACATGGGAGTCTGAAAATACTATGAGAGAAAAATACCCTCAGTTGTTTAATAAGTAAATAAAATTGTGAGGACACAATTTCAAGAAGCTGGGTATAATGTAACACCTCGTGTTTTTATAAAAATAAATATAAATGCATGGAACTTTGTTTTAAGTAGATATTTATAACTATCATTTTAATATAATTTTTCCACTTCTATGTTTTGAATTTCAAGAAACTGTCATCTACAATTGTGTTGAGTATGTTATTTGGAGTCTATTGGAACCAAATTGTTTATTGGTGAATAGTAACATACCCTAATGAATAGTAATATGAATAGTAATATGAAACTTATGAATAGTAAATTTTATTATTATTTTTCCCCTAAGGCTAGAAGATAATAACATCTTGGTTAATTTTTCATTGTGATAAAGAAGTAGTTGTATAATTAGAACTGTTAATTTTTGAATTAAGTATGCTTTTATTTAAAAATTAAATTAATAATATTTAGAAAATTATTTTCAAAAAATGGAATTAATTTTTGAAATCTAAAGGTTGATAAATGGTTAGGGTGAATTTTGGGAATTTTTCTGAAACATTTTATTTTTCAGTGAATAGTAAAAAATATAGTTTTTAGTTTCGGTGTGTTAATGACATAATTAATGATATAATAATGATTTAATAATTATGGTCGACTTGTGTATAGTTAAATAAGGTGTGAGGTGTCCTAGGTGGCTTATACCATGAGAAAATATCGTGGGCAGGCCCATGGTTTTGCAAAAACCATCCATGAGGTGTCCCTTGAAAATTATTAAAATAATCCCTCACTTTTCCTATAAATACCAACTCTTCCCTTCATTGAATTCATTCCCAATTATCTCTGAATGAAGATCTGGACTCCTTACCTTAATATTTGTTCTGCCAAGGTTTTCTAAAGCCCCCAAGGCCCCAACATTCAAGTTCTAAGGTTTACTCTACACGGTAAGAAAATTCTCAATTTCTTTCTTTTTCCTTTCAAATTATCTTTTATGTGGTATAATTTTAAAGTTTCCATACAATGTTCTTATTTCCTTATTATTCTTGATCTTCTCTATATTATGATTTATTTCTGGATGGGTTACCCTTGTTCCCTCTATTTTTAATATTTTCTAAAACCATGTTGCGTATTCGTTAGGCTGCCGAATTTTTGTAAGTGATTTCACAATTTTTCTTTTATTTTGAGTTCCTTCCTTATTCTTTCTTAATATATCCTTACCCAAGTGGAATTAATTATACTAAAATCATGTATAATATGGATTTTATAATTTTTATGAAAAATTACTCATATTTATTCTTCTCCTCTCCCACTTATTTAAAGAATAAAAAACATTGTCCGTTTGTGTCGAATTACCGACATCATGGACGATGTGATTTCAAAATCCATTAATTCTTTCAAGTCTGGTCATGAAAACATTTATATGGTTGAAACAGGTTATAATACATGTTTTATGACTCACACATGGTTCTGGAATTCTTTTGTACTCATGGTTCTAATTTATAAGACAAAACGAGGTTGTTATTATCAAAGAACCACTAAAAGGATCTAAACGAACTTCATTAATGTTCTAACTTATGAATCATCTTCATGTAAGAATTCAAAATGATAAATGGAATAATTTATGTTACTGGTTATATTAAAATATTACTCCATTACAATTCTTGAGTTTCACTTCCAATCAACAAGAATGTCCACCATGAACCAATCATAGAAATCATGTAACTAATTCAACCAAAAACAGTGCAAGGGGAAAACTACTAACAATTAAGGGTAAAAAGATGTTATTAAATGATCATATAAGATGTTATAAACATGAAAATGTTTCTTTAAAATATTAATAACACTATTTTGACCATTATATAAGAGGTTTAAATAAGTTGGAAGTAAGACAAACCCGAGGTAAGGGAATTCTTAACCCGATTTCTATTATTTGGGATAACCTTCTACTTCATTGTTATGTGCTATTTAAATTTTTTGTGTGATGGGTTATGTTTATATTATGTTTTATTATGTGTATTTATAGTATATATACATACTCCATCCACCCCATTAAGTCTCTCTTAAATTGTATGATATTTATAAGGGACTTTTCTTTAAAAATCCTCTTTTTCAAATTTGATTTTACGAAATTCCAAAGCAATGTTTTTATAGAATTATTCATGTTGTATGATTATGTTTTGGTTCTTGTTAATTATTTATGATGAATTTTGGGACCTATATTTCCCTCCAATTCATTGGGTATTATTATGTTGGAGGTCGACCGTATGGTTACTCCTAGTGTAACTGCGATGGTTACACAAAGTAAGGTAGCCATGAGGGTTACAAATTTTAAAGTAGCCAAGATAGTTACAAGATTATGTAAGTAATTCCCCAAGATAACTTTATGATTATATTTATGTTCTCATGTTTGTGTGGATTTTTTTAAATTTCATGTTACACGGAGTAAGTATATATGGGTGAAAATCATGTATTTTGAAAATGTTTTCATACGTTATGAGTATTGGACTAATTTAATTTTTCCTTATTTTACATCCCTTACTAAGATTTTGTGCTCATCCCAAGTTTTTAAATGAATTTTTCACAGGTTAATGGATGTGTAATATAGGTAATGAAGACATGTTAAATGTTGAAGAATTTTCAAGGAGTCTTGTTTTAAGTTTTAATGTTTTATATTTTGCGAAAAAATAGAAACTGTTTTTATGGTATCCACTATGTAACAATGTGCAATGTTATGAATGTTTTGTCCTAATTCTCTAAAGCTATAAACTTGAAAAGATCCTCAATGTAAAAGGAAGTGTTTTCTTAACTAAACTCAAGATTATGTATGTAATAAGGTCGGGTCCTTAAATAAACCATTTCCATAAAAATTATAGAGGGATTAATGAGTCCAAATATTTCTTTGTAGGGGTTTCCATTTATATATTAGTAATATATACACCTATTGAAAATGTGAATAGTTATTCACTAAAATGAACATATTAGATAATTTTTTGGACAAATAGATTTTTAAAATGCACAAATGTATATATTCACAACTAATACTCTCAACCATTAAAACATGATAATCTCATTTATACTCTCAACAACAAACACATCTATAATGGTGTCTCCAAATATTTCTTCTTCATATTCAATGTAGGACATATTTTACTCTTTTAATGTTGTATCTATATGAACTTGTAATGTTAATATATATGGAATTGGAACTAGTGGGGTGAAGGTACAATCAGATGATCCTTCTATTTTCTTGGATGATCCGCTGAATTATCTTGATTTGACCTTCCATTTCCCCATTGTTTTTCCCATCTTTAATACCACACCTCATTTCAGACCTTTTTTCATTAAATGGTAAAGGTTTTTCATTTGAATTTTTTCTATTAAAGACATATTTCATGTATCTTTATATTTTTAAATGGTCATTTTATGAAATTTTCTATAGAATTACCAAATGTGTAACATCCAGATCATTAAGCAGAACAAGAAACTTGGTGCTCGGCTCGAGAGCTACTTAAATACCCACTATAACTAGATATTTTGGGAATTTTTTATTATGTATCATATTTCCTAAGATATTGTACACCATATCCCTCACAACAATTTGATGCATGGGTGTTGATATATATAAATCACATACAATTTCACCCTAAATAATTTTAGTAATATAAATTTATCGGAAATTGTTTGATTCGCATATAGGAAAAATATTTATGAAAAAATTGATTACCTAGAGTAAGGTAAATGGTTGAGGGTAATGGATAGCCTCAAAGTTAGTGTCGGTCATGTGGCTCTTCATTTACTGATCATTAGTCCACTACTGGTTCACATTGATCTTTTTTCATATATTGGTCTGGAAGACCAAAATAGATAAAAGCATCTTTTAAAGAATATATATGTCCTTTCATTCCTTTTATCATCAAATATATATCTCCTTAGGAATTTGTATTATAAAAATATGTCTGAGGTGACACTCTAAAACCTTCACCTCTAACGTGGCCATAATGTTCCGATCATTTCAAAACTACTAAAAGTAGTTATTCTTTAGGTATAGTTGATGTTCATTATTATGTCTAAACTATATAATAAACAAAAATAATAATTTTTTTATATAATAATTTTATAAATCACAAAAATTACTATAATGTCATACTTACACATGATTCCCATACTTCATGTGTATTTTCATCTACTAGTTTTCCCTCTTTATTTTCACAAGATTACATAAATAACATATGATGTGGGATGGAAGTGGATTTGGATTATGATTCGTCAATATATATATATTTAAACAAATGAGCATATGTTTTTTCATATCACATAAAATTTTTATTATATATTTAAAATACATACCATTTTCTTTTCAAGTGAGGAATACCCCATCCTTGCTTTATGGTAAGGGTTAATTGGATTTTATTCACATTTCTTATTTTCAGAACTCCTTTTATGTTTCAAAAATTAATATTTTTGAATCAAATTGGATAAAATAAATAATGTAAAATAAAATATTATCAACTAAAATGCACCTGAAATGATTCCTCATCATGTTTCCTAGTTTATAATGTGTGTATATATAAATGGTGGGTGGGAGTTTATTTTACCCTCAGTATCCCCGAGTTGATGCATTGTAAGAAGTTTCTAGAAGCCTCTATGAGATTTTCCAGTGAATAATAAGATAAATTTATTATAGAAATCATCTAAAATAAACAATCTCTATAAGAGATAATGAAAATAAAATCAATGTTTCATTATATAATTTTTCAGTAAAATATAGAAAGTATATCATAAAATTACTCTAATATATTCCCAAATTGTTGCCTTCAAGGTGGGTACAAATTTTTTGATGAATCTATATCAATTGGCATATGAATTCTCATTTTGACCACAATGTAACTAATGGATATTGACTTTTTAGGGTCAATAGGTTGTCCGTGTCGATTCCATATAACATAAAATTTTATTCCTTATCATATTGCCTTGATAATTTTAGTTAACAAGGTCATGATGCATTATTATTGTTTTTATTCATCAACATGTTGATGATACCCTATTAATTATATATTTTCAACATCAATAATGTGTTCTTCCTTGTGATTGGTAACATTATCATACAAAGAATTCATTATTTTCAAAAGTATTCAAACATTTAATTTAAATTATATAAATGAAGTGGAGAACACATAATATTATGAGGAAAAATATAATATATTTAAAAATACATTAACCTACTCATTGAGTTACTTTTTTTCTTTAAATGTTGAATGAATTTGTCTTTTCTATCGAGTATTCAAATCCCATAATTTTGGTATCCTATAACGCACACAATTTTTTTTAATATTTGGGCTGTTGTGAAATGATTGTGATATCCCAATAAAAGGGTTATCCTCAATTAAATTTTCATTTGAATGAGTAGTTATTTTAGTTTCCAATAGAACAATTAACCAATTATTATTTACTGGATCTCGGACATAAAACACTTGCACTACTTGTGATGCCATTATAAATGGTTCTTCCTTATTTCCTTCCACACTGAATTTCACCATCACGAAGACCAATTCATTGAATTTCACTACACTTCTATTGTAAAACCATTTTCAATATAAAATAGACACTTGAAATGTTGTATAATCAAATAAGTATATCTCTTTGATGATATTGACATATGACACATTTTCATAAATTGGATTTTTATTCTTGGAACCAGATACATACATCACTTTTTCCACAAGCGTAACTCCACTATTTTACATCATACTACATTCAAATTTTTCCTTTTTATAGAATTCATAACCATTAATTAAAATTCATATAAGATATAACATTTACATTTGGTCCCCTAATTAGCCATTAAAGTCCTTCAACAATTGAATTTAGATTTACAGATAAATCCTTATAAATATGATCCTAGAACCATCCTATATATTATTGATTGTGGGTATTTTATATCCATCCTTTATCCCTTGATGAATTAAAATATCAAATAATTATTTTGTGGGATTTAACGTATGGTGAAACCTATGCACTATTTTGTAAAATGTAAATTTGAGATTGCTACTGCTCTATAATGGAAATTATAATTACAACTCTTATAGAAATACCTTCACTCAAAAGGAATTTTCTATAATGAGATTTTGGGAGACCAATGATATCAACATTTGATAGGTAATAAATAAATAATTCATCAAATTCTTCAACAATATATCAATATTCAATACAACCTTCTGATTGACTTCAATTCTTGATGTACCCTTTTAAAATCTTCATATAACATTCAATGGAGATATATCCATATGTAATGTATAGGACCACATATACAAATATATAAAACTAAGTGAACCATCAGGAGTACAATTATATTAAAGAATTATAATGGGAAGAACATATAAAATTCACATAATATTATTTCAATTTCCTTATTCATGATAGGAAACTTCACCAGGTCCATAATTTTAATGCATATGGATTTGAAAATGAAGTAATTTATGCAATAACTTTTTAGGAATAATGAAACATAAAGGTAAAAACATTAAATATTATATAAAAAAACGACATTTGTGTGATCCTGGACCCTATAACTTCAAACTAGTTATTTAAAAGACATTCTTGATATTTGGTGAATATCCCTCTAGAACTTTGACACTATTAAGGAAGCTGCAAAATTAAAATTTTCCTTGTTTGGATATAGTGTAAGCTATTAGAGGATTAAAAGTTTGTCTTTCACCCTTTACTGATTCCAAATATTCTCTTATCCCCATGTCAATAATGTCTAACCTATCGTTAATTCTATCTTTTTTCATTCTCTCCTACATTTAGTAATATTTTAATAAAATTATAACACATTTTTTTTCTTCATGTATAACATCAAGAAAATGTATGACATAAAAAAATTATATTATGACTATTCAATGAAAATTGATATCTTTTCCAAACCTGATTTTATAAGTTTTTTTTTCAAAAAATGTTTACTGAAAAAAGTGTCAGTATATTTTACTTTATCAAATAGTTGATCACCCTTTAGCAGATCCGGTGTTGTACCTTGTTTTGTATTTGTATCTACTGATGTTTCTAGGATTAGTATTTATGCAATTAGGGTAAAAATTTGTGATATTCTAAAAACATAGTCTTTTATGAATGTTTAAACCTAATTCAGTGTGTACCTTCTTCACAAATGGGTCACCCCAAAATTCATTTAACTCCATAGCCTGAAAAATTTCTATAAGAAAGAAATTCATTTATCATCCCATAGAACATGGATATCAATGTGAACTCTTCACTTATATGAGTATAATATAATGTAACATTTTTATCCCACAATAATTTCATATTTTTAATCAATGAATCAAAATAGACATCAATATCATCACTAGGTTATTTTGGTTTTCATATAAACAGAGACAACATAATGTTGTTGTGCTTAATTTATAACTACAATGGAATGTTATAATTTACCAACACAACTGGACATGTACTATGGGTGCTAATTTTTACAACAAAATGATTTATTCCATCTATAGACAATTCATAAAATAGGTTTATCAGATCATTTTCAAATTTATGATACTCATAATCAATTTTCATCTAATGAGGAGAGTCCGCTGGGTGACATAGTTTCCCATATTTGACTCTTGTATCTGCATTCCATATCAATTATATAGTGGTTTCTTAACATCCATATAGTCTTTAAAACATTGGAATGATAGGAAAGTACCATATAGATTTTGGATGACTTGATTCATCTTCCTATATCAATTCTCACCACACTTAGGGAATTTTTTGAGTGATTCATGGTTCTTGAAAACCAATAGACAAGAATTTAGGTAGACATGTATTTTTAATAGATTATACCCATTGAATGTAGGCTTTTCTTAGAATCATATTTTCAATAATGAAGCACATTTTCTATTGGTAGCATATAATTTCGGAGACTATATAGTTTTGTAAAACTGTTTTCAATCCATCCATTGCCAACTTTCAATTTATATAATTTCAATACAACCAAAAATGTTATATATTTAGTACAACTAGTATACAATGGTCCATTTTCAAAATTATTTAACTTCTCAAACAACTTTGGGAAATCATGAAGGCCATCTTAAATTTTCATTGTCATTTATTCTACATGACCCCATCATAATTTACTTTGGTATTAATATAAAATGATCATTAAATGGTAGTATCATCCCATTCATTATCTATATTTAGTTTTCCTCGTGTCTATTACAACTTTTTAGCTATGATATATTCTGTCAAAATTCAATTGTTCTTCAAAGTATTCTAGATTAATTCATCTTGAATAGTAAAAATGTAAACATAGATAAAGTATTTGAGAAGGTTATTATGCTTTCTCTATTTCAAACTTGATGAACTCTTTAACTCCATCCTCACACTCCTTTATCATAAAATCAGAATCCATCCATTTTTGACTCATATTCATTAAATAACATTCAATAATATTCATTTTATATGAAATATAAATAAATACACAAAAGGTATTCATATAATGTATATATACATTAATATTTAAACAAAGTATTGGGATTTGAGTGTATGTATACTGTATTTTGGGAAATTTTACATAGCTTGAACAAGTTTAAGGCTACAACTCTAAATATAGTTCTTACTTTCCTAAAAATAAAAATTCTTAACTTTTCAACCCTCTATTACTCGTTTATTTGTTTTTCATTCTTTTAAAACCATTTTTTCCTCACATAAAGAATAAACACATAGGGAATTGATGGTTTTACCAATACTTCATATGTTATCTACATCACATGTATTTCCATACAATGTTTTATGCACTAAATTAAGGAATTATATTAACATAAGATTATATCTATAACATTATCTAAAGTGAAAAGGTAGAATATATCAACAATTAAATCCTATATAAGTAATTAATAAAGAATAAACTATCTGGTGACAATATCTAAAGAAACATCACACACTATAGTAGTTTGGAAATATAACGTCCTGACCCATGAGCCACAAAATTTGTTCCCCAAGATGGTTCAATACATCACCTCACGCATGCCTCCCCATATTCTAATGGATGATGACTAGAATCAAGGGTCTAATGAGGTATGTGGGTAGACTAAAACCTCTTTACTTGAGTAACACAATAGAAAAGATCAACATAAACAATAGACAATGTAATAATGACTAACAATTATGCATCACTTGAACAAATAAAAAACTAGGAAAATGCCTAAAAACTAATATAGTGAACATTCCATGTCATAGAAGTGTTAGGTGTTCAAGGAAATATCCAAATAAATACACACTGACAAACCCCAAAATTGGACATGACTCTAGTCTGGTTGTAATTTCTTGGAAACAGATGCCATTGAATAGGGCCCCGAGCCCAATTAGACACATGTCCTCAAGCACATATCCTCAAATTCTAGAGGATTCTTACTAGAAGTGAGATCCTAGTGTGAGTATGTAGGGAGACTATGCCCTCTTATCAGATTTTAACCTAGTGGTAGGAATAATGCAACTCAATATTATAATCAGTATAAGAGTTAGACGATAGATAAAAAGTAAGAATAAATAAATAATGCAAGAATTAATATCATTAAAAAATGATGATGATACATATAATGTCTTTAAAAATAATCCAACATAGGTATACATACATATAATACAATACATTTATAAAAATACCAAAAATTCCAAAATAAACTATCTCCAAATAGAATCAAAATCCTAACCTCAGTGTTGTGATCCCCTTATCCTATGAACGGTACAAAGTCAAGCATCAAAGTGTGGGCACTTTACCCAGTCCCTACCTGCATCCATAAAGTCTGCCTAAGTTCCCAATGATAGCCCAAATAGGGTGTGAGATACAATCCCTATAGGTAACCATACAAAGGTCTATAATAAATCTTGGATGTTTAGTATAAGATAAAAAGAGTGAAATATATATCATAGGTAAGTATTAAATAAATTTAAAGTTCCCATGGCATATCTTTTAAAAAACTAGTGATCATGTATATCCCATCAAGTATCCCTACAAAAACATGGTCAGGATCCTATAACAAGGAAGTAATAAAATAAAGGAAGTAAAATCCATTCCCATAATGTATACACAATATCTCATTTAACCCATGGAATTGTTGTATCATCTTTATATCAAAACAACCACAACCACACCATAAAACTAGAAGTGTAACATATACCATGACTGAGTCATATAATCTATCATGTCACATTTACCATGACTGTTTCATGTAATCAGAAATGTTAGACCCATAGGGGCTAGATCCATGGTGTAATAGACCAAGGCATCCTCATCGAGTCCTTATATGATCTTTATGTAAACTCCGTTAGGGTTGAATTTGGTTCCAAGGAGAATGTCTATCGACCATGTCCACTAAGAGCCAGCCAAATCTGATCTAAGGGGTAGCGATACCCAAGGAATCCCACATAATCAAGATCCAAAGAAAAATATCTATCCAAGGAATCAACTATCGCATTCAAGACCCATGGGAGAAAAATATATGGTGTTTAATGGAATTAAGATCCATGGATTACCAACCAAGTCAACCACTACCATTAAATCCACATCCCATTCAATTCATCAATTCACAAGAATTCAATTCCATTAGTATACCCACCCATATAATAATTTGATATAATACATTTAATCAACTCAAGAAAGGAATGGCATGTCATCACATGTCAAGGGAGGCCATATCCATCTCCTAACAATCACTTCAATTCAATTTAGTTCATCATGGGATTCATCTAACTAGCCAACCACAAAACACTCACCCCATGGGTGGTTTAACAAATACAAGGCAAAGGAAACACCCCATGGGTGGCCTTGGTTGGGAAAAAACGTCCAAAGAATCTTAAAGGAACTAAAGGGAATTCCTAACGTGTATTATTTCTTTTAATTCAATTAATAATTTCAATATCGAGACCGCACTAGAAATTCTAGAGGGTAGGACATTAACAACTAGATTAATAAAGCATCAAACCATTCAGGAAAAGTATAAACCCCCTAACATAGGTCTGTAGAAGAGTTCTCATCCAGTATCAACTCCTAATTCAACTCAGATTGGGAAAAAATAAATATTTAAAGAAAAAATTGAAAATAGAGAAAATTATCTTGCAGCTAAATAACACAACTGATACCAATAATAATGAAGAATGACACAAAAGGAATTGATTACTCACCGATGTAGATCCAATGGGGTTGATGATGTTTGATTCTAAGTTCGGATGGAGGAGAGGGATAAAAAGATGTGTTTTGTCTCAAAGGGGATCTCCCTATATGAATAGGCTTTTAACCAAGAGATAAGAGGGATATAGTTAAATTTATAAATCATTTTAAGGTAAAATTAGTAACTTTACCCAAAATACCTGGTTGCACGGTTTTTCTATGTAGTTGGATAAACCATGCTTTAACCATGTGCCCACTATTGTGCTAAGGAGGCACCTACATGGTCACTATATATAATTTGACTAACCATGCGCAAATCATGAAAAACCCCTATACTAAAAACTAAAGGTGCTTCCACAAAGGCATGTACCTCCATCTACATAGTTTGAAAAACCATGAGGGATTCTCTTTCCCTCTATCTAGGCCTCACATGGTTAGTGAGACTATGTGTCATGTCTCGTATGGTCTATAATAACCATGAGGCATGTCATATTCTCCCTAAAAGCTATGTTCCGAGCTCCAAAAAATCCCTAAACACCCCCGTTACCCCCATGAACTCAAAGGGTATTCACATTAGGCCATAAATAATAATTTAAACCAAAATATAAAGAATATATACCGTGTATTAAAGCAAAGATTCTTACAATCTTT
Source organism: Viscum album (assembly GCA_963277665.1). Taxonomy (NCBI): domain Eukaryota; kingdom Viridiplantae; phylum Streptophyta; class Magnoliopsida; order Santalales; family Viscaceae; genus Viscum; species Viscum album. The sequence continues at coordinate 1,073,199,730 of OY728157.1, read as the reverse complement.
CCCACTTAAATCAATTCATCCCCAAATTTCCCCCTTAAGGGTAGTTGAGAATCTTCTGAGAAAAATTCCTGCCACTGAGCATGTACATTGACCTCACACTCCCAAGTCTCTTCCTTTAAATAGTAGTACAACCATAGCACCCATACTAGAAGAACTGACCAAATTCAGAGAGCCTTCATGGTCCAATCAATGATACAAATCAAATTATTATTAAAGGAAACATATACTTGAAACCCAACCTCCTCGGGCTAAAAATCATGATATGGGTCCAAATGATAATGGTGTAGCTAAGATATGAGGAATACATCATGCATAGCTTAGTATCTCCTAGGTAACTATAATTGATAGGCTACTGACCCAATTGTACCCAAAATCTAGAAGGGATCAACATATCATAGCGAACTATTATCATATATCCTGAGCAGCCTATGTACCATTCTTGAAAAAACATGTAAAAAGACTCGATACCCAACCTTAAACTCTAGAGGTAACCTGCGACAATCAATGTATGATTTTTGTCAAGACTGTGTAGTAACCATCTGCTTTTGAATCAATTGGACCTACTCAGAAATCTCCTGAAAGAGATACGGTCCCAGTAAAGCTACCTGACATACCTCTAACTAGAACATGGGAGATGAACATGACCTAATGTAAAAAGTCTCATGAGGTGCCATCTTTATAGTCACCAGATAGATATTTTTGTAGGTGAACTCAACCAGGAGAATATTCCTTTCCCAAGAGCCCCCAAAATCCAGGACTCATGCTCGCAACATATCTTCAAGCACATGTATCATATTATCTGACTATCCATCAGTCTAAGGTTGGTATTTTGATCTTAGAAGCACATATGTACCCAGTTCGCTCTGCAAAATTTGGATGAAATGATATTTGAATTAGGGTCCCTATCTAAAATGATAGTGCATGGGACCTCATGAAGTCATTCTATCTCATGGATATAAATCCTTCCAAGCTCATCTACACTAAAGGTATCCTTGATCAGAAGAAAATGAGAAACATTTTTGATCCTATCCACAAAAACCCACAAAACATTGCTACCTTGAGGTGACCTTGAAAAATCAGTAATGAAATATATCACGACATCATACCATTCCTACTTGAAAATATGTAACTATTATAAAAGTATGGCTGCTCACTATTTTTATTCCTTTACCTGTTGATAGGCGGAACATCTTGTAACAAAACCAGCTACATGACATTTCATACCCAACCACTAGTACTAGTGAAGCATGTCATGGTGCATCTTGGTGATGCTAGGCTGCACTGCCCAAATTGAGGTATGAAACTCCCGAATCACCTCCTCACGTATATACACTGGAACCCAAAAATGACAATGAATATGCCGGATCTAATCCTTTCATATGGTCCAACCCGAAGGTGGGTCCTCACCTACTACAATCTCCCATAGGATTAGGCCCTCAAAATCTGATAGGTGCCTCATACTTACTCTATCCAACATGGTAGACGTCACATCTATGGATGAAAGAAAAGTGTTCCCTTTACTATCCTGCACCTCCGAGTGTATCTCAAAGAAAAATTCCATAAGATTCTACTATCTACTAGTCTCCAGAACTTTCTATATATGAGTTCTCCTTAGTGAATCAACCACTAAATTTATTTTCCAGACATGTAGGAAATATCAAAGTCAAAAGACTATAGGTACTCAACACATCTTTGCTTACTCAGATTCAGATCATACTGTGTAAATATATATTTTAGGACTTTGGGTCCGTTTATACCACAAAATTCTCTCCTAGTAAATAATATCTCCAACAGTGCAAAGCATGAACAAATACAGAAAACTAATGATCATTCATTGGGTAATTCCTCTCATGTGGCCTTTGTTGTAGAGACTCATAAACCATGACTCTATTCCCCTACATCATAACTTATCCTAGCCTAATACCGGATTCCTCATAATACACAGTGTAGCTTCATCCTTTCTCTAGAAGAATTAGGACTGATGCTGAAGTCAATCTCTATTTCATCTCCTAAAAGGTTGTCTCACAGGTATCTGTCCATTCAAACATAACATCCTTCTTAGTCAATCCCATCAAGGGAACTAATAAGTATGATAAGTATTTTATGAAATTCATATACTATCCAACTATCACTAAGAAACTATATATGTCAAATACATTCTTTTGATTCCCCCATAAAACTAAATCTCTCACCTTCTCTGGGTCTACTGATACTCCTATCTCTAAGATAATATAACCCAAGTAGTGAATTTGATCCATCTGGATGTGGAACATTATGAGCTTATCATATAACTGATTCTCTCTCAGTGTATCCAAAATTATCTCAAGATTCTTTCCATGGTCATGTTGATTGTGAGAATACAATAAGATATAATCCATGAAAACCAATGAAAATAAATCCATATAAGGATGGAAAACATGGTTCATAAGTTCCATGAAAATAGATAGAGCATTTGTGAGATCAAAAAACATAACCACATACTCATATATGCCATAAATTGTACAAAAATCTATATGATGTATGTATGTAGTCCAACACACATTTGATGATATCTGGATCTCAAATCAGGGGGGGGGGGTATTTTTGTATCTTCTCCGGTGCCTCCCCCTCCCCTCCCTCATTTCATTTTGCCTCCGCCTCTCATTTTTCCCTCTCTCTCTATGGTTTCATTTTCTCTCCAATGATCGGTGTTTTAGCCTTTCGTTGTTGACAACATTCAAGATGGAGGTCGGTGGTTCTAACTAAGGTTGTGCTATTAAAGCCCTTGACTACTCAAGCCAATGCTATGACCCCTCATTCCTCTGCGAATCTTTGAGGAAAATCTGGAGTAGTGGTTACATATGGGTTTTGGGTTATGAGGTTTGGCGGTCAACGGTGTCTCGGCACGGCCTGATTCAGCTATCTCTTGTTAAGATGGTTTCTCGTTTGAAGTTTCTTCCTCATCCAGTGGAGGAGTTTTGTTTGATTTTTATTCTCTTATGTTATATCGGGCCTTCTGATGTTTTTTTGGTGAAGTGGTCGACCTGCATTTCTGGTTTTGGTGATGTTCGATTGAATGAGGTGGCGGCCGTCGACATTGAGTGGCGATGACGATGAGATCTCTGTCGATGCCTGAGTCCAATCCTTTCTCTGCTCTTGCTCCAAGATTCCATAACTATTATCCTAGTTGGATCTGTGTGGTGTCTTTTATTGTATTTTAGGATGTAATTTCGATCGACCGACAGTGTACCATGGGGTGTCTCGTGATGTATTCTTCTCCATCTTCAGTTCCGCCGGGATGGTCTTCATTTTGGTTGTGGTGTTTCAACTTATGGAGGGTTAAGCAACAACAGTGAGGTGTTTTCTATGATGGATGATGTGGTGTGATTCTCTGGTGGTTTTTCGACGACAATGTGTTGATGGCGCTGTGCGTTGATGGCACCAGGGATAAGTAAATGGTGACGGTGATGCAGGGATGGTGGTGATGAGACGATGCTAAGGCAATGATGGTGACGGGTCGATAAGGTCAGCTAAGTGATGATAGTAGTGATGATGATGTGGCTTCAATAATTTTGGATTTCATGACCAGCTTGTTTTTCCCGCATTTTGAGTTTTCAATTTTTGAGTTTGAATTTTCAAATTTGAATGTGGATTTTCATATCTTGTATGTTGTTTAACCCTATTTCAGGGGGGTGGTGTTTGAATTTGGTATTGGTGTTTGTAAGGTCCCCACTCACCTGGTTTTTGAAAATGAAAAAAAATATTTGGAGGGATCTCAAATCAATTTTTGATAACACCGGAGCTCCTTAAAGATATTCAAAAAGATAATCTATCTGTGGTGAGGTATACCAATTATTTATAGCCATCTTGTTCAATTTTTGATAATCCATGCATAGCCATAGGGTACCATTCTCCTTTTTTGTAAAAAAGACCAGTAAAACCCAAAGAGAAGTACTAGTTAAAATAAAACCATTTGCCTTAAAATACTCTAGTTGCCTCTTGAGATCTTAAAACTTTATCATAACCGTCATATAAGTAGGAATGGATACCAGTACATCTCCTAGTACTAGATCAATTTAAATATCAACCTCTCTCTGAAGAGTAAAACTAGAAAATTCATCTGGGAATATTTCCCTGAAATGATCAGACACTAGAGGAAAGTCCTCCTAGCACACTTCCTAATCATCCAGGTAAAAACTACCAATCTGGGTTTTCATCCCACAAAGCCCATGATACTCTAGTGTAGCTCATATTTCTTTAATGTGCTATTCAACCTTGTGAGTATAATATGATCCCTCTGGTGATGTGAAGTTCACCCTATGGAGATAGTAATCAATGTATGATTGGTAATCCACTATCTATTCCATTCCAAGTATGAAATCAAACCCTATCATCTTGAGGATGAAAATATTCTAGATGAAGTGACACCCACCACATTCTAGGCAGAACTTCCTACACTAACATAAATCCTCCATTCTAATCCCCAATATTGTGTCAAGCATCATCATACCCTCAGAAAACTGTATAAAAACACCAAATATTTTCAAAATAGGTACAGATATGAAACTATGTTATGAACTTGTTCTAAAAAGAGAATATACAAGAGTAAAGAATACTATGATCATACCTATCACCATAAACAGTCTGATTCCCAAATCCTTAGGGGTTGGATGTAAAAAATATATCTGTCCTGAACCACAACCCTATGACACAACCTCACTACACAGAGTAGGTAAACTTTGATGTCTTGGTACAATTGGTGCTTGGTTGCCTCGATCATGACCACCACCACCTCACCCTGATCGATCAATACCACTCTGGCTACCTAACTGGAATGGATCCATGAAACCCACTCTGGAACCAAATGTCAGAGCTAATCCCTACCACTCACTACGGGAGGAAAGGTCCTACAAAAACATTGCACGTGTCCCATCCTGCCTCATGCTCAACACTCTACTAAGTCAATAACAAACTGATTCCTCATGTGTCCCCATCTTCCACATTGATGATAGAATGAAAATATATTGGTACTCAACGATTTACTGGTACTCATCTCTTAGAAAGCCTCAAAATGGTTATTCCTACCTATATACACTAAACCATTGGGTTTAGAGACCGTACTGCTCTGCTCTACACCCCTAGATTCCCTCTGGTTCCACTCTATAATCAGTGACTGATTCACAATTTCAGTAATAGATGTCAATCTAAACATGTTGAAATGATATCGGAAAACATGTCAGAGACCTTCCCTCGAAGCATCTTGCCCTTGATAACTCATCATCAAGGTACATCAGCGCAAAAATATGAAGCTCTATAAAGCAAGCTAATTACTCCATAATTGTCAAAACACCCTACTCCAAATGCATGAACTCACCAGACCACTACTCCCTTATAGTCTCAGGTTAAAAGTAGTCATATTACCTAGTTTGGAAATCAGCCAAAATCATATCTCATAGCCTTTTATCCAAGTTCGGAACATCCCATTAGTGCTTTTATTATCTTCTAATTATATAAGTTGTGATATTCACTCTCCTCTCTGAAGGTGTCACTAGATGCTTATAGATTGATAGAGTAGTCTCAAGCCATATTTTAGCAGCCTATGGACCTCTATCATCTAAGAACACGGGATAATGATGCTGCTAGAACACACACAACAATGCATCCATAAGTAATGCTGGATTTAGTGCTCCCTGAAAATTCTACATAAAGCGGAAAACCCCTCATGGAACTATGCCACAACACCTGTGTCTGGTAAAACTACTGGTGTCACAACCAGAACTAAAGAAGGATCCACCAGTATCCCATGGCCCACCACCTCCCAAGCATGTTCATTTCAACCCTTTTGGTGTATGACTATAGGTTATCATGGTGGCATGATTCTACAAATCTAAACTCATACCTCATAAAAGAATTATATCAAAGTTTATAGCTAAAAATTGTAGTATAGGTTAAAACCTTCCTATAAATAGGTCATACCACATAACTATATCCTAAATCTAGAAATTTATAAAAGAAATAGTCAAAAACTTCACTAGAGATACTACCACTTGGAAACTGAAAAGTTTGGTCTAGGTTGAGTTCTCTATTCCTCATTTCAATATTCTATTTGAATTTTATATTCATTTCACATTATATTTTAATGATTGAACCAAATGGTTCACCACCGCATTCAAGAACCATATGAGAAACATCTATGAGATCTAATGGAATTAAGATCCTAGGTTTACCAACCATGGAATCCACTATCATTCAATCTATGTCTCATTCTATTCATCAATTCACAATTATTCAATTACCTTAGTATTCCAACTCATATAAAAATTTGATATATTCTATTTAATCAACTCAAGTAAGGAATAAAATGATAACACATGTCAATGGATGTAATATCAATCTCCTATCATTAAATTCAATTAAATTTAATTCATCATGGGATTCCTTTATCTAGGAATGAACCAAAAAATCACCCTATGGTTGGTTTAAAAAAGGAAAGGAAAATGGTACACCCCATGGGTGTCCTTGGTTAGGTAAAAAACCCCCAACACATCTTAAATGAATTAAAGGGAATCCCTAACATATTTCATTTCATTTAATTCAATTGATTGTTTCAATTTTAGGGCCACGTTGAAAATTCCTGCAAGTTCCACAATAAAAAATAGCTTAATAAATCACCAAATCGTCCAGGAAAAAGTATAAAACACCTATCATAGGTCCTTAGTAGAGTGCTCATCAAGTATAAACTCCCAATTCAACTCATATCATGAGAAAAATGAAGAATCAATGAAATAAATAAAATTATGGTAAATTAGTTTGAACCTAAATAGATTAGCCAATGCTAAGAAGTATGAAGAAAGGAAATAAATGAATTTAGTACTCACCAACATGGTTTCAATGAGACCGATGATGCTCAATTCCATGTTTGGATGGAGGAGAGGGATAAAAAGTTATGTTTTGGATCAAAGAGGACCTCCTACATGAAGAGGCTGTCCATCAAGAGAGAAGAGGAATTAGGTTTAAGTTATAAAACATTTTAAGGTCAAATCTATAACATTACAAAAAATAATAGGTCATGTGGTTTTGATACACAGTTGGAAAAACCTTGCACAGACTGTTTTCCCACTACTGTGCTAAGGGGGCACCCACATGGTCACTATGCACGGTTTGACTAACTATGCACAAACCGTGAAAAACACCTATGCTAAAAACTGTAGGTGCTTTCGTATGGGCATGCATCTCCATCTGTATGATTTGAAAAACCATACAAGATCCAATTTTTTATATATAGGCCTTACACGATTAGTCATACTATGCAACTTGTCATGCATGACTTCTACTAACTATGTGGCCTGTCTTGGGTTACAGGATCCAAAAAAGCCTCGAAAAACGTCAGTATACCCATGACCTTAAAGGTTATTCACATTATGCCATAAAAAATTATTTTAACCAAATAAAAAGGATTCATATCTGATAAAAAATCTCAGGTTCTTAAACAGGTCCCCTAATCTATACTCTATCCTCAATCGAAAATCGACCATCTAACTTATGGCCTTTCCCCTTGTCCTGACCAGCAACCATTAAATACGAAAAGGTACACATGGTGTCCAAAGAAGGGTGTCAGTAAAACTCAGTAAGACACCCCTAATAGTGTCTAAAGAAATATCCAGTTTAATAATAGTTTATGTAGTATCATAAATAAAGAGTAAACAAGCTAGTACATATAAAAAGTTTTCACAATACTAACAATTTTAAAATACACACATTGGAAATTGAGTTCCAAGTGACACCTGATCCAATCAAACCAAATTCGGCCCATGATGGTTGTTTGAACCACATGTCATAGGGTTCACACATTTTAGACAAGGATAATCAATCCATTAATCTAATATGGGATACATAATACTATGTCTGAAAATCCCAATGAATGATGTGAATGTCATGTCCAATATCCCAACCAATGATGTGAAACACTGTGTCCAATATCCTATCCAGGGAGCATGGAGTTCCATTTCCAACCACTATATTCACTGATCAGGAACACCATTTCCAACACCCTCAACTATTTCATTTACAACCAATTTACACGGTCTAACACTTGACCTATTTAATATATTAAACAACAAGGGATCACCATTTAATTTATCAATATTTCCATGGTTCCTCACATTCAAAACCTTAATCACAATTCTATAACTATTTCTTTTAAATATTTATTCATAACCACAACCGTTAGACATTCTTTCTAAACTTTTAACCGCATAAACATTCCCCTTAAACCATTTATCTTTTTTATCCTTATTCATCTCATAGCCCATTATATTTTCCAAGTTAATCAAAACAACCCCATATATTATGATAACATAAAAAACATCAATTAAAACCATTTTAATCTTATAAACCCTCAAATTATTTAACTAACAGTTAATTTAACCATTTTAAGTGATTTTCACACCCCATGGGTATCCATAGGCCCAATATAATAGTCATAAATAGACCCAATCAGATGAATGAGGGGTATACACATCATTTAATTACGCAAATTTATTAATTTTAATAAAGGGAATGAATTAATATCAAAACAGTGTAATAGGACACCCATATACACAAGAAAAATATCAATAATATGCGAGAAAGCCTATAGAACACCTACATTATAGGCAAATATTTTTCCAACCTCAACCCTTGATTCAATATAAGATAGCCAAAAAATCGAAAGGTGAATTAATCCCTGGGAATAGGGATCATGATCTTTGGAAGAAGAGAAACAACTATGGCTTACGTATTCCATAAAATAGAATAAATAGGATTTTTAGACTTATCTAGAGCGTTGAATTACAAAAAAGATACCTCAAATTACCTAGAAATGATGGATAATGATCATAGGAAGAGTTGGGAGAAGGGGGCTCACAACCTAGGATACTGGAGGAGAAATGAGGGTGATAATCATGGAAAATCATATACTGGATGAGGGGTAAAAGGTAAATTTACCACTTTTAATGAGGTACATGGTTAGGCCATATGATTTTCTAAACCATTCTTCAACTGTGTGTCCTGCTCTATCCATGAGGAAAATAAGTTACATAGTTTTCTCAAGCCACTCATATAGTTTGAAAAACTGTACGGTAGTCATTCGATTGCCTTTGTATAAGGGGGATCAACCCACACTATCTATTGGTCCCTCCACACATGGTTTGTTAACTATAATACTCTCTTCTCCATGCCTCATGTTTATGAATCATAGTTAAACTAATCATGCGTCAACCGTGATCTATTCAGAGTATGTCCCTTTTCCCTTCTTTTTTCATATATCAAATCCCTAGAATACTCCCAAGAACTTTCTTTCTCCTGAGAGGCATTCCATTAACGATTTAAAAGTAATTTAATCAAAATAAAATAGAAACATTCGTCATCAAATAATCAGGGTGTTAAAACCTCCCCACCTTATAAAAAATCATCCTTGAGATTCTCTCCAAAGCTTCACTAATCCTCCAAGTTAAAAGTCAGGATACTAGGATTAGATATTATCTTACCTCTCCCAATTTTCCTCCTAAACACTTCCATGCTTCCAAAAAACATGAAAAAAAGGAATGGAATTACCCTGAAGGTATTTATCACTATGACCCCCAAGACGAATCAGATGCTCCTCAAAGGATGTATTATCCACAAGATCAACATCATCAACATCAATCACATAAGAAGGGTCAAGGTGATGCTTTTGAAGATGCTACACATGAAAAAAATGAATGACAACATACAATTTTAGAATATCCATACAATACATTATTTGTCTAATACTATCCATAATCTTGAATAAACCAAAATACTTGGGTTCCAACTTACCTTAATTTCAAATCTGAATGTTACCCAACCTTGGAGACACCTGAAGGAACACACGGTCACCCACTACAAACTCAATATGTCAATGATATCGATCAGTGTATGAAATCTATATACTATGGTTCATATCTATATAATTTTAGATAAAATAACCATAATATTTTGTCTCCTTTACAAGACTCAACCCTAGAAACTATGATTCCATTACTTCCATTCAACATAAGGGTGATCAACATGGCCTATTGTGTAGTGCCTTATATGGTGCCATCTGAATATTTTCTTGATAACTATTTTTATATGTGAACGTAATAATAGAAAGATTATTTTACCATATTCCACCAAAATATAGGATTCATACCCTCAATATATCATCTAACACCTGGATACTATGCTCTGATTTCCCATTAGTTTGTGGGTGGAAAGCTACCCTGAAAAAAAACTGAGTACCAAGAACCTTCTGCAACCCTTTTTATAATCATGAAGTAAAACATGGATCATGATATGTATTAATACTATGTGGCTCCAATGCATATGAACTATCTTTCAAACACACAATTCACCCAAATAGTTTATGGGGAATGTATCTCGAATTAGTAAGAAATGTGATAATTTTGTCAACCGATCCACAATCACCTATATTGATTTACTCTTTCAAGGATTCCTTGGCAGACCCACAAAAAACCCATGGAAAAATCACCCCACTACCATTATAGAATGGGAAATGACTGTAATAGACTAGATGACCATTTATAGATAGCCTTAACCTATTTATAAGTTTTGTATTACATCACAAAACCTGCGATCTCCTTTTTCATCCTTGGAAACCTATATTATTTATGAATATCACAATACATTTTGGTTAAACTAGGGTGAACCACCCACTTTGAATCATGAAAATCAAACATAAAATCATCCCACATACATACGGGCACAATAATGTGACTTTAAACATGGATAACCTCATCATCATCGATAGTCCATCTACCATGTATCTCCCCACCATCAAGGCTATACATCAATTCTAGACACTCCAAAACCTCATAACACCTTTCCTTAATCCAACATAGAAATGTAGGCTCAATGGATAAAAACACCAGGGTCATCTATTCCCATCCCCTGAACACCAATATAAATCTTAGTGAACAAGTCCATCAACTTCCACTCAGAACTAGACTTATGAAATTCTTGGTGCTATGTCTTCTAACTCAAATCCTCAGAAACATTCTTTCCTTTCCCCAGTGTGTAATATAGCTCAATATCAAATGATTTTGTGTGTAAAATCATATCCAATGCCAAATATTTAAATCATGCTAAGAAAAGTTATATATTAGGCTCTTATTATTGGTATAAAAAACAAACCTTTCATCCAGAAGACAATGCCAATTTTTTTTGAAGCATAAACCACTGCTACCAACTCAAGATCATGCATAGGATAGTTCTATTCATGTGGACTCAAATTACATGGTCCACACACTATGAATCTATCTCCCTACATCAACACTACCTTGAGTATTATCCCTAATTAATCCCAACATAAAGTATAATTCTCACCAGTTTGGGTAATATCAGAATCATTACAGTGGTGAAGTACCTCTTTAAATAATAAAAGGAATTCCCAAAATCCTCAGACCACTCAAACTTTATATCCTTCTTGGTAAGTCTTGAGTGTGGTGATTCCTAGTAAGAAATTTACTCGATGAACCTTGATTATCAACCCACCAAACACAAAATTCTTCATATATAAAAAGTATTCTTGGGTGGTTCCTAAGAAGAAATAGATTGGAACTTCTTAGGGTCTACTGGCACACCTTCTTATGAGATAAGTTGGAAACCCTGAAAACTCCACAAGAAATATGTCCTGAAACTAACCCACCACCAAAGGTAAGACATCATACTCTACTCCCCCATCATCTAGAAAAAGAATCATGACCTGTTCTATGAGCTCACCAGCTGCTGATGAACTATCTATGCAAAACCTACCTAGATATCCCACTATCCTAGATGAACATAAGTGTCACCCTTAGGAGATGTGAAAGTCACTATCCTATATTAAAAATCAATGTGGTCTTGATACAAACCCAACAAGTCGAATCTTAATATCAATCCAAAACCTGACATCTCCAGTACATACAAGTCCCAAAGGAGTTAGTACCCACCAATATTGAAGGTATACTATTCACAACATCAAATATCCTCTGATCACATCCCTAATGGCATGTTGATGAATATAATCCCATATATAATCTCCACAATTAGACCCAAATATTGAAGATATAAAATAATGTGAACCTACTGTATCAAATAAAGAACTAAAAAGTGAAAAATCTACAAGAATCATACCTTGAACAGTTGATGGTCTACCCTCGCTACCATCAACTATAGGATGAACCACATGCAGCTGACCTATCCCTATCCCTTGAGCCCCAACATGAGTCTATTTTTCTGTAATACTCTTTTGATATGGATTATCTTGTCCATAAGCACCATCTTTTCCACCCCGACTGGTATGGATGGTGGAACTCCAAATTCCAAACTAATACAGGGTCTAAGACCTCCTTCTAGTGCTCTATAGTTACCTAGGTCCTTCATAACTACCCAGCCACTAAGGTTTCCTACAGATCATCTATACATGTATCATCCTACAATAATATTGACACTCCCCTGGTGGTTGAAGACACCAAACATGCATGTGACCAGGGTTTTCACACTGATAGAAGAACACTTGATCATTTTCTTGGGAGGCTGCTCCTCTCCCCTAGATACTCTTCCCACCACCACCTTGGAATTTTTTTTTTCATAATGATGTTTCCTACTATTAAAGGATATACCACCAGATCACCCAACTAAAACTGTATTCCCACCAATAGAGGTCACCTTCAGGTTCCCCTTAGAGATGAGATACCGATTCACCACTTTTGAAACCTATACAAATGAAAGATATTCACATGGGACTTGATATCACATATAAGACCATCATAAAAACGTTTCTCTACAGCTTATTCATCTCCTATCAAAGTCATAAAAAATAATTCATGTCAGTGAAGCAACCAATACAATATATGACTGATATAGTCACCTGGGTGAACCACATAAATTGCATTGCTCTCTCTTGCCTCAGGGTATCTGGGAAAAAGTGTTCTAGGAACTTCTCCTAGGAGCCCTTTTATATCATGCCATCCAACTACTCATCATGATCCTAAATATCCCACCAACTTTTCATTGGTTTCATAACATATTTATGATAACTTGAATCTATTATATAGTAGATTTTACAAGTGATCCAAAATCAACTGGAAATATTCAATCTAGAATTTATCTGTCTCAATTCCACCCTCTACGATGAACATTAGAGGATGATACAACTGGAAATCCTTGGAATGATCAAACATACTCATCATAACCCACATAAGGCCTCTTTCCATAAAATATATAAATCAGTCAAAATTATCATGGAACTGATCTTCCACCCTATCACCTAGAACCAACAGGGGTTCTGTTTCCACTACCGAAGGTGCATTCTCAAAACTTACCTCTTGTATCCATAATGGTAAGAATCGTCGTGGTGGAACCCATCTATAATTCTAAATTCATGGTTCATGTAACATAATATATGATTACACAATTATGAAAAATATGGGCCAAAACTAGCCATGAACAAGCCGTTCTGCATATACTATTCAAACAGATACAATTGCAACACTATCACTACCTTCAACCATCCCTATCTTGGTCCATGGATAAATCTATGTAAACCAAAATTTCACATTACAAATATTCAATTTGAAACCATTTTAACCATTTCATTTTTTCACATTTTAATTTTAATAGTCAAAACATCTTCATTAGGCACTACATTAAAATTTCTACGAAATAGAATAACATTTTATTTTCCATAACACAACCATAACATGATTTTCTATGTGTTCTTAATATGATTCATATCACATAAATTTATGAGTGCCTAAAATGATTCATGGATAAAAAAACTCATTCTATATCAAACCATGAGTAAAATCTCAAAAAAAAAAAAATAACATCATACAATAGGTGTACCACTTGAGGTGAAATAACATCAAACTGTAACACACAAACATCAAGAAAAATTATCCCACCCAGGAAAGTTGGGTTTCCCTACTACATGGGGGTTAGTTACTCCCATACACAAGATCATTACTAAGGATTAACACATCCTAGTCTTCTATATACATTTTTAAAATAGTAAAGGAATAGAAAATAACCCCTTTGATACCACTTTGTATCACCCCAGCCTAAGAGAAACTAAACCAGTGCCCTAATCTAGTTCTCTAAATAAAATCAGGCAAACCTCTCCATACTCTAGAGGTTTCCAAGCAATAGTGAGTGTCTAATGAAGTATGTACCAAAGCAATACTGATTAATAATGATGCATCACTTAAACAAATACCAAACTAAGTAAATTCTCATAAACCACTATAGTAAAAACGCCATGTGATAATAGTTTCAAGTGTCTAAGGAAAGATATAAATAAAAACAGAATGCAAAACACCCAAATAGTTCTGAAATCTAATCCAGTCCCCTCATCCATGCTCTATCCTGAATCCCAAACCAACCATCTAACATTTTGATTTTTCTCTTCTTCAGACCTAAAACCATTAAATATTCTTGTGTACCCATGACAACTTGATCAAGGTATTATTAAAACTCAGTAGTCCACTACCAACAACATATAATGAAATATAAATTCTATTAATAATGTATATATTAGAAAAAATGAAAAGTAAACAATGTATAAAATGTAAATTTTTTTAACAATGCTAACAGTTGTCAAATACCTATTTTGTCCCTCAGGTTCCAAGTGACACCCAAGAAAAACAAACCAACTTTGGACTATTTTGTTCATTTGAACCACATATCATAGGGGTTTCATATTTTAGACAAGGATCATCAGTACTTTAATCCAACCGAGGATACATAATGACATGTTTGACAATCCTAATCAACAATTTGGAACACCATGTATAATATCCCAACCCATGATGTGGAACTCCATGTCCAAAATCCTAACTAAGGAGCATGGAGAACCATATCCAACCACACCATTCATCGCATACCCCATTATATTTTCCAAGTTAATAAAAACAACCCCTTATATCCTAATAACATACCAAACATCAATTACAACTATTTTAATCTCATAAACCCTCAAATTTTTAACTAATAGCTTATTTAACCGTTTTCAATGGATTGATACACCCCATGGGTATCCATAGGCTTGGTATCATAGTCTTAAACACACCTAATGGGATCTGTGAGGGACTAAAAATCATTCAAATTTCCAAATTTATTAATATTGGTCAATGAGATGAATACACAACATGAAAGCGCAATGACACACCCACATACACAAAAAAAAATTAAGACTATAGGGGAAAGCTTTTAAAACACCTAACTTATTCTTGTATAAAAACACCGACCCAACCTTGGCCCTTTATTTAATATTAAATGAACAAAAAAAAAGAAAAATAACTACCTATAAAAAGGGATCGAGATATTTAGAAGAATAGAAATAACCATGGTGTATATCTTCTAGAAAATAGAAGAAAAAAAGACTCATAGACTTACTCTAAGATTCAAGTCATAATAAATGAAACCATCGAAACCATAGA
This sequence comes from Viscum album, assembly GCA_963277665.1. NCBI lineage: Eukaryota > Viridiplantae > Streptophyta > Magnoliopsida > Santalales > Viscaceae > Viscum > Viscum album. The sequence goes on along the minus strand of OY728157.1, from coordinate 1,073,184,272 downwards.
AATAAAGGATAATGACCATTTTAATAGTTGGGTGATGTTGGATCACACCCTAGGATACTAGAGAATCAATGAGGGTAAAAATAAAGGGAAATATTATAAAGTCCCAGAGGGAAAAAGGTAAATTTCCAACTTTTAATGTGGAAAATGGTTATACCGTATGATTTTCCAGACCATATACCAACCACAAGTCCTCATCTATACATGAGGAAACAAAGTCACACGCTTTTGTTAGGCCACTTTCATAGTTTGAAAAATCATGTTGTAGCCATGTGGTCACCTCTGTCCAAGGAGGATGAAACCGCATAGTCTCCTGGGCCCTGCTTGCACGGTTTGTTAACCTTACTCCCCCCATTCCACACAGTCTTGGAATAGGGTTAATATTAACCATTATTCAATCATGATACATGCGAAATATGACCCTTTCTCCATAATTGTCATGTTCTGAACCCCCAAGACACTCTTGAGACCTTCCCTACTCCCAGGAGGCATTCCATTAACCATTTAAAAGGAATTTAACCCAAATTTAAATAGAAACATACCTCATCAAAAGATTTTAGAAATTATGAGAAATGTTTATATGGGAAATAGTGTGAAGTACATTATAAATTATGAAATTTTCTTATCCATGCACACATGGTATGTAATCATTGGAATGTAACAAAAAATTATAATTATATTATGAAAAATTGATATTTTATCTCTCATTAAGCATCATTAAATTAAATAGATGGTACATTCTATTTTAATTGTTGTTATTAAAAATTTTAAACTATTGAAAATATTTTTTACAAATTAGTATTTTGAATCATTATATATTTCATTCGAGTATTTATATTTCTCTCATTCCTCTCTTTAGAAATTAAATTTTTATCTTCCTTAAACTCAAAGATCAAAGTTGGTAATTATTATTTTATTCTTATATCAGGATTAATATTTTATTATAGGGAATATAAAAGAGAAGTATTTTTTAATTAAATAGAAACCCATTGATTCTTATAATGGAGAATCACTGATATAACCTACTAATATGTCAAAAGATATGGTTAGTATTTATTCATTTAAAAAGATTTAAATATGTAGACTTTATCTTTTAATACTATTGGAAATAGAATTATCATATAATAGGAGTTCAATGATAAGTGAATAATGAGAAAGATTATGTATGAATGAATGATTAATATAAAATAAAAATAAAATTAAAAAACTATATTTTAGGATGTTTTCATATTTTATAATTGGATTATGGTTTTTATATATTCTGATAACAAAATGATTTTTGATCGAGATATATGAGTTTTTAAAAAAAAACTAAACTAGTTGATGATTAATATTTCAAATTTATTACTTCAAATGTTAATAGAGTAAAAAAAATTACTTTAGTAGTTTCGTAGGGATAATTCAAGTAGAGTATATTAGAAACCTTAAAATAATTTTAAATATTCCTTAAAGAGATATATTTTTCTCTAGAATAAATTATAAATTTTTCAATTATAAATTCATGTTTTTATAGTTCTGAAATGTTTATATTGACGAAAAAAATCAAATTTTTATATGTTTATTCAACTAATAGTAATTCCAAGGATGGGTAAGTATGAAAATGTAAAGATACAAGATATATATATTAAATTTTATCTTATTGAAAAAATGTTTATTCTAAAAAAAGATATTGAGATTGAACATTTTCATATCATGTGAGAGCGGTAGGGATAACTGGGATCTGGTTTATGTAAGGTTTATCTGTATGTCACTTCAAATATTGGTCATTACTTATGAGATAAAAAAAATGATTCTCCAGGAAGAACATTGTATAAGAGATAGTATGTTTGGTGAGAGAGTGGAAAGTATGAGGCACTGCAGATCTGCAGGTCTTGAGCCTCTTCAAGTTCTGTGGATCACACGACAAACCCAAACCATTTCAAAAAAATTAAAAACACACAAACCCTACAAGGTTTACTAAAAAGGAGTAAAAATAATGACATACCTTGGGTTTTTATACTGTTTATTCATCTAAGAATGTAACGACGCAAATTTTTTTAAATAAAATTACCCATATTATTTAATTAAATTTCTTCCTATGTATCATGGTTATAGAAAACACATGAAATTATTTGGTTTTATTATATCTTATCATATTTAAAAGGACATTAATAATCAAAAACATTGATAATATAGATATTGAACAATGATTATATGGTTAGTATAAATATAGGGTTTCAACAAATGCAATTGATAGATACAAAAGAAGTGATGGCCTCAACTAGTACAATTATACCCTATGAATCCTATTTATCAAAGTTTACAAGAGAGATAACATCACTAGTATTTTACCTTGATCAATACCAAGATGAGTTCCAACAACTTAATCATGAAAAAACTATCCGTGGTAGAATTTTAATCTCATTGAGGTCATGACCCAAATCATGTACACTGAGCCACCCCATGAAAATATCACCACCACACACCTTACCCATAGGGAGTTTGTTGTTATATTAAAGGGATATCTTTCAATACCATAATAATATGAAAAGTTATGTTGTATTTTAAATATAATAATGTTTATATTTACTTCTTATTATTACTTATAAATGTTTTTTATTTTTATATAATAAAACACAAATTGTATTTTTATTTCAATTTCAATTAAGATGCTTTTTTGATGAATTAATGGATTTATGAAATAAATTATATCAAAATAAAATATTATTATTAAATAATATTTATATAAAATATTATTATTAAATAATATTTATATAAAATATTATTATTAAATAATATTTATTAATTATAATTGATCATATAATTTTTATTATGTCAAATGTAATTTTTATTAGGGTTGAAAAACTATAATTGTCAAAAACCTAACATTTCCCAATAAATATCGATTATTATTTTAAAAGTGAAAATACAATTTTTTAAAAAATTATTTTGATAAAATGAATATTATTTTTGGAATTATAATTTCAAATTTATCCAATGGTTAATTTTTAATAAATTTTTGAGACATTCAAATTTTCAGGTAAAAATTAAATACCGTTGGCATTTCATGTACTAATCATTATTCCACTACTGGTTCACTTTGATCCTTTTTGATATATTGGTCTATAAAAAAACTAGATAATAGTATATTTTAAAGAATATATATGTCCTTCCATGCCTTTCATCATATAATATGTATCTCCTTAGGAATTTGTCTTCTAAAAATATGTCTGATGTGACACTCTAAAACCTTCACCTCTAACGTGGCCATAATGTTCCGATCGTTAAAAAAATAGTAAAATTAGTTATTTTTCAGGTACATTTGATGTTGATTCTTATGTATAAACCATATAATAAACACAAAAAAATATATTTTTATATAATACTGTTATAAATCATAAAAAATCAATATAATGTCATACTTACAAATGATTCCCATACTTCTTGTGTGTTTTCATCTACTAGTTTTCTCTATTTATTTTCACAAGATTAATTCCACAACATATGATGTGGGATTCAATTGGATTTGGATTATTATTCATCAAACTATATAGAAACAAATGATCATATGTTTTTTTTATATCACAGAAAAATTTTACTATAGATTTAAAATACATACCATTTTCTTTTCAAGTGAAGAATACCCAATACTTTCTTTATGGTAAGGGTGCATTAGTTTTTCTTCACATTTCTTATTTTTAGAAATCCTTTTTTGTTTCATAAATTAACAATTTTGAATCAAATTGGATAAAATAAATAATGTAAAATAAAATATTATCAACTAAAATGCACTTGAAATTATTCCTCACCAAGTTTCAGAGTTTACAATTTGTGTATATATAGATCATGGGTGGGGGATTATTTTACACTTAGAATCCATAAGTTGATGCATTGTAAGAAGTGTCTGGATGCCTCTATGAGATTTTCCAATGAATATTAAGATAATTTTTTTTAAAAAAATCATCCAAAATAAAAAAACTCTGTAAGAGATAAGAAAAATCAAATCAATGTTTCATTATGTAATTTTTCAATAAGATATAGAAAGTATATTATAAAATTATCTTAATATCTTCCCAAATTGTTTCCTTCAAGGAGGTTACAATTTTTTGATATATCTATATCAATTGGTGCATGAATTCTCATTGTGACACTAATGTAACTAATGAATATTAACTTTTTGGTGTCAAGAGGTTGTCTGTGTTGATTCCATCTATCCTTAAATTTTATACCTTTTCATATTTTCTTGATAATTTTAGTTAACAAGGTCATGATACATCATTATTGTTTTTATTCATCAACACCTTACTGATACCCTATTAATTCTATAGTTTCAACATCAATCATGTGTTCTTCCTTGGGATTGGTAACATTAGCATGCAGAGAATTCATTATTTTCTGGAGTATTCAAACATTTAATTTAGATTATGTAAATGAAGTGGAGAACACATAATATTATGAGAAGAATCATATTATATTAAAAAATACTTTAACCTACTCATTGAGTTCCTTTTTTTCTTTAATGGTTTAATGGATTTGTATCCTCTATCGAGTATTCAAATCCCATACTTTTGGTATCCTATAACATTCAAGAAATTTTCTATATTTGGACTGTCGTGAAATGATTGTGATATCCCAATGAAAGGGTTATCCTCAATTAAATTTTCATCTAACCCTATAGTTATTTTAGTTTCCAATCGAACAATTTACAAATTATTATTTACTAGATTTGAGACATAAAACACTTGTACTACTTGTGATGCCATTATACATGGTTCTTCCTTATATCCTTCCACACTGAATTTTACCATCACAAAGAGAAATTCATCGAATTTCACTACACTTTATTTGTAACACCATTTACAATAGAAAATCGACACTTTAAATTTTGTATAATCCAATAATTATATCTATTTGATGATATTGAAATATGACACATTCACATAAATTGGATTTCTATTCTTGGAACATGATACATACATCGCCTTTTCCACAAGTGTAACTCCACTATTTTACATCATACTATATTCATCTTTTTCCTTTTTATAGAATGAATAACCATTAATTAAAAGTATTATAAGATATAACATATACATTTGGTCCCCTAATTCTCCATTAAAGTCCATCTATAATTTATTTTAGATTTGCAGATAAGTCCTTATAAATATGATCCCAGAACCATCCTATATATTATTTATTATTGGTGTTTGATATCCATCCTTTATCCCTTGATGGATTTAAATATCAAAGAAGTATTTTATGGGATTTAACGTATGGTGAAACCTATGTGCTATTATGTAAAATGTAAATGTTCTCTTGCTACTACTCTATAATGAAAGTTATAATTACAACTCTTCTAGAAATCCCTTCACTCAGAAAGAATTTTCTGTAATGATATTTTGGGAGACAAATGCTATCAACATCTGATAGGTAATCAATAAATAATTCAACAATGTCTTCAACAATATATCAGTATACAATACAACCTTCTGACTAACTTCAATTATTGATGTACCCTTTTACAATCTTCATATACCATTCAATGGGGTACATACATATATAATGTGTAGGACCACATATCCAAATATATAAAAATAAGTGAACCATCAGGAGTACAATTATATCAAAGAATTATAGTGGGAATAACATATACAATTCACATAATATTATTTTAATTTCCTTATTCATGATAGGAAACTTCACCAGGTCTATAATTTTAATGCATATGGATTTGAAAATAAAGTAATATATGTCACACCTTTTTAGGAAGAATGAAACATAAAGTTAATAACCTTAAATATTACATCAAAACATGACATTCATGTGATCCTATACCCTATAAATTCAAATTAGTTGTTTAAAATACATTCTTTATATTTGGTGAACATCCCTCTAGAACTTTGACATCATTAAAGAAGCTGCAAAATTAAAATTTTTCTTGTTTGTATATAGTGTAAGCTACTAGAGGATAGATTTTTTGTCTTTAAACCTTTACTGATCCCAAATATTCTCTTAGCCTCATGTCAATCATGTCCATCATATAATTCCATCCAATGTCCCGAAGGACTTCATTTTTAGTAATATTATAATAACTTTATCACACAATTTTTTTTCTTCATACATGACATCAAGAAAATGTATAACATACAAACAATTCAATTATGACCATTAAAAGAAAATTGATATCTTTTCCGAACCTGATTTCATGAGTTTTTTCAAAAAAATGTTTACCAAAAATAATGTCAATATATTTTACTTTATCGAATTGTTGATCAACCATTAGTAGTGCTGGTGTTGTACCTTGTTCTGTATTTCCATCGAATGATGTCATCCGGGATTAGTATTTATGTTATCAGGATAAAAATTTGTGATGTTCTAAGAACATATTCTTTTATGAATGTTTCAACCTAATTGAGTCTGTACCTTCTTCACAAATGGGAAACCCCAACATTCATTTAATTTCATATCCTGAAAAATCTCCATAAGAAAGAAAGTTGTTTATCATCCCATAGAACATGGATATCAATGTGAACTCTTCACTTCTATGAGAATCACATAATGCAAAATTTTTATCCCACAATAATTTCATATTTTTAATCAATGGATCCAAATAGGCATTAGTATCATCACTAGGTTATTTTAGTTTTTATATAAGCCGAGAAAACATAATGTTTTTATACTTCATGTATAACCAAGATGGAAAGTTATAATTTACCAACATAACTAGACATGTACTATGGGTTCTACTTTGTAAAATAAAAGGATTTATTCAATCTATCGATAATACATAAAATAGGTTTATCTGATCATTTTCAAATTTAGGATACTCATAATAAATTTTTATCCAATTAGGGGAGTCTGATGGGTGACATAGTTTTCCATATTTGATTCTTGTATCTACATTCCATATCAATTTTATAGTGGTTTCTTAACATCCATATGGTCTTAAAAACCTTTTAATGATTTGAAAGTACCATATAGATTTTGGATGACTTGATTCATTTTCTTTTATCAATTCACACCACACTTAGGGAATTATTTGAGTGATTCATGGTTCTTGAAAACTAATAGACAAGAAATTAGGAAGACATGTATTTTTTAAGAGATTATACCCATTGAATACAGGCTTTTATTACCATAATATGTTCAAAAATGAAGTGGATTTCCTACTAGTAACATATAATTTTAGAGACTATATAGATCTGTAAAACTCTTGTCACTCCATCCACTACCAACTTTCAAATTATATAATTTCAATACAACCAAAAATTTTATATATTTTGTACAACTGGTATACAATGGTCCATTTTCAAAATTATTTAACTTCTCAAACAACTTTGCGAAATCATGAAGGACATCTTAAATTGTCATTGTCATTTCTTCTGCATGATCCCTATCATCATTTAATTTGATATTAATATCAAATGATCTATAAATGGTTGTATGATCCCATTCATTATGTACATTCATTTTTTCCCAATGTATAGAACAACAATCATAACTCTGATCTATTCTCTGAAAAATCAAATGTTCTTTAAGGTCTTCTAGATTAATTCATATTTAATAGTAACAATGTAAACATAGATAAAGGATTTGAGAAGGATAGTATGCATTATCAATTTCAAACTTGATGAAATATTTAACTCCATCCTCACACTCATTTATCATAAAATTAGAATCCATCCATTTTTGACTAATATTCATTTAATAATGTTTAATAATATTCATTTTTTATGAAAGATAAATAAATCCACATAAGGTATTCATATAATGTATATATACATTGATATGTAAATAAAATATTGTAATCTAAGTGTATGTATACTCTATATTGGGAATGTTTACATAGCTTGAACATGTTTAAGGCTACAAATCTAAATCTAGTTCTTACTTTCCTAAAAATATAAATTCTTACCTTTTCAACCCTCTTTCACTCTTTTATTCTTTTTCATTCTTTTAAACCCATTTTTTCCTCACATAGAGAATTAATACATAAAGAATTGTTGTTTTTACCAATACTTAATATGTCATCTATATCACATGTATTTACACACAATCTTTTATGCCCTAAATTAAGGAATTATATTAACATAACATTATCTCTCTAACATCATCTAAAGTGAAAAGGTGGAATGCGTAAACAATTAAATCCTATATAAGTAATTAATAAAGAATAAACTATTTGGTGATAATATCTAAAGAAACATCACAAACTATAGTAGTTTGGAAATTTGACATCCTGAACCATGAGCTACTAAATTGGTTCCCCAAGATGGTTCACCACATGACCTCAGGCATGCATCCCCATATTATAGAGGCTACTGACTAGAATCAAGGGTCTAATGAGTTATGTGGGTAGACTAAACCCTCTTTATTATAGTGAGACAATAGAAAAGATTGGAATAAAAAATAACCAAAGTAATAACGACCAATAATTATGAATCACTTAACCAAATAAAAAACTGGGCAAATGCCCAAAAACCAATATAGTGAACATTCCATGTTATAAAAGTGTCATGTGTTTGAGTAAATATCAAAATACATACACACTATCAAACCCCAAAATGGGACCTGACTCTACATAAGTTGTAATGTACCAGACCTAGAAGCTTTTGAATGGTGCCCCAATCCAAGTTGGACACATGGCCTCTAGCATATCTCCCCAAATTCTAGAGGATTCTGACAAGCACGGAGAGCCTAGTGTGAGTATATGGGGAGACTATGCCCTATTATCATAGTGTAACCCAATGGTAGGAATAATGAAAATCAATAGAGAAAGTATTATAAGAGTTAGATAATAGATAAACAATAGGAATAGATAAATAATTCAACAATTAATCTCATATAAAAATGACGATGATACATGTAATGTCTCTAAAAAGCATCTAAAATAGTTATACAGACATACAATACAATACATGTAGAAAAATACCAAAAATTACAAAAAAGAAAACTATCTCTGAATAGAATCACAAGATTAAGCTCAGTGTTGTGATCCCCTGCTCCTAAGTATGGTAAAAAGTCTAGCATCCAAGTGTGGGCACTTACCCCAGTCCCTACCTATATCCACAATGTTTTCTTAAGTTCCCAACGATAGACTAAACAGGGTGTGAGATATAATCCCTATAGGTAACCACCCACAGGTCTATAAAAAATCATGGCTATGCAGTATAAGATAAAAAGAGTGAAATATATATCATAGTTAAGTAGTAAATAAATGTAAAGTTCCCTTGGAATATCTATTAAAAAACCCATGATCCTGTATATCCCATCAAGTATCCCTGCAAAAACATGGTCAAGATCCTATAATAATGTAGTAATAAAACAAAGGAAGTAAAATCCATGGCCATGATGTATACACAATATCTCATATAACCCATTGACTTGTCATATCATATTTATATCAAAACAACTAAAACCACACCATAAAACCAAAAGTGTCACACATACCATGACCGAGTCATATAATCAATAATGTCACATTAACCATGAGTGTTCCATGTAATCAGAAATGTGAGACCCCTCGGGGCTTGATCCATGGTGTAGTAGACCAAGGCATCCTCATTGAGTCCTTAAGGATCTTGATGAAAACTCCGTTAGGCTTTAATTTGGTTCCAAGGAGCATGTCTATCAACCATGTCCACTAAGAGCTATCCAAATCCAATCTGAGGGTTAGAAAGTCCAAAGGCATCCCACATAATCAAGATCCAAAGAGAAATATCTATCCATGTCATCCACTATAATGTTCAAGACCAATAGGAGAAACGTCTATGGCATCTAATGGAATTAATATCCAAGGTTTACCAACCAAGTTAACCACTACCATTCAATCCACATCACATTCCATTGGTCAATTCACAATAATTCAATTCCATCAGTATACCCACCCATATAACAATTTGATATAAGCCATTTAATCAACTCAATAAAAGAATAACACGTCCACACATGTGAAGGGAGGAAATATCCATCTCTTAACTATCAATTCAATTCAATTTAGTTCCTCATGGTATTCATCTAACTATCCAAGCACAAAACACTCACCCCATGGGTGGTTTAACAAATACAAGGCAAAGAAGATACCCCATGGGTGGCCTTGGTTGGGGAAAAAATCTCCAACGCACCTCAAAGGAACTAAAAGAAATACCTAACATGTTATATTTCATTTAATTCAATTAATAATTTCAATATCAAGACTGCACTGAAAATTCCAGAGGGTAGGATAATGAAAACTAGCTTAAAAAAGCATCAAACCATTCGGGAAAAGTATAAATCCCCTAAAGTGGGTCTGTAGTAGAGTTCTCATCTTGTATCAACTCCTAATTCCACTTGTATTGGTAGAAAAATGAAGAATGAAAGAAAAAATTGAAAATTGAGAAAATTATCTTGCACCTAAATAGCAAAAATGATACCAAGAAGAATGAAGAATGACATAAAAGGAATTGAGTACTCACTAATGCAGATCCAATGGGGCTAATGATGTTTGATTCTAAGTTTGGATGGAAGAGAGGGATCAAAATCTATGTTTTGTTTCAAAGAGGAGCTCCCTACATGAATAGGCTTTCAACCAGAAAATAAGAGGGATTGATTTTAATTTATAAATCATTTTATGTTAAAATTGGTAACTTTACCCAAAATACCGGGTTGCACAGTTCATCACAAAGTTGGATAAACCATTATTTAACCATGTTCCAACTATTGTGATAAGGGGGCACCTGCATGGTCACTATACATAATTTGACTAACCATGAGTAAATCGTAAAAAAAACCTATGCTAAAAACTAAAGGTGCCACCACAAAGGCATGAAACTCCATCTACATAGTTTGAAAAACCATGCAAGATCCTCTTTACCTCTGTTTAGGCCTCACACAGTTCATCAGATTATGTGGCATGTCCCATATGGTTTCTACTAACCATGTGGCATGTATCATTCTCCCAAAAAGCTGTGTTTCGGGCTCTGAACAAGCCCTAGACACCCCTGATACCCCCATGACCTCAAAGGGTATTCACATTAGGCCATAAAAAAGAATTTACACCAAAAGATAAAGGATCTGTACCTTGTATGAAAACTCAGGTTCTTATAATATTCCACACTTAAATCAATTCATCCCCAAATTCCCCCTCAAGGGTGGTCAAGAATCGGCTAAGAAAAATTCAATCCACTGAGCATGTACGTTGACCTCACACTCTCAAGTCTCATCCTATAAATGGAGGTGCTACCATAACACCCATTCTAGAGGAATTGACCGATTACAGAGAACCTTCATGGTCCTATTAATGAAAAAATGAAATTATTCTCAAAGGAAACATCTACTTGTAACTCAACCTCCTTGGGATAAGACTCATGAGATGGGTTCGAATGATAATGGTGTAACTAAGATATGAGGAATAAGTCGTGCATAGATTAGTACCTATGAGGTAACTACAATCGATAGGTTACTTACCTAACTCTACCCATAATATAGAAGGGATCAACATAATATAGAGAAAGATTACCATGTCTCCAGATCCATCTATATCCCATATTTGAAAAAATATGTAAAAATATTTAATACCCAACCTCGAACTCTATAGGTAACCTACGAAAATCTATGTAATATTTCTATCGATACTGTGTATTAGCCATCCTCTTTTAAATCATATGGACCTACTCAAAAGTCTCCTAAAATATATTCAGTCTTAGTAAAGCTACCTCACATTCCTGTAACTAGTATAGGGAAGATCAACATGACCTATTGTAAAAATTCTCATGAGGTGACATCTGTATAGTTACTTGATAGATATTTTTGCAGGCGAACTCAACTAGGGGAATATGCCTCTCTCGAGAGCCCCCAAAATCCAGGACTCATTCTCGCAAAATATGTTCAAGCACATATATCATATGATCGAACTATCCATCAATCTAAGGGTGGAATTTTGTTCTTAGAAGCACATATGTACCTAGTTTTCTCTACAAACTTTGGCAGAAATGATACTTGAATCAGGGTCCCTATCTAAAATGATAGTACATGGGACCTCATGAAGTCATTCTATCTGATGGGTATACAGCCTACCAAGATCATCTACACTAAAGGTATCCTAGAGAGTAAGAAAATGAGAAACCTTTGTGATCCTATCCACAACAACCCACACAATATCTATACCTTGAGGAGACCACAAAAAATCAGTCACGATATACATCGTGACATCAAACCATTTCTACTTGTGAATATGTAACTATTATAAATGTCCGACTATTCACTAATTTTCTTCCATCACATTTTGATAGGTGGAACATCTTATAAAAAAACTAGCTACTTGACATTTCATACTTTACTAGTAGTACTGGTGAAGTATGTCATGGTACATCTTGGTGATTCCAAGGTGAACTGCCCAAATTGAAGCATGAAACTCTCGCAGCATCTCCTCACATATATACACTGGAATCCAAACATGACCATTGATATGCAGGATCTAATCCTTGCATATGGTCCAACCAAGAGGTGGTTCCTCACCTACCACAATCTCCCATAGGACTAGGCCCTCATAATCTGATAGGTTCCTCATTCTTACTCTATCTAGCAGGGTAGAGGTCACAACTAAGGATGAAAGAAAAGTCTTCCCATGACTATACTGCAACTCCAAGTGTATCTTGGAGAACAATTTCATAATATTCCACTATCTACTAGCCTCCTAAACTTCCTATATATGAGTCCGCCTCCTTAGATCATCGACCACTACATTTACTTTTCCAAGCATGTAAGAAATATCAAAGTCAATGTACTATAGTTACTCAAAACACCTTTTCTTAATTAGATTTAGATCATTCTATGTAAATATATATGTTTGGATTTTGTGGTCCATTTATGCCACAAAATTTTCTCCTAGTAAATAATGTCTCCAAAAATGAAAATAATGAACAAATACAACTAAATCAGGATCATGCATTGGGTAATTCCTCTCATGTGGACTCAGTTACCGAGACTTGTAAACCATGACTCTATTCCCCTGCATCATAAATTATCCTAGCATAATATCGGATGCTTCACAATACAGAGTGTAGCTTCAGCCTTGCTCTAGAATAATTAGGACCGATGCTGAAGTCAATATCTCTTTCAGCTCCTAAAAGGTTGTCTCATAGGTATCTATCCATATGAACATAACATCCTTCTTAGTCAAGCCCATCAGCAACACTAATAATCATGAGAAGTCTTGTATGAAATTTCTATAATATCCAGCTATCCCCAAGAAACTATATATTTCAAATAAAGTCTTTTGATTCCCCTAAGAAACTAAATCTCTCACCTTATCTAGGTCTATTGATACTCTTATCTCAAAGATAATATAACCCAAGTAGTGAATTTGATCCATCTATAAGTGGAACATTATGATCTTATCATAAAACTGATCCTCTATCAGTGTATCCAAAATGATCTCAAGATGCTTTCCATGTTCATGTTGATTTTGAGAATACACCAAGATATAATCCATGAAAACCACAACAAATAAATCAAGATAAGTATGGAAAACATGGTTCATCAGTGCCATGAAAAATGCTAGATCATTCATGAGACTGAAAAACATAACTAGATACTCATATAGGCCACAACTACTACAAAATATATATGATGTATGTATGTAGGCTGAACACACATTTGATGATGTTCAGATCTCAAATAAAATTCCTACAACACCTGAGATCCTTGAAGATATCCAAAAAGATAATCTATTCATGTGAGGGGTACTGATTCTTAGTAGACAGCTCATTCAATTTTTGGTAATCCATGCATAGTCTTATGGTACCATTCGCCTTTTTTGCAAAAAGGACCAGTAAAACCCACAGATAAGTACTGGTTCAAATAAAATCCTTTGCCTAAAAATCCTCTAGATACCTTTTGAGCTCTTGAAACTTCATCATAACCGTCCTACAAGGAGGAATGGATAGCAGTGCAGCTCCTAGTACTAGCTCAATAGAGATATCAACCTCTCTCTTAGGAGGTAAAATAGAAAATTCATCCAGGAAAATATCCCTACAATGATCAAACACTAGAGGAAAGTCCTCCTAGCACACTTCTTAATCATCCAGGTAAAAACTACCAATTTGGTTTGTCATTCCACACAACCCATGATGTTCTAGTGTAGATCAGATTGCTTGAATGTACTATTCAACCTTGTGAGTATAATCTGATCCCTCTGGTGATGTGAAATTCACCCTATGGAGAGAGAAGTCGATGTATGATTGATAATACACTAGATATTCCATTCCAAGTATGACATAAAACCCTATCATATCAAGGATAAAAATATTCTAGATGATGTGACACCCACTAACTTCAAGGTGGAACTTCATACACTAACATAAATCTTCTTTTTTAATCCCCAATATAGTGTCAAGCATCATCATACCCTTAGAAAACTGTGTAAAAATCCCAAATATTTTCAAAATAGGTACAAATATTAAACTATGTTATGAAATTATTCCAAAAAGAGAAGATACAAGAGTGGAGTCTACTAAGATCATACCTCTCACCATAGATGGTCCAATGACCAACTCCTTAGGGGTTGGATGTAAAAATATATATGTCCTAAACCATGACCCTATGACACAACCTCATTACACAGAGTAGTCCAACTTTATTGTATCGATACAATTGGTGCCTGGATAACTCGACCATGACCACCACCACCTCATCCCAATCGACTAATACCACTCCAAATCCCTAACTGGCATGGATCCATGAAACCCACTCCTGAACCTAGTGTCTAAGCTAACCCCATACCAATCACCATTAAAGGTAATGTACTACAAACACATTTCACGTGACCCATCCTACCACATGATCAACACTCTACTAAGTCACGATCACAATAATTCCTCATGTGTTCTTATCAACCACACTGATGATAGAAAACCAAGCTACCAGTACTCAAATATTGACTGGAACTCATCTCACGGGAAGCCTCAAAATGTTAATTCATACCTAAATACAGTAAACCATTAGGTTAAGAGACTTTACTTCTCTGCTCTGTACCCATATCTTACCTAAGGTTCCACTCTATAATCAATGACTGATTCACAATTTCAGTAATAGTGGTCAATATGAACATATTGAATTGAGATCAAACAACATGTTGGAGACCTTCCCTTGAAGAATCTCACCTCAATAACTCATTATCAAGGTACGCCAACGCAAAAAGATATAGCTCTATAAAGCATGATGAGTACTACCTAATCATCAAAGCGCCCTACTCCAAATGCATGAACTCACTGGACCACTAAGCCCATAGAGTCTTAGGGTAAAAGTATTCATAGTACCTGGTTTGGAAATCATCCCAAATCATATCTCTTATCCTTTTATCCTAGTTTAGAACATCCCATTAGAGATTTTCTTCTCCTCAAATTATATAAGTTGTGAGATTCACTATCCTCTCTAGAGGTGCCACTAGATGCATGTAGATTGATAGAGTAGTATCAAGCCATATCTCAGCAGCCTATGGACCACCATCTTATAAGAACATGGGCTAATGTTGCTGCTAGAACACACACAAAAACCCAGCCATAAATAATGCAGGTTGTAGTGCTCCATGACAATTCTACATGAAGAGAAAAAACCCTCATGGAACTATGCCTTAACACCTGTGTCTGGTAAAACTGTTGGTACCGCAACTGGAACTAAAGGAGGATCCACCGGTATCCCATGGCCCACCACCTCCAGAGCATGTTCCTTTCCACCATCCTGGTGTACAACTAGAGGTCATCATGGTGGCATTATTATACAATGATAAACACATGCATCATAAAATAATAATGTCAAAGTTCGTATCTAGAAAGCATAGGATAGATCAAAACCTTCTTATAAAGAGGTCATACCACATATCCATCTCCTAAATCTAGGAATGTATAAAATAAATAGTCAAAATTTTCACTAGAGATACTACCTCTTGGACACTAAAAAGTTGGTTATAGGTTTAATTTTCTATTCCTCATTTCAATATTCTATTTTAATTTTATATTCATTTCACATTCTATTTTATTGGTTGAACAAAATGCTTCACAACTTTTAATACATACGTTCCCATATTCCTCATGAACTAAAATGTGGAGTCTAGATAATCCACACCATAAAATGTTCCAGTCTATGCAAGTCATGGTCCATGACTCAACTTTCAACAATTGGCTACTTATGGTGTCTTCTGTAACACCCCAAGCTTCTACGGTACATTTCCCTTTGAACAATGCAATAGCGTGTGTTGTACGCAACTTCGAGTTCTAACACACCAAAACCAATCAAACTAGCCGTTATGAATAGTAATAGCCACTTTTTTAAATTTTATAAATTTTATTTTTCAAAATGGACTTCATTTTTGGATTCGGAATATCAAAATTAACTTAGGGTGAATTTTTGGTATTTTTTTGAAAACTTTCAATTTTTGATGAATAGTGAAAAACACTGAGTTGTTATTTTAAAAAAACTTTTTATTTAAATAATTGTTTATTTTATTTAAATTTATTTTAGGTCAAAATAGATATATAATACATATATAAGTTCAATGTAATTCATTAGAGTCAGTTTATAATAATTTTAGATATATAAAAATTTTATTAAACTTTTTACCGTCTTTTACCCACCTCTTAGGTGAATTTGCAAATTTACATAAAACTTAATTTTACCACTTCTGTGAGTGTAATTTCAAAAATATGAGAGACACGATTGATATCAGTAAGAAAAATGTGGTTCAATAAGATAAAAATATTTTTTGGTGAATAATAACTTTTTACTTTTATTTACCACGGTTAAAAGTAAATAGGGTAATTAAGGGTAAATATGATATTATTATTACCCTAACACATTTTATAATTCTATTATATAAGTTTAATTCGACCGAAAACAACCTTATGAATAAAATATGACCCTTTAGGTCCACTTGGATTAGATTAAGACATTTATTATTATTTAATTCAAAGAAGAGTTAAAAGAGTTAAAATCGAAGTTTAATAACTAAAACATTTTTAATATAGTGTTATACATAATATAAATTTGACTAAACATATTAATTAGAAATCTATAAATATTTCCTACATAATGGTATTTTATTTATATTTTTTTGACATTAAATAATTTAATTTATTTATGACACAATGATGATGCAGTAATTACCTAATTAATGAAATACTAAAATAATCGATATTATAAATATCCAAATAAATGTAATTTGAGACTTTTTATGAATTTAAATAATTTTATAGGTTAATATAACATATTAGGGTTGGTTAGATGAATTGTTTTCTAAGTAATAATGTTGTTATAAATTTAGAAAAAACAAAATACCAAATTGTGTCAAAATTGTCATAAAAGAATTTTTAAAACAAATATTATATTATTAATTGATATTATATTAATAAAAATCTAAGGTTCAGCCAAAAGACTTATATAATGATAGGTGTATCATTAATTAACGACTTGTGGTTCTCTTGGATGTATATAGTAAGTTTATTAATCATATAATATAAAAATACAAAGAGACATGGTAAATGTCAAACTAATTAACTAAGAGTTAAATTTAAAATATAAAGTTAATATAGCGACCCAAAACTGTCTGAAACCTATTGGATGAGTGTATTTCGACCCATTACCACCTTATATTAGAAATAATTCAATCTGGATCCATTAGAAACTGAATATAAATTTATTATAAAATAATATTTCTAGCTTTTCCTAAAGTGACCCTCACCCCTCTTATAAAAGGGAAGTCACACTTCTCTCTAATTCACACCTTCAAAGCCATTTGGATCAGCCAAAATTTGCCCAAATATCCTATAAACTTTCCTAAATTCATCCTGGAGGCCTTATTTTAGTCATAAAGCCATCCTAAGGAGCTCTTTTGATCAAATCAAAAGGAAGAACCCGAAGAAGAGGTAAATATCTCACCACCAATTTCAAGTTCTTTTCTTCTTCCACTTTCTATTTATTTGCTGTTTCCATTATAAAATAATAAATCCAGTATCTTCTATATACTGTGATGTTATTATAAAAATGGTACAACCATATTATTTATTTTATCCATCCTATTAATGAGAAAGTCACCACACGTGCGTACATAAGGCTTACCGTCTCCACATAGTGGTGTAGTTTGTTATTCAAACATTTCATCATTTGGATGGATATAATAATGAGTATAAATGATATAAATAATAAATATAACATTATAATTATTCTATATATATGATATACCATCCAATTATATACTATTTTAATATCAAAAGAATGATATTGTCGCTTGTGCGTACGTACGGACTACTGTCTCCACGAACGCGATGAGATTAATTTACCACTGTATCCATTCAAGAATAATTTTCATTTGATGTTTAAAAATAATGTTTAAGGACTTGATATCATTATGGATATAAATAATATAAATCCTACCCATAAAAAACATGACTTATGTAACAAAACATATAAAAGAAAACGAGTAAGTTAACACCCGAAACGACGATAATACTAAAATATTATTAACAGAACAATATTAGAAGATCATATATGATATCATATTAATGTATATGATTCTTGTATAATTTAATAACAATTATTTAACTATTATAAAGGAGGTTAACCTACCCTCAACAAAGGAAAAGTACAAGTAAGGGTTAATTCTACAACCTCTTCATTATTCAAAGTTGTTTATATGTAATTATCTACTGGGACCTCTTTATCATACACATCCATGTTTCTTAAAAATGTTTTTAAAAACATTTTTACTATTTAATAGACAATGGTTTAAAGTCATTTATACCCTTATTTTACCTTATATATTTTTGAAAGGAATCTTTCTGTCGTTTTCCAAACAAGGTACTTTTTGACCTTTTTGACAAATTTAAGGTAAGAATGTTTTTTTAACATATACGGAGGGTGCGGCTATTTTACACCGTTATAACATCGTCAAAGATTTACTTAAAATATTATAAGAATATTTTGAAAATTAAGGTTTTATTTATAATTATTTGACTCTTAAATGATTTTAAAATAGAAAGAGATATTTCTCTAAAAAAAAGGTTTTGATTTCATCTATGTCAACATCCTTTGATGGATTTTAAGTTTATTTGAAGTTGATTTATTATGATACAAAACTTCCATATTGTACTGAATTTTTGTGATATGTTTGACTATGGATGTGTTATTTTTATACCATTCATGGTTTATGGATAAGGTATTGACATTTCATATACTAGTTTTAATACGAATGTTTATGTTATATTTAAACCTTTTCATATGAGGAATGCATTGGACTTAGTAAGTGACAGGTGGAGCCCGCTATAGCTCCTTGATGCGTCAATGGGTCTCATGAGACAAACTAGTTTCTTGGCACAAGGCCTTGACAAAATCTTATTTGTAGTCTTGACACAATGCCTTGACTATATGGTTATGAATGTCTGGAATTGTGCATTCCATTATTATGAAAGTGGTTATTGATATTGCATGTGATTATTCGACAGGTAGAATATCCATGTGAATAATTAAATGACATTATTTAATTTTATCTTTGCCATAATATGCAAAAGTTAAAGTTTAAAAGGCATTTTTTTAGTTATAAATTTCCTTAAATGTTTATGCTTATTTATGAAAGTTTCTGCTATATTGTTATCCTTACTGAGTATCTGAGCTCACCCCTTTTTATGTTTTATTTATCCCATGATGTGAAGAAGTATTTTATGACTGAATTATAGGGATAGTCTGAGGGTATATGAGTGTGGTCTATGGAGACAAGATTTTGTTGTTGTTTTTCTTTCATGATGTAATGTAAACCTTATGAATATATCTAGTATTTTCAAGGCTACTGAACTAATCAATCTTTAGAGACATGATCTTTTGTGATCATGCCAATGTTATGTAATAATGCACAAACTCTGGGTAACTAGGGTCGGGGCGTTACAGTTGGTATCAGAGGGAGGTTAGTACTAACCTTGGAAGATATATTTAGATAAACTCTGATTAGAGAACATAGCCCTAAGATAGTCTTTGAGGATTAGTATAGAAGAACATCCTATAATTTTGGTAAAGTATAGATTTTGTGTATTTTATGAGAAATATATCCCTGTCTAGATACGAGCATGTAGAGGATGCTCTAGCACAAATGTACCTAGGAGTGAAAACCCCGACAAGGAGTTTTGGGTTGGACCCAGGGTATCCTGGTACACGACAACGGTCCTTGCTACACTCTTGGTTATGACACTCCTGGGGGAAATGCATAGGACAATTCACGATTTCTTTACAAACCATTATAAAGGATTTATGAGTATATAACTCCTCAAAGAAAACATTTTTTTATGATTATGGATTATATCCATAAAACTGTTCAATTTATGTTAAGTATGTTATAAGTTTTGAATTATGTATTGTGATTCATAAACTAATCTAGTGTATATCGTTGTTTAGAAATGGCACATAGTGGAAGGAATGGAAACCGTATCAATGAATCCAATCCATGTAGGGATTTTCCTCCTGTAAAAGATAATTATAGTGGAGTTGGTGATACAACTGGGGATGATCAGCTTATCACCATACTAGAAAAACTCACACAGGTTATGAATAATAACCTTACTCGTATGGAGCACCCTGATCTGCAATGTGGAGGATCAATGTTAGATCGATTCATGAAGCAATGACCACTAAAATTCAATGGGGGTATGAATCTACTACTATTTTAGAAATGGGTAAATTCATTAGAGAAAATATTCCACTCCTTAGGGAGTAGCGAAAGGGAAAAAGTTGTCATTACAGTTTATCTCCTCATTGGAGATGCTGATCAATGGTGGTCACTGATTAAATACATAAAGGAAGATGAATAAGTATCAAATATGGAATAAAGAGAGTTTAAAGAACTCTTCTTATAAATATACATTCCTCATGACCATCGAGCAGATATGGAAAGACAATTTCTGAGTCTGAGGAAAAAGGAGGATGAGAATGTCGCAAAGTATGAAGCTAACTTTACAAGGTTAGCGAGGCATGAAGAGGATTATATACGTTACCCAAGAAGTAATATTGATCGTTTCTTTGATGGGTTAAAACCATTTCTCTGTCAAGAATTGGTCTCACAATCCTTCTTGTCCTACGAAGACATTGTCTCATGTACTATCAAGATAGAAAAATAATTCTCTAAGTCTTACTAATTTAAACAAAGAAAGTGAAGAAGAGATCTACTGATCACTCTGGAAATGGAAATAAGCAGAAGAACGGAAAAGTTGAAAATCCATCCTGCAATAAATATGGGAAGAAACACCCCAGTACTTGCTTAAAGGGAATGAGAGTCTGTTACAAGTGTGGTGAAAAAGTCCACCAAGATCACGATTGTAAGGGGAAGAAAGAAGCTACCGATATTCAATGCTACAATTGCAGGGAGATGGGATATTATGAAAATGAATGTCTTAAGTGTTAGGGAAACTTACCTCATAAAAGGCCAATGGATCAAGGACAAACTTATGATATCACTACTGCTGAGGTTGAATCTCCTAAAGATGTGGTGGAAGGTATTTTAATGGTTTTTCAAGTTTAGCCAATGCTTTGTTTGATTCTCGATCATTGCATTGTTTTATATCTTCCTAGTTTTCTAAGAAAATTAGATATTTCCAATTTCATTTAAAAAGGTATTTGTTAGTCAAAAATCCTAAGGGAAGTATCATTGCAACAAAGTTTTGTGAATCAGTCCCCATTAAGGCATATAAACGTTATTTATCTACTGATATCATCATCATACCCATGATTTAATTTGATATAATCTTCAGTATGGATTGGATTTCGGACCATGATGTGAAGATTTACTATAAGAAGGAGGTTAAATTTTTTGATGATGATGATAAAGAACACCTTATCTTTAGAGCAGAAACATCACCACCTAATTCTTATCTAGATCCACCCCCAGTAGAACAACTAAATTCAATTATTAGGGAGAAAGAGAATGAAATAACTGTGGGTGAGGAAAGGATTGTTCAAATATAGGATGTACGTATTTTGGGAGAATATGTTGATGTGTTTCTAGAGGATTTACCTAGACATCCTCCAGAATGAGAAATTGAGTTTTCCATTGACTTAATTCCTGGTTCAAGTCCCATATCGAAGACTCCTTATAGAATGGCCATGGTGGAATTAGTGGAACTAAATAAACAACTAGAGGAATTG
The DNA here is from genome assembly GCA_963277665.1 of Viscum album. Classification (NCBI taxonomy): domain Eukaryota; kingdom Viridiplantae; phylum Streptophyta; class Magnoliopsida; order Santalales; family Viscaceae; genus Viscum; species Viscum album. The sequence goes on along the minus strand of OY728157.1, from coordinate 1,073,162,144 downwards.
AGTAATAAGGGATTTATTCACCCTAGTGTTTCTCCATGGGGATACCCTGTTATGTTTTTAGAAGAAAGACAGATCTATGAGGTTGTGAATTGACTATAGGGAGATCAATGCTATAATAATAAAGAATAAGTATCCCCTACCTCACATTGATGATTTATCCGACCAAATTCATGGAGATAAATAATTTTCAAATATTTACCTTAGATCTGGATATCATCAGTTGTGTGTGAAGAAGGAAGACATTCAAAAAACAGTATTTCAAACCAGGTATATGCATTATGAGTTTACAGTAATGCCTTTTGGAATGACTAATGCACCCTATAACTTCATGGATCTAATGAATATAGTTTTCAAGGAATATCTTGATGAATTTGTAGTGGTGTTTATTGATGATATTTTGTTATACTCAAAAAGCTATGAAGATCATGAAAATCACCTATGCATTATCCTGAAGACTCTTAGAAGAAATTAATTATATGGGAAGTTTATCAAGTGTGAATTCTGGCTTCAAGAGATTTCTTTTCTTGGCCATATTGTCTCTAAGGATAGAATCTCTGTTGATCCTTCTAAGACCAAGGCAATCCAAGAATGACCAGCACCAACAAGTATAACCGAGGTATGCATTTTTATTGGTTTAGCAGGTTATTATCGACGTTTCATCCAGAATTTTGCCCGATTGGCTAACCCATTAATGAAGCTCACACGTAAAGGGGTTAAATTTGTTTGGAAAAAAGAGTGTGAAGAATGTTTTGAAGAACTGTAGAGAAGATTATTCAATGCTTCTATATTGACTCTACCATCTAGGAATGATGGGTTTGTTATTTATAGTGATGCTTCCAAGAAAGGACTTGGTTGTGTACTTATGCAGAATGATAGGGTTATTGCCTATGCATCATGACAGTTAAAAATTCATGAGAAAAACTATCCTACTCATGATCTTGAGTTAGCAGCTGTAATCTTTACTTTGAATATTTAGAGACACTATCTCTATGGTGAAAAATGTGAGATATATACCGATCACAATAGTGTGAAGTATATTTTCTCTTATAAGGAACTCAACATGAGGCAAATAAGATGGATTGAACTACTCAAGGATTATTATTTCACTATACACTACAACCCAGGGAAGGAAAATAAGGTGGCAGGTGATTTGAGCAGAAAGGATCATGGAGTTTTGAACAAGATGAGAGTTTAAAGGGATCCTATTCTCATTAATCTAGTAAAGATGGATATGGGAATAACCATGGAAGGTGGATCATCAATACTTTTTCAAATGGTTACCAAACCATCTTTATTAGAAAGGATAAAAAGTTCTCAAGCTCATGATGAGGAGTTTCAAAAGAAGATTAAATCTATGAATGATTAGAGATTGAATGACTTTGTGTGTGAAGATGGAATTTTGAAATTTGGGAAGAGACTTTGTGTTCCCAATATACCTGATCTAAAAAGGGAATTATTGGATGATGCTCATAGTTCTAATTTCTCTATACACCCTAATAGTGCCAAGATGTATAGGGATTTGAAGGAACATTTTTGGCAGGACAACATGAAGATGGAGATTGCTGATTTTGTGTCAAGATTTATGGTTTATCATCAAGTGAAAGCTGGAAGGCAATAGCCTGGAGGAGTTATGCAACCTCTTTCCATACCTGAGTGGAAATGGGATAACATTATGATGGAATTTGTCATGGTACTACCAAAGACTCCTAGAAGGAATGATGCAATATGGGTCATTGTTGACCGTCTTACCAAGTCAGCACGTTTTCTTGCCATAAGAAAATGTTTACCACTTGAACGTTTAGCAAGACTATATATTAATGAAGTTGTAAGACTTCATGGAATACCACTATCGATTGATTCTGATCGTGATCCCTGATTTACATCAAGATTCTGGAAAAGTCTTCAGAAAGCCCTGGATACTGAACTTCATTTGAGCAATGCCTACCACCCTCAAACTAATGGACAATCAAAATGGACTATTCAAACCTTAGAAGATAGGTTGAGATCTTTATCACTTGACTTTCAAGGTATGTGGGATCAATATTCACCTCTGGTATAATTTTCCTATAACAATAGCTTCTATTAAAGTATTCAGATGATACTATATGAAGTGTTATACGGAAAGCGATGTCGCACACCAACCTGTTGGGATGATATTGGTGAAAGAAAACTCGTAGGCCCAGAACTTGTGGAGGAAATGATGGAAAATGTGAAGGTAATCCAAAACCACATCAAAGTAGCTCAAAGTAGGCAGAAGAGCTATGCCGATAACCGAAGGAAGGATTTGGAATCCAGATAGGAGATCATGTTTTCTTGAAGGTATCTCCATGGAATGGAGTTATACGATTCTGTAAGAAGGGTAAACTAAGTCTTAGGTACATCAGACCATTCGAAATTATAGAATGAATTGGGGTTGTAGCTTACCGTTTTGAAATGCCGCCAAGTCTCTCCGAAGTACATGATGTGTTCCACGTATAACTTTTGAGAAAATACATGCCTGAACCAACACATGTACTCACCTATGAGGAATTAGAACTAGAACCTGATATGTATTATTGCGAAGAGCCTGTCAAAATTCTTGATACAAGAGAAAAAGTGCTGATAAATTAGACGACTCATCTGGTAAAAGTTCTATGGAGAAACCATAAGATGAAAGAGGCAATGTGGGAACCCGAGGAACTTATGATGAAGAAACACCCGAGTCTTTGTATGTAGTAATATTCTAGAAATTTCGAGGGCGAAATTATTTAGAGGGGAGAATGTAACACCCCAAGCCTCTACAGTACGTTTCCCTTTGAACAATACAATAGTGTGTGCTATACGCAACTTCGAGTTCTAACACACCACAACCAATCAAACTAGCCGTTATGAATAGTAATACCCACTTTTTGAAATTTTATAAATTTTATTTTTCAAAATAGACTTAATTTTTGGAATTGGAATATCAAAATTATCTTAGGGTGAATTTTTGGTATTTTTCTAAAAACATTCAATTTTGGATGAATAGTGAAAAACACTGAGTTATTATTTAAAAAACAGCTTTTTATTTAAATAATTATTTATTTTATTTAAATTTATATTAGGTAAAAATAGATTTATAATACATATATAAGTTCAATATAATTCATTATAGTCAGTTTATAATAATTTTAGATATATAAAAATTTTATTAAACTTTTTACCGTCTTTTACCCACCTCCTAGGAGAATTTGAAGATTTACATAAAACGTAATTTTACCACTTATGTGAGTGGAATTTTAAAAATCCGAGAGAAACAGTTGATATCAGTAAGAAAAATGTGGTTCAATAAGATAAAAATAATTTTTTGTGAATAGTAACTTTTTACTTTTATTTACCACGGTTAAAAGTAAATGGGGTAATTAAGGGTAAAAATGATATTATTATTACCCTAATAAATGTCCTAATTCTATTGGATAAGTGTAATTCGACCAAAAATAACCTTATAAATAAAATATGACCCTTTAGGTCCACTCAGATTAGATTAAGACATTTATTATTATTTAATTCAAAGAAGAGTTAAAAGAGTTAAAATCAAAGTTTAATAACTAATTTTTTTTAATATAGGGTTATACATAATATAAATTAGAATTAAATACTAATTATAAAGATAAAAATATTTCCTACATAATGGTATTTTAGTTATATTTTTTTGACATTAAATAATTTAATTTATTTATGACACAATGATGATGCAGTAATTATGTAATTAATGAAATAATAAAATAATTTATATTATAAATATCAAAATAAATGTAATTTGAGAATTTTTATGAATTATACTAATTTTGTAGGTTAATATAACATATTAGGTTTGGTTAGATGAATTTTTTTCGAAGTAATAATGCTGTTATGAATTTAGAAAAAACAAAATACCAAATAGTGTCAAAATTGACATAATTTTTTTAAAACAAATATTATATTATTAATTGATATTCTATTCCTAAAAATATAAGGTTTGGAAAAAAGATTTATATAATGATATTTTTATCATTAATGAACCACTTGGGGTTCTCTTTGATGTATATAGTAAATTTATTAACCATATAATATAAAAATACAAAGAGACATGGTAAATGTCAAACTAAATAACTAAGAGTTAAATCTAAAAGATAAAGTTAATATAGTGACCCAAACCTATATAAAACATATTGGATGAGAGGATTTAGAACCATTCCCACCTTATCTTATAAATAATCCAATTTGGATCCATTAAAAATCCAATATGAATTTGTTATATAATAATATTTCTAGCTTTTCCTAAAGTGACCCTCACCCCTCTTATAAAAGGGAACTCAACCTTCTCTATAATTCACACATTCAAAGCCATTTGGCTCAGCCAAACTCTGCCCAAATATCCTATAAACATTTCTAACTTCATCCTAGAGTCATAAAGCCAACCTAAAGAGCCATTTTGATCAAATCAAAAGGATGAACCCGAAGAAGAGGTAAATATCTCACCACCTATTTCAAGTTCTTTTCTTCTTCCACTTCCTCTTTGTTTGTTTCTTCCATTCTAAAATAATAACTCCTATATATTATATATAATGTGATGTTATTATAAAAATGTTACAACCATATTAGTTATTTTATCAATCCTATGAATGAAAAAGTCACCACATGTGCGTACGTACGGCTTACCGTCTCCACGTCGTGGTGTAGTTTGTTATTCAAACATTTCATCATTTGGATGGGTATAATAATGAGTATAAATGATATAAATAATAAATATAACATTATAATGATTCTGCATATATGATATACTATCCAATTATATACGATTTTAATTTCAAAAGAATGATATTGTCGCTGGTGCGTACGTACGGACTATCGTCTCCACAAACGCGATGAGATTCATTCGCCATTGTATCCATTCAAGAATAATTTTAATTTGATTTTTAAAAATAATGTTTAAGGACTTTATATAATTATGGATATAAATAATATAAAACCTACCCATAACAAAAACGACTTATGTAACAAAACATATAAAAGAAAATGAGTAAGTTAACACCTGAAACGACAATAATACTAAAATATTATTAAGAAAGAAATATTAGAAGATCATATATGATATAATATTATTGTATATGAGTCTTGTATAATTGAATAAAAATTATTTAACTATTATACAGGATGTTAACCTACCCTCGACCAAGGAAAAATACAAGTAAGGGTTAATTCTACAACCTCTTCATTATTCAAGGTTGTTTATATGTAATTATATACTGGGACATCTTTATCATCCACATCCATGTTTCTTAATAATGTCTTTAAAAACATTGTTACTATTTAATAGACAACGATTTAAAGTCATTTATACCCTTATTTGACCTTATACGCTTTTGAAAGTAATCTTTCTGTCGTTTTCCAAACAAGGTACTTTTGGACCTTTTTGAAAAATTTAATGTAAGAATGTTTTTTAACTTATATGGTGGGTGCGGCTATTTTCCTCCATTATAAAATTATCGAAGCTTCCATTACAAGATTATAATAATATTTAAAAAATGAATTTTTTATTTATAATTATGTGAATCTTAAATGATTTCAAAATAGAAAGATATATTTCCCTAAAAAAAGGTTTTGATTTCATCTATGTCAACATCATTTGATGGATTTTAAGTTTATTTGAAGTTGATTTGTTATGATAAAAAACTTCCATATTGTATTGAATGTTTTGTGATATGTTTAAATTTAGATGTGTTATTTTTATACCATTCATGGTTTATGAATAAGGTATTGACATTTGATATGCAAGTTTTAATACAAATGTTTATGTCATGTTTAAACCTTTTCGTATAAGCAATGCATTGGACTTAGTAAGTGACGGGTGGAGCCTGCTATAGCTCCTCAATTCATCGGTAGGTGTCATGTGACAAACTAGTGTCTTGACACAAAGCCTTGACAAAATATTATTTTTTTTGTCTTGGCACAAGGCCTTGACTATGTGGTTATGAAAGCCTGGCATTATGCATTCCATTATTATGAAAGTGGTTATTGATATTGCATGTGATTATTCGACTAGTAGAATATCCATGTGAATAAGTAAATGGAATTATTTAATTTTATCTTTGTCATATTATGCTGAAGTTCAAGTTTAAAAGGCTTTTGTTTTAGTTATACATTGTCTTAAATGTTTATGCTCATTTATTAAAGTTTCCGCTATATTTTTATCCTTAATGAGCGTCTGATCTCACCCCTTTTTATGTTTTATTTTTTCCAGGATGTGAAGAAGTATTTTATGACTGACTTGTACTTATAGTCTGAGGGGATATGTGTGTGCTCTATGGAGACAAGATTTTGTTGTTTTTTTTATTTCAGGATTTAATGTAAACCTTATGAATGTATCTCACCACATACATGAAATATTTAGAGGTATTTTTCATTTAATTTACATCCTTGCTTGGTTTTGGTGGTTTTTCATGCATTTTTTAAGGAAATAGTGGGTTTCCAAAATTTGGGCCAACCTGAGAGCCCATTTCCAGTTTTGAAAGTATATTTTCTTTCTTTAATAACTCCTTCGTTTTTCAACCTTTTTCAACCATTCAACTTCCAAAATGACCTTCATTTAAATATTAAAACCACAAAATAATTTTGGGCCCATTAAAATTTCATTAGAAACTTGGATTTGGGTGATCAAATTAGGTATTGGGCCAACCCGAAAGCCCATTTCTAGTTTTAAAAGGTTTTTGTAATTCTTTCATAAAATATTTATTTGTTATCCTTTTTCGGAGATTCCGCCTCTCACACATTCCCATCGAACCCAGACACACCCCCACTTTCGGTTTCGCCTATTTGGAGCTCATATTGATCGCGATGTAGGGCCGAACTTCTGAATCTCTAAAAAAATGTCCAGATTTCTCAAGTAAGTTGTTTCTCTTCCTTATTCCTCACTTCTTCATAGGGTTTCTACCTTTTTTATTGAATCCCCAAATGTCTAGAAGATGGGGTTTCGTACCTAGGGTTTTAGTTTTGAGTTTCGTGGTCCAATCCTCTAGTTTTAGGTTCAATCTTACTCCTTTGTGGTGCGGCAGAGGTGCGGTTGAAGTGACGCACAAGGATTTGGGGGTTTTGACTCTTTTGGCAGGTGATTTCATATGTAGGTATTGTATAATGAGTTGGATTTCTTTATTTATGTTTCCATTATGTTCATCATTCAGTATTTTTATTTCAAGAATTTATTTGGGTAGCATTTTAAAAGTGGTTGATTTTTAAGTGCCAATCTTGTGTGAAAATGAGTGTTTTACATGTGTAACCCATGTTGTGCCTCTTGGTGTTGTTTTATAATTCATAGATTGGACTTATAAAAAATGTTTTCATGCTGAAATTTATGTTTTGGTATAATATTGGTCTCCATTTGGTTTTAAATATGGGATTTTAGATGAATTTAATGTGCAACATTTGATTAATTTTCTTGAAATTGTTTTATGGAAATTATAAATGGTTTATTGAGTTATACGAAAGGTGAAAAGAAGGTGTAGATACTGTTTTGAATGTGTGTGACCAAAACTGATATTTATATGTGAAAATTGATTTTGGTAGCATGTGGTGACTATTTGAGCACAATACGGGAAACCTAGGTATCTAGGTGGGATAACGTGTACTAGTACGCTAGTGAACGGAGGGGTTTTGACCATGGTTCACTTAGCAAGTCTGACATGAATAACACTAAAAAAACTATAATGGAGATGATTGGAGACCACTAGGTTATGGGTATGTTCCCTACTAGTGGCTCGTGCACGAGAACGAATTTCGTTATCGTCACTTTCACCGAGGTACGAGGTACTTGGGGCTCACAACAAACTAGTACCTAGGGGTGTTCCTATTCTTGGTGCTCATGGCCTTTTTGGCATTTAAACATTCTTTATGGTATTTTGGGATGTGAAAACCAGCAGATTGAATGTTTTATTCAGTTTCACTCATTCTTTATAGTTATCCCCCATTGAAAGTTATTTTCTTTTCAAAGTTTCACTTTTAGAAATAAATGCCACTGTTATCTATTTATAACTCTTGCAAGCCTTTTATTTTACAATGACTATCACTTTAAATCCTTGGGTGATATCCTATTGGGCTTAGTATCACACCCTACTTACACCTTTGTGTGTAAGTAGACTTGATCATGTTGGACACAGGAAACGGAAAAGGCTTGGGCGATGGCGGTTTGGGTTGCTAGTTTCTCTCGATGGTGTGGTGTTGTGGAGACGGCTTGTGGGTGATGACCCCTTGTTGTGTGGAGTCTCATGGGCTGTTTGCTGCTAATTTTATGTACCTTTGGACCTCTTGTGTCTTGTTTAAACTCATGTAATATGTTCTGAATTTTTATTAAGTCTTGTTTGGCATAATTTTTCAGATTTGGTTTGTTGTTTGTTTTTGGTTATCTTATGAACCCAAACTCGGGTAAATCGTTCCCAAATGAATTTTTATGATACCCAGGCACTTGTGCCAGCCCGTGGGGATGGGGAACGCCCTTCGGGTCTTTCCATGAGCTGGGTTTGGTTCCGGTTTGATGGCGACCAAATTCGGTTCGTGACATATCTTGTATTTCCAAGGCTACTAAACTAATCGGTCTTTCGAGACTTGATCTTTTGTGATCATGCCAATGTTACATAATAATGAACCGAATTTGGGTAACTGGGGTCGGGGTGTTACATATTATGTGTCCCAATCAAGAAAAAAACTTAGGTTCATGTAGGTATTCTGAGTACCAACAATGTTTCTAAATTACCTACACATAATTTTGTCACAATAGTAGGTATATATATCATGAAACCAATAAAAACATCATAAAAACAAGTAATGCACCCTATATGGAATGGCATAATGCATGGAATGTGATTATTGTAATGTTCCTAAAATGATACATGAGATGGAATAACCTCATCTCATTGGGTTGTAACAAAATAGAAACCACAATAATATAAATAATAATATCACAATCCAAGTGCATCACACAATGGTGGAATCAATTCAACTATAACAGTCAAAATATAGAAAACAAAAATTTCCATTCGAGGCAATTTGGCTGTCCCTATACATGGGTTAGCTATGCCCTTCCACAAATCGTTACTAAATTTAAATTACTTTTTGTCCTTGTATATTGTTTCCAAGTAATAAACCAGAAAAAGAAAACTTTTATACCACATTATAACGTACTAGACCCGGATTCCACTTAAAAATTCCTCAAGCCCGGTTGGCCACATGTCCTAAAGCACATCTCCCAAAACACCAGCAGATTCTGACTAGTAGTGAGAGCCTAGGGTGATTCTATAGGGAGACTATTCCCTCTTATTAGAGTGAAACACAGTGGAAAAAATAATATAAATCAATAGAGGAATAAGTATAAGAGTCAGAAAATAAATAAACAACCGGAATAGATAAATAATGGAATAAGTAATCTCATATACAAATGGTGATGATACATGTCATGTCTCTACAATGAATCTAAAATAGGTATACAGACAGCTAGTATAATACATGTAGAAAGATACCAAAAAGTAAAAAAACCCCTATCTCTGAATAGCATTACGAGCCTCATCTTGGTCTCATGCTCCCCTACTTCTAAGCATGGTATAAAGTCAAGCATCGAACTATGGGCGCTTTACTTGATCCCTACCTGAATATATAAAGTCTGTTTGTGTACCTAATGAAATCTTGAACATGATATGAAATAAAATCCTAGTAGGTAACCATCTAAAGGTTTATAAAAAATCCTACCTGTATAATATAAGATAAGAATAGTGCAATATATATCATAGGTAAGTAGTAAATAAATGTAAAGTGCCTATATAATATCTACTACAAAACAAGTGATCCTATATTTACCATCAAGTATCCCTGCAAAAACTTGGTCAAGATCCTGTAAAAAGGAAGTAGTAAAACAAAGGAAGTAAACTCTTATCCCTTAGAATATACACAATATCTCATATAATAAATGACCTTGATATATAATCTATATATCAAAACAACGATGACCACATGACCCCTTTTTCACTGCGATTCCAACCAAACTAGATCCAAGGGGTAGCACGGCCCAATGATTCCCATGGAATCAAAACCCAAGGAGAAATCACTATCTAAGGAATCCACTACCACATTCAAGACCCATAAGAGAAACGTCTATGACATCTAATGGAATCAAGATCCAAGGTTTACCAACCATGAAATCCACTACTATTCAATCAATGTCTCATTCCATTCATCAATTCAGAAGAATTAAATTCCAAGAGTATGCCAACTCATATAAAAATTTTATATAAGACATTTAATCAACTCAAAAAGGAATAACTTGACAACACATGTCAATGGACATAATATCAATCTCCTAACATTAACTTCAATTTAATTTAGTTCATCATGGGATTCCTCTATCTAGGAAAGAACAAAACACTCACCCCATGGTTGGTTTGAAAAAGGAAAAGAAAAGGGTACACCCCATGTGTGGATTTGGTTGGGGAAACAACCCCCAACACGTCTCAAAGGAACTAAAGGGAATCCCTAACATGTTCCATTTTATTTAATTCAATTGATTGTTTTAATTTTAGGACACATCAAAAATTCCTGCCCATGTCATAAAAAAATAGCTTAATAAATCACCATATCATTTGAGAAAAAGTATAAACCACCTATCATATGTCCTTAGTAGAGTGCTCATCCAGTATCATTTCCTAATTCAACTCATATCGGTTGAAAATGAATAATGGATGAAATACCTAAAATTAGGGAATATTAGTTTGAACCTAAATAGTACAGTCGATACTAAGAAAAATAAAGAAAGGAAATAACTGAATTTAGTACACACCGACATGGTTCCAATGAGACCGATGATGCTCGATTCCAAGTTTGGATGGAGGAGAGGGATCAAAATCTATGTTTTAGATCAAAGAGGAGCTCCCTACATGAAGAGGTTGTCCATCAGGACAGAAGATGAATTAGGTTTAAGTTATAAAAAATTTGAAGGTCAAATATATAAATTTACCAAAAATCCTATGTCGCATGGTTTGGCTGCATGGTTGGAAAAACTGTGCATTGACCGTTTTCCCACTACTGTGCTAAGGGGGCTACCACATGGTCATTGTGCACAGTTTGACTGACTATAAAAAAACTGTAAAAAACACCTTTTCTAAAAACTGCAGGTGATCCTGTACGGGCTTGTACCTCCATCTGTACGGTTTGAAAAACCATATGAGATCCAATTTTCTTTTATCTAGGCCTTACATGGTTAGTTAGACTGTGTAACTTGTCCTGCATGATTTCTAATAACTATGCGGCCTGTCTTGGGTTATGGGGTCCAAACACGCCTCAAACAACCCCAATACCCCCATGACCTCAAAGGGTATTCACATTAGGCCATAAAAAATCATTTTAACCAATATAAAAAGGATTCATATCTCATAAAAAATCTCAGGTTCTTACACTGGTCCCCTCATCTATACCTTGTCCTCAATACAAAATCAACCATCTAACTTAGGGACTTTCCCCTTTGTCCCAACCAACAACCATTAAATATGACAAGGTACCCATGGTTTTCTAATAAGTGTGTGAGTAAAACTTAGTAAGACACCCCAACAGTGTCTAAAGAAATATCCAGTGTAATAAAAGTGTATGCAGGATCCTAAATGAAGAGTAAACAATCCAGTACATATAAAACATTTTCACAATACAAAAAATTTTCAAATAACCACATTGGATATCGAGTTACAAGTGATACATGATCCAATCAAACCAAATTCTCCCCATAATGGTTGTTTAAACCACATGTCATAGGGTTCACACATTTTATATAAGAATAATCATTCCATTAATCTAATCGGGGATACAAAATACCATGTCTGAAAATCCTAATGAATGATGTGGAATGTCATGTCCAATATCGCAACCAATGATGCGTAACATTGTGTACAATATCCTAAACAAGGAGCATAGAGTGACACATCCAACCACTATATTCACTAATGTGGAACACCATTTTCAACACCCTTAACTATTTCATTTACAACCAATTTATATGTTCTAACACTTGAACTCTTTAATATATTAAACAACAAGGGCTCAACTTTTCATTTATCAATATTTCCATGGTTACTCACATTCAAAACCTTAATTACAATTCAATAACTATTTACTTTAAATATTTATTTATAACCACAACCATTAGAAATTATTTATAACCTTTTAACCATATAATCATTCCCCTTAAACCATTTATCATTTTTATCCTTATTCATCTCATAGCCCATTATATTTTCCTAGTTAATCCAAACAACCACTTATATTATGCTAACATACCAAAAATCAATTAAAACCTGTTTAATCTTATAAACCCTCATATTATTTAACTAAAAGTTCATTTAACCATTTTGAAGTGATTTTCACACCCCTTGGGCAGCCATAGTCTCGATATCATATTCATCAATAGACCTAATGGGATCCACTAGGGGTCTACACATCATTTAATTGCCCAAATTTATTAATCTTATTAAAGGACATGAATTCATATCATGAAAATTTAATAGAACATCCATATACACAAGAAAAAAAATCATGACTATGTTAGAAATCTTGTAGAAAACCTACCTTATTCTTGTATGAAAATACTCACCCAACCTCAACCCTTGATTCAATATAAAATAGCCACAAATGAAAAGGTGAAGAACTCTATGGGAATTGGGATCATGTTCTTTGGAAGAAGAGAAACAACAATGGTGTATATATTTCATAAAATAAAATAAATAAAATTTGTAGAATTATCTGGAGCATTGTATTACAAAAAAAGATACCTCAAATGCCCTAGAAATGATGGAGAATGATCATAGGAAGAGTTGGGAGAAGTGGGCTCACACCCTAGGATCCTGGAGGATAAATTAGGGTGAAAATCCATGGAAATAATATAATGGTTGAGGGTGAAAAGGTAAATTTACCACTTTTAATGAGGCAAATGGTTAGGCCATATGGGTTTCTAAACCATTATTCAACTATGCAGAAACTAAGTCACACAGTTTTCCCAATCCACTAACATAGTTTGAAAAACTATACGGCAATCGTGCAGTTTCCTCTGTCTAAGGTGGATCAACCCACATTATCTCTTGGTCCCTATACACATGGGTTTTTAACAACAATTCTCTCTTCTCCATGCCTCATGTTTATGAATCATAGTTAAATTAATCATGCGTCAACTATGATCCATTCATAGTATGACCCCTTTCCCATATTTTTTAGGTCTCAAAACCCCAGGATACTCCCAAGTCCTTCCTTACTTCTGAGAGGAATTCCATTAAAAATTTAAAATTAATTTAACCAAAATAAAATAGAAACATACCTCATCAAAGAATCAGGGTCTTACAACCTCCCCAAATTATAAAAAATCATCCTTGAGCTTCTATCCAAAGCTTCACTAAGCCTACAAGTTAAAAGTTCAGGCTACTAGGATCACATATTTGATTTCCTCTCCCATGTTTCCTCCTAAACACGACCATGATTACAAAAAACATGAACCAAAGGAATAGAATTACCTTAATGGTATTTCTCACTATGACCCCCAATACGAATCAGATGCTCCTCAAAGGATGCATTATCCTTACGATCAACATCATCAACATCAATCACATAAGAAGGGTCAAGGTGATACTTCTGAAGATGCGACACATGAAAAAAATGCATGAACCTATACAATTGTATAATATCCAACCAATACACTATTAGTATAATAATCTCTATAATCTTTAATGAACCAACATACTTGGGTTCCAACTTACCCAATTTACAAATCAGAAGGTTACCCAACCTTGGAGATACCTGAAGGAACACAGGTTCACCCACTACAAACTCAATAGGTCAATAATATCAATCATTTTATAAATTATATACATTATGGTTCATATCTATATTTTTTGAGATCGAAAAATTATAATATGTTGTCTCCTTTACAAGACTCGACCCTAGAAACCCAGATTCCCTTACTTCCATTCAACACAAGGGTGATCAACATGGCCTATTGTATAGTGCCTCATATGGTTCCATATGAATATTTTTTTGATAACTATTTTTATATGTGAAATCAATAAGAGAAAATTTATTTTACTATATTCCAACAAAATATAGGATTCATACCCTCAATATATCCTCTAACACCTAAATACTATACTCCGATTTCCTATCAGCCTGTGGGTGGAAAGATGTACTGAAAAAAAAACTATGTACGAAGAACCATCTACAACCATTTCTATATGCATGAAGTAAAACATGGATCATGATATGTATTAATACTATGTGGAACCCATGCATACACACTATCTCTCAAACATACAAGTCACCCAACTAGTTAATGGTGAATATGTCCCGAATTAGTAGGAAATGTGATACTTTTTGTCAACCGATCCAAAATCACCTATATTGATTCAATATTTCAAGTATTCCTTGGTAGAACCACAAAAAACCCATGGAAACATCATCCCACTTCCATTACAGAATGGGAAATGACTATAATATACTAAAAGACCATTTTTGGCTGGCCTTAACCTATTTACAAGTTTCCTATCACATCACAAAACCTACGATATAATTTTTTGTCCTTGGAAACCAATACTATTTAGGAATATCACAATAAATTTTGGTCAAACCAGGGTGAACAACCCACTTTGAATCATGAAACTTACACACCAAATCATCCCACATACATGTGGGCACAACAACGTGACTATGAACATGGACAACCTCATCATCATCAATAGTCCATCTAGGATGTCTCTTCCCACCATCAAGGATACACCTAAATTTTAGACCCTTCAAAACCCCATACCACCTTTCCTTAATCCAACTCAGATGTTTAGGCTCAATGGATAAAAATAACAGGGTCATCTATTCCAACCCCACAAACACTAATATGAATCTTAGTGAACAAGTCCACCACCTTCCACTTAGAACTAAAATTCTTAACTTCATGGCTCTGTGTATTAACTCAAAGCATCAGCAACATTATTTCCTTTACCCAAAGTGTAATCTCACTCAATATCAAATGCTTTTGTGTATTAAACTCATATACACTGCCAAATATTTAGATCACGCTAAGAAAAGTTATATATTAGGCTCTTATGATCGGTATAAAAAACAAAACTTTCATCTAGAAGACAATGCCACAAAAATTTGGAATTATAAACCACTGTTTCTAACTCAAGATCATTCATAGGATAGTTCTATTCATGTGGACTCAAATTCTATAATCCATGCACCACAAATATATCTCCCTACATCAAAACTACATTGATTCTGATCCCTAATTAATCACAATAAAAGGTATAATTCTCACAAGTTTGGGTAATATCATAATCATTGTAGTCGTCAAGTGCCTCTTTAAATCATAAAAGGAATTCCCATAAGCCTCAAATCACTCAAACTTTATATCATTATTGGTTAGGCCTAATTGCAGTGATTACTAGAAAGAAAAGTCCTTGATGAACCTTCAGTATCAACCCACTAAACCCAAAATGTTTCGGATATCAAAAACTTTCTTGGGTGGTTCATAATAAAAAATATCTTGGACCTTCTTAGGGTATATTGACACACCTTACTATTAGACAATGTGGAAAAAAATTGCAACTTTTCCATCTAGTAATGAAGCTTAGATAACATGAAATATAGTCGATTCTCTCTCAGTTTACTCAAAATGATGTTAAGTTGTTTGACATGATCGTCATAAGTCTTGGAGTACACTAAGATGTCATCAATAAATATTACCACAAACTGATCAAAGTAAGTGTGAAATTTTCTATTCATCAAGTCCATAAACACAACAGGATCATTCGTTAATCCAAATGACATCATGAAAAACACAAATAAGGCATACCTTCTTCTAAAATGGGTTTGTGGTGTATCATAAGGTCACACCCTTAGCTTATGATACCCTGATATCTAGTAAATATTAAAAAATACAAAATACCCCTTATTTTGTCAAAAAGGATATTGATACATAGTAGAGGATAACAATTCTTATTCATCATCTCATTAAACTTCTAGTAATCAATACACAAACACAATGTTATATTAACCTTATTAGAAAAAAAACTAAATAACCTAAAGGTGAATCACTTGGATGGATGAAACCCTTATATTATAATTCATCCATATAATTATTAATCTCCCAAATCCCTGATGGTTCTATTTAATAGGGTGGAATAGAAATTGGATCATCTCTTAGAATTAAATAAATAGTAAAGTAAATTTCTATTTAAGCTGGAAACCCTAAAAACTCCACATGAAATATGTACTGAAACAGATCCACCCCCAAAGGTAAGACAACATTATCCACTCCCCCATCATCACGAAAAAGACTCATGACCTAGTATGTGACCTCACCAACTGCCGATGAAATATTTATGAACAACCTTCCAGGATATCCCACTCTCCTAGATGAACATAAGTGTTACCCATAGGAGATGTGAAAATCACTATCCTATAATAAAAATAAATGTAGTCTTGATAGGAACCCAACAATCCCAGTCCTAATATCAATCCAAAACCTGACATCTCCACTACATACAAGTACCAAAGGAGATAATACCCACCAATCTTGAAGGTACATTATTCACAACATCAAATATACTCTGATCACATCCCTAATGGAATGTTGATCGACATAAGACCAAATATAATCTCCATCTTTATAACTAAATCTTGAAGATATAAAATAATATGAAGCTATTGTATCAAATAAGGAACTAACAAGTGCATAATATACAAGAATCATACCTCAACTAGTTGATGGTAAACCCTTGCTACCATCAGCTGTAGGATGAACTGCATGAAGCTGACCTATCCCTCTCCCTTGATCCCCAATTTGAGTCCATTATGATGTAATACTCTTGTCCATAAGAACCATGTCTACCACCCTAACTAGTATGGATGGTGGAACTCCAAATTACGGACAAATACAGGTTGTAAGATCCCCTTCTAGTGCTCCATGGTTTCCTAGGTCCTCCATCACTGCCCATCCACTAAGGTTTCCTATAGAACCTCTATAGATGTATCATCCTACAATAAGATTGAAACTCCCCTATTGGTTGAAGAAACCAACCATGCACGTGACTAGGGTTTTCACACTAATAGAAGAACCCTCTATCATTTTCTTGAGAGGCAGATCCCCTCACCTAGATACTCTTCCCACAATTGCCTTGGTAAAAATTTTAATAATGATGTTTCATGATATTAAAGGATATACCACCAGATCAGCCAACTAAAACCATCTTCCCACAAATATGGGTCACCTTCAGCTTCCCCTCAGAGATGAGATACTAATTCACCACTTCTAAAATCTATTCAAATGAAATATATTTACATGGGACATGATATAACATATAATTCCATCATTAAAAAGTTTCTCTATAGCTTATTCATCTCCTATAAAAGTCATAAAAAATGCTACATGCCAGTGAAGTAACCAATACAATCTATGACTGACATATTCACCTAGTTCAACCACATAAACTATATTGATCTCTGTTGCCTCTGGGTATCTGGTTAAAAGTGTTCTAGGAAATTCTCCCTAAATCCCTTCCAAATCATTCCAAACAACTACTCATCATGAACCTAAATATCCCACTAAAATTTCATTAGTTCTTTAACATATTGACGATAACTTGAATATCTTATCTAGTTGAGTTTGAAAGTGATCCAGAATCAACTAGAAAGATTCAATATATAATTTATCTGTCTTAATTACACCCTCTTCGATGAACATTAGAGGAAGATACAACTAAAACTCCCTGGTATAATAAAACATACTCATCATAACTCACCTAAGGTATTATTCCATAAACTAAATAAATCATTCAAAATTCACATGGAACCGATCTTCCACCCTATAAATGGGAACCAATGGGGGTTCTGTTTTCACTACTGAAGGTGCATTCTCAAAAATTACCTCTTGTATCCATAATGGTAAGGATCATCATGGTGGAATCCCTATATAATTATAAATGCATGGTTCATGTAATATAACATATGATTACACCATTATGAAAAATAGGGACCAAAACTACCCATGAACAAGCTACTCTGTATACACTATTCCAACCGATATAATTGCAACACTATCACCACCCTTAACCATCCCTATCCTGGTCCATGGAAAAATCTAGGTAAACTAAACTTTCATATTACAAACATTCAATTTTACACCATTTTAACCATGTAATTTTAAACATTTTAATTTTAATAGTTAAAATATATTCATTAGGAACTACTTATTTAAAATTTCTCAGAAATAGAATAGCATTTTCATTTCCCTAACACAAAAATAACATGATTTTCTATGTGTTCCTAATATGATTCATGTCACATAAATTCATGAGTACCTAAAATGATTCATGTATAAAAAACTAATTCCATATCAAACCATGAGTGAAATCTCAAGAAAAATAACATTGCACAATAGGTGTACCACCTGATGGGAAATAACATAAAACTGTAACCCACAAACATTTAGAAAAATAATCCCACCATGGAAACATGGGTTTCCCCACTACATGGGGGTTAGATACTCCCATACACGAGATCATTACTAAGCATCAAAATATTCTAGTCTCCCATATAAATTTTTTAAATAGTAAAGGAATAAAAAATAACCCCTTTGATACCACTTTGTAACATCCCATCCTTAGAGACACTAAACCAGTGCCCTGATCCGGTTCTCTAAATAACCTCAGGTGCACCTACCCATATGCTAGAGGTTTCCAACCAATAGTGATGGTCTAATGAAGCATGTACTGAGACTATAACATATTTACTAGAGTAAGAAAACAACCAAAATCAATATAAAAAATAACCAAAGTAATAATGATTAAGAATCATGCATCACATAACTAAATCCCAAAGTAGGTAAATTCCAGTAAACCAATATCGTAAAAACACAATGTGATAATAGTTTCAAGTTTTTAAGGAAAGATATAAATAAAAACTGAATGAAAAACCCACAAATGGTTCCCAACTATAATCCAGTCCCCTCATCCATTCTCTATCCCGAATCACAAACCAACTATATAACTTTGGATTTTTCTCTTGTCCAGACCTGAAACCATGAAATCTTCTTGTGTACCCATGGTAACCTGATCAAGGTATGAATAAAAATCAGTAGGACACTACCAACAACATATAAAGAAATATATATTCTATTAACAATGTATATAGGAGAAAAAAATGAAATGTAAAAAAGGTATAAAATGTAAAAAAAATTCACAATACTAACAGTTTTAAAAAACCCATATTGGCCCTCAGGTTCCAAGTGACACCCAATAAAATCAAACTAAACTTTTCCTATTATTTTCTTATGAACTGCATATCATAGGGGTTACATATTTTATACAAGGATCATAATTCCTTTAATCCAACTAAGGATACATAATGACATGTTTGAAAATCCTAATAAAAAATGTGGAACACCATGTCAAATATCCCAACCCATGATGCGGAACTCCATGTCCAAAATCCTAACAAAGGAGCATGGATCGCCATATCCAACCATTCCATTAATATCATACTCCATTATATTTTCCATGTTAATAAAAACAACCCATTATATCCTGATAACATACCAAACATCAATTACAACTAGTTTAATCTCATAAACCCTCAAAATTGTTAACTAATAGCTTATTTGAAAATTTTCAATGGATTAATACACACCATGTCTGTCCATAGGCTTTTTATCATATTCTTAAACACACATAATGGGATCTATGAGAGACTACACATCATTTAAATTCCAAAATTTATTAATCTTAGTCAAGGAAATTAATACACAACATGGAAACCCAATGACACACCCACATATACAAAAACAACATTAAGACTTTAGGGAAAATATTATAGACCACCTACCTTATGATTGTATAAAAAAACTCACCCAAACTTAGAACTTGATTCAAGATAAAATAAACACAAATTTAAATAAAAATAACTACCTAGAAATAACGATCATGATATTTAGAAGAAGAGAAATAACCATGGTGTATATCTTTAAGAAAACAGAAGAAAGAGGACTCATAGACTTACTTGAAGCTTAAAATCATAATAAACGAAACCTTAAAAACTATATAAATAATGGATAATGATCATTTGAAGAGTTGAAATACTGGGGATCACACCCTAGGCTAATAGAGATGAAATTATGGTGAAAATAAAGGGAAATCCGATAAAGGTCCAGAGGGAAAAGGTAAATTTCACCATTTTAATGAGGTGTATGGTTATACAACATGATTTTACAGACTATTTACCAACCATATTTCCTCCTATATACACGAGGAAACAAATTCACATGGCTTTTTTGGGCCACTTTCATAGTTTGAAAAATCATGTAGTATCCTTGCGGTCACATGTCTCCAAGGAGGATGAAGCTGCATAGTCTCCCGAGCCCCCCTCTCATGTTTTTTTAACCTTGATACTCTCTGCCCCATTCCATACAGTCTTGGGACAAAAATAGTACTAACCGTTATCAAATAATTATACATGCACAATATAACCCTTTCCCCTTAATTTTCATGTCCTAAAACCCTAGGACACTCTTGAGACCTTCCCTACTCCCAGGAGGAATTCCATTAACCATTTAAAAGGAATTTGACCAAAATTAAAATATAAACATACCTATTTATAGATTTTGGATATTATAAGAAATTTTTTTATGGTACATAGTGTGAATTACATTATAAATTATGAAAATTTTCTATCCTTGTACACATGGTACGTAATCATTGGAATGTAACCCAAAATTCTAATTACGTTATGACACATTGATCTTTTATCTCTCATTAAGCATCATTAAATTAAATAGATGGTAAATTGTATTTTAATTTTTGTTATTAAAAATTTTAAACCATTGAAAATATATTTTGCAAAATTAGTATTTTGAGTCATTATATATTTCATTTGAGTATTTCTATTTCTCTTATTCCTCTCTTTAGAAATTCATTTTTTATCTTCCTTAAACTCAAAGATTAAAGTTGGTAATTATTATTTTCTTCTTATATTAGGATTATTTTTTTATTATAGGGAATATAAAAGAAAATAATTTTATAATTAAATATAAACCCATTGATTCATATAAAGGAGAATAACTAACATCACCTACTAATAATTCAAAAGATAAGGTTGGTATTTATTATTTTAAAAATATTTTAGTATGGAGAATTCATCTTTTAAGCCTATTGGAAAGATAATTCTCATATAATAGGATTTATATGATAAGTAAATAATGAGAAAGATTATATATGAATGCATGATGAATATAAAATATAAATAAAATTAAAAAACTATCTTTTAGGATGTTTTCATATTTTATAATTGGATTACGGTTTTTATATATTATGATAACAAAATGATTTTTGATCTAGATATAAGAGTGCTTAAAAAAATTAGACTAGTTGGTGAAGAATATTTCAATTAGAATACATCAATCTATATTAGAGTGAAAAAAATTAACATTTTTAGTTTTTAGGGATAATTCAAGTAGATTACATTAGAAACCTTAAAATAATTTTAAATATTCCTTGAAGAGATATAGTTTCCTCTAGAATAAATTATAAATGTTTCAATTATAAAGTAATGTTTTGATAGTTCTGAAATGATTCTATTGAGGGAACAAAATAATTTTTTTAGATGTTTATCCAACTAATAGTAATTACAAGGATGATTAAGTATGAAAATTTAAAGATAAAAGATGTATATCTATTAAATTTTATCTTGTTGAAAAAATGTTTAATCTAAAAAATGATATTGTGGTTGAACATTTTCATATCATGTGAGAGAGGTAGGGATAAATGGGACCTGGTTTATGGAAGGTTTATCTGTATGTCACTTCAAATATTGGTCATTATTGATGAGATAAAAAAATATTCTCAAGGAATAACATTGTATATGGGATAGTATGTTTGGGTTGAGGGTTGAAAGAATGAGGCGATGCAGATCAACAAGTCTTGAGCCTCTTCATATTCCGTGGATCACACAACAAACCCAAACCATTTGAAAAAAAACTAAAAACACACAAACCCTACAATATAGATTAAAAAGGAGTAAAAATAATCACATACCTTGGTTTTTTATAGTGTCTATTCATCTAAGAATGTAACGACCCAAAATTTTATAAATAAAATTACCCATATTATTTAATTAAATTTCTTACTATATATTATGGTTTTAGAAGACACATGAACTTCATTGGTTTTATTATGACCTATCAGATTTAAAAGATAATTAGGAATCAAAACCATTGATAATATAGTTGTTGAATAGTGATCATATGATTAGTATAAATATAGGGTTTCAACAAATCCAATTGATAGAGACAAAAGATGTAATAGACTCAACCAGTAGGATCGTACCCTATGAATCCCATTTATTGAAGTTTCAAAGAGAGATAACATCAGTGAGGTTTTCCATTGATCAATAGAAAGACGAGTTCCAACAACTTAAGCATGATAAAAACTATCTGTGGGAGATTTTTAATCTCATTAAGATCACGACCCAAATCTTGTACACCGAACCACCCCATGAAAATATCACTATCGTGCACCTTACCCATAATGAATTTTCTACAACATTAAAGGGACATGTATCAATACCATAATAATATGAAAAGTTATGTTGTTTTTTAAAAATAATAATGTTTATTTTTCTTTCTCATTTTTACTTTATAAATGTTTTTTATATAATAAAACACAAATTGTATTTTTAATTAAATTTAAATTAATATTCTTATTTTGATGAATTAATGGTTTTATGAAATAAATAATATCAAAATAAAATATTATTATTAAATAATATTTATATAAAATATTTTTATTAAATAATATTTATTAAATATAATTGATCATATAATTTTTATTAAGCCAAATATAATTTTTATAAGGGTTGAAAAACTATTATTGTCAAAAAACCTAACATTTCCCAATAAGTGTCGATTATTATTTTAAAAGTGAAAATAAACATATTTAAAAAATGATTTTGATAAAATGAATATTATTTTTGGAATTATAATGTCAAAATTATCCAATGGAAAATTTTACCTAAATTTTTGAGACATTTGATTTTTTTGGTAAAAATTAAATACCCTATAAGTATAATGTGTGTATTATGACATCATAATGACCCAAATGTGATGTAATAAATAATATAAAGGGTATAAATGACCAAATATATATTTTATATTCAAAATTATATAATTTTATGTTTATTTGATTAAATTTATAAATACTTTATGAATCCTAAAAAACTAATAATATATTTTTAAGGTTTTAAAACCATTTCTTAAAGATCATAACTCACCTCCACATCACCAAGGGTGATATTTTAATAAGTTCAGACCTTGGTCTAATAAAATAATTAAAACCACCCCTATCTTGATTAAAAATGGTAAAAAACAATTGGAAAGTTGTTGGTTTTGGTAATTTTATTATATGGAGTCCAAAAACTAAGTTTGAGAAATAATAAAGAACTCCCCTCACTATTAGAAAATAGATATATAGCCACAAACCTATTTCTAAAATTTATTAAAACCATGTAAATAATCTATCTAATTTTGTAGTTAAATATAAAACCATGTATATACACCTTTTCACTTTCACGATCAAGCCCCCCACCTAACTTTCCTTGCACGATCGAGCACCCCCACCCCCTTCCCCTTCACGAACGAGAACCCCATTTATGTTTCATGATCAAGCTGCACCCGATCCTCCACATATCTCTCCTAGCCAGCACTCATGATCAACCTCCCCATCCTCCAGTGTTATCTACTGATTAGTGATCATGACTAAGAACCCCCATTCTCTATAAACATGGTCCTGGCTAGTGCTTACCCTCTTCTAGATCAAGCTCCCCACCCTCAAAATGATCAAACCACCCTTTCTCTACCACCTTCCCTTGTGATGAACCTGATCAGATCCATGCTCTCATAGCATTGACTCACACAAAGGAACCCTACCCGCTCCCTCAATTTCTGCTCTTGCAACATCGACTGATGAAAACTAACCCTACCCTCTTCAGATCTATCAAAGGAACCATACCTACTCTCTACTCTCACAGGTGAACCCTTTAAGATATGGGAATGAACCTTCTGGCACACTACTATCAAGATTAACCGATTCCTTCTAGTTAAGAACAATGCTTATTTCCCTTTGAATGAAATGAAAAAAAAAATTTATTTCACCTTTGGTTGGTGGATTTATATTTATTTATCCATTACATTCGAAGCCCGAGGTAGATACTGAGTAGATATCTCTTCATCATTTCCTCACATTTCCCTTCTTCATAGAAACTAGCTTTTCCAACTGTGAAGCATTAAGGATAATTTGGTCTTCATTCCAAAAATTTATGCAACATAGTAGACTGATTACTATAGGTGAGTTCCCTTTTTTTCTTCCCTTTTACTACTATTTAATTTTTCATTTAATAAAAAAAATTATATTCTTATTCCTAATGCATACTGTATATTTGGATTTTGTATATTTAGTACACTCAGTGTATTCAAACTACATATGTTTTTATATGAATTCTACATATGTTTTATATGAATTATGAATACCAACTATAGGAATATTCCATATTCATCTATGAAAATATCTATCTTTTAACAGTTACCAATATCATAATGCATCCTCATTATCCATTCATTTATTTTTTTCAAAATTAAACAAATGATGATATATATTTTAATATCAATATTCAATTACTCATATAAGTTTCTTTTTTACTAATATGTTATATGTTAACTAATTTTATATCATGATTGTGTTACATCCCTTATCACACTACAACTAGTTCCCATATAATAGATTCATATATATAATTTTTAAATTTTTAATTACCATAATGTTTTTAGAAAATAAACCAAATTATAATTATCCAAAATGGATCCAAACAATAATTTCATCTAAAATATATAAAATAATTATTTTAGGATCAAATAATTTGTGTAATAAGAGTATTACTTCAATGGATTCAAATGGAGTAACACCTATATCATATGATAATTAATTTTCTATAATTACAAATTTTATTTTTTCTTGGATTTTAGAAAATAGTGACAGTTAATTTGATCCTTTGTGTTTGTGGGTTTAGGTGGAAAATATTTCTATTTTTCTATTTTTCTATAACATCACTTTTTATTATTTCTTATACTATTGTTTTTTATGATTTACTCTCATTATTATAAGATGATTATTTTACCATGGTTTTATAGGATGGTTATTGTTGTGTTCTAATTTGGCGTGAAGGTAATATTTAATAGTTATGGAACTTCCTCAATGGAATAGAACTAGTGGATGACTCAGGTAAGTCCATATATATGTTATGTTTACATTTAGAGTGTATTTTATTATGAGAATTTATTGAATATCTTTTAATTTTGGCACCAAGTATCACCTTTATGTATTTCGGGGGACTGCCTATTATCATACCATAGAGTATTTAATCAAAAGGGGCAGATAAGTTATTGTAAATACTACGGGGGGGGGGGGGGGGGGTTGAATTAGTGATTTAAAAATTTTCAATAACACGTATTCCCTTATTATTATTCAGATGTAATATCATTAACCAAATTATTTTTGAATAGAAATTTATAACACAACATGTTTGTTAACAAGGTTTTCCTTGCTAAGGACGACTAAGTCCTTAGTGCATGGTGGTTCTTATCCCACTCACACATAACTATAAATTTATTACTATGTTATATCTACTAATAAAGTTATGAACTTGAACCTTCTACAAGTAAATACCACCAACTAGAAATTTGTAAATTATTTCTTGTTAAATATAATCAATAAGAAACATTTTAAGATAAATCAATAATAAAAATCATGAGATTATTCCTTTTCTCCCAATAGTTTTCAATAAGTGATTTAAGTACTCAAAATATCTCCACACATAAATAAAACAACTTTAAAACCACTCCTTTAATTTTATCATTTACTCTCTTAATATTTACAAGCTATATGAATATTATTTCCTTACTTCTTATCACTTTAGTTTTCCTAATGTCACCCCTATACCCACTTTTAGATTATGATTGTATTATGATACTGTAAATTAAATACAATAATTTGAAATATTTCTATCCCCAACACATCATCCATAGTTTTCTTGTAGTAATTCAAAACTATTTTTTATCTCAATATTCCTTTCATTCAGTTGATACCTAAAAAAGTTCTTCACTTATTCTTATTGATGTAATCCCCTCCCACTATTCTCTTTCCAAGGACTAGGAAGAGACATGTTATACCGAAATTATATTCTTTTTGTAAATTTACACCACAAAACCAATAATATCCCTGAAATATTGTTCTTTGGTATTTTTTTCTTTATAAAATTAAATCTCCTCTCATTCTTAGGTCGGTGTTAATATGTTTTTAAAAAACCTTATTTTGTTCTATTTCTCTATATATCTCATATCAATACATAAATTTTCTCAAAATTTTTATCCTTCAATATGTGAGAAGATTAGGAATTATCAATTGTTTTTCTGGTGGAAACAAATTTACATTTTCCCCTAAAACCATGAGAGATCAAGAATTCTACAATGAGATATCAATAGTAATTTTAATTTCATATTCATAAACCTGAACATCAAAATTGATAGATTTATTTTAATTTGATCATTATCATATACCTCTAATAGACTTTACAATTCTACATTTTTCTTTCTCTTTCACATTTTTCAGATAAAAAATGATATACTTCAAGATATAAGAAACCTTATCCCCACTGGACAAAAACACATCTTTTGAAAATACTGTCTCATACAAGATAATGAAAATCTGTATCACCAATGTATAAACACATGTTAGTTGAGTGACATGTGACATACTGATATGCTTATATTAATGAAACGTGTCTTGTTTGTCCAAATTAGTTAGTCAATTTTAGAGAATTTATAACATATGATATGTTATATATTATATTAAAATTTTCTATGTCTATTTTTACTCAATTCATTAAAAAAATATATTATTAATGAATTAAAATGATTTATAAAGATATATCCTATGTTGGACACTTTCATTTGAAGATATGAGTTTGATTGATTGTAATACCTCTATAACCCTTTTTAGTTTGAGTATAATGATATTTTTCTATTGAATACCATTTTCATACAATTATTGACTACGAAAATATAAATTTTTTAAATTATAAAAAGTAATGTAGTGTTATACAACATTTCATAAAATTAGGGTAAATTTTGGTACAATGTTTTCTTCCAATGTTTAAGTGAGTTGATATGAAAAAGAGTTAGAATCATTTCATAGTGATTTAAATTATTTGAATAAAACCTATGATTCATACGTTAAAGTGGTATATTATTGTAAATATACAGTAATGTATAAGTCATGATGTAGTAAAATCCATTATGTTGTGTTTTTTGTTATCTGGTGATTCATGATACCACTATGTGGTGTATGTATTGAATGACATTGGATATCATTTAAAAAAAGACTTTATTAGTGATCATGTTATTTAGTATTTGGATGTAAATATAAATCTGAATATTCTTTGTTCTTTGTTGGTTATGGATTCATGTATCATTTATCAGGTATAATTGATTCACTGATCACATATATATAAGAAGTTGTTATATCTCACTTATTTCCCCATTATTTCCATATATGTGATTTATTATGATAAGGATGGTTCTATCCACCACAGTCAAATTCAAATAGTTTGAAATCATATTCAGGTAATGTTTATTCTATTTTTATTCTTTGGACTAATTTTAATCAGGATTTTTGTGGTTTTTTGGGTTCCCTATTTTTTTGTAGTGAATTTTGGATCTCGTTGAGGTGGCTTTGAGCTACTATTGTCAAAGGTGACTTATATATGTATTCATAGGTTCGTGTATATATATATATATATATATAAATCTCCACTTTATATATATTCACTCATGGAATTGGGGTGAGGTGTTCTTATATATAGATATGAAAAATGTATACATGTGTAAGTGTAAAGGGCAATATGCAAGAATAAACACATATCTATCAACCCCCTTGTGCATATTTCTCTATGTGAATATGTACATAAGGTATACATATCTTTATATATATGTGAAGGTGTATATGCATGCAAGTAGGAAAAAGGAATATTTGAGTTGTCATTATCAAAATAAGTGCTCCTTGATGTTGAGGTAAGTTCCCTATTCCCAACCCTTTAATTTGAATTCCATAATTTCTTGATTATTTTAAAAACTTATTTCTAGACATTCTTGATTGTTTTAAAATTATTTTTTCTAATAACCACTTGTTTTGTTAAGGAATAATTTTGGAAGAATATAAAGTTTCTATGTTTATCTCCTAGTAAAATGAAACTATGATGAAATTTTATTAGATGATTTGAATCTACATCAACCTTGTCAAATAGAACAATTACCACCCAACCATAAGGGAAAAAATTGATTTTTATTGATCTATGTGAGAAATGATACATGTATCTCAACATATATCAATTCAAGTTTACTTTCTCCACTTTTATTATAAAATAAATAAAATACGTGTCGTGAAACAATAATTTTTCAAAATCCCTTTCCCTATGATAAATCCATGAAAAAATTAACATAACAAGGAACTTATATTCTAGTTCCAGGTCTTTTATGAGAATCTTCATGATTGTATGGGATTCTAATGGATTGAGTATAACATTCTCTTTAATAAAAAAAATCAACATTTTATATCTTAGGGATAAACATGAATCTCCCTTCATGTGGTTAGTAGAAAATTTCCGCCAACTCAATTGTAAAAAATGAAATTTACTTAACATTATATATGAAAATATCCTCATTTTGAGAAAACATGAATTGATCATTCTCATAAAAATCTAAAATTTAAATAAAATCTCTATTTTATTTTCATTAAACAGAAACAAACTTCCTTAAAATCTTGATACTTTATTTAGTAACATCACTATGATATTTAACAAGATAAAATTGACTAACTTACCATAAATAATTAACCACTTAGTACTTAAGTAATTAGTTTTCTTTGAACTTATTTAAGAACCTTCATCAGTTCTCTTTGATTTATCTATACTCAATTAAAAGTTCAATGTTCAAGTGATCAAGGAATAGGGTTCAAAAGGTTTATAATTGAGTGAGAAGTATAATTAACTATGGTGTTTCCTCACTATCTATCCTCTAATTTCATAAAATTAAATCTCCTTCTAGAATAAATAATATAATCTTGAAATAATGAGATTACTGATAGATAAGCTCTCAATTGAGAATGATACAATGACTGTTAAAGAATGACTAGTGAGGGGAATAATTTAGTGTCTTAGTGAGAATGGGTTAGTAATTATCCTATGGGTGGGACGAGAGATTGTTTTATTGATGGGATCATTAATATTCCTAGGTGAATGAGATTGTTTTGTGAATATACCATCATCTTGTAACCACTATATAAGTAGTAATGAATTGATGATATTAAGAGTGGTACAAAGATGAAAATTGGTCTGTTCTATAGTCCATATAATTTCCAAGGATGAGAAGGAAATGAGTCTGTTTTAATAGGCATGGAATTCAAATAGATCTTATGGAAAAAAGTGTGATATATTCCCATGTATGAAGTGGGATACCTAATCTATTCACTTTACTATGTATTATATATTAGGCCATGGTATATAAGGGTTACCCAATGTTGATTAGTGAGTGATAGGTTATATTATTATTATTAATGTATTCCATGATAGGTTGACATGTACTAAATATATGTTAGTCAGGATACATGCGTTCTGGATTTTCCAAATACTAGTAGAGTACTAGGATTGGGTTCTATATGCCATATTTTATTTTGATTATTGTCTTAATCGTGTTGTTATACAACATTATTTTGAGATTATGTAGATCTTATGATGGTGATTCACATACTTGAAACCAAATGGGAAACTAAGCGGACACAATGTATTTCCTTTGGGGTATTTTCCACGATCCATCGCCTATATATTTATCCATAAAGAGGATTGGATAAACCAATATTATGTTGGGTCTTAGTGTAAGTTTATAGATTAGATAAAAAGGTTGTGTAACTAATAATACATTCTAGTCTATCAATTATATTGACTTGTTTTTGTTATAATGAATCATTTCTACAAAAATTATTGAATATAAAAATATTGAAATTATAAATCCTTTACAGTATATGGATTAGATTGACCAGTTCTATTAAAAATAATCATTGCTATTATATTTCTTTTTATAGATTTATTGTGTCACAAGGACTCCATAATATTATATAAATAGGATAAACTAGTTTTTTAACCATTACCTCATTTTATTCTATGAAATATTGTAACACCTCAAGCTTCCACGGTACGCTTCTCTTTGAATAATACAGTAGCGTGTGTTGTATGCAACATCGATTTCTAACACACACCACAACCAATCAAACTAGCCGTTATGAATAGTAATACCCAATTTTTGAAATTTTATAAATTTTATCTCTCAAAATTGACTTCATTTTTGTATTCTAAATATTTAAATTATCCTGGGGTAAAATTTTGGAACTTTTCGGATAACATTTATATTTTGTTGAATAGTGAAAATTACTAAATTTTAATTAAAAACAAATTTTTTAATCGAAATAATTAATAGTGATAAATTATGAATTTTAGTGATTTTAAAGTATATTTAGAATATATTTTTACCATTTAATACAATTTTGGTCATTGGACATAATTTCACAATTAAACAAGACAGGAACAAGTGTCAATATTTTGATAGTTATTATCTCTTAAAAACACGCTTTTTGTTTTAACAACGGGAATTAATTTTAAATTAATTTCTGCCACTTATGTGTTTTAAATTTGGTAAAATGGATTCCATATTTGGAATCAGGATTTCCAAATTGTGTAAATAGGTAATTTTTATTTTTAGACATTTTAAATAATTACTTCGGTAAATATTTTATTTACCGTGGTTAAAGGGTAAATCCGGTAAATAAGGGTAAAAAAATAATATTATAATAACAATAAATTACCCTAAAACGTGTCCTAACCATATTTGTTGATACATGTCTGACCATGGGCATATTTGGGTCTATTTTAGGACCCCATGGAGCCACTTGTAAGTGATAATGACACTTTATATTAATTAAGTTAAAATAAATAGAAAAATGACATAAGCATATTTCTTTTAGAAAAACAATTTTTCAATAGGGTTATATATGTTGTATTTTTGACTATAAATATTCATTAGAAAGATAAATTTTTTTTATACATAATGGTATTTTATTTATAATTTTTAAACATTTAATAATTAATATTATTTATAACACAATAATGATGCAGTATTTTCCTTATTAATGGAAGAATCAAATAATTGGTATTATAAATGTTAAAATTAATATAATTTGAAAGTTTTGATGACATCCATGAATTTTATTGATTAATATGACATTACAGTATTGCATAAATGAATTTTTTTTTTCGAATTAATAAACTTTTAACGACTTTAACAAAAATCAATTATTGAATAGTGTCAAAATTCACGTAAAAGATTTTTTTTTAAAAATATAATATTATTAATTGATATTAAATTCATAAAAATATATGGTTCATCCAAGAGACTTATATCATGATAGGTGTATCATTAAAGTACCACTTGGGGGTCTCTTGGATGTATATAGTAAGTTTATTAAATATATAATATAAAAATACAAAGTGACATGGTAAATGTTAAACTAATTAACTAAGAGTTAAAACTAAAATATAAGGTTAATATAGTAACCCAAACCCATATAAAACATATTGGTTGAATTGTTTTTGACCTATCCCCACCTTAACCTTTAAATAATCCACTTTTTAGCCATTAGAAACCGAATATTAATTTCTTATAAAATAATATTTCTAGCTTTTCCAAAGGTGCTCCTCACCACTCTTATAAAAGGGAACTCCCCATTCTCACTAATTCACACATTAAAAGCCTTTTGGCTTGGCCAAAACCTGCCTAAATACTCTCTCAACTTCCCTAACTTCAACCTAGAGGCCTTATATTGATCAGAAAGCCAACCTAAGGAGCCCTTTTGATCAAATCAAAAGGAAGAACACGAAGAAGAGGTAATGTTTTCACCACCCTCTTTTAAGTTCCTTTCTTCTTCAAATTCTTCTTTCTTTGTTATTAACATTCTAAAATAATAACTCCAGTATCTTATATATTATTTTATGTTATTATAAATATGGTACAACCATATTCAGTATTATATCCATCCTTTTAATGACATGTCACCATACGTGCGTACGTACGGCTTACCATCTCCACGTCGTGGTGTAATTGTTATTCAATAAATTATTATTTGGATGGGTATAATAATGATGTATAATTCATGTAAATAATAAATATAACATGATAATGATTCTGTATATATGATATACCACCCAATTATATATTATTTTAATATCAAAAGAATGATATTGTCGCTCGTGCGTACATACAGACTACCGTCTCCATGAACGCGGTGAGATTCATTCTCCATCGTATCCATTCAAGTATAATTATCATTTGATGATTATAAATAATTTTTAAGGACTTGATATCATTATGGATATGAATAATATAAAACCTATCCATAACAAACACGTCTTATGTAACAAAACATATACGAGTAAGTTAACACCCGAAACGACGATAATACTAAGATATTATTAACAAAGCAATGTTAAAAGATCATATATGATATCATATTAATGTATATGATTATTTTATAATTTAATAACAATTATTTCACCATTATACAGGAGGTTAACCTACCCCTAACCAAGGAAAAGTACAAGGTAAGGTTTTATTTCACAATCTCTTCATTATCCGAGGTTGTTTATATGTAATAATCTACTGGGACTTCTTTATCATCCACATCCATGTTTCTTAAAAATGTATTTCAAAATTTTTATAATATTTACTATAATATGGGTGAAAGTCATTTATTCCCTTTTTTGACTTTTTATAGGAGGTTTATAAAGGAATATTTATATCGTTTTCTAAACAAGGTCCTTTTTAGCCTTTTCGACAGAATTAGGGTAAGAATGTCTTTTTTAACTTATGCGGCGGGTGCGGCTATTTTCCACTGTTATAAAATCTTAGAAGCTTACCTTACAAAATTATAAGAGTATTTTCAAAGTAAATGTTTTATTTTATAATTATGTGACTTTTAAATGACTTAAAAAAAGAGATATTTCTCTCAAATAGTTTTGATTTCATCTATGTCAACATCCTTTGATGAATTTTAAGCTTATTTGAAGTTGATTTATTATGATAAAAAACTTCCATATTGTATTGAAGTTTTTTCTGATATGTTTGAATGTGGATGTGTTATTTTTATACCATTCAGGGTTTATGGAGAAAGTATTGACATTTCGTATGCTAGTTTTAATACGAATGTTTATGTTATGTTTAAACCTGTTCATATGATGAATGCATTGGACTTAATAAGTGACGGGTGGATCCCGCTATAGCTCCTTTATGAATCGGTAGGTCTCATGAGACAAACTAGTGTCTTGGCACAAGGCCTTGAAAAAATCTTACTTGTATTCTTGGGATGAGGCCTTGACTATGTGGTTATGATAGTCTGCCTTATGCATTCCATCATTATGAAAGTGGTTATTGATATTGCATGTGATTATTCGACTAGTAGAATATCCATGTGAATAATTCTATGGAATTATTTCATTTTATTTATGCCATATTATGCTGAAGTTCAAGTTTTAAAAGGCTTTTGTTTTAGTTATACATTGCCTTAAATGTTTATGCTTATTTATGAAAGATTCCTTTATATTGTTATCCTTACTGGGCATTTGAGCTCACCCCTTTCTATGTTTTATTTTTCCCAGGATGTGAAGAAGTATTTTATGAATAACCTGTAGGGATAGTATGAGGGGATAAGAGTGTGGACTATGGATACTATATTGTTGTAGTTTTCATTTTATGATGTAATGTAAACTTTATGAACGTATCTAGTTATTCCAAGGATACTAAACTAATCGGTCTTTCGAGACTTTATCTTTCTTGTGATCATGCCAATGTTATGTAATAATGCACCGACTCTGGGTAACTAGGTTTGGGGCGTTATAGATGGTATCAGAGGAATTTTAGTACAAACCTTGGAAGCTAGATTTAGATTAACTCTGATTAGAGCACATAGACCTAAGATGGACTTTGAGGATTAATATAGAATAACTTCCTAGAGTTTTGGTATTTTAGAGATTTTGTGAGTTTTCCATGGAATACATCGCTGTCTGGATATGAGTAGGTAGAGGCAGCTCTAGCACAGATGTACCTAGGGGTAAAAACTGAAAACACCGCTTTGAGCTAGACTTGAACGGGAACTGGTGCATGACAACGGCCCTTACTGCACTCTTGGTTACTACAACCCTGGGGGATATGCTTAGGATAACTCTCATTTTATTTAAAAATAATTACGAATGGTTTATGAGTATATACTTCCTCAAAGAAAACATTTTTATGATTATAGATTATATCCATAAATAGTTCAATTTATGTTAAGTGTTTTATAAGTATGGAATTATGTATTTTGATTCATAAACCGATCTAATTTATGACATTGTTTAGAAATGGTGCCTAGTGGAAGAAATGGAAACCATATCAATGCATGCACTAAATGTAGGTATTTCCCTCCTAATAAAGATAATTATAGTGGAGCTGGTGATACAATTGGTGCTAATTAGCTAATCACCATACTGAGACAACTCACTCAGGTTATGAATAATAACCTTACTCGTATGGAGCACCCTGATCCGTAGTGTGGAGGATCAATGTTAGATCACTTCATGAGGCAACAAACACAAACGTTCAATGGGAGTAAAAATCCCATAGTAGATGAGCAATGGATAAATTCCATAGAGAAAATATTTCAGGCTTTGGGGAGTAGTGAAAGGGAAAAAGTTATCATGGCAGTTTACCCCCTCACTGGAGATGCTGATCAATGGTGGTCATTGATTCAAAACATGAAGGAAGATGATTAAGTATCAAATATGGAATGGAGGGAGTTCGAAGATCTGTTTTTAGAAAAATAATTTTCTCATGGCCATCGAGAAGATATGGAAAGACAATTTCTGAGTCTGAGACAAAAAGAGGATGAGAATGTTGCAAATTATGAGGCTAAGTTTTCAAGGTTAGCAAGGTATACTGGAGATTATATATGTAACCCAAGAAGTAAGATTGATCATTTCTTTGATTGGTTAAAACCATTTCTCTGTCGAGCATTAGTCTCACAATCCTTCTCGTCATACGAAGACATTTTCTCATGTGCTATCAAGACAGAAAAATAATTCTCTATGCCTTATGACTTTAAAGCAAAGCAAGAGAAGAAGAAATCTGCTCATCAATCTAGGAATGAAAATAAGGGGAAGAAGGGAAAAGTTGAATATCCATCCTGTAGTAAATGTGGGAAGAAACACCCTGGTACTTTCTTAAAAGGAATGAAAGTCTGTTACAAGTGTGGTGAAAAAGGCCACAAAGATTGTGATTGCAAGGGGAAGAAGGAAGCTACCGATGTCCAATGCTACAATTACAAGGAGATGGGACATTATGCAAATGAATTTCCTAAGCATCAGGGAAACTTACCTTAGAAAAGGCCAAGGGATCAAGGCCAAGCTTATGCTATAACTACTGCTGAGGTAGAAGCCCTGAAAGATGTGGTGGCAGGTAATTTAATGGTTTCCTCAAGTTTAGAAAATGCATTATTTGATTTTGGATCATCGCATTGATTCATATCTTCCCAATTTTCTAACAAAATTAGATATTTCCAATTTGATTTAACAAGGGAGTTGTCAGTTAAAACTCATAAGGGAAGTATCTTTGCAACAATGTTTTGTGAATCAGTCCCCATTTGAGCACATAAATGTTCTTTATTCGCTGATCTCATCATCATACCTATTATTGAGTTTGATATAATCCTCGGTATGGATTAGTTTTCATAACATGATGCAAAGATTTATTGTAAGAAGTAGGAGGTTACGATTTTTGTTAATGATGATAAAGAACACCTTATCTTTAGAGCAGAATCGTCACCACCTAATTCTTATCTAAATCCACCCCCAGTAGCTCAACAAAATTCAATTATTGGGGAGGAAGATAATGAAATGACTTTGGGTGAGGAAAGGAATGTTAAAATAGAGGATGTACCTATTGTGAAAGAATATGTAGATGTGTTTTCGGAAGATTTACCTGGACATCCTCTAGAACGAGAAGTTGAGTTTTCCATTGATTTCATTCCTGGATCAAGGCCTATGTCAAAGGCCCCTTATAGAATGGCCACTGTAGAATTAGTTGAACTAAAGAAACAACTAGAGGAACTGAGTAATAAGGGACTCATTCACCCTAGTATTTCTCCATGGGGAGCCCCTGTTGTTTTTGTTAAAAAGAAAGATGGATCTATGAGGTTATGTATCGACTACAGGGAGATCAATGCTATAACAATAAAGAACAAGTATCCCCTACCTTTCATTGTTGATTTATTTGACCAACTACAAGGAGCTCAATACTTTTCAAAGATTGAACTTCTATATGGATACCATCAGTTGTGTGGGAAGAAGGAAGACATTCCAAAGACAACATTTCGAACAAGGTACGGGCATTACGAGTTTACGGTAATGCCTTTTGGGCTGACTAATGGACCCTTTGTATTCATGGATCTAATGAATAGAGTTTTCAAGGAATATCTCAATGATTTTTTGGTGGTATTTATTGATGATATCTTGGTACACTCCAAAAGATACGAAGATCATCAAAATCACTTGCGCATTATCCCGAAGACTCTGAGAAGACATGAATTATATGAGAAGTTTAGCAAGTGTGAATTCTGGATTCAGGAGATTTATTTTCTTGGCCATATTGTCTCTAAAGATGGAATCTCTGTTGATCTTTCTAAGACCAAGGAAATCTAAGAATGGAAAAAACCTACGAGTATAACTGAGGTATGCAGTTTTATAGGTTTAGCAGGTTATTATCGACGTTTCGTCCAGAATTTATCTCGATTGGCTAACCCATTAAAAAAGCTCACATGTAAGGGGGTTAAATTTGTTTGGACAAAAGAGTGTGAAGAATGTTTTGAAGAACTGAATAGAAGATTAGTGAATGATCCTATATTGACTCTACCATCGGGGAATGATGGGTTTGTTTTTTATAGTGATGCATCGAGGAAAGGACTTGGTTGTGTCATAATGCAGAATGATAGGGTTATTGCCTATGCATCATGACAATTGAAAACTCACGAGAAAAACTATCCTACTCATGATCTCGAGTTAGAAGCTGTGATATTTTCATTGAAGATACAGATACACTACCACTATGGTGAAAAATGTGAGATTTATACTGATCATAAGAGTCTGAAGTATATTTTCTCACAAAAATAACTCAACATGAGGTAAAGGAGATGGCTAGAATTACTCAAGGATTATGATTGTACGATACACTACCACCCAGGGAAGGAAAATAAGGTGGAAGATGCTTTGAGTAGAAAATATCATGGAGTTTTTAACAATATGAGAATTGAAAGGTATCCAATTTTCATGGATCTAGTGAAGATGGACATAGGAATAACCATGGAAGGTGAAACATCAGTGCTTTTTTAAATGGTTTCCAAACAGTCTTTATAAGAAAGGATTAATATTTCTCAAACTGATGATAAAGAATTTCAAAAGAAGATTAAAGTTGTGAATGATGGGAGATCGAGAGACTTTGTGTATGGAGAAGGAATTTTGAAATTCGGGAATAGAATTTGTGTTCCCAATATACCTGATTTAAAAAGGGAATTGTTAGATGATTCTCATAGTTCCAATTTCTCTATACACCCTGGGAGCATAAAAATGTATAGAGATTTAAAGGAACATTTTTGGTGGGACAACATGAAGAGGGAGATTGCTGATTTTGTATCAAGATGTATGGTTTGTCAACAAGTGAAAGCTGGAAGGAAACATCCTGGAGGAGTCATGCAATATCTTCCCATACCTGAGTAGAAATGGGATAATATCACTATGGACTTTGTCATGGGACTACCAAAGACTCCTAGAAAGAACAATGCAATATGGGTTGTTATTGATCGTCTTACCAAGTCAGTACATTTTCTTGCTATAAGGGAAGATTTACCACTTTAATATCTAGTAAGACTATATATCAATGAATTTGTGGGACTACATGGAGTACTCGTATTGATTGTGTCGGATCTAGATCCCCGTTTTACATCAAGATTCTGGAAGAGTCTTCAGAAGGCCTTGGATACTGAACTTCATTTGAGAACTGTTTACCACCCTCAAACAGATGTACAATCGGAACAGACTATTCAAACCTAGAAGACATGTTGAGATCTTGATAACTTAACTTTCAGGGTATGTGGGATCAATATTTACCTCTGTTAGAATTTTTCTACAGCAATAGCTTCCATTTAAGTATTCAGATGGCACCATATGAAGCGTTATACAGAAAGAGATGTCTCACACCAACCTGTTGGGATGAAGTTGGCAAAAGAAAACTTGTTGGCCCCGAACTGGTGGAGGAAGCGATAGAAAAGGTGGAGGTAATCAAAAACCACATCAAAATAGCTCAAAGTAGGCAGAAGAGCTATGCTGACAACTGAAGAAAGGATTTGGAATTTCAAGTGGGAGATCATGTTTTCTTGAAGGTATCTCTATGGAAGGGAGTTATACATTTTGGAAAGAAAGGTAAATTGAGTCCCAGGTACATCGGTCCTTTCAAAATTCTAGAATGAATTGGGGCTGTAGCTTACCGTTTGGAAATGCCACCAAATCTCTCCAAAGTTCACGATGTGTTCCACATATCACTGTTGAGAAAATACATGCCT
This sequence comes from Viscum album, assembly GCA_963277665.1. Classification (NCBI taxonomy): domain Eukaryota; kingdom Viridiplantae; phylum Streptophyta; class Magnoliopsida; order Santalales; family Viscaceae; genus Viscum; species Viscum album. Next base: position 1,073,123,298 of record OY728157.1, on the reverse strand, counting down.
GACCCAACGCATGTACTCACCTATGAGGAATTAGAACTGGAACCCAATCTGTCTTATTGCTAAGATCCCATCAGGGTTCTTGATACAGGAGAACAAGTGCTGAGAAACCGGACGACTTGTCTGGTAAAAGTTCTATGGAGAAACCATAAGATAGAAGAGGCAACGTGGGAACCCGATGAACTTATGATGAAGAACCACCTGAGTCTTTTTAAGCAATAATATTCTTAAAATTTAGAGGACGAAATTATTTGAAGTAGGGGAGAATGTAACACCCCAAGCTTTCACAATATGCTTCTCTTTGAATAATATAGTAGCGTGTGTTGTACGCAACTTCGAGTTCTAACACACACCACAACCAATCAAAGTAGCCGTTATGAATAGTAATACCCACTTTTTAAAATTTTATAAATTTTATCTCTCAAAATTGACTTCATTTTTGGATTCGGAATATCGAAATTAGCCTGAGGTAAAATTTTGGAACTTTTCGGATAACATTTATATTTTGATGAATAGTGAAAATTAAAAATTTTTAATTAAAAACAACTTTTTTAATCGAAATAATTAATAGTGATAAATTATGAATTTGAGTAATTTTAAAGTATATTTATAATATATTTTTACCATTTAATACAATGTTGGTCATTGGACATAATTTCACAATTAAACCGAACATGAACAAGTGTCAATCTTTTGATAGTTATTATCTCTTAAAAACACGCTTTTTGTTTTAACAACGGGAATTAATTTTAAATTAATTTCTGACACTTTTGTGTTTTGAATTTGGAAAAATGGATCCCAAATTTGGAATCAGGATGTCCAAATTGTGTAAATAGGTAACTTTTATTTTTATTCATTTGGAATAATTACTTCGGTAAATATTTTATTTACCATGGTTAAAGGGTAAATCTGGTAAATAAGGGTAAAAAAATAATATAATAATAATAATAAATTACACTAAAACGTGTCCTAAACTTATTGGCTGATACATGTCCGACCATGGGCATATTTGGGTGGATTTTGGGACCCCATGGAGCTACTTGTAAGTGATAATGACACTTTATATTAATTAAGTTAAAATAAATACAAAAATGACAAAAGCATATATATTTTAGAAAAAAAACATTTATGTAGGGTTATATATGTTGGATTTTAGACTATAAATATTAATTAGAAATTTAAATTTTTTTCCTACATAATGGTATTTTTTTTATAATTTTTAGATATTTAATAATTAATATTATTTATGACACAATAACGATGCAGTATTTTCCTTATTAATGAAAGAATCAAATAATTGGTATTATAAATGTTAAAATTAATATAAATGAAAGTTCTGATGACATCCACGAATTTTATTTCTTAATATGACATTATAGTATTTCTTAAATGAATTTGTTTAGAATTAATAAAGTTGTTAAGACTTTAAAAAAATCAATTATTGAATAGTGTCAAAATTCACATAAAAGAGTTTTTAAAACAAATATTATATTATTAATTGATATTAAATTCCTCAAAATCTAAGGTTCATCCAAGAGACTTATATAAAGATAGGTGTATCATTAATAGACCACTTGGGGGTCTCTTGGATGTATATAGTATGTTTATTAACTATATAATATAAAAATACAAAGTGACATGGTAAATGTTAAACTAATTAACTAAGAGTTAAAACTAAAAGATAAGGTTAATATAGTAACCAAAACCTATCTAAAACCTATTTTTTGAATGGTTTTAGACCTATCCCCACCTTAACCTTTAAATAATTTACTTTGGAGCCATTAGAAACCGAATATGAATTTATTATAAAATAATATTTCTAGCTTTTCCAAAGGTTCCCCTCACCACTCTTATAAAAAGGCACTCCCCCTTCTCACTAATTCACACATTCAAAGCCTTTTGGATCGACCAACCCCTGCCATAATACTCTCTCAACTTCCCTCACTTAAACCTAGAGGCCTTAGTTTGATTATAAATCCAACCTAAGGATCCCTTTTGATCAAATCAAAAGGAAGAACTCGAAGAAGAGGTTATGTTTTCACCACCCTCTTTCAAGTTCCTTTCTTCTTCAACTTCTTCTTTCTTTGTTATTCCAATTATAAAATAATAACTCCAGTATATTATATATACTGTGATGTTATTATAAATATGGTATGACCATATTCAGTATTATATCCATTATTTTAATGACATTCCACCACACGTTCGTACGTATGACTTACCGTCTCCACGTCGTGGTGTAATTGTTATTCAATAAATTATTATTTGGATGGATATAATAATGATGTTTAATTCATGTAAATAATAAATATAACATGATAATTATTCTGTATATATGATATAACATCCAATTATATATTATTTTAATATCAAAAGAATGATATTGTCGCTCGTGCGTACGTACGGACTACCGTCTCCACGAACGCGGTGAGATTCATTCTTCATCATATCCATTCAAGTATAATTAACATTTTATGATTAATAATAATGTTTAAGGACTTGATATCATTTTGTATATGAATAAGATATAACCTATCCATAATAAACATGGCTTATGTAACAAAACATATACGAGTAAGTTAACACCCGAAACGACCATAATACTAAGATATTATTAACAAAGCAATGTTAAAAGATCATATATGATATCATATTAATGTATATGATTCTTGTATAGTTTAATAACAATTATTTCACCATTATACAGGAGGTTAACCTACCCCCAACCAAGGAAAAGTACAAGGTAAGGATTTATTTCACAATCTCTTCCTTATCCGAGGTTGTTTATACGTAATAATCTACTCGGACTTCTTTATCATCAACATCAATGTTTCTTAAAAATGTATTTCAAAGTTTTTTTTACTATTTACTAGAATATGGGTTAAAGTCATTTATACCCTTTTTTGACTTTTTATAAGAGGTTTATAAAGTAATCTTTTCATCATTTTCCAAATAAGGTCCTTTTTAACCTTTTCGACAGAATTAAGGTAAGAATATCTTTTTTAACTTATGCGGTGGGTGCGGCTATTTTCTGCCATTATAAAATCATTGAAGCTTCCCTTACAATCTTATAAGAATATTTTCAAGGTAAATGTTTTTTTATAATTATGTGACTTTTAAATGATTTCAAAAAAAGAGATATTTCTCTCAAATAGTTTTGATTTCATCTATGTCAACATACTTTAATGGATTTTAAGCTTATTTGAAGTTGATTTATTATGATACAAAACTTCCATATTGTATTGAAGTTTTTGTGATATGTTTGACTGTGGATGTGTTATTTTTATACCATTCATGGTTTATGGAGAAAATTTTGACATTTCTTATGCTAGTTTTAATACAAATGTTTATGTTATTTTTAAACCTGTTCATATGAGGAATGCATTGGACATAATAAGTGATGGGTGGAGCTCGATATAGCTCCTCGATGCATCGGTAGGTCTCATGAGAAAAACTAGTGTCTTGGAACAAGGCCTTGAAAAAATCTTATTTGTAGTCTTGGCATGAGGCCTTGACTATGTGGTTATGATAGTCTGGCATTATTAATTCCATCATTATGAAAGTGGTTATTGATATTGCATGTGATTATTCGACTAGTAGAATATCCTTGTGAATAAATATATGGAATTATTTTATTTTATTTCTTCCATATTATGCTGAAGTTAAAGTTTTAATAGGCTTTTGTTTTAGTTATACATTTCCTTAAATGTTTATGCTTATTTATGAAAGTTTCCGCTATATTGTTATCCTTAATGGGCATTTGAGATCACCCCTTTCTATGTTTTATTTTTCCCAGGATGTGAAGAAGTATTTTATGAATGACATGCAGGGACAGTATGAGGGGATAAGAGTGTGGACTATGGAGACTATATTGTTGTAGTTTTCATTTTATGATGTAATGTAAACTTTATGAATTTATCTAGTTATTCCAAGGCTACTAAACTAATCGGTCTTTTGAGACTTGATCTTTCTTGTGATCATGCCAATGTTATGTAATAATGCACGGACTTTGGGTAACTGGGGTCAGGGTGTTACAAATATTCTTGATTAAACTATTATAATTAACCATTAATGATCGAACATGGTTGGGTTGTGATTCAAGGTAGTCAGGTTCGCACATGATAACATGAAATTAATTCATTAATTTTTGTGTTACAATATTATTTATTTTCTTACGAATATAAAAGTACATTATGGTTTATATTAGGGGAATATTTTTTTTGTAGCCTACTATTATTTACTCTCACATGTTGCATGTGTACCATAATCGATATGTGGACTATATATTCTAATTGAAAGTGCAAATAATTATATGAGTACCATGAATTAAAGGGTTTGGAACTATTCTATATATAATGAAACCCCAAAAACTCAACCATGGGTAGTGAATAATGGATAATGGTGTAGCATTCATAGCCACACCATTTTTTTAATTTCATGGAAAACATCGTAACAATAAATTTTTATAGGGAAGATCTCACTCTGCAATAGCACTTTGTAAAATGTTGCTTGATTGTTCCATGATAAATTATGGTGTAGTATTATAGTTCATTCTACAACCAACAAAAGCATAAATAAACATAATGGAACCAAAAATTCATAGGATCACTCCATGCTACATGACTTGACACAAGCTTCAAAGTGGAAACATTATTTTCTAAAGGCACATTGTGATGGATCATCACTCAATGAAACACTTAACAAAAAATAATTTTGAAAAATTAATGGATATATAAATCAAATAACTTTATATCATATCCAATGATATTACATCATAAAATTTGAAATTCCTTTAAATACCCAACATAAACCCTAATTTTCATCATGAGATCCATCCTCTCTCTCTCCCATGCTTTCACCTCTAAGCCACCCAATCATCACACAAATCCATGACTAAGACCTTGAATCAACCAGGTAACCCCTAAAAACTCTACTTGAGTTAATTTATATACTTATTTTCATCTGTTAACATCCATATATTTCCTCATATCCCAACCAATACCCCAAACCCCCAATATCCCCTCAAAACAGTACCTCCATTATCAAACAAAAACAAATTTTGATAAACCTTTCCCAAACACCTATCTAATCTCTAACTCCTTACCCTCTCCATGGATCATATATAACAAATCTTCCATCCTTACAAATGAAATTGACCACCACCTCTAACAAACCAGGAAGCAACTCATTAAACACATAAAGTACTCAAAGATAAATCCTACCCAACCACCACCCAATCCATCCTATAGAACATCCTTTAGCCCCCTATATTCTCAAAAACTTATCCATACTGATAATTCAACCCCTTAAGAATCCTTGAGTGTGGTTTTACACTATTTAAAACTCTATATTTTCTTATTCTTAACAAACATCATTCATTGATATAGGATTGTGAAGCAAAACATGGGAAGTTTGAAAATGAATAAAACCATGGATATGTGGGTTACATAGTAAATTGACATGGGAAACATTATCATGGAGGCACTGTGTGAGTCTTTAAGATTTACCTCACCCAAAAAATTGTTTTTTGAGTTGTAATTGATATAATATAGTGATACTGTGCAATAAAGTGGTGTTTTTTACACTTACCATTTTGGTTAGTCTAATAAATTGTGAAATATTAAGTGAATTTAGTGGTTTTAATGTGCCGTCTATTATGCCTATGTCTTCAATCAATTATTATAGTTGATATGCATATCTACTTGAATCACTTTAGGAATGATAGGTATATGATTAGATGTGGGTGGCGTTGGGTGCTACGGTTAACGTATGGCGATCTCCACCCTAGGAGGTGATGGTCTCTGAATAGGTCCCTCCTCCCTTGGTGGATGGGGGATCTTCACCACCCTCTGGAGATCATCAATTCCTATCCTTATCGGACCCCGATTGTCTTTACGCATTCCCAAAAATCTCTCCCCCCCCCCCAAATTTCCTGATCTCCTTGATGGAATTTCACAACTCTCAATCACAGCTCGAGAGTTCGGTGATGATTCCTCTTTGCTAAACCTGACTTTGATAGCACAGTTCAAGAAACAACATCCAAACTTGGATCTATTTGATTGTTTCATCTTCAATTTGTTGAATCTAAAGGATCACACCATAGTGGGTCTCCTTTACTCAAGGAACATTATGTTTTGATTTTATTTGGAAGAAGACATGATTATGGCACGGTCTTCCACTCCACAATCTTGCAATGGCTTCCAATCTTTTTTCTTCCGATGGACATATGACTATCACATGAAGGAAGATTATACAACCACAACAATTTGGGTAAGATTTATAGAACTACAGATACCATTTTAGAATCTTTCTATCATTTGTATGCTTTGGTATTTGGTTGCCCCTTAAATTTTCTTAGATAGTAGAACTATGGATTTTTTTCATCCTTTTTCACTGATAATTTTCATTGAAGTGTATTTATCTAGATCTCCATTTAAATATTTCTTCATTTCTTTGAGTGAGGAGTTTAGATATAAGAATATTTTTCTATTTGAATCTTGGATTGATTACTGCTCCCTATGTTTCAAAATCAGGCATCATAAAGAAATGTGAAGAGGTAGAAGTGTGGTTACACAAGTGATTTGGATGGATAGGTTGAGGTGGCCTTGAATTTCCAGTAGGGAAATTAGGACTTGGTCACTCAGAAGCTGACAGAGTCTTGCCTTGTCAGTTATAATGCAGTACAAGGCACCCCAATGAAGGCAGTAGAGGAGTCCTTGAACCTGAGGGTGGATGAGGTGTTTTATAGGCCGAAATGGGATATAGGGGTGCTCAATACAGGATAATTAGTGGCCACTGTGCATAAATTCGTTGAACCCATAGATATCAATGAGGAAGTAAAGGGTGGTCTTGCAATGGAAATGCAGGCAGGTGGTTCAATTGAAGAAAGTGGAAAGTGGGTGAGGATTTCAACTGGGATGTAGCCAAATAATGAGTAGGAGGTGCCCAATATTGATCTTGGTAATCATTTTACAGGATTTATGAATGAAAAATTAGCTTTGGAACAAGATCAGGTTGTCCCTTTGAATGATCAAGTTGCTCCTATTGAGTTTCTCGATCGTACTTCAGTCTAAGATGATGATGACTTGAATGAAAGAAGGATTCTGAGTCTGAAGAAGAAGCATAATCAAAAAGGCAGTAAGAAAGTGAATAAGGATTACTCATATTTACCACTTCCGATGGAAACTCAATCTGTCAAAAAATTGAATACCAGAGTTTCTGAGGGTCTATGCGTTTCACCTCAAGGCTTAGTTATGGAGGATATGAATGCCCAAACACAATTCTTGGGGCGTGGTTTTGTGAAACTGGAGGATCTAGTGATTCCAGTGCAGGCTTTGAGGGATGAGACCCATGAAATGGGCATTGATACTTCTAAGGACAAAAATCCAGGAAAAGTTTCAATTAAATACATTTTTACAAAAGGTTAATGTATGATCACTGACCCCCCAAAAAGGAAGCCAAGGAAATATTACTCTAACACACCAAAGAATGTTATTACATAATCTACAATGTCAAGGATGATGGATATCAAGGTGCTCAAGTACTTCAGTCAAGGTATTTCTCCTTCTGAATGGGAAAATGATGAACATGGTTTTGATAATGAATCTTCTTATTATGATTTGTAATTTTCCTTATGTTGGATATGGGAAAAGTGTTTTCCCCATCCTTGTTGTACTTTTCTTTTATCTTAATAAATGGTCAGCGTTTTTACCTCTAACTAGGCCTTTCTTATTATATGATTAGATTTTGGATGTTGTGTGGGTTATCAAGGATTTTTTAACTGTCCAGTTGTTCAAAATCCATTTGGTATTGGTGTTGTTGGTATGTTTGGTTAGAGACCCATTTAGCACATTCACTATTCCTATATAGTTCTATGATTTTTCCTTAGACTCTATTTAACCTTGACTTTAGTTTTTTGGTATGGGGTTTATTTTAGAATTCACATTGAATGATTTAGTTATATTCATATGGGAAGCAGTGTCTGTGACTAGGTATAGAGTGGTAACTTAGCTGTATGAGTACGCAGTGGGGTGTTGAGGGGTACTATAGGGGTGCAGTGCAGTGCAGTGGGGGTGCAGTGCATGTTGTTTTTTATGGAAGATGGAGGGTTTAGAAACATATTACAATCATGGTAGTATAATTTGGTGTTTTTTCAAGAAAATAAAGGATGTAACCATAATTTTAAGCCATGGAAGTAGACCTACTACCATGGTTTGAACTGCTAGTACCATAATTACAAACCATGGCAACAAGTCTACATGGCGGTGTCTAATGAAACAATTTATAGTCATAGAAATATCCTTATTTCCATGATTAAAAACCATGGATGTATGATTTTTCCTTTATCCATTACAGTTAGTGTTATGACCAGTAAAACTACGGCTATTATCTATATCCATGGTTTTAGGGTCTATATCGACTGTTATAAACTGTGGTTATTGTTAATTTTTCTTGTAGTGTGTCTCTTTTCCTATATAAAACCACCCAATCTCATATTTTGCTTCACAAAAAATCTTTAGAGGATGCCCTAACTATTTCATCCCCTCTCTAGAGTCTTCCCAATGTGCCCCCAATCTCTCAATAAGCTAATCCCAAGAATTTGGAATAACACTCTCAAGGTAAGGGAGCCTCTCCATCTCCTCTTTATTAAAGTATCTTCTTTATCTTATGTATTTTATATTTATTTCCTATTGTTGGTATATGTTCTTACATATCCCACTTACTATCCATTTATTTGTCTAAATGATGAGATACCCCTTTCACTTTCATTGAGACCTCCCATGAACATTTATATGACCTTGTCATGCTACCAAATTTTTAGTGTGATTTTCCATGCCAAACAATTGTGTAGTGAATTCCCATACTCATTTTCTATAAAGGGTGTTCTCATTTATAAAATTATACGTATTTATTAGGGACTTACATGTATGTATCATACAATAACTGATCATCAAATAAAATATTATGATGAATAGATCCATTTTGTATGATCTATGTGACACACTTAATCATGAGAATGAAATGAAAGTGATGGGTTTGCTAGAAATTATATAGCACTCCAATACATTGGGTAATGTTTTAATCTCATGATATTCCATTAAAGATATTATATAGTGAACTTAATCTATCAAAGGACCTTTTCCATCATGATTTATTAGCTGTTAGCCTTGACCTATGTTTATGATGAAGTGTATTAAGTTTTATCCACATTCCACATGTTTACTTTATTATTATCATGCTATATTATGGCTCATTATTCATGTTTATGATTCTCAACCATTTTATTCCACCATTGACATGCCTATTTTCTAAAATTTAATACCTTATTCATTTTTTTCCATGTTTATTCCATTATCGAACTTTATACCTCAGCCCTTTATTATGTGCGTCCCCATGCTATCCCATATAGTTTTAAGTACAAGCATGTTAAAGAAGTTTTCAATAAATATGATGTATTCCATGTTTTAAGTTGTTATGTAATTTAACTAATTCCCAAAGACACACTAATGGAAATTTAGGCTATATCCATGGTTTATAATTGTTTCTATAAGTTAATAAACCGTGGCTACAGGTAATAGCCACAACTTAGTGGACCGTGGCTCCTATTGGCATGGAAATAGGTGCTGCGACTATAGCCACAGCAACAAACGTGGAACACAACTTGTAGCCATGATTTACAACCATGGATATTGATTCTACCACATGGACCTATATCAACGGTTATAAACCGTGGCTCTAGGTATACTACCACAGTTCCAGCCTTGTCTATAGGGCTATAGGCACAGTTTAAACTGTGGATATAGAGCTATAGCCACAGTTTTAAACCATGGATATATCTTGTAGATAATTAAAAAAATTTAATCCGGCAACATAATCCTATATTTTCATCAGGAAGATTCAAAACATATCAAAATACATGTAATCAACAATAAGAATCCATCATGCAAGCAGCAACAAAATAGAAATGATTTTTTCCATACAAAAAAACAAAATACAGAATTGATAAATAATTGATGGATAATAAATAAATGAAAAATAGAATCCATATTTTCCATACTAGCAAAAAAAAACCATAAATACAATAAACATTCAAGCATGTAAATACAAGAAAAATAGAATCCATAAATATCAACATTTCTCATCCATATTTTCTGTATAGTATAATAAAATAAAAAATTATCAATATGGCGTGCTCAGTCAAACATTTTTCGAAGAATATGGTCCTTGAAAGGTGCTAAAATCATCACTTTAGATTTCATCATGTCCAATCCTGAAATATTGATACTATTTACCAGATTCATTATCTTTATCTTGGAATGTACACCAAAAACCATATCCATCAAGCCGCTGCTAAGCTTCACCTCTATAGAAACCTTGAGACCATCAAAATTGAAAACCTCAAAAATCATATTGAAAAGGAATGAATAAAAAATAATACCACCTTAGGAAACAAAAACTTAATGGTCATGAAAAATGTAAATGAGAATAATTAAACATGCATCAAGAATAAACATGCCTCATTACAAAAATCATTTGATAGTATTAATTAAAATCTTTGTAAACCGAGACCACATTCATGGAACATATGATAAAATTAATTCCAATCAAAAACTTATATCATCTTTAAAACTGTCTCCTAATCACCCCAAAAATTACACAAGATCTACCATTCTCATCAATAAAAAAGAACCATTAAACTAATATTGGTCCTGTGTCTAAATGAGAAAAGAGAAGAACAACAATCATCAAGGAACATGATTTTACAAAATAATATCTATCCCATAGGGAACAATCAGAGGTGCATTAAAGAATACAAACACATACTAATAATATCCAAAGAACACAACCCTGATGAAATAAGAAATCACACAATGTTTACACATGGAGATTCACATATGTATTATTTGACTACGACCTTGAGTGGAATGTTCAAGGTTGATGTAACCACGAATCCCAATTATGTGTTTGAAAGATCATGAAAACAATAATTTTCACAAAGGATAATGAATAACCTTTCAAAATGATAAATTCATTATTGGTTATCTCCCCACTATATTGAATCTCTATCAGATTCAAAATTTTGAACCAAACTATTCAAAACATGAATTTAAAACAACTATGATTAAATATAAATTTCTATTAAACCAAATATTTATACTTCATAGTTTTAGAAAAAAATAAAAATGGAAACTTTCTCTCATTTTTCCCAAAAAATAACATATCTTATGTTTTTTAAAAGAAATGAAAAAAATTAATTCAAATGCCTACTGACATCCATATATTTTCTAGAAAGAATTAGAATATCAATTGCCTCACTGCCTTCCCCACCTGTTTCCCTTCTCGCTGCTCCGCTATTTGCTGCCCTGCTTCCTTCACCACCCATTGCCTCACTACCTTCCCCACTGCCTACCTTGCTGCCTACCCCGTTGTATGCCCCGCTACCTTATAATTTATAGAAAAAATAGTAACCCTACCTGTAAATTCCACCTCTAATGTAAAAAGAATCAAAATACACGAAGGCATGTACAACAAGGTACAACCTAAAATAAATAAAATAAAATTGATCAACAATAGTTCAATGAATGTGTCATATATGATATCATTTTTAAAAAATGTAGGTTTATTTTAAAAAATGATTGTATAATCAAAAGAAGTTAGATATTTGATATGCTAAAATCTATTAGATGAAAATAAATGTGAAACTGTATATGCATGTTCATTTTTGTAAATTGGTCAAAAACTTATAAACAGTACCGACAAATGATAGGTAATGTGGAGGAGGTTAACACATAAAGAACAAAGGGGTGGATTTCTTAGTTGTGGGGAACATGGAATAATGAAATACTAGAGTAGTCATTCAACAATTGATTGATTAAGCATGATGCTAATTCAAATTCATGTGCATATTCACCTTTGTGTTATTAAAAATAGAATATATAAGATTATCTACATATTGGATGCTAAGAATATGGATATTTTGTAAATTAAATTCATTTTAAATACACAATTACATCATAGAAATGTAATATAATATTTCCCATTACACGAAGATATAGTTCATGGTATTGATTTCATATTTCAACTTCAAAATCTTGGAACAAGTTTTTCTTCATATACAATAATGTTTTAAAAAATAAATATTAATAAATATTGTAATCTAAAAATAAAAATTCTAAATGTTAACATAAATGTGATAGTTCAAAACCAAGAATTGGTAACAAAATGTTTGATAACATGAGTCTGTGTTGGATATAATGCTACGTTTGATGCTATGTTTTTAACAAATCCCTATATTTGTTAATATAAGTCTCTATTTGTTAATAAAATTATGTGCTTCACACCTCCCCCTACACACCCCCTACCCCTCCCCTACACACCTCCCCCTGCACACCCCCTTCCCCCACCGCCTGCCCCCTCTTGTACATACCCCTACCCCTGAACACCCCCTTCCGCCTACACACCCCATGCACCCCTACCCCTACACACCCCATGCACACCCATTTCCCCCCAAACCCTCTCCTACCACTTACACCCCCTTTTACCCCTACCCCTCCCCCTTCCCCCTGCACTCCCTTCCCCATGCACACCCCTTGAACGCCCCTTACACCCCTTCACCCCCTTCCCACCCCTTATACCCCCTACACACCCACCCCCACACATGTATTTTATACCCAAAAAAATAAACTAAAACACTAATAATAATTCTAAAGTAAATAACTACACACTAACTAGTAACTATGAGCATCCAAAAGCCTAAAAATCAGTAGTTAGTTTTAATAAGTTACAGTCAATGCTAACAAATATGAATATTCAGAAAACATTAACAAAAAACCCACAAATTTTATTTTTGTATGAATTAAACACAACTATGATTAATAATTAAGCAGTTACCAGTAGCAACTCTCAAAGAACATGTTTATTTATGTGTTTCAAGGGGTGAAAACACATAGTTTCTCTACTACATATGGTTTTTTTGCTTTCATTTTGGGGTAAATGTGTATTCACATCCACACAAAATGAAACCAAACATGTTTGACAACATTGATACCGAATGCAAATAATTAATCATTTTGAAAAAATATCATTGGAAAATTTCAGAACATTCAAATATGAATTCATTTCAATTTTTTATTTACACCTCGTACCAAGAAAAAATGGAAAATATATATTTTTATAATAAAAATGAACACAATAACAATAACACTTTCTACTATGAACACACCCATATAAAAACCTTTCCCCCTTCCAAAACTTCAATGTACTTGACAGGATTATCATGCTTCATCTGATCCCGTATTTCCATGATGTACCAGATCCTAGGAACATAATAATAAGAACATTTTTCATGTCTTCTGAGAACAATCATACAAATTGGCATAGTACACACCTTTAAGAATTTTCCTCCTAGGAAGTTATTTCCTTATGAATTGAGGTGCATTAGTTTTTTTTTATTCAAAGTTTGCACTAAAGGTTGATGAGAATAGAAAAACATGATTCAAACAATGAAGATACTCAAATTAGAAAACACCACTTGAAATTATATAATGAAAAGAAAATGGTATGAAATGCATGGTATTACATTGAGTTGTGGTTTTGGATCAATAACTTGAGGTCCATTTTCTATTTCATCCACTCGAATGGGTTCACCTATAAATAAAATTAAGAATATGGACAATTGAGAGGTAAAAAATAATAGTATAAAGAGAAAAGAATCAACAAAAAATGGAAAATTGGATTATATACCATCAGAGGTTCACCATACGAGGTAGGAAAAACATCAGAGTAGCGTCAGTGAGGAGGTACGGTGGCCGAGTTGGAGGAGGATAAAACTCAATATTATAATAATAAAACTTAACTACTATAGAAAAAACATACATAATAATAAAACAATTCAATATATGTAGAAATATATAGAATCACTACAATAAAATTCAATATTACAATAATAAAACTTAACTACATAATAAAATTCCACATATTAACAACCCAAAAATACAATTTACATCAATAGTGAGTCTCAATATTAGTATCATCATACTCATGATAACCATTATCCATGTATCCTATAGAAAAACCATCACCAACTCTCACACAACCACCATCATCATTGACATCAACATCAGTACCGACACGAGCACCAACACCTACATCGGATGAAACTTTGACAGAGGAATATGCATAAGAAGAATGAATCAACCTCAAACTGGCATCAAATGATATAGCTGCTTCTGGTGGAAGTGTAGAAGAAATGGAAGAGATAGGTTTAATCATATTTTCATTTACCATATTTTGACGTTGAGTCACTTATTCTGATTTTTGAGATGCTTGTTTGATTGCAGCATTCATTTGTTCCATTATGAACAAACTAGAACTGATACTCAGAGAAATATTGTTGGAAGACCAATATCGAGAAGGTACAATATTCTTCCCAGGTTGACAATACACTATGCCGATGGTTGTTCGGGTCCAAATTGTCAGGTTATTTTTCTTCCAATTCCTCAAAAGAATTATATTGATTGATATATAACATAAATTAAAAAGATAAAATAATATAAGGAATTAAATTTTATGAAAATAAATTTAAATATACTTACAATCGTATTCTCAGTGTTGATATTTTCCACAATACCATCATATTTTTTCTATTTGTACAAAACAAAGTAGATCAATGAACATGACCCTTGATAGTCAATACACTTTTCTGAAAAAAAAAATAATTTAATAAAAATTGGAAGTTAAAAAAATTACACTAAACCAATCTAAATATTTTAATTGTTAAATTAACTATTCTTTCTCATGATCTGAGAGTGAAGTGTGTCCAAGAGAATGAACATATTTCATTGCACTCTTATTTCTTTTATTTCTATCTTATTTATCCTATAAAAAAATAATTACATAATTTTTTTAACATAAATGAAACAAGTAATTTATACTTTAAAAATCATTTTCAAATAAATAATTGAAAATATCTATAAAATTAACAAATACATTAAACTCTGGACTCTTCCAATAGCTGATCATCTATTTGTATTATGGTATTGGGAAATCAGGAATCATTTGTATTTCTTCAAGCTCTATATAAACTCTCTTTTTACAAACAACATAAAATTCATACTTTTACTCTCGTAACATATCACATAATTCCATTAACCTTGTAGACTTGGAATTTTGTCCATCAGGAAAATTATATCAGAGCTCCAGCGGAAAAAATATTTGTTAATAAAATATTATAAATTAATATATATATAATATAATTAACATTACTTACCAAAATCATTACTAAGGTATTATTGTTTATTTTTTATCCAACTTCCCTCCAACTTATTGGTTTAATTGGAATGATATTTCTATTTTTAGAAAGTGTTCCCATAATTATTTTGCAGTCATTACCATTTTTTTTAATTATAGAATTGTCCACATTTTATTAAACCATGATCTTCCTGTGTCGATTCCATACCTCTCAGATTTTTACGTGGCCTCATCATCTGGTAGAGGCTAGAGCTAATCAGAAAAAAATAATAATAAAGAAAAATAATATATATGAATTTATCTTTAATGACTAATAGTAATGTTTAAACACATACTAGTAGATGGTGGATCTGTTGACCCCTGAAGTGGTACGTCTAGAGGAGGGGGAGTAGCCTCTGTGGTAGGTAGAATATCTACAGTATGAGTACTTTGTATAGTAGATGATGTTAAGTATACTATTTTTGGGAGAAAACCTAATGGATAACCCTGTACAAATGAGGCTGGATATGGATATGGCAGGGGGATATATAGGGGTGCAGTGCCCTGTCCTGTGGATGGTGGGAATGAAAAATAATAAGGGATGAGAGTCTGAGAGCTACCATCTGATGTGGATGTGGGTGGAAAGGGAAATGGAAAAGGTGGGTATGAGAAATATGGATATGGAATAATGGGAGGATGACCTCCTAGTGGCTCAAGTAGTATAGAATTAGGATGAACTATATAATCAGTAATAGTAGTACACCGTACCATACTATCAAACTAAGTGGTATAATCCAATCATATCATCAATCGTGTAGCCTATAATAACATAGATGATAAAATAAAATGAATTATAATAAGATAAATAAAATGAAAGAACATAATATTCAAACATAAATTATACTTACAGTGGAGCACAGAGGAGACATACATTATTCATTTCTCTGTATTATTCTACTTCTTATAGTATCATCATAATCATAAATTTTGACCAAGAAATTTCAAATAATATTCTCAAATAAATATAAATAATGAAATTTTTTAAATAATACAATTTCATCATAAAACAATGAGATACATTTTCTTGTGTGATATTTATATTAAGAAAATATCAATACTTTTATATGTTCAAGAATTACAAGAGATCTGCTTAAAAATAAATTAGTTAGTCTATTAATAGTTTTATATTCAACACTGATATAAAATATACTAGAAGATTTGAAGTCATGTACGAATGTTTAAAAAAACACATAAAATGTTGCAATAATATCAGGAAAAAACTTACTAATGTGTCAACACTATGTGTGTTATGTGAGAATTTCTGGTTCATAATTTGTTTTAATAATCAAATCATCTGTGTCAACAAATGAAATATTTGAATAAATACTAACAGGTTCTTCCAAAACATCGTTTTCATCCTTGTATTCATCAATAATATGTCTAGGAATGAAATCAAACCACTTTTATTTCATAATTGCGACATGACCATCTGTTTGATGCACTCGCACAAAAATCTGTTGTGGTTCTTATCATGACACCATCATGCTGTGTTTCCATTTTTTTCATAGCTATTTATAATGAATTAAAATCCATTGAAAACTATTGCCTTACAATCATGCACCACATCATTTGGACCAAAGAAGAATTATCTTATTTCGTCTGATACTTCATTCATTGGTAGAGTTAAAACCAAAAATATACAAACACTTAATTTTAAATAGAGACGTGTGATTATTTTATGAGAAGAAAAAAAAAATAAATCTATTAGATCCACTAGGTTAGATACCCTAAGAGGGGGGGGGGGGTGAATCAGGGTATGACTGATTAAAATAAATGCCCCTATTGATCTTGTTTCACTGTTCAGAAAAACTATCTTATCTTTATTTTCTATAGAAAAGTACAAACAAAAACTAAATCATGCACAGGACACAAAGATTTTTACTTCATTCACCCTTACTGGGATATGTCCAAGATGAACACACCAGCGATATGCCAATGTACGAAATCCACTAAAAGCGCACTGCTGTTTACAATGATCGAATCAGACTCACTATCCCTTCTCCTTTACAACCACTCAAAAAATGAAATCTCACTACTCTCTCAACTAAAGTGTGCTCATTGCTTCTTTATAAGATCCACTCAAAATTTATAGACATGTAGATCCTTTAATTATCACAAATGAATTCATATTCCCCTCTATGTAGATTCTATGTTGAAGTTCCACTTTCATCCACTGATTAATAAACCTTTACCAGGGATGTATTGGGCAATCTTCCAACATTCGCGCAACCCTAGAATAATTGGTGCGCTTCTTTATGATTTGCGTGCTTATCTAATCTTGGAAAACAAGTGTCACAAAACCACTTTCACAACACCCCCTTATTCAACTCCGAACTTGGGTGACTTACACCCTTTTACACCCAAACCAATATTGGCGTGCAACTATCAATTGGTGCGCAACTTCTGAATATCTTTATACTTGGGTGACCAAACCACCACTTGCGTGACCAAACCACCTGCACGAATGGAGCTCTAATTTTCTATATGTTTTGAAATCCATCAAAAATTTGGAGGGGTAGGACTTTATTTATAGGCATTTTGGACACCCTGAGCACTGAAGTGCAAGTCTCCTCTCGGCACGCATGTCCAGTCGCTTTAGTCTCGGTCGCCCTAGTAACCTTACGTGCTCAAATCAAAAATTGGGCGCCCCTCTTTCCTTTTCCATATTTTGATGTTCCGATATTGAAAAACATATGGCATGAAACTTTAAAAGCTTCCAAGACACCAGAATGAAAGTCCCTTTTTCAAAAACACTTTTCTCTATTTGTTGATTTTGAGGCCCAAAAATTTGGCAAACACTAGAAAATGATTCCACCTTAGATCTGTTCTTTTTGTACCGACTGTAGATCATCCATTCCTTTTTCATCGTTCTTTCTCAACATAGTTTGTTGAAAAAATATATGGAACTTGACAAATCACCATGTAAACCCCCTTTGTTAAGAAATTAGACATCGTGGTTTACTCTGTCAACAAACACAACATGGAGGTCCGCTTTGTCAATAAACACAATGACCAAAAAAATATTTTAATGATACCTTGAGGGATTTTTGCCTAAAAATATCCCCCTTTGGGTTTGTTGAAAAATCTTCTAATAATGATTATCTTCACTTTGATACCTCATTAAAGCTTCTTCCAACCACTACCACCATTTGCCTCTTGGGATTCTGATAGTGTTCAAGGATTCAGTTAACACGTACTCTTAGCCCACATGAGTGATGCTCGCCATGAGAAACAAGAGTAAATGAAAATATCATCAATGAATCAATTCATTTCAGACACAAAATGTTGACACCAAAAAGATACCAATTTCTAAATGGATACCAATTGTTGATACCACACTGATACGAATTGTTGATATCTAGAAAACTTATGACACCATTCCAACAACACTCACCTGCTTTTATCATGATCCCCAGCTATCGTGATATCTACTATTTGATCGATCACTTCTAGCATCGTCAGATTTAAAACTCTAACCCTATCTCATTACTCTACCCCAATCTCGCTACTCCACATGTCAGCTTCTCTCCATGTCTTTGACTAAGAAATTTTCTCCCTTCCTTAGTTATAGTTTCTCCCACTTGAGCAGTCACTATTTATCCCCCTTTGTCAATGAACCCAAATGTCACTCCTTTGTTGTCTGCAATAGAGTAGAGAACACATATCGTAAAATTAGGGAAAAAACACCATACCCCGGGGAGAGTGGGGTGTTCCAACATCCACCCTTTTTCAAGTGAGAAAAGTCGACTGAACTCCCAGAGCTAGTTGATTCCTCTCAAAATCTTCCTTGGGTAAGACCTTTGTCAGAATGTCTACAACCTATAGTTCTATAGGAACATAATCCAACTTGAGGATTCCTTGATCAACCTTCTCCTTTATAAAATGATAGTTTATCTCAATGTTCTTTTTCCTAGAGTGATGGAAGAGTTTTTTTCTAATATTTATAGAACTTGAGTGATCACACTGGATTCTGATCGGAGACTTCACTTCAACTCCCATATCATCAAGATGCTTCTTCATCCATAATAACTGAGTGCATGCTTGAGTGGAAAAAATATACTCTTCTTCTGAGGTGCCCAATGAAATTTAATCCTGATTCTTTCTCATCCAAGAAATACACAATCCACTAAGATAGAAAGAACCTCCTGACATTGATTTCCTGTCATTCGCTGAACTGGCCCAATATGCATCAGTATATCCCAATAACTTTGACTAGGATTTTTCACTATATATCAAGCTGAAAACCACCGTGCCCTTGATATAATTAAGTATTCTTTTCCCTGCAAGCTTGTGGATTTCCTTAGGATTTCTTTGATACTAATCTTCTTGGCATGTGGAGAATACAATGTCAGGTCTTGTCACAGTAAAGTAAAACAAACTTCCAATGATTTTCCTATATTATGTTAACTACCTTTCCATCCTCATCTTTGGATAGTTTCTTCTAGGTAGCAACCAGAGTCTTAATATCCTTGTAATTGTCCATTACAAATCTCATCAGAACATTATTAGCATATTTGGATTGAGAAATTGAAGTACCATTCCTTCCTTGTGACACCTGTAAACCGAGGAAAAATGCCAGTTCTCCAATCATTGACATTTCAAACTCACTTTTCACGAATTCAGAAAATTGTCTACACTGATCTTCATCTGATCCACAAAATATTATGTCATCAACATAAACCATCACCATAATCCTTTGATTATTTTCATTGTTGAAATATATATTTTAATAAACTCCTCCATGCTGGAAACCAAGATTCTTTAAATACTAATCAAGACTTGAGTTCCATGCTCTGGGTGTTTGTTTCAACCCATACAATGCCTTCTTCAGTTGATAAAACTTTTTCTAATCCTCATGAAAAAGAAAACCATCTAGATGTTCGATATACACTTCTTCCTTAAGAACCCCATTCAAGAATGCCGATTTTATATCCATCTGGAACAATTTGAACTTTCATTGCACTACAATGGCTAGGAATAATCCCATTGTCTTCGGCCTTACAACTAATGAAAATGTCTCATCAACATCTATTCCCTATATCTGGGAGTATCCTTTGCACACTAGTCATGCTTTGTTTCAGATCACTATTCCATCTTCATTCATCTTGTTGCGATAGACCCATTTAGTCCCAGTTACATTTTTATATGCTAGCCTCAAAAAATATCCCATGTCTGATTCTTCTCAATCTATATCTTCATTCATATCCTGAACCTTGTTTTTATCTTCAGTTACATCAAAAAATAATTTAGGCTCTACCTAAGATAAGAAAGAGTTCTGCTGTAGAGATTTCATTCTTCTTGTCTGAACTGGATATGACTAATCAACAATGATATTCTTCCTGTAAATTTCCACTTGAATTCTTGGATTTTGTATAGATACATATTTTAATTCCTCATGCTCATAATCAGTATCTTCTTCTGAAGCAGTATCAACCACTTCTGCTCCCCCTGTGTTGCTTTATCCTCATCACTTTCATCAAAAAATTGTTCACTGTGCTATTGAATTCTCTCTTCATTCTCTAATACAGTGACATCATTTCTATCTACTAATTTTCCTAGAATTTTGTTAAAGAATTTGTATGCTTTGCTTTTTCCCGAGTATCCAAGGAATATCCCCTCAGCAGTCTCGAGGTCTCAGCCAGCCGTAGGGTTTCCACATGTTGCACGCTTGATCCCAGGAGAACCATTCCTCAAGCCATTCATCAAATTAAAACTTCAATTAAATACTCTATTGAGTATAAAAAAAGATCTTCCTCATCCTGAGGGTTCCAATTCTGCAAACATCTTGTCAATCGGATGCTCGGTTTGCACGATATTGACATTTTTCCAAAAAGGGGTCGGTGTGGTTGGGGTCCGTTCTGGCCCAACCAGACCGACCCAACCCGACCCGGATGGGGTCCACCGACCCGACCCAGGTCCGCTGACCCAACTCGGACCTGGCTTACCGTGGGTCCTGTCCATTGGGCTGCAGGTCCAGCCCACCAGAGGCGGACCGGTTCTCCTTGTCGGGACACAGCTGAAAGCCATGTCTGGATCCCTACTATCCCCATAGGTCGCCCCAGGGCTGTTCCCTCCATCCAGGACACATGGTACATTAGGGGTTTTCGTAATAAGGCCTTCCGTACTCCTACACATGGTCAAAGACCACGTGCCTCCAAAGAGTGTGGCCAGTGGGTCCAGGTTGCTCCACTGACACATCCGAGAGGCTGCATCCCTACCGCTGACTCTTCCCGACGAGCCGTCATGGAGCAATGCCTCCTACCCACAGCCACCTCCGCAGGCCACCACCAGCTCCAACGCATTAGTGGTCTCTTCTATAGACCATTAGGTCCATACTGGTGGTCCGTTCTTTACACATCCTGCGCCTCTAGCCTCTGTGGGGTGTCACTATCCCTACGAAGGCCTTGAAATTTCCTTACCGCCATTTCAAACATTCATCAACCAAGAAAGAACAAGGAAGAGGGGGTCAAGAATTGTTCATATCGGCCCGTGCCTTCCTCTTTATATGTTTAAAATAGGGGGAGGTTTGAGGATGATTTTCTGTCAAAAAATATTCAATCCCGAATAGAAATCCCAAGAAACATCACCCACCCGCACGAATAGACGATCTACATATCAAACTCTTCATGGGTTGATCTAAAATCATCATTTAAAATGGAGAGTGGAGAAAAAATAAAACAAATAAACCCCTACCTCAATCGATGTTCGTTGTTGAAGTGCTCTTCCCTAGAGGAGTTAAGATTCATTGGCGTTTATCACTTCCCAGTCCCATTCTTTGCAAAGCATTGACGTTGCTAGCGATCCTACCGATGTTCATCATTTGTCCTGGGGGGGAATTTCACTGTAGGTTTTTCAGAGGAAATTACACCAATTGATTTCTCCAACATGTTATTAAAATGAAACTCATCACAAAGTTTCTATTACCCTATTTCATTTATGAAATAGCATATCTGTTACGCTTAAAAAAACGAGTCATTAATGAGATTCCTTTAATGCACCTCATCACCACACTGCAACACCGTCATCTACCGCTCAACATTGTGAAAGAGAATAAAATAACCTTTTAAGTTATTTTATTATTTTTTGAAAAGTATGAAAATTAACTTTTCCATCTGACCCTTGATGGTTGAAGTTAATTCCTTTCTAAGAGAATCCCAGCGTTTCGAGTTCAATGGTTCCCTTGAATTTTTGATTCGAGAACTAGTTCAAAAGTTATAAATTCCCACTCTCACCTTTAGTTAAGTGAAATTAAAAAAGGTTCAGAATTTCGTTCTAGGATCACCATGCCTTGGAATCACGTGCCTTCAAAGCGTGTGGTCTCGAAATAATTCCATATAATTTTAAAAAAAATTACATGGAAATTTTGGGACATTTCATTCTCCCCACCTTATGGATTTACATCCCATAAAGAAAAAACAAAGGCTAATCAATCAAATGGGGGTACTGAGCAAGAATATGAGCCTCTTGCTCCCAAGTGCTCTCCTAGAGATTAGCGTGCTACCACCGAACATGCGTTAGAGGAATCAACCATCCATGAAGTGTAACGACCCAATCTTTTTGAGTATTATATTAACTTACTCTTAATGATTTAATAAGACGTTAATGGTTAATGCAGAAAGGGGAGTTGATGGCTTCATCCAGTAGACTCAACCCTTTCGAAGCCCACTTATCAGAGCTTGGGAAGGAGGTAGCATCTGTGGGCTTCGCTTTGGACCAAGCCCAAGCCGAGCTCCAGCGTGTCAAGCTTGAACGAAAATGCTTGCAGGAGAAGTTCAAGTTAGTGGAGATTGCTACTAGGGCAATGTTATTTGAGACTCCCTCAGATTCTCTCACCATAGCACACCTTACACTTAGGTCTTATGCCAGTGTTATAAGGGGCTATGTGATGAGACCCTAGTTTCCTTGTGTAATCCTTTCGGGTGAATAAATTGAGATTTCATCCTTTTGTGATGTTTGTGAAATTTCAAATGTCTAGATAATTTTAGAATGTATTATATTGATGAATTTTGAAAAAGGGATATTTTGAAATATATATGTAAACCCTAAATAACTAATGATGTGTAATGATTTTCAAAAAAATGGTCTTCTACAAAAGTGTTCATTAAGGAATTTGGAGTCTAATAAGATCAACTTAATTTTTGATGAATAGTAAATTATGAATAGTGATTTTACGCTTAGGATTAGTAATATGACCAAATGGATTAGTAATTTCACTCAAAGAAAGTTTTAATATAATTTAGACACCTAGATTAAGTAATGTGATTCAATAAAATGGTTAAATAACGGCTTCATAAATTATTATTCAAGTATTAGTTTTTTCGGATGAATAGTGTTTTTTAATTAAAAATTTAATTAAAAATAATTAGAAAATTATTTTTATAAAAAGGACTTTATTTTTGAACTCAGAGCATCGATATTATGTTAAGGTAATTTTTGGGGATTTTTCTGAAAAAAATGAATTTTCGATGAATAGTGTTTTTATTTAAAAATTAAATTAAAAATATTTTGAAAATTACTTTTATAAAATGGATTTAATTTTTGAAATCAGAGCATTGATATTTGGTTAAGGTGAAATTTTGGGATTATTCTGAGAAAGTTGAATTTTCGGTGAATAGTGAAAGTATAGTTTTTAAGTTACGGGTGTTTAATGACATCATTAAATGATGTATTAAGTATATATTCAATATGGTCGAATTATGAATAGTAAGATAAGGTGTGAGGTGTCCCAAGTGGCCAATACCATGGGCAAATACCATGGGCAAGCCCATGGTTTTGCCAAAACCACTAGTGAGGTGTCCCTTGGCCATTAATGCTTTGTCCCCTCACTTTCCCTATAAATACCCACCCTTTCCTCCCTTAGTTTTCACTCCCAACTCTCCCCCAACGAAGTTCTGGTCTTCTTACCTTCCAAAGAGTCCTCCCAAGGTGCCCCCAAGCCCTCAAGGTCCAATCCTTTGAGTTTCAAGAGTCACATTTTAAGGTAAGGGATCCGACCTCTCTCATTCTTTTCAAGCAATCTCTTTTATGTCATTTCTTTTATACTCCATGTTCTTATGTTGGAGGATGTTCTTTTATATTCATCCTACTGCCTATTTCATGTTATTATGATGAGAGACCCCCCCTTGCTCTCATCAATTCGTTTTAAGAATGTTTAAGTGGCGCCGTTAGGCTGCCGAATTTTTAAGGGATTCTTTCACCTTTCTCGTTTTCAAGTTCTATTTTCATTCAAGTCTTTCATGTTCCTTTTTATTATGTTGGGGTATGATCTCTAAATTATCATACTGATATTTTATGATCATATGATGAGAGACCCCATTTGATCGCTTCAATTCAGTATTTTGAAGTTTTAAGTGGCGCTGTTAGGCTGCCGAATTTTTAAGTGGTTCTTCACCCTTCTCGTTTTGAAGTTCTACTTTCATGTCAATTATTTCAAGTTCCTTTTTGTTATATTGGGGTATGATCTCTATATATATCATACTGGACTCTTATGTTCATATGATGCGAGACCCCATTTGATCTCTTCAATTCAGTATTTTGATGTTTTAAGTGGCGCCGTTAGGCTGCCGAATTTTTAAGTGGTTCTTCACCCTTCTCGTTTTGAAGTTCTACTTTCATGTCAATTATTTCAAGTTCCTTTTTGTTATATTGGGGTATGATATCTATATATATCATACGGGACTCTTATGTTCATATGATGAGAGACCCCATTTGATCTCTTCAATTCAGTATTTTGATGTTTTAAGTGGCGCCGTTAGGCTGCCGAATTTTTAAGTGGTTCTTCACCCTTCTCGTTTTGAAGTTCTACTTTCATGTCAATTCTTTCAAGTTCCTTTTAGTTATGTTGGGGAATTATCTCTATATCTATCATACTGAACTCTTATGTTCACATGATGAGAGACCCTATTTGATCTTTTCAAATCATTTTTGTTGATGTTTAAGTAACGCCGTTAGGCTGCCGAACTTTCATAAGAGAAATCTAATTTTTTTCTTCCTTCCATGTTTTTCATTTCAAATGGTATGTCCTTGAAATTTCATTACCATGATCATGTATCCTTCTTATTCTGTCCATGTACTATTTTATGGGTCATTTATGAATGTTTGACCCATTTTACCTCTCTTTTAATGTCTTCTAAAACCTCGGAACATTGCCGTTATGCTGCAGAATTTCTGTCTCAAAATGTCTATCTCTTTTTCTAAAGTTATTTTATTTTATTAAGTGAATACTCAAAGCTCTTTCTTCTAAAGGGGTATTCACATATATACCAAAATGTTCTATTTTAAATTCTGGGATTTACATACATGAGACCCACCTTCCTTTTCTGTGGGTTTTAAAGTGATATAAAGATCATGTCTTTAAAGCAGTTTTTAAAAGGTTATGATTATGAAATGAAACCCATTTCCTTTATGCTATATGGGTTATTTATGAAATGTTTGATGATGATATATGTGGCTCACATGATAATAAAGGCAAATTTAAGGGTGCGCCCTGATAGTGCTCCAATGCATTGGGTAATGATGTAACCACTATAGATTACAATTTTCACGATACCTTGGTGAATAACCTTGGTAATTTTCAAATGACACCTTGGGGATGGACCTTGGTGATATGTTCATGATTGTCTATATTAAATGATGTAGCAACATCTTCAAGTTATGGAAAATTTTGTTTTTATTATGAAATGCCTCATGATTTTCTTTCTCATACCTTAAAGTTCTTTTCATGTCCTTATTGAAGTATATCAAGTTCACATGTAAAATGTTCCTCTTGTTTCCCTTACTGGGCCTTCTGCTCACCCTTTCTTTTGATGTATGTCCGCAGGTTATGAGATGCAGTAATGAACCTAGGATGAACTTAAGGAGAATCCTTTCAAGTGTTTAAGAAGAATGATTTATGTTGTTTTCATGTATTATGTTCCTGGTTTCCAAGACACTAAACCTTAAAGATCCTCAGTTGTGTGTAATGTAATGAAAGTTTATGTTATAAAATGGCGGGATGCTATAGTTGGTATCAAAGGATGGTTTAGTTATTTGTGGAAATTAGGATATAAAAACTTTAGGAAGAACCCTATAGAAAAGTTTAAATATAGGAAAACTTCCTGGTATTTTGGTAAGTATTGAGTAAGTGGTTTATCAAACAAATACATCCCTGTCTGGATACGAGCAGGTAGAGGCGGCTCTGGCACAAATGTACATAGGGGTAAAACCCGAAAACACCGCTTTGAGCTAGACTCGAACGGGAACTGGTGCACGATAACGGGCCTTGCTGCACTCTTGGTTACGACACTCCCAGGGGATATGTTTGGTTAATCACAAGCTTTTTATGAATCATTATGAAGGAATTATAGAGAAGTATAATTGTCTAAGCATGAAGTCTTAGTTAAAATATTCATAAATGAAATAAGTTTCTCACTAAGGTTTTATTCTTTTAGAAAATGGCGGGCAATAGGAGAAACCGTGCCGATGGTGACCGCAATGCACCATGTGCTGATGGCCCTCCGATGGAAGCCGGAATGGAAACATTCATGCGAATGATAAACCAACTGACTCAAGTTATGAGTAATAACTTGAATCAAGCTTAGAGGCCGACCTCACCACGAAGGGAACAACTTTCTGTTGAGTCCTTCACGCGTCAACGACCACCAACATTCAGTGGATCTACTGACCCATTGGTTGCGGAACAATGGATAAGCTCCATTGAAAAGATCTTTTCTGTACTTCATTGTTCGGAACAAGAAAAAGTCACCCTTGCTGTTTACCGCCTAGAGGGAGAAGCTGATCAGTGGTGGTCACTGATCAAAAACACGAAGCCACGAGGAGAGATGGAAGCTATGGAGTGGGAAGAATTTCGGGGGATTTTCTTTAACAAGTATTTCCCTCGTTCCATGAGGACGAAAATGGAGAAAGAGTTTCTTGAGCTGAAGCAGAAGGAGAAAGAATCTGTCGGAATCTATGAGATGAACTTCACAAGGCTTTCCCGTTATACCTCAAGCTTTGTCATGGACCCTAATGGGAAGGTTGATAGATTCTTTGGCGGACTACGACCACATCTGCGGAAGAATCTAGCCAACAGGGACTACGATAGCTATGAAGAAATAGTTCGAAGTGCTATGAAAGTTGAACTAGAGTTTGGGGAGACACAATGGTCTCACAAATCTAATGAGAAGAAGAGAACTCTAGAACCGAGCCTGGGAAGAAGTTTTGATCAGGAAAGAGGTGGAAAGCATATCCAACATCCCACATGCAATAAATGTGGGAAGAAGCATCCGGGGAACTGCTTGATCGGAAGTGGTAAGTGCTATAGGTGTGGAAAAGAAGGACATATTTCTCGGAATTGTCGTGGTGATGTGAAGCCTCAACTTCCCAACACTAACGACAGAGGAAAGATGGTTCTGGCCCTACCCGAAGTCACATGCTTCAAGTGTGGACAGCTTGGGCACTTTTCTAATCAATGTCCAAATCCGAGGGCGGTGGAGGGGAATCACCATCAACCACAGCAGAGGCCAAGGGAGCAAGGTCGTGCTTTCGCTATCACAACAACTGAAGTTGAAGTTCTGAACGATGTGGTAGCAGGTACTCTTGTTGTCCTCTCAAAACTAGCAAGTGCTTTATTTGATTCTGGTTCTACGCATTCCTTTATTTCTTCCAAGTTTGCAAAGAATATAGAATCAATCCCTGAATTGCTTGAGGTAGAGTTGTCAGTCAAGACTCCAAGTGGGATTATCCATGCATCAACAGTGTTTAGAGACTCTAGTGTTTACTTTGGTGAGCACAATGTTATCGCAAATCTAGTAGTCATCCCCATGATGGAATTCGACGTTATACTAGGGATGGACTGGCTCTCAAAGTATAATGCTAAGATCAAATGCAGAAGTAAGGAAATCTCAGTAGTCTTGAATGAACGACCTATAGTTATCTTCCGAGGAGAGATATCCCGAACTGATCCCTATCTAGAAGCACCTCCTATAGCTTTCTTTATGGAGTTAATCAGTGATGATGAAGAAGGGAAAGGGAGCATACAAATTGAAGATGTTCCGATTGTTCAGGAATACATGGATGTATTTCCTGAGGAGTTACCTGGACCTCCCCCGGAAAGAGAGGTAGAGTTCTCCATTGAACTCGTACCTGGGTCTCAACCGATATCAAAGACTCCGTATAGAATGGCAAATGTGGAGCTAGAAGAGCTAAAGAAACAACTCCAAGACTTGTTGGAGAAGGGGTTTATCCGACCGAGTGTGTCTCCTTGGGGAGCACTAGTTCTCTTTGTGAAGAAGAAGGATGGATCAATGCGGCTATGCATTGATTATAGAGAACTGAACGGGATCACAGTGAAGAACAGATACCCTCTTCCAAGAATTGATGATTTATTTGACCAACTTCGTGGGGCACAATTCTTCTCTAAGATTGAACTTCGATCTGGTTATCATCAACTGAGGGTGAAGAAGGAAGATATTCCAAAGACTTCCTTCCGATCAAGATATGGGCATTATGAGTTTACTGTTATGCCCTTCGGCTTGACTAATGCTCCTGATATTTTCATGGATTTGATGAATAGAGTCTTTAAGGACTACCTTGATAACTTTGTGGTAGTTTTTATTGATGATATTTTGATATATTCAAAAAGTCGCGAGGAGCATGAAAATCATCTGAGGGTTATTTTGAAAACTCTGCGGAAGGAGAGGCTCTTTGGGAAGTTCAGCAAGTGTGAGTTTTGGTTACAACAAGTGGCTTTCTTGGGGCACATCGTAACCAATGAAGGAATCTCGGTTGACCCTGCAAAGACAATGGTTGTGGAGGAGTGGCCTCAACCCACAACAGTAACTGAGATTCGTAGTTTCCTTGGTTTAGCGGGATATTATAGGAGGTTTGTGAAAAACTTTTCACGGTTTTCTAATCCACTAACCAAGATGACTCGAAAAGGGGTTAAGTTCATCTGGAAAAAGGAATGCGAGGAAAGTTTCCAAGAGCTGAAGAAGAGATTGGTTACTGCACCTGTGTTAACACTACCCTCTATCAGAGAAGGATTCATTATTTTTAGCGATGCATCTCTGAAAGGGCTTGGGTGCGTCCTCATGCAAAATGACAAAGTAATTGCTTATGCATCTCAACAGTTGAAGATTCATGAGCAGAATTATCCTACGCATGATCTAGAGCTGGCGGCAGTTGTTTTTGCTCTAAAGATATGGAGGCACTATCTTTATGGGGAGAAGTGTGATATATATACACTGACCACCAAAGTCTAAAGTATATTTTCACACAGAAAGAATTGAACATGAGACAAAGGAGATGGTTGGAGCTTATTAAAGACTATGATTGTTCAATTCATTATCACCCTGGTAGAGCAAACAAAGTCGCGGATGCGTTAAGCAGGAAAGATCCTGTTGTTCTGGCAACAATGAGGATCCTGGGAGATCCCTTGATTAAAGATCTAGTAAAACTGGACATGGGAATTATAAGGAAAGGGACATCATCAACCCTATCCCAAATGATTTCTCAACCTTCATTACTAGAGAAGATCAAGAAGGCTCAAAAAGAAGATCCTTTGCTGCAGGAGAAGTTCGAGGCAGTAAAGGATGGGAAGTTCCCTGATTTCAATATTGATCAAGAAGGAGTATTGAAATTTCGTACAAGACTATGTGTTCCATCTATTCCGGAGATAAAGAAAGAACTGATGGATGAAGCTCATAGCTCTACTTTCTCTATACATCCGGGAAGCACTAAGATGTATAGAGACCTTCGTGATCATTATTGGTGGGATAACATGAAGAGGGAGATTGCCGATTACACTACAAGGTGCCTGGTGTGTCAGCAAGTAAAGGCAGAAAGACAACTTCCTAAGGGGGTATTACAACCGCTACCCATACCAGTATGGAAGTGGGATAATATCACCATAGACTTTGTAACTGGTCTCCCAAAAACATCCAAAGGAAACAATGCGATATGGGTTATTGTGGACCGTCTCACCAAGACAACCCATTTTATCTCTATTCGGGAAGATTTCTCTCTGGATCAGCTTGCCAATATATACGTGAAAGAAGTGGTAAGGCTGCATGGGGTACCACTATCCATCGTATCTGATCGTGACCCAAGATTCACATCAAAATTCTGGAGAAGTCTTCAGCATGCTCTGAATACTGAATTGAATTTTAGTACGGCCTATCATCCTCAAACTGATGGCCAATCTGAAAGGACTATTCAGACACTCGAAGACATGTTGAGATTATGCTCAATGGAATTTAAATGTGGATGGGATCAACACCTCCCATTAGTGGAGTTCTCCTATAACAACAGCTTCCATGCGAGTATTCAGATGGCACCCTATGAAGCTCTATATGGAAAGCGGTGTAGAACTCCTACTTGTTGGGATGAAACTGGTGAGAGGAAGCTTCTTGGGCCTGATCTCGTGCAAGAGATGACAGAACAGGTTCATGCCATCCAACAACACATAAAGGCTGCTCAGAGTCGGCAGAAGAGCTATGCTGACAATCGTCGAAGGGACTTGGAGTTTGGTGTTGGTGACAAAGTCTTCCTTCGAATTTCTCCATGGAAGAGAGTCATGCGGTTTGGGAAGAAAGGGAAGCTCAGCCCTAGGTACATCGGCCCCTATGAAATCCTTGATCGCATAGGAGCAGTGGCCTATCGTCTAGCACTTCCACCGAACCTAGCTCAAGTTCATGATGTCTTCCATGTATCTCTCTTAAGGAAGTACATACCCGACCCTTCGCATGTACTGAACCCAGAGGTGGTACAACTTGAACATGACCTCTCTTATGAGGAGCAGCCAATGGAGATCTTGGACCGTAGAGACAAGGTTCTACGAAACAAGACTACCCACCTTGTGAAAGTGTTGTGGAGGAATCATAAGTACGAAGAAGCGACTTGGGAGCCTGAGGAAACAATGAAGCAAAAGTACCCTCACCTTTTCGACTAGGCCTCAAGTATAAATTTCGGGGACGAAATTTCTTAAGGGGGGAAGAATGTAACGACCCAATCTTTTTGAGTATTATATTAACTTACTCTTAATGATTTAATAAGACGTTAATGGTTAATGTAGAAAGGGGAGTTGATGGCTTCATCCAGTAGACTCAACCCTTACGAATCCCACTTATCAGAGCTTGGGAAGGAGGTAGCATCTGTGGGCTTCGCTTTGGACCAAGCCCAAGCCGAGCTCCAGCGTGTCAAGCTTGAACGAAAATGCTTGCAGGAGAAGTTCAAGTTAGTGGAGATTGCTACTAGGGAAATGTTATCTGAGACTCCCTCAGATTCTCTCACCATAGCACACCTTACACTTAGGTCTTATGCCAGTGTTATAAGGGGCTATGTGATGAGACCCTAGTTTCCTTGTGTAATCCTTTCGGGTGAATAAATTGAGATTTCTTCCTTTAATGATGTTTGTGAAATTTCAAATGTCTAGATAATTTTAGAATGTATTTTATTGATGAATTTTGAAAAAGGGATATTTTGAAATATATATGTAAACCCTAAATAACTAATGATGTGTAATGATTTTCAAAAAAATGGTCTTCTACAAAAGTGTTCATTAAGGAATTTGGAGTCTAATAAGATCAACTTAATTTTTGATGAATAGTAAATTATGAATAGTGATTTTACGCTTAGGATTAGTAATATGACCAAATGGATTAGTAATTTCACTCAAAGAAAGTTTTAATATAATTTAGACACCTAGATTAAGTAATGTGATTCAATAAAATGGTTAAATAACGGCTTCATAAATTATTATTCAAGTATTAGTTTTTTCGGATGAATAGTGTTTTTTAATTAAAAATTTAATTAAAAATAATTAGAAAATTATTTTTATAAAAAGGACTTTATTTTTGGACTCAGAGCATCGATATTATGTTAAGGTAATTTTTGGGGATTTTTCTGAAAAAAATGAATTTTCGATGAATAGTGTTTTTATTTAAAAATTAAATTAAAAATATTTAGAAAATTATTTTTATAAAATGGATTTCATTTTTTAAATCAGAGCATTGATATTTGGTTAAGGTGAAATTTTGGGATTATTCTGAGAAAGTTGAATTTTCGGTGAATAGTGAAAGTATAGTTTTTAAGTTACGGGTGTTTAATGACATCATTAAATGATGTATTAAGTATATATTCAATATGGTCGAATTATGAATAGTAAGATAAGGTGTGAGGTGTCCCAAGTGGCCAATACCATGGGCAAATACCATGGGCAAGCCCATGGTTTTCCCAAAACCACTAGTGAGGTGTCCCTTGGCCATTAATGCTTTGTCCCCTCACTTTCCCTATAAATACCCACCCTTTCCTCCCTTAGTTTTCACTCCCAACTCTCCCCCAACGAAGTTCTGGTCTTCTTACCTTCCAAAGAGTCCTCCCAAGGTGCCCCCAAGCCCTCAAGGTCCAATCCTTTGAGTTTCAAGAGTCACATTTTAAGGTAAGGGATCCGACCTCTCTCATTCTTTTCAAGTAATCTCTTTTATGCCATTTCTTTTATACTCCATGTTCTTATGTTGGAGGATGTTCTTTTATATTCATCCTACTGCCTATTTCATGTTCTTATGATGAGAGACCCCCCGTTGCTCTCATCAATTCGTTTTAAGAATATTTAAGTGGCGCCGTTAGGCTGCCGAATTTTTAAGGGATTCTTTCACCTTCCTCGTTTTCAAGTTCTATTTTCATTCAAGTCTTTCATGTTCCTTTTTATTATGTTGGGGTATGATCTCTAAATTATCATACGGATCTTTTATGATCATATGATGAGAGACCCCATTTGATCGCTTCAATTCAGTATTTTGAAGTTTTAAGTGGCGCCGTTAGGCTGCCGAATTTTTAAGTGGTTCTTCACCCTTCTCGTTTTGAAGTTCTACTTTCATGTCAATTATTTCAAGTTCCTTTTTGTTATATTGGGGTATGATCTCTATATATATCATACTGGACTCTTATGTTCATATGATGCGAGACCCCATTTGATCTCTTCAATTCAGTATTTTGATGTTTTAAGTGGCGCCGTTAGGCTGCCGAATTTTTAAGTGGTTCTTCACCCTTCTCGTTTTGAAGTTCTACTTTCATGTCAATTATTTCAAGTTCCTTTTTGTTATATTGGGGTATGATCTCTATATATATCATACTGGACTCTTAGGTTCATATGATGAGAGACCCCATTTGATCTCTTCAATTCAGTATTTTGATGTTTTAAGTGGCGCCGTTAGGCTGCCGAATTTTTAAGTGGTTCTTCACCCTTCTCGTTTTGAAGTTCTACTTTCATGTCAATTCTTTCAAGTTCCTTTTAGTTATGTTGGGGAATTATCTCTATATCTATCATACTGAACTCTTATGTTCACATGATGAGAGACCCTATTTGATCTTTTCAAATCATTTTTGTTGATGTTTAAGTAACGCCGTTAGGCTGCCGAACTTTCATAAGAGAAATCTAATTTTTTTCTTCCTTCCATGTTTTTCATTTCAAATGGTATGTCCTTGAAATTTCATTACCATGATCATGTATCCTTCTTATTCTTTCCATGTACTATTTTATGGGTCATTTATGAATTTTTGACCCATTTTACCTCTCTTTTAATGTCTTCTAAAACCTCGGAACATTGCCGTTATGCTGCAGAATTTCTGTCTCAAAATGTCTATCTCTTTTTCTAAAGTTATTTTATTTTATTAAGTGAATACTCAAAGATCTTTCTTCTAAAGGGGTATTCACATATATACCAAAATGTTCTATTTTAAATTCTGGGATTTACATACATGAGACCCACCTTCCTTTTCTGTGGGTTTTAAAGTGATATAAAGATCATGTCTTTAAAGCAGTTTTTAAAAGGTTATGATTATGAAATGAAACCCATTTCCTTTATGCTATATGGGTTATTTATGAAATGTTTGATGATGATATATGTGGCTCACATGATAATAAAGGGAAATTTAAGGGTGCGCCCTGATAGCGCTCCAATGCATTGGGTAATGATGTAACCACTATAGATTACAATTTTCACGATACCTTGGTGAATAACCTTGGTAATTTTCAAATGACACCTTGGGGATGGACCTTGGTGATATGTTCATGATTGTCTATGTTAAATGATGTAGCCACATCTTCAAGTTATGGAAAATGTTGTTTTTATTATGAAATGCCTCATGATTTTCTTTCTCATACCTTAAAGTTCTTTTCATGTCCTTATTGAAGTATATCAAGTTCACATGTAAAATGTTCCTCTTGTTTCCCTTACTGGGCCTTCTGCTCACCCTTTCTTTTGATGTATGTCCCCAGGTTATGAGATGCAGTAATGAACCTAGGATGAACTTAAGGAGAATCCTTTCAAGTGTTTAAGAAGAATGATTTATGTTGTTTTCATGTATTATGTTCCTGGTTTCCAAGACACTAAACCTTAAAGATCCTCAGTTGTGTGTAATGTAATGAAAGTTTATGTTATAAAATGGCGGGATGCTATAGTTGGTATCAAAGGATGGTTTAGTTATTTGTGGAAATTAGGATATAAAAACTTTAGGAAGAACCCTATAGAAAAGTTTAAATATAGGAAAACTTCCTGGTATTTTGGTAAGTATTGAGTAAGTGGTTTATCAAACAAATACATCCCTGTCTGGATACGAGCAGGTAGAGGCGGCTCTGGCACAAATGTACATAGGGGTAAAACCCGAAAACACCGCTTTGAGATAGACTCGAACGGGAACTGGTGCACGATAACGGGCCTTGCTGCACTCTTGGTTACGACACTCCCGGGGGATATGTTTGGTTAATCACAAGCTTTTTATGAATCATTATGAAGGAATTATAGAGAAGTATAATTGTCTAAGCATGAAGTCTTAGTTAAAATATTCATAAATGAAATAAGTTTCTCACTAAGGTTTTATTCTTTTAGAAAATGGCGGGCAATAGGAGAAACCGTGCCGATGGTGACCGCAATGCACCATGTGCTGATGGCCCTCCGATGGAAGCCGGAATGGAAACATTCATGCGAATGATAAACCAACTGACTCAAGTTATGAGTAATAACTTGAATCAAGCTTAGAGGCCGACCTCACCACGAAGGGAACAACTTTCTATTGAGTCCTTCATGCGTCAATGACCACCAACATTCAGTGGATCTACTGACCCATTGGTTGCGGAACAATGGATAAGCTCCATTGAAAAGATCTTTTCTGTACTTCATTGTTCGGAACAAGAAAAAGTCACCCTTGCTGTTTACCGCCTAGAGGGAGAAGCTGATCAGTGGTGGTCACTGATCAAAAACACGAAGCCACGAGGAGAGATGGAAGCTATGGAGTGGGAAGAATTTCGGGGGATTTTCTTTAACAAGTATTTCCCTCGTTCCATGAGGACGAAAATGGAGAAAGAGTTTCTCGAGCTGAAGCAGAAGGAGAACGAATCTGTCGGAATCTATGAGATGAACTTCACAAGGCTTTCCCGTTATACCTCAAGCTTTGTCATGGACCCTAATGGGAAGGTTGATAGATTCTTTGGCGGACTACGACCACATCTGCGGAAGAATCTAGCCAACAGGGACTACGATAGCTATGAAGAAATAGTTCGAAGTGCTATGAAAGTTGAACTAGAGTTTGGGGAGACACAATGGTCTCACAAATCTAATGAGAAGAAGAGAACTCTAGAACTGAGCCTGGGAAGAAGTTTTGATCAGGAAAGAGGTGGAAAGCATATCCAACATCCCACATGCAATAAATGTGGGAAGAAGCATCCGGGGAACTGCTTGATCGGAAGTGGTAAGTGCTATAGGTGTGGAAAAGAAGGACATATTTCTCGGAATTGTCGTGGTGATGTGAAGCCTCAACTTCCCAACACTAACGACAGAGGAAAGATGGTTCTGGCCCTACCCGAAGTCGCATGCTTCAAGTGTGGACAGCTTGGGCACTTTTCTAATCAATGTCCAAATCCGAGGGCGGTGGAGGGGAATCACCATCAACCACAGCAGAGGCCAAGGGAGCAAGGTCGTGCTTTCGCTATCACAACAACTGAAGTTGAAGTTCCGAACGATGTGGTAGCAGGTACTCTTGTTGTCCTCTCAAAACTAGCAAGTGCTTTATTTGATTCTGGTTCTACGCATTCCTTTATTTCTTCCAAGTTTGCAAAGAATATAGAATCAATCCCTGAATTTCTTGAGGTAGAGTTGTCAGTCAAGACTCCAAGTGGGATTATCCATGCATCAACAGTGTTTAGAGACTCTAGTGTTTACTTTGGTGAGCACAATGTTATCGCAAATCTAGTAGTCATCCCCATGATGGAATTCGACGTTATACTAGGGATGGACTGGCTCTCAAAGTATAATGCTAAGATCAAATGCAGAAGTAAGGAAATCTCAGTAGTCTTGAATGAACTACCTATAGTTATCTTCCGAGGAGAGATATCCCGAACTGATCCCTATCTAGAAGCACCTCCTATAGCTTTCTTTATGGAGTTAATCAGTGATGATGAAGAAGGGAAAGGGAGCATACAAACTGAAGATGTTCCGATTGTTCAGGAATACATGGATGTATTTCCTGAGGAGTTACCTGGACCTCCCCCGGAAAGAGAGGTAGAGTTCTCCATTGAACTCGTACCTGGGTCTCAACCGATATCAAAGACTCCGTATAGAATGGCAAATGTGGAGCTAGAAGAGCTAAAGAAACAACTCCAAGACTTGTTGGAGAAGGGGTTTATCCGACCGAGTGTGTCTCCTTGGGGAGCACCAGTTCTCTTTGTGAAGAAGAAGGATGGATCAATGCGGCTATGCATTGATTATAGAGAACTGAACGGGATCACAGTGAAGAACAGATACCCTCTTCCAAGAATTGATGATTTATTTGACCAACTTCGTGGGGCACAATTCTTCTCTAAGATTGACCTTCGATCTGGTTATCATCAACTGAGGGTGAAGAAGGAAGATATTCCAAAGACTTCCTTCCGATCAAGATATGGGCATTATGAGTTTACTGTTATGCCCTTCGGCTTGACTAATGCTCCTGCTATTTTCATGGATTTGATGAATAGAGTCTTTAAGGACTACCTTGATAACTTTGTGGTAGTTTTTATTGATGATATTTTGATATATTCAAAAAGTCGCGAGGAGCATGAAAATCATCTGAGGGTTATTTTGAAAACTCTGCGGAAGGAGAGGCTCTTTGGGAAGTTCAGCAAGTGTGAGTTTTGGTTACAACAAGTGGCTTTCTTGGGGCACATCGTAACCAATGAAGGAATCTCGGTTGACCCTGCAAAGACAATGGTTGTGGAGGAGTGGCCTCAACCCACAACAGTAACTGAGATTCGTAGTTTCCTTGGTTTAGTGGGATATTATAGGAGGTTTGTGAAAAACTTTTCACGGTTTTCTAATCCACTAACCAAGATGACTCGAAAAGGGGTTAAGTTCTTCTGGACAAAGGAATGCGAGGAAAGTTTCCAAGAGCTGAAGAAGAGATTGGTTACTGCACCTGTGTTAACACTACCCTCTATCAGAGAAGGATTCATTATTTTTAGCGATGCATCTCTGAAAGGGCTTGGGTGCGTCCTCATGCAAAATGACAAAGTAATTGCTTATGCATCTCAACAGTTGGAGATTCATGAGCAGAATTATCCTACGCATGATCTAGAGCTGGCGGCAGTTGTTTTTGCTCTAAAGATATGGAGGCACTATCTTTATGGGGAGAAGTGTGATATATACACTGACCACCAAAGTCTAAAGTATATTTTCACACAGAAAGAATTGAACATGAGACAAAGGAGATGGTTGGAGCTTATTAAAGACTATGATTGTTCAATTCATTATCACCCTGGTAGAGCAAACAAAGTCGCGGATGCGTTAAGCAGGAAAGATCCTGTTGTTCTGGCAACAATGAGGATCCTGGGAGATCCCTTGATTAAAGATCTAGTAAAACTGGACATGGGAATTATAAAGAAAGGGACATCATCAACCCTATCCCAAATGATTTCTCAACCTTCATTACTAGAGAAGATCAAGAAGGCTCAAAAAGAAGATCCTTTGCTGTAGGAGAAGTTCGAGGCTGTAAAGGATGGGAAGTTCCCTGATTTCAATATTGATCAAGAAGGAGTATTAAAATTTCGTACAAGACTATGTGTTCCATCTATTCCGGAGATAAAGAAAGAACTGATGGATGAAGCTCATAGCTCTACTTTCTCTATACATCCGGGAAGCACAAAGATGTATAGAGACCTTCGTGATCATTATTGGTGGGATAACATGAAGAGGGAGATTGCCGATTACACTACAAGGTGCCTGGTGTGTCAGCAAGTAAAGGCAGAAAGACAACTTCCTAAGGGGGTATTACAACCGCTACCCATACCAGTATGGAAGTGGGATAATATCACCATGGACTTTGTAACTGGTCTCCCAAAAACATCCAAAGGAAACAATGCGATATGGGTTATTGTGGACCGTCTCACCAAGACAGCCCATTTTATCTCTATTCGGGAAGATTTCTCTCTGGATCAGCTTGCCAAGATATACGTGAAAGAAGTGGTAAGGCTGCATGGGGTACCACTATCCATCGTATCTGATCGTGACCCAAGATTCACATCAAAATTTTGGAGAAGTCTTCAGCATGCTCTGAATACTGAATTGAATTTTAGTACGGCCTATCATCCTCAAACTGATGGCCAATCTGAAAGGACTATTCAGACACTCGAAGACATGTTGAGATTATGCTCAATGGAATTTAAAGGTGGATGGGATCAACACCTCCCATTAGTGGAGTTCTCCTATAACAACAGCTTCCATGCGAGTATTCAGATGGCACCCTATGAAGCTCTGTATGGAAAGCGGTGTAGAACTCCTACTTGTTGGGATGAAACTGGTGAGAGGAAGCTTCTTGGGCCTGATCTCGTGCAAGAGATGACAGAACAGGTTCATGCCATCCAACAACACATAAAGGCTGCTCAGAGTCGGCAGAAGAGCTATGCTGACAATCGTCGAAGGGACATGGAGTTTGGTGTTGGTGACAAAGTCTTCCTTCGAATTTCTCCATGGAAGAGAGTCATGCGGTTTGGGAAGAAAGGGAAGCTCAGCCCTAGGTACATCGGCCCCTATGAAATCCTTGATCGCATAGGAGCAGTGGCCTA
This sequence comes from Viscum album, assembly GCA_963277665.1. Taxonomy (NCBI): domain Eukaryota; kingdom Viridiplantae; phylum Streptophyta; class Magnoliopsida; order Santalales; family Viscaceae; genus Viscum; species Viscum album. The sequence goes on along the minus strand of OY728157.1, from coordinate 1,073,083,943 downwards.
TCGTCTAGCACTTCCACCGAACCTAGCTCAAGTTCATGATGTCTTCCATGTATCTCTCTTAAGGAAGTACATACCCGACCCTTCGCATGTACTGAACCCAGAGGTGGTACAACTTGAACATGACCTCTCTTATGAGGAGCAGCCAGTGGAGATCTTGGACCGTAGAGACAAGGTTCTACGAAACAAGACTACCCACCTTGTGAAAGTGTTGTGGAGGAATCATAAGTACGAAGAAGCGACTTGGGAGCCTGAGGAAACAATGAAGCAAAAGTACCCTCACCTTTTCGACTAGGCCTCAAGTATAAATTTCGGGGACGAAATTTCTTAAGGGGGGAAGAATGTAACGACCCAATCTTTTTGAGTATTATATTAACTTACTCTTAATGATTTAATAAGACGTTAATGGTTAATGTAGAAAGGGGAGTTGATGGCTTCATCCAGTAGACTCAACCCTTACGAATCCCACTTATCAGAGCTTGGGAAGGAGGTAGCATCTGTGGGCTTCGCTTTGGACCAAGCCCAAGCCGAGCTCCAGCGTGTCAAGCTTGAACGAAAATGCTTGCAGGAGAAGTTCAAGTTAGTGGAGATTGCTACTAGGGCAATGTTATCTGAGACTCCCTCAGATTCTCTCACCATAGCACACCTTACACTTAGGTCTTATGCCAGTGTTATAAGGGGCTATGTGATGAGACCCTAGTTTCCTTGTGTAATCCTTTCGGGTGAATAAATTGAGATTTCTTCCTTTAGTGATGTTTGTGAAATTTCAAATGTCTAGATAATTTTAGAATGTATTTTATTGATGAATTTTGAAAAAGGGATATTTTGAAATATATATGTAAACCCTAAATAACTAATGATGTGTAATGATTTTCAAAAAAATGGTCTTCTACAAAAGTGTTCATTAAGGAATTTGGAGTCTAATAAGATCAACTTAATTTTTGATGAATAGTAAATTATGAATAGTGATTTTACGCTTAGGATTAGTAATATGACCAAATGGATTAGTAATTTCACTCAAAGAAAGTTTTAATATAATTTAGACACCTAGATTAAGTAATGTGATTCAATAAAATGGTTAAATAACGGCTTCATAAATTATTATTCAAGTATTAGTTTTTTCGGATGAATAGTGTTTTTTAATTAAAAATTTAATTAAAAATAATTAGAAAATTATTTTTATAAAAAGGACTTTATTTTTGAACTCAGAGCATCGATATTATGTTAAGGTAATTTTTGGGGATTTTTCTGAAAAAAATGAATTTTCGATGAATAGTGTTTTTATTTAAAAATTAAATTAAAAATATTTAAAAATTATTTTTATAAAATGGATTTCATTTTTGAAATCAGAGCATTGATATTTGGTTAAGGTGAAATTTTGGGATTATTCTGAGAAAGTTGAATTTTCGGTGAATAGTGAAAGTATAGTTTTTAAGTTACGGGTGTTTAATGACATCATTAAATGATGTATTAAGTATATATTCAATATGGTCGAATTATGAATAGTAAGATAAGGTGTGAGGTGTCCCAAGTGGCCAATACCATGGGCAAGCCCATGGTTTTGCCAAAACCACTAGTGAGGTGTCCCTTGGCCATTAATGCTTTGTCCCCTCACTTTCCCTATAAATACCCACCCTTTCCTCCCTTAGTTTTCACTCCCAACTCTCCCCCAACGAAGTTCTGGTCTTCTTACCTTCCAAAGAGTCCTCCCAAGGTGCCCCCAAGCCCTCAAGGTCCAATCCTTTGAGTTTCAAGAGTCACATTTTAAGGTAAGGGATCCGACCTCTCTCATTCTTTTCAAGTAATCTCTTTTATGCCATTTCTTTTATACTCCATGTTCTTATGTTGGAGGATGTTCTTTTATATTCATCCTACTGCCTATTTCATGTTCTTATGATGAGAGACTCCCCGTTGCTCTCATCAATTCGTTTTAAGAATGTTTAAGTGGCGCCGTTAGGCTGCCGAATTTTTAAGGGATTCTTTCACCTTCCTCGTTTTCAAGTTCTATTTTCATTCAAGTCTTTCATGTTCCTTTTTATTATGTTGGGGTATGATCTCTAAATTATCATACTGATCTTTTATGATCATATGATGAGAGACCCCATTTGATCGCTTCAATTCAGTATTTTGAAGTTTTAAGTGGCGCCGTTAGGCTGCCGAATTTTTAAGTGGTTCTTCACCCTTCTCGTTTTGAAGTTCTACTTTCATGTCAATTATTTCAAGTTCCTTTTTGTTATATTGGGGTATGATCTCTATATATATCATACTGGACTCTTATGTTCATATGATGCGAGACCCCATTTGATCTCTTCAATTCAGTATTTTGATGTTTTAAGTGGCGCCGTTAGGCTGCCGAATTTTTAAGTGGTTCTTCACCCTTCTCGTTTTGAAGTTCTACTTTCATGTCAATTATTTCAAGTTCCTTTTTGTTATATTGGGGTATGATCTCTATATATATCATACTGGACTCTTATGTTCATATGATGAGAGACCCCATTTGATCTCTTCAATTCAGTATTTTGATGTTTTAAGTGGCGCCGTTGGGCTGCCGAATTTTTAAGGGGTTCTTCACCCTTCTCATTTTGAAGTTCTACTTTCATGTCAATTCTTTCAAGTTCCTTTTATTTATGTTGGGGAATTATCTCTATATCTATCATACTGAACTCTTATGTTCACATGATGAGAGACCCTATTTGATCTTTTCAAATCATTTTTGTTGATGTTTAAGTAACGCCGTTAGGCTGCCGAACTTTCATAAGAGAAATCTAATTTTTTTCTTCCTTCCATGTTTTTCATTTCAAATGGTATGTCCTTGAAATTTCATTACCATGATCATGTATCCTTCTTATTCTGTCCATGTACTATTTTATGGGTCATTTATGAATGTTTGACCCATTTTACCTCTCTTTTAATGTCTTCTAAAACCTCAGAACATTGCCGTTATGCTGCAGAATTTCTGTCTCAAAATGTCTATCTCTTTTTCTAAAGTTCTTTTATTTTATTAAGTGAATACTCAAAGCTCTTTCTTCTAAAGGTTTATTCACATATATACCAAAATGTTCTATTTTAAATTCTGGGATTTACATACATGAGACCCACCTTCCTTTTCTGTGGGTTTTAAAGTGATATAAAGATCATGTCTTTAAAGTAGTTTTTAAAAGGTTATGATTATGAAATGAAACCCATTTCCTTTATGCTATATGGGTTATTTATGAAATGTTTGATGATGATATATGTGGCTCACATGATAATAAAGGAAAATTTAAGGGTGCGCCCTGATAGCGCTCCAATGCATTGGGTAATGATGTAACCACTAGAGATTACAATTTTCACGATACCTTGGTGAATAACCTTGGTAATTTTCAAATGACACCTTGGGTATGGACCTTGGTGATATGTTCATGATTGTCTATGTTAAATGATGTAGCCACATCTTCAAGTTATGGAAAATGTTGTTTTTATTATGAAATGCCTCATGATTTTCTTTCTCATACCTTAAAGTTCTTTTCATGCCCTTATTGAAGTATATCAAGTTCACATGTAAAATGTTCCTCTTGTTTCCCTTACTGGGCCTTCTGCTCACCCTTTCTTTTGATGTATGTCCCCAGGTTATGAGATGCAGTAATGAACCTAGGATGAACTTAAGGAGAAGCCTTTCAAGTGTTTAAGAAGAATGCTTTATGTTGTTTTCATGTATTATGTTCCTGGTTTCCAAGACACTAAACCTTAAAGATCCTCAGTTGTGTGTAATGTAATGAAAGTTTATGTTATAAAATGGCGGGATGCTATATGAAGGACCCCCTCCTATCAATCCTCTATCTCCACTGATTAATCCTAAAATGTTTCCCCAGTGTCAATTTCTAGCTCGCCGGAGTCGATAACATGAGAGGGATCATTCACGTACCTCCTCAGCTGCGACATGTGAAAAACATCATGAACCTAATGCATCTGTGGGGGAAGAGATAGGTGGTATTCCACCTCACCAACTCTATTGAGAATCTGTAATGGTCTGATGAACCTTACAGATAGCTTTCTGCCCCGACCAAATCTCCCCAAACCCCATCGAGGTGAGACATAAAGGAACACATGGTCTCCCTACTCAAACTCCAAGAGTCTCCACCTACTATCAGTATAAAATTTCTGCCTACTTTGTGTTGTATTCATCCACTCTTGGATGATCTTTACCTTCTTAGTGGTATCCCATACCAACTCTGGAACCATGAGTGCTAACTCCCCTGGGTCTGTCCAGCATAGAGGTGATCCACATGGCCAACCATACAAGGCCTCAAATGGGGCCATGCCAATGATGGAGTGATAGATATTTTTGTATGTAAACTACACTAATGGTAGGTGGTCCTCCCAACTATGGCCAAAATCAAGGACAAAAGTAAGAAGCATGTCCTCCAAGGTCTGTATAATCCACTCCATATGACCATCTGTATGGGGGTGAAAAGCTATGTTTAAGAGCTTATGAGTCCCAAAAACCTCCTGCAATCCCTTAGACAACCAGGATATAAAGCATGTATCATGGTCTAAGATGATCATTGAAGGCACCCCATGAAGCCTCACTATCTCCTAGACATAGAGGCATCCCAAAACCTCTACAGATCCTTGCTCTCAGATGGGTATAAAGTGAGCTGACTTGGTGAGTCAGCCAACGATCACCCATATAGAATTGCATCCCCTATACGTGCACGATAACCCCATAACAAAGTCTATAGAGATTCCATCCCACTTCCATTCTGGTACCCTAAGTGGCTGTGCCAAGCCTCATGGGACCAGATGCTTGGACTTCACTTGCTGACAAGTGGGGCATTGTGAAATGAACTCTGCCACCACCTTCTTTATCCCTAGATACCAGTACTAACATTGGAGGTCCTGGTACATCTGTGCCACACCATGATGTACTGCCAAAGGGGATATATAGAACTCCCTCAGCACCTCATCCTGCAATGTCATTGGTACTATGATATGTCCTATAAAAAGGATGACGTGCTCCCCACATTTCAAAAATCCACCAGAAGCTTATCCTGAGGATAACTGAGCACGCCGGGCCTCATAGTCAACATCCACAAGATGTGCCTCACTAACTCATTATAAGAATGGGGGATTAAAAGTAATTGACTAAAGGTAAGATTATCCATCATTATCCATGAAGGATATCTACATTGCATCTAGGTGATTTGTCGCCTCACTCCACAGCTGTAAACCAGACATCCTGCTGAGCGCGTCTGCCACCACGTTCCCCTTCCCAGGAGTATAGACTATCTCAAGGTCATAGTACTGGGGGAACTATAGCCAACACTACTATCTCAAGTTCAAGTGATTTTTTGAGAAGATATACCTGAGAATCTTTTGGTCAGATTAGACGGTAAATCGTTCACCCATCAAGTAGTGCCACCACATCTTCAAGGAAAATACCACTGCTGCTAACTCCAGGTCATGGGTCGCATAGTTCTTCTCATGCTACCTAAAATGCTGTGAGACATAGACGATCACTAATCGATCTTGAATCAGAACACAACCTAGTCTGATCCATGATGTGTTGCACAAGAATACACACCCAATTACCTCTTCTGGTAGTCTCAAGATGGGGGCACTCACTAGTCTCCACCTTATCTTCTGGAAAATCTACTGGCACTTCTTCATCCACACGAAGGGTTGTCATTTTTTAAGGCTAATAAAGGTGTTTCTACTTTGGAAAGGTCAGAAATGAACCTACGGTAGTATCTAGCTAACCCCAAGAAACTCCTCACCTAATTCACACTTCTAGGTGTATCCCAGGAAAGTACTACCTATATATTCATAAAATCCACTACAAATCTAGCCCTCCGAGATGAAGTTTCCTATAAAATGGACATCACGAATAAAGAACTGGCACTTTGAGAGATTACCATAAAGATGATGTTCTCAGAGCGTATCCAATACTATCCACAGGTTTGAAGCGTGTTGCTCCTCCTACGTCGAGTACACCAAGAACTAATCAATGAAGACTCACAAGAAAAGATCGAGGTATGGCTGTAAGATCCTATTCATGAGTTCTATGAACACTATTGGGGAATTGGTCATGCTAAAAGGCATAACCAAAAACTCATAGTGTCCATACCGTAATCTGAAGGCTATCTTCATTACGTCCTCATCCCATACCCGAAGCCGATGATAGCCTGATCTGAGATCGATTTTTGAGAACCACATCACTCCCTTCAGCTGGTCGAAGAGGTCATCAATCCTCAGTAGTAGATACTTTTTCTTCACAGTCACCTGGTTCAGGCACCAAAAGTCCATGAATAGCCTCAATATCTTATCTCCCTTCTTGGAAAACAACACTGTAGCTACCCATGGTGAAGCACTAGGTCTCACAGAGCCCTTATCCTACAAGTTCTCTAGCTATACCCTCAATTCGTGAAGCTTTGCAAGAGATATTTGATATGCCGGTGTGGATATCGTTGACATACCTGAGTATATATTGATGCATAATTCTATCTACCTATGAGGAGTTTGTCCTAGAACATCCTTAGGAAAGACATCCTCATACTCATCCACCACTATAGGAAAGATCAGACTCGTCTCATCCACCACACTGAGGGCGTGGCTATCCAAGTAGTGAGTGATCAGCTACACCCTCCTATAAGAATGTCCATCATGTGCTACAAAAGATTCCTTCTCGCCGGTAAAGGAAAACATGGTCCCATCTTCATTGACACACCACACTTTTCACCTAAAATAGTTTATCTGAGCATGGATTGTGGATAAATAGTCTATACCCAAGATGATGTTGTAAGGCCTCAATGATGATACTAGAAGATCCCAACCAAATATCTTCACTCCTAGAGTAAGTTCACACTGCTGACACCAATTTGTAATCATCAAATCCCCTCTCATAGGAGTCTCTAATCATAAGGATTGAGCGAACAACTCCATAGAAATATTTGAGCCTTGAACGAGGTCTTTGACAAGGAAAGAGTGACTATAACCTGTGTATATAAGAACTATAACTAAGGTGGAGAAGAAATATATTGTACCTCTAATCATATTTGGAGCACCGTGGTCGTAGGAATCCATTGCCTGAAGCTGTCCTTGCCCCTATCTACTAGCTCCCTGAGCCTGTGGTGGACCACCTGGGGGTGGTGGTGGTAGCGTCTTGGAACGTCATCCACCACCTTCCGCTTGGCCTATTCCCCTTCCACATCTTCCGCCCTACATACCTCCTCGATCGAACCTCTTCCTCTGCATTGGTGGTCGCTCGACCCACTGCTGATCATCTGTTCGGTGGGTTGGAAAGTCACGGGCCATGTGTCCCTACCCACTAAACATGAAGCACAACCAGGTTCCTTGCTGACTCCCTCTACTCTGGGAGCCTCATACTACTGACCCATAGTCCTGGGGTCATCCCCTAAAAGACCTGGCCTACTTGGGCCCCCATCTCTACTCCCATCAACTCACTACTAAATACTATGCTGCCTGATGTCTGCTGGTGGCTCTGACTATTAGCACTTGCTTTTCCATGAATCTCTCTATAATAAGGGCTTTCTCCTGCACCCCATCTTGAGTAGGGATGCTGAGAGACACCATAGATTCCCTGATCTACCACCTGAGTCCGTGTTCAAAGGTCCATGCCCTAATGAAAGGGCCCCACACCATGTCTGTGTAGTAGTGATAGAGGTCTGTAAACCCCGAAGAGTACCCATCCACCAAAAGGCTTCCCTTCTATAGGTGAAGTATCTCTTTTCTGCACACTGAGCGTAGGGTTTCCGGAAAAAACTCCTCTTGTAAAAGCCACTCAAAGTCTGTCCAGGTGAGGGTCACCTCATCATGCATTTGGATGGTCAAGCTCCACTATCTCCCTACTGAGCCCTACATAAGTCTCGTGACTAAGATCACAATTTGGTCAAGTGGTTTCATCACTAAGTGGAAGAACCACGTCACTGCCTCCAGACAATCCTCAACGACCTGAGGATATGTCTCTCCTCTGAACCTAGGAGGTCTCTTCCTCTGAAACTCGTGCGTGTCACTGAGTCTGTGTATGTAATCTACTGGTGATGCCGGTTGTAACTGCTGATCAATGGGTGGTGGAAATACTAGTGCACCACTCTATGAGGCCATCTCTATAACTGGTCCCTGAACCGATGCCTCATCACTAGGTGGGCTTTCCACACGATCACGTATCAGAATCCTAGCTAGCTGTCTGTGTGGAGGAATCCTAAAATAGATCAAGATGTACCACAATCATAAGTTTATATATGGTTAGATGTCTCTTATTCAAAAATATAATAAAGAGATACTTATGCAACCAGTGTTTTCATGTATAGATCTGAAAAGTAGAATTTAGTGTCCTGGTGTATGGATACGTTGGCCACCACACCAATACTAGACTCCCAAAATCTAAAATTTGAACTCAAAACATTCAATACTGTTTCCCCAAAAACAAAATAATAGACTCTCAATCTTTTTGGTAGAACGGACCACCTCTGATACCACTTTGTCACGACTCATCCCTGAGGCCCGTTCTGTGGCATAACCCAAGACCGCCTTCCAAAGGCCAGTGGTTGGAAAATAGAACTGAAGGCATCTACCTGAAAGTGGGAGGCATTTTCCTGAGTACATGTATGCACACACACACAACCACATCCCAATGCTGGAAATGTAAACAAGCATGACACTAAAGAGCCACTGAGTACAAGTACAACTGAAAGTCAAATGGTCCAAACTACAAACCCAACAAAATAATTACTGGAAAATAGGAAATTACCAAAAGGAACCATGAATGTCATCCAATAGAAACCCCACTTAATGGGAAAGTACATAGTAGCTAATGGAAGCTGCAGAAGTATGACTCGCCTACCTGGTCTCAATAGGCACCACCAAATCCTAATTCACCAAGTCCTCTGTCAAATTGTCAGTCGTCTTCACCGAACACAACATGTGCAGGTGAACACTGTGTAGGGGTGAGTAACAATATAATCAGTATGGACCCCAAAACACAAATGAAAGACCACAAATAATGATCATCAATCATGATCACCAAGCAAGACTTCTCATACCAGGTATATTCTAGAGTAGGAAAGTAGAACCACTAGTCACATTATCGAACACCCTGGGCTACTGAAGAACTCCTCCTTAGTGAGTACAGTGGGCCTTCTGGGTCACACAGAATCCTCTTCCCACTAAACTAATCCAACTTTGGTACTCGTAACTGATGAGTACCATGGGTGTTCTAGGTCACATCGAAGCCGCTCTCCATCGTGGGCATACCAGGTCACACATTAGCTACTTACCACCTATGGCCATACTGAGGTACTCCTATCGAGTACCGTGGGTCTGCTAGGACACATTGAATCCAATACTGACCATGTACCTACTGGGTCACAAAAAACCTGCTTCCCACTAGGCTATAGTATCCGATCAACATAGGGTCACTCGTCAGCAGTCTTATGGTGTCAGCCAACCGCAGAGTTTCCGCACGCATCACGCTTGATCTCGGTAGAACCACTATGTAATCCATTAGTTGAATTCCAACTTCCATGAAATCCATCATAGATTATTACAAAAGATTTATGTCATCACAAGGGTTTGAACTCCATAAACAGATCATCAATCGGATGCCTGATTTACAAGATATTGACGTTTTTCCAAAAAGGGGCTGGATGGGTTTGGGTCCGGTCTGACCCGACCTGGCTCAGGGTCCACCAACCCGTCCTGGGTATGCTGACCCAACCTTGCCCCGACTTGGTCTGGGTCCAGTCCTTTGGGACGCGGGTCTGACCAAGCCTGCTAGAGACGGACCGTTTCTATTGGTCGGGACCCACCTGGATGCCGCGTCCGTATCCCTGCTCACCTCACAGGTCTGCGCCAGGCCATTCCCTCTTTCCCAGACACACGTAACTTCCAAGGTTTTTGCTACATGGTCGGCTAGACTCCCGTAAACTGCCAAAGACCGCATGCCTCTGAAGAGCACAACTTGTGGTTGTTGGCTGCTCCACTGATGTGGCTGAGAGGCCGCATACCAGTTGCCTACCGCCAGATCTTTCAAGCGCACCATTATGGCATGCCATCTCCCTCCCATGGTCTCCACTGTGGGCCACCACCATCACCTCCGTTGGAACCGAAACACCGTCAGTCTCGTCTGTGGACCACTAGGTCTACACTGGTGGTCCGTTCTTCACACCACCTTCACCAATGGTTTCTGTGGGGTGTCACCTTCCCTATGTAGGACTTGAAATTGACTTTCCACCATTTCAAACATTTTTTGACCAAGAACGCACAAGGCAGAGGGGGGTCAGTACTTGTTCATGGTGGCCCGATCCCTCCACATTAGAGGTTTAAAATAGGGAGTGGTTTGGGGATGATGTTATTTCAACAAATAATTTGATCCCGAATAGAAATCCCAAGAAACATCACCCTCCTGCAAGAATGAACAATCCGCAGATCAGCCTGTTCATGGGTTGATCCACGTTAATCATTTAGAATATTGCACAAGGAAAATGAAAACAAAATAAACCCCTACCTCTATCAATGTTCTTCATTCAAGTGATCCACCCTCTAAGAGTTAAAATTTGTTGGCATTCATCACTTCCTGATCCCATTCTTCGTAAAGCATTGACATTGCAAGCGATCCTACCGGTGTTCGTCATTTTTCATAGGGGAGTAATTTCACCATAGGTTCATTGGAGGAAATTCAACCATTGATTTCCACAGCGTGTTATTAAAAGGAAACACATCTCAGTGCCATCATCCACCACTCAATGGTGTGAAAGAAAATAAAATATCATTTTAAGTTATTTTATTATTTTCTAAAATTTTTTAAAATTAACTTTTCTTTCTGACCCTTTCTGCTCTATGTTAAGTCCTTTCTAGGTGAATTTTGGAATTTTGAGTTCAATGGTACCCTCATATTTTTGATATGATCCCTGGTTTAAATGTTAGAAAAACCCTCTCCATGTTTACTTAAGTGATCTTAAAAAAGGTTCAAAATTCCATTACGGGCTCACCGGGCATCAAAATCATTTTTCTTCAAAGCATGTGATCTTGAAATAATTCCATATAATTTTAAAAAAATTACACAGAAATTCCTGGATGTTAAATCTAGGGAAAACATTGGTTTATATCTAGATGAACCATGTCTATATGGACCGTGATCAAATGGACAATGAATGAATGAAAGGGTTATAGGTTTTAGTAGAGCTAAGTCCAGTTATCTATGTAGGGTATGTATATTTATCCTTTTAACTAGATGTTGTTCCAATAAAAAGAATGAAATGAAAACATTCCCCCATAGATATAAGATGAAATTCCAAACCACATTATTCAAATTTTTCTTTATGCTTGTGGTCACATTTTTTTGATTGTTTGTGTGGAATGTTTACTTCTCTGACAAGGGTAATCATTGAATTATTGAAAAGTAGTGTTGCATTGATGAAGACTTAGTTTAGTGGTTAGGGAAATCAGTCTAACCATCTCCCGTTATTTAAGTATAAGTAAATACTCTAATCACTAGTGATTAAGAAGGATGTTCCTCATTAGTTCTTCCTGTTGGAGTTTGTCCAGTGGTCATCATTATAGAGGTAAATCTAATGGTTCTATCAGATCATGAAACATCTGATGATGATAACAAATGGAGTTCATTATGATGGTTTTTATGAATTATGATCTCCTAAAATTGGGTCTAGGAGGGAGCCTAATGGTGATTTGAAGTGATTTTTCTTATTCTAGTGAGTTTTATGATGTCCAGTGTTGTTTGCTGAGTTTCCAGACAGTGTCAACTTGGGAGATGGTAGTGGTACCAGTGAGTTTGCTATTATATCTAATGTAATCTTGAACACATGAGTCATGCTGTGTGTTTTGTACATCATGGTGTCATTTGGTGCTCATGGATATTGTTTTAGGTTTTAGACAGAATTCATAAGATCCCTTATGATATTCTGGTTTCAATTGAAGTTCTGTGATCATATATAGAGCATTGTATGGCCGAGGTAATAGATTTATGTTCTAATGGTGGTGGCTATGGATTTTGGAGAATACTGATGATGCTGATTCTAAAGGTTTTAAAAATTTAATTGTATGGTGAATCAGTAATAAGAAAGTTGAATTTCATGTCAAAAATGAAACAAGTATGGTTAGTTTTTCAATTCATAGGAAAAAAAGTTTTACTGGTGATTGGATGGTCTATTATTCAGAATGCACACTATATATTTTCCCACAACTTTTAACATATTGATGTGACATAGATGATACCAATGTGTTTTAGGACCTAGGAAAATCCAAGAGCAGTGATTTTGGAGAGCATTGATAAACCCCCATTGAGTAGAAGTAGGTGAAATATTTTGGAGATTCTCTCATATGCGATGGTTTCTTATAAACTTACATCAAATGGAGGATTTTTAGGGGATCATTTTCCTTAGAAAAAGATTTGGTATAATAGGAAACTTTGTGGGAGTTAGGATTATCAAAAGTAACATGGGTTAGAGAACCACTATGGAACTTTATTCTTGCTCAAATTTACCCAGTAGATAAAGGTAGAATGGTCCTTGTAGTTTAGCTTGGGTTATCGAATCCTCAGAGACCTAAGAAGAAACCTATAGACACGTACATTCTATGGACTGTTTTTGGCTATGAAGTGGCCAAATTGGGTTCATTTTATATGGGTTTAAAGTATAAATAACAGATTTAAGTGAATTCAATTTAAAAGAATCAGTTGAACCTAGGTTATCGCTTGGGGTGGATTGGACGTATTTCCTTTTTAATGATTTCAATTTCTTATATTTGAGATGGGTCCATTTAAGGAGATAAAACAACATCATCACTTACTGGTTTAATTCCTACACACTTTAATACTAATCACCTATACACTTGAAGGATCAATGTTTTGAGCACTTCAAGATAAAGGTTCGTATTAGCACTTGAAGTGTGTGGCCTTAAATTCAACAAGGATGATGGAGTTTAAAAATCATCAAATAAAAATCTCAATTAAAGAAGTGATTATACATTAATGGGGTGATAAATAACATCCAATACAGCCGCTTGATACTCCCTTGGATCAAAACATAAGTGGGTTAGCCCTCCATTGATCCCATGGTTTCAATGGAAACGGAAAGTAGACTCATGAGGGAGGAAATGGAGAAGTAAAGAGAACAACAAAAATAAAATGATCACTCCACCATTGTGTGAATAATTTCACAAGGTTTGGTGTGAATAAATTCACACCTTGATCCAAAGGTATAAAAATGATATGAAGAACAATTGAATAAGAGCAGAAGAAGAACTTTTATTAAGAAACTAAAGTGAATTGAACAACTTACATGTGAAAGACAAATTTGAGACAACAAAATTGCAGCATAACATTACAATTGAACAAAGCACCAAAAGAATAAGAAATACTTCACCACCACTACCTTAAATAGGCATTTGGGGAGCCTTGGGCCGAGACTCCAATAGTAAAAAGGATCCCACTTGAGTATGGTAGGCCTAGGGTGGTGGAAAGTAAGGGAGAGGAGACTTTTCCACCCTTGACCCGAGGTGGCAGCCTGCTTGCTTCCACCGAACAGGCGCGCCTGTACGTCCTTCTAGATTTCCAAATCAGAGTGGGCCATATAAGAATAAAATAGATACCTAGATGTATTCTAACTTCCTGTAAAATTGGGGCTCATTTGGAGTTGTGGATTCCAATATATTATCATATTAGGGGGCTGTTTTTCTGGGCCGCAGAATCTGGACCAGAATTTTATCTCTAACTTGGGCCGCCTAAATGGACACAATGGAGGCAGAAATATCATTGTATCCTGAAGAGTGATTTTTTCCTATACATGTATTCTATAATCCAACGAAATATGGGGTTAATTGGGACGGTATTGTGGGCCCTACAGTCTCATCAATGGGATGATGTCCAATCTGCCTTCTCCAGAATTGCTTCCTTTCATTGCCAAATATCTCTATCATCCTCCATGAATTCTCCATTGATCCCTGAATCAAACATGTTCATATTTAAGTGTAGATAAATTTACAAAAATATCAAATTTAAATATGTATAATTAGATTCCTTAAAATCAGATGAATCATTGGGTACTATAAATGATGTTAAAAAATGTACCACATAATAGTGCATTTTAAGAAGGTATTACAATCATAATGTGAAATGATGTTCAAAGTGTAAAATGAACTAAAATGGTGTTTATGAATAATAAATAACATGAATATTATATATATTAAAAATTAATATTAGCCTCATTTAGTGGCTAATCACACCCCCCAACTTGATTTTTTCTAGTCCCGAGCAAAATATATCTCGACAATATGAAATTCAAATTCCCTTTTCCAAAAAACATTTTAATACAAAATGATCACCAAAAAACCTTATACAAAAAAATCATGAAACCCATCAAAATATTTTAATACAAGATAGTTTCATAAGAAGATCCCAATCCTAATCCCATTCCTTTGTTCAAATTCATTTCCATATTTCATCCAATATCAATTAAGTATGAGGATGTGTTGTGCATCACAATAGACATGGGGGTTCATATTTATTCAAGGGGGAAATTATGGAAGCGCTAGGTGGAATCACATTTCAATTTTAAGATGAGTATTTATTTTTTTTGTATATTTTTTTTGTTTATTTTTGTTTTTTCAATTTTTCCTTGGTAATTGAAGTTGCACTCAAAAGAGTCAACCCCTGTAGTGAGACTTTGCCGATGACTCCCAGGCTCAAAGACCTTAGGGAACCAAGTGAATCCCACATACTCGGGAATCATCACAAGTTAACTCAGTCAAAAACAAATTCAAATTACCAAAAATAGAGATAAAATTACTAACTTTGGGCCAGAAAACTATGGAGTCACGATCCCCAAGTGCCAAAAGCCCTACATTAGGTCATTTCATTCTCTACGCGCAAATTTATTTTTAATAATTTTTTTGAATACTCATATTAAACTAAAATGATCACCAAACCTATTATATATATTTAGGGGACCCCATGAACTCAAACTAATACCCCACTATCCAAAGGACATGCATTGTGATCCCTTTTTTGTTATTTGGATGAAAATATAAATGATGAAATATCACATTGGACAGCCACACTTTCCAAAATCTACGCTCATGAAATTATACAGGGATTAAAATTAGAATTTGGGTATGCTAAATTATTTGATATTAAGTTTAAAAGTGTGCAATGTGTATTACTATGTTCAAAGTTAAAGTAATTTTTCATTCCATTTTCACAATTTTTTTTTCAAATCATTTAGCATTTTTTTGACACAAAAGAATTTTTTATTTTATCTCCCCCCCAACTTAAAATAACAGTATCCCCAGTGTTTAAAGAAAAGAAAATTTAGAAGGGGGTAGAGGTAGAGAATGAAAGTTCAAAAAGGAAATTGAAAAGGAGGGTCATGGAATGAAGTCACCTGGTGGTTGAAGTTGAAATTCTTGTTGCTTCCTTTCAATCCTTTGATATCCATGTCACTTGCTGAGTTCCCTAGTAGAAAAAGAAAAAAAACAAACAAGATAAAAAAACAATATATATATATATATTTATATAATAAAGGAAGTAAAATATAAGTATATATATAAAAATTATAGAATAAGGAAGCACAAGAAGCCGTAGGTCAGTGGTAAGTGCGCGCCCCTGTCTCCCTTCGGTCCCGGGTTCGAATCCCCATGGCTTCACCGGTTGTGACAGGGTTTTCCCCACGACCTACGATGTGGAATTTTTTATTATTATATTTTTGTTAATTTTTTTTGTATTTTTATTTTTTTAACCTACAAACACATAAAAATAAAGTAAATTAAACTGATGAAACATTGTCTTCTTTTTAAATTTCTGGGTAAGGTATTACTCAAGGATCACACCACGTGACATGGATGAATATGGCGCTCCCCTTTCATACCCATCCATACTCATTATAGAAGGACAGGTCAAAAATTTATTTTTTTATTTTGAAATATCAAAATGTCTCATTAACCCTATTTAAAATATAAAGTGGATTAAAACAACGAAATTATTGGAAACTTGAAAACCATGGGTTGCCTCCCATTCAGCGCTTTGTTTAACGTCGTTAGCCCGACATGGACCCTTAATCTATTAATTTTTTCCTGGTTCATAGGTTGGCTTAGTTAACTCAACCTCTATTTCTTGTTTATTGAATGATTCAATGAATGGTTTTAACCTTTGACCACTGACCTTGAAAATGTAACCACTTGTGGGATCTTGAATCTCTATTTCCCCATGGGGGTACACATGATGCACTATGAAAGGTCCTGACCATCTAGACCTTAACTTTCCCGAGTGTAAATGAATTTTTGAACTATACAAGGGCACAAGTTTTCCTGGTTCAAAATGTTTAACCTTGATATTCCTAGATTGGTAGGCTTGAACTCTAGCTTTATTGATCCTCGAATTTTCATAAGCCTCCATCCTTAGTTCCTCCAGTTCATTGAGATCTAATTTCCTTTTTCTTCCGACCAATGAGAGATTATAATCCATTTTATTAATTGTCCAAAAGGCCTCATGATCAATCTCCACTGGAAAATGACATGCTTTACCATAAACCAACCTATATGGGGAAATTCCTAAAATGGTTTTATATGCGGTACTATAGGCCCAAATAGCATCTAAGAGTTTCTCAGACCAATCTTTCCTAGAGGGGTTGATAGTTTTTTCAAGAATTTGCTTAATCTCCCTATTCGCTAACTCAACTTGACCATTGGTTTGAGGATTGTATGAAGTAGAAAATTTATGAGAAATACCATACTTAGACATGAGTGAAGAGAATGGGATGTTGTAGTAATGGGTTCCTCGATCATTGATTATAGCCCTAGGAATTCCAAATCGAGAAAATATGTTCTCTTTTAGAAATCGAATCACAACTTGATGATCGTTGGACTTAGTGGGAATGGAATCAACCCATTTTTGAGACATAATCGACATCTAAGAGTATGTAGAGGTATCCCCTAGAGTTTGGGAAGGGACCCATGAAATCAATTCCACCATAGTCAAATATTTCAACCACTAAGATGGGAGTGAGTGACATATGATTCCTTTTTGTGATGGACCCTACTTGTTGACACCTATGACAACTTTGACAAAATGTGTAAGAGTACCTTGAGAGGGTGGACCAGAAGAGACCACATTGAAGAATCTTAGAAGATGTTTTCTTATAGGAAAAGTGACCTCCACATGCCTCACTATGACAGAATTTAAGGATGGACTCTTGTTCAGATTCTGGGACACACCTCCTGATGACTTGGTCAGGGTAGAACTTATAGAGGTATGGATCATAAAACACATAGTGTCTAAGATCAGAAAGGAATTTCCTTCGAGCTTGAGTCCCTAATAATTTTGGAATGACTCCTGTAACTAAGAAATTGGCTATGTCAGCATACCAAGGGCAGTCACTCACAGAGTATTGGTTTTCATCAAGAAATGAATCTGACAGAGAAAGGTGATTTGAGTTGTCTTTGAATTCTATCCTAGATGGGTGATCATCTACAACATTTTCAACGCCATTTTGATCCTTGATTGTGAGGTCAAATTCTTGTAAGAGAAGGACCCACCTAATCAGTCTAGCCTTAGCATCTTGTTTTTGGAAGAGGTATTTTAGTGCAGAATGGTCAGTGAACACAATGATGGGGGATCCTAAGAGGTAGGACCTAAACTTCTCTAAATCAAACACAATATAAAGTAACTCCTTTTAAGTAGTGGTGTAGTTGAGTTGGGCATCATTTAATGATTTTCTTGTATAAGCAATGACATAAGAAGTTTTATCACAATGTTGTCCTAACACAGATCCTACAACAAAGTCACTGGAATCACACATAAGTTTGAAAGGAAGGTTCCAAATTGGAGATTTCATAATGGGAGGAGAGGTGAGAGAGGATTTGGGGGTTGAGAATGAACCCTCACAACTTTCTGTCCAAGCAAATGGAGCATCCTTTACTAGGAGAGCACAAAGGGGATGGGAGATTGAACTAGAGTCCTTGATGAATCTTCTATAGAAACCAGCATGTCCTAAGAAAGACCTCACTTCCTTGATAGTTTTGGGTGATGGAAGGTGACGAATGATGTCAACCTTGGATTTATCAACTTCAATCCCCTTACCTGAGACTAGATGGCCTAGAACTAGTCCCTATTTAACCATGAAATGACATTTTTCCCAGTTTAGGACCAGATTTTTTTCTTCACATCTTGACAAGACTCTCTCTACATTCCGTAGACATCCCTCAAAAGTATCCCCAAACATAGAGAAGTCATCCATGAAGAACTCAATAAAATCCCCTACCATGTCTAAGAAGATTCCCATCATGCACCGCTGGAAGGTTCCAAGAGCATTGCATAAACCAAAGGGCGTACGTTTGAAGTCAATGGTACCGAATAGACATGTGAATGTATTCTTCCCTTGATACTCTAGGGAGACCTCAATTTGATTATACCCCGAGTACCCATCTAAGAAACAGTAGAACACATAACCTGCCACTCTCTTAAGGAATTGGTCAATGAATAGTAAGGGGAAATGGTCCTTCTTGGTGAATGAGTTTAACTTCCTATAGTCAATGCAGCCCCTCCATCCACTACTCACCCTTGTTGGAAGAATCTATCCATCCTCATTGGTTATCACTGTGATTCCAGCCTTTTTTGGAACCACTTGGATTGGGCTCACCCATTTACTCTCAGCTATGGGATATATGATACCATCTTTTAACAATTTCAGAAGTTCTTTCCTTACTACCTCCATGAGATTAGGATTGAGTCGCCGTTGAGGTTGACGACATGGCTTTTAATCAGATTCCAGAACAATCCTACGAGTCCTGATAAGTGGGATAATCCCAGGAATATCAGAAAGGGTCCAACCAATGGCTTTCTTATTCTTCCTAAGGACATCTAGAATCATCCTTTCATGACTGGCTTCAAGAGAAGAATAAATGACAATAGGATGTGTTTTATTGTCCCCTAGGAAAGCATACATGAGTGAAGCGGGAAGTTCCTTCAATTCAAGATTAGGTTGGTTCAGAATTTCAACAGAAGATTGGGACATTGGATCAAGTTCAATTTATTTTTTTAGAGTTTCAGATAGGATTGATTCCTCACATGTAGAAGTTTCAGATACTAGATTGTCTTGATCAGATTTAGGGAAGGAAATTGGAGTGGTCTCCATAAAAGTGGTTTCTTGAAAGGTTTCACCGATTGTTGGACCTAATACTCCATCATAAGAGAAATTTGAAAATCATTCAATCCAAGGAGATAAAATTCCTTTATATGAACAAAGGAAATCAATTTCATCCTAACTTAAACATTCATCAAATATTCCTTGATGATCTATGGATTCATTGTCAATGCTTCCTATCATGTTTACTTCATGAATGTCCTCGTCATCCCCTATTTGGGAGCTTTCATTATAGATTTTCAAGTCTAGACTAATGTTCCCAAAGGTGATGGTCATTTTCCCATTTCGAACTTGGATAATAGAGTTTATTGTTGCAAGAAAAGGACAACCAAGGATGATTGGGGTTTGTTCCTTATTTCCTAAGTTTGGATGGTTTTCAAGGACAATGAAGTCAGCAAGGTAGATGATGTTTTCAACCTTTACCAGAATGTCCTTTAAAATCCCCTTTGGAAACCTCATGCTACGGTCAGCAAGTTGACGTGTGACAGATGTGGGTTAGATTTCTTCTAGGCCCAACAGGAAGTACATGACATAGGGGATGAGATTGAAACTAGAACCTAGATCACACAAGGCCTTGATAACTTTTCTTTCTCCTAGTTCAACATTGATTTAAGGGCAACCCGAGTCTTTCAACTTAGGAGGAATGGTCCCTTGAATGGTGGTACTCACATTATCAGCCAAAAGGAATTGGTTTTTATGTGAAAATTTTCTTTTAAAAGTGCACAAGTCCTTAAGGTACTTTGAGTAGGTAGGTATGTTTTGGATGACATCAAGAAGGGGAATGTTCAACTTGACTTGTGAGAATATTTCCCTCAATGTTTCACTCAGTTCAGGCTTGGGTTTCCCCCTCATGCATTGAGGAAATGGTGCAGGTTTTGGGGTTGTTTGTTGAAGAGTTGTTTCTTTCACATTGTTATCAGTTTCCTTAGTTTGATCTTGTGGTTAATTTGAATTTTCATCCAAGTGTGAATCTTCAGGTGGGTTCTGAATTATTTGTTCAGGTTTCTCAATTGATTTCCCACTTCTTAGAATAGTCACAACCTTAAATTTTCCATGAGTTATTTGAGCACAACTTGACTCTCCCCTTGAAGTTGAGGATGGCACCACCTGAGTAGGCATGGGTGCCTTTCCAGTTTTGATGGTTTGAAGTTCTTATTTTAGGGAAGAAACTTCTGAGTTCATCCTCTCCATTTGTTTGCACAATTTTTCTAGTAGGCTTTGTGGAATAGTTTGGGTGGGTGCTTGAGTAGGTTGGTTTATCCAAGGGGGATATTTTGGAGGTGAGATGGTTTTTTGAAAATTGACCGGTGGCTGTTGGTATTGGATAGGTTGGGTTTGGAACTAGTTATGGGATTGGTAGTTCTGATGGGGGTAAGGATTTTGTCCCTGTGGTTGGCTATGTTGTTGGTTATCTTTCCAGTGGAAGCCTAGGTGGTCATTATACCTTGGATTGAAGTTGTTTTGGTAGTGAGGGTTTTGAAAGTTCAAGGCATTTACATCCGCTGGGGGTCCTTCTAAAAGAACATCCTTGATGGATGGAATTGTTGGGCAGTTGTCTGTCTTATGGTCATGTTTGTCACAAATTGTGCAAACAGGGTCAACGGTTTGGATTTCATGGACTTTCCTAAGGTCTATCTCTTCAACATTCCTAGAGAGTGCTGTGAGTTTAGCCCTAAGGCCTTCCTCTTCTCTAAGTGTATGAATTTCAGTAGTTCTTTGTGGATTTTTAGAATAAGGTGAATTTCCCCATGTTTGGTTTTGTTCAGAAAGGCTTTCTAGATACTCGTAAGCATCATTTGGGGCTTTGTTTTTAAAGGTTCCAATACACATCATGTCAATGAATTGTTTGTTCCCCAGACCCAACCCTTCATAGAAAATTCTCACTTGTTCATGAATAAAAAAACCATGGTGTGGAACTATGTTTAGTGTGTCTTTGAACCTCTCCCTTGTTTCATAGAACGACTCTCCCTCTTTTTCAAAAAAGTTTTGGATACTCTTTTTAAGTGCAATTGTTTTGTGGTGGGGAAAATATTTTTTGTATAATTCACTTTGTAGTTAGTCCCAAGAGTTTATGGATGATGGTCTCAAATTTCTTAGCCAATATTTAGCTCGATCCTTTAAAGAAAAAGGAAATATCCTCATCTTAGCTGATTCTAGTTGATGTGGGGGACACATGGTTTCTACAATGTCATTGAACTCCTTAATGTGAAGGTAGGGCATCTCAGACTCCATTCCATGGAATGTGGGAAGATGGTTTAGGACATGGGGTTTAAAGATGTAGTTGGAATATCTTAGGGAATTTTTTCTAATGAATGAGGGGTCATTGGTCCAATAAGGTGTGAGGTAGTCATTCATGGTTTGATCGACTGCATTCCCTAAGTTTGGGGCTGCCTCATTTGGGTTTCCATTTTGGTTCCCACCTGGGTTTATGAGTTGATTTCTTTGAAGAAATTCCATTGAAATGGGATCAATTTTTTACTCGGGGGTTTTAGGAAGATTATGATCTAATGGAAAGAGTTACCTTGGTTTACTTGACTCCCCAACCATAGGACTATCCACCCTAACAAGACGGTTTGATTGATCGCGGGTGTAGGCGGACATTCGCCAAAAGAAAAAAAAAACGAGAAAGGGAAAAGATAAGAGAATTTGGATGAGAAAAGAAGAAATGGGGGAGAATAGAATGGGTGTTTATATGACTTACTTGGGACCCCTGAAACAACGCCAAAATTTGATTCACGCTGAAATTTACCCAAGAGATGAAGGTAGAACAGCCCTTGTAGTTTAGCTTGGGTTATCGAATACTCAGAGACCTAAGAAGAAACCTATAGACACGTACATTCTATGGGCTGTTTTTGGATATGAAGTGGCCAAATTGGGTTGATTTTATATGAGTTTAAAGGATAACTAACAGATTTAAGTGAATTCAATTTAAAAGAATGTGTTGATCCAAGGTTATCGCTCGGGGTGGATTGGACATATTTCCTTTTTAATGATTTCAATTTCTTATATTTGAGATGGGTTCATTTAAGGAGATAAAACAAAATCATCACTTACTGGTTTAATTCCTAAACCCTTTAATACTAATCACCTATACACTTGAAGGATCAATGTTTTGAGCACTTCAATATAAAGGTTCGTGTTAGCACTTGAAGTGTGTGGCCTTAAATTCAACAAGGATGATGGAGTTTAAAAATAATCAAATAAAAATCTCAATTAAATAAGTGATTATACATTAATGGGGTAATAAATAACATCCAATCCATCCCCTTGCTACTCTCTTGGATCAACCCATAAGTGGGCTAGCCCTCCATTGATCCCATGGTTTCAATGGAAGCGGAAAGTAGACTCATGAGGGAGGAAATGGAGAAGTAAAGAGAACAACAACAATAAAATTATCACTCCATCGTTGTGTGAATAATTTCACAAGGTTTGGTGTGAATAAATTCACACCTTGATCCAACGGTATCAAAGTTTTATGGAGAACAATAGAATAAGAGTATAAGAAGAACTTTTATTAAGAAACTAAAGTGAATTGAACAACTTACATGTGAAAGACAAATTTGAGACAACAAAATTGCAGCATAACATTACAATTGAACAAAGAACCAAAAGAATAAAAAATCCTTCACCAAAACTGTCTTAAATAGGCATTTTTGGAGCCTTGGGTCGAGCCTCCAATAGTACAAAGGATCCCACTTGAGTATGGTAGGCCTAGGGTGGTGGAAAGTGAGGGAGATGAGACTTTTCCACCCTTGACCCGAGGTGGCAGCCAGATTGCTTCCACCGAACAGACGCGCTTGTAAGTCCTTCTAGATGGCCGAATCAGAGTGGGCCATATAATAATAAAATATATCCCCATATGCATTCTATCCGACTGTAAAATTTCGGCTCATTATAGTTGTGTATTCCGAGATATGATCATATTAGTGGGATGTTTTTCTGGGACGCAGAATCTGGCCCAGAATTTTATCTCTAACATGGGCCACCTAAATGGACACCATGAAGGCTGAATTAGCATTGGATACGGAAGAGTTATTTGTGCCTATACATTTCTTCTAGCGTTACACGAAATTTGGGGTTAATTGGGCCTGTATTTTGGTCCCCATAGTCTCATCAGTGGGATGGTGTCCAATCTACCTTCTCGAGAATTGCTTCCTTTCATTGCTAAATATCTCCATCATCCTCCATGAATTATCCATTGATCCCTAAATAAAACATGTTCATATTTAAGTGTAGATCAATTTCCAAAAATATCAAATTAAAATATGTATAATTAGATTCCTTAAAATCATATGAATCATTGGGTACTTCAAATGATGTTAAAAAATGTACCACATAATAGTGCATTTTAAGAAGGTATTACAATTATAATGTGAAATGATGTTCAAAGTGTAAAATGCACTAAAATGATGTTTATGAATAATAAAGAACATGAATATTCTATATATTACCATTGAATATTAGCCTCATTTATTGGATAATCAAAACTACACTGTAATGAATGGTGAAAGTAATCCAAGATAATAGGAATTTTGTGTGAGCATGAGAATCATATTTGAGTGGGAGATTGTTGGGATCGACTTGTAAAAATAATTATTAAGTGAGAGATTATTAGGTATGTTGTGATTTTTTTTTATAATGTTTTAGAAAATTTGGACATATTTTTTTGAAAGCAACACTTGAGAACCTGGATGGATATCTTGCAACAACACCATGTTTGGGTTGTGGCTCATTAAAGATCCTTCACCAGACAAAGATAAATGAATGGATTTTAGTGGATAGAGTTCAATAGACAAAGTATAGTGGATGAAGAACACCATATGGATTCTAGTGGATAGGGCCCAGTGGACAGGGTTCACTAGAAAGGGTTCAGTAGAAAGAGTCTAGCATAGATAATTGTATGATGTCCATTGTCTAAATTTTATAAGATAAGGTTCTGTGTATGGAGTCCAAAAGACATATTTCAGTGGAATGGGTTAAACATATATTGTCTATTAGATGATGTTTTTGTTATTTTTATAGTGTAGGTGAAATGTTATAATGTTCACCAAAGGTAACCTAATTTTAGGATTAGAGGATTTGTAACACCCCGAGCTTCCACGATACGCTTCTCATTCGATAATGCAATGGCTTGCACTGTACGCAACTTCGAATTCTAAAACACCGCGACTAATCAAAGTAGCCATTATTAATAGTAATAACCAATTTTAAAAATTATAGAAATTTTATATTTTAAAATGGACTTCATTTTTGGATTCGGAATATCGAAATTAGCCTATGTTGAAATTTTGGTATTTTTCTAAGAACTTCTAATTTTTTATGAATAGTGAAAAATACTTAAAAACAACTTTTTCAATAAAAATAATTTATAGTGATAAATTATAATATTTAGTGGTTTTAAAGTATAATTAGAATATATTTTTACCATTTTATCCAATGGTGGTCATTAGAATTAATTTAACATTGAAATTGGACATAAACAATTGCCAATCTTTTGATATAAATTGTTTCTTAAAAACACGCTATTTGTTGTAACAGCGGGAATTAATTATAAAATTAATTAATACAACTTATATGTTTGGAATTTTGTAAAATAGAAATCATTTTTGAATTCGGAATATCAATTATAGCTTAGGGTGAAATTTTGGCCTTATTCTGAAAAACTTCAATTTTTGATGAATAGTGAAACAACTAAGTGGTTGTTAAAAACTGATTTTTCGTTAAAATAAAATATTACCACTTCTGTGATTTGATTTTCAAAAATCCGACATACATGGTTGTCATTAAGAAGTAAAATCTGGTTCAATGAGATTAAAATAATTTTTTGGTGAATAGTAACTTTTAAGTTCTTAATCGCGATTAGAGGTAATTAGTGTAGTTTAAGGTAAAAATAATGTTTTAATAATATAAGATGAGCTTGACAGTTGTCCTACTCCTATTGGATGAGTCATGGCCGACCAAGACAACCCATGGGTCAACTTGGGGACCCCATGGAGCCACTTTGGTTGGAAAATGACATTAATATATATTTATTTAATGTTAAAATTAAATTGACACAAACATGAGTTGTTTTACTAAAACAGTTTTTAAGTGGGGTTACACAAGTCCACATTTTGACTATAAATATTCATTAGAAAGATAAAAAAATTTCCTACATCATAGTATTTTTTTTATAATTTTTAGACATTAAATAAATTAAATTATTTATGACATCATTATGATGCAGCGATGACCTCATTATTTGACGATTTAAATAAGATGAGAAGATAATGAAAAATCCAAGGCTTACACTTGTCCAAAGCATATTTTATGAATAGATTTAGAACCCTTATCACCTTAGACACGAATTATATAAGTTTGGGACCTTTAGAATCCGAAAAGCATTGTATAATAATGTAACATTTCAATCTTTTCAAAAGAGCCCCTCCTCTCCACTTAAAAAAGGCCCCCACCTCTCCCACCTCATTTACACTTTCAAGCCATTTGGCTCGGACAAACTCTGCCCAAATACTCTCCCAACTTCCCTCTCTTACTCCTAGAAGCCTCACTTTGGGCAGAACTCTTCCCAAGGAAGCCTTTGGCTCAAATCAAAAAGAGTTACCCGATTTTGAGGTAATGTCTTCTCTAATGTTGTTTTGTTTTGTTTTTCTTCTCCAAACCCCTAAACTCTTTTTATTCATTTCTTTTGTAACAACACCAGTATCCTAAATATACTAGGATGTTGTTATAATAAGGATTCGAGCTACACTTACACACACCTACATCTAATGGTTAAAGAACATACGGTTTCTGTGGATGGCGAATTTCTGCCTCACGAAACGATGATTGTTCAACACTCATATAACACCTTCAAAGGTGGCTATTAAGATTTCACTATATTTATATATGATATATATATTATGTTTATGTTTTACTTATGCTTATGTATTTCTCATTTATGGCATACTTTATGATTTCCATTATGGGTAAAACGCGATAATTTCATTTTAGGAAGTGCGAACTACCGCCCCCTCAAAGTGATTTGAATCATTAATGCCATATGCGGGATGTATAAAGGATGGAGTAAATTGTATTATGCACTATATTATACTGGAATTATATTATAAATTTATATCATTATTATTTTGTTCCATTAAATATGAAATTGAAATGAAAGTAGCATTCATGCGTACGCACGGCTTACCGTCTCCATGAACGGTGCATTTCATTTCTTACCTCTAAATGTTACGTAATATTATAAATGAATGTATATACTGGATATATGAGATATATATGAAATCTAAATCATGAATATAATTCTGGAGATAATGGATATTCTACCACATAAACAACTTGTAATTATAATAATTTTATTGTTGACTCAAGTACCAAAGATCGACAAAACGACCGTTATTAACTTAAATAATTACATAATGTTCATATCATTGTAATAAGTGATATAAAAAGGATAATTAAATTGAAAATGGTTCTTAATAAGGTATATATTAACTCTAGTTTATTATTCAGGAGGTTAAAGAACGGTTGAGTCAAGTCAGACACAAGGTAAGGGAACTTCTTAACCCAACTTCCATTCTTTGGGTTAATCTCCTACTTTCAAATTATGTCATGATATTATTATGTCCTATTTTGTATTTTTACATTATTTATGTGTACCTATAGTGAATACACATAATAGATCTATTTTATTTTAAAAATGTTCTTTTTAAGGACTTCGTCTCAATCTCCTTTCATTGAGGCATATTTGGTTTTATACACAACTTTCTTTTATACGGTGTATAAACCCCTTTGTCTTTTACATTTATTCAAAAGGAATCTTTTTATACGAAGCGTTTTACTAAATGACAAAAAGGGAATGTTTTTCTTTCCATACTTAGGCGGCGACAACGACTTCTCCGCCGCCGTGACCATTATTTGAGTTTCGGCTTCCTCTACAAGCCATCTTTTTTTTAATGAAAAATAAATACAAAGTTTTAACTTTCTTTTATTTTGGTATTGAAAATGGTTTTGAAAGCTTTTTTATTATATCAATGTGTTGTATTGATATCTTGTGATTGAAATGTGGAAATTTTATGTTTCATTTATGCATGTTTTATGTGATACGATTTTGTTATGGTTTATGATATGTTTAAACCTATTCATATGAGGAATGTATTGGACTTAATAAGTGACGGGTGGAGCCCGCTATAGCTCCTCGATGCATCGGTAGGTCTCATGAGACAACTAGACGTGGAATTGGCCGAGGCCCTTTCCCAATTTGATTTATGGTTTTGGCCGAGGCCTTAATCATTTTAGACGTCTTGGCCGAGGCCTTGACAAAATGTTTCAGAATGTCTGGCATTATACATTCCCTCATTATGAAAGTGGTTATTGATTCAGCATGTGATTATTCGACCAGTAGAATATCCATGTGAAGAAGTGAATGGCATTATCTCATTTTACTTTTGCCATATTATGTTGAAGTTCATGTTTAAAAGGCTTTTTTTAGTTATACATTTCCTTAAATGTTAATGTTTATTTATAAAAGCTTCCACTATATTGTTAACCTTAATGAGCATCTGAGCTCACCCCTTTCAATGTTTTAATATTTTTCCAGGATGTGAAGATGTATTTTATGAATGATCTGCAGGGATAGTCAGAAGAGGATATGAGTGTGGACTATGGAGACTTTGTTATTGTAGTTTTTTACTTTATGATGTAATGTAACGTTTACGAATGTATCTAGTGTTTCCAAGGCTACTAAACTAATCGGTCTTTCGAGACTTGATCTTTTGTGATCATGCCAATGTTACGAAGTAACGCACCGACTCTGGGTAGCTGGGGTCGGGGCGTTACAGGATTGATTAGAATGAAGTTTTAGAAATAATAAGGGACAACTTTTAAACAAGCTCAGATGCAGTGGTCATTCTATGGAGGAACACAATGAGGCTAATGGATGGGTATGTGTCTGATGGATGAAGTAATTTTTATAGGATGGTGATACATTGTAATAAATTCTATATGAAGAGGAAGCACTAAAAATGAAACATGGAATCATTATTCTTGGATTCACATAAGTATTTTTTGGTTGAAGACATAGTGGGAGTCAAAAGGTAACATGAAAAATTCACTAGTAGCCAGTAGTTAAGGGGGTGGAAGATAATAGTGATCGACTATGGATCACATCAAGGGATGAATATAAGGACCCTAACTTATACATTACTTAATCTTGAGTTAAGTCAAGAATTCACATTGAGGATATTTTCAGGTTTATATTTTTAGAGAAATATGCCATAACTATTACATTACATCTCAAAAATTACAAAGTAGACATTTATTCTATATCCATTTTTTGGGAAAAAATAAAACTCCTTAAAAGAAAACAAAAATTATTTTCCTGATATAAATATTATTGAATTCTTCCTTCCTCTTACACTTCCTTACACCCTGTGAAAAACATTTCAAAAAATTAGGATGAACAAAAAAATCTCAGTAAGGGATATAAAATAAAGAAATAAAACATTAGTCCATAAATACATAAAAATAAATGAAACCATACTTTTCAATCATAAAACATATGTTCTTTAACATACCTCATGATATCATAAGATTTATGAATTACACAAAAAAATCAAAAATCATAATGGTAAATTGTGGCTTCTATAACATACTTAAATTATAGATTTCACATCTACATAGGGAGTTATGTTTGGAATACCCATCATAGTATATTCCCTAAATATATTAGGATAAACATTAACGTTTACCATTTTCACATTACCCAATGCATTGGAGAGCTATGTCATGCTCACTTACTCTAGGTTTATCACGAAACCACCCGTATTTGGTTTATCATGTAACCACCCTTCAAATGTCCAAGTACCATTACATAATCCTAACACATAAAGCAATAATAAAGGAAAGAAAACATTTTCACATTGCAATCACAAGACATCAGTTCAAGATATTGAGATAATCAATTCATTCAAAAAAAAAATTTAAAACATTTAAAAAGAAGTTTTTTGAATCAAAGTGTCCCATACCACTTTGAAAATTTTAATGGAATATCATTTTAAAACATTAATTTACATATAAATAAACCCCTAAAACCATTTTGAAAATATGGACATTATTGAGAATGATTTATAAAAATAAATCTTTAAAACATTTAAAATGATGTTTTAGGTAAAGAGTTCCTTACCACTTGAGAAATACTTGAATACAAATAATTAAAGAATAACATAAAACAAAACTTATAATATCATGAGAATAAATAGATTCATGATATAACATGTCAAAGGGAACTATATACACCATATAATAGTGAATTGGTTCATAATAATAAATAAGTCTCAATTGAATGTAAATTGAGATGAAATCCCTTAAAAAGATTGTATCCTTAGATAAAAGATAAATTATAGAAATAAATACGTGTGAAAAATATAAATACACACAATATAAGTGGATATTAAGTGTAAAAAATTAGAGTTCATTCACACATATTCTTGGAAAAACAAAACCAAAGACATTGATATTTAACTCAATGAATTAATATTGTGTTAAAATTTCCCTTAGAAAGTTCGTATAAATGACATAAGAATTTATAAATGGGGTAATTATGTGTATAAATAGTATATCCAAAAAAGGGAAGTAGAAATTCAAACATAAAAAACAAATAGTGATTCCACACACAATCTTGGCATAATATAATCAATTAAGTATATATAAAACCCAATGAGTGGAAATTGAGTTTAGAAATTCCCTTTTGAAAATTCGACAGCCTAACGACATCTTTTAAATATTAAAAAATTGAGTTGATGAGAGAAAAAATGGTCTCTCATCACTTGGACATAAAATTAAATAGCAGTAAATATATATAAGAACATATCCCAACATAATAAAATGTAAATTAAAATACATAACATAAAAGAAGTCTTTGACTAAAAGATGAGGGTGAAAGGTTCTCTTACCCTGATTCCAACTCATCATGTATGTTACTTGTTACTCCTGAATAATACACTTAAGTTAATTTATAATTGGTTCAGAACATTTTTCAAGTTTATTATTCATTAAATATCACTTATTAATATGTTATAAACATTACATAATTATTTAAGTTAATATCGATTGATTTGTCGATATTCGGTACTTGAGTGAAAAATGAACTTGTTATAATTAAAAATTGTCAATGTGGTCAAAATTAAATTATATCCACAATTATATTCATGATTTAAATATAATATTTATCCAGTATATATATGTATTTATAATAGCACATAACATTTAGAGATAAGAAATGAAATGCACCATTCAGGGAGACAGTAATCCGTACATACACATGAACTCTACTTTCATTTCTTTTTCATATTTAAAGGAATGAAAACTATATGATAAATAGGTATATTATAATTATAGTATAATATAATATTTTATATACGTTACATAATTTCATTAATTACATCCTTTATATGTTCCATGTATGGCATGAACGAGTCATATCTCTTTGAGGGGGCGGTAGTCTGCACTTCCTTAAATGAAATTATCATATTTACACATTATGGAAAAAATAAAGTTATTATATAAATGAAAAATATATAAGAATAAAGAAAATATAAATCTAATATATATCATATATGAATATAGTGCCATCATAATTTCCACCATTAGAGGTGGTAGGAGAAAACTGAACAATCATTGTTTCGTGAGGTAGCAGTTTTCCATACACAAAAATAGTATATTCGTATCCATTAGATGGAGGTGTGTGTGAGTGTATTAAAAATAATTATCATCACAAAATCCTATTATATTTAGTATACTGGTGTTTTTATGTAATCAAAGACTAATAATAAAATAGGGAGTGGAGAAAAAAAAAAGAACAAGAACTTGAGAGAAGACGTTACCTCTAAATCGGTAACTTCCTTTGATTTGAGCCAAAAGGCTTTATTGAGTGTCTTTATTACCAAGGTAAGGATTATAGGAGGAATATAGGGATTTTGGGAGCTTATTTGGGTATAGTTTGAAATATACAATAGGCTTTATAGGTGAGAGTAAATGGATAGAGGTGTTTCCCTTTTATAAGAGGGAGGAGGGGCACTTTTGGAAGGCATTGAAATATTATTTTATTAATAAATTATTTTATGTCACAAATGGTCCCAAAGTCATTTATTTTAAGGATAAGATTATTTTCGGTATTAAACCTCTCAAAAAATATATTTTAGACAAGTATAGGTTACAAATTTAACCTTATATTTTAGCTTTAACCCTTAGTTAACTAATTTAACTCTTACCATGTATTCTTGTATATTCATACTATATAGTTAATATAATTACTATAAAATGACTATCTAACCTCAAGTGGTTAATTAATGACATTTTAGACATTATTTTAGTAATTTGACGAAATATTAGATTTTTTTTGACTATTATATCATTTAATAAAATAGTATTTGTTTTAAAAACTCATTTATGTCAATTTTTATACTATTCATATGATGACTTTTTAGAAATACATAAAAACTTGATTATTTAAAGCAGACGTCATTAATTCAAATATAACAAGTCATAATAATTCATAAAATAAATTTATGGCAAAAAAAGTTTTAAAATAAATTTATTTTAATATTTATAATCTCATTTATTTAAATCATTCATTAATAAGGTATTCACTACATCATCATTGTGTCATAAATATATTTATTTATTTGATGTGTAAAAATTATAAATAAAATACCATGATATAGTAAATATTTTAATATTTCTAATTATTATTTATAGTATAAAATATCACTTATATAACCCTATATAATTTTTTTACGAAAAGACACATTTTTATGTTACATTTTTCATTACTTTAAATTGATTCCTATAAAATGTCATTTTCACATACAAGTGGATCCATGTGGTCTTGGAATAGACCCAAATATTTATATGATATGATATGTCTCTTACAATAGGATTATGACACATGTTAGGGTAGTTTTATATTATTATAATATTATTTTTTACCCTTATTTACCAAATTTACCCTTTAACCATGGTAAATAAAATAATTACTGAAGTTACTATTCATAATATCTAAAAATAAAAATAATATATTTCAAAAATTTATACCTCCTAATTCCAAATATGGAATTCATTTTTCCAAATTCAAAACGCATAATTTTTAGTAATTAATTTAAAATTAATTATTGTTGTCAAAACCAAAAAGCGGGTTTTTAAGAATTAATAACTATCAAAAGATTGACATGTGTTTATGTCCAATTAAAATATGAAATTACTTACAATGACCATAATTGGATTAAATTATAAAAATATAATCCAATTATACTTTAAAACCAATTAAAAGGTCAATCTATCCATATAAATAAATTAGATGAAAATGCAGTTTTAAATTAAAATGCAGTATTTTTTACTATTCATTAAAAAATAAACTTTATCAGAAAAATACCAAAATTTCTTCCAAAGTAAATTTTTATATTTAAATTATGAATAATAATTTTATTTTTTCAAACATAACATATAATGGTGTCAAAAACTAGATTTAAAAATGGTTCTCTATCTAAAGGCGGTAAATGACATTTTAAAAATATTAGAGTATTTCATACTTAAAATTGAGTTCAATCTTCTTTTAAGCCTATAAAATTGTTTGGATAAATGTAAAGATATTTGAAAAACATATATAATCATATTTTAGTTATTTATGTTCATTTATTCTAATACAACAACTAGAAGTTAACTACCATTTAAAATAATATTAATAATATATTATTTTCAGTATAACATAAAGTTGGGTGCAACGTAAGATTTGAAAGAAACCCATTGTTGCATGTCAAGTACGCTCTCATAAAAAGAATCAAATTTAATGTAAAAATAATATCCTATTCATAAATATTAATAGATATTAAAATGTATTATTCTATAAATACTTGGATCATTGCAATGAATTCCCATAAATGTTAGAAGGTGATGCTAACTGTATGACCTGCTGGGGCCCTCTATCAAAAATCCATTAGACCACATGTGAAATTTGATAAATAATGTGACTGATATAGTATAAATAGTTTCTTTAACATCAAATATATGGAATCAATTTTCATTAAACTAATGAAAAATTTAGGTTCAGGATATTTTTGGCATTGGTTTTAACATAAACCGATGCCAGAGTTTTTTTTTGGTATTTCATGTCGGTTCTTTTAAAAACCAATGTGAAAATCATTATCGTTTCCATTTTCAACATCGGTTAATATAGAAAAATGATTTTTTAAATGAAAAAAATTCATTTTCAGTTTTAAGTAAAAGAGACCCCGTAGTTAAAAAAATGGTGTCGTTTCCCTAATAACCGGTTCTGAAAAGTTTTAAAAAATTATACGGGATCACTAAACCCTCATTTTTTTGCGAACATTGAAACCCACTCTCCCCCTCGCGACAAACTTGATGGAGGTGACCTGTGATCCCAATGTCTATTATTGATTATTTGCTTCAATATTTATCATTATTTCACTATTTTTTGTTTGATTCTTAATTCTCTATCATTATTTAACCATATATAAATGTATTTATCTTCGCAAAACATTTTCTGGGTGACATTCAACTACAATTTGATTTTATTTCTTTATTCTTTTTTATTATTCATTTCTAAAAACTTTTTTGTTAGTTATTGCATTGTTTATTCTTCCAATGAATTTTAAGGAGCAAGTTCAAACTAGGTCTTCATTTTCCTAGGTGAAATTCAATTTTTTAAAGTTTTTATTTAATTTTGAATTAAATTTATATACCATTTACTTTTATTGTTGAGTTATTTTTTCAATTATTTGTATACAGTTGATTCTTATTTGTAGATTTTGTTCTTAAAGATTTCTTATTTTGATAAATATTTTTATTTATGAAATCATCAAATAGTCGTGATGATATATATTTATTAATGTGTTTGTTTTATGATAAAGTTGTTAAAGTTGATCTATTATGATGGGATTCTATAAAAGGATATGAATAAATGTACTATTTCATTATATTAGATAATCAAGGGTAGGTGGATTCTATTCACCTGATGATGATGATGAATGTAGATAAATTTATAATAGCAAAAAGAGAAAAGTAGCGGTAGTTGAATAAATTCACCTAAATCATATGATTTGATGTATAATTTTTATCTTGGGATATTTTATTAATAATTATGACATGAATAGTTGGTATGAAATTTTTAAATGATGACGTGGCTTGATAAATAATATTATGAAATTTTTTGATGGGCGGTCAATCTGATTTTTTATAATTATATCCTAAATTATTTTTATAACAAGGCTATTCAATCATTGATATGGTATTGTGATTTGGATATAATTTGATAACGTGATCTGAAAAATGTCAATACATTGTATATTACTGATTTAATTATTGCTGTCTATCACATTAATGTTATATTTTGATATTTATCTGGTATGAATTTATGTCGTATTCTTCAAGAGATGTTGTATTACCTATTGATGATGTTGTGAGAACCATGATTTTATAATTTGATTACCAATCATTTTTATTGATTTTTTATTTTTTTAAATTGATATATATATATATTTAAATGTTTATATGTTTTAATATATTCAATGATCATATTGCGATATTAGGTATTGAATCGATCGTAATTGGATAAATTTTCAAAGAACCACTAGTGAATATGAAAAAGGAGTTGATGAATTATTGGAATTTTATAAAAGAATTATTCAAGACATTGAATTGATTTTTTTATTTGTAAAGTGTTCTAATATGAGAAAGTTAAAATCCATATAAATCAAGGATCATCTCATTTTCTATGGTTTTATCCTTAATTATATATGTTGGATCTGTCATGGTAAAATAAATTAATATTCAATATCTAATGTTGATAACAATATTCATAATGAGGTAGAGGATCATATTGAATAATTAATTCATGATTTCGATGTTGAAACCATAAAAAATAGAAACTTTTTAATGATTTTATAGAGATTCTTGGAAACCATTATTCCTAGGTTGTAGTAAATATATAATGTTATCTGTAGTTTCGAGATTAGTTAACTTGAAATCAGGAAATGGGTGGAGTGATAAAAGTTTCTCCAACTTACTTGATATTTTAAATAGCTACTTCTAGAAAGTAATGGGCTTCTATATTCCAATTATGAGGTGAATAAAATATTATTTCCAATGGGATTGGGGTATAAAAAATACATTCTTTCCCCAATGATTGTGTGCTATATAGGAAATAATAAGAACATTTGTCAAGTTTTCCTACATGTGGGACATCACACTATAAGATAGATGAAAATGTCAACTCAGATTCACTATTAGGTACTGTCATATAACTTTATGAAAAATCAATTTTTTTTACTTTATAATGATATTATCCAATAATGTTTTCATACAATTCTGATAATTCATCTGTGATTCATTATTAGGTACCATAATCAAAGCTCTTACTAAAGTAATTTGGCACCTTCCAATAATTCCTTGTTTGAAGTGTCTATTTTAAAATTCAATTGTTGCAAAAAAGGTTTAGATGAAATTTAGAAAAGCACATATATAATGGTAACTTATATCACCATGTTGAATCACCAAGGTGGAAGAGATTTGATTAATAATTTTGGAATTTTGGAATTAAATTTTAGATTTCTCAGAAAAAGATTGTGTACTAATGGAATGAATCCATTTCGGAGCCTCAGAAGCCAAAATAGTTCAGGGAATGTTATTCTGGTAGTTTACAGCTTTTCCACACATCTATGTATGAAGTGAAAAACTGTTATGATGAGCTTGATGATTTTTGAAACAAAATAACTAAGAAATGGTATTGATGTGTATCTTTCCCCATTGATTGATGATTTGAAACTACTATGGGAGACAAGTGTTAAAATATTCGATGCTTACAAGAAAGAGTATTTTATTTTGTTTGTCATGATAATGTTCACTATAAATGAGTTTCCAGCATATGGAAATTTGTCTGGATATAGTGTTAAGGGACATAAATCATGTCCAATTTGTGAATAAGATACTTCATATTATCAATTGCAGAATTGAAAAAAGACAGTATACATAGGATATCAAATATTTTTGAAAAT
This sequence comes from Viscum album, assembly GCA_963277665.1. Classification (NCBI taxonomy): domain Eukaryota; kingdom Viridiplantae; phylum Streptophyta; class Magnoliopsida; order Santalales; family Viscaceae; genus Viscum; species Viscum album. The sequence goes on along the minus strand of OY728157.1, from coordinate 1,073,047,735 downwards.
TGATCATCCTTATCAAAGATTGAAAAAGTATTTAATGGTTTACAAGAATACAACCTTCCCCCTTTACTATTTTCACTTGAAGAATATTACGATAGGGTGGATAATATTGATTTAAAATTTTGAAAGAAATGAAGTTATGGTATTCTAAAAAATATATGGATGAAACATTCTATCTTTTCCTAACTACCTTATTGAAGATTTTTAGAGATAAAACATAACATTGATGTTATTAATGTTGAGAAAAACACATGTGATAGTTTTATTTGAACTTTGTTAGACATAACATGAAAGAAAAAAGATGGATTTCATGCTATAATAGACTTGATATCAAGGGTAATATGGTTGTATTTAGCTCTCACAATGAAAGGAAATAGAAAATATTTACCTCTGGCATGTCACACATTAATAAAGATTGAAAAGATTAATTTTTGTCACTCTATTCATGGTATTGAAGTACCTTTGTGGTTATTCTTCAAATATGAATAATTTTGTGTCATTTAAGGATTATAAATTAATAGGTATGAAATACCCTGGTTGTCATGTATTGATGCATCAAATTATACTAGTTGCACTGTGTGGTATATTTTCAGTAGCTGTTAGAAATACCATCATCATGTTATGTAATTTTTTCAAATCCATTTGTAGAAAAGTCATTGATCCAAATTTTCTTGATATGTTGGAGAATGAATCATCTCTTATTCTTTGTCAATTAGAAATGTATTTCCCACCTACATTTTTTAATATAATGGTTCATCTGATAATTAATTTGGTACATGATATAAGATTATGTGGCCTATTTTTTTATGATGGATATATCCTTTGAAAGATATATGAAAATTTTAAAGGGGTATGTTAAAAATAATTATCAACCACATGCCTCTATTGTTCAAAAATATGTATCGAAATAAGTGATTGAGTTCTGTACTGATTATTTGTATGAAGTAGAGCATATTGGTCTCTCTATATCTCGACATATGATAGTTGATAATGAAGTTAGAGGGATTAAAGGCTTAAAGGTAAATTCCATTCCACGTGATGAAGTGATGCAGGCAAATTTATAAATTTTGAACAAAACAGATGAGGTTTAATCATATATATCACCAAATATTGTTGAATTAAAGTTACGATATAAAAAAATAAATGGAAACCAGATGGTGATATAATATGAAAAGACATTTGTTTCATGGTTTAAAGAGAAATTCACCACATATATTTCTACATCAAAAACATTGACATGGTTGAAAGGGGGACCATCTATTAATGTGATCACATGGTCTAGTTTTGATACTAATTTCTACACATATTACAAAAGAAATCTGGATGACAAGAGTAGTTCTCAAAATAGTGGTGTAATGGTATTTACTAAAGCACTACATTTTTCAAGTTCCAAAGATAAAAACCCAATTTCTACAGCAACTCCATATTTTTTATTTCATGAAGGCATACAGAAAATTTATCATATTAAATTTCAAGTCATTTTGTTTAAGTGTAATTGGGATTCAAGTAATATTGATATGAAACTTGATGAATATGGGTTTAAACTAGTTGATTTGAAAAAAATTAGTTTCAATGAGGAACCATTTATCATGGAAACACATGAAAAGAAAATATTTTATATCAATGATCCATAAAATAATCAATGGTCCATCCTTTACCATGGTAAAAGAATCCATTCGACTAATGAGGATGATAATGATGATGATATTATTGATTTATACGATGACTATTTGTCTGTTACATGATTTTTGGATAACAGTGAATATAACGAAGACATAATGAATGTTGTACAAAATGATCATGCTAAAGAGATATGGTACAACACTAAATTACTCTCCTAATTAATTTGGTAATTATTTACATTATATTTCCTTTTTGAAATTTACATGTTTAAAAACTATATTATTAAATAAATATTCAATATTATATTTATAAATGTTTTTGCAATTTTATAATTAATTTATATATTTAATAGTTTACCTTATATATTTTTTTGGGTTAAGATTCATGAAATCATAATTTTTTTTAACTGACACTTTTGTGTCCTTTTTTTACTTAAATATTTCAGTTTTATGATTTTCTAATTATTTAACTGGATAATAAAATGAAAGTCCACAAAAATTTCATTAAAATTATCTGTTTCAATGATGGATACTGATATAGAGACAGAGGAGTAAGTACCGAGGTATTTGTATTTTTTCATATTATTAAATACCCATTAATATAATTAATTAATGAAAAAAACTTTTAATTTACAAAAAATATTTTCAGGACTATTGATGAGACCTCAGTGGTGGAGTCCTCGACTTTTACTTTTATGAAATCAAGTTCTTGAGGTGGTAAACATGGCATTACACATTTACCAAAACTTTCACTTGCTCGTGGAGATAAGATATCACAAATTTCCTGATAATAATAATGAAACTAGACCAAATGCAACACATTTTATCAGCTATATCTCCATTCAGATCCATTGTAAGACTATCATATTATATCCTGATTGGAAGGCCATCGACAAGATGATGAAAGATCAACTTTGGGAGGCTGTATAGGTATAATATCTGAATTGATTTATTTTTTCATATTTTAAAAAAATGATTTATTCTAACTAAATAATTTTTATTTTATTCAATTATATATGAAATTTATTTTTGAAGAAACAAAATCAATTAAGAAAATATGTATTTATTTGACGATGGTTAGATAGAGAGATTTTAAAATGGAGTTAAAAAAAATTATGTTTTTGAAAAAGACATAGTGAAAACCCATCCCTCAAGTATCTGTTTAAGATGAAAATGCGTGGAGGATATTTGTTTCCACCCGACATGAAGAAGCCTTTTTGGTATGATAATTAAATTAAACTATAAAATTATATATATATATATATATATATATGTAACTATTTAATTATTAGTTTAATTTTTTGTATAACATGTCTCTAGGAAAGGACATCAAGACATCCTGTTGCAGAATGTATACCCTCATACTCTATCATGTGGAGTGTATCATTTTTTAGAGAAAAAAATTATTGAGGAAAATTTTGAAGCACTAAGAGCTCACTACACTAGTGGTTCTGATGAGGTCTAGTTCAGTCCTGCATCTCCTCACACTAGCCATTAAAAATAGAGAAGATAGAGAAGAAGAAAAAATGAAAAGTATCTTACAGAGAAATATGAGGAAGTAGCTGATAAAATTGTAAGTAAATATTATTTATTTTTATGAATTTTTATATTTTATAAATTATAAATACCAATATAACCTTTTCATTTTTCATTTCAGGATGAACTTCAGGAGAAAAAAACTCTTGGATCATTTATCCATGAGGGTAGGATGAACATCCTAACCACTGATTTTGGAAATATAGAACACCCCAACCATGTTAGTGGATGTCAGGTGGATGTTTGTATTTGGAAAGTTTTTTGTCATTGGAGAAAAAAATCATGAGACCCAAAAATAGAATCCTTAAAAGCCGAACTGAAATATTTTAAATAGTCTGTGGGTGATCAAATTCAAGAAACTGTGCAACAAGCTTCATTATAACACTTGACAAGACAACCACATTCTGTGTAGCCTTCCCAGCATGCTCAACCAATTGTGAAGGCTTCCCAGCCTGCTCAACCAGTTGTGTATCCTCTACAACCATCCCACCTAGACCACCATACCCATCCTGCCTACTTTGATCCTCCACTTCCTCACTCAGACCAAACCATATACTTTGATTTGTTTTCTAGAGATCCTCATATAAATATAGTTTTATTAAGACTCATGCATTTTTAGGGGATTATGTACATCACCATCCTATGTATATGGGTTATGTTAGAGTATCAGTATTTGATATTATTTATCCTAATGATCTACTACCATTATCCACTGAGGAGATTACCAGATTTGGGGATTTTTTGGGTCATGTTTTACCTTCGATAACTAGTATTCTTCATTATACTTCATATGAGGTATGCATTTTTTAAATATTAATTACATTTGATTGAAAATTTCTTAATTTTTTTCTTCTGAAATTTAACTTATATAGGATTATCTTAAAGGAAAATGATTTTCACAAATGAAACAAAAGGTTTAAGAACATTAAATTATAGATACTTTGGATATTTCTAATGGGATACAAAGATTATCTCCGGATTCTTCTTCCTTGAATAATATTTATGATTTTTAGATGGTGTCTGATATATATGGAATAGATTATCCATTTAGAATACTCAAAGAAGATATCATTAATGTAGTTTATTTTTAAGTGCTCAGCTTGAATGTGTTGTTGTTTTTTTCCATGTAAGTAAATTGATGTATCAATTTTTATTTATTTAATTAAATATGGTTTAAATTTACTAACTATATTTATTTTTAAATTAGGTATCTACAAACTCTTCTTATACAAAATTAAATCATAACCATTTATAGTTTTATAGATCCAGAATACATTTCCATGGATTTGAACATGTAAAGAATGCTAATAGAGTTGCATATATATGTGAGAGATTATTGTAGACAGAGATTGGGTGTTGGTTTTTTTCTTTTCATGATAAGAAAGAACAAAAACATAATTATGAACTAATGATCATTAAAATGTCATTAATTATGAACTTTTTTTGTTGTAGGGGGCATTGGATATTAGGTGTATTGTGCCCAAGTGAATGCACCTTATATTGGTTTTTCTCTTTATCAGGGAGTGTTCGTAAAAAAATTTTCCACCTTATTAAACAGGTATGTTTTTTTATTTTTTATAAGCTCATTATATTTAATTATAATTTTTTTACATGTATTATTAGTTCATATATATGAAAATTCAGTTCATGGAAAAAATTTAACAAAGAATAAATGTAGATAAAGAAACTAAATGCAATCCAATATGTGGAAGTAAAGGTAATTATTTTTTATATTAAATATTATTCTGATTTTTTTGATATATATATATATATATATATATATCTTTTTTTGTTATCAAGTTAATGTTTTATTACCACAATGTCATCTTCAATAAGGACATGTTGATTGTGGTTATTATGTTCTATGATTCATGTATGAGATAATCACAACTGAGGTAACTACTGAATTTGATACGGTTATTTATATTAATTAATTTATATTTTCTATCATAGTAAACTATTTTTTAATATCATTTCATTCAATGTTATTGTAGACATTCAATGATGAAAAGCCTTATACCCAAACTAAACTTACCCATCTTCAATCTTTTTTTGTGAACTATTTGTTAATTCTGATTACGATTTAAGATATGTATATTCTAATGCCTATGAATAATATCACATTTTTTAAATAACATGTGTTTAAAAAACTAATCCTTCTATTATAATAGGTGTTTGAACATAATGATATCAAATGAAGGCTTTAAAAATAACCAACAATGATCATGTTGTAAATTTCAGGTATGTGTTTTTTAATTATACTTTATAGAGCAAATGCATATATAATTGTTTGATTAACTAGATAAAATCATGAAAGTATTTATAGATGTTTAGTAAATGATAAATGCTATTTGATTTATGTATATTGTGTTTTTATTATATGGGTTTTTATTATTTTGGAAGTGTAATATTCTGAATATTCCAATTTTTTTTTAACTTTTGGGGTCGGTTTTATGAAAACCAATGCTGAATTATTATTTTAAAAAATACTAGGTTTTTGGTGTCAATTTTTATGAAAAATGACACCGAAAAGTGGAGCACATAAAGTTTTTAATGTCAGTTTGTAACAAAGTAACATGGAAAACAAGACCGTGTTGGATTTTAAGTATAAGGACCTGAACTTAAAACATTACATAACCATGAATTAAATGGATAATTCACATTGAGGACATTTTCAAGTTTAGAGATTTATAGAATTAGGGCATAACATATACATAACAAACTGAAAATTACAAAGTAGAAAGTTCTACTCAGTTTCCTTTTTTTCATAAAATAAAAACTCTTGAAAAAAGATTCATGTCTAGTTCCATGTTTCAGACAACATGACTTTTCCTTGATCCCATCCTTGACCCTATTCATCTTTATGTCATGTGAAAAACATTTCAGACTTTGGATGAGCATAAAAAGCTTAGTAAGGGTTATAAAAAAAATATTAGATCATAAATACATACATAATATAATATCTTTAACATACCTCATGAAATCATAAGATTTATGAATAACACATAGTAATCAAAAATCATAAAGGTAACTTGTGGCATCCATAACATACTTACGTCATAGCTTTCATAGCTACGTAGGGAGTTACATTTGGAATACCCATCACAACATATTCCCTAAATCTCTTAGGAGAAACATTCATGTTTACCTTCATTACGTTACCCAATACATTTGAGAGCTATCTCGGGCTCACCCACCCTAAGTTTATCATGGAACCACCCGTATATGTAAACCATGTTTAAGAACCATAACATTTTCATAACACATAAAATAAGCATAAAGGAAAGATAAAATTTCCACATTTCAATCAAAATATATCATTTAATGATATTTAAATAATCAATTATTTCATAAAACCATTTTCAATACCAATATATATAAAAAAGGGTATATGGTATTTATTTTCCTTTTAAAAACATTACATCTTGTTAAGGAATCCATAGATCAAATAATACTCGTGGCGGAGAAAAGTTCGTTGTCACCATGTACGTTAAAAGGAAACATTCTTTTTTTGTTGTTTAGTAAAATTCTTCATAGAAAAAAGATTCATTTTTAATAAAAGTAAAATTCAAAGGGGTTTATACACCGTATAAAATATTGTCGTGTATAAATCAAAACATGCCTCAATGAAAGTAGATTGAGACAAAGTCCCTTACCTTGTGTCTGACTTGAACAGTTCATCCATTAATCTCATGAATAATAAACTAATGTTAATTTATACTTGCTTAAGAACCGTTTTCAAGTTTATTATTCCTTTTATATCACTTATTACCATGTTATAAACATTATGAAATCATTTAAGTTAATAATGTTTGTTTTGTCGATATTTGGTACTTGAGTCAAAAGTGAACTTATATTTACAAGTTTTCCATGTAGTCAAAAGTTCATTATATACAGAATTATATTCATGATTTGGATATCATATATATCATATATATAAATTATATATTTGTATTTATAATATTACATAACATTTGGAGATAATAAATGTAAAGCACCGTTCATGGAGATGGTAAGCCATCTGTACGCATGAACGCTACTTTCATTTATATTTCATATTTTAATGGAATTAAAACATATTTATACAAAGGTATATTATAATTCCAGTATACTATCATTAACTCCATCCTTTATACGTCCCACATATGGAATTAATGAGTCATATCACTTTGAGGGGACGGTAGTCCGCACTTTCTCAAATGAAATTATCATATTTACCCATTATGGAAACCATAAAGGTATGATATAAATGAAAAATAAAAAAGAATAAAGAAAACATAAACATAATATATATCATATATAAATATAGTTCTATCTTAATGGATACCATGAGAGGTGGTAGGAGATAATTAAACAGTCATCATTCCGTGAGGCGTTAGTTTTCCATCCACAGAAACAATATGTTCTTCACCCATTTGTTGGAGGTGTGTGTAAGCGTAGTTAGAATCCTTCTCATAAAACAAAATAGTATATTTATAATACTGGTTTTTTTAATAAAATAAATTAATAAAATGTGGTTAGTGGGTTGGATAAGTAAAATAAAATAAAATAACATAAAAGAATACATTACCTTTTAAATCAGGTAACTCCCTTTGGTTTGAACCAAAAGGATTTTCTGAAGTGCCTTCTTCCTAAGGTATGGATTCTAGGTGGAATATAGTTATATTGAGAGCTTATTTGGGAAAATTTTAGACTATTCAAGGGGCTTGAGATGTGTGAGTAATGGGTTAGAAGTGAGGGATTTTTATAAGGGGTAGAAGGGTCTCTTTAAGAAAATTTGAAAATATTATTTTATTATATAATGATTTAGGTTTCTAAAAGTCCAAAACTTATTAAAGAAAAATATAAGGTGACTCTTGTTCGAAATAAAACCATACAATAATAATTGGACATGTTTTGGATATTGTTTTAATCTTTATAATCTTATTTATTTAAATCATTCATTAATGAGGTATACACTACATCATTATTGTGTGATATATAATTTTATTTATTTGATGTGTTAAACTTCTAAAAAATTACCATGATGTAGGAAATATTTTTATATTTATAATGAATATTTATAGTAAAAAAAATATCAATTATATAACCCACATTAATTTTTTTAGCAAAACAATACATGTTTATGATATTTTAATTTTTACATTAAATAAAAAGTTATTAATATCATTATCTTACCCAAGTGGCTTTAAAAGACAAAAAGTCTCACCCAAGGATTGTCTTGGTCGACTATTACTCATTCAATAAGGTTATAAAAAATTTTAAGGTAATTTTATATTATTATAATATTGTTTTTACCTTTAATTACTATATTTACCTTTAACCGTGGTAAATAAAAGTCAAAATTTACTATTCACCAAAAATCATTTTCATCTTATTGAACCACATTTTACCTAATAATAACAATCATGTATGTCAAATTTTTGAAATTAAATTCACAAAAGTAGTAAAATTTCATTTAAATGAAAAAGCTGGGTTTTTAACTACTACTGAGTGTTTTCACTATTCATCAAAAATTGGAGGTTTTCAGAAAAATACCAAAAATCCAGACTAAGCTATATTTTAAATTAAAAATTAAAAAATGATGCCTATTTTACCAAATTAGATACATAAAATTTGCATTAATTAATTTAAAATTAATTCTCATTGTCAAAACAAAATCGTGTTTTTAAGAAATAATAATTATCAAAAGATTGACACTTGTTTATGTCCAATTTCAAAGTGAAATTTCTTCTGATGAACAAAATTGGATTAAATGGTAAAAATATAATCTAATTACACTTTCAAAAATATTAAAAAGATAATCTAACCATATAAATAAATCTGATAAAAAGGAAGTTTTGAATTAAAATACAATATTTTTCACTATTCATAAAGAAATGAATTTTATCAGAAAAATACCAAAAATTTATCCAAAGTAAATTTTGATGTCCCTATTCTAAAGAAGAATTTTATTTTTTCAAATATAACATATAAAATTGATAAAAACTTGATTTAAAGAGGGTTCTCCATCAAACGGTGCTAAATCGACCTTTTAATGAATATTAGAGTATTTATGCTTAAAATTATATTATTTCTTATTTTAAGACACTATAATTTATTGGATAAATGTAAAAACATTTAACAAACATGTATAATCATATTGTAGATAGTTCTATTCATTCCCTCCTTTACAACAGCTAGGCGTCAACTACCATTTAAAATAATAATATTATGTTATTATTTTTCAGTATAACTCAGCATTGTGTGCAACATAAGATTTAAAGGAAACCCGTTGTTGTGTATTGGGTACGCCATTGAACATATAATCCCCTTTAAAGTAAAATTAATATTTAATTCAAAAATATTAATAAATATGAAAATTCAATATTCTTTATTCACTTGGGATGTTACATCCTTCTCCCCTTTTGGAAGTTGCATCCTCCCAATTTTATTCACTTATCAAATAAATAGGGGGTATTTATCCCTCATAGCATTTTCAGATTCCCACATTGCCTCTTCAACCATATGGTTTTTCCAAAAATACTTTTCATGATGAATTACCTTATTTCTCAAAACTTTCTCTCTTCGGTCAAGAATTTGGATTGGTTGTTCCTCATAATAGATATTATCTTCCAACTGAACTACATCTGAGCTCAAAACATGAGATGGATCTGGAATATACTTTCTCAACATTGAAACATGAAAAAAATTATGTACCTGGGATAAACTTGGAGGTAAATCCACTCTGTAGGAAACTGATCCAAATTCTTTTAGGATTTCATAAGGTCCAATGAACCTCAGACTCAACTTTCCCTTCTTACCAAAACACATCACATTTTTTCATGGAGAAACTTTGGGAAAGACATAATCACCTACCTCAAAAGAGAGATCCTTCCTCCAGTTATCTGCATAAATTTTTTTCCTGCTCTGAACTGTTCTCATGTGCTTCTGAATCAATTGAACCTTCTCTACCATATCTTCTACCAATTCTGGTCCCATCAAATTCCTTTCACCAACTTAATCCCAAAAAGCTGGAGTTCGACACTAATTCTCATATAATACTTCAAATGGAGCCATCTGTATACTGAAATGAAAACTGTTATTATAAGAAAATTCAACCAAAGAAATATATTGGTCCCAAATTACCTAGTAATCCAGTGAACAAGCACGTATGATATTCACCAAGGTCTAAATTGTTCGTTCTGACTTCCCATCTAATTGAGGATGAAAAGTTGTACTAAAATTTAATTTCTTACCCAACAACTTCTGAAGGCCTTTCCAAAAGTTAAAAGTAAACCTGGGATTACAATCAGATAAAATGGAGTGTAAAGCTCTATAAAACCTGACTATCTCTATAACATACAACCGAGAAAGTTGATCTAGAGAAAAAGTATCTAGAATAGGAAGGAAATGAGCAGATTTAGTCAATCAATCAATAATAACCAATATTTAATTATTACCTCTAAATTTCTTTGTTAATCCAACAATGAAGTCCATTGATATATTTCCCCATTTCCACTGTGGCACCAGTAAAGACTGAAGTATTCCTTTTAGTAACTGACACTCTACTTTAACCTGCTGACAAGTCAAACACTTCACAGAAAAATCAAAAATATCTCTTTTCATTCTATTCCACCAGCAATACTCCAATTGATCTCTATACATCTTAGTACTACCAGGATGAACTGAAAACAGAGAACTATGAGCTTCACATAACAACTCATTCTTCAATTGTGAGTCACAAGGCACACATAATCTCTTTACAAATCTCAAAATACAATCATTATCAATGTTAAAATTAGGAAAGTTACCCTTCTGAACCAACTCATCCTTTTTCTACAACTCACTATCTTCCTTATGCGTTAGTTTTATTCTATTTGATAGAGATGATTTCACTGACACCTAAAACAAAACAGAGGAATTTCCTGCACCAACAACTTCTATACCAAAGTTCATAAAATAAAAAACCAAAGGATCTCATTCCAAACATATCATGGTTAATGAAACATTACATTTTTGACTCAAATCATTAGCCACTTTATTTTATTTTCCAAGATGGTAAAGGATTGTGAAATAATAATCTTTGATTAATTCCAGCCATATCCTCTGTCTCATGTTTAATTCATTCTGAGTGAATATATACTTTAAACTTTTGTGAGCAGTATATATTTCACAATTTACTCCACACAAATGATGCCTCCAAATTTTTGAAGAAAAAATAACAGTAGCTAATTCCAAATCATGTGTAGGGTAATTTAACTCATGAGGTTTCAACTGACGTGAAGCAGAAGCAATTAACTGATCATTCTACATTATGAAAAAACCAAGTCCTTTCAACAAAGCATCACTATAGATAACAAACTCATCATTTCCAGAAGGTAATTACAAAACAAAATCAGTCACCAATCTTATTTTTAATTCCTGAAAACAATAATCACATTATTTTGTCTAGATGATCTTAACACCTTTTCAGGTTAACTTAGTTATTAGACTAGATAAATGTTCAAAATATTCAACAAACCTCTATTAATAACCTTCCAAACAAAGAAAACTACTGATCTTGGTTATATTTGTTGGTCTTGGCCATTCTTCAACAACATTTCTTTTAGCACGATCAACAGTTATGCCATTTTTGGAAAAAATGTGACCAATGAATGAAATTTTTTGTAACCAAAACTCACACTTACAGAATTTCCCATACAATTTCTTTTCTTTTAAGGTTTTCAAGACAACCATTAAATAGATTTCATTATTCTATTTACTTTTGGAATAAACCAAAATATCCTCAATGAACACAACCAAAAACTTATCCAAGAACTCACATAAAATTCTATTCATAAGATCCATGAATACATTAGGTTCATTGGTTAATCCAAAATGCATAACTATAAATTCATAATGGCCATATCCAGTACAAAAAAAGGTATTCGGAATGTCTTATTCCTTTAATTTCAATTGATGGTAATCTGAACTCAAGTCAATCTTTGAAAAATACTGAGCTCCCTGGAGTTGATCAAACAAATCATTGATATGAGGCAAAGGATACCTGTTCTTAACAGTGATGTTATTCAATGCTCTATAATCAATGAAAAGTCTCCTTGAACCAACTTTCTTTTTAAAAAACAAGATAGGAGCACCCCATAGTGATGTTCTAGTTAGAATAAAACCTTTATCTAATAACTGATGCAATTGCTTTTTTAACTCTAAAAGTTCAATTTGAGACATTCGATAAGGGGGTTTTGAAATTGGCTTAGCATCAGGAACAAAGTCAACAGTAAATTCAAATTCTCTATTAGGTATAATACTAGGAAACTCATTAAAGAAAAACATCAAGATACTCATTTACCACTGGCACATCATTAATCTGAATAGTTCGTTTGTTTTCAACAATATATGAAAGGTAACATTCATTTACATCTTTTACTAGTTTCTCAGCTTCTTGATATGTTATCAAAAGTAAGGGTTTATTCTTATACAAAAACTGAAAATCTTTCTGAAAAGTAACTTCTTTATCTCTAAAGTCAATCTTATCATGATAAAAATAAATCCAATCTATAGCAAAAATAACATCAAACTCTACTAGAGCAAAAAAATAAGGTTTGTAGGTAAATTCTTTATATACACAAGGAAAAGAAGGTTCTTATAATTTCTTTTTGTCTCAAAATTTCCTCTAGGTGTTTTTACCGTATGTTCAGGATTCATATCTTGATATGTAATTCTCAATTTACTATAAAATTTCATAGAAATGAAAGAATGTGTGACCCTGAATCAAATAACACATTGCCATAATATGAACAATCAAACAGTGTACCTGATACAACTTCATTTGATGGACCAACATATACTAAAGTAGTTGCAATGGATTTCACCACCCCTTTATTCTTGTAGTATAACTGATTTACCTCATTTGAGTTCTTCATTGGACACTCATTTTCATAATGTACCATTTCATTTCACTTAAAACATTTTACTAACTGTAAATCAGATTTGACTTACCGTTAACCTAATATTTTTCAGTGCAATTACGAGCCTTATGTCCCATTTTACCACATCATTAGCACTTAACAAAATTCAAAAGACATTCCACAACATTCTTTTTACCACAATCTTCACAAATTGTAAACTTAAGTTTTTTACCATCAGACTTTTTTGAATAGTTCTTTCCTTTCATCTGCCACCTTGACCTCTTATTATGTTGTTTGTCAAAGAACACATGATCATCAAAAAACTCCATTTCTACCTTCTTTTCACATCGATATAAGTTTTTCATAACTTTTTAACTCACAAGAAGCTAAATCCCTTCGATACTTTGGATTTAATCTAAAGTAAAAATGACTGATTTTACTATCCAGATCTCGTATGAAATTTGAAGAACACCTTTCCAATTGAGTGATGTTTGCTTCATAAGCAGCCACTAAGTCATCTTACTTCCTCAATTCCAGGAATTGTTTTTCCATCCTAAGACGAACCACCTTAGGAAAATATTTCTCAAGAAACATACCATTGAATTCATCCCAATCAAGATTATCAATCTCCTCAATATCCCTGATATTTTTCACTATCAGCCACCACTGATCAGCTTCACCTTCAAAATAGTAAACAACGAGACTAACCTTTTGATGTTATAAACACCCAATGACATCAAAAATATTTTCTAGTTCTTTATTACACCCTTCTGCTAGCACAGGTTTAGATTATCCTCTGAATGATGGGGGATGTTGCCTCATGAAATGATCTACCACTGACATGTTCCTCTGTGGTTGATCTGGCTAATCTCGAGCATGGATACCACCACCATTTATATCCCAAGTCAATTGTTCCATCACTATAACAAAATGTTCAGTTCCGATTCTGACCATATTAGGTTACTGATTTGGAAGGTCGTATTCCTCCTGATGTAGTCCCCATATAGCTACCCTGTTTCATCTGCGCAAAACCATTCTGAACAAAGAAATATATTAGGCAAAGCAACATGGAAATCAGTTAATGCTATATCATTTCAATATTAACATAAATTAATTTATGGATACTAATTTAAAAATATCCTAACTCCAAAAATTATCTAAACCGACCTCTGATACCAACTATAAGGACCCGACCTTATAACATTACATAATCTTGAATTAAATGGATAATTCACATCGAGGATCTTTTCAAGTTTATATCTTTAGAGAATTAGGTCATAACATATACATATCAACTTGAAAATTACAAAGTAGACACTTCTACTCAGTTTCCATTTTTTACATAAAATAAAAACTCTTGAAAAAAGATTCATGTATAGTTCTATGTTTTAAGCAGCATGACTTTTCCTTGATCCCATCTTTGAACCAATTCATATTTAAGTCCTGTGAAAAACATTTCAAAACTTGGGATGAGCATAAAAATCTCAGTATTGGTTATAAAAAAATAAAATATTAGTTCATCAATACACACATAACATAAGCTCTTTAACATATCTCATGAAATCATAAGATTTAAGAATAATACATAGCAATCCCAAATCATAAATGTAACTTGTGTCATCCATAACATACTTACGTTGTAGCTTTCACAACCACGTAGGGAGTTACATTTGGAATACCCATCATAGTATATTCTATAAATCACTTAGGAGAGACATTCATAATTACCTCCATCACATTACCCATTGCATTGGAGAGATATATTGGGCTCACCCTACCTAGGTTTATCATGGAACCACCCATATACGTAAACCATGCGTAATAACCACAAAATTTTCATAACACATAAAACAAGCATAAAGGAAAGATAAAATTTCCACATTTCAATCCAAATATATCATTTAAAGATATTGTAATAATCAATACTTTTTCAAAACCATTTTCAATACCAAAATATATAAAAAAGGGTATATGGTATTTATTTTCCTTTTAAAAACATTACATCTTGTTAAGTAAGCCATAGATCAAATAATACTCGTGGTGCAGAAAGGTTGTTATCACCACATCCATTAAAAAGAAATTTTTTTTTGTCGTTTAGTAAAAAGCATCATAGAAAAAAGATTCCTTTTGAATAAAAGTAAAATTCAAAGGGGTTTATACACTGTAAAGAATAATGTTGTGTATAAATCAAAATATGCCTCAATGAAATGAGATTAATATGAAGTACCTTACCTCATGTCCAACTTGAACCATTTGTTCTTTAATCAACTGAATAATAAACTAATGTTAATTTATATTTTCTTAATAACCCTTTTCAAGTTTATTATTCCTTTTATATCACTTATTACTATTCTATAAACATTATTAAATCATTTATGTTAACAATGGTCCTTTTTTTGATATTTGGTACTTGAGTAAAAAGTGAAATTATTATATTTACAAGTTGTCCATGTGGTCAAAAGTTCATTATCTATAGAATTATATTCATGATTTGGATATAATATATATCATATATATCCAATATATATATATATATATATATGTATGTATTTATAACAGTACATAACATTTGGAGATAATAAATGAAATGCACCATTCATGGACACAATAAGCCGTACGTACGCATGAACGCTACTTTCATTTATATTTCTCATTTCAATGGAATTAAAACATAATAATACATAGGTATATTTTAGTTACATTACATTATAATATATATTATCATTAAATCCTTTTTTTATATGTCCCACATATAGCATTAACGAGTCATATCACTTTGATGGGGCTGTAGTTCGCACTTCCTAAAATGAAATTATCGTATTTACCCATTATGGAAACCATAAAGGTATGATATAAATGAAAAATACATAAGCATAAAGAAAACATAAAAATAATATATATCATATATAAATAAAATTCTATATTAATGGCCACCATGAGAGGTGGTAAGAGATAATTGAATAATCATCGTTTCATGAGGTGTTAGTTTTCCATCCACAGAAACAGTATGTTCTTAACCCATTAGATGGAGGTGTGTGTAAGTTTAGTTCGAATAATTCTCATAACAACATCATAGAATATTTAGGATACTGGTTTTGTTATAAAATAAATGAATAAAAAGAGTTTAGGGGGTTGGAGAAGTAAAATAAAATAAAATAACTTAAAAGAAGATATTATGTTTAAATTGTATAACTCCCTTTGGTTTGAACTAAAAGTATTTCATGAAGTGCCTTTTGACACTCGGTGGAAGAGATGGATCTTGAGAGATTATTTGGGAAGAGGTTGGATGATCCAAGGGGTTTGAGAGGTTTGATTAATGGGTTAGAAGTGAGGGATTTTTATAAAGGAGAGGATGGGATCTTTAGGAAAATTTGAAAATATTATTTTATTATATAATGATTTTAGCTTTTAAAGGTCCAAAACATATTAAAGTCAAATATAAGGATAATATTGTTTTAAGTAAAATAATATAATAATAATTGAACAGGTTTTGGATATTTTTTTAATCTTTATAATCTTATTTATTTAAATCATTCATTAATGAGGTAAACACTGCATCATTATTATGTCATAAATAATTTTAATTATTTGATGTCTAAAAATTATTAAAAAATACCATGATGTAGAAATACTTCTATATTTATAATTAATATTTATAGTTAAAAACATTTCAATTATATAACCCCACATTAATTTTTTTTAGAAACAATACATGTTTATGATATTTTTATTTTTACTTTAAATAAAAAGTTATTAATATCATTATCTTACCAAAGTGGCTTTCAAAGGCCAAAAGATTCACCCAATGATTGTCTTGGTTGACCATTACTCATCAAATATGGTTACTACAAGTGTTAAAGTAATTTTATATTATTATAATATTGTCTGTACCTTGAATTACCCTATTTACCATTAACCGTGGTAAATAAAAGTCAAAAGTTACAATTCACTAAAAATTATTTTCATCTTATTGAACCAAATTTTACTTACTAATAAAAACCATGTATTTAAAATTTTTGAAATTCAATTCATAGAAGAGGTAAAAATTCATTTAATTGAAAAAGTTAGTCTTTAACTACTACTCAGTGTTTTCACAATTCATCAAAAATTGAAGGTTTTCGGAAAAATACAAAAAATTCAGCCTAAGCTATATTTGATATTACAAATTCAAAAATGGTGTCTATTTTACCAAATTAAAAACATATAATTTTCATTAATTAATTTAAAATTAATTCCCGTTGTCAAAACAAAAAGTGTGTTTCTAAGAAATAATAACTATCAAAAGATTGACACTTATTTATGTTCAATTTCAAAGTGAAATTACTTACAATGACCAAAATTGGTGTAAATGGTAAAAATATAATCTAATTAAACATTAAAACCAATTATAAAGATAATATAACCATATAAATAAGTTAGATAAAAAGGACGTTTTGAATAAAAATACAGTATTTTTCACTATTCATAAAAAAATGAATTTTATCAGAAAAATACCAAAAATTTACCCAAAGTAAATTTTGATTTCTTTATTCTAAAGAAGAATTTTATTTTTTCAAATAGAACATATAAAAGTGACCAAAACTAGATTTAAATTTGGTTCTCCATCAAAAGGCAGTAAATCGACTTTTTAATGAATATTATAGTATATATGCTTAAAATTAGATTCTTTCTTATTTTAAGCCTCTAGAATTTATTAGATAAATGTAAAAAAATTTAAAAAACATGTATATTCATAATGTAGTTAGTTCTTTTCATTCCATACATTACAACAACTAGGCGTTAACTACCATTTAAAATAATAATATTATATTATTATTTTTTATTATGACTCAGCATTGTCTACAACATAAGATTTCAAAGAAACCTGTTGTTGCGTATTGGGTATTCCATCGAACATGGAATCCCATTTAAAGTAAAATTAATTTTTAATTAAAAAATATTAATAAATATGAAATTTCAATATTCTTTATTCACTAGGGATGTTACATTAAGCATCAGTTTATTTATTAAACTGATGCCGAAAACTAAGCCTAATATTATTTTAAACATCATTTTTCGAAAAACCGATGCTGAAAAGAATATTTTTTACTTCACCTTTATAAATTTTAGTTAAAAAAAATGATAAAAATTTAAAACACTGACATTAAATCTAGTTTTTTCGCAATTTTTAATTGGAGATAACAAGGCTTGACTAAGGCATTGGTGGCCCTCCTTGAAGGGGGATACTTTTGCGCCCTTCAGTCTGTGTCTGGATGGATTGTGATCGGAAGAAAAATGAATATACGGAAGAACCAACAGGTGAAGATGTTGGGGGAGCTCATTCTAGTCATTTTTAGGGTATGTATGTTTATATCTGTAACCCAATATTGTTTTAATGAAATTAATGAAGTGAAACCATTCTCCCATGGATGTAGAATAAAATTCCAAACCACTTTATCCTTTCTATTCTTTATACCTGTGATCACATTTGTCTTACTTTTTTTGTATGGATTGTTTATTTGTATGATATGGGAAATAAAATAATTAATAGAATGTGGTGTTTTATCAGAAAGGAATTAGTTTGGTGGTTGGGGTTCTCAGTCTAACCAACTACTGATGCTGAAGTCTAAGGTAATATTCCAATAACTAATGCTTCGTAAGGGTGTTCCACATTTTTTATTTTGATTTTATTTATTCTAATTGTCTTCATGATAATGGTTTGTCCAATGGTTCAATTATATTGAGTAATATATAATGATTTCACCAGATGGATTTTGGTCCATTGGTTTGGATGGGTCATGATTTCCCAACAAGGAATTCCCATCTTGTGTCGACAGTTTGAGGATTGTCGGTGAATTTTGTATGGATTGAATACTAGAGTTTCTATAGTGGATCCGAGTTAGGAATAGATCATTAAATAATAGATGGTGAGGAAGTTATTATGATCGGGAGACTTATAATTTAGTAAGGACACTTATAGGGTGTTCAAACATTCCTAGAAGAATTTGATAGAGGATAGGTGGAGATCCAGAGGCTGCGAGTAGATTTTCTCTATGGGAGAGAACAATCATAAAATCACCGTTAAATTCAAATATTATTTTTCTATGACTTGTAATAAGTATATGTTAACCTTGGATCCATGGGGTGGGAATCCATGGATAAACATCATTTTCTTATTCTTATTCTTATTCATCATCTTATTCTTCATCTTATTCTTGTCCTTTTTCTATAATCCTCTAGATTTATATTTTATGTAACTATCAACATAATGAATACAATTTATTCATCTATCTTTCCTATCGCATACACCAATAGTCCTAACAATTCATATAGTAATACATCAGGTTAGAAGACCAAGGGTAATAATTTATTCCCATGTTGTAATGATGAAATTTAAAAAAAGTAAGAAAATGTGTTACATGGGTCATTAACACTTCTTAGAACTATGTTATAATTTTCATCTAAAATAAAAAAGTAATTTAATGGGAAAATATAAATAAAAATACATCCTAAATATCATAGTGTATTTTAATTGTTAGATTAGAATAAAGGGTTGAATGTCATATTTAAAAAAAATTATGTCTCAAAAAAGTAATAAAAGATAGAGAGTTGATGATGTTACTTTGAATAAGAAAATTACTTTCTTTGAAATACCATATTGGAAGAATATCATTATATGTAATTATTTGGATGCTATTTATATTGAAAATAATGTATCTGAAAGTTTAATTAACACACTTCTAGACATTGAGGGAAAAGAAAAATATACTTTGCAATCTCAACTTCACATGATAGATTTACATGTTAGAAATAATCTTCACCCATATGAAGATCATGGTGCAATATATTTTTCTATATAATTATTCAAATTAATATAAAAATAAAAATCTGAAAATATTGTTTTACTTACCTCTATTGAGGTTTTATATGGACATTTCTGAAACATTAAGAGAAATTGTTTTGATGAAAAAATCATTGGTTTAAAAAGATATGGTCACCATGTTATATTTCAACATTCGATTCAATTATCTCTAAGAAAAATGAAAAATAAAGAGGTAACTTTGTCTTGATCAAGTCAAGTATTTTTTAAGGAGTTACGCTCAAAATTGGAGACATATGAAGATTTTTAAAGGTAAAAATATTGCAGTATTATCAGATGTTTTAAATTAGAGAACATATTTTCACCTTCCTATTTAGAAATTATGGTAGACTTAGTTATCCATTTGGAACATAAATCCATGATCACTAGACCATCTTTTTATTGTTGGATTCATCCAATTTAAAATTATAAAAAATATTGTTTAATTTGACATGTTTTATAAACATTTTGCTAAATTATTTTAATTGGATGATTAAATGTCATTGAATAGATTTAAGGTACATAGGTATATTTTTTAAAATTGTGATTAATTTCAAATATATGTACAATAGGTTACATACACATGGTATTTTTTAAAATTGTTTTGTTTCTAAAACTATAACGTGATATTGTGTTGTAGGGATCACTATGAAATCATTAGTAATAAATAGAAACATAGATAATAAATAATTGATGACATCCATAAAAATAATTTCATTACATGGATTGCAGCTAATTTACATTTTATAATATAATTAAAATATAAAATTTTATGTTTTTTCCCAATATTCATTTTTTATATTGATTTTTTTGGTTTAAACTCATCTACCATGTTACACTTATCTTGAAAATGATTTGATACATTTAAGTTGGTTTTATAACTTATGGATTTAAATGATGACCAAGGTCGATACAATGGTTATAAATGGTATGTCAAATCTATAGATAAAAGGTGTGTGACTCAAAAATATTGTGTTTTTGTGAATGTAACAACAAATAAGAGCAATTTAATATTTTATAGAGTTTTTAATGTAAGTATTGAGTTTGGTTATCCTATTGGAAGAAGTATTATTTTATTTCAATGTGATTGGGTAAATTCAATTAACAGTTTCAAAGAGTATAAGTTTAGAATCACTCTTCTCACCCTTAAGGGGATTCTGAAAATACATTATCCCTTTATGGTTTCATTTTAATATTTATAGGTTTTTATATAGAAGAATATAAATAAAAAATGGGCATGTTGACACCATCACTAAAATAGATATTTATTTTAAATGGAAGAAGATATCATACCTAAAGTGTATGGTTTATAAACTAACATGAAAATTTATGCCAATGAGTCAATTACTTCCATTGAGGATGTAGAAGATGTTATAATTGACGATCCTAAACTTTATTTGGTTGAAATATTTTGATGTGATTTAAAATGAAATATTCTATTGTGGTGAGTCATATTTTCCGTCTACAACTTGTTGTCTCATATTTGTGTGTGTTTTTTTTGTTGTTTCATATATTTTAATAGGAGTATTTTTTAAAATATTACATTATATTTTACTAATTAATTTTTATGAATTTTAAAATGGTAAAAATGAATCATTTCTTGAGTCATGTGTTACTATTTTTATTTTACGTTGGTAAATGAATTTAATCAAATTAATTCCCAAGAAAGGGAAACCTTTAAAAGGGTGATTTTTTAGGAAATTTTTTATTTTATATCTTGAATGTCAATGCCTTTTTTCTTTTATTATTTAAAATTATGGAATTTATATATTGGTTTTAGGATTACTTATTTTCTTTTTCATCTCTTTTTTATTTGTATTTTCATTTCTTGTTGGTAGAGGATACCATTATAAGGGATCTGAAAAGATGCATCAATGAGTGTCATGAAACTAGAATACGCACCACTATCACCCATGCTTCCTTTTAATTTTATCATTTAGGGGTTCATCATTGAGGAAATTTAAATAATTGGGGAAGGCCAAAACATCACCCAGGTATTTTCATTCTAGGAGATCTATTTTTTAATGTTGAAATTTTATCCCAAATGGATAAAAGGTGAAGGGGATTTTTGTAGGGTTTACAAACCATACCTTGAGATAAGTAAAAAGGTGAACCTTCTTCTAATGATTTTACTTTCTTATCTATTTTGATTAATATTAATCTGTAACTATTCCCCAGGACATTTCTGTTAAGCTGCTTGACAAGGATGAATTCCAAGGGAATAGAGAATTCATTATAGAGGTCCCCATGTTGATCCTTCTTCACCATACCAACCTCATGAACTTGTTAGGTCAATGTATTAATGGAAATAAAATTATTCTCATCTATTAATACATGTCTAATAGTTCTCTATAGTATCTTATTATGGACATGTATATTTATTTTCTATTCATAAATCATATAAAGAATTCATATTCAAACAATGACTGACTAATGAATCCTTACATAGTATGAATCCCTTAGATTATAATATTTGGTTAAAAATTTATAAGGTTGTAGTAATATGGATGAAAATTCTTTCATTAAAAATAAAATTCACAAGTAATAAACCATGATTTTATTGTTTAAAAAATATTTGTGGATGGGGAATCTAATTCAATTATTTATTATTTTATGCTTTCCAAGCTTTATTGAACTCTTGATAAGAACCATGTTTCCACAATGATGATGGGGACCAATTGATATTATTCTCCTAAGTATTTGTGTACTATATAGTTGAATAAGAAATTGGATATGTTCAACTTTGGTTTCATGTTCATGGAGATGATGGTTGAAAGGTGAGTTATTGATATTCTTAGGCCCACTGATGAGAAGAATCTAATCATATGGGAACTTTCATTAACTAATTATTTCATACTTAATTACAAGTCTGCGTTTTTTACAAATAAAAGGTTGTATTCAAATGTTCATTTACTTATGGTGAAAACAATACCCTTATTTAATGAAAAAAGTAAGTTCACCTCTTTCATTGAATATTTATCTCCCTATTATACAGGTACTATCCCCTTTGAATAAAAAATTGAAGTTCACCATAATATGGATGATCCATTACTTTAAAATAAGTATCCAATAGCGTGTCTCTACCAAGATCTTGTAGTTTCAATATACACCTCTATGAAAACCTAAGTAGTGATGTCCTTACTTGTAAAGAATACTTGGATCTAAATGAAAACCAAGGTAGTTAAATTGTATTTTAATTATCCACTATTGATTTTTCATTAAGTACTGGATTGATCAGTTTAAATTAATAGACGTAAATAAAAGTATATATTCCTTAATCTTTGGTTATTTTTCTTAATTTACATGTTTTAAAATATGATGATATTTTGTTTATTGAACTAGTCTATTTTTTTTGGATCCAAATTATTTGAATGAGATAGAGTACAATTTGGATAAATTTTATGGGGTTTAAAATAATATATATGGGATGTATACACTGTTTGAATACCTTAAAACTGATGTTTGAATCAACCACCATTTATTCCATTATTATTAATTCTATTGTTCTAGGTAATGATTTCAAAACATTTTTTATTTATTAAACTTCGTTAGGACCTTCTTTAAGTGATTTTGGACTTTTCTTGTGTATTTAATTTTAGAGATGGGTGTTTTTTCCTTCTGGTGAGATTTTATTTAATATTTTGGTTTTTGATTATAATAGAGTTTGTTAAATTAATTATTTTTAACACTAGTATTGTTTTAAAAAAATATATGTTTTATGAATTTTGATAAAATTAATAAATATATTTTTATTTGGAAATCAAAATTTAGCAAGTACGAAATACTAAAAGTTTAGAAAAATAGAAATTTTAGAAATACTGAAATAAAATATATAGTTGTTTAATTAATATAAAATATTTCATCCCCTCCTATGAGGGAGGGGTAATTTCCTAAAAATTTGATTTTTTATTTTATAGGAGTCTAAACTACTATTGTTTTATATTATATCTATTTTCTTCTTACTGCCAGTGTGAAGTTGAAGATAAAATTATTCTCTCCAAAAGTGTGAGAAATGATACATAATTACATGATTGAGGGTGATCAACTATTTCCTAATGATGGTTTTAGATGTAGTGAAATCAACCTATTAGGCCTATTGTGATTTCATATATTTTTGGATTTAGTAGATCATTCATAATGTACATGACATGAACATCCCGATTAATGTTTTTTTAAATAATATTGATAAAAAATGTTTCTGTAACCAATATAGAGGATCTTTTCACATTAATTTATAATTGATTAAAAATATAAGAATAAATATTAACTCATTCTTGAGATATTTCTTCATTGATGATTTTTATCGTTCTAACCCGATCTGTGTATCATTATTTCATAGCGTGGACCCAAAGAAGAACCCCTATACCCATGATCCACACTTACTCCTTAGATATCTGTACAATGCCAATGAAATTTTGGGTTCTATCAAGACTAATTTATTATATTTTATTTTTCTCCTTGACCACTTTATTTTTTTTCAAAATTGAATTAATTTCTCTTTTTTTTCTTGGTCTTGAGAGGAAAGGGGATGGGGGAGATATTGAGACGAAATTATTATGTATAATGATTAAATCATCACTAATTGACATGTCAATTTATAAATTTACCAAGGGATAGGGTTTAATTATAATTAATTTCCCAAATTCCCAAAACTATGAATTAATCCTCAATAAATCCCATGGATTGAAAATAATAATAATAATAATATTTTATTTGCAATGTATGCAACCCTACAAAATAATAAATATTTATTTTATAGTATGGTAAATATATATTTATCATTAAACAACATCTCATCCACTTTTCCTCTTTTACATTTATTAAACACTTGAATAAATATTAAAATAAATATTATTCATTCATTCAATAAATAAATATTGAATTCACTGCCAGAAAAATAAAAATTTATTTAATATTCACCTAACTAAATAAATTTTTTATTTTAAAAATATATAATTATTTATAACCATGTGAATAACAAGAGGAACATGAATATTATATTTTGATATAATTAAATAATTACCTTTGTGAATAAACATTTAATTAATATTATAAATAAATTAATAAAAATTAATAAATATTACTTCTCAGTCTAGAGAATAATATTTATTATGTTTATTAAATATAAATAATATTTATCTGAGATCAAAGGAAACACTTTTTGTGTGAGCCTCTAGGTGTCTTCCTCAATGGGATCAAAAAATCTTTCCTAAAGTCTAGTATTACTACCAATTAACAGGTCAAAGAACCCGTAAAGGAAGTAGACATGTCACAGTGGCAACAACCACAAATGAACACTCACCATGTAATATAATCCCTATGTTACTATATTTTACCACGTGGGTTACAAACCCATTTCATCAACCTATATACTTGATACATGATTCTTTGAATATATGAAATGAACTCTTTTATATACCATAGGCATGAAATTTAATTCAATGGTTCCATTTCAATCAATGGGATGGGACCTCAACTTCTATAATGATGGACGAGACAAATCCTTCTTCCACTTATACATTAATAAAATATCATTCATGACACACCCAATTGACCCAAATTAATGATGAACATATGAAATCATATTTTATAATAATAAATTAAAGTTTTTGAGTCCTAGAATGCATTAATAATAACATTAAAGTTTAAGGATCATTACACATGATCATAGAAAAGAATATCCAATGACACATAAACATGTGGATTTATTATAAGAGGGTTTGTTCTCATAATACACCATCTTAGATATTATCAAGTATTAACTTATTGAAAATAATTATCACATGTTTAGAACTACTCACACCTAAAAATCAATATAATATGTTTCCCACCATAGAATATTATCTGACCATAGAACAATATTTAAGAATATTGGTATGGAATTTCAAGGTTCTCATCATAATAGGAAATATTCCCCTATTTGAAAATACATGAAATCTGAAGCTTAAACAATTGGTTCTAGAACTTCAACTCCTATAGAATTATTATTGGACTAGATCCAACTGATAACAACTTTTAGTACACTAGATCTCATATAATGATCATATTTCTATTGATTTAAGGATTTAGTTAAGGGTTTATCCACATTATCTTTTATGGAAACTCTACTAACTATGATTTCAGATCTCTAAGAAAAATCTCTCAAGAGATAATATTTCCAAATAAATTTCATCATTAGCTGATGTGAACTTGGATTATTTTCAAGAGCCACTATTGTCGTATTATCACAATAGGGTGTCATATGGTCTTTATTACTAGGAACCATGTCAAGATCTGGGAAAATTTTTTAAATAAAATTTTCTTATTTAGCTACCTCAGAAGCCATAATTTATGTAGAATCCACTATAGAATCAATTACCATGACATTATTTGAGTTTTCCATATCACAAATACTCCATTGAGAGTGAAGTTATATACCAAGTCTAAATTTATATCATCTTGATCTATTTAGAAACTAGAATTTGTATATCACCTGATGAATAGTTCCTCATCTCCACTATAGATCAAAAAAATATCCTTAGCATGCCTTAGATAATTAAGTATAGTATTGACTACCATCCAATGGAGATCACTTAGGTTATCTTGATATCTTCCTACTTTTTTTAAGGAATAGGAAATATATAGCTTTATACATAACATAACATACATAAATTACCCAATCACTAACACATATAAATTATTTTCCATCATATTTTTTTCCTAATGTGTATGAGGAAACATTTTCTTGGAAAGATAAATTCCATAAGACATTGGAAAAAATACCCTCTTGAATTTTTCCATATTCAATAACTTTAATATCTTTTTAATGCATAAAATTTGAATTATTATATGAATCCCCTTAGATCTATCATGATTGATCTTGTTCATAAGAATATACTTTTCATCTTCTAAGTACTTCATGGAGAAGAAATTGTCTAACCCAGACATAATAAACTATAAGACTTACATTTAATTTCCAATAAGTAGTATGTCATCAACATAAACTATTAGGAAAATGAATTCACTCCCAATAAATTTTTTATAGGAACAAGGATCACATTTATTCTATATGAAATCACCTTACATTGTGGATTAATTAAACTGAATTTTCCATGCCTTGGATGTTTTCTTTAATTTTTAAATGGATCTCTATAACTTATATACATTTTTTGCATCCTTTCGAGTCACAAAAAATTATGGTTGTGTCATATAGACATATTACCAAAGTTTATCATTAAAGAAATATATTTTGGCATAAATTTACCAAATATCATAGTCATGGTAAACTATCATATCAAGTAGAGTTATGATTGATGTTATCATAGAAATTGGTGAAATGGATTCATAATAGTCTACGCATTGACACTAATTGAACCCTTTTGAACCCTATCATACCTTATAGGCATTGAATTGTCTATCCAAGTATAGTTTATTCTTTAATAACCATTTAAAAACAAAAATATTTAAGTACCCAAGAAGATATACCAAAACCTTTAATTAGTTATAGTAAGTGGAATCCACTTCATAACTCATAAATTATTTTCATTTGGAAACATACATGCCACTATCTTCTTACATGTAAGTTAAAAGATCATTATTATCAATTAATAATTAGTCACTATACTTGGTGACTTGAAAAACATATCATTTTGGTTATCTATCCTCTTTCATACTCCTACACATTATTTGTGTGTGTGGAACATCCTCTTCCAGGGGTCTTTGTGGAATCATTTTTTGTGGCAACTCATGTGTATCTTGTTCCACAACTCCATAGAAGTCTATATCACTCCCACTATCTCTTTTTGAGATGTGATCTCCTTCAATATAGGTAATATGTATATTACATATTTTTAATATAATTTAGTTTCCTTAGGATACCCTATAATGATACACTTAGTTCCTTGGGGTGAATTTTTATTGCTATAAATAGCTGTAACAAATTGTTCACAACCTCACACTCATAAATGAAACTACATGGGTTTATTTCCATGAAAAAATATGAAATGGCATAGTATTTTTTGCTTTAGTTCACACTTAGTTTAGTATGTATAAAATTGTCTAAATTGAATATCCCTAAAATAATAATGGAATACTCAAATGATTTATCATTAATCTTACCATGTATAATTGACTACAGTTAATCCTTTCAATTACAACATTCCATTATGGTGTGTTAGGAGGAGTGAGGTTAGATAAAATTCAAACAACCCATGAATAATAATTAAAGTCTTGATTAATATATTCTCCACCTTGGCATAACTAGAGCCTCTTAATCCTCATACCAAGATAGTCCTCAACATCATTATTATATTACTTGAATCTATCAAAGGAATATAACTTATAATTCATCAAGTAAATATATCTATATCTAATAAATTAATCAGTGAAAGTTATGAAGTATGAGTAACCACCCATGTATTCAACTGGAAATAGTCCACACACATTGGTATGAACAAACTCAATAATCTGTGTGTCACTTTCACCTTTTCCACTAAATGGGAATTTTTTTTCATTTTTCATTAAAATCATGCATGATATACACCAATTTTTTTAGTTTAATCAAATCCAAATATTCATCTTGGTGTAATTTGGCCTAATTATTTTCATTTACATGACCTAACCGGTGATTTTATAGCTGGGTGTAATATGAGTAATGTGAACTATTTTTGGTTTAAATTTCCATTACTTGGTTCATGTAATACTGTATATAAATATTTTTATTTAAATATTCCTTACCTTAAATAATTATTTCTATTTAAAATAAGAAACTATTATTTCCAAAATTAAAAATAAATCCATCTGTATCAAGTATGGTCATAGAAATAATGTTTTTGGTTATTTAAGGCACATTTTAGAAATATTTCAAAAACAAAGATCATTAAAGTTGGAAATTTGATGTGGTAATCTCCAATATCCACAATAGTAAATATGTCTCCATTGGATGCTCATAGATCCACCTCACTATTAGAAATATTTTGAAATATTACTGGTTTCTATATTTGAATACATAGGTTAGAAACACATTCTGAATATAATACCTTATTTATAGAAACATATAAATTTCACTTGATAAAAAAATTCACCAGAAGATTCACCTGAATATTCCCCATGATTCTTTGTTTGGGTGTAATTTTTCTTCTAGTGTCCCTTTTTTTCCACATGAAAAATAGTTATTATCTTGTTCCCTTGCTTTCCCCTTGAACCTCCTCTTCTTGGACTTAGTCTTGGATATCTTCCCATGAATTTTCCTTTTATTCAACATAAGAACACAAGTCTTGTTGACCTTCCTATCCATGTTAACATGTATAATTATAGTGAGAAGATCTAGGAGAGACTTAACAGTGCTGCTCAAAATGAAATTTACAAAAAACTCAAAGAATATCTAAGGGATTGATGAAAGAATGAGATTCAGTTGGGAATATTTACCCTAAAACCTATAAACACTTAACGTATCTAATGCGTTTGACTATGTGAGGCAGATACAATGCACCTTCTCTAAGTTTTATCATGAATAGTGCCATGGATATCTCAAATTGTTCATGTTAGGATCTCTAATGAGAAATATAATGGAGATGTTGGAGTATACTATAGCCATCCATGTTCTCATGAAATTTCATGAGTAATCATGACATGGATTAAAAAATTAAACACTAAACATCTATAACATCATTCATATATTTTTTATATACAAAGGAATCATCATCACTCACCTCATTAGTAGGCGGATCAAGTATTGACAATTCAATAATGTAAGGCTTCTATCCAATGTTTAACACAACCCATAAGCATCTGAACCATTCCTAGAAGTTACTAAAAGTTATAAGATGAACTTTCTCTAGAATTGATCATAGAGATAATGTGGTTTAATAACTTATCATAATTATACAATTATAAGAGAGAATATTATTATTAATTTACTTGATTAAAAAACATGTGAGACATAATAATTTTAATTTCATTAAGTATCCAACTATTTTATCATGTCTTAAAAAGCGTCACCATTAAACTAAAAATGTCCCATCACTCTAGTAATTCTAGTGTAAAGGATCTATATATCTATCCTTATAATCTAGACTATGGCCATGAAAACCATATGAATGTGTTTAGGTTGGTGGTATTTACAAATGTAGACTTGTAGTTCCTTATTTTGTTGATTTGACACCCAAAACCTGAAATATTGACTTATATTTCCTCAATAATTACCTCCAAATTTGTATTAAATATACTATTGGTATTAAAATCAATACATTTTTCATTAAGTCAAACCATCATCTTAGTTAAGACACCCAAAAAATTAAAAGTGTCCCCTACTATGACTAGAATTAAAACGTTAACTATGGGTTGTCTTAATTAAGATAATTAAAGGCATAATTTCGTAATATCAACTTGATGTATTTTGTTTATTATGCATAAAATTTATTATTTTATCCATTTTCATGACATGTTAATGTATGTGTATTCTACTTATGTGATTAAAAATATTCTTGATAAAATATTTACTCCTAATGATTTAAATTTAATTCCATATTTTCATATTGATCAATTTATTTACACTACTAGAAATTGGTATTATAGCCAAATATTTATATTCATGGTTTATAAAAACCATGTCTATACCCAAAATATATCCACAATCCATAAAATTACCATGGTAGTACACCACCCCACTCCTCTATTTCTCACTCGACCAATCCCTACTCTTGATATCATCATCCTCCCTATGACCCTCCTCCTATGATATAGTCACCCAACCTCACATTGATCCTCCTCCTCTGATGTGGCTCCAATCCAGCTAGCCCACCTCCCCACTAACTCAGCTCCGATGTACCGTCCACCACCTTGCTGACCCAGCTTCGACGTGGCCTCCCTACCTCCCAGTGATTATCCTTCTCCAACATGGCATGACACAACTCTGATTTGGCCAATTAATCTCCCAAAATACCCCTCCTCTAATGAAGCTACCCCATCTTACTAAGATATTTCTCATCCGATGCAACCACCCACCTCTCTGATTTCTCACTCGAACCCTGCCCTATCCTCACATTCCACTCACTCTCATGATTTCTCACTAACCCCATTCATACAACCGTAGAAAAATCCTACCTTTTATGATTTCTCATGAAATGTTACTACCTCCTATATAACAGGTTAAGGTTCCCATCACATGCTGTTTTTTAGGATTATAGGTAACATGCTCTTTATCCTCCCAATCTTCAACTAAAAATGGATTTATATTTATAAATTCCTATTTTCCAGAATATCTCCTAAAAACTAATTTATATTCTATTATAATATTTATTTAGTTATAAAATAAACCATACTTCGTTCATGAACATAAAATTTTATACCTTTCTCTTTATAGTAATGAATTATCTGGATCCCATTATATTTTTGTTGCATAATGTGACTTTTACACTATTTATAAATGATTATACTATGTGAGAGGTATAAATTTTTTATATTTAATTTTTTATAAATTTATAATTCTTTCAATATTATTTAGGCTTTTCTTAATATTTTAATTAAGTTTTATCTGGTGTTAATAGTGGCTACTTTCACAGGATAAATTATTTTAGGTTTAATATTGTTTTTATTGATTACTATTTCCATTGAATTTTACTATCAAATAATATTATATGGTATAATAACATAATTAGATTATAATATATAATGGTGTTTCATGAATTAATGTATTTTTAGCTTCATATTATTTTTGTGTTGTATTCATTTTAAATTCACCCTTGACATGAAGGTGAAAAATTGTAATTATATTTTTATTATAATTTATATTAATTGTAGAAAATTTTTCTATGATATATTATTATTATTATTACAGGAATTTATTACTTATGACTTTGTTATAATTATTATTCTTACATTTTTATATTTATATACCTCTTTAATAGTAGCTACCAATTATTTTTTTATTCTCTTCTACACTATAATAATACCCACCTTATGGTAGTACTGCTATTACTTAGAGATTAAAAGTATACTAAAAATAATGGGAACTAATATAATATTTCCATTTGTCCATACAATTTATGATAAAAATCATTTAAAACTATTTATAACACATATCACATATGATAGTTTCTTTTTTAGAAGTGTATCAAGTTGAAAATAATTATTTTATAACACTTATTTAAGATTTTTTAGAAACATAATAAACACTTATTATTTTTCTAATTGATTAGAATATGTGATAAGTGATTAAATAGTTTTAAACATCTATAATTAAAAAATGTAAATAATTAGAAATTTGGAAAAGTTATCTATATATATAATGATCACCAAATGATTCTATTGATAAAGAAAATCTCCCAAATTAGGATCCCATAATTTATTAACTATAAATATTTCTTTAGAGACACCAATAAACTAAGTAATTCATATGAAAAACAGATTGAACTCAACAACATATGATATATCCTAAGATGGTGTACATATAGGGTTTAATATATTAAACTAGTAGGATATTCCATCAATATGTACTTATAATGAATACAATAATAAAATAACATGTATATGTAAAATAGTTTCATAAAATTTTTATTGATGAAACTATGCTATAACATATTTGAAAACAATGAATAAATAAATACGATAGAGTATGAAAATAAAATTTAATATAAAATAAAATTTATGAACTTATAATATATTTTTTACTTTCCATTTAATATATTTGTCTTCATTATTTTTATAAACATGTTATTGATTATTGGTATTTATCTCACGAAACAATATATATCTTATTAATTTATTTTAAATATTATTTATTTAATATATGTCTATTTTTATAAAAATGAATATAATTTGGATGTACAATGCCGATTAGATCACCGATGAGTTTTAGAAGGTGTTATGATATTTTTTGGACTTTTCATTTGTTAATGATTTAGATAGTGGATTGATTTGATGCCCATGTTTTGATTATGTTGTAAGACCAAGGTTAACTCATGAGGAAGTGAGTTACCATATCCCTAAAAATGGTTTCCAAAAAAATATCATGAGTGGTATCATAATGGGAAAAAATTTCAAGTAAATAATTAAATTGATTTAGTTCAAAGTATTGATATGAAATTTTTTATTTCAGACCACTTTCCATTTGTTTCTCATACCAACACTTTATGTTAACTGGTGCAAGGGGAAATGATTACTAAATCATAGATTTTTTATATCAATCATAATGATGATGTTGAGTATGTTATAAATATAATGGAATATATGAATACCCTAGTATACCGAGCATGTGAAAAAATAAGAAAACTTGATTTTTTAATGAAATTATAAAATGGGAAAACAATTTATAGATTTAGTAATACTTTAGTTGAATATATACTTATATTTATTAATGATTTACTACTCGATGATGCATTTATTTTAGAAAATATTTTCATGGAGTAAAATTTGATTGAAAAATTTGGATCTTAATCTACTAAGATCCATGATTACCATAAATATTATTGTTTGTTTTGGAAAGAAAATGTAGACTTGAGTCACTAAAAACAGTGTGGTATATCAAGGTGGAGGAATAATAAAGCCAGAAGTAAATCCCATGAACATTATAGAGTGATGTTGCACATTCCTGTAATTCATAATCTTCAAAAATATTTATGTCAGAAAAATGGCAATAAATATGAGATTGAATGAATATGAAAGAAATAAAGATAATGATGAAATAGTGCAAATTATTGATGGGTTATCTTGTAATAAATTTGATATGTTACACCTATATTTTGTATATGAGCCATAAAATGGTAGATTGGGATTATCATGTGATGGTTTGAACCTATTTCCCAAGATTCATAAAAAACAATACATGTCTTATTTACTTTCCCATCTGTAACATATCATAATGGATGTGTACGAACAATCCTTTTATTATCATGAGTATGTTGAAATATGGATCCAGTGAGCATAGAAATGGAATTAAAATATACTTGAAACAATTAAAATATGAGTTAAAGGCATTTTGGATCATTGATGTGAAAGATTATGATTCATTTAGGAAGGATTAATTTATGTTTCTTGCAACCTTATTATAGATGATAAAAGATTTACCTGCTTATGAAATGGTTTCTAGTTGGATTACAAAAGGGAAATTTTCCCACATCCATTGTATAAAAACTAAACATTCCCATAGATTAACGTTCTAAAATACTTCTATCTATATATGGTATTAATTATTTCTATATATTGATCGTCCATATATGAAAAATCAGATATAGTTTGATAATGCTATAGATATAGATGGAACACCTCAACGAATGTTGAGGAATGATAATTTTAAATATCTCGATGGTTTGAATTATATTATTGTAAAGATTTAATAATATTATAGAAAGAGGAGGAATGTTAATTCAAATTATTATACAAATTAGGGAAATAAAATTATATTCCTTAAGTTTTTATATTGTCTATATAATTTATTACATCATTTTTGGTATGTAATGCATATCGGGAAAATTGTTTGTGAGATGTTACTTGATATTGTTTTAAATATTAAGGGAAAAAGATTATTTATGGTTACATCATGATTTTATGGATTGAGGAATAATACCAAGACTTCACCCTAAGTTAATTGTCCATAATAAGTGGTAAGTACCTTTTTCATATTTTTTGATGAAAAATTCTAAGAAAAAATAGTTACTTTAGGTCTTGGAATATTTGAAGGTTCCAAATGGTACTTCAAGTAACATTTTAAAAATAGTGAACAAAAAATATGTGAAACTAAAATATCTTAAAACCCATGAATACCATGTAATGTTACATGATTTGATTCCCATTTTCAATCAACATTTACTTTTATATAATGTTAGGGTTTCTGTTATTATTATATGCTATTTTTATCAAGAAATTTATGCCAAAATACTAATCTGCTGTTTTGTTTAGAAATTACAGCGAGATTCACCAATTATTCTTTGTTATTTACAGATACTTTTTACACCATCATTTTTCACATGTATGTTATATCTGACTATGAATCTCCCTACATAAGTTCTTTTTGGTGGTCCTTTTTTGAGTTGTTGGATGTATCTGAAAAAAAATAATGATGTCTATATTGAAATATTATGTTAGAAATATATATCATCCTAAATTTTGTGTTGTGAAATTCTATTCTACATAATAATGCCTATATTTTTATTCATAGTACTTGGATTACATCACTATGGGGTATCATCAACTAATGAGAACTGGATATGAGAAATATGATTCCATTGAGCTTCCATTTTCTTTACTTCCCCAAATAGGGAGAATATATGGATCATAATATTTGTGTACTTTAAGTAGAGAAGATTGAAAAATGGTTTATCATCCATTATTATTCAAATGTGGGTTTATTGATGATTATATCGAGCATATAAACTAAAAAATAAGAATTTTTTTCATTGGGTGATTTTTTATTAGTTTCGGACTTTTTAAATATTTCATATTTGTTGGGAACATTTAGAAATTAAAAAAATGATACATTTTTATATATCTATAATGAGGAAGGAACAATTGCACAGTAAATAATTTACTACTTGGTTAAAGTAAAAATAAATAGATTTATTTTTTATATAACTTAATCATAGGTATTTGTTTAATATTTGATATTAGTATCTTTTAGGTTCTATGTTTTCTAATTAATAGTGTATCAGATGAAATAATGGAAGTGTCATTTGTTTTAAAAAATGTGGTACGAGATTGTAACAAATTTTTTTTTTCAATGGATTTAGATTCAATACAAATAACTGTGAAACAAAAATACCAACGCAACATGATAGTGTCACAATAAGTTCCACAACAAATTTTTATGTGAGTGAATTAGACAAGAAGTGACAATCAGAAAATATATAATATTATGTGGTTGTCAAAATAATAATTTTATTATATTATTATGTACATGGTTATGTCAAAATGATGAAATGAAAGTGGTTTGATTCAATGAAATTGAAAGGAATTCATATAGATAATAATGGATTTAGAGTGATTGATATGAAATTTAAACTTCATACTGTTGAACCTTATATTCTTACATCATAAATAGACATGTGTTTTATCTAACTGACCAATTAAAAAATATAATTTAGTGTTATTGTTGATGTCATTATAAGAAATATTTTTAATAAAGTCAAGGATAATATTGATGTCCTGAATAAAAATATTTGTATTTATTCAAATGTTTCATTTTATGACATATATGATTCAATTATTAGAATAGATTATAAAACAAATAATTATAACAGATCACAAATATTGTTGAAAGATTTTTAAGTATTAATTTGATATTATTAAAATATTTCATGTGTTTTTTAAACTTTCATATAGGATATCAAATTCAATTTTTAGTTACATTGAATTTTTTTCATTGAGTTTTCGTTTTGGTAATTGAATATGAAAATATAAATAAATTATTATTTTTATGTTAATAAATCCTTACATTAAATAGAATTTTGTCGCTATTTATTTGTTTTGTATGCCAAATAGTTGTACTATTTAAAATTTTTATTATTTCAATTTATCTTATAATACTATTTTAAATTTTTAGGTCATTATTCCTAATTATAAAGATGTTAGATGGAGAATAGTGCTGTGAAATAAATAATGAATTATAGATTGAGGCATGTATCATATTATCACCATTTTAAGTACATTTTATGTTCAGATATTATGTTGTTTCATATCTTTTATCTTTTTTATCATTTATTTTATTTTATTATCCATGTTATTTTATTCAACTTCATTTAGGAGATGATTGATTTATACTATGGAGGCTAACAGTATTGAGGGGGGGGGGGGGGGGTACATGTATGATTTATTGTATTGTTTAGCCTACTACCATGACGCCTAATTCACCATGCGGTCATTTAGTTCAGCCTCCCTTCATTTCACTTCATTAATCAATAGTACATACTATGATTATTCCATCTTATTATTTTCCATACCCTCCTTTTCCATATCCCTTTCTACCAAAACCACACAAATGATATTGTTCATAATCCTATCCCTCTTTATTACCCATTCCCACCATCCACTATATAGAGCAATGTTCCTCCATATATCCCACCACCATATCCATATCAAAATGAAACTTCATCTTTACAAGACTATCCACAAGGTTTTTTCCCTCCATCAGAACATTTATCTTCATCAATTATACATAGTACTCCAGCTATAGATATCCCACTTACCATAGTGGATACTCTCCATCCTCTAGATATAACACTCCAGGGGACAACGAATCCCCCATTTACTAGTTTGTGTTTAAAAATTATTGATAACGATCAATGATAAATTTATATAAAATACTTTCCTTTACTAACTATTTTTAATGATTAGCTGCATCCTATACCAGAGAACAAGGTTACACAAAAAATGGGAGAGTTCTATAATCGACACACATAGATCATAGTTCAATACAAAAAGGATGATTTTATCATTGGAAAAAAATGGAAAGTAATGTGAGAATTTTATTGTTACACTTTCTAAACACAAAAATATCATTCAGATTCACGAAATAACAAAGAGGGAAGTTGGAGACCAAATAAAGGACTATTCCTAGGAAGAGATTTGGGTAATTAATGTTAGTAAACACACACACACACATATAAACACACACACACACACACACACACATATATATACATACATATATATATATATATATATATATTAATTTATTATATTTTGTTAGCAACTATTTTTTCCAATGAAGTTATGATATAATTTTCCTAACGAAAAAAACTACTTGGCTGAAAGGTTGGTGGAGTTGGGTGAAATGTGGTGAGAAGACAAGTATGACTTGTATGTTGGTTGGAATGAGATATTAGATACTGATTCTGAAGAAATATTTATCATTCCTAATTTCTAAATATCATAGTACATAGAGATGATTGATTATTGGAAGAGTCTATAGTTTAAGGTATTAGATAAATTTATATATATAATAATTTAGTATATTTTTAATTATTTTTAAATTATAAATTACTTATTTTATTGATATTAATGAAATTATATATTTTTTTATAGGAAAAATATGATGAAAATAAAATAAGTAAAAGTTATTTGAAATGAATTCACTCTCTTCGAAAAACTTCTTTCCCAGATCATGAGTAATAACCTACAGTTTAAAATTTAAAATATTCAGCTTAATTTTATTAAAATATATATTTATTACCTTTAATGTTTTTTTAGTGTGTCAAATTGGGTTTTTATAGTTTTATAATTTTCGACACAACCATTATTCCTTCTTCTTGTTTAAGAATAATCAAAACACTCATAATTCTACCTTTCTCCCCAAATGAATCACCTATAATTCTCTACATAGAAGAAAAAAAATCAATATATACATGAATAAGATTATTTCTATAACACATATGGGTGAGATCCCTTGTGGTTATATTTGTTAATACACCTATAAAATCCTTCAATTTTAACACATTATTAGGACAACTCATTATTATTTCTGCCTTTATATTCTTGACAGTAATCTCTTTAAGAAGCTAATTATTCTTATTCATTTCATCATTATTGGATATATTATTTCAAAATAGCATACATGGAACATTATTTTTCTTATTCCTATATCATTACCCTTAATAATTTCTAATATACTGGTATTATGATCATGAAATATTTTCATATATGTCCATCTTCCTCTCAAAATTCACATAGTTTCTCTAACCTTATATTAGAAACCACTTTTGAAAATCAAATTCTTATTTATTCTCATAGATATATTCCATCAATCGAATCTATTTTTTCAGTCATGGATTGATTCTATTATTTGTATTTCTATATTACGTCCATAAATACCAACACTTGCAGATTTCTTACAATAGTCCAAGATGTTTCATTTTATCTAATAATATATGAAACTTCCCCTATTTAGTGTATCATTCTTCTCACACTTCTTGAGTGTATTTTGTTCAATATTTTACTTTTTCTCGTTTTTAAAGGTAAAATTACCATCACCACTTCATTTTTTATTCATAATATTAATGGTATTCATTATTTAAGTTAATTTGGAACAAGTATGAATAATTTGAGCCAACATACATAATCAGAATAACCACATTTATTGAAATTTCTAGACAAATTTTCTAAGCCTCTAAATTTTTTAGACAACAATAAATTTTTTATTTACCTATTTTTATTACATGAATAGAAATTTTATACTAAAAATAAATACAATTATTACCTAACCATCCAAATAACCAACAATTTCTAATTAATATTTTATTTCTTATTTGGACAATAATATTTAGAGCTTTATTAGCTTTCAACTATTGAACAATTTTATATTTTAGTTGAGAATATTTTTGGAAACTAAATTTCTTATTATTTTTCATATCCATTTTTATATATTGGTGAGTTTCACATAATTTTTCTCAACCCATATTCTCAAAGAATTTTCTTTATTACCTATACAATTAATGAAAATAGAAATAGTACAAACAATATTTTCTATAAAAAATTGAGCATTTTTTTGAGCCTACAATAATTTTATCACAATATAATTTCAAAAACATTATTCCAATTAATAGAGGTATCCTAACATAATGTTATTCCATATAAATATTTATGGAATAAATTAATTTCCTTATGAAGACTAAACTTGTTTCAATTACAATAATTTCAATTTAGCATCCCAATAGAGACACTTTAAATATAGATTATTATTTTGATATTAAATTGAATTCACCCATTATTTATAATATCTTTCAATAATCTCATAAATATTCTCATGATCTTCAAGTATATTAATATTATATTATAATTAGATTTAGATCTTATTTATCTTGTTTTCTTTGATCTCTAACTGATAATTCTTAAAATTAATGATAAATCCATTTTTAATATAATGCAAGGATCATTTATTATTTTCCTTTATTACTTTATTATTCAACATGAGATGAAATATAAAATTAATAATAAAATCTAGAGAAACTTCCTTCAATATCCATATACATCACAATATTAGGATTAATTTGTTTTTTGTGATTTATGCATGTCAACCCCATTTGTATTGGTACTTCCTCCATGCTTTCAATTTCTTCTTCATGTTGGCTGAACACCAACAATAGGTTTCTAAAATATTACCAAATGAATTTGATAACTTCTTTAGGGAATTATTTTGGGTTTTATTAAATATAATATATGGATAATTTTTAGAATCATTAAGAACATGACTATCCCCACATGAACATGGTTAATTAATAGGAAAATATTATCATGAAATCTCAGTTACCTCTTCTTTATGTAAACAATTTAAAAATTATACTGTAAAAGTTCTATATATCTTATCACTATTGGATTTCAAAACTAGATCTTACAAAACCATAATATAATTAATATCATTATGATTAAAACATAAAGAAGTTAGGGTTTATTCCACATTATATAAGATGTATGTCTTCTCATTATTATTTAAGCTAGAGTTTTCAAGTAAAAATTTATCAGTAACTGTAACATAAATTTCTCTATGTTTATTATCTTTAATTAGTGTATGGTTTCTTTTATCCAACAAAAAATATCTAGTATTTTATTATTAAGAACAACCAAGGGAACATGAATGAATTTGAACCCTTACATCCACAATTAACTAAATGAGAATGCAGGGAACCAACCCCCATAACAAGAACCCACTTATAGTTATTCATATAAACTAGTACCAATAGGCCATTTATTCACATACAAATTTGGTTGGATACTTCTTGAATTATGACCAACAATATAAGCACAAGTCTTCATAGGACTAAGTGCATATGATCTTCTTCCTCAGTAGCAGAAATATACATGTGGCAACCTCTCTTCTTAATATATCCAATAGCATAAACATAGGATACTAAATATTTATCTTTACATTGACCAATCAATGACATAAATATATTTATAAATTTTCATATTAGCATCACTCAAAATAATTATCCATTTTTATCGGTGGTAAAATATTTTCAACAGCTTTACTTCATTTCGATATTACTCACCTTTTTCTTCAAATAAACTTCTTATTTAAATACTCAAAAACTATAAATGTATAATATTCCATAATTTATATATGAAAACTCTTTTTAATTTCACATCATGGTATTTATATTCGAACACAATATTTTTTCTACTAGTCATATAATATTTTTAAAATACCTAAACAAAATTACCTTATAATATGTAACATATATTACTATTCAAGACTCCTCCAATATCATTCAAGGATCTCTTCATTTGATCTAAAAAATAAAACTTCAATGATTAATTGAGATATTATCTTTGATTTTCCCCAAAACTCAACTTCATTCATTCCTTCATGATTTCAAAAATCCCACTTCTTATTTTCTATGTTTTCATTCTCACATGAAATTTAATATTTAGTGGCCATACTTTAGGGTTCATTCATATTAATCATCATATCCACTTTATTTATTATTTCCTGTAATTAAGAAACCATACAACTATTATAATATATAATATTAAATCCTTTATTTTATTATATACTATCTAATTTACATTGAGAACTATTTATTGACATCTCATATAAAAAAATACTAACTATCTTTATAAAATTTTATTATAAATAATCCTCTAGAATTAACATAAATTATTGAACTATTCCTAATAGACAATCCATTAATTTTCTTAATAGAAATAAAATATTCTAGCATTGAAGGGAAAAATTTTATAATAAGTCCTTACATCTCCCACACACATCATAAATTGATTTTATTTAAGATTTCTAAAACTTATAATGTTTATATATATATTAATTTATTTCATGGGGGAAAGATTCATGTTATGAAATTTATTTCCATATAATATCATATTGTGATGAAATGAGGTTCTAATCATCAAATACACTCATTTTTAATGTATCATGATGAAAATCTAGATAATTTATTCCAGATTACATCATCTATAAACCAATAAATAGAAAATGTAATAAATTTTAAATTTTTTTCTTAGTATTAATTTATATATTATTATTATAA
This sequence comes from Viscum album, assembly GCA_963277665.1. Lineage (NCBI taxonomy): Eukaryota > Viridiplantae > Streptophyta > Magnoliopsida > Santalales > Viscaceae > Viscum > Viscum album. The sequence continues at coordinate 1,073,005,905 of OY728157.1, read as the reverse complement.
ACCAATGAATTGATTTTAATTTGATATTATTTTAATGATTATGAACATTATCGTGATATTTTTATAGTAAATAGTGGCATGGAGATTCCTATTTTACCTCTACACTTGAATGTAAACCATACTCAATTAATTATCTTAATCTCAATTGCAATCATTTCAAAAAAAATTCAACTTCATGAACTTGATCAACTCCGTCTATGTTCACTTTATTTTGTTGTTTCCTCAAACTATTTTCAATATTTAGATGATATTTAAAAAGTTCATTTCTTGATATAATGATTTTTATTAAGTTAAATGTTTATAAAATAGTATTGTTTATCTTTAATATAATAGTATAATAAAACAAAGAATTAAAATAAAATAATAAGAATATAAACATGGTTTAAATAGATATGTACAAATATAATTAATCATATATTTGTATATTTTGAACTAAATTACCTAATAACGGTGCAAAAAACATGACTTCCCATGATGTTTCAGTAATTCTCATGGGGAATTTAAGTTTAATAATTTATATAACTCTTCATGAAACTAAATAAAAAGGACTAGGGAAGTGGAAGTATGAGATTAATCTCTTAGAGAACTATTCATACATAGAATAATAATTTGATTCTAATTTCATAACTCATGAATAAAATATTTAATATTTAATTAGAACAAAATTAAAACCAAATTAATAAGCTTCAAAATAAAAAATGTTCAAAAAATAATAAATAAAGGATCATAAGATAATTAGAATCAATATACAAAAATGAATAATTATTTTTTATAGAATCAATTATAAATAAATCCATAGTTTGTTATTTTTATAAAATAACTAAATAAATATTTATTTTTGATTAATTACTCAAATTCATTGGGAAATTATATTATTTAAGATTATTTTTAAATATAGATAACTCAAATTCATACCATGGTTAAGATTGGACTCATGTAGTCTAGTTCACACACTAAAATAAACCCATCAATCAATATATGATGTCTATAATTTTTGAAATATAAATAATTTATAAAAATAGATTAATGTATGAAAATAAAAATAAATTATCATTAAAAATAGTTGATCCTAACAAATGAATCACCCTTTATTAACCGTTTCTGATATAAAAGCTGTTTAACCCTCCACGTTTTTATAAAAAACTATGAAAGGATTATTATTCTATAAGGATAAGTCATATTAAATATATTAACCATTACTAACTCACAATATTTCAGATCAATGAAACTATTATCTGAAATAACATTCCATTGCATTCCTATTTTATATCCATATCTTACAATTTTTATAGGTTTTTTGCACTGTCCAAAATATATAGCATGTCCATTGCCACCTTTTCATTGGTGTCTTATTCAAATATGGAAATTATTATAAAATATGGATTTATATCTTATAATATTAATTAATTTATTTAATTTCATAGAAAAAAGTATTGAATATCAAATTTCACATTCCCCGTTCTACTTTATTTTGTACAATAATGAAAAAGAGAGAAAATACTATGGTAAATAGAGACACACATGAAGAAATTATAAGTATATTTAAATATATTTTATTTTAACTAAATTTATTTTTTTAAATTATTTTATCATTTTAATTTATGTTATATATTACTCAATAGATTTATTTAGTGGCATTGGAATAAAAAGAACTAGAAAATTTGGGCCCAAACAATCATCTACATTAGGTATTAGGAGAGGAACATTAGTGAAGGGTGAATTGTCAAACTAGGATTAAGGTTGTACCATATAGATATTGGTCTTCCAATAAAATTTATTTGAGTTCGATTCTAGTATGGTCATAGAGGAACAAATGAATTCCATAATCAAGTAAGGCACTTAAAAAGTATAAGAATATACTCATCCTAAAATAATGATAAATGAACATATGTTTAAAGCTATATATGCTCTTTCTAGTTCTCTTCCACCAGATATTGTTGCAATGGTTGATTCTTGTCTGATAATGATGGGTTCTATTTATGAGGACTCCTCTACTCATAATTATTTAGATTTAGATTCAAATGCTGATATTGATGTTGATTCCCATGATGGTGATAATATTATTGTGAGAGAAGGTTGTGATGTTGGTGTTTCTGTAGGATATAGTGATGAGGGTTTTGATGGTTTTAGTGATACAAATATATAGGATCATTTTTAATGTAAACTATATTCTTGGTTCATAGGCTTAATTTTGATATGTAGTTTTGTTTTATTAAGGTGATAATGTTTTTTATTTTTTTATTGTTAAACTATATTATGGTGTTTTTTAGTGATATGGTATTTGTTTTATTTATACAGGAGAAGATAAGAAGCTGTTTTTATTATTATTAGAATACAATAATATTTCTATGGTTTATAACAATGGATATAGTTTTATAACAATAGTTCAAACAATGGAAATAGACATATTTAATGGTTTCAACTATGTAAATTTCCATATATCCATAGTTATAAATGGTGGATTTATTCCCTTGTGGTAGGAAAAATATCTATGTTTGAGTGATGTATAAATTAAACTATATCCATGTTTTGAATTGTAGAAATTAACCTATATCCATGGTTAAGAACCTTGGATTCTGACTCTATAGTAGAATAAATAGCCACAGTTTAAGTCTATGGAAATTACTGTATTTCCATGTCTTGAACCCTACAATTACCCAATAGTCATGGATATAAACTGTGGCTTTATTCCTCCATTTCAGAAGAAATATCTATGGTTGAGGGACATATAAATTACCCTATTTTGATGGTTATAAAAAATGGAAATAGAATCATCCATATTTCTATGCTAATAGGAACCACGAGAAACTAGACAATGTCTATTACCTATATCCAAGGTTGAGACATCTATAACCATATTTTGTAACCATATATATACCTTAATTTTCTAGTAGGGTTATGTGATCATGGTCCTAAATACAAAAAATAAATAAATCCTTAGATATACATAAAATATATAAAACATGGAATGACCTTGATCTTTATCTAGCCATTTATTTATTGAGTGTACAATAAACAAACCATAGAACATAAGTGAAATAACCTCCATAAGTTGGCCTAGGCTCAATTCAAAACATTCCCCCTTTGTCACATGTATCTTCTTGGTTTTGTTTTAACTTGGATCTATATGGAACCAACTCTATGCACCTGGGATATTCATCCTTACAATGATTTTACTTGACTCATAAGTGAAGGGAAACAAAAAATGGGGTTTACAAAAAATAAACCATTGGTATACTGACCAGTACATAATAAGGTGGGAGTGATGACTCACAATACATAAATTAAATTTAATAAAAAAACTAAAAAAATTCATGACATAATTAAATTAAATAAACCATTCACATACGTAGGCCGGTCTAATGTCATGATCATACACTATTGAAAAAAATACCCATTTAAAATATCCTGATATCATTCATTTCAAATAATTAGTTTATTATGATAAAACATGTGTGAACTAATCCAATTAATTACATGATTATTCAATTAATTCATTTTATATTAATATCCATCTAATATATCCTAGAGAAACCCTTCCACTTTTATTTTGAATAAATTAATTTTTTTAAAAATTTAATAAAATAAGTACACAACTTATATTTGTAAGAAACTCGGTGAGTACCTATTTGAACTACTCAATATGAGTTAACATCGTATCCATTATACTCATGAAACATTTAGCGTACATGGTTTATCACATAATTACATGGCATGTACATGTAAATTAAATGATACACATAACACATTTTAATTAGTATTGTGTGTAACACTTTTAATTTCTACAGAGTAGTCAATATATTTCGACTATACATTAAATATAGTTTAGATTTTATAAAAAAAATTTATTAAGAATTTAATATAACATAAAACATATCATATTGAATGCATGTGTAAATAAATGACACAAAAAAAACACATAATGATTATTTTTATAGTGTAATAAATTAATTTTAATTTTCTGTATAAATAGGTTGGGTACATGACATGTACATACAACTATACTCCATGCATAATTCTTGTCATATGTTTGTGATACATGCCATGGTATAGGGAATGTATTATTGCATGTACATGTGTGGAGTACCCTACATGCATAGAACATACTCACTGTGTATCCTTCTTCTTATGTGATTGCCATTCCTAACACATCACATAATTAATACTCGATGCATATTGGACTATGTATTTTCCATTATGAAAACATGGGGACTACACAACTTGTAACCTTGTAACATGATGTGTCATCCCATATTATATGTTCCACCTTGGCTTGGTCAACATGTAGAGAATTTAATTCCATGAATCTACTTCATTACATTATGCGAAGAATTTATTCACACAATGTCCTAGTGAAACGAACAAGGATACTCAATGTGTACTATATCTACACACCATGGAATTTCAAGTTGTCTAGCCAGACATCTCAACACCTCTGAATGAGTTATTTAAATGTTATTAATTAATATTTAATTAGATTTGGATTATATAAGTGATAAATGAAGGGAATAAGAAGAGATATCAATTATTAGATTTGAGAATGTGTTTCATTAAATGAAAACTATCTTTAAATATGTATAATGATAAAAAATAATTAAAATTTTTAATTTAACATGACTATATTGATACTAATTGATAGTTTTGGATGTAGAAGAAGTTACTATTAGGCCTATGAACAACTAGAATTTTCTTGGATTTAATGGTTAATTCACAATATATATGATGTAAACACCAAGACCAAATTTTTTCCCCAAATAATATTAAAAAATTATTTTTCATTAATCAAGATAGGGGATCTTTTCATATTAATTAATAATTAATTTTTAAGAATTAATATTACCATATTCTTGATATCATTCTTCATTAATGGTTTTTTTAATGCCACGACCCCACTATACTAGAGTCGGTGAATTAATTGTGATACTCGTATGGTTAGGAGGAATCAAAATCCTGAAGGAATGATCAGTTTAGTCATCTTGTATAAAATAGATATATATATGTAACACAAATTAAATTGAAAAAGGTTAGAAAATATAAAACACAACAAATCAAAAAACTTCAACCACATGAGCTCAGTAAATGATCTTCTCTTCATCACTTATTGATGGTAAACAATGAAATGGGTGAACTCAAATGGTCAGTAAGGGTTACAATTAGTCGAATCTTGAATAATAAGTGAATCATAATCAATCTGACACAATCAATATGTTATGGTGAATAAATGAAAAACTAATGCCATTAATAAACTGAGAATGAAATTGCATCAATAGATTTTGTCAGAGTGAAAACCTCATGGATAATAATAACAACTAATAATGAATAAAGAGAATGATTATTAATTGGATGTCATGTATCTATCACATGAAACCATAATACAATAAAAATGGTTTAGTTCTATGGGTAGAAACCCATCTGATTTTTGGAAACAAACTCGAAGGGTTTGTCGTCAACTGATTTGTCTCATGAGACCTATCGATGCATATAGGGTCTATATAGAGCCCCAATTGACACTACATACAAAGAATTATTTATACATAGATTCAAAATAAGAGCAATATGACTTTAAATTATCCGTATAGAGTAGAGGATACAGATTCATCAACATTTCCACAGTCAAAAGAACATTCAAAACAAATACCGTATGTAAAGTGGTTAACAGATTATAAAATAATCATATCCATGTTAGGAGAATATGTAAATTTAAATGGAATATAATTTCAATTTATAATAGATCTCAAATGGCCAGTAGGTACACCACATAATAAGGAGTAGGTGCACAACACTAAGAAAGTCACAACGATGTGAAAATTGAGACCAAGATCGTTACCACATTGCAATCAATTCTGTCGTATGACTAAAACATAATAACCACAAAAATAAAAATAGAATACCATGAATATAAATAGAATACTGATAACTTATATCAAATGTAAGTACACCTATACTACATATAATAAATAAAAGGCGAACAATGGAAATCCCACAGAATTGTAAGTGCGATGAGAAAACCCCTTACAAAAATTTCGTCAAGGTAACGAGTGTTATTGCAAGGGTTTAATGAGAGATAAAGGGGTATAAAATCATTTATATATCATAAGGGCAGTATGGGGGGGGGGGTGGTTTTAAAACATACCCCATCATTAGAAATTAAAGACAAAAGGACACAACTTAGGGAGAATTCTTGAATAAAAGTGAGTGAGAGGATCCCTTACCTTATGTTTGAAGGTATTATTGACTTGTTATTAAAGACCTAAATAAACAAATTAGGCTTATTAATTCATAATTAAGGAACCTATTTTATATTTAAATGATTATTTTTCATTCATTAAATGCCTTTTTGATTAGTTATAAGGTTCAATTTCATTTTTCGGGCTTGTTTGATCACTGGGTTTTAAAGGATCAGTTCACTTATATTCAAGTTTAGATAAATATGAAAGATGGAAGTGGTTATCCAGAAATTAAGTTATATTCTATTGGTGAAAATAAATTAGATTAAATGGTTTTAAATTTAATTTGGTAATATATAGTGAGGTTGAATTATTATATATATAACCTTAGTTACAACCATTTTGGTTAATCGGTGGGTTTGATCACAATGAACATGTTTTGATTTATAAATTAATACCATTTGTACAAAAGAATTATAGAACTAAAATAGTATATATTACATATATAATAATCAATTTCAACCATAACACAAATGGTTTCATGACCAGTATTAAAGAAATTGATAAATCATTGTCCTTGAATGTGCTAATTTAGCACATCTCAAACTGTGCTTTCATTTCTTCCAAATAAAGGGTGGTGAATGGAGAAAAGATAATAAAATATCCCATTAGCATAAAAAAATTCAAGTAAATGTATGTTACTGAAGTTATCATACTATATGGGTGAAGGGAGGTGAGGACACAAACAAAAAGAAATGAACTTAAAAGAAATGAAGGAATTGAAAAGAGGAATTTACCTCTCGAGACTTCCTCATTTGAGAACCTCTTAATGGGGGAGTTTTTGGTATTTTGAAGAGACTAGAAACATTTGGATGTGTGGGAGAATCTTATGTAGAGATTTGGGCAGAATATTGGCAAGGAACAAGGCTTGAGAGGAGTGAAGAGAAGAGGGAGTGATGGGGGGTTTTTATAGTGGAGGAGAGGGAAGTTTTCTTAATATTATAATCATTAATTTATTATTTCCTCTCAAGAAAAGTAATAGTGAGTATTCTATGTCCAATAATAGTAATATATTCATGTGATTTAGATATTTGGGTGCTTACATCACTCATGTTTCTAGGAATAGTTAATTTAATTATAATGTATTTATACGTTAAATTAATGCATTTTACTATTCACCAAAAATTGAACTATTTCAGAAAAATACCAAAAATTCATCCTAACCATTTTTCAATGTGTAGAATCCTAAAATGAAGTCCATTTTTAAAAAATAATTTTCTAAATATGAATAATTAAATATTTAATTAAAATCATTATTTAATCAAAAAATAAAAACACTTAAAAAATTCATCTTTATTTTTAAGGTGCCTATATTCATTTATACACTCAAGGGTATGGATACCATTCATAAGTGTCATATTAATATTCATTAAGGTAGGTTACTATTCATAAGGGTAGGTTACTATTCATAAGGGTAGGTTACTATTTAACTAAAACTAAGTTAATTCTATCAGACTCTAAATATCATCTTGAACACAACCGTGTATGTCAGATTTTTAATATTCAAATCACAGAGCTAGAAAATTTATGTTTAATGGCTAGGTTATGGATATATCCTATAAGTAACCATGTTTTGTTCCATAGAGGCTCAGTGATCCATGAAATATAGGCTATAACTAGAATGTATTTAAGAGAAACATACCATAAAATGTTTGGGGTGCTACATTATTCCCTCCTTAGGAAATTTTATCCCCTAAATTTCGTGTATGAAGCTCACCAAAAAGATGTGGGTGATTCTTTTTCATAACATCATCAGGTTCCCATGTTGCTTCCTCCATATTCTGCTTTTTTCAAAGAACATTTACTGGACAAGTTTTTTGATTTCTCAATACCTTCTCCATTGTGTCAAGAATCCGATAGGCTTTTCACAGTATGAAAAATCAGGTTCTAGTTTTATTTCTTCATATGTGAGTACATGCGTTGGGTCTGGCATGTATTTCTTTAATAATGACATGTGTAACACATCATAAAATCTAGAGAGAGATGGAGGAATTTCCAGACAGTAAGCTACAACTCCGATTCTTTCCAGGATTTCAAATGGTCCGATGTACCTGGGGCTCAATTTCCCTTTCTTACCAAACCTTAAGACACTCTTCCATGGAGATACTTTCATAAATACATGATATACCACTTGAAATTCCAAATCCTTTCTTTGGTTTTGAGAATAACTCTTCTACCTACTTTGGGATTCTTTAATATGGGCTTGTATTGTCTTTACCTTTACCATGGTCTCTTCAATAATTATTGGGCTTATAAGTTTCCTCTCACTAATTTCATCCCAACAGGTTGGAGTTCAAAATCTCTTTCTATATAATGCTTCATATGGAGGAATTTGAATACTAGAATGGAAACTATTGTTGTAGTAAGATTCCACCAAAGGAAAGTATTTATCCCACATACCTTGGATATTAAGAGAGCATGATCTCAACATGTCTTATAGAGTTTGAATAGTCATTTCAGACTATCTGTCGGTTTAGGGTGACAAGCAGTACTCATACGAAGCTCAGTATTCAATGCCTTCTGGAGAATTTTCCATAATTTTGATGTAAACTGAGGATCTTGATTAGACACAATCGATAGAGGTGCACCATTAAGTCTTACAACATCATTAATATAAAGTCTTTCCAAGTGATCAAGTGGTAAAGCCTCTCTTATTGGAAGGAAATGTGATGATTTTGTAAGAAGATCAACAATTACCCATATTGCATCGTTCCTTCTAGGTGTCCTTGGTAGTTCGGTGACAAAATCCATCGTAATGTTATCCCACTTCCACATAGGAATAGGTATAGGTTTTATCACTCCTCTAGGATGTTGTCTCTCTACCTTTACTTGTTGACAGACTAGACACCTTGACACGTAGTAAGAAATTTCCCGCTTCATATTATCCCACTAAAAATATTCCTTTATATCCCTATACATCTTGGTTCTACCCAGGTGTATAGAGAAATTTGAGCTATGAGCATCATCTAATAGTTATCTTTTTAGCTCAGGTACTGATGGAAAACATAATTGCTTCCCAAATTTCAGAACTCCTTCTTCATACATGAAGTCAACCAGTCTCCCATCCTTGACAAAATTAATTTTCTTGTGCAGATTCTCATCATCAGATTGAGAGATTTTTATCTTCTCTAATAAATATGGCTTAGAAATCATTTGAAAGAGAAATGATGTTTCCCCTTTCTTAACAATTCCCATATCTATATTTAGTAGATCCAAAAATATAGGATCTATCTCAATCCTCATTTGAGTTAGAAGTCCATGATCTTTCCTTCTTAATGCATATGACACCTTATTTTCATTTCATGGGTGGTAGTGTATTGAACAATCGTAATCTTTGAGTTTCTCAAGCCATCTCCTTTGCCTCATGTTGAGTTATTTTTTTTTGTGAAAATGTATTTCAAACTCTTGTGGTCCGTATAAATATCACATCTCTCTCCGTAGAGATAATGCCTCTATATTTTCAGAGCAAGGACTACAGCTTCTAACTCAAGATAATGAGTTGGATAATTATTCTCATGTGTCTTCAACTATCTTGATGCATAATCAATAACTTTATCGTTTTTCATAGGGACACAACCCACTCCATTCTTTGATGCATCACTGTATATTACAAATCCATCACTTCCAGATGGAAGAGTCAAAATTGGAGCATTGACCCATCTTCATTTCAATTATTTGAAGCATTATTTACATTCTTTTTTCCACACAAACATAAATCCTTTACATGTGAGCTTGGTTAGCAGGATAGCCAGTTGGGCAAAATTCTGAACTAAACACCTAAAGTAACCTACTAAGCCAATAAAACTGTGCACCTCAGTTATGTTTTTTGGTGTGGGAAAATCTTAGATTGCCTTTGTCTTCATAGGATTAACTTGGATTCCATCCGTAGAGATAATATAGCTGAGAAATGAAACTAATTGAAGCCAAAATTTTCACTTTCTAAACTTCCCATATAATCCATTTCTTATAAGATTTTTCAGAATAATCCGCAATTGATTATCATGGTCTTCATATCTTTTTGAGTATACCAAGATATAATTGATGAATACCAAAACAAAGTTATCAAGATATTACTTGAAAACTCTATTACTTAAGTCCATGAAAATAGAGGTTTAATTAGTCAATTCAAAAGGCATCACTGTAAACTCGTAATGCCCATACCTGGTTCAAAATGTTGTCCTAGGAATATCTTCCCTCCTCACATGAAGCTGAGGATACCCGGATCGAAGGTCAATCTTCGAAAAGTATTGAGCTTTATGAAGTTGATCAAATAAATCATCAATTTGGGGAAGATAATACATATTCTTTATTGTAATAGCAGTGATTTCCCTGTAATCAATACATAGCCTTATGGATCTATATTTCTTCTTGACAAAGAGAATAGGGGATCCCCATAGAGAAACACTTGGTCTAATAAATCCTTTTCCACTCAATTCTTCTAGTTGTTTCTTTGGCTACACTAACTCAATAGTGGCCATTCTATAGGAAGTCTTTGATATAGGTCTTCCACTAGAAATTAAATCGATAGACAAGTCAAATTCCCGTTCTGGAGGATGTCCTGGTAAATCCTTGGGAAATACATCAATGTACAGTTGTACTATGTGAACATCTTCAATTTGAAGATTTATTTACTCACCCATAGATATTGGTTTATCTTTCTCTCCAATTATTGCATTTAGTAGAGCTACTGGGGTTGGTTATAGATAAGAATCAAGTGGTGAAGTTTCTGCTCTAAAGATAAGAGATTCTACACCATTTCCAAAAATTGTAACTTCCTTATTTTTACAATAAATATTCACATCATAATTTGATAACAAATTCATACCGAGAATTATATCAAAGTAAGTCATTGGTATTATGACAAGGTTAGAAACTAAAGCACGTTTTGGTATCTGTAGGGGGACTAGTTGACATGCCTTTGTTGCAATGATACATCCCCTAAGAGTTTTGACTGACAACTCCTTTATTAAATCAAATTGAAAATATCTACTTTTTTTTGGAAAACCGAGAAGATATAAATGATTGCGATGATCCAGAATCAAATAATGTGTTGGCTAAGTTTGAGGAAATAATTAAAGTACCTTCCACCACATCATTAAGAACTTTAACCTCCATGGTTTTAATCACAAAAGATCTCCCTTACTCTCTTGGCCTTTTCTGAGCCAAGTTTCTTCAGTGCTTCAGACACTCATTTTCATAGTGTAACATATCTCTACAATTCTATAATTTAATATCATTGAATTGTTTCTTCCCCTTGCATTCATCATATTGATGACCCTTTTATCCGCACTTATAGTAGACTCCCTTGCCCTTCAAGCATTTCTTGAGATGATTATTTCCACATTTCTCACATTCTGGGAATACCTTTCTCTTTTTTGGTGCTTCTCCTTTCCCTTGGTTATTAGAGTACCACTTCTTATCTTGGTTTCCCTTAAAAAAATTTGATCTAGAAAATTCCACCTCTGATTTTATGGCACTTGATACAATTTCATCATATGATGAACATGATTGAGAATTAAGCGACCTTAAAATACTTGGCTTAATAAATTCAAAAAATGATCAATCTTGTTTGCCGATTCACATACGTAATCTATAGCATACCTGGCTTTTCTTGTAAAGGTAGCCTCATACTTTGCAACACTGTCTTCTTCCCTTTGTTTTAAGCCTAGTAATTTCCTCTTCATTTCAGTTCGTTGCTCACGTGGGAAATATTTTTCAAAGAATACTTCCTCAAAACTCCTCTATTCTATATCTTCTATTTCTTCTTCCTCTGTGGTATTTTGGATCAAAGGCCACCATTTATCTACATCCCCCTTAAGACAATATACTGCCAGCACTACCTTCTCATTTTCGTTGCATCTTAATGCCATGAATAACTTCTCAAGTGACTTGATCCACTACTCAGCTACCATAGGATTAGTATTCCCACTAAAAGATGGGGGATTCTATTTCATGAAACGATCCAACATAGGTGTATCATGGTTATTCATCACAACCAAAGTAAGTTGTCCCAATATAGTCATAATCTGATCTGCTCCGACATTGACTGTGTTGACTTGCTCAATGGGACAATCCCTACATTACCCACGAGTATTTATTCACCTTCTTCCATTAGGATCCATTTCTAAATAATGTAACACACTATATTAGGGTATGAATCATAATGTATAATATTAACTTCAAAAAATACTTATCATAAATTGAGATCCTACGCATGGCTAATCCCATAATCAGAAAAATAGTTTCTTTGAGGAATAATTTACATTTCAATCCTTCATATTGGATTGTAAAGAAAACATGAATTATCCTAAGAATATCCCCTGGGAGTGTCATAACCAAGAGTTCATCAAGGCCCATTTTTGTGTACCAGGATACCCCAGGTCAAGCCCAAAACTCCTTGTCAGAGTTTTCACTCCTAAGTACGTCTGTGTTAGAGCTGCCTCTACCTTCTTGTATCCATACATGGATGTATTTGCTAGAAATATTCAAATAATCTATTACTTACCAAAATACTAGGATATTATTGTACGTTTATCCTCAAATACTACCTTAGGGCTTTGTTCCCTACTATATATTTCCTACTCTAGTTTCCAAGTTTCCTACTAAACTTGCTATGATACCAATTGTAACGCCTCGACCCCTCTAGACTAGAGCCGGTTCATTACTTGTGATATTGGCATGGTTAGAAGGAATAAAAATCCCAAAGGAATGATACGTTTAGTAGTCTTGAAGAAACTAGATACATAGATGCAACACAAATTACATTGAAAAAGGTTACAAAAATACAAAACATAACAAAACTAAAAAATGCAACCACATGATCTCAATAAATGATCTTCTCTTCATCACCTGTTGAAGGTAAACAATGAAAGGGGTGTGATCAAAAACTCAATAAGGGTTAAAATTAGCAGAATCTTGAATAATAAGTGAACCATAATCAATCTGACATAATCAATATGGCATGGTGAATAAATGAAATACTAATTCCATTAATAAATTGAGAATGAAACTGCATCCATAGATTTTTTCAAAGTGAAAAACTCATGGATAATAATAATAACTGATAATGAATAAAGAGAACACTTATTCATTGGAAGTCATGTATTTTGAACATGAAACCATAATACCATAAAAACAGTTTAGTTCTATGGGTAGATTCCCGTCTGATTTTTTGAAACAAACTCGAAGGGTTTGTCACCAACTGATTTGTCTCATGAAACCTACCGATGCATCGACGGGATATAGCAGGCCCCACCTGCCACTACATAAAAATAATTATTTATACATAGATTCAACATAAGAGAAATATGACTTTAAATTATCCGTATAGAATAGAGGATAGGGATTCATCAACATTTCCACAGTCAAGACAACATTCAAAATAAATACCGTATGTAAAGTGGTATACGGATTAGACAATAATCATATCCATGTTATGAGAATGTGGAAATTTAAATGGAATATAATTTCAATTAATAATAGATCTCAAATGGGCATTAGGTACACCACATAAGGAGTAGGTGCACAACACTAAGAAAGTCACAATGAAGTGGAAATTGAGACCAAGCTCGTTTCCACGTTGCAATCAATTGGGTTGTATGACCAAAGGTTAATAACCACCGAAAGAATCATATAATACCATGAATATAAATAGAATAATTATAACATATATCAAATGTAATTACACCTATACTACATATAAGAAATAATAGGCGAACAATGGAAATCCCACAGAATTGAAAGTGAGATGAGAAAACCCCTTACAAACATTTCGGCATGGTAAGAAGTGTTATTGAGAGGGCTTAATGAGAGGTAAAGGGGTATACCATCATTTATATATCAAAAGTAAAGTATGGGGGAGGTTGGAAAACATACACCATCATTAGAAATTAAAAACAAAAGGACACAACTTAGGGATAATTCTTGAATAAAAGTGAGTGAGAGGATCCCTTGCCTTATTCTTGAAGGTGTTTTTGACTTGTTATTAAAGACCTAAATAAACAAATTAGGCTTATTAATTCATAACTACATAACCTTTTATATATGTAGATTATTTATTATAACCCTTTTTGGTTCATTAAATGCGTTTTTGATTAGTTATAAGGTCCAATTTCATTGTTCGGGCTCGTTTGATCACTTGGTTTTAAAGGACCAGTTCACTTATATTCAAGTTCAGATAAATATGAAAGATGGAAGTGGTTATACAGAAATGAAGTTATATTATATTGGCGAACATACAGAAGATTAAATGGTTTTAAATTTAATTTGGTTACTTAGAGGGAGGTCGGATTATTATATATATAACCTTAGTGACAACCGTTTTGGTTAATTAGTGGGTTTGATCACAATGAACATGTTTTTCTTTATAAATTAATACCATTTGTACAAAAGGATTACATAACTAAAATATGATATATTAAACATATAATAATCCGGTTCAACCATAACACAAATGGATTCATGACCAGAATTGAAGAAATTGATAAACTGTTGTCCTTGAATGTGCTAATTTAGCACATCTCAAACGATGCTTTCATTTCTTCCAAATAAAGGGTGGGGAAAGGAGAGAAGATAATGAAATATCACATTATATTAAAAATAATCCAGTACATGTATGTTACTTGATTTATAATAATATTTAGGTTAAGGGAGGTGAATAAAGAAACAAGAAGAAATGAACTTAAAAGAAATGAAGGAATTGAAAAAAAGGATTTACCTCTTGAGACTTCTTCCTTTGAGAAGTTCTTAAGGGGAGAGGTTTTGGTATTTTGAAGAGGCTAGGAGATTTTGGACGTGGGGGAGGATCTTGGGGATATATTTGTCCAGAATATTGTCAAGGCACAATTCTTGAGAGGAGTGAAGAGAAGAGGGAGTGAAGGGGGGTTTTTATAATGGAGGAGAGAGGAGTTTTCTTAATATTGTAATCATTAATTTATTATTTCCTCTCAAGAAAATAAATTGTGAGTATTCCATTACCAATAATAGTAATATATTCATGTGAGTTCGAGATTTGGGTGCTTAAATTAGTCATGATTCTAGGAATAGTTAATTTAATTATAATGTATTTATACGGTAAATTATTGTATATTACTATTCACCAAAAATTGAAGTATTTCAGAAAAATACCAAAAATTCACCCTAACCATTTTTTGATGTGTAGAATCCAAAAATGAATTCCATTTTTCAAAAATAATTTTATAAATATGAATAATAAAATATTTAATTAAAATCATTATTTAATCAAAAAATATAAACACTTAAAATATTCATCTTTATTTTTAAGGTCCCTAAATTCATTTATACACTCAAGGGTATGGATACCATTCATAAAAGTCATATTACTATTCATAAGGGTATGTTACTATTCATAAGGGTAGGTTACTATTCACTGAAAACTACGTTAATTCTATCAGACTCTAAATATTATCTTGAACACAACTGTGTATGTCATATTTTTAAAATTCAAATCATAGAGCAAGCAAATTTAAGTTTAATGGCTAGGTTATGGCTATATCCTATAAGTAACCATGTTTTGTTTCATAATTGCTCAGTGATTCACGAAATATAGGCTATAAATAGAATTTATTTAAGAGAAACATACCATAAAATGTTTGGGGTGCTAAAGTTTTGATCATTCTTACATGAATGGTGTACCATCATTTTGTATTGAGGATCAAAAATAGGGACCCTCTAGAATCGATCCACTTGTGGTCCATCGATCACCAAACAATACTGATGAAACTATGGGTGGTTTCAAGACCAATTGATCATCTTTCATTGTTCACATTGATAACTTTACATTCCTTAAGGCATGAAGGAATATCTCTTACAGTTCTTGGTCTTGAGAAGAAAGAGGACGAGAGGGATTTTGAGAGAAAATTATTGTTCATAGTGATTAAACATTATCCTATTGACATAACAGTCTATAAATTGACCCAAGTATAGATTTTAATTCTATGTAATTTCCCAATGAAGCTAAATTAAAAATTAATCCCCAATAAACCCCATGCCATGTAAATAATAATGATATTATTATTTTACTTGTGATGTTCGCAAACCTGCAAAATAATAAATATTTATTTTACATTATGGTAAATGAATATTTATCATCAGAAAAAATATGGTATAGTAATCCTTCTTAAAATTTATTTAGTTATTTAATAAATATTTAAATACATATTATTCATTCAATAAAAAATATTTTCTCATTCTGATGAATAAATATTTATTTAATATTTGAATAACTAAATAAATAATTATTTATTACCATGAGAATCACATGATATGAATAAATATTATATATTTTTGTAGTTAGATAATTTCCTCTGTGAATCAATATTTATTTAATATTTTCAATCAATTAATTAAACATGTATAAATATTACTTCCCAGTCTAGAGAATAATATTTATTCCAATTGTTAGATATAAATAATATTTAGCTGATTTCACAAGAAACACTATGTGTGAGGCCCTCTATGTCTCTTCCTTATTGTGATTAGGTGATCTTTCCTAAAGTCAATGATAAATATGTTACAATGGATCAAAGAACACATAGGGGAATAAAATATGTCACAATGACAACAATCAAAAACAAACTCTCATTGTGTAATATAATCCCTTTGTCATTATATCTCATCAAAAAGGTTACACACCCATTTCATCAAGGTATATGCTTGATACATATTTCTTTGACTATATGAAATGAACTCATCAATACAACATGTCCATGAAATTTAATATGATAGTTAGAATCCAATCGAAGGGTCGAGACATCAACCTCCATAAAGATAAAATGGGAAAAATATTTCCTTGACTTATTCATTAATAGAATATCATTCATGATGCATTCGATTTACCTAACTTCAGTTTAAACATATTTCATCATGGTTTATGACAATAAATCAAAGTTTGCGAGCCATGATATGTATTAATAATAATATTAAAGTCTATAGACCATGACACACACTCATAGACATGAATATTCATTGACACATAAACATTTGGATGTACTATAGGTGGGTCTATTATCATAATTTCCCATCTTGGAGATTATCAAGTGAGAACATCATAAGATAAATTTTTGTATGATTAAGAGTAATAATAGAATAAATTCAACATATTTTATGTTCCATTGTTGAATGTTAATCGACCGTAGAAATGTTTTATAAATATCATTATGGAATTTCAAGATTCTATTCCTAGAAGAGGACTTATTTTCCCTTTTCAATGTGAAATATACTATAGGACATTATTAAATTAAGGTAAAAAAGAACATTGAACAACATATAATAAATTATTAATTAATATTCACCTCATTGAATATACATGAAATATAAAGTACAAACATTTTGTTCTAGGAAACCAACTCTAATTCCATCTAGTAGTGTGAGTGCTACATGTGGTCAAAATTAGGGATGACCAATTTCATGATTCTAGTGTAATGCTAGAAGAAGAAATTTTTGTTGTGGACATGTGATGTTTGAGTGGGTGAAATACATTTGTGGATGCAGACTACATGTGTAGACCACACTTCCAATCTGAACCAAGATAGTGATTGCCAATTTATGAAAGAATAACCAAATATATAGTATAGTGGAGTCTCATGTAAATACTCTGGGAATATTAACATACTTGGAACATGTTTCTTAGTGTTTCATATTTTTTTCGTATAATTTAAACGTGTTTTTAAATTATGTTTTAATATTTTTTCAAATAAAACCTTTTTGATTTTTGATAGATTTTATTACAATCTAATTTTATAATTTTTATATAATTTTTTTAATAAATATATTATATATAGTCAAATAAATAAATAAAATATAATGTTTTAATAATGAATATTATATTACCAACACACAATATTTTATTTTAAAAATAATTTAAAATAAATATTAATTGTTTTTATTAATAGTAATAATTTTTAGTAATATTACCAATAATATTACTAATAATTTTTTTTGTATGAATATATTGCTAATTTTTTTATCAATATATATATTATATGTCATAATTATTATAATTGTAACAAAACAATTTTTCTTTGTCACCATAAATCTTAGAGAATGAGTTTTTACCTAAAATTTAGTGATAAGGACATATTTGTTAGTAAAATTATTTATATACAAAAAATATAATTTTACCAACATATATATCCTTATTGGAAGAGGATAAATAATTTTGTATTGTCATTAGTATACAAACAAGATCCCAAGTCTAACAACCATATGGCTATAACCCACCACCTCCATCACTCCACCACACCACCATCATGATCCCAACACCTCTATCGTTATCTCCATCTACATTCTACACAAAACCCACCACAACACCATCAAAGAAACTAAATAAAAAAATATAGAAATCCAAAAAATGATCATAAAAAATAATATTTAGAGTTGAATCCATGATGATGTTTTAAAAATATACCACAAAACTATAATCAATCAGAACCACACTCTAAAGAGTTCCATACCTCAGAAATCTCAACCACTAACTTCCATCAAGATATATATACAAAAAACTAGGAAATAAATAAGAAAAAAATAGATTCACAAAAAATAATAAATAAAAAATTTAACATAAAATTATAATATTTAGTTCATATTTAATAAAAAAAATTTAGATCAATAATGTGTAATGTCCCAATCTGGTTAATTCTATAGTAACTCATCTGGGTTCCCACATGACATTAGACCCACCTCCTCATATGCAGATGATTTTGATTAGCAGTGAGGGTCTAGGTTGATACCATGGGGATACTCTACCCTTATATTATAGTAGAGAAACAAGTTGAAATAATATGCAACAAGTCATCATAATAATTGATAGAATAAAAATATTCTTATATCTAAGGAAAACTGAAAATAAATATCATACAAATTTTATAATAAATATAAACTATCCAAAAATTTAAAAGGTGTAAGGTGGAAATTAACTTGGATCCCTAGGGGTAGATCATATTCTAATCTACTCAAATAAATAAAATATAAAAAATTACAACCACATGGCCCCAAGTCCCAAACTAGTCCCATATCCTAAATCCACACAATATATCAAGTTAAACCATACAACACTGGGACTCTATCCAACCTGCATCTAAAATCATAAATTATGCTCTAGTACCAACATGTAAAGGCTTCTTGATCAAGGTGTGAGTAAAACTCAGCAGTCCCCCAGTAATGGTTTGTATAACATAACTAGTGTATAAAATGCATATAAAATGTTATATGATTATAGTAAACAATAAATTATCAAAATGAAATAAACAAATCCCCATCCAGCCTCAGGTTTTGTGGTGACAACTAAGGTCGAACATAACTTCTTCAGCCATTGACAAATGTATCTGAACATGATATTCCATATCTACGAACACCTATAGAAAAAAATCCCACCTAGAATCCTATCATATAACATTTTAGGAGAATATACTCCCCCATGTAATCAAATCATTTACACTGAAAGAGAATAGAAACTATACTTTAAATCACCTCACATACACTCATGGAAAAGAGAATCCCCACCCGAAATCATCTCACATACACTCAGTGGGTAGAGTGGTGCCACCTAAAATTATATTATATATATACAAGTTAAATAGTGGTGTAAATACGAACAACTTCATAGGTTGTGAATTTTAATGAGAATATTAATTTTTGTTCATTGATTAGGTGATGTTTTAAGAACTAGGATTTAGATTGGAATTCTAAGAGTTGGAGTATCTTAAATAAGCGTCTTTGTATATATATCAATGTATATGAGATGCTTTGGGTTCTTGGGAAAAGGTTAGTAAATTTGGGTTAAAGGTTGGATTTTTAGAAGAGGTTTCTCCCTATGCACAGTTAACACATTGTTATTCCAAACTACATTGAACTCTTGAGAAAACCATATGGATGGTTTTTTATTTATGGATGAGGTCCCTAGTCTATGTATGGTTTTAGGGAATAATTTTGGGAAAACCATTTGTAATTTTGAAATTTATGAGAGGGAGTTGTATAATTAGTGTATGGTTTGGTAAACCATACAAATACCTAGAATTCTTAAAAAAATATGAAATTATCATTCCCTACTCAAATTTTAAAGCCTCCTCCCCCTTTTACTTCTTTCTCACATGGTTGAACCAGTGGATCTCCCATCACCTTACCCTTTTTTGGTCCTCCCTTGATATGTGTTGGATTTGGTGGCGTTTTTATGATTACTTAAGGTGATGTATTCCTCTACACCCTCTATTATTCCTTACCTTTAGAGGTGTTGATTTGGTATGATTTCAGCTAGGGATTTGAGGGATATTTCCACTAGAACATAGTAAACATCATTTGGAATGATGGGGATTTTTATCAACATAGATATATGATATCCTGTAATGAGGAACACACACCTTCATTAACCATTTCGATTGAGGTAAGTCCCTACCCTATTTTATTTAGGATTTTTATTAAATTGGATGCAATTGTCTATTTATTAGGTGCTAAATGATATGTATTTTTCTAATTATGGTGTCTAAGGTTCTCTAGGGAACATCCAAGGGTGGTTAGTCACTAATCTATTTTATTCAATTATTACCATTTGATATTTAATCATGTAATTAATTAAGAATTATTATAATTAATTATATTGTATGTAATGAATTGAGATAGGATCTCAAGAGTTTATATGGGTTTGGGAAAGGCCTGGATGAGTATGACCAGGGATGGGCATGATTTCATTAATTAGATGACTATATGTGAGGGAGGTGTTCTCTGAAAATATCCCTATTATTTATACATTTTTTACATGTTCAATGTGATACATGGTATCTCCATTATTATGAAATTGAAATTTTTACATAAAAAATGAATTACTTTAACCAAATTCCATGAAATAAACAAATCTCTAATATATATGAAAGTCCCTTGAACATTTTTGATGCCTCATCCTTTGATGGCCAATGGATCATATATAAAAGTTTGTGGTGAGGCATATAGACCTTTGAGGGGTATAAATTAATGTAATGAAAAAACATAGTTGACCTAGGAATAAGTTACTTTATTTTCCTATGAGTAGGAAAGTGTGATACATTGAAATGGTGGCCTAGTGATGGGGTATTCAAAAAACATTGAGATTCCTTATAGTCATTGGGATATTCAACTAGAGAGTGGGGTGGGGTTTCTTACTCTACTAGTATGTGAGTACGTAGGAGGGTATACCCTAGGTGGATTTATGATAGTTTGGGTGAGTGGACTGACCTAGTATGACTTGGTAAGTGATATGGGTATTACACTATCTCTATAGAGTGATGTTAGTGTGGGTTTTATTGGACCTATTAAAGGAAAATAACGTAAGGGGGAGTGAATTAGAGTATTTTTATTTAAAAGTTTTTACTTGATCATGATATTTTTTCTCCTTAATTGGAACACTCTTATACCCCCTCAATTTCATATTAGAGTGATGAAAGTGTTAAATAAATCATAGGTGAGTATACTTCGTTGAACCAAACTGGGCTAATCCAAGGAGTATGAAATAAGAAAAAATACCGATGTACCTATGACATTAAGTGCACTTATTTATATATGATTACAAGATGGATCAACAAAACTGATCCTCAAGATTTACTATGCACACAACACTTTTAAATAACTAACTACTATTCTATATAGATAGGTTATCACTGCCCCTTCTATAAAGATCTTCTTATCTCCAAATGTTTGATGAGAAAATACATCTAATACATGTATCAATTTTGCACAGTTAATCAAATTCCATAGTGAATAACTTTAAGAATACCTTTTTCATTGCCTTTAATTTTATTGAGTATTACTTGAAATCCTTTCTTATTTCCAGGAATAAACCCGAATTTCCTCATTGTTTACTCTATATTTCAGATATTATGATGAATGTTCAAAATAGAGTCCCTACTCTTTTTCCTTATCATGAATTAGGGATTATGATATTCCACTAAAATACATAACATTTAATTAACCACTTGAAGGATCTTAATGGGTCATCAAACTGATCATTAACCACCAATCAAGACAATGGTTTTACTCCTATAGAGATACCTTATAAATCCCAGTGAGATACCTCATCTTGTTATTGATCATTAACTTCAACGTGTATCCATAATCACCGACACATAATGTTTGTATAGGAAAAAAACCCATAGAAATGATTGGAATAATTCCCACTACTTGTTTCCTTTCCTACCTTAGAAACATAATCCTTAACATGCCTTAGACGATAGCTAGTGGGATATTTGGTATCTCAACCAATGAATTCACATTCAAGTCTACCACGATAGATAAATGACCCGGGTGGGATTCCATGTTTTGGATAGGTACATCAAAAATACACCATGGATACCACCAAACTGTGGTTGAATTATTCTTCTTATTTTGGATGTTTAGGTCCCCATTTGGTGTATAAATCTAATATGGCCTGAAATTGAACCAAAAACTCCATAAAGACTAAGTTTCTGCTCCTTTTTTATATAGTAAAAACTTATATCTCGAAACACCATCATCTATCATGTGGCGATAACCACATGGATATTTTTCACTCACTAGGACAGTAGTGCATGCTATTTGGCATGGACATAATTTATCTTCCAAAAAGTATTGCATGCTTCGTATACATTGAATAATGTCGATACTTTTTTCCTTATATCAAAATTTTTACCATAATATTGAGTCATTTATCAATATGGACGTGCTATACCATCAAAAGTAATCCCCCTGGTACCGATATGTACCACAAACACTTTACCTCTTGATACACACCACACCATGCTTGCCCTATGATTTTTCACCTAGCTACACTCTGTGCTAGATCTACTCTATTACTGATGACAAGGATAGCTGCGTTCAAGCTCAATTTATTCCTAATGGTGGTGAAGACTTTCTACTATGGTCAACTAAGGCTATCACTTCTTTTATTTTAATTATGATATTATATATTATAAAACATTTCTTGCTTCCTTCATTCGTGGACATTACGACTTACTCTAGTTCACCACGGTGTGGTGAGATCTATAAAATTCCAAAACAATTCTTGAAACACTCTATAACCCTCCATTCTTCATGAAATGGATTCTCCATGAATTAGAAGACTCTTTTAGACAATCCCCTAAGACCCTTATCAGTAAACAGAACAAAATAACCATTCAAATAGGAAACTATAATCTTTATTATAATGACCTAAAAATTCATTCTTTCATTAATAAAAGAGATATTTTTATAAGGATTATTTTATTATATGTCACAATGGAACTACATATAAATACTATTACAAAAATAATATTACATGTCTAGTAATAATGGTGATTTTTATAGCTAATACTAGTACAAGGATATAAAAACCAAATAATAGAACCACACCATCGTATACTCCATATGATCGAACTCTACCAGGAATATTACACCTTCCATAAAAACTATTAAATGAAAATAAAAATTATAAAGATTATCAAAATTTTCAAAGGAACTATAAAATCCTTTGGTAATGATGTAATAAATGTAGATTTTTGGTGGTATATATACATGATGTAATCAGAAATCTGACCGTTAGGATTTTACTGCTACATTACAATTATGTGACTGTTGGTTAATATGACCATTGTTCTATATGGATGTTGGGAATTAGGACCCATGGTAATTTTGTTATTATAAGGTGTTCATTGGGTTTAGATTATATTATGGTTAAAGATAATATCTAATTGGCTATATAGGGGAGAAACATTTGCCTCAACTAGTAGGATTATTCCTTTTGAATCCCATTTATCAAAACTTTGGAGGGAGGTAGAGTAACTGGGGTTTTCACTTGATCAAGACTAAGAAAAGATTCAACAAGTGGTAATTAAATGAAATCACATATGATATAAGTTCATGTTATCATAAATTACAACTAGGTTAATGTTAGGTTCGCCCCCCTGAAAATACCACTATCGTATACCTTACCCTTTGGGCGTATGATGGTTTAATAAGGGATTATGTATCTCGAACCTATTATCATAAAATTATTATTTACTTTAAATAAATGAAATAGTTATTCATTCAATACCATTTTCATTATTATTTTATTTAACAAAATACACATGAATATAAGATGAATTTGATAAATATATTTTTGAATAAAAATTAAACATAATTGCATTATCAGAAAATCTATACACTTCTATAATAAATTCATGAATTATAAATAAAATTTATTTTGATTGAATATTATTATAAAATAATATTTATTTAAATATGAATGATAATATAATTTTATAGTGACTTGGAAAATTTTTATGTCTAAGAATGTTGACTTCCATAAAGACTGATATGTTTAATAAATAAGTATTTTTTATTTAAAAGTTAAAATTTTCTTATTTAAGAAATAATTTTAATAAAATAAAAAATATATTTGAAATAATCACATCACAATAAGGTTTGGGTGAAATTTTTAGTATTTTTTAAAATACTTTATCTTTTAGTGAATAGTAAAAATGCCGTTTTTCATTTTTGATATATTTTTATGACTTCATAAATATATAATAATGAAATAATAATTGACAAAATAGAATCCAAGGCCAAAAATATATATATTTTTAATATTATGAATTTAAAGGGATTTAAATAAATTTTAAAATCTATAAATGAATTTCCAAATTATAAATCGAAATTAATATTTTTAAAACTATATTTTTTTGAAAAATGTAATTTTCCATGGAAAAAGTAATTTTCTCTTATTTTAACTCTCTAAATTCCCTCCAAGGTGTCTTCATGGTCTTAAGGTTTACATACCCAAGATTTAGAAAGTTACTTCGCAAGGTAAGGGAACTCTCCTCTTATTATTTTCCATTAAGTCCCTATTTTTGGGTATTTCTTCTAAATATTAAATTATATTCTTTTATAAACTTTTTATTTTCCCATAAATTCCAAAATATATTTTTATCCATTGGATACCTTCACTCCCTCTCATTATTCCCTTTCCTCAATCCACATTGTATACCCATCATATTGGTAAAATCATTTCATGAATTTATAACATTTTACATATAATATGATTATATTGTGAATAACTGATCCATTTATCTATTCATGGGTATTCAACTAGATGAAAACATGATTTATTTATTTGGGACTTTAAAATACAAAAGCATTATACTTTTCTTATGGGTTAAAAATTATGTAATGCTCATGCATTTAAGCATTTATTATTTGAATGACTTTACAAGAAATGCATTAATTATTTACCATAGTTTATGAATAAAATGTTTTCTGATTATCTATGTATAACAAATTAATTTATACATATGAAGGGTGTTATATAATAGCTCTCCAATTTATTGGGTAAAAAATTAATCTCTAGAGATGAGATGTTTTACAATACCTTGGTGAATAACCATGGAAATTATATTTTGTAACACCTTGGTGATTAACCCTAGTTATATGCTTATGAATGTTTCATTTTTATATTTTATCAACATCCCATTTCATGATTCCTGATCTTTAAATTTTGATATAATTCATGTTCCTATGGTTGTGCCTTATTTTTATGCCTCATGATCACATGCTAAATTTTTTCTTTTTATTCCTTTATCGGGCTTTATGAAAACCTCTTTCTATAGAGGCATGTCCTTGAAATATGAGATGTAGTAAAAGTAACATAGGATGATTATATAAAGAATAATTTTACATTCATTAAAATAAAGTTTATGTTTTCCATGTATTACATTCCTAATTTCCATGAAACTAAACCTCAAAATAACTTCTGTGTTATTAAATGTTATACCATGAAATAATAATTTTATGTATTAAAAAGGAAGTTTGTCATATTTAGTTTCAAAGGTAGATTTTTTATTTGTGACAACTAATACAAGAATATATTAGTAATAAACCTTGGGATAAGTCTAAATATAGGAAAACATTCTAACATTTTTGGTGAAGTATTAAGCGAGTACATTCCAAGAAATGAAAACCCTATCTAGATACTAAAAGTGGATGTTGTTATAGTATAGTTGTACCAAGGGGTAATAAAATAAGAATGTGTGCATTGGGTATTAAATAGATCATCACCTGGTGATAGAAAAAGAGACCTTAATGCACACCTGATTTGAAACTCTATGGGGATTTGTTTTTTTATTCACATTCTTTTTATTAACCATTATGAAGGATATATTGAAAATACAATTATTGTTATTAGTGATTAAAGAATATTGTTCTTTTATGAATGTTGTTCAAAAAATTAAAATACCTTTAGAAATACAAGATTCATAAAATTAACACATTTCTCACTATGGTTTTCATATTTTATAAAAATATAGGGAAATAAGTGGAACGATGTAAATAATGAGTGCAATGTATGATGCATTGAAAACATTCCTAACATGATAGAAGATGTAATGGAAAAATTCATGAGAATAATGAATAAAATATCTTAGGTTATGAATAATAACCCATATTTTATTGAGCATCCAGATTCATCTCGAAGGGAATAACTTGTAGTTGAGTCCTTTAGTAATCAATGACCAACTTATTTTAGTGAATCTACAGATCCATTAATTACTAAACAATGGATTACCTCTATAGAAAAAAAATATTTTTTTATAATCTGTTGTTTAGAGCTAGTGAAATCCACCTTATCTCTAAACCACTTAAATGGAGAAGTTTATCATAATGGTTCTAGGGTATACAGTGGAATCCGTTGGGTCAAGGACTTAAAGAATTTCACTGGTGATTGATGTAACTACGTAATTGTTGGTAAATAAAACCCCGATAAAAGTCATAGGATCCCACATGATGAATTTTTATCACAAAACATAAACCAATAAATATCTGGTTTGATATGAAGTTGTGGTTAGTATCTACTCATCATTGGTAATCACTACTTGAAGGATCCAAATTTGAACCCCTCCAGATAATCCACACACACTTTAAATAATTATGGGAGAGTTTATCATTAAATTGTGAGTTCTATACCATAGATTCAATGATGGCTTTGATGTCCCTATAACCACCGCTATTAGATTATACAAATCCATTAAGAAGAACTGTTATTGAGTGCATGGAATGAGAGATTCTATCTTTAAGAAGTGGCAGAGGAGATATATACTCTCATAAATTCACAGTTAATAGTTCCATATAAGAACCCATCTCTTTATATATAGAGTTAGTTAATAAAATTAACTAGAAAGGGTCATCAGCCCCCGAATATTTATTAATCACTACAAACCATAAACAACATCTTATGACTATTTTATTGAGTCATAAATATCTTTTATACTTTTATCACTTTCTTGTAATATAATAAATATATTATGTGATAAAATTGAGACATTAAAATGACTTGATATTCACGCAAATCTTAAAAGAACCTTGAATATTAAAATAATATTCCTTCTAATATTATTTCCTATGTTTTTAATTTAATAATTGTAAATACATTTAATAAATAAATTCAATTACAATTGTTCTAAACTAAAATAATATGAATTTAATTAATATTTGGTGATTGTATATCCTCATACATATCCTAGACCCCATGGTTCCCCACTATTTTCTATACACTTATTCATCACAATAGAGCAGAATTTTGGATACACTATTGTGTGCGAACCTCTAGGCCCTTATTTTGACAGTAGTGAATACTAGTCATAGACTAGGAGTAGATTTTAGTAACCCATCAAGGCCCTTAAATGTATAAGAAGTAGTCATAGTTGAAAAAACCTTCAATTGGGAAAACTCAATGTAATATAATCTCTTTATGTTGTGGTAGCTCATAAAAGAGGATGCACAATTTATGTCATCATCCTTTTCATGTTTTACTATTCATTGACCTTATTGGATAGAATTACCTTCTTTTTCCATGAATTTTTTTAATAATTGGACTACAATCATGATTAACTTTTCATGAGTTATCTCCCTCTATCAGAAGTGAAAATTTCTATCTTTATTATTTAATCAATGTAATACTACCAATGACGCACCCAACAGAAGCTACCTCACTATGAATTTATTATCATACTTTTTTACTTATATCCAAGTACATGATCAAATAATATACATTGATAATAATATAATGTTATGATACAATTACACATGTTCATAAATTGGAACTACCAATGACACACAAAACATGTGGTGTTCATTTTGGCGGGTCAGTTCTCATGATCTCATCTACTTGATATCAATAAGTGTGAACTTCATGAGAATAAATTTCAATTCTAATGAGCCCCAAGTAATATATATTCAGACATCATATTTGTGGAGTATAATTATGTATCTAGACCATAGAACATTTATTTTAGATTAATGTCATAGTATCTCAATATTCTCATTATATTCATGGAACTACTATAACCTTTTGTTATGATAAATAATCTATGTAAATTACCAATTAAATAGAGGATGTAGAAATATCAACAATATAATGGTAGTTGTAAATCATGCCTAACTAACAATATCCATGGTATGGTAATTGAAAAGTACTATTTAAGCTGAATCTTGGGAACCTACTATTACAACACTCCCACTCGAACTAGATCTAACTTGCTAAATATTTTTGTTTGCTCTAACATGATTAAGATCATGTTTCTACTAAGTTATGTATTTAGTATTGGGCCTACCACGTCTCTAATACATTTCTACCCTGCTACCAGTAACCTAAATTTCTTAAGTAAGATTCCTCATGAGATGTTATCCCTGAGTATAAACCTTTTTTACACTGTTAATACTTGACATCTTGGATAGTACCAGTAATAGAATTATCATAATATGATGATACTTTACATATTAGGTGTGATTACATGAACAAGAATAAATAATTTCATATTATATATTTCTTTATTAAATTTCTTAGAAGATGCAAGGAACTTGGTATTTGTAGATATGGATACCACTAGCTTGAATTAGTTATTATTTCTCATTACATTATCCTAACTATGATATTAGATCAAATTGATCAAAAGGAAGACTATTTTTTACTCATAAAAATTTTCCCTTCCTCTATAAATACTAGATATATATCTTTTTTACTTACTCGAGTATAATTAGATAGTCTTTATATCTCACCTTATAGTTATCCTGGATATAATTGATATTTTCATGCCATAAAGTATATACTAGAAATATCATATTTTGTACACATCATGGAATATCTGATTTATCTATAATAGAAGCATATGTAATTCAACTATCTACATTAATATCCTCTAATTCTCCATGAATATCTTGTTGGAGAGATATATTCCATGTGACACTAGTAACAATTATCCCGAGAATTGTTCAAACTTGTATTTTTCAATTGTATATGTACTATTGAATAGGTCCAAGAAACCATTAGATCTACCCCAGTAGATTGAGTTCCCTAAAAATCAAGTTTCTACTTTAAGTTTATCTCTAGAGTGTTACTTTCCTTCTAGTCTTAACTAACTGTAAGACCCATAGTTTTTTTCCATATGTTATCAAACATATTTTACATGGAAAACCATGGTGTTCCAACTAGCCTCTTATAGACATATGGTAAAAATTAATTACTTATGAATATGTTATGATATTGTTTCTTAATTTAATCATAAAATATATTTTAGTAACTTTCAACCCTTGTTGGAATTCTATAGGGTCACCATCTATGTTTGGTTGCATTGTATAAACACCTTCCATGATTAGTGGTCTTGAAATCCAATTCTCAATAAAATTATCATATAAAATAAATATGGAAATTAAAATTCTAATTAATTTAGACATAAAACATTTGTGTTACCAATCAAACCTTATTGGCATAATGCTTGTACCACCCATGGATAGTCCCCCTTGAATATCCACCATAATATTCAAAATTATGATCACCTTGTACTTTGATACATGGATTCCATTATTGAATATTAATAAATCTTTTCATTCTTAGGTAATTTAAATATACTACTAACTTGTTGGATTTAATATTCTCAAAGGATAATTTATCATTGGTCGTGATGAATATAAACCCATTATAATGGTTGTACGCTTCCTATGTAGTACGTGTCTCTGGAATATTTTTCTTCCACATTCTCTTGTGGAAGGTGTTATTACTCTAATTGTTTATTCATATTAGACATTTACTAAAACAAATCCAATCTTTCTCCCACTATATAAAATATCTATGTGTGACTTTTTATGAAAATAAAATATAACACTTGAATATAACTTTTCTATCCTAAGTTTTTCTATAATATCCTTAGAAACCCTTAGGATAATTACTTTCAATGGGAAGCATGATTTTTTCTTGATGATTTTTTATACCCTTTTCAAAAACATCTTATATAAGCACATATTATTAATAAATTTATGGATTTATGTCACACTCTAACTAGTATGATATCTATTTGTCATCATAATTGTCATATTATTATGGGATAATACAAATATTTGTTATAAATATCTTGAAAATAATGGAAGTGTTTGAATTGCATATATGTCTCAACAATGAAAATCCTTTTACTTACATCATAACTCTGATGTTTATATAGAAATGTGTGTTTAGGTATTGTTTCATGATGCATTTTAATGTTCAATGTTTTCATGTAAGACTCATCATTCATCCTCCTTACAAACATCACAACTTTTATGTGTATAGCGTAATGTGAATTTAGGAATTACTCTATGATATATTATAATTAATGATGAATAATTGGTGAAGACCATATTTATAAAAATAGTCGGAAACAGATTATATATTCTGATCACTCATATACCATACTTGACTTTTGAATTCTTTAAAAATATTACAGAAATATTATGAATTATATCAATTTACCTCTAGCTTAATCTTTTAATATTTCAATCTCTCTAGAATAATTATTTCTAAAATATTTGTTGCCTACCTTTATTTTTAAAGGTTACTTTGTCTGAAACTAAATAAGTACATGTTTTGAAAATATCTAAAGTATTTAACTAAAAATATCCTAAAACCAGACTAGATATATCCCTGAAAACTATTTAGTTTTTCCTGAAAAAGAATTATCTTACCAAAACTAGGTATAATAGTTTCTTACATATTATATTCATCAGTTATTTCCTATGATTAAAACATTACCGAACTATTAGTTGAGTATTAAACACCGTAAACAACATTCATTCAAAATTGGAATAATTCCTCCTTGTTTCCATTATAAGAGATAAATGTTTTGATGATACTTAACAACATATTAACTAGAATCAACAAACTTTTAAATATAGAAGTTGTGTACCTATCACCGTAAAATAATCAAAGAATACACAGGGGGATCAGAGGTTCTTGGATTTGTCTTGTGACGACGATGGATTCCGTACCGGTCCCTCCCCCTCCAGTGGGGGAGGGACCTTCATCGCCTTTTGAAGAAGCCTTATCTCGACATATTTCCCCTATTTACATTCCCGATTTTCATCCCTCTTTACCACAAATTTATATATGACCGAAGGTCCCAAAACTCTTTGGTGGTTTTCCTCCGCTGTCAATTTCTTCTTCAAAGTTCACTGAGGGTTCATATCTTCTTCGTTTTACATTGGTTTCTCGTTTTAATCAATGTTGTCCTTCGGTGGATGCCTTTAATAAATGGATCTTCTAGACATGGGGTTTGCAGGACTAGGATATGGTTGGTCTTCTTGATTTGAGAAATATGATGATTCTATTTGATTACAAGGATGACCTGATTAGGGTGTGGTCTAGTTCTCCCCACAACTACAACGACCTTTGATTATATCTCTTTCAGTGGTCTTTCGACTTTCACATGAAACGAGACTCCCCATCTGCAGCGATCTGGGTTAGTTTCCCTAAACATACCTTACCGTTTCCAAACCCTACTATCTTTTATATGTTAAGGAATTTAGTGGGAAGGTACTTGTGCTCGGATAGTAGAACGCATTCAGTTTTTCATCCAGTGGATCCTCAAATATGCATAGAAGTTGTTGTCTCAAAATATTCAACTGAGTATGTGTGGATCTGCTTTGGGGAAGAGTTTCTTTGGAAACAGTTCGTTGAGTTTGAGACTTGGTTAGAGTTCTGATCTGCTTGTAAGAAAATCAGTCAAACTTCAGAATCCTATAGACGTGGATCCATGAAACATGATCGCCATGCGGTGGTGGATTTTAAAGATAGAGGCAAGGGATAAGAGACTGTAGAAGGTCTTACTGGGAAGATCCATTTGGAGGTTTGTTCTGACTCAGCTTAAACAAAGGTTGTTAAACAAAATTATTTAGAGAGTAATACCTTGGTTTTTTATGTTTTAAACCACTTGAGGAGAGACTTGGGTACTCCCACACATGTATTACAATGTCCTTTGGGACAAGTGGAATCTGGTTTATAAAATATTGCTATGGAAAATGTTCTGTCCCCTTATAATAGTACTAATGGGGTAGTGGAAAGTTGAATGGATGTGGAGGAAGGTTTAAAGGACCTCAAAGCTTCTTATTATATAGAGTATGTGCTTACAGGGCTTTATAACACTAGATGTAAGGGGGATGAGCCTATTCTAGTGATCAGGTCAAGCCTGAGAAGAGAGTTTCCATCTATTAAACTGATTAACCACTTTGAGATATTGGAGAATAAAGGGCCTGTCTAGGAGGCAAACCTGACATAAATCTTCCACAAGGAGTAGGGTATTCCGAGGGAGGAGATATATGATGATTCATCTAGTTAGTTTTCAGGATACAGAGCTCATGATTTTCATAGTAGCGACGACTACAGTTAGAGGAGGAGGAAGGGACAACGAGATGGTAAGAAATTCTGAAAGGATTATTCATATCTGCCTTCACTAATGGAGAAATGATATTCTCAGAAGTTGAAGGCCCAAATTATGGAATGTGTTCTTAACATTAATGGAAATGCTCTTCAAGAAGAGGCTACAGTCTACTGGGCTGATCCCATTAGGAATGTCCCACAGAAGACAGACATGGATGTTGTGTAACCATTAGAGCTTCTACTATAATGACCCATACTTTACATACATTGTTAATACTTCAAAATTGAAGCACCCTTATTACAACATATGACAAAACCACAAAGGACCGTATAGGTATAGTGTCTTTAGAAACTGGGAAACATAAACAAATGGTTCATAAATCTTCTACAGTGTCTCCCATTTATTTCATCATATCTAGGGTCCCTTTTAGCATATTCTACTTAATATCCATCTTCCTGACCTGGGGAAAAGAAAACATAAAAGGGTGAGCTCAAATGCTCAGCAAGGGCAAATAAAGGAAATAAAAATCATATCATATCTTTTTGAAAATCATAACCTGCAAAAGAGATCATAATATCTTAACATGGAATAAATCATAGAAGTGAAAATGAGATCCCCATAATCATAACTTGAAACTTGAAACTTTGTGGCATGCACACATAGTCATGGAACATCATTTCTTGTTAGTCATGACTCATTGCCAAGACTATATTAGTGGACAGAGTCCCTTTCTGAACCGAGTCACCCTCGTTCCAGTCCTATTTCACTGAACCGGTATAACCTACCGTTCCAGCCATGTCTATCTCATGAGATATAAAATCTTTACCCAATGCATTGGAGGGAGATATAGGTCCCACCCATCTTATAATGAATCCTTTCTTATGTGTGCCACATAATCATAAACCATACATCATAGCGTAACCCATGTAATAAAAATGGAATTCTTAAACAACATGACATCATAAAACAATTCATATAAGATAAAGGAATTCATAAAAATATTTCCATCACAACATAATAAAATCAATTTAATAATAGGGATAAAGACATAACTCTTTATTATCTTAGATGGAAAATAATTTTGATAAAACTCTTGAACTCCATTCTTGAGGAAAATATCTTTTTACTTCAAAAACATTTTTCCTTTCTTAACATGTCATACAATTTTAAACTAAAAGAAGTTCATTAAAAATAAATTTGAAAACATATAAAGGAAGATTCTTGGAAATAATGTTTTAAAAATCCATTCATTCTGTATAAGTTAAAAAAACATTCTTCGTACTTTTGCTGGAAAAGTCAAAAAGTACCTCGTACGAAAAAACAACAAAAGATTCCTTTCATATATTTTACTAAAAACTCACCGAAGGGTAAAATTGGATTTAAAAAATTGTAGGTGAATGGAAATAATATTACATATTGAGGAAACATGGATGTGGATGATAAAATACACCCCAGTAAATGCCAAATTGTAAACAATCTCGGATAAAAATGAGATTGTGATATTTTTCTTACCTTAGGTCCGATTTGCTTTGTACGTGTCCGAAGCTCCTGTATAATGGTTTAAATAATTTTATTGACTTATTCCAGAATCATACATATTGATATGATATCATATATGGTCATATTCTTAGCTTCTTGTAAGTAATATTTCATTGTTACTTGTTACTCGGGTCCTTATTGCCTTTTGTTCTTATGCGTGTTTTGCCGAATAAATTCTTATTCTTCTTTTAAGGTTATAGATACCTTATATCCAGAATGGTATTAGTGTAACATATATCATATTTATTCATTCAATTCATTTATATAATTACTATGTAATGATGATCATGTAGAACGAGTCGCATCACATCGTGGAGACGGTATTCCGTACGTACGCACGAGTGATGATATCGTTTCTATGATCGTGGAACTGTATTGGAGTATATATATATTATTTCAGTATTAATATTAATTTATAATAATCATAAATAGTTACTCATTACACCACTATACCCATCCTTGTAAGGTGATGGTGGAAAATAGATTACACCATGGCGTGGAGACGGTATTCCGTACGTACGCACGCGCGGTGATTTGATTTTTCCATAGGATGGATAGAAGGTGAATTAGGGTTGTTTCATATTTATAATAACATATCAGTATGTAAGTAATACTGATGTTATTACTTTATCATGAAACAACTAATGAAGAAGAAGTTGAAGAAGAAAGAAATTGAAAAGATCGGTAATGGATATTACCTCTTCTTTGGAACGCCTCTTTGAATCCTCCACTTAGGGAACTAAGATTGGTCTTTGAAGAAGACCAGGACCTCTAGGATTATTCTAGGGAAGTGGAGAGGAGAAAATGTCAGGGTTTGGCCGAGCTTGAGCGCTCAAATTGGTGTGAGGAGGAGGGGGGAGGAGGTGCCCTTTTATAAGGTAGGAGAGGGGCACCTTAGGAATATCTCAAAATATTATTTTATATTAAAGTCAAAATCGGTTTATAATGGTTCCAAAGGGTCTTATTTCGAAGCTAAAGTGGGGATGGGTCGAAATACTATCAACCAATAGGATTTAGACAAGTTTAGGGTATTATTTTAACCTTATCAATTAGATTTAACACTAAGTTAAATAATTTAACTTTTACCGTGTCTTTTGTTTTCTTTCACTATATGGTTAATACACTTACTATAACATGCCAAACGAACCCCAAATTGTTTATTATTAATATATATATCCTTATCTAAGTCATTTGGCCGAATCGTATATTTTTAGGAATAAAATAACAATTAATAATATAATATTTGATTTAAAAACTATTTTGTGTCAATTTTGACACTATTTGATATATGATTTTTGTGAAAGTCATAACAGAATTATATGTTCGAACCAAGTTGATTAAATCAACACTAATATATCATAGTAACCTAAAAAATTATTGGAATTCATAAAAAGTCTCAAATTACATTTATTTTTGTGTTTATAACATCAATTATGTCAATATTTCATTAATAAGATAATTATTGCATCATAATTGTGTCATAAATAAATTAAATTATTTAATGTCTAAAAATTACAAATAAAATACCATTATGTAGGAAATCTATTTATCTTTCTAATGAATATTTATAGTCTAATTTATCTTATGTATAACCCATATTAAAAATTATTTACTTATTAAACTTTGATTTTAACTATTTTAACCCTTCTTTAAATAAATTAATAATAAATGTCATAATCTAACCCAAGTGGGCCTAAATGGTCATATTTTATTCTTAAGTTTGTTTTTGGTCGAATTAAACTTATCCAATAGAATTAGGACATGTGTTAGGGTAATAGTAATATCATATTTCCCTTAGTTACCCTATTTACTATTAACCGCGGTAAAAAAGTAAAAAGTTACTATTCACCAAAAAATTATTTTTTATCTCATTGAACCACATTTTATTTACTGATATCAACCGTGTCTGTCGGATTTTCGAAATTCCATTCACAGAAGCGGTAAAATTAAGTTTTATGCAAAATTCAGTTTTTAACCTACCACTTAGTGGTTTCACTATTCATCAAAAATTGAAAGTTTTCAGAAAAATACCAAAATTTCACCCTAGGATAATTTCGGTATTCCGAATCCAAGAATGAAGTCCATTTTGAAAGATAAAATTTCAAAAATTTCAAAAAGTGGTTATTACTATTCATAACGGCTAGTTTTAATAATATTTTAATAGCATATCGTTGTTTAGTGAAACTCGGTATTGCGTACGACACAAGCTATCGAGGAAGGTCGCGATTTCATGTAAAGTAAGCCAAGCAAGTGTGTAGTGAAAGATTCCTTTGATGATATATAAAAACAAAATATTACTCATAAAAATCTCGGGTGTTACATCTACTGTATTATGGATAAGAAATGGAGGAGGAATTTTTTGTGAGTAATTCTTCAACTAAAGATGGTGATAAAATGATGGAAATGAACATTCATGTGGACACTAAAATAGAACAGAGTGATTGTATTTACAACCATAATCTTATCTTAGTAGGAGGTTTTAATGCGGGAAAAATCAACCCAGAGGAGTACATGCAAGCTTGGGACAGACTGGTGTGTCGATTTAAAGACCTTATAAAGGATGATCTAGAAACATCAGTAACATCTTTATCCTGGGAACTTCTTAAGGATTAACAGGTCAATAGGATTAAGTTTTTTTTAATAACTATGTATTCTCCTAGGGTTTATCACTTTTTCCGTAGAAGTGTTTTTTGGATAATAAAAAGAAAATAATGGTGGTCTACCTCTCACCACTGATGTAGGAATCGACCTTTTTCAGCCGCTTAGAGAACACACATTTGTTCTAGTAACCTTTCTATGCTTACTTGGAAACCATATTCAAATAAAAATATATAACAAGAATATTGTATTCAATACCCAGGAAGTATGATAGAAACATCACATTCTATTGATGAATATACCTAAATAATAAGTGAGTATTTTCTTCTATAAGCGCACCACCTACTTTCTTTGAAGGAAGCTATAAAGGTTCCTTTGGAATCACACTTTCTGTTCACCTTTTCACTATGTATTTAAATTTTTTCACCATAATAACTAAATATTAATCTCTATTTGGATTATTACCAACTTGGAAAACCTTACCAAAAAAGTAATAAGGCATTTTATTCATAATGTTCATTTTTTTATATTAAAAAAAACTAGAGTAAATGGGTTAAAAAGGCATAATAATGGGATGTATTGAACGATCATGGTCCATCTTTCATATTTACATGTCTCTAGTGTAATCATCACCCATTCACATCTAGCTTCAATTTTTCTTCATAAGTTTCTTAGAGATGATACAACATGTGAAATCATCTATGTCCAAATGTTGTATAAACAACTCACATTTGATGTTGATGATAACATTAGGAAATAACAATAATATGCATCATATGCGAGTCTACTATATGCATTTTTTCTAACCCTCACTTACTGGTGAGGCTTAATAAGTATTGAGGACACCAACACCTTGAATTTCCAATATCATAGTACTTTTGACATGAACTGTATTTCTCTTGGGAATTCATACAAGTTTGGAGATTTTCCTTATCCAATATTATTCGTAGTGTGTTTATGGTATTACTTTCCATTTTTATAAAATAAAAAATCTAGTTGATTAATAATTTTATCTTTATTATTGATTAGACATTACTAATTAATTAAATCATCGAAATTTTCCCACTATTTTATCAAAATATAGTATGCCTCGTGATTAGACTCAGAATAGTCTCTCACTTGAATATTCTAGTGGAGAGGATCTTTTAAACTTGTCCTCATAGTCGATAAGCTTTGGATATTCTACTTCTTAGAGAGTTTCAGGTAGGCACCAGGTTGGCCAACCCCATTAATTAGCGGCTCCTTAATATGTTGAGTGAAGTCTCAACATCTAAAATCATAAACAATATTTACTCAATGCTAGCATCTAAATATAAAACAATATTTCATTGGATACTTATTTTCTACGATCATTATTTAAGAAAACCCATCAATCTAATATGAACTCCCCATTTGTAGGAGGGACACTCAACTAGGGATGACAATCACCCCACATACCTAGTTGTGTTCAAATTCAAAAGACGGAATTCATTTGTGAATTATTGTTTCCTTTGAGGGTTATTAATTATATATCGATGAATGGAATCATTTTCAATTTGACATGCCCGCACTATGTGACTGCACTCACAAATTACTATGAAA